>OY997266.1:73654968-74953302 GCA_963921465.1 Triticum timopheevii | reverse complement strand
GCATATAAAGAAGGAACATCTTCAAATTCTCAGCTTTGAGTAAATTAGGAAGATCAATTACATGACCCGGTGTCAACAACAATTATGACCCGGCATCATCTGTTTTATAATCCGGCAGTTTTTGGTAATGATAAACCGGCAAGTTTTACATCTTCAAGCCGGCAGAATATCATATGAGTATTTGCAGACCAAAATTATTTAACCCGGCGCCTTGGAAGCCGACTCAAGTGGATTATTCTTCACAATAGTTTTCTGTGAGAAACCAACA
The DNA here is from genome assembly GCA_963921465.1 of Triticum timopheevii. NCBI lineage: Eukaryota > Viridiplantae > Streptophyta > Magnoliopsida > Poales > Poaceae > Triticum > Triticum timopheevii. The sequence continues at coordinate 74,953,034 of OY997266.1, read as the reverse complement.
TCAGCAAATTGAGTATGAAGCTAGCTTATTTAACCCAGAGCACAAGGAATTAAGGATGATCAGGTGCCGGCGTACAAGAATTTTTAACCCGGAACACAATCTGTCAAATTTGTTCTTGTGTTTATTTTGCAACATAAGTTTACCATGGATAAATCCAAGCTAAACTTGGGGGCTAATGTCGGGGATACACCCCGCGGTGTAACCCGGCCGGAAGTATAACCCAGCCGGACTTGGCGACTCACGAATGACCCGCCCTGACTGGACGACACACCATGTGACCCGCCCAATCCTGGTGGCTTATGGGTGACCTGGCAAGCGGATCAGAGGAGCGACAAGACCCGGGGGGCCAGGAGGCTCAAGGCCCAGATGGTCGGCTTACGTTATGGTATGCAGGCCTAAGAGGAAAGGCGTGAGGAATATCTCCCTTACAAGGAATCAAGACCCGGACTTGTACCCGGCTTGTAGTAGAAGATAGGCTAGTCCTATTTGGACTCCACATGTAACCCGCCCCTCTAACTTATATAAGGAGGGGCAGGGCACCCCAAAGAGGGACAAGAACAAGAAACAATATCTAGGGCTAGACAGAAAGAGGAGAGCTGGCTTACGGCGACTCCCTCATGAGCATAATGAGACCTAGCCTCAAACAACATGTAGGGCTATTCCGGATGATGTTTCCCGGGGCCCGAAGCTGTCTAAATCCTTGTCTTGCGTGTTGCGTCTCTCGTCCCAATCAACCCCTCTCAAGCTACCGCATAGATGCGTTGGCCTCGCGACTAAGTCCTGATACTAAGGACATCATTGGTATTCATTAGCTTCCTCACTGATTGGTGTAGTTGTCATAGGAACCGGTTCTTGTGATGAACTACTTTCCAATAAGGGAGCGGGTACAGTTACCTCATCAAGTTCTACTCTCCTCCCACTCACTTCTTTCGAGAGAAACTCCTTCTCTAGAAAGGATCCGAATTTAGCAACAAAAGTCTTGCCTTCAGATCTATGATAGAAGATGTACCCAATAGTCTCTTTTGGGTATCCTATGAAGACACATTTCTCCGATTTGGGTTCGAGCTTATCTGGTTGAAGTTTCTTCACATAAGTATCGCAGCCCCAAACTTTAAGAAACGACAACTTTGGTTTCTTGCCAAACCACAGTTCATAAGGCGTCATCTCAACGAATTTTGATGGTGCCCTATTTAACGTGAATGCGGCCGTCGCTAAAGCATAACCCCAAAACGATAGCGGTAAATCAGTAAGATACATCATAGATCGCACCATATCTAGTAAAGTACGATTACAACGTTCGGACACACCATTTCATTGTGGTGTTCCGGGTGGCGTGAGTTGCAAAACTATTCCGCATTGTTTCAAATGTAAACCAACTTGTAACTCAAATATCCTCCTCCACGATCAGATCATAGAAATTTTATTTTCTTGTTACGATGATTTTCCACTTCACTCTGAAATTCTTTGAACTTTTCAAATGTTTCAGACTTGTGTTTCATCAAGTAGATATACCCATATCTGCTCAAATCATTTGTGAAGGTGAGAAAATAACGATACCCGCCGCGATCCTCAATATTCATTGTACCACACACATCGGTATGTATGATTTCCAACAAATCAGTTGCTCGCTCCATAGTTCTGGAGAACGGCGTTTTAGTCATCTTGCCCATGAGGCACGGTTCGCAAGTACCAAGTGATTCATAATCAAGTGATTCTAGAAGTCCATCAGTATGCAGTTTCTTCATGCGCTTTATACCAATATGACCCAAACGGCAGTGCCACAAATAAGTTGCACTATCATTATCAACTCTGCATCTTTTGGCTTCAACATTATGAATATGTGCATCACTACTATCGAGATTTAATAAAAATAGACCACTCTTCAAGGGTGCATGACCATAAAAGATATTACTCATATAAATAGAACAACCATTATTCTCTGATTTAAATGAATAACCGTCTCGCATCAAACAAGATCCAGATATAATGTTCATGCTTAACGCTGTCACCAAATAACAATTATTCAGGTGTAAAACTAATCTCGAAGGTATATGTAGAGGTAGCGTGCCGACCGCGATCACATCGACTTTGGAACCATTTCCCACGCGCATCGTCACCTCGTCCTTAGCCAATCTTCGCTTAATCCATATTCCCTGTTTCGAGTTGCAAATATTAGCAACAGAACCAGTATCAAATACCCAGGTGCTACTTCGAGCATTAGTAAGGTACACATCAATGACATGTATATCACATATACCTTTGTTCACCTTGCCATCCTTCTTATCCGCCAAATACTTGGGGAAGTTCCGCTTCTAGTGACCAGTCTGCTTGCAGTAGAAGCACTCAGTCTCAGGCTTAGGTCCAGATTTGGGTTTCTTCTCTTGAGCAGCAACTTGTTTGCTGTTTCTTCTTGAAGTTCCCCTTCTTCTTCCCTTTTCCTTTTTTCTTGAAACTGGTGGCCTTATTGACCATTAACACTTGATGCTCCTTCTTGATTCTACCTCCGCAGCCTTTAGCATTGCGAAGAGCTCGGGAATAGTCTTGTCCATCCCTTGCATATTATAGTTCATCACGAAGCTCTTGTAGCTTGGTGGCAGTGATTGAAGAATTCTGTCAATGACACTATCATAAGGAAGATTAACTCCCAGGTGAATCATGTGATTATTATACCCAGACATTCTGAGTATATGTTCACTGACAGAACTATTCTCCTCCATCTTGTAGCTATAGAACTTATTGGAGACTTCATGTCTCTCAATCCGGGCATTTGCTTGAAATATTAACTTCAACTCCTGGAACATATCATATGCTCCACGACGCTCAAAATGTCGTTGAAGTCCCGGTTCTAAGCCTTAAAGCATGGCACACTGAACTATCGAGTAGTCATCAGCTTTGCTCTGCTAGACGTTCTTAATGTCGTCAGTTGCATCTGCAGCAGGCCTGGCACCCAGCGGTGCTTCCAGAATGTAATTCTTCTGTGCAGCAATGAGGATAATCTTCAGGTTACGGACCCAGTCCGTGTAATTTCTACCATCAACTTTCAACTTAGCTTTCTCAAGGAACGCATTAAAATTCAACGGAACAACAGCACGAGCCATCTATCTACAACAAACATAGACAAGCAAAATACTATCAGATACTAAGTTCATGATAAATTTAAGTTCAATTAATCATATTACTAAAGAACTCCCACTTAGACAAACATCTCTCTAGTCATCTAAGTGATCACGTGATCCAAATCAACTAAACCATGTACGATCATCACGTGAGATGGAGTAGTTTTGAATGGTGAACATCACTATGTTGATCATATCTACTATATGATTCACGTTCGACCTTTCGGTCTCCGTGTTCCGAGGCCATATCTGTATATGCTAGGCTTGTCAAGGTTAACCTGAGTATTCCGCGTGTGCAACTGTTTTGCACCTGTTGTATTTGAACGTAAAGCCTATCACACCAGATTATCACGTGGTGTCTCAGCACGAAGAACTTTCGCAATGGTGCATACTCAGGGAGAACACTTCTTGATAATTAGTGAGAGATCATCTTAAAATGCTACCGTCAATCAAAGAAACATAAGATTCATAAAGGATAAACATCACATGAAATCAATATAAGTGATATGATATAGCCATCATCATCTTGTGCTTGTGATCTCCATCTCCGAAGCACCGTCGTGATCACCATCGTCACCAGCGCGAGACCTTGATCTCCATCGTAGCATCATGGTCGTTACGCCATCTATTGCTTCTACGACTATCGCTACCGCTTAGTGATAAAGTAAAGTAAAGCAATTACAGGGCGCTTGCATTTCATACAATAAAGCGACAACCATATGGCTCCTGCCAGTTCCCGATAACTCGGTTACAAAACATGATCAACTCATACAATCAAATATAGCATCACGTCTTGACCATATCACATCACAACATGCCCTGCAAAAACAAGTTATATGTCCTCTACTTTGTTGTTGCAAATTTTACGTGGCTGCTATGGGCAGAGCAAGAACCGTTCTTACCTACGCATCAAAACCACAACGATAGTTCGTCAAGTTAGTGTTATTTTAACCTTCGCAAGGACCGGGCGTAGCCACACTCGGTTCGACTAAAGTTGGAGAAACAGACACCCGCCAGCCACCTGTGTGCAAAGCACGTCGGTAGAACCAGTCTCGCGTAAGCGTACGCGTAATGTCGGTCCGGGCCGCTTCATCCAACAATACCGCCGAACCAAAGTATGACATGTTGGTAAGCAGTATGACTTGTATCGCCCACAACTCACTTGTGTTCTACTCGTGCATATAACATCTACGCATAAAACCTGGCTCGGATGCCACTGTTGGGAACGTAGTAATTTCAAAAAAATTCCTACGCACACGCAAGATCATGGTGATCCATAGCAACGAGAGGGGAGAGTGTTGTCCTCGTACCCTCGTAGACCAAAAGAGGAAGCGTTACAATAATGTGGTTGATGTAGTCGCACATCTTCACGGCCCGACCGATCAAGCACCGAAACTATGGCACCTCCGAGTTCTAGCACACGTTCAGCTCGATGACGTCCCTCGAAATCCGATCCAGCCGTGTGTCGAGGGAGAGTTCCGTCAGCATGACAGCGTGGTAACGATCTTGATGTTCTACTGTCGCAGGGCTTCACCTAAGCACTGCTATAATATTAATGAGGAGGACTATGGTGGAGGGGGCACCGCACACGGCTAAGAGATCAAGAGATCAATTGTGTGTCTAGAGGTGCCCCCTGCCCCCGTATATAAAGGAGCAAGGGGGAGGGGGCGGCCGACCTAGGAGGGGGCGCGCCATGGGGAGTCCTTCTCCCACCGGGAGTAGGACTCCCTCCTTCCTTGTTGGACTAGGAGAGGGGGAAGGAAAGGGAGAGGAGGAGAAGGAAAGAGGGGGCCGCCCCCCTTGCCCGACACCAATTCGGTTTGGGCCTTGGGGGGGGCGCCCCAACTCCCCTTGCTGCCCTCTATTTCCACTAAGGCCCATGTAGGCCCATTAAGCCCCGGGGGGGGGGGGTCCAGTAACCCCCCGGTACTTCGGTAAAATCCCGATTTCACCCGGAACACTTCCTATATCCAAATATAGGCTTCCAATATATCAATCTTCATGTCTCCACCATTTTGAGAGTCCTCGTCATGTCCGTAATCACATTTGGGACTCGGAACAACCTTCGGTACATCAAAACTCATAAACTCATAATATAACTGTCATTGAAACCTTAAGCGTGCGGACCCTACGGGTTCGACAACTATGTAGACATGATCGAGACTCATTTCCGGTCAATAACCAATAGCGGAACCTAGATGCTCATATTGGCTCCTACATATTCTACGAAGATCTTTATCGGTCAAACTGCATAACAGCATACGTTGTTCCCTTTGTCATCGGTATGTACTTGCCCGAGATTCAATCGTCGGTATCCCAATACCTAGCTCAATCTCGTTACCGGCAAGTCTCTTTACTCGTTACGTAATGCATCATTCCGTAACTAACTCATTAGCTACATTGCTTGCTAGGCTTATAGTGATGTACATTACCGAGAGGGCCCAGAGATACCTCTCCGACAATCGGAGTGACAAAACCTAATCTTGAAATACGCCAAATCAGCATGTACCTTTGGAGACACCTGTAGAGCTCCTTTATAATCACCTAGTTACGTTGTGACGTTTGGTAGCACACAAAGTGTTCCTCCGGTAAACAGGAGTTGCATAATCTCATAGTTGTAGGAACATGTATAAGTCATGAAGAAAGCAATAGCAACATACTAAACGATCAAGTGCTAAGCTAACGGAATGGGTCATGTCAATCACATCATTCTACTAGTGATGTGATCCCGTTAATCAAATGACAACTGATGTCTATGGTTAGGAAACATAACCATCTTTGATTAATGAGCTAGTCAAGTAGAGGCATACTAGTGACATTAAGTTTGTCTATGTATTCACACATGTATCATGTTTTCGGTTAATACAATTCTAGCATGAATAATAAACATTTATCATGATATAAGGAAATAAATAATAACTTTATTATTGCCTCTAGGGCATATTTCCTTCAATCTAATCATGGAGGAAGAGAATCAAGTGAAGGGAATTCGAGATAGACTACAACTGGCTAAGTCACGACAAGAAAGTTACTATGATGCCAAACATCGACAAGTCAGTTTTGAACCTGGTGAACACGTGTATCTCTGAATCACCCCCATGAAGGGAGTCAACAGATTTCAGACCCGAGGTAAACTGACACCAAGGTATATTGGTCTGTTCCCGGTCATGACACGAGTTGGCACAGTTGCTTATCAGTTGGAATTGCTACCAGAATTATCGGAAGTACACAACGTGTTCCACATGTCACAACTGAGAAGGTGTATTTCACCGCCCGAGAAGAGGACTAATATGTCAGAAATTGAGCTTGCCAAAGATGTAACTTATGAGGAGAGACCGTTCAGAATCCTGGATGAGGCAGAAAGGGTCACACGCAACAAAGCGACCAAATTTTACAAGGTCCAGTGGGAGCATCACACACAAGAAGAAGCAACCTGGGAAAGAGAGGAATTTCTAAGGACAACTTAGCCACAACTATTTTCCCAAGCATCCGAATCTCGAGGACGAGATTCATCTTAAGTGGGGGAGGTTTGTGACAGCCTGGTTTTTGCATTCTCTCTTTCTCCGTACTTTCAGTTGCATTTGCTTTGGATTTGGAGTTTTGAATCAATTCAAATGGACTTGAACACTTGGGCCTACCCTTGATTTTCACCCAAGTGACCCATCCACCTCTAACTCACCTTTTCTTCTCGAAAAAACTCCAACAGAAGCCCAATGGATATTTTTCATAAAAGAAAAATATTCATTTTCCTCCCTGAAAATCACTTCAGAGAAGTATGCTCCAAAGCAACCCCTAGATTTCTTGCTCCAAAAATCCTGAATAAATTCACAAATATTCTTTAGACCCTAGGGCACCTTCTTGAGCAAAAACATTGCATAACTTTTTGTAATATTTTTGCTACAGAAAATCATTTATGTTCTGGACAAAATGATCACTTTGCACAACAAGTATATTTTTGCTTGATCTTTTGGGGCTGATCTTTTCTGAGCTTGATTACCTTACTAAGAGATCTCTAAACCCCAAAGCACAACCCTTAACTCTCACTAGATTTTTCCCAGTGAAGCTCACAATTTTCTGTCCAGAAACTTGCCAAGAAGATAGCCACTCCCACAGTGCTCTTGTGATCCAGCCAAGCACGCAAAACAACTAAAACCACTAAGGACTAGATGCCAGGCATGTTGTTTGGGCTTAGCTCGGCCTGATGCCATAGTTCACGCGGTGACCACGTTCGTCCAAGGGGGTTGGCATGCGTTCGACGCGCTCTGTGTGGCGCCAACTCCTCTGTTTCGCGCGTGCTCACTGCCCACGCTGCAGCACCTTGCCAAACCGCGCCACCATCTTCGTTTGAGCCGCCTTAACTACACCCTGGCGCTCAACGATGCCGGAGCTCGCCGCAGCAAGCACGGGCACGACGCGGCCAACACAACAGTGCGCTCGTGCCCCTGTGCTCGTTGCGTACTACGCTCCTGTGCTTGTCGCAGCTCGCCTATAGCTCCCGCGGGACCTCTGGCATCTCCCCCCTCTTTCACTGACGCCATTCGTCGCCGAGTGAGGCTCCAGAGAACTCCGGCGAGCTCTCGATCCCCGCCTCGGCCTCGGCTATAAACAGAGCTCCCCCGAGCTCGTTCCTCTCCTCACACACACTCATCACACCTCCACACCCCCAAAGAGAGCCGCAGCCCGGCAGGGCAGGCCTCTGGCCGGCGTCCCCACCCCGAGCTCGCCGGCGATCCCCCACCCTTTCTAGAGCCGCTCGAGCTCAACTGACCACTCCGGCGTGTTCGTGGTGATCCACTGGTACGTGCTGATGCTGTTGGAGCTGCTGGACTGGCCCTGTGTCACCGGAACCACCATCTCCGACGAGCTCCGCCCGCTAGCGCCACTGGAGAGCTCCGTTCCGACCCCGTCCGGCCACCCCTAGCCACGCTACGGGTACGGGCAGGTGTGCCTCGACCTCCTCTTCAATCCTATCTCTCTAGATCTCGTCGTCAGGCACTCCTTGCCGGAGAAAGTGCCGTCGCCGTGCCGCCCGCCTCTGTTTCTCTCTCTCTGCCCCTCCGACCTGGCAGCTGGGGCCCGCTGTCAGCCACTCAGTCTGCGTCCAAAGCGTATTGAAAGTGTGTTATATCGACTAGAGGGGGGTGAATAGGCGATTTTTATGAATTCTTCATGAGGAATTTGCTCGTGAGGAAATTCCTAAATGAAGAACTACTAGCAGCAGAATAAGTACTCAGAAGTGAACATAACAGAACACAAGCATAGTCATCATGATGAAATGAAGACAAGCACAGAGTATAGAAAGCGTAAACACTGGATAACACAAGAAAGAAGATGGACAGACTGAAGAAATTGATCTGAGGAAATTGAGAAAGTCTTCAGTCAAAGTCTTCAGACAGATATGAACAGGCACACAACAACAAACATGAGGAAATGAAAGAGTTGAGGAAATAGAACTAGTAAGCTCGGTGAAGACAACGATTTGGTAGACCAGTTCCAACTGCTGTCTCAGTTGTACATCTGGTTGGAGCGGCTGAGTATTTAAACTCGAGGACACCCAGTCCCGGACACACAGTTCTCAATGTATTCTCCTTGAGATAAGGTCACACAGACCTTGCCCAATCACTCGTGGTAAGTCTTCAGGTGACTTCCGAATCTTCACAAACTCGGTCACTCGGCGATCCACAATTCCTCTTGGATACTCTAGACCTTGACGCCTAACCGTCTGGAAGAAGCACAGTCTTCAAAGGAAACAAGCATCGGATCCATGCATGATCAATCTCTTCAGTGATGCTCAATCACTTTGGGTTTGTAGGTGTTGGGTTTTGGGTTTCCTCACTTGATGATTTTCGCTCAAAGTCCTCTGAGGATGGGATGCTCTCAATTGACAAGTGTCAGTTTCTCTCGGAGCAGCCAATCAGCTAGTGGTTGAAGGGGGCGGCTATTTATAGCCTAGGGAGCAGCCCGACATGATAAGACATAAATGCCCTTGTCTGATATGACCGTTAGGTGGGTAGATATTTTGGAACCGCTGGTGCATAGCACAACAACGGTCGGAATTTTGACTATCAAAATCCTCAGGGCTATCATGTTCCTCACTATGTAGGCAATTCACACTGGTGAATTCCTAACTCCTCAGTCAGAACAAATTCCTTAGAGACTAGAAGAACTTCGTCTCTGTCACTGAAGAATATGATTGAACTGTATGAAATTTCCAATGGCTTCACTCGATGGGATTGGTAGGTGTAGGATTTTGAGTTGAGCATCACATGGAAATTTTTTCCTTAGTATTTCCTCGACCCCCTTTAATAGTACGGTGTTTCCTATGACTCAAGAAAGAGAAAATGAAACTACAAAAACAAAAGTCATCACGCTTCATGTTCCTCGAAAGATTGCCAAGTCTTCAAGGTCACACCAATTTCTTCACTTTCAAAGTCTTCAGAAAGTCTTTAGAAATCCAAAGTCTTCAGTTGAAGAACTTCATTTTTAGGGGTCGACTTTCTCTGTAATATCAAACTCCTCATAGACTTATAGTCCTGTGTGCACTCACAAACACATCAGTCTATAAGTCTTCAATACACCAAAATCACTAAGGGGCACTAGATGCACTTACAATCTCCCCCTTTTTGGTGATTGATGACAATATAGGTTAAGTTTTCAACGGGGATAAGCATATGAAGTGTAAATACTGATGTTGAGGAACTTGATTGCAAGATATAGAAGAACTCCCCCTGAAGATGTGCATAGTGAGGAATTTGCTTTTGAAGCAATGCACACTTGAAGAGTATAATCATGGAGATCTCCCCCTATATCTTGTAATTCATACACGCATTTGATATATAATATGAAGAACTTGAAATGCATGATGAAATATGGTGACTGATGTAATTCAGCATGCGTGCATTAACATTAATGAGGAATAAGCATGCAGAAGAACACAACAAAAGTATCAGGTCACCATAGAGTTTAAGATTACAACTCGATCCAGCAAAGTCATCAGAAGAACGAGAGTTGTAACTTAGCAAAAAACAACCATATAAGATAGACCCGCTTGAAGACTAACTCAAATTTCTCCCCCTTTGTCATCGAATGACCAAAAGGGTTGAAACTGAGGACTAACGCCCCTGAAGAATATCATGAAGATGGAGGAGCGCCAGTGTTGTCAGGGTCTTGAGTCGTTGTAGGGCCTGCTGCAGTGCCGTCCAAGTCTTCATGCTCGTCCGTGGCGCACGATGAAGAATATGAGCTGGCCACCAAGGAAGGAACCTTGACCTTCTTGAATCTCTTCGATGGAGGTGCAGACCAGTCAAAGTCTTCCTTGAAGCCCATTTGCTTCAGATCTTCTTCACCATATAGATGTGACAGAATAGCCCAGGTGCGATTAAACACTTCATGGAGGTAGTAGTGGTTTTTCTTCACTGCATTATGTGTAGAAGTCATGTTGTGAAGAATAGAGCCAAACTGACGCTTAACCCACTTGTGGTTTCGACCCACCTTCTGGTGAAGACTTATCAGTAGTTCACGATCAGTCAGCACATGAGGAGCAGTAGCTTCAGGACTAGTCTTGGTAGCATTGGCAGTAGTATCATGAGTGGCAGAGTCATCATTGGTGGAGTAAGATGCAGCTTTGCAGAACTGACCATCCAATGGACGAATGCCTTCATCGATTACGGCAGGTGACTTGCCTTCTCATCAGATGAGGAAATTTTCCGCTTGAGGACTTCAATAGGGGGCAAGTAGCTGAGGTGATTCTGAAAATCATCCTTGTAGTTGAGTGAAGACCTTATTATGAGGAATCTCATGATCCACGATGCGTAAGGCTTCATCTCAAATGGAGAAAGTGCAAAATTCGTCAGAGTCCTCATGAAGAAATCATGATAATTTATGGGGATGCCATGCATGATGTTGAAAAGCATATTCTAAATCATTCCGATAATTTCTTCATTGGATGAGTCATGGCCTTTGATGGGACTCATGGTCTTCGTTAGAATGCGATAGTTTGTTCTTGGCACATAGAGCAATTCCTTCACGAGGAATTTAGTCCTTGGAGCTTGACCTGGCTTCAGCGGCTTCATGAGCACTTGCATGTAGTGATCAGTGAGTTCAGGCTCATCATACAGACAACGAGCACCGTCTGGTGGAGGACTGATTGGTAGGGCATGAAGCAATTCAAAGGCTGGTGCCTTGTAATGAGTGTTTTTAGTCATCCAGTCCAACACCCATGAGTTGACGTCAGCAGCATCGCCTGTGATATGCAAAGTTGCGTAGAACTGAAGAATAAGCTCTTCATTCCAATCAACTATGTCGGAGCAAAAATTGAGCAAGCCAGCGTCATGAATCATGCTGAGGACTTGAGAGAAGCAAGGCATGGATTCCATGTCCACATGAGGAATATGCTCATGATCGAAGACTTTGTCCTTGTTGAAGAGCACTGAGGAATAGAAGTTGGCCTGGTTGGCAGTCCAGAAATGCTTCCTTCTAAGACGAGCATTGTCATAGGGGTTGAATTCCGTGAAGAATATGTGTTCGCCGAAGAAATCATCAGCCTTGAATTTTTGCTTCTTAGAGAAAGGATCCTTTGGCTTGGGCTGAGGAGTGTCAGTCAATTGCAGCACCACTTCAGGAATCGCAATCTCAGGTTCCTCAAGCTGAGGAATTTCAGGCTCTTCTTCAGCTTCAGCCTGGGTCGTCAATTCTTCATTGACAATTTCTTCAGCATTAGTGGCTGGGATTTCTTCATGAACACTTGGGGTTGCATGAGGTTCTTCAGATCCCATTTGCACTTCAGTGGCAGCAGGGGACTGAGGAATAGCTTGGAGTGGAGTGAACATTGGAGAGTTTGGATGTTGAAGGTCCCAAAATTCATCATTGAGCATAGGAGTGGTACACCCAATGTCCAAATCCTCATCTTCAATTTCTTTAACACCTGCCTCTTCAGCAGTAAACTGAGGCATAGGTGAGGAAATGACTGGGGTTGAAGGGATCTTATCCACTTCAGTTTCTTCGTCCAACTGCTCTGACGAAGCAGCAGAAGGAGTTTCTTCATCATATTCATCAGGAATCACATAATCTTCACCAAATGGAACAAGGTCCTTTGATGGCATTGATGAGACTGGAACGACATCAATTGGATTGTCAATTGAACTGATCAGAGTCTTCATCTTCTTCGGAGCTGAAGAATTTGAAGAAGTTGATGCCTTCCTTTTCTTCACAGCTGCCTGTTCTGCAGCCTTGGTCTTCTTCGCATCTGATGCAGATGGAAGGATTGGAGTTGGTGTAGGCGCAGGAGGTGCAGAGGACTTTGGATCAATTTCCTCATGCACAACTAATGCAATTGTCCTTACTTGTTCACTTTCTTCAGACGCACCACTAGTGGATGCCCTGGCAATATCTTCAGCGGCTGGAATGGAGTCATCAGCCCTGGCACTCTCATTTTCTTCAGCAGTCTGAATGTCATCAGCGGTGCTGGCATGTTCTTCAGTAGGCTGAGCTGATGCCTCAGCCTGAGTAACTTCAATGTGCACAGGTGGAGCAGCACTTGAAGTGAATTTCTTCGTCAGATTGACGAAACGCACCTTGGCGCCCTTCCAATCAGCATGCTAGCGATCAAATTCATCACTCAGCTGTTTGATTTCAACTTGCAAGGCAAGGAGCTAATCAGGAGTGAGAGTGAGGACATTGTCCTTGAGTTGGCGCTGTTTCTTGTACTGCGCTTTCTTCAAACTTCTGCCTTGTTCAAATTTCCATTTCTCTTCTTCAATGAAGGCAGTGAGGACATGACTTTGACCAAGAGTGAGGTTCATCTCCGGCAAAGGCGTGTTAGGATCCTTGTGCCACAGGTCAATGTAGTCGATGATCAACTTTGGATCCAGCATCAGCGGCACATTGCTGCCTTTGGCTCTAGCGGCCCTGGCTTGCCTGTTTCTGATGATTTCAGCAAGTTCTTCATCACCAGCCTCATCATCATTAGAGGGTACATGGAAGGCAATCTGCTTCTTGTGAGGACTTGGTCGAGTGCCTCGTCTAGCAGTGGCCTTTGTCTTCAGCAGAGAAGGACCAGCTGAGGAAGTACAAGCAGCAGAGGAGCTTGCAAATGCTCCTGAGGCAATAGAGAAGCCTTGAGTCCTTTGGCACGTGGGGAAATGCACAGGTGCCGAGGATTTTGTCGGAGCAGCTGAAGACTTTGGCGGAGGAACTGAGGACTTTGAAGGAGTAGACTGAGGAATTGGTTGTGAGGGCCTTGAGGAATCTGGCCTTGATGGCATAGCAGAGGAGCTTGGCCGTGATGCATTGAAGGTGAAGCAGAGGCCTCAGCAGAGGCAGTAGCAGCAGCAGAGTCTGCTTTGAATTTCTTCACTGCTTCCTTTGCTTGCTTAGCCAGTTTGGCTTGGCGCTTAGTCCATTCATCAGGATAATCCTCACCGCGCTTGAGGCTGGTGGGATCAGCCAACTGTCCTGGTGCCAATGGAGGTCTTAGGCATGGAGGGTTGAGTGCGAATTTCTTCACGTACTTGGGAGTGACATATCTGTACTCCCTCCATTCTCGTGCCCATCTCCTCTCTATCCTTTGTATGCGCACCTTGCGCTGATTCTTGTCCTCTTTGCCGAACTTGGCTTCATCAGGAGTGCAGTAGTCCTTGTATATGCCCTCAGGGATTTCAAAAGCAGTGTTGACCTCAGGCCTCTTTCATCCCTTCTGTGGCCTTTTGTCACCCATTTTCTTCAGCTGAGGAATATGAACAACTAAAGTTTCTGAAGAGGTATGCAACTTTTCTTCGAGGAACGCTGCAAATGAGTTAAGTTGATGAGAACCTAGTGATTCAGTAGCGGACATTTGTACCTGTGAACAGAGTATAGTTGCGAGGAATTTGGAGAGGTCATATGCGTTCTCAGAAGGTTTTTCAAAAAGAATAGGTTTTGAGAAATTTGACCAGAAGAGTCTTGAGGAATTTCACTAAGCGTTCTTTGTCTTAGGTTCCAGAGTTGTATAGATTGAGAATCCACACAAATGAGTAATATTGAAGAAAATCATTGCTTAGAGAAATGAAACAAGAGCAGATGATTTGTGAGGTGTTCATGTGTGTGAAGATTTGAGGAATAAACACCTTTGAAGATTTTCTGGAAAGCTTGAGAATCAAAGCGAGCAATAAAAGTAACATTTAATTACCTGAAGTGAAGAACACGATGAACTGAGAAGAACTGATGTGAAGTTCGTCAGGTCAGATCTTCCATGCCCTAACTCGGCAGAGGAAGACGGCTACGGCGGCGGCGGAGTGAAGAAATCTGCAACCGGCGCAAGTACGACCGCGATGAGGTCGAGGCAGTGAAGCTTTTCCTCACCGGCGATGATGAAGTAGCGGTGGCGCTAGGGTTTTGGGAAGCTCGAGAGGGAGAGAGCGCGAGTGAGGTGAAAATGAAGTGAGGAAGAGACAGGGGTATTTATAGAGGGAGTGAAAAACTGTTCAACCGAGGAAATCGGACGAACATGCCCCTGGCCCCTTCCCATTCGCTTGACATGTGTCACCCATGTACTGAGAGGTGGCGATCGTGTAGGATCATGGGTGAATAGATAAGTATTGTCGTGAGAAGCGGAACGGTTTGAGCGGCAAAGCCGAAAATTCAGATAAGATAAGTTAAAAGTTCCGTTTGCAATTTCTTCAGCTCTCAAGGACACAGTGAAGAATTTGAACGAGTTTCAAATAGAACGCATATGAGGAATTTATGAATAGACTGGGTTGAGTTTAGCATAGAGGGGGAAGGGTCCGATCACATTCACTTAGCAGAAGAAATCAACTTGAAGAAATAACAATAAGTGAATGTTGTAGAGGACATTAAACTCATATATATATATATATATATATATATATATATATATATATATATATTCAAATGAAGAACAACACCAGAAAGAGTGAAGACAATGCAAAGTTGAAGAATTTGAAAAATTGAGGAATTTCAAAAACCAAGAAAAACTCAAAGTGAAGATTTTCAACTTTGGTTGGTGGCGTAACCCACCGTATAAGAAAGCTGATTTCAGACACCGCGTACAATTGTCGTAGGGCTCTGAGAATCAATTTCTTCATTAATTTCTTCACACCTAGAGGGTTAGTCTTCATTGATTGAAGAAAAACGTTACTTTGTGTGTTGCGCATCTAAGTCATCAAGTCAGGATAAGTGTTAGGATGTGTGTCCATTTCAGAGGACATTCAAAGATTCTAGGATATTTAGCTCACACCGCAACTTGCTAAATCTCTTTCGTCCAAGGGCTTAGTGAAGATATCGGCCAGCTGATCTTCAGTGCTGACGTGGTCGATGGAGATGTCGCCCTTCAACACATGATCACGAAGAAAATGATGACGAATCTGGATGTGCTTGGTCTTCGAGTGCTGAACTGGGTTGTGAGCAATCTTAATGGCACTCTCATTGTCACAGTAGAGAGGCACATTCTTCACGTTGACGCCATAGTCCTTGAGTGTTTGCTTCATCCATAGTAGTTGAGCACAGCACGATCCAGCAGCAATGTACTCAGCTTCTGCAGTGGAGAGAGATACGCAGTTCTGTTTCTTCGAGGACCAACAGACCAAGGATCGTCCGAGGAAATGACATGTGCCAGATGTTGACTTGTGGTCCACGCGATCGCCAGCATAGTCAGAGTCTGAATATCCAATGAGATCAAAAGAAGAGCCCTTGGGATACCATAATCCAAGTGTTGGTGTGTGAGCTAAGTATCGAAGAATATGCTTCACAGCCTTATGGTGTCATTCCTTCGGTGTAGCTTGAAATCGGGCACACATACAAACACTAAGCATAATATCCGGCCTAGATGCACATAGGTACAATAAAGAACCAATCATGGAGAGGTATACCTTTTGATCGAAGTCTTTACCATTTTCATTAGTGCATAGATGGCCATTTGTGGGCATTGGAATTTTGACCCCTTTGCAATCTTGCATGCCGAATTTCCTCAATACGTCCTTGAGGTATTTCTCCTGAGATATGAATATACCATTGCGCTGTTGACGAATTTGAAGACCTAAAAAGAATTTCAACTCTCCCATCATAGACATTTGATATTGTTCACTCATCATATAGGAAAATTCATCACTATATCGTTGGTCAGTACAGCCAAAAATGATATCATCAACATATATTTGGCACACAAACAATTCACCATCATAAGATTTAATGAAAAGAGTTGGGTCGAGTGAACCAGGTTTGAAGCCATTCTTCATGAGGAATTCCTTCAAAGTATCATACCACGCCCGAGGGGCTTGCTTGAAGCCATACAGGGCCTTGTTGAGCTTGAAGACTTTGTCGGGATTCTTTGGATCTTCAAAACCTGGGGGTTGAGCAACATATACTTCTTCCTCAAGCTTACCATTGAGGAATGCACTTTTCACATCCATTTGTTGTAAGATAATATCATGATGATTAGCATAAGCAAGTAATATGCGAATAGCCTCAAGTCTAGCAACAGGTGCAAAAGTTTCATCGAAGTCAATTCCTTCAACCTTTGTGTAGCCTTGAGCTACAACCCATGCCTTATTCCTCACAACAAGGCCATTTTCATCTTGCTTGTTGCGGTAGATCCACTTTGTGCCAATAATGTTGTGCTTGCGAGGATCTGGACGTTTGACCAGTTCCCAAACATTGTTGAGCTCGAACTGATGAAATTCTTCTTGCATAGCTTGAATCCACTCAGGCTCCAGAAATGCTTCATCTACCTTAGTGGGCTCTGTGATAGAGACAAAAGCAAAGTGCCCACAAAAGTTAGATAAATGTGAAGCTTTTGAGCATGTGAGAGGACCTGGTGCTTCAATGTCATCGATGATCTTCTCGATTTGCACTTCGTTTGCAATACAAAGATGAGCGGGTTGTCTTCGAGGAATTTGATCCGCATTTTCTTCAGGAGCATTTTCCTCAGCACCATTTTCTTCAGTTGCGCCAGCTCAACGTTCATCATGTTCTGGAATGAATTCTTCAGCAGATTCTTCAGTAGGAATGACATCCTCAGTGGCTTTGAACTTGATAGAATCCTCAGGTGCTGGTTCATCTATCACAGAAGGTAGGTGCTCTCTTTGCGAGCCATTAGTTTCATCGAACCGCACATCCACAGTTTCAACAACCTTGTGAAGAACGTTGTTGAAGACTTTGTAGGTGGGCGAGTACTTTTCGTAACCAAGCATGAAACCCTCATGTGCTTTCGATGCAAATTTAGAATTGTGATGAGGATCTCTAATCCAACATTTAGCACCGAAGACTTTGAAGTAACTTACATTGGGTTTCTTGTCAGTGAGGAGTTCATAGGCAGTCTTCTTGAAGAATTTGTGAAGATATACTCTGTTTATGATGTGGCAGGCAGTATCAATTGCCTCACTCCATAAACGACGAGGCGTCTTGTATTCATCAAGCATAGTGCAAGCCATCTCAACAAGAGTTTTGTTCTTGCGCTCCATGACGCCATTCTGTTGAGGAGTATAAGGAGCAGATAAATCATGAGTAATACCAAGTTCATCAAGATAGTCATCAAGACAGGAATTCTTGAACTCAATTCCATTGTCACTCCTAATGTGCTTGATCTTCACACCAAAGTTGGTTGAAGCCCTCGAGGAAAATCGTTTGAAGACTTCCTGCACCTCAAGTTTGTAAGTGACAATGTGTACCCATGTGTAACGAGAATAGTCATCAACAATAACAAAGCCATATAGAGAGGCATCATTTGTAACAGCAGAATAATGGTTAGGACCGAAGAGATCCATGTGAAGCAATTCAAATGGTCGAGTGGTAGTCATGATAGTCTTTGCTGGATGCTTGGCCTTTGTCATCTTCCCAGCTACACAGGATCCGCATAAGTGATCCTTGAGGAATTTGACATTCTCAATGCAAATGACATGCTTCTTCTTTGCAAGGGTGTGCAGATTCCTCATGCCAGCATGACCAAGTCATCGATGCCATAGCCAGCCTTCTGAAGCTTTTGCAAGTAAGCACACGACAGGTTGTGGTCCTGTAGAGAAATCAACAATGTACAAGTCTCCTCTCCTAAAGCCTTCGAAGACTTTGGAATTGTCAGCTTCCAAGATCACAACACAACGATACTTGCCAAAGACAACAACCATATCAAGATCACAAAGCATTGAGACAGACATGAGGTTGTATCCTAAGGACTCGACAAGCATGACTTTGTCCATGTGTATGTCCTTAGAGATCGCAACCTTACCTAGACCCAATACCCGACTTTTGCCTTTGTCAACGAAGATGATATGCTTCAGATGTGACGGTGATAAGGGAGCATCCATCAATAGATTCTTGTCACCAGTCATGTGATTTGTACATCCACTATCGAGGACCCACTCATTTGCTTTGCGTTGATCATCCTGCAGATGAATTAGTGCAGCTTACAAACTCATATACTTCATCAGTGAAGAATATGACATCAATATCATCAGGTCAATTAGAACAGATAATCAGTATGAGGATGTGCGAAATGAAGGTTCATTTCATCATGATTAGCCTGCGTCCTACCAGGCACTGTTCAGGTCTCTAGCAAATTCTTCAGTCGTTTTGAGCACGACTGGAGACCTAACCCTGCATAAGAGATTAGTTCTTTTTCTTCACCACCCACATCTGAAGGGGTGGCAAAGAATTCATCACTCTGTGAGCACCATATGAGAAAGGTGGCATGGACGTCAGTCCACTTCGTTTCACATAAGAGGGGTTAGGGTAAGCATATGAATAATCAGAGAAATTCTTCGAGGACTTATGAACATAAGGATTTGAAGAATAATGCACATATTCATAGCCCTTAGCTCTACCCTGCGAAACAGAAGGGTTAGCACGATGATGATCATATGAGGACTTTGATCCTTTTGAGGAATTTGATCCGCATGAGGACTTTGATCCATATGAAGAATTTGGTTCATATGAATAATTTGATCTGGAGTTCCTATTCTTCACAGGTGGTGTCATGAGGACATTCACTTGAAGACTTTCAAGGCAACTTTTGGGAACCCAGATTTTCTTCACAGGGGAACCGTTCCTGCAGTTAGTCCCAACATATCTAGCAAATAGTTCACCATTCTGATTTTTGAACAGTTTATAGTTAGAGTCAAATGACTCATCAGAAGAATGAGGAGATTCACATGTAAAGCCAGATAAGTTGGATGGATCAACTGGAGGTCCCTTTGCAGCAACCCATGAGGTTTTGGGGTATTGCTCAGGCTTCCAATATGTTCCATCAGCATTGAGTTTTCTCTCAAAGGCAATACCCTCTTTCCTAGGGTTTCTGTTGAGGATCTGCTTTTTGAGCACATCACAAAGAGTCTGATGCCCTTTGAGGCTTTTGTACATGCCTGTCATGTACAATTCCTTCAGCCCTGCATCATCAGTGATACTTGCATTGTCCTCAGATGAGGAATTAGTGATAGCATAGACATATGAAGAATTTGTAGCATTAGAAGCATTTGAACATTCAGGTGAAGAATTAGCAGTTTCACATTCAATGCACTTCAGACATGGAGGAACAAATTCTTCCTGGGTAGCGCTGATTTGTTACGCAAGTAATGAATCGCGCTCCTTCTGAATATCTTCATAATCCACTCTTAGCTTTTCAAGATCTTGCTTTCTTTGAAGAAATTCATAAGAAAGCTTCTTGTGATCAGATAAGAGAGTCTTATGATGACCTTGAAGATTGTCAAACCTGGACTGAAGTCTCTCAAGATTTTCAGTCAAGGTTTTAGTGCGATCCATTTCTTCACCCAACATATCATCACTTTTGTCTAGCATGTTTTGAACCTTTTCAAAGGCCTTTTGTTGTTTCACAATAATTTTAGCAAGTTTAGAGTAGCTGGGTTTGAGATTTTCATCAGATTCATCCTCACTAGAGTCAGAGGAGGCGTATTTAGTTACCTTGGCACCCTTTGCCATGAAGCAATAGGTGGGAGCGAAGTCATCATTGCCTTCATCAGCCTTGTTGGTGGAGTCATTTTCTTCAGAGTTGAAGATAGACTTGCTGATGAATGCAGTAGCGAGAGCTAGACTCGCCACACCAGACTCAGACTCCTCAGATGCCTCCTCGTCCTCATGTTCCTCAGATTCAGCCTCAGAGTCCATTTCCTTGCCAATGAATGCCCGAGCCTTCTTGGAGCTGCTCTTCTTGTGAGATGAAGACCTCGAAGATTTTGATGATGAAGACTTTGAAGATTTCTTATTCTTCTTTGCTTCATCAGAACTGTAATCCTTGTATTTCTTCTTCTTTGATTCTTTATCCCACTGAGGACAATCTTGGATGTAGTGACCAGGTTTCTTGCATTTGTGACGCAGCCTCTTCTTGTAGTCACTGGATGAGGAATCATTGCTCCTTGAGGGTTTTCAAGAGCGACCACGTATTGAGAACTTCTGAAATTTCTTCACGAGTAGTGCAAGTTCCTGGCTCAGTTCTTCAGGGTCACCACGACTGCTAGCAGAGTCTTCTTCTTCAGACTCGGAAACTGCCTTGGCCTTCAAAGCACGTGATCTGCCATAGCTCAAACCATAGAGATCTCTCTTCTCAGCAAGCTGGAACTCATGAGTATTTCGCCTCTCGAGGATATCAGCGGGATCAAGTGACTTGTAGTCAGCACGCTCTTGAATCATCAGTGCCAGAGTATCAAATGAAGAATCTAGCGATCTCAGCAATTTCTTCACCACCTCATGGTCGGTGATATCAGTGGCGCCAAGCGCTTGAAGCTCATTTGAGATGTCAGTGAGGCGATCGAAGGTTTGCTGAACATTTTCATTGTCGAGTCTTTTGAAGCAGTTGAAGAGATTGCGAAGAACGTCAACACGAGAGTCACGTTGAGTTGAGACTCCTTCATTCACTTTGGACAGCCTATCCCAGATAAGCTTAGCAGTTTCCGAAGCACTCACTCTTCCATACTGTCCTTTGCTCAGATGGCCACATATGATATTCTTCGCTTGAGAATCGAGTTGCTTGAATCTCTTCACATCAGTAACGTTCATAGAAGGTGTGACTGAGGGAACACCATTTTCCACAACATACCAGAGATCATTGTCAATTGCTTCAAGATGCATTTGCATCTTATTATTCCAGTAGGGGTAGTCTGTTCCATCGAAGGTAGGACACCCAGCAGAGACCTTGATCATACCTGCGGTCGACATAACTATAACTCCAGGCGGTTAAACCAAAATCACACAGAACAAGGGAGTAACTTGGCTCTGATACCAATTGAAAGTGCGTTATATCGACTAGAGGGGGGGTGAATAGGCGATTTTTATGAATTATTCACTGAGGAATTTGCTGGTGAGGAAATTCCTAAATGAAGAACTACTAGCAGCGGAATAAGTACTCAGAAGTGAACATAACAGAACACAAGCATAGTCATCATGATGAAATGAAGACAAGCACAGAGTACAGAAAGCGTAAACACAGGATAACACAAGAAAGAAGACTGATAGACTGAAGAAATTGATCTGAGGAAATTGAGAAAGTCTTCAGTCAAAGTCTTCAGACAGATATGAACAGGCACACAACAACAGACATGAGGAAATGAAATAGTTGAGGAAATAGAACTAGTAAGCTCGGTGAAGATAATGATTTGGTAGACCAGTTCCAACTGCTGTCTCAGTTGTGCATCTGGTTGGAGCGGCTGAGTATTTAAACTCGAGGACACCTAGTCCCGGACACACAGTCCTCACCGTATTCTCCTTGAGCTAAGGTCACACAGACCTCGCCCAATCACTCGTGGTAAGTCTTCAGGTGACTTCCGAACCTTCACAAACTCGGTCACTTGGCGATCCACAATTCCTCTTGGATGCTCTAGACCTTGACGCCTAACTGTCTGGAAGAAGCACAGTCTTCAAAGGAAACAAGCGTCGGATCCACGCGGGATCAATCTCTTCAGTGATGCTCAATCACTTTGGGTTTGTAGGTGTTGGGTTTTGGGTTTTCCTCACTTGATAATTTTCGCTCAAAGTCCTCGGAGGATGGGATGCTCTCAATTGACAAGTGTCAGTTTCTCTCAGGGCAGCCAACCAGCTAGTGGTTGAAGGGGGCGGCTATTTATAGCCTAGGGAGCAGCCCGACATGATAAGACATAAATGCCCTTGTTTGATATGACCGTTAGGTGGGTAGATATTTTGGAACCGCTGGCGCATAGCACAGCAACGGTCGGAATTTTGACTATCAAAATCCTGAGGTCTATTATGTTCCTCACTGTGTAGGTAATTCACACTGGTGAATTCCTAACTCCTCAGTCAGAACAAATTCCTCATAGACCAGAAGAACTTCGTCTCTGTCACTGAAGAATATGACTGAACTGTATGAGATTTCCAATGGCTTCACTCGAAGGGATTGGTAGGTGTAGGATTTTGAGTTGAGCATCACATGGAAAATTTTCCTTAGTATTTCCTCGACCCCCTTTAACAGTACGGCGTTTCCTATGACTCAAGAAAGAGAAAATGAAACTACAAAAACAAAATTCTTCACGCTTCATGTTCCTCGAAAGATTGCCAAGTCTTCAAGGTCACACCAATTTCTTCACTTTCAAAGTCTTCAGAAAGTCTTCAGAAATCCAAAGTCTTCAGTTGAAGAACTTCATTTTTAGGGGTCGACTTTCTCTGTAAATATCAAACTCCTCATAGACTCATAGTCCTGTGTACACTCACAAACGCATCAGTCCCTTAACCTATAAGTCTTCAATACACCAAAATCACTAAGAGGCACTAGATGCACTTACAGGTATGAGTGGTGGCGCCCTAGCAGTTTACGCATGCGACGTCTCCTCCCCTGGTTTTTCTTTTTAATTCAAATTTAGTTCAAATTTGACCAGAACTTTGACTAGCTGTAACTTTTATTCTACAAGTCCAAATGAGTTGATTCTTTTTGCATTATGTTCTTGTTGGAAAATCCTAGCAGCACACCCAAGATGGGATTTTTCCTTGCTGCCTAGAATTTCTGGTAATTTTCAGAAGTGTTCTTGATATTTTCTTTTTGTCATTTGATTTATTTTCAGAAGGTGAAGCTTGTCTTGAAGGCATCCAGGAAGAGTGTGAAGCTCCTCTGCACTAAGTCAAGCCACAACAACATTTTCATGGTGTCCTTGCAATATCCATGATTTTTCTACTTGAATTTATATGATATTAATTGCATATAGTATTAAAAATAATTGATGCTTGTGTTATTTAGTTTGTCATGATCAAAACGCTGAGTTAACAGAAATGAATGCTTGAACTAGTGAGATATAGCTTGAGTATTTGATCTAAGTAAACTTTTTCATGACTATGGTATTATGATCATGATTATTATTTTTACTATATGAAAAATGAGTTTTATTTGATAAATGCCAACTAAAGTGATGAGTAGAAATAACCAGTAAGAAATGACCAGAAATGTTGCAAGTTGAGTTTGTGTAAGTAGAACTTTGAATAAGGTTGATCTGTTATTGTTAAGTGATATATGATGCATGATGCATGGTTGCATAAGCATGGCATGTTGTGACTCGAGCATTTTTATTTTCAAGTTAAACCTGATGATAATTGAACTTGAACTTAAAGTTGGTCGGGTCATGGTGCCACTGAATCGGGCTGCCAAGTGCAACCACATTTGCCTTAGTATGGGGAGGCCGTAGTCATTCCGTTGTCATGCCTCTTGTCGGTGCCTCCAACTAGGGAAGGTTATGGGCGTGCGTTACCCTGGCCCGGTAAGCAGACATAACCTTGTGGACCTGTTGTTTTTATGGTACCGTGTCCCCGTTTGGGATTGTTTATTTTCCACGATGGTGGTTGTTTTGCCTTTGGTAGGCTCGGTCACCCAGGACTGATCCCAGAGGGGAGTTGGTCGAAGTGGCCGTCAGAGTGTCACGGAAATGGGAGGGTTCTGTCGGAATGCCGTTGGTCCACCCAAATGGGAGTGCGAGGCCATGGGTTCCGTGGTGTGGGTAGAGTGTGCTACCTCTACAGAGTGTATTAATCTATCGATAGCCGCACCCGCGGATAAGGGCCCAATTTGTAAGTAAGTCACACCATGGATCAACTTTCATAAATAATCTTGCACACTAAGTTACTTTCATTGCACTGGTTGAATCTTGATTATGTCAGTGAGACTGACTATTGTGGTATTACTTGTGATCCGGGAGTGATCACTATTTGGTTACAAGGTAACCTGTTGAGCCAAGTATGGTTCTTTTCATGATCCGTCGTGATCACTGTTCGGTTGCGAGGCAACCTGTTGGTAAGAGAGTCCGAGTGACTCAATGCACAAGTTTGGTCACTACATGAGTAGCATGTTTATATTTGCATTGAACTTGAGTAAATGTCATGATATTGTTTGTCATTATGGTTTCGTTTGCTGTGAGCTTGCAAGTACATTCAATGTACCGACCTGGTGTGTGATGCCAGATTTCGGGAAAGTCTAACTGGATCGGAGTGTTGCCGTGTCTAAACCGTGTCCACATCGGTGTCCCTATGCTATGGAGTCCTGCTACGTTGTTGTTCCGCTGCCATGTAGATGTCGTGCTCGAGGCCCCTTTATGTTCACTAAATAATGTACATAATGTTCAGCCGCACCGAGTGTGCCGCTTGGCCTCGCTACTTGATGTAATGTAACACTATGCTTCCACTAGTTTCAATAAAGCAGTGATTTCTATACCAAGATGTTGTGTGTTGCCAGAAGACATGATCGCTGGGTTGGCAATGCAAGGTAAACCGGTCGCTCTGAGCCGGGGTGCCACAAAAATTCTCTTTGAGCCGGCATCGAGTGCCGCACACGACCACCGTTGCTATGCCTGCAAATATGCCAACACACTTGAATATGCACTGTTGTGCCACCTGATCTCCTTATCGCGGTTATCAAGGGCTGCCACCCCCACCGCAATGACCAACGGAGGCCACCGCCCCTCCGCCATGACTACTCATGCATTTGTTGCCGACGATGTTGTGCATGTCGTCGTCTCTACGAACGCTGGCACCACCATCTTCACCTCTAGCACACACCGAGACGCCGACACTGACATATCGGCGCATGACAACGAAGCGGCATTGTCCAGATCTGCCCCGTCCATGGGCGCCTCTGGTACTGCGATCATAGACGCCCGTGCATTGTTCCATGGCGACCTCACTCGAGGCCGACCCATCCTTCACCATAGTTGTCCCGTTGTCGGCAACACCGGCGTAGTCGCATGCCAGCGCTTGCTTCACATCTGACTCAAAGGTCGCATCCAAAATGTCAACATTGCAGTTTCTCAATGTGACCTCCGCGGCCACGTACGAGAAAGTGCTGAGACGTGTGGCCTTGAGATCCTCGTGGCTGCACACACACTCCTGGCAGCGCTCACCGCTGCAGTTACGGGCAGCCGCGCCGATGCCACCGACCGCCGCCGGCTGCATGGGCGAGTACGGGTGTGAGGAGGAGGAGGCGCCTTGGCCGGCGCCGCAGCCAGGACCGACGAGGGACGTCTCACCCTCATGCCGGTGCATGGATGCGCGCGACGATGCTGTGGCCACGACCGCACCCTCCACTGCCAACGGGCAAGCCATCGTTAGCCTCATGCCATCCTTCGAGCACCACTTGCCGCCCCCAGCCATCTCCCTTCGCCCCGGACACAGCCATCCCCGAGATCCAACCTCCTGGAGGCCGCCGGCAGACTGTGGTGGCTGGGGATGTGCGCGAGATCTCTGATCCATTTTTTCCAGATCGGGATGTTCTTTCTTGCCCATGCTCCTCCGGGCTATATGCATGGGAGATTGGTTGAAAGTGCCCAAAGAAGGGCCATGAATCTTTCATGAGTATGGATTGCCCATGGAACCATATGATGGGGTCATCAGGACTTTTGGGTGGGTCTGGATACCCTGAAAGTCTGGGATCAGATCCTTTTGATACTTGAGCTCTTTAGGGTTGAATCTGTTGTCAACCAGCTAGCTAGGAAGGTGGGCAAGAGAGTCGAAATTGACATGGATTATGATGAGCGGCAAGGCAAAGAATTTGTGAGAATATGGTGAAGGTGGATGTCAATAATTCACTCACCCGCTTTGTCATACTTACACCAAAGAGTGTGCGACTGATCATTCCAGAAGTCAAGTACAAAAAGAATCTGAGGTTTTCTCGGTATGTAACCTGATGGGGCACATGGATGTGGAGGATGCCAATAGCGTGCATGCGACCAAGGACATGAAGTACACGAGATTCATGCTTGCATAGACGACGTGCGGAACAGAGCAAACTACCTTGATAACAGAGCAAACTGGCGCCGATGCTTGAGTGCCACTCTAGCTATATAGGACGTGGGATACTACCAAGGAGTATGATCGCGCATGAGATAGGTGCATGAATCTACGAAAGCAAAATGTATGGAGACATCCCTTACTTTAATGAATGTGACACACTTAGCTCATGACATACAGAATATTGCATCAGGAAAAAGGGTTTCCCCCGCTTTATATTATAAAGCATACCGCCAAGCATCCAACAACATAAGAGTACAAGTTCATACGAGAAACATCAAATAAACGGGGTCTGACTGGGGGCACAGCCAAACAAGCCCCAAAAGCATGAAAAAAGCGACTCTAATCAGGTTCCGGTGGCAGTGGTGGTGATGGCAGTGACATCGCGGCAGCAGAGGAATGAAGACCTGCGATGATGGAGTCGATGAAGCCACGGTGTTGCCGCTTGCTAAGCGGTCTCCAGAACTATAGAAATCCATAGAATTTGAAGATGGAGCCAATCACATGGCAAGGGATCACGTGCTTTATCACCAATTTAGTGCGACAATTCCAAAGGGTCCACACCAGGGCACCCATTGCCACCCAAAGGGAAGGCCTACTAATAGGGGGGAATCGAGGATCTCCCTGAACAAGTCTGGGAGATTATCATGACACCATGTCCCACCCACAACCTCCCGGAAGCAGCTCCATAGGAATTGTGTCACCGGGCACCGGAAGAAGATATGGTTGGAGTCTTCTGGTACGCCACATAAGGGACAAAGGACATCACCCGGGACATTACGCTTCCGGACCTCCATGCCCGAGGGCAGGCGGCCACGCACCCATTGCCACAAGAAGATACGTATCTTAAGTGGTAGCTTGGTTTCCCATATCACCGTAAGCCGAGCTTACGGTGATATGGGAGACCAAGCTACCACATCGAGGAAACTTATGTTGTTAGACGACGAGCCACTTGACACTGCAAATGTTAAGAAGAGCATTGACTTGTCAGTGTGTAGGGGAAGGATCATATTTATGTTGAGCACTCTAGCACTCGTCCCCCTCCACGTGAGAACAGTAGAGTGGGAAAACACACTAGGAAGAACACTAGCCCAAATAAGAAGGCGACAAGCTCTACCTCTGGATCGACGAGCTCCCTCGAATGGTGCCATCGGGACCAATGAGTATGTAGTACTTCTAGAACTGGCGCAAAATTGGCATGGGTGGAATTAAATAGCTTGGTGACTTGGCAAGGTGGTATGCCCCTACGATGCTATGTATCATAGAAACTCTGCTAGGTAGAAAATTGGTAGAAAGCCTAGTTAGCACCTTAAGTTTTAATCATGGTTTTTTTGTTAAAAGTTAGGGGGAAAGTGGTGGCCTTGGAATATTTGGAATAATGAAATAAATATTTTAAAATTTTCTTACTCTCAGTACCATATTAACGTTGTGGTTTCGTCGAGCTTCATGGAACTGTAGCATCTTTATGGTGTTTAAGGAGAGGCTCAAGTTCAAGACACACATAAGGCGCATGACATTCAAAGTTTATACATGCATCATCATCTCTTCCTTGGCTTTACATAGGTGACTTCCATGAGGAACTACATAGGGAGAAGCATGTTGGTGTTAATGAGCGTAGAAAAATAATTGTCGCGTTCAGAGATACGGGCGGACAATCGTGTTTTGGCTAATCTAGCTAGGTTACACCAATTTGGACTAGACTTTCAAGAAAAGAGTGAAGGGATGCGCCTTTTTCCAGGTGCGTCTTTGGTGCACACACTATCTGCTAGCTTAGTTGCGTCATCTTACTGTGATGACGTCAAATAATGCTCTCACTCTCCTTTGGTTAGAACATGACAACGTGGGGGTAGATGTGGTATGTTCATCTATGAAATAATGTGGGAGTCTCGTGACTCGTTTGAAACTATGTCACAAGAGGTTTGCTTGACAATGGAACATGCACATCTAGGAGAAGTTACAAGCAATTTCGGTATCCCTATCAGCATAGGAGTTCGGGACTTTCAGCAATGTTTGACGAGAGATAATGGACCTAAGTTCAAGTGTATGCCATGTATGGTTGTGTCAAACTCCACATGATTTTTTTTGTATTTCTTTGATATTAACTGAGTAATAAAGTCAACTTGTAAAAAAAGCTAAACTTGAGGTAGTGATACCAAAGACACAAAATATGATGTGAAAGACCCATCCTGAAGACTCCAAACCACTTGTCATTCTCACAACACCTAGCTTTGTAGACCAACCTAGCTCAACTATGTAATCCCATCTACCAAGAAACACTCCTAGCAGGACATAGGGCTTACCCATATTGCGCCCTAAAACTAGGTAGAACTACCATGTCTTCACGCAAGACCCCTTCCGTTCCTACCCCTGTCTGCTTTCTTTCATGACTCTTGACTCGATCGTAAGATCGAGGTGAGTTAAAATCAACATATATGGTAGCCAAATCAGTCCTACATGTCCAGCTTTGGTCAACATTGTGTCCAGGTCAGCCCAAACCACCACAAAACCATTGTATGGAGCTGAAGGAAAAATATATACATGATTTTGACTACTCGGAACTAAGGAATCCCTATTTTAATAGGTGACAACTTTTAGATTTTTGATACAATATATTGAGAAACGAAAAATGTACTCATATGTAACTGAGTAGTTCTTCTGTCCTCATCACCGGGTTATAGTATTTTGGGCTTTTCTGATAAATATGCCATCACTTTCGCGAAGAAACCAAAATTTTGAGCCTAAAAATGAAGGAAATGCTACTAGGGGGGTTGGGAGGCTGAAGGAAATATGCCCTAGAGGCAATAATAAAGTTATTATTTATTTCCTTATTTCATGATAAATGTTTATTATTCATGCTAGAATTATATTAACCGGAAACTTAGTACATGTGTGAATACATAGACAAAACATAGTATCCCTAGTATGCCTCTACTTGACTAGCTCGTTAATCAAAGATGGTTATGTTTCCTAACCATAGACATGTGTTGTCATTTGATGAACGGAATTACATCATTAGGAGAATGATGTGATGGACATGACCCATCCGTTAGCTTAGCATTATGATCGTTACAGTTTCATTGCTACTGCTTTCTTCATGACTTATACATGTTCCTCAGACTATGAGATTATGCAACTCCCGAATACCGGAGGAACACATTGTGTGCTATCAAATGTCACAACGTAAATGGGTGATTATAAAGATGCTCTACAGGTGTCTCCGAAGGTGTTTGTTGGGTTGGCATAGATCAAGATTAGGATTTGTCACTCCGTATTTCGGAGAGGTATCTCTGGGCCCTCTCGGTAATGCTCATCACTATAAGCCTTGCAAGCATTGTGACTAATGAGTTAGTTGCTGGATGAAGTATTACGGAACGAGTAAAGAGACTTGCCCGTAACGAGATTGAACTAGGTATGATGATACCGATGATCGAATCTCGGGAAAGTAACATACTGATGACAAAGGGAACAACGTATGTTGTTATGCGGTTTGACTGATAAAGATCTTTGTAGAATATGTAGGAACCAATATGAGCATCCAAGTTCCGCAATTGGTTATTGACCGGATATGTGTCTCGGTCATGTCGACATAGTTCTCGAACCCGCAGGGTCAGCACGCTTAACGTTCGATGACGATATGTATTATGAGTTATGTGTTTATGATGACCGAAGTTTGTTCGGAGTCCCGAATTAGATCACGAATGTGACGAGGAGTCTCGAAATGGTCGAGACATAAAGATTGATATATTGGTCCATGTTATTCGGACACCAAAAGTGTTCCGGATAGTTTTGGGTAAATATGGAGTGCCGGAGGGGTTACCGGAACCCCCCGGGGGAACTAATGGGCCACCATGGGCCTTAGTGGAGAGAGAGGAGGGCGGCCAGGGCAGGCCCCCCTCCCTTAGTAGTCTGAATTGGACAAGGGAAGGGGGGGCACCCCCTTTCCTACTCCATCTCCCTCTCTTTCCTTCCCCCTCTCTTCCTTGGAGGGGAATCCTACTAGGACTAGGAAGTCCTAGTAGGACTCCTCCTCTTGGGGCGCGCCATAGGGCCGGCCGGCCTCCCCTCCCTCCTTTATATACAGGGGCAGGGGCAGGGGGCACCCTAGAAGACACAATTTTCTCTTAACTGTGTGCGGTGCCCCCTCCATAGTTACACACCTCGATCATACCATCGTAGTGCTTAGGCGAAGCCCTGCATCGGTAGCATCATCTTCACCGTCGCCACGCCGTCGTGCTGACGGAACTCACCCTCGTCCTCAACTGGATCAAGAGTATGAGGGACGTCATTGAGCTGAACGTGTGCTGAATGTGGAGGTGTCGTACATCCAGTACTTGGATTGGTTGGATCGCGAAGAAGTTCGACTACATCAACTGCATTAGTAAACGCTTTTGCTTTCGGTCTACGAGGGTACGTGGACACACTCTCCCCTCTCGTTGCTATGCATCTCCTAGATAGATCTTGCGTGATCGTAGGATTTTTTTTGAAATTACCGCGTTCGCCAACAGAGGTGCACACCCCTCACGCGGTAAATTGGTTTACTGAGACAGTCCATAAAGCTCTGACCATTACTGGTTTTGTGAAACTTTTGTCGGTTTTGGGAAGCTTCTATAATCTTTCGGTTAGTTTTCTCTCCTCTTTGTTTTAAGGACTTTTTCCGTATGTATTTTCTTTTACATTTTAGATTTTATTATTTTTTTTCACAAAAATCATGATCTTTATTTTTCCAATTCATAAACATTTTTTAAATCCATGTACTCTTTTCAAATTCATCATCCTTTTCCAAATTTGGAGCTTTTCGCAAATCTGTGAACTGCTTCTAAATGCGAACACTTTATTCAAATTCATGAACTTTTTCAAATGATGGACATTTTTCAAATTCATGTTTTTTTCAAATCCTTTATTTTGTAAAATAGTATTATTACTATTCTTTCAAAATTCAAGGACTCTTTCCAATTTTTCTAGTGATTTTTTACATGTTTTAAACTATAAAAATGTAATGCAACTTTTTTTGAAGCAAACGTCCAACCTTTAGTGGGCCATAGCCTTACCGATTATGGCGCTGACTAGTGAAGGAGCGTTCACGATCACTCTGTGCGTTCGGTTTATTCGGTTTACATGGTTTGGTTTATACAGTTTTTTGGTTTGTACGGTATTAATACTTCGGTAAATACGGTATGAAATTAAAATACGGTTCGGTTTCGGTATATACCAAATTATTTCGGTATGGTTTCGGTATATACCATAATAACCAAAGTTGACGCAAATTTCTAAATGACATAATAATAATTTGCAAATTTATGACTCAAAACACATATTATTTTACACAAATAGTATATAACTATATATATATATAAGTATATATGCATGCATTGATTCATCTGTTGATGGTTATGGATGTGCTTAGCATTTTAAAAACAGAAAAATGACTATGTTACAAGAAAAAATTACGTGCTTAGTAGTGAATTTGACTCATGTACAAGAAAAAATGACAACTTGTATGGTTGTTTATCTCAAGAAATATAAAAATATTTTTTACTTCGGTTTATTTGGTTAACAGTTTGATTTTTCGGTATGTACCATAAAAACCAAAGTTCAAATTGGTATGAAAAGTTCATACCATACCGAAACCAGAAAACGTAAAACCCGTAAAATTGGTTCGGTTTGGTTTATTTTCAGTATGGTTTTCCGGTTCAGTTTTCAAATGCACAGAGTGGCTGCTCACGTCAGCCATCCCATCAATGTGAGCCAACAGCTCGCTCGGCACGCGCACACACCTGTTAACTATGGGGAAATATCTAGTACTCCCACCCCTAGGGTGCTCCCGGTGCTCCAAACTCGGTAGCACAGTTTAAAATGTTTAAAAAATTCTGAAAAAATCCAGCACATCTACACAACATCAATGTATGTTGTTAAAAAAATTCAAATCAAAATTTGAAACATTGCTCGAGATAGAAAAATGACAAATCGGACATCAATGTGATAATGGGCCTAATCTAAAGCCCAACTTAAGTTGCATACTATTTACTGTCGAATTTGTCATTTATGTTTATCGAGCTACGTTTTGAATTTTGATCTCAAATTTTTTGACAACATACTTTGATGTCGTGTCAATGTGATGGATTTTTTTTGGATTTTTTTGAACATTTAAAAATGTGGTACCGAGTTTTCAAGCACCGGGAGCACCCTAGGGGTGGGAGTACCAGATATTTCCCCTTTTAACTATAAAGCACATAGCTTAGCTAGATTTGCTCTTTCTTAGGGTCTGGGTCGTCTGTTTTGGTCACCCCCATGACCCTACTTGTATCCCACAACATGTGGACTTTGGTGATGAATAAAGAAAATTACAAGTATAAAAACCTTGTTTGTTCGGTTTCCTGGTTGACCCGGTTGATTGTTAACCAGTTGGCTGTGGACCGCTGACTTTTGAAAAAAATGGTTCATTCTTTTTGTGAATTTGAAAAATGTTCGTGGCTTCAGAAAAGGTTCATGTGCTTGAAAAGAGTTCATGAATTATATAAAAAGACTCATGAATACCATAATGTTCATGAATTCAAAAAATATTCATGAATTAAAAAAATCACACTTTTTTTCTAAATAAACACAAATTTAAGTTTTATGCGATTTTGAAAAATGTACGCAGAATTGAATAAATGTTCATATTTAAAAATTGTTAATGATTTTCGAAAACATTAATGAAACTGAAAAGAGAAGTTCATGAAAAAATAAATGTAAAAAGAAAACAAAGAGTGAAAAGAAAAAGGAAACAAAGCAGAACAAAAATTGGCTAAGGAAGACATAAAATAAAAATAATAAAGAAAGTTAGAAAACAACACTACCTAAAATAATCTAAACCGTCGGCTCGTTCATTCGTGGTAATGAGCGTCGTATACAGCTAAGCTTTTAACCTAAACCTGAAGCGCCAATAGGAGTTGGCTAAGGCACTCAACGAGTGTCACATAGGTTTTCCAAGGTGCCGAGTAGAAGCACTCAAAAAGAAGGGGGCAACTTGTTAGTGGATACCCCATGGAAGGGGATCCGAGCGGGCACTCTCCCATGGTGTGTGCCCAACGCTGCCACATGTCACATGGGGGGTGCACCCGCAGGTTTTTTTTTTTGCATGTGTTTTTTCTTCGGGTTTTTTGCTTGTTTTTTTAGGTTTCCTCAAAAAACAAAATTGTCTTTCTGATTGTTTGTTTTGTTTTTCTCTCATGAAGCACACCGTGTCTAAAAGCAAAGTTCATCACGTTTTTCCAAATTTGGAGCTCTTCGCAAATCTATGAACTGTTTTCAAATGTAAACACTCTATTCAAATTCATGAACTTTTTCAAACAATGAACTTTTTTCAAATTAATGTTTGTTCAAATCCTTTATTTTCTAAATTATTATTATTATTACTACTATTTTCTAGACGTTTTAAACTGTAAAATGCAATGCAGTTTTTTTTCTAAGCAAACGTCCAACCTTTAGCGGGCCATATAGCCTTACCGCTCGTGGCACCACCTAGTGAAGCAGCGTTCACGGGCTGCTCACATAGCCCAGCCCGTCAATGCCAGCAAACAGCCCACTTGGCACGCGCACACGCCTGTTTGCTCTGTTTCATGTTTTTTTTGAAACCACACATTCATCATTACATAAAGTTGAAAAATACAACATATGTAGACCACACTGAACAATACCGATGAGGACAGCCATCTTGCCACATAAACAAAAACGCCCCACATAAAGAAAAATATGAAATAGGCTTTTAAGGGAGTCGATTGCTGAACCAAATCGTCACCGTCCACCAACCAACAACAACACCATTGACATTGTTGTCGGAGGAAGAGACAGGCACCGCAAACCGAAAAACCGTCGGAGCACCATCGCATCAATGCTTTGTGAGCCGAAGAAAGCACTGTCGTAGATGGCAGAACACATATCGCCGTGGCGCGTCGACCGGGGTTCAACCCCGTGCTCCTTGGGCCTCAGATCCGCCGTCTCCGGTTGACGTAGTCGACGAAGAACACCGGATCCGCCTGCCTGCAGTCCGCAACCCAATGCCAAAACAGCCACACTGAAGAAACCATCATCGCCATATGAAGCAACATCCGATGGCAAACTCCTGCATAAGACACTTTCCACACACTCCTCAGAGCCTTTTGAAGAAGAAGCCTTGCGATGGGACCGGAGTGAGGAACACATTATTCTTGACGGCCGCATCATCGCCATCAAGATGCCACCGTCCAGAAAAACTAGCCCTATACTACTAACCAGTCGGGCATGGAGCACCGGGATCCCTCACCCCACCTGCCGTTGCCGAAGTAGCAGGCAGATGGCGGAGGAATCCACGGGACCGGCCGACTGAAGTCGACGGGACTTGGTCGCCTCCTCTTCGCCTCGAAGAGGAACGAAAACTGACTCAGTTTCATGGTTGATTGTTAACCGGTTGGCTTTCGACCGTTGGCTTTTGAAAGAAATAATGGTTCATTCCTTTTGTGAATTTGAAACAAGTTCGTGGCTTTAAAAAAAGTTCATGTACTTAAAAATGTTCACAAATTGCATAAAACAATTCATGAATACCATAAAGTTCATGAAATAAAAATATTCATGAATTGAAAAAAGTTCACAATTTTTTTCAGAAAAATCACAAATCTAATATTTTTAGGAATCTAAAAAATGCACGTGGAATTGAATAAAAATTCATGAGTTTAATTTTTTTTCGTGATTTTCAAAAACACTCATGAAATTGAAAATAAAAGTTCATGAAATATAAATGTATAGATAAAAAATGATAAGGATAAACGAAAAAGGAAGCAAAACAGAACAAAAATCGACCAAGAAAGACATAAAGGAAAAATAACAAAGAAAACTAGAAAACAACACTACCTAAAACCATCTAAACTAGCAGCTCATTCGTTCATGGTAATGAGTGTGGCATACAGTTAAGCTCTTAACCTAGACCTGAAGCCCCAAATAGAAGTTGGCTAAGGCACTCAACGAGTGTCACATAGGTTTTCCAAGATGCTGAGTAGAAGCACTCAAAAGAAGGGAGCAACTTGTTAGCGGATACCTCATGGAAGGGGATCCCAACAGGCACTCTCCCATGGGATTCGCCCAGCGCTGCCACATGTCGCACGCTGGGTGCACCCGCAGGAGCACGTTTTTTTTTCTTTTCTGCACGTGTTTTTTTTCTTTGGGTTTTTGGGTTTTGCTTGTTTTTTAGGCTTCCTCCAAATTTTTTTGTCATTTTTTGTTTGTTTTGTTTCTCTCTCCTGAAGCACACCATGTCTAAAAGGATAGGTGCTTCCCAAAAGTTAAAAGTACAATTGTGTTTCACGAGGAAACACACATATGTGCTTCTCCAAAAAACTGAAAAACATACTTCGGTAAAAGCACAACTGTGCTTCATGAAAAGTGAAAACCATACAAAAAATTCCACGCGAAGCACATCTTTACTTCCCGAAAAGTGAAAAGCATAGTTATGCTTCATGGTGAAGCACAACAGCGCTCTTGCCTGAAGCACAGTTGCGCTTCCCGAAAAATAAAAAAACATAAAATGGGCTCTCGATTTCTATTGATTTCCTGCTTTTTTCAGTTTATTATCCTTTTTGTTTTTTTGTTTTCATTATCCCGGTTTCCTGTTTTCTTTATATTTTCTCTTAAAGAAAAAAAGTTTCTCCAAATCTATTAACAATGGGTTTAGTTTCAAAGATCTCGAGGCGAGAAACGCAACGGTGAAAACAGTTCTTGACACATGGCTCAAGAGATAAAACGTTTTGAAAAAACAAATCTACGAAAAAAAGCACAAAGCTCCTAGGTTGTGACAAGTGTCACATACACAGTGTGCCACTTGTCACCACAAGAGGAGGTGGGAGTGACCTTTGCAAGGGGTATCCTTAACTAGTTTTTTTTTCGAGACAAGGTACCCTTAACTAGTGATTTTGTAAAAAAAAAGAGGGAAATCTAATCTAAGGGTCTGTAGTCCACCAGGCCCACTGCACAGAGTCTATTATCTTGAAGGCCTTATGTCCAGCAAGTGTCCTCGGACGGCCGAAAGAGCCCAGCAGGATTTTTTTTTGAGACAAGGTACGCTTAACTAGTGATTTTGTAAAAAAAAGAGATGGAAATCTAATCTAAGGGTCTGTAGTCCACCAGGCCCACTGCACAGAGTCTATTATTTTGAAGGCCTTATGTCCAGCAAGTCTCCTCAGACGGCTGAAAGAGCCCATCAGGAAAAGGATGGCCCAGAAGAGAGTTCTGGGAGCCCGGTCTCCCCTTGAAAAAGTTTCGAGCATAGCCGTAAAGAAAACGAGTACATAAACGCAGAAGAAGAAAAATAAACTCAGAAGAAAACATGAAGCATTTTCCCTATCTCAAGTTCCATGTATGCAACCTGCATGCATGTAATCTGAGTTATCTCCAGTTGAAAGTTCATGCATATATATGCAGCATGCATGTGCATCACATGGATGCTAGTACTAGTAATGCTGTAGGCTTGTAGGTATCCTTTGCTGAGAATTCGATCGATCAGGAACGACCTCAAAGCCTTTGACACTTGAGCAGGCATGCAGCTAGGTAGCACGCTTTAGAGCTTTAGCTCACACTATTGGAGTGAAGTGACAAGGCTTACTTAACCAGTAACCACCACCACCAGTCAAAGAAACTGTTAGCCGCGCCTTTTCTGCTTGCTATGCCTACACGTACCGCAACGCGACGAAGCAAAGCACTAGTACCTTGTTAGTTTGGGCTGCTCGCGCTTCCTTAGCCATACATGCTACCTAGGTT
Organism: Triticum timopheevii; assembly: GCA_963921465.1. Taxonomy (NCBI): domain Eukaryota; kingdom Viridiplantae; phylum Streptophyta; class Magnoliopsida; order Poales; family Poaceae; genus Triticum; species Triticum timopheevii. Next base: position 74,915,943 of record OY997266.1, on the reverse strand, counting down.
AGGTTAGGGTGTACTCTCTCCCTCTTTCAAGTACTTTCCCGTTCTTTTTTATACATAGGGCGCATGCATGCACGCACGCATGTACTCTACGTAGTATATCATGATGGTAGCTAGGTGTACATATGCCGCATGCGGTCAAACTGCAGCTAGACATACGCCTTTTGGAACTGAAAGAGGAGCTGCTGCACTGCTATGCTCTCCAGCTAGCTGGATTGCTTGCTTGCTTGCTGTAGTAGGCTGGTGTCGAGGTATGAGGGGAACAGTGGTAATCGGGAGAACATCACAAGGACATGGGGTGCGGTCGCAATGGCGGAGAGGCAACAGTGTGCGTGTTTCCGGCCGGTGGATGTGACGGCTACGCATCCATGTGCATGTCCTAAAAGAAGGGAGCTACCATAGCTTAGCATAGCATGTACCCCCGCCATGTGCATTGTGTAAGCCTACCCCGGTCGACTACCGGGCTACTGGAGCCGCCTGACGTACGGCCACCTGACGTTGGGCCACTGACGCGTGGGTCCGGGTCCACACGTCAGCGAGTGCGCCGTACGTCAGAGGAGCTGCGTCCCGGGCTACTACAGCTACAGCTAGGGCCTACGCAATCGACCATCGACACGATCTATAGTAGCCCCTGTAGCTTCATTTCATCGATTGATGATCAGTCGTCGGACCCAACAAAAAATATGTATGTTCAGTCGTTGGGAACTTGGGAGGTGCGGCAGCCGGCGAAAACAGCGCCGACTTCCGTCATGGCAGCGTATTTGCGTCGTTTTTTTGTTGGAGGCATCATTCCTGCAACCGTTGTCTTCCGCCCAGGCTGCTCCGAGCAAAAACTCTAGATTTAGGTCTTCCGGATCGGAAAATGGTGACACGTGGCGCCGTTTACCCTTCCGGGGGCATCTTTTTTGGGAGCATGTGCTGGTTGCAGGGATCCTGAGGTGGAGCGGCGTGGTGTTACGAGTCAAAAATAGGAAGTCTCGGTGGCATGGTGTAGCCGGGTCTTGGTGGCGGACTCTTGATGATGGACGAGTGCAGGGCGATGCCGCGGTCTGGCGTCACGGTGGTGCCCGATAGCAGGCCTGACAAGGTCTCTTCATTGATCCCTGCACTAAAGATGGGTTTGCGAAAGACGACAACAGCGAGTTCTGTAGCGTGCGCATGCGATGTACGCTAAGGGTCTGCTGGACCGGTGCTTTGATTTTAGTTGATTCGTGTATGGGTAAGGTCAGGGCAAGCGGCCTTGATCATGACCACCATTATCAAGCTTGTAGGTGGTGCAACTTTTGTCGCCTAGAATCGATGTTATATCCTTATGACATTGTTGAATAATATAATAAAATGACTGTGTGCATCGCTCAATGCAGAGGCCCCGGGTTCAACCTTTTAAAAAATGTTATGAATATGTATTTGTACCAATATAAGGAGCAGAGTTAAGATGAGATATTTCTGAAGTAACAAAAACGTTTTTTTATCTGATCAATCTGAAATTTTCATTCCAATTTAATAATATGAGTCTGTCTGTAGAGAAAAGTTATAGGTATTCCTACTGATTACTTATCTGCTTCTAAATTGTTTTTACTGCACCTTTTGAGAGCTAGTTCTACTCTAATATATTTTCAAGTTTATACTCCCTCCGCTCGGAATTACTTGTCTCGGAAATAGATGTATCTAAAACTAAAATACATCTAGATACATCCATTTCCGCGACAACTAATTTTGAACGGAGGGAGTACAAAATATCAATGTCTATAATATACTGATCGTTGATATAATCAGTTCTGGAGTCGGTTCAGCGCAACGTACGTGACTCGTGTTGGTCGTGACATGGTCCAGATGCCGTGTGTCTCATCTCCTCGTCTTCCAGGGCCAGAGTTCAAGCAAGGTGAGTTTAGCGTTGTGTTTTATCCTCTACCAGAACTGAGTATCCAATGTCTCTCTGCTCCGGGCTCCACACTGACGCCATCTTGCCATTTGTATTGTGTGTTGTACCCTTCTCTATATTCATTCTAACTTCTTCTATCAATGAAATAATACACAAACATTGCATGTTCACGAAAAATGTACACCAGATAAATATACTTTACAAAATTGCTATTGTAGATGTTCATAATCTAGTTCTATAGTCAAACTTAATAAAATTGTCCTTGAAGACAATCCAAATATGACTTAAATAAAAGGATGGAGAGAGTACCCCTTTGCCCACAGAAAGCGCATTTGACTTTTTGTAGTCTCAAATAAAAACTTTGACTACTATTTCAAATCCCACCATGCAATAAGAAAGAGAAACTTCTGTGAAAAGAAATAATTTCATAAGATTAATAGAATATATCTTTGGGCAAGTACGCACATGAGAGTTACTCCCTCTGGTTTGAAATATAAGGGCACTATGAAAAATACAATTTGCATTTATACAAGGCCCCTATCTATTTCCGAGAAGAATTGATTAGATTTTTGCATCATAGGATGGTCCTTATTAATACAAACGTTCCATGCAGTCCTTATTAACCCAAACGTTTAATTAACCTAGAATACGGATATTTTCCACAAAATTAATCTTACTATTTATTAGTCGGTTTCGTTTTCTCGATATCCAAAAATGGGATAATGACTTTATATGAAAAAATGGAGGGAGTACTTGTAATAAAGAGTTGTGTTTGTTCTTGAGATGCACATGATTTGCAACTTGTAAACAGTTCCAATTAGTTCAACCAAAGTTTTAGGATAATATACAAGAACAGAGGGATTATACACGAGCTTTGTTTTTTCTTCGGCATGCAATATGTTTGATCGAGTAAATATGTACCAGCACCTTTTGGTACAAAAAAAGATTGTTTCTTTGCACGTCAAAACCTATTAAAGTATGAAAACATGTAAAACTATAAGAACATATATATACTTGTAAATTAAAGTATTTCTTTTTCATACTTGCATTCTTTTGCGGGGGATATTTGGCTATTTTTCTTTTTCTCTTTTCTAGCTACTTTATAGACCAAGAGAAGACAAAACCTCGTGTAACAGGAATAGAGAGGGGATTGGTGGAATTGATGACTGTACTGCTTTAGTTTGATCATAAATTAGATCGATAATACATAAATCAAGTTACTGAAAAAATATACCATTGAAACTTTTTCGAATATGAATTCAACGGTATCATTTTCATACGTAACCCGCATTTCATTGGTTAAATTTATGATCAAACTTAAATCTTAAAAATGTATGCGCAGTACATTATGAAATTGATGGAGTATTTCCTAAGTAATCACGATACTCAGCATCCCAAACCACTTGCACCTGAAAAACATAGTTGCGCAAGAAATAAACTAGATGGCCAGATGGGGCCGTGGTCTTGCACAAAAAACGAAGACGGCGGCTAATAATTTTATATCATTGTGGTGCATTAAGTTTTGAGTCGACAAAAGTTTCTATATAGCCAACCAAACCAATAATTCTGCCGTACGTACGAGGCGTAACAAAGGATCACGAGACCATGAATGGATGGATGAGCGCGAAGTGCACGTCGCGAATGCGGCTAATAATTTGGCGCACGCGCATGCACTTCCATCGCCGTCGACGTCGTCCTAGCCTGGGACGGCCCGTCGATTTGACCGCAACGTCCGATCACACTCTGCGTCTCTCTCTCTCTCTCTCTCTCTCTCTCTCTCAAAATGGTTGCGGTCCAATATCTTTCCTACCGTGCAATTTGTTTTGGTGATCTCAAATTTATTTTTGTACCGCAAGCTGGAAAAGTTTTAAAAGATCAAATTGGTCTTGTGCTCCCTTCGTTTTTTTTAATTTCACGTATTAACCTGGCCTTAAGTGAAACTTTTTAAAGTTTAAGTTAGTTTACATTAAAAATATATCAACATCTACCCTACCAAATAAACATAATATGAAAATGCATTTATGATGGATCTAGATTTTTTTTTGACGAGAAGACCTTAGAACAGGATGTTCTACGGTAATTTTTTTATTAATAAATATTTACATTACAAAAGTAGCAACTAAAATAATCAACCAATTCCTTGTTTGGGTATCATGATCAAAAATTATAACAAATGATGTTCAGACCATTCTTTAATCTGCTGTGCTCTTTCTGATCTTGCTCTGATCTCGGTTGCTTTCAAACCTTCTTGAAGGTAGAATTTCCATCCCCCTATATAAGCTGGTGTTTGTCGGAAGATCTTATCATTTCGAACGAGCCAGATGCTCCAGCAGGCCGTCACAATGATGTCAAAGGCAATGTCACTGGGGAGGCGTTCAGCCAGAATACAACATTCATCAAAGCTCGAGATGCCTCTGTTCTTTTGCGGCAATAAGTGGTTCCAACAGTGCATCACAAAACTGCAGTCCCAGAATAAGTGTGACAGGGTTTCCTCCGTATTGTCAGAACAAAGAGCACAATTATAGGACTGGAGAGGCATCTTTTTCCTCTTAAGAAGGTTTCTGGTATTTACTCTATCATGTAGCAGCAACCAGAAGAAGATTTTGTGAGTAAGCCTGGCTGAACTCTTCCATAACAACTTGAAAAGATGACGAGTCTTAGATGGGCCCATGATGGACTTGTATGTTTGAATGGCTGAGAACTTGGGTGTGTTTTCTTTCAAAGACCACCTGTCAAGTTGATCTTGCATTTGGTGCTCAGCAAGAATATTTTGCAGTTGTAGAAACTGAGAATATGCCTGGCTAGACAATGGCCTATAGATCAGATCTTCCAATGAGTGTTGTGCATACACCTACTGAAGGGAGATGTTTACTTGAGTGGTGAAAGAAAATAACTCAGGGAATTTGTCCTTAAGTCCAGTTTGCAACCATCGATCATGCCAGAATTGAATTGTATCCCCCAAGCCAGCCTTGCATTGATACAATTGCTTGAACTTTGGAAACAATTTGAGAATGTCCTTCCACCAGAAAGAGCCAATCAGTCTCTCACCCGGTTGACTGTTGCTGTAGTATGCCTCCCAGACAATCTTGACCCATGGTGTATTCTCCTTATTGAGGAATTTATGAATGAATTTCATCAAAAGAGCCTGGTTGTGTGTTTGAATCTCCATAACACCTAGACCTCCATGTGCTTTTGGCTGACACACCTTATCCCAAGAAATTAATGCAGGCCCCTGCTCTGTACTGCCATATTTCTTCCACAAATAGTGTCTGAGAAGTTTGTTGATGTGGGTGAGAACTATTTTTGGAATAGACAAAGAACTCACGAAGTAGATGGGCATACTTGCAAAAACTGATTTTACCAAAACCAACTTATCTCCAAAAGATAGGAGTGTGGAGCATCCCAGAAAGCCTCTTTTCAATTCTATAGAGCATGGGGGTAAAATCTTCTACCTTAGGTTTGGAAGTGCATAAAGGCAGACCAAGATAAGTGAGAGGCAAAGTGCCAACCTGGCATCCCATCAAGTTTGACAACCTGTTGATTTTCTCCTCAGATGTGTTGATAGCAATCATAGTAGATTTGGAGTAGTTCACTCTAAGCCCAGTGAAGTCTGCAAAGTGCAGTAGCAGATTCTTAATGTGCATAATTTGTCTCTCTTCTGCAGGAATGACCAAGATGGTGTCATCAGCATATTGGATAACTAGGAAATCAATGCAGGAGTGATGCTCAATGGGTACCTCAATCATGCCAGCTTGCATAGCTTCATTCAACATAGATTGCAAGATATCTGCAGCAAGTACAAATATCAGAGGGAAGAGGGGATCTCCGACTCCTTTTTTGCACAAAAATTGTTTGCCAGGAACTCCATTAACTAGTACTAAAGAATATCCAGAGCTATAAATCATTTTTATCCACTGAATCCACTTCTGCCCAAAGCCTTTTGCTTGAGGTATCTTGAAAATGGTATCATGACTTAACATATCAAAAGCTTTCTCAAAATCCAATTTAAGTAGGATAATATCCTTATTAGAGTGATGGCACTGATGGAGATATTCAAAAGACCATGCTAGACAGTCTTGAATGCTTCTATCATTTAGGAAACCATATTGATTATCATGCACCATAGATAGAATGACTTTCTGAAGTCTATTTGCAAGCAGTTTTGTGATGATTTTGAGTGTACAATTCAGAAGTGAGATGGGTCTGTAATCACTTGGAACAGTAGCAGAGTCTTTTTTTCGAATGAGGGTGATGAATGAGTAGTTGATGCTTTGCATATTGATGTTACCCTCATGGAAGTCTGCAATCAGCTTGTAGAAGTCAGGTGCAATAATATCCCAACAAGTTTTCAGAAATGCAGCATTGAAACCATCTGGCCCTGGAGATTTGTCACTAGGCATCTGTGAGATTACTTTATCAATTTCTTCCTTGGAGAAAGGGGCTTCTAAAGACTGTAAATCCACATTAGCATTTATCAAAGATTCCAGAATAAGTGGATTATCAGTGAATTGAGTAGTCCCTAGACTTTCTTTAAAAGCTTTAAAGAGGACGACTTCTTTAGTGTGATGATCTTGATGTTCTATGCCATTCTCATCCTTTAGCATGGCAATGTGGTTGTTTCTGTGCTTGATTGTGGCCTTAGCCTGAAAGAATTTGGTATTAGCTTCACCAAACTTAATATTCCTAATGGTAGCTCTCTGTTTCCAATAGATCTTTTGCATATGAAGAAGAGAATCAAGGTGTTTCATTAGAATAAATCTGCCATTATGTTCCTCAACTGATAACTGTCTCAGTTCTTCAATATGATCATACATAAGAATCACTTCATTGTAGTTGGAAATTGAGAGTTTCAGGTTTGAGCAGTTTTTAGACCAAATTTTCTCAGTCTCTTAAATTTAGCAGAAATGATCTTGGCACTATAAGTTTTAGAGACTTGTTGCTCCCAGATGTTCTTAACTACCTCTTTGAACTGTGGATGCTGTAGCCAGAAGTTCTCAAATCTGATGATCTTTGATTTGGGAATGGAAGTACCAATTTTAATGACAATTGGAACATGATCAGATTTTGTTCTAGCAAGAGGAATAGCCATAGTATTTGGATAAGATAAAGTCCATAATTCAGAGGTAAAACACCAATCAATTCTCTCAAGAAGGGGTGCATCTTGCATGTTGCTCCAAGTGAAACTTCTACCTTTAAGAGGAATTTCAATCAGGGCTAATTTGTTAATGGCTTCATTGAATGAGTACATATCTTGCATATTACCCCCAATTCTATTTCTGTTATGTGGGTATCTGACATAATTAAAGTCACCCATAACAAGCCAATTGGCATCATCCTCAATTTGTAAATCTTGGAACCAGGTGAGAAATTCAGTTCTAGCTGGATTTTGGCAGGGCCCATAGACATTAGTGAGTAGGATATGTTCTCCAGACTGTTTGGAGGAGAAATCAATTGAGATGGAAAAATCATTTTTGTGAATGGTGTGACCCTCAAACACTTGCTCATTCCACACAACCAATAGGCCTCCTGAGGATGCTATTGAAGGGATAAAATCAAACTTGTTCAGTTTCTTATGGCAAAAATTCTTGAGGAAATTAATGTCAAAATGATCTTTCTTGGTCTCTTGAAGACAAAGTATATCACAAGAAGATTCTGCAATTTTGTTAGATAGAGCTAACCATTTCTTACAGTCATTAATTAATACCAAGTGTCACCGAGACAAGATTGAACCCTTTTATTTGTTCTAAAATGGGTCGGGTTCCACTATCAAGGAATAAAAAAATTAAAGAGGAAAAACATCCACGTGCAAAAAAGTAAAAAACAATAAACGGCTTAAACAAAAAAAGTCTCACCAGCCGTTGTTGCATGCTCCCTAACGACAAACAAGTAAAAAATTAACATGGAAGAAGATCATCTTTGTATATATTACAAGGGGGTCAAAGAACACCTTGAATCCAACACCTATAAGTTCCTCCCAGGACATCCACTCCTCTGCACCAATAGCAAGCTTCAGGAATTCAACCTCCCCGTTCCCGTCTTCCATGGCAACATATGATTTAAAATCACGATCTTCACTGCCTTCATCATCCCTTGCTTCCAACATCAGTACATGCCTTCCCATCTCTACACGCCCATCATTATGGAGATCCAAAGTCGCCGCTCCCCATTGCAGTGCAACCCTCTCACCCTCATTTTGCAAACCTGTCCAATAGCACATGAAATAGAATGCATAGAAAATGAACCCGTCATGGGAACAAACAAGATTTTTCTCAAAACAAGCACAATTATAAAGCTTCTAGATTGCCTAGCATAGACCAGCTAATCTGACCAATTGTAGGTTTCTACCACTGGGCACATAACTGGGAATCCACCAGAAATATTGCAAGAAATAGGTAGCCCTAGAATTGGCACCAATGCATATGTAGATTACACTCCATGCATATTTGGCAATAGAACAATGAAAAAACAAAGTGATGCATATTTCCAAGATCTACACAAAATGGCACAAGGGGTCACCAATCCATTTTTCCTTTGATCATGTTATCCTTGGTTGTAATGGCATTATGCCATATCAACCAGTGCCGGATTTTGATTTTCAAAGGGATTTTAGCTTTGCATAGATGTTTAAAGGATCTACCAGGACCTTGTAGTTCATCACAAAGATCTTGTAGCTCGGTGGGAGCGACTGAAGGATTCTGTCAATGACCGCCTCGTCCGGGAGGTTAATGTCCAGCTGGGACAGGCGGTTGTGCAACCCAGACATTTTGAGTATGTGCTCACTGACAGAACTATTTTCCTCCATCTTACAACTATAGAACTTGTCGGAGACTTCATATCTCTCGACCCGGGCGTGAGCTTGGAAAACCATTTTCAGCTCCTCAAACATCTCATATGCTCCGTGTTGCTCAAAACGCTTTTGGAGCCCCGGTTCTAAGCTGTAAAGCATGCCACACTAAACGAGGGAGTAATCATCAGCACGTGTCACCAAACGTTCAAATCGTCTTGCAGTGCTGGGAGAGCAGGTGGGTCACCTAACAGTGCTTCAAGGACATATGCTTTCTTGTTAGCTATGAGGATGATCCTCAGGTTCCGGACCCAGTCCGTATAGTTGCTGCCATCATCTTTCAGCTTGGTTTTCTCTAGGAACGCGTTGAAGTTCATGTTGACATGAGCATTGGCCATTTGATCTACAAGACATTTTTTGCAAAGATTTAAGACTAAGTTCATGATAATTAAGTTCATCTAATCAAATTATTTAATGAACTCCCACTCAGATTAGACATCCCTCTAGTCATCTAAGTGTTACATGATCCGAGTCGACTAGGCCGTGTCCGATCATCACGTGAGACGGACCAGTCATCATCGGTGAACATCTCCATGTTGATCGTATCTTCCATACGACTCATGTTCGACCTTTCGGTCTCTTGTGTTCCGAGGCCATGTCTGTACATGCTAGGCTCGTCAAGTTAACCTAAGTGTTTTGCATGTGTAAATCTGTCTTACACCCATTGTATGTGAATGTTAGAATCTATCACACCCGATCATCACGTGGTGCTTCGAGACAACAAACTGTCGCAACGGCGCACAGTTAGGGGGAACACTTTCTTGAAATTATTATGAGGGATCATCTTATTGACTACCATCGTTCTAAGTAAACAAGATGCAAAAACATGATAAACATCGCATGCAATCAAATAGTATTGACATGATATGGCCAATATCATATAGCTCCTTTGATCTCCATCTTCGGGGCTCCATGATCATCTTCGTCACCGGCATGACACCATGATCTCCATCATCATGATCTCCATCATCGTGTCTACATGAAGTTGCTCGCCAACTATTACTTCTACTACTATAGCTAACTATTTAGCAATAAAGTAAAGTAATGCCGTTTGTCATACTCATCAACATGCAAGTCGTGATTCCTATTACAAGAACATGATCTCATACATCACAATATATCATTCATCATTGATCATAACTTTTGGCCATATCACATCACAAAGCAATTGCTGCAAAAACAAGTTAGACGTCCTCTAATTGTTGTTGCATATTTTACGTGGCTGCAATAGGGTTCTAGCAAGAACATTTTCTTACCTACGAAAAAGCCACAACGTGATTTGTCAACTTCAATTTACCCTTCATAAGGACCCTTTTCATCGAATCCACTCCAACAAAGTGGGAGAGACAGACACCCGCTAGCCACCTTATGCAACTAGTGCATGTCAGTCGGTGGAACCTGTCTCATGTAAGCGTACGTGTAAGGTCGGTCCGGGCCACTTCATCCCACAATACCGCTGAAGCAAAATAAGACTAGTAGTGGCAAGAAAGTTGACAACATCTACGCCCACAACAGATTTGTGTTCTACTCGTGCAAAGAGAACTACGCATAGACCTAGCTCATGATGCCAATGTTGGGGAACGTTGCATAAAAATAAATTTTTCCTACATTCACCAAGATCAGTCTATGAGTTCATCTAGCAACGAGAGAGGGGAGTGCATCTACATACCCTTGTAGATCGCGAGCGGAAGCGTTCAAGAGAACGAGGTTGAGGGAGTCGTACTTGTCGTGATCCAAATCACCGGAGATCCTAGCGCCGAACGGACGGCACCTCCGCGTTCAACACACGTACGTTCAGCGTGACGTCTCCTCCTTCTTGATCCAGCAAGGGGGAAGGAGAGGTTGATGAAGATCCAGCAGCATGACGGCGTGGTGGTGGATGCAGCAGGGATCCCGGCAGGGCTTCACCAAGCGTCTGCGGGAGGGAGAGGTGTAGCAAGGGGAAAGGGAGGCGCCAAGTGCAAGGGTGCGGCTGCCCTCCCTCCCCCCTCTATATATAGGGTCCCCAGGGGGGCGCCAGCCCTAGGAGATGGGATCTCCTAGGGGGGGGGGGCGGCCAAGGGGGGTGCCTTGCCCCCCAAGGCAAGTGGAGGCGCCCCCTCCCCTAGGGTTCCCAACCCTAGGCGCAGGGGGGCCCCAAGGGGGGGCGCACCAGCCCACCAGGGGCTGGTTCCCCTCCCACTTCAGCCCATGGGGCCCTCCAAGATAGGTGGCCCCACCCGGTGGACCCACGGGACCCTTCCGGTGGTCCCGGTACAATACCGGTGACCCCCAAAACTTTCCCGATGGCCGAAACTCGACTTCCCATATATAATTCTTTACCCCTGGACCATTCCAGAACTCCTCGTGACGTCCGGGATCTCATCCGGGACTCCGAACAACTTTTGGTTTTCTGCATACTAATATCTCTACAACCCTAGAGTCACCGAACCTTAAGTGTGTAGACCCTATGGGTTCGGGAGACACGTAGACATGACCGAGACGGCTCTCCGGCCAATAACCAACAACGGGATCTGGATACCCATGTTGGATCCCACATGCTCCTTGATGATCTCATCGGATGAACCACGATGTCGAGGATTCAAGCAACCCCATATACAATTCCCTTTGTCAATCGGTATGTTACTTGTTTGAGATTCGATCGTCGGTATCCCAATACCTCGTTCAATCTTGTTACCGGCAAGTCACTTTACTCGCACCGTAATGCATGATCCTATGACCAGACACTTGGTCACTTTGATCTCATTATGATGATCCATTACTGAGTGGGCCCAGAGATACCTCTCCGTCATACGGAGTGACAAATCCCAGTCTCGATCCATGTCAACCCAACAGACACTTTCGGAGATACCCGTAGTATACCTTTATAGTCACCCAGTTACGTTGTGACGTTTGGTACACCCAAAGCACTCCTACGGTGTCCGGGAGTTACACGATCTCATGGTCTAAGGAAAAGATACTTGACATTGAAAAAGCTCTAGCAAATGAACTACACGATCTTGTGCTATGCTTAGGATTGGGTCTTGTCCATCACATCATTCTCCTAATGATGTGATCTCGTTATAAATGACATCCAATGTCCATAGTCAGGAAACCATGACTATCTGTTGATTAACGAGCTAGTCAACTAGAGGCTCACTAGGGACATGTTGTGGTCTATGTATTCACACGTGTATTACGATTTCCGGATAATACAATTATAGCATGAATAAGAGACAATTATCATGAACAAGGAAATATAATAATAATCCTTTTATTATTGCCTCTAGGGCATATTTCCAACACCTTACCTTCTCCCTTGTATGAAATATAATTTCAGATGAATCTCCTTGCTCAAAGGATCATAGGATCTCACAACAATGCTGGGCTCTGCATTGCTCTTGTCAGTACCTCTTGCCCTTTTGCCTTGTAACGTTGTACTTAATTAATTGTTATTTGATTATGTATCATCAGTCTGCACCTGAGCTTCATTATCCTCTGTTTCTTCCAATATTATTTGATCGATATTTACTCTTTGCAAAATGTAGAATAATGGCAACGCTTACAAAAAATTTTCTTTGGGGAATTTATTGAATTATCCTTCCATCAACATGGAGAAGGGCTTTGTCCAGCCCGTGTTAACATGTAATGTAAGTTCATCCTTCTCAAGCCTTCAAACTTTGTTCTAGTATAGATTTGGATAGGCATCATTTCCTCCACTGTTGTTTACTTTGCTGTTTACATCTGATTGGATGTTTGCAACAACTACCACTTTTAAATTGTAGTTGTAAAAACATGTTCCTTATGCAGAACAGATCCATTTATTTGCTTATATAATTGTGAAACCTGTTACGTGTCTCCTTGTTTCTCTTTCAAAGTCGTATCTCTTATGCCAGACAGAACTTTAGGGAAGATAGTGAGCCAAACCATCTTGAGGACAGCGAGATGACCACAAGGTCCTATCTTGATGAAGACAGTGAGTTGAAGGTACTCACCAGTAGGTGTGAGACAACCTCTGTGCAGTCGCTGCCTCAATCAGTTCGACTTCTTCAGTCTCAACTTAAAGCGGAAAGGCTTGCTTCAGCTCACCTCCAACTTGAAGTCAAAGATGTAATGAAGATGTCAGAGGACTGCCTTGCGCACTATGGTGCCATACAGCTAGGGATAAAGCATTTATCATTGACACAACTGAGGTCTCATCAGCTTGTTCGGCTGCTTGCGGGGACCGTCCTGGCCAGGCCTAGTGCCTTCTGAAGTGCTCTCAGTTTTGTATATTCTTTTGTCGGCGCGTTTATATGCACTGGTGGCGACCTTTGATGCCCATTGGATATAATATGTGTAATAGCCGTGATAGCCTAGCGTAAGTTGATTGCTTATTTATTTCCTTATTTTCTTGTTTATTTTTTTTGCTTGTAGTCAGTGCAGTTCTTTATCCGCGGTTTGCTAGTGGCTACAATAACCTATTTTTTAAAACTAGGCCACAATAACCATGGGCTACATATTTACTGTAGTTACCATGGGCCTCTTACGGGCCGTAGAAACACTGGGCCTTCTAAGGGTCGTAGAAACAATGGGCCTTCTACGGGGCGTAGAAACAATGGGCCTTCTACGGGCCGTAGATACAATGGGCCTTCTATGGGCCGTATCATCAATGGGCCTTCTACAGGTCGTATGATCGATTGGCCAAACATGGGCCAATAACAGAGCACATTATGGCCGTAAATGGGCTAGAGTTGGAATTGTCTGTTCATGGGCTGACCATAATGGGCCATCGTTAATCGGCCGTATTTGATGACGCTATGAAAATGGCCCAACATATTAATGGGCTACAAACGAGCCGACTGTAACCATGGGCTGAATTTGGCCCGCAGGTAGAAAATGACAATAACGGGCCGTAAGAAACGAATGCTGGAAATGAGCCCAAGAATAAATGGGCCCTGAGAAGGCCGAAAGATAACATGGGCTGGAAACGGCCCAATGGAATAATGGGTTGTTAATGGGTATAAAGTGATACACTGTTCATTACAGGCCAGTTTCACCACGGGCCATTAATGGGCCAAGAGTTACAAAGTGCCTCATATGGGCCGAAAGACGTCATGGGCCATACATGGGCCAGAAGTTAAAACGGGCTGGAATAATATTGGATGGCCCAGATGACGCTACTGGGCCTCATTTGGATAGGTCGTAATGGGCCTGTCGGTGTACCAAAGTAGGGGCACTCTTTTGTACCCCTTATTCGTGCACGGGCAGTCAGAGCCGCGCGGATGACCACACTTAAGCAGGGCAGAGACAGGAAATCAGAGCCACAAGACAACCCAAGCAACACCAAGACAGTGGCATAAAGAGAAAGAAGGCGAAGTGGTTTCCCCCGGCAAGATCCTTGCCAGGGCGGCCTCCACGGCCCCGGCAAGGGCCTTGCCGGGCCAGCGTACCTGACACCAGCAGGGCGCGCCACCCTTGAGCCTCAGTTCCTCCAGCGCCGCCAACCGCGTTGGGACCAAGGCTCGGGAGGTGCCGCCATGATGGCATGCAGATCTTTGTGAAGACAAGAACAAACACTATAAATCAGAAGAGTAGAAGACGACGAACCTCGGCAAGATCCTTGCCGAGGAAGCCCACAAGACCCCCGGCAAGATCCTTGTTGGGGACGATCGCAACACCACGGCAAGACCCTTGCTGGGGCCCCGGCAAGGCCCTTGCCGAGGGCGTCCGCAAGGCCGCAGCCAGGCCCGTACCCGCCAGGCTTTTTGCCACCGCTCCCATGCAGCTGCCAGCCCACCAGCTGGGCGGGCACCTGCGTGTCAACGCAAGGCTTCTCGGCCAACTCAGCGCATGCCTACGTGGTGGCATGAAAATCTTCGTGAAAGCCCTACCACTACGCCACCTCAGCAGCCTGCCAGCCTACATGGCACCACCGCCTCGCTGGCCCAGGCGTGTGTCGAGGCAGGGCGAAGCGGCGGTAAAGTAAAGGGGACTTTGGGGATAAGTTACGCTCATGGTAGCTAGTTCAAGAACCTCAAGAACACAAATATACATATCAAAGCAGGACTAGGGTATTACGCATCTCTGCGGCCCGAACCTAGGTAAGCGACCCACATGCTCATACTGACTGCTGATCCTGCTCTCCTCACAACCCAGCGCCCCACAACCGTAGTAGGGATTCTTGTGTCCCATAGGTGTCGTTTCCCACCGACATCTTTGGCGCGCCGGTTATGGGGGTGCAGTAGTGAGCATCTGGTTTAGCAGCTAGTAGCGCAGCTCCTCATTGCCATGGCTCCCAAGAAGAAGACGACTACACGATCGGTTCATCCGGGACCGGACTGCCTGTACTGGTGCGGACCAGTAGCGGGCCAGTCACGGAGAGAACCCGTGGCGCAGCTCGCGAACATCCACATCACCTTGGCAGTCCGGGCCTGGTGAGCGGCGTTGTTCGTGCGCCAGGTGACGAGCCACACGCCGTGAACTCCAGAGACGGAGTTGGGCCCCCCCGAAGGCGGCGCGGGGCCCTCCAGGGGCGTCGTCGTGCCGCCAGACGACTGCGCGACGACCTCCAAGACACCAACACCGGCGCCCACGGTGCGCCCTTCTCAGGTCATGCGCGATGAGCAGCGCCGCCCCGCTGGTGACCCTGGGTGCCGCCCTGGGAGGAGCCCTATGCGCCCTTCACATGACGAGGAGGGCCAGCATGCACGCCGAGGTGTTGGCGGAGGTGGCGGACGGCCGCATGGCCACGATGGAGTTCCTTCTAACGTAGTTAGAAGTCGAAGTGCGCCACGGTCCACGCAGCTTTCGCCGCTGCCCACACCAGCAGAAGCCCTAGCACGCGCGCAGCTTCTCCTTGACTTCTCTCCTGCTGCAGTGAAGCTCGACAAATGGAGGGCCACCGTCCGGAGCCTCGTCGGCATCACAAACAAAGATGAGTTGCGCCAGGCGGGGCCCGTAGGCCGTCGCTCCGTCGAGCCACCGCACACCAGCAGTGGACGGGCCGGAGGCGATACGACCATGATGCACTCCCCTCCTCCACACCGGCCACCGCAGGTGTCGATCTATCTCCGAAGACGCTCGTGATGATATCTCCATAGCGTCGTCTGACCCTTGAACCCACCGCGATCAACATCAAGTCCTTCGGGAGCAAGCTCATGAAGACGCTCGAACCACCATCGAGCGCCGACGTGATGCGCACCACCAGTCGGACAGGTGGGTGGGGCCCATTACGGACCATCCAGCGGGGTCCTAACGGAAACTAAGGGATATTAAGGCCTTCTTTTAATAGAGAACCGGAACAAAGCATTAGCACATAGTGAATACATGAACTCCTCAAACTACGGTCATCACCGAGAAGTATCCCGATCATTGTCACTTCGGGGTTGTCGGATCATAACAGATAATAGGTGACTATAGACTTGCAAGATAGGATCAAGAACACACATATATTCATGAAAACATAATAGGTTCAAATCTAAAATCATGGCAGTTGGGCCCTAGTGACAAGCATTAAGCATAGCAAAGTCATAGCAACATCAATCTGAGAACATAGTGGATACTAGGGATCAAACCCTAACAAAACTAACTTGATTACATGGTAAATCTCATCCAACCCATCACCGTCCAGCAAGCCTACGATGGAATTACTCACGCACGGCGGTGAGCATCATGAAATTGATGATGGAGGATGGTTGATGATGACGACAGCGATGAATCCCCCTCTCCGGAGCCCCGAACGGACTCCAGATCAGCCCTCCCGAGAGAGATTAGGGCTTGGCAGTGGCTCTGTATCGTAAAACGTGACGAAACTTTCTCTCTGATTATTTTCTCCGTGAAACGAAATATATGGAGTTGGAGTTGAGGTCGGTGGAGCCTCAGGGGGCCCATGAGACAGGAGGGCGCGCCCAGGGGGGTGGGCGCGCCCCCACCCTCGTGGACAGGGTGTGGGCCCCCTGGTCTTGATTCTTTCGCCAGTATTTTTTATATTTTCCAAAACTTGTCTCCGTGGATTTTCAGGTCATTTCGAGAACTTTTGTTTTCTACACATAAAACAACATCATGGCAGTTCTGCTGAAACAACGTCAGTCCGGGTTAGTTTCATTCAAATCATGCAAGTTAGAGTCCAAAACAAGGGCAAAAGTGTTTGGAAAAGTAGATACATTGGAGACGTATCAACCACCAAGCTCATGGCCAGGCGAGCGATTTGCATATCATCCCCCAGAAGGAAGGAGAAAACTTGTGCAAGTACATCCAAAGGTTCAGCCGAGTATAGTACAACATTCCAGACGTTCATCCTGCCGTTGTGATCAGCGCATTCCATCAGAATGTGCGCAACCACAAGATGCGTGAGGAGGTGGCGATGAACAAGGTCAAGGATGTGGCCGAGCTTTATGTTCTGGCCGATCGGTGCGCTCGAGTTGAAGAGGGGAGGATGTACCCCGGTGAGGACGTCGGTGTGGAAACCGACTCCACGGATGACACCGCCACCCCGGCAAAGAAGGGACGACGCCGTAATAGGAAGCGCAAGGGCAAGACCGTGCTTGCCGTCAAGGGGTCCGACGACACCGGCGCCACCAAGAAGGCTAAGGAAAGTGACCCCGGCAAGGAGGTTGCCGCGTGTGTCGCTTGCCGGGCTATGGCGGCTGCCGACAAGCCAGGGGGCTCCAACAAGCAGTATTGCAAGATCCACTGCACCAAGGGCCACGACCTCCAGAACTGCCGGCAAGTTGAGCTGCTCGCTGAGAAGCAGAAGGCCGAGTATGAGCGGCGGGACAAGGAGAAGGGCCAAGAGGGTGCCGAGGGATCCGGCAAGAAACATGGCGGCCAAGGAGGCCGCCGCGGCAAAGATAATCAGCAGGAGAGACCTGCCCGTGGGCCGCGACAAGAAGCAGGAAGACGATGATCATGACGAGGACGATGAGTCCGGCGACCACGAGTTCCAGAAAGCTACAGAGGCCATGTGCATCGATGGTGGCGCCTCGCTGCATACATCCCACCGCCAGCTCAAGCAGTGGGCGCGTGAGATCACATCGGTGGAGCTATCGCTCGACGCACGGAAGCCGCTGAAGTGGTCCATCACCCGTATCATCTTCGACACAGAGGACCACCCTGACCGCACTACCGCGGTCGGGTGCTTGCCGTTGTTGGTTTCACCAACAATCCGTAACCTCAAGGTGACGAAGACGCTAGTTGACGGTGGGGCCGGTTTGAACTTGATCTCGCCTGTTGTGATTAAGAGGCTGCAGATCCCTGATGGAGGCCTCGAGGAGATTGGCACGTTCCAAGGGGTCAATCCGGGGAGGAGCCATCCGAAGGGAAAGGTCACGCTGCCCGTGACGTTCGGAGGCGAGTTAAACTACAGGACGGAGAGGATTGTCTTTGATGTAGCCGAGATCCCCTTGCCTTACAACGGGATCCTCGGCCGCCCGGCGCTGGCCAAGTTCATGGCGACCTCTCACTACGCATACAACACACTGAAGATGCCCGGGCCAATGAACATCATCACCGTCCCCTCCGACAAGAAAGGCGTATTGATTTGCGCTGACCAACTCTACCGGGAAGCGGTTGCAGTGGCTGCCGCCAAGGCACCTGCTCCTGCCGTTGAAGCCCCGGGAGGAAGGAAGACCGGCGAGACTCCTCTCACCCACTCTAGCAAGCACACCTCTTCAGGGTGTTGCGCTCCCGTTGAGGACGTGCCAGAGAGCTCCACCGACAAGAGCAAGTAGTTCAGAGCTGCACCACCAGAGACTAAGAAGGTGTCCGTCAAGGAGGACGGCACGGGAGGGGCTTTTACCATAAGCACCACCCTTGATGGCAAATAGGAAAGCGAGCTCGTCACTTTCCTACGGGCGAATGTCGATGTGTTTGCATGGCAAGCACCCGGCATCCTCGGCGTTCCCAGGGAAGTGATTGAGAACCATCTTGCTGTCTGTCCTCATGCACGGCCCATCAAGCAAAAGGTCAGGAAGCAAGCTCTGGAGAGGCAGGAGTTCATCACGGAGGAGGGAGCAGGAAGGGGGAGAGGCGGATGACGAAGGGTTGAGAGGCGTCGTTCCTCCCACTCCCCTCCTTATAAAGGACAGGATCGGGGCTCGACCGCCCCTTTAGGCCAGTCCGGCTCATTAAGGTGACAGCGGGCGAGGCCGTCGACCATCCTCCACGCCCAATTAAAGGCGCGTGGGAATCAACCCACGCGCGCACGACTTCCCGTATCCCGCGCGCCTGATATTCGCTCTGCGTCGTGCATACGGCGTACGTGGCGCGAGAGAAGGTCGTTGTGGGACGCGTGGAGCGACGGTTCCCAGGTAAGGACAGTAAACGAGCAGTGATCCTGCAGTCTCGAAGGGACACGCAAGCCACCTCTCCACTGTTCACCACAAGATGACGCAAGCGTGCTTCGGTCACGCGCGCGCGCAACCCCCACGTCACGCATTCAACGCGGGTCGTGGGGAAGCACAGTAGATGGAAAGTTATCGCGGTAAAAAAAATGCCCCGCCTACCCGCGCACCATTCTGGGCATGGCCCAACAACGTGTCGCACTTATGTGTGGACCAGGCCCGGGGGCTCCTGTCGGTGTACCAAAGTAGGGGCGCTCTTTTGTACCCCTTATTCGTGCACGGGCAGTTAGAGCCGCGTGGACGACCACACTTAAGTAGGGCAGAGACAGGAAATCAGAGCCACAAGACGACCCAAGCAACACCAAGACAGAGGCATAAAGAGCAAGAAGGCGAACTGGTTTCCCACGGTAAGATCCTTGCCGGGGCGGCCTCCACGGCCCCGGTTAGGGCCTTGCCGGGGCAACCTACCTGACGCCAGCAGGGTGCGCCACCCTTCAGCCCAGTTCCTCCAGCGCCGCTAACCGCGTTGGAACCAAGGCTCGATAGGCGCCTCCATGATGGCATGCAGATCTTTGTGAAGACAAGAACAAACACTCTAAATCAGAAGAGTAGAAGACGACGAACCTCGGCGAGATCCTTGCCGAGGAAGCCCATAAGACCCCCGGCAAGATCCTTGCTGGGAACGACCGCAACACCACGGCAAGACCCTTGCTGGGCCCCGGCAAGTCCCTTGCCGAGGGCGTCCGCGAGGCCGCAGCCAGGCACGCACCCGCCATAATTTTTGCCACCGCTCCCATGCAACTGCTAGCCCACCAGCTAGGCAAGGGACTATCTTGATTCTGTCATAAAATCGTCATGGATGTACATGCATGACAGAAAACGTGACCTACTGTGACAAACACGTATCATCACGGAAGTGTATTTTTTTGTAGTGTTGTTTCCCTTCGATCCAAGATCCACAGCTCGGAACCCCCTACCCGAGATCTACCAGTTTTGACACCGACACCCAGCCCTGCTTGAGCTAGGGCGAGAGTGGCTGGGTCAGGTGTCCTGATGGTGGGCAGCAACCCGCTCGAAGATTCGCTGAGGTGCACCTTTGGCGGACTGTTTGAAGGCACTCACTTGAGTTTAATATTGTCGAAAGGAGATGATATAGGGTAAAACTAGGAACAATGATGTACCTCCGGGTGCCGGTTTCTTCCTCCCTGATGCAAGGGGATCATCCTCTAACTCGTCAGAAAGTACGATCTTCTCCGACGTTGTGGCCTTGCTGGTGGCCTCGGCCGAGGTCTTCTTCAACCTCTTTGGGACCTTGGGGCACGTCCCAGCCTCGGCGTCCTCTGACGCCGCCCTTTTCCCCTTTAGGGAAGGGTTCTCCTCTTCCTCGCCCTCCTCCACTCTGTCCTCATGGGTGGAGGAGGCATGGGTCTCCTTGGACTGGGTGACCAAAGTCCCCCGATTCTGGAGACCCGCCTGTCATTCAGGGGCTTAGACCCCTTGGGGGCCACTATATGCGGCTCCATGACTAGGAGGTCCGTCAGCAGGGGAGTCCTCTCCTCCTCCGGTAGAGGGGCTGGGCACAACATTTGCTCCGCCCTGGCGACCCATTTCTATAAAGGAGAGGTTAGCTGAAGTTAACTGGGGTCTTTGGAGGTCAGAGAAATATGAAAGTGCAAAAACTATATATCAAATACTTACTGGTGGGGCATCATAGCCCACCTCGGGCCGAGGTCCTCCACTTCCTTAGGCACCTTGTCCTTAGGCAGCTTGAAGAGCCGCGTCCACATGTCGTCCAAGGTGGAGCTGAAGAATTTGAGGATGGGTCCCGCTTCCTCGGATTTGAGCCCCCACATTGGGGTGTTCCGGAGTTGGAGCGGGAGGATACGGCGATGAAGCATGACATTGACCACGTCGGCTAGCTGGAGGTTCTTCTGCAAGGACCACCATTTGATCCTTTTGATCAGCACCTCCACCTCCTTCAGGTTCAGCCAGGCGATGCCCTTCTCCTTCCACGACCTAAGTTTCTTCAGGGGCATGGCTAAAAAAGCTAGGACTTTAGCCTGGCCGGCGGTGAGCGGCTCAGTGATGTAAAAACACTCGAGCTACCACTCTTTGACCATCTTGATGAAGGTGCCATCGAACTAGTCGGTCTTCTGGTTCTTGCCAACCATGGCCCCTCCATGCTCCACCAGATTGGAGCCTCGGGACTTCGGTTTGACGCCAAAGATCTTCAGCCATAGGCCGAAGTGCGGCTCGATGCGGAGTAAGGCCTCACAGACCATGATGAAGGAGGCAAGGTGCAGGCTGGAGTCCGGGGCCATATGGTGGAAGTCGAGCCCATAGTAGAACATCACCCTGCGCACGAGTGAGTGCAACGGGAACCCTAAACCTCTTATGAGGCGAGGGACGAAGACTACCCGCTCCCCTAGGTTGGGAGCGGTCACTTGCTGATTAGCATCGGGAGTGCGGGCGGGACATTGGCGGGGATGTATCCCGCATTGCGCAGCGCCGAATGGTGCCCTCCCTCATGGAAGAGCCACCTCAGTGCCCTTTGAGGGTGTCGGCCATGGCTAAGGGGGGAGCTTGGGTGCGCTAAAGGGGAAGAAGGCTGGATCTAGGCGCTATAGCTCGTTGAGGCAGCAAGCGGGGGAAATGAGATCATGATTGCTAGCTCTATTACCTTTTTTGTCTTATAGGTTGCTGAAAGGCCAAGAGTCCCCCTTGCCGCGTCGATAAAAACACTACTCGCAGACTAAGGCATAGCCTAGTGGTAGGAAGGGGCTGATGGCATCCCACCCACCCAGGTTCAAGGCACGGTACTTGCAATTTGGGTTTGTTGCACCAATTATACCATAGGGGGTTCCCTTATAGTCTTTCTGTCAAAAAAATAAAAAGTAAAAACGCCACTCTCCCCCATAAAAGATGTCGTCATACGCATGGGGAGAAATGGTATCTTGATGATATCCCTAAGAAAACCGGCACGATCTCCACCTTGATGGGATGCACCTGTAAAAAGGTTGCCTCGAACCACGATTTGAGGTAGGCAGTAACTGCCTGACCCGTCATGGGTAGTGTTGTTTCGATAAAGTTGTCAAGCTATGAAGCGTTGTTCACGCCTAGGTGGTTGGCCCTCAAGGTTAAGTAAACTCATGACCCTGGATGGGGCGGGAGCTCAGCTGGACCTCGTTTACAAAAACACCGCTCCTTTGAAAGTCGGTTCGGAGATCCTGGATTGCAGAGGGGAACTCATATGTCAAGCCAGGGACTTCGGATCCCAAGTTACTTCTGTTAAAGAAACCGTCCTCGGCATAGAATACTAGTTCGGGGGCTACTGACCGTGTTCTGGACTAGGGGGTAATAACCTAGTCCGCTCATATTCCTCGGGGCTAGGCCGGTGGGCCTTCATTCTTCCCAAGATGGACTCTGCAAGTCATATGCTGGAGGCAAGATCAAGATTGCATCTGCCGAAGACTTGACTTGTACTCCAAGATCTCCCCTGCCGCCTCCACGCCTAGACACCGACCTTGTAACCCTAGATACCCTACCTGACGTGTATATAAGCCAAAGGGTTTAGCCCGTCAAGGGGATTTGAACACAATCGCATTCACCAGCCTTAGTTAGAACCCATCTTACGATCCCAAGGTAGATCAACTATGTATTTGATACATCTCAACATAAACAAGAGCATGACGTAGGGTTTTACCTCCATTAAGAGGGCTCGAACTGGGTAAACATCGTCTCCCTTGTTCCTGTTACCATCTGTCCGAGATCCATAGCTCGGGACCCCCTACCCCGAGGTCTGCCGGTTTTTACATCGACATCCGTGCACCATACGGGGCGCCAGAGAATGCAAGTCCGCCTCGCCAACATCCACTGCCACGAGGGCTGCCGCCGTCATCTGCGCCCGCTGCCTCGCACGGTGGGCACGCCGCGCCATATTTGCGTCAACGGATGCCCATGCGTTCATCTCCGCCTCGGCGCGCCAACGAAGCGGTTGCACATCCGCCGGCGGTTCGGACGCCAAATGGACCACACTGCCTCCGGTGAGGCAGCGGTGCCAAACCTCGTGTCGGACCCATGCACCATTTGAGCAGGCGCAATGGATTCCCGACGGAATGAGTCTGAGCGCTACCGTCAGGCGGCCTCCTCCCGGGAGTGAAATACTGCAAGGTGGACGGTCATCTCCTCCTCGGGGCCCTGTGGGATGAGCTTGGGGTCAACGGATCTGGAGGTGTAGGACTCGGATCCACTGCCCGCCATGCCGGAGAAGGTACAGGAGAACGCCGGACGTGAGCTTGTGGGTAGAGGGACTGGACTGGAGGAGAGCGGAGTGGACTGGAATGCGGCTAGGGTTTTGGCTGGAGTGCGGGTAGAGTCTATTTTCTGTGGGGTCAGTTGGACTAATGTGGGCCGGATCAGACGTGGCAGGCGCGTCCTGGCGTCTTATATCCGCCTTAGATTTGGGCTGGATATGGGAGTGCCAATCAGTCAGGGCGTTTAGGCCAGCTATGGGAAGGCCGGTTAGGTGGCGTTTTTTCATCCGGGCATTGATCGGACAGCCGGTCTGAACAAGGAGAGACAGAGGAGGGGGCGGTGGGCTTTTGGGCCGGGGCCAAGGGACCTGGGTGGGCTCGAGGAGGTACTGTGATCCATACCATACGACGCGACGTGACGGCTCTCCGTCCTACAGTGCGCGCCACACTCACTAGTCTCTCTCTCGCGTCTTTTGCCACACACACACGCACACTGTGGCCACCCATCGACGGTCGCCCCTTTTATTACAACTAACTCACTTCACACGCCCCGCTAGCTCGCTAGGCGTGCCGTGCCAACTATGGACGTGCGCACAGTGTCGTTCTACCTTTTCTGCTCGCACGTACGTACGAACGTAACCGAACCGAACCATTGACCCATGCATCCAACGCGTACCTTTTCCGTACAACACGATGCGTCCATGTCCATACGCGTTACGTGATTCCAAGCCAATCAGTGTACTGTGCGTGCATGTCTCGTACACTGCGTACGTACAGGTCATCCTTATGCAAAGTATCAGTACCAAGAAAGTAAAGTAATCCCTGCAAAAAAAAAGTAACGTAAGAGCATCTACAGCCAACCTTTTCAAACAGACCGGACGGACAGCCCGGCCAGTGCCAGGTCACGAAAACATGACTCAGCTGGGCTCCCAAACCTGTCGCGAATGTGCGGGCTAAACCGGCACTCATCAAATTCAGCCCAAATCCAAAAGACATATGAGGAGGCACGGACACGCCCAGACCTGTCTGCCACGGCAACCTGGCTCACCATAGGCCGCATGGACCCCACTCTATCCCCACTAAAAATTCCCAACCGTAGAAATTCCTAGCTTCACTTCATTCTCGGCTCCACCTTCTTTCGTTTCCCCTCCACTCCCCATCCGTTCCCCTTCCCCTCTCCATCCCAATGTGCACTGGCAGCGACGGAGGTGACGGCCACGAGGACAACTGGATGCCTTCGTCCGTGAGGCGGAGGGCGACAAGGTGGAGTTGTTCCTTCACATAGCGCTGCAGCGGTAGAGGGTCGACATGGGTATCAGCTCCGGCTCTACTCCATTCCCTATCGCCCACAGCCGCAACGCGGACGTCAGCATGGGCCCATCCTGCACCGCACATAGATCTGCGCGCTCGGCTCGCTCCATGCTGCTGGCTAGACGCCCTCCTACCCCTTCAGCCGCTACTCCTCATAGGCATCGGAGGGTGCTAGTGCCCGCGCTGCCGGCGCCGCGGATGAGGATGCCCAAATCAGACGCGCGTGCCTCCCGCCGAGAGAGGCAGCGGGCTAGGGAGAGGGTGGCGGTGTCAGAGGCAGACACAAAGTCCTCTCGCCGTCGACATAGATTGCCAGCAACGCCCGATGAGGAGGAGTAGCTCCTCACGGTTGTCTACCTCCACTCGCTGATGATAGCAGAGAGGGGCGACCGCCAACTCAGTCGGAAGAACACCAAGGCGCTTTGGCTCGGTATCAAGCAATTGGCGCCCAAAGCGGCGGAAAAAGGTGGCGACGGAAGCGAGAGCTGTGAAGCTGGCGATACAGTTGAACCGTCGTCTGGAGGATGGCCGACTACGTCAGTTCCTCGTCCGACGCACCGACGGCTCTGGCGACCCTCCCTCCCCCTCGTCCGACGCACCGATGGCTCCGCCCCCGTCAATGCCTACACGAAGGGCTACGGCCGCTTCGGTGACCGGAAGCAAAAAAGGACCGGCGAGGAAATAGTGAAGATACTCGACCCTCTTCGTCTATGTTTGCGTTTTTAGTAATTTTAGTTTAGCATTATGTCCGTCGGCTGCTTTAATGTTTGAATTCTGTCTTTTGGTCTGGATAGTGTAGATATACCGTTTGTTCTATGTTTTACAATTTTGTTGATCATCTACATACTTTCCTTCACGTTACATGCATAATATGGTTTTATAGTACCGGATATGAGGCCGTGGAGCGCGACGACTTTCTGACTGTCTACAACAATAAGTTTTGTCCGGCTCCGGTGAGGGAAGAGCAATGACGGTGGCGCACCGTCGGCTCGCTTTAATGTTTTTAGCCATCGCTAGGTGATCTAAGGATCTGAATATAATTTTTAATATGTATGATGTTCGTTGTACTATTATGATTGAAGACGAATAAATTAGAAAAAAATCTCGTGAAAGAAAAAAGGTATACGGCTGTAGACGCGGTGATCTGAGGATTGACCTGTCACTCTCTGACGGACTGCAGCTCTAAGTAGAGTATATCCATAGACCGATGGTGCAAAACGAATACTCCCTTTGTTTTTAAATATTTGTCTTTTTAGAGATTTTAAATGGACTATCACATACAAATATATATAGACATATTTTAAAGTATAAATTCACTCATTTTGTTCTGTATGTAGTCATTTGTTGAAATCTATAGAAAGACAAATAATTAGGAACAACGTATGCATGCATGCCCGCACGGATCCACCTATATATGTACCGGCCGGCGGTTGGTCGACGAACAATCCTATTGTTCATCTACATGAGCAGTGTGGAAAAACAGTTGGCCCATACTATTCAGCTGACCGGTAGAGACCCGACATTGCACGTACACGCAAGATAGGCCCATCATATGTGTATACGCATCGCATCCATCCCAACATATATTGTATCACTTTCTCGAGAAAAATAGCAGGAAATTAAATGGTCAATTAGTAAAGGAAACCTGCACAAGACCAGACTTAAGAGCATCTTCAATCGGAGTGCACAAATATGACCTCATACTCCCTAAACGTGTTCGGCTGGTCCACGGACGAGAGCCAGCCACCGCAAAATGCCAACGGCGGTCGACCTCCATGGAGGTGGTTATTTTGGAAAAAATCGAAAAACATATTTTAAAGTCTCAAAAAAATTTGAAAAAAATCATACATGTTAACATGGATGTACTCTACATGTGTGTAAACTTTGAAGATGAAATACATTATGATGAGAGGTACACAAAAAAGAAAAATTGCGGTTTTCAAACTGATGAACAGTGCGAACACTGTTCACTATTAAAAATGCATGATTTCGTTTTTTGTGTAGCTCTCACCATAATGTATTTCGTTGCGATATTTTATACACATGTAGAATGCATCCATACAAATGTGTAGAATATTTTTCAGAATTTTTTGAAACTCCAAAATGTAATTATTGAACTTTTTAAAATGTCCACCTCCATGGAGGTGGCCCGCCAAAAGCCCTCACTCACCAGCCACCCCCTATATGACTGTCCGTGCAATCACGCCGCTCATTTGCAAACCTCCAATAAATGAAAACATATGCACACCAATCATCGAATGATACGAATACACATAAGAATAAGAATGAATGTACACACACAAATAAAATTTATTCAAAGAGAAATATATATATATATATATATATATATATATATATATATATATATAGTTAAAATAAAACTTTATTCGAGGTGCATAATCCAAACCTAAAATTCAATGATTTTCAATGTAGATTCACATACGCTCCACAAGATCATTGAGTAGTTACACAAAGTTTACAACATGGTGTGCATCTTCTTCCGGGAGGTGACCAAGTACTCCGGACTTCTCAAAATCATTTGTGTGGGCTCCACAATCATGTTATGCAAAATTACACAACATGTCATCACCTGCCACAATGTCTCTGGATCCCAGATCATTGCAGCTTCAAAATGGGTCATGTTGTTGTAGGAGAAGGGATTTGTGGCACGCAACTTTCTAGCAACTTCTTGCATTTGTGGAAAGAGAAATCGTTTGTTATCTTGGGGATGAGGAGAGGGGATTTGTGGCACGCAGGAGCGGGGACACCGACCCCATTTAATTGTGGCTTTCAGATTTGAATATTTTTTTTATCTTTTGAACAAAAGTCCAAATTAACTTCCGTTTGCATATTTGTGTTTCTTGGGACGAGTGTCGGTGTCAAAACCGGCAGATCTCGGGTAGGGGGTCCCGATCTGTGCGTCTAGGCTGATGGTAACAGGAAGCAAGGGACACAAATGTTTACCCAGGTTCGGGCCCTCTCGATGGAGGTAAAACCCTACTTCCTGCTTGATTAATATTGATGATATGGGTAGTACAAGAGTAGATCTAACACGAGATCGTAGAGGCTAAACCCTAAGAGCTAGCCTATGATGGTATGATTGTAATTGTGATCGGCCTTCTAAGGACCAACCTCTCCGGTTTATATAGACACCTGAGAGGGCTAGGGTTTACATGGAGTCGGTTACAAGGAAGGAAACACAATATCTGGATCGCCAAGCTTGCCTTCCACGCAAAGGAGAGTCCCATCCAGACACGGGCCGAAGTCTTGATTCTTGTATCTTCACGCTTGAATAGTCCGGACGATGTATATAGTCCGGCTATCCGGATACCCCCTAATCCAGGACTCCCTCGGTAGCCCCTGAATCAGGCTTCAATGACGATGAGTCCGGTGCGCAGTCTTGTCTTCGGCATTGCAAGGCGGGTTCCATCTCCGAATACTCCAAAGTATCTGTTACGACAAATAGTGTCCGGCTTCCCATCAATGTTGCACTCCTCAGCTTCAGTGTCTTAATAATAACCATCTCCACGTGTCGAGCGAATGCGAGGATCCGAGGCATTTTTGCATTTGCCACCCTCAATCCTCCGGGCTGACCGTCTATTTGAAGGGACGGGGATTCTTAGATCCAAACCTCACTCTCCCTCCCTGAGCTAGCATCCAACAGAGCGCTCAGCGAAAAACCATTCCAACATGGCCGACCGTCGCAGCTCTTCTGCTCGCCCTCCTCGTTCCAAGTCGGGGGATTGGGGAGAGTGTTCAGTTCCTCATAGCCGTTTGATAGAGTCACAAACCCAAGGGTTTCTCCCACCGGCGTTCATGGTCCCTGTCTGAGCCGGAATAGCCACTTATGATGGAGGGGAACAAGCGGAGGGATTTCCAAATCCATCTCCAGAGGACACGAGGGAAATACACTTCCTGATGAGCAGGATAAAGTTGCTGGCCAAATTCGGACTGACGATAGTCGAGGTCATGGCAATGCGGGGAGTGCAACCGCTTCAATATCGGGGGAAGCCCATGTGGCACTTCAACGGGAAAGATGACGCCACCCGCTGCGGCCGTAGGGGTCCGGACTCTGCCACTGCTCTGGCAAGGATATTGTCTGATTTATAAAAAGGGGAAGAGGAGGAATTCCTTCGCATTAAACCGCGGCATGGATTCTCCATGTACAACCCCCCAGAATGGATAAGTCGTTATTCCCTTCCCTGTTTTACTTACTTTGGCGTTCTTCTACTAAGATTACCTGCATCGATGTTTCCGAGCAGGAACTGAGGAGGGCCGTAGAAGGAATCTTTAGCCCCTCCCCGCAGCCAGAGGACCCCGGAAGGGCCCTAGATCCAGGACTCAAAGAAGATCCGGATATTACCGTGGAGCTTGTTAACAGGGTATTTTATCAAGCGAGCTGGGATGGTGCCTTAGTGGCCATTACGGCCGATTATCCCGGACTGCTCCTAGTGTCGCGTGTAAGCTGAACTAAAAAACCCTATCCTCCGAAGAGGACTCCCCTCAGGTATTATGCTTTACCTTTGAGGCGTCGTGCTATTTGCAGAGACAACGGTCGGAGCGCGGGGCCGTGCCCCTAGGGACTCGTCAGCCACGGGCGTCCGGATCCGGCAGGCTCAAGAGGAAGGCGGTGAGGGTCGACACACCGCTGTAGAGGTAAAGTGATAACCTGTCCTGCGATTATAGTATTTGAAATATAATAGCGCCCTTTGTGTCTGGCAGGAAGAGGAGCACCCAGACTATATCCGGGGATCCCGCCAATCATGCCTCCACCAGCCGGGTTCCAGCTTCGAGGGCGGAGGCGGACACGGGGCCAGTTCCGCATAGTTCTCCGACAGAGGATGCGGATATGCTTTCGGCCACAAACTCCGAAGTGGAGAGCGCCATGAATCACCGGCGCCGGAGGGCCGTGCTTCGGAACAACATCTTTTCTGAAGAGGCATTTAATGCCTTCAATTCGGCAGACGCATACATCCGAGCTGCTCAAGGCGGGCTTGCCCGAGCGACAAACCAGTATACCAAAGATATACGAGTAATAAGCTTTGATAAGTATGTATAGCAGTAGCCCCTGAGACTTGAAATAGTTGGAACAACTGTTTGAAGGATCAATTTATGCATAGGTCCTTGTAGAGAAGAATGAACAATTAGCTCGGGAGCTGGAGGAATGCAAGGCCCATATGAGGGATACGGTTGCCAAAATAGAGGAATCCCAGAAGGCCTCATTTGGTAACATTTGTCTCAATTGTACGAAGATCCACCAGTTTGTAAATGGCTGGTTTGACTAGTCTAACAGAAAATTCTGCAGACAATCCCGGGGTGAATCTGGAGGGCGTAACGGATAACGACTCACGTCTTAAAAGGCAGCTAAAGGCTGGCGAGCGCATCCTTACGCAAGTTAAGCAAGAGAAGAACAATCTTCAAGACGCCAATATTCGGCTGGACGTGGAATTAAAAGACGTCCGCGCTCAACTGGCGGACTCTGTGCAGGAGAACAGAAGGCTTCGACGCGGCATTTATGGCGAGTGCCCAGACGAACTGTATGATAGTTCGGCGAGGAAGTATATTGAAAGAATTTTGCTTGCAGGAATGTTAATGGGCCGCCCTAAGGAGGAGATGCCCTTATCTGCAAGTGATTTACTGCAGGACCTTTCGCAACTGCACAAGCGAGCTCGGCAAGTGATGCAGGGTGTTGCTCAGGCTTTGTGGCCATCAAGCTTGCTACCGAATGGCATGGGGGAGCTTGTGGATATGCTTCAAGGAGCACGGCGGCGCTTCCAACTGTGGAAGATGTCCGCTTGCCGGCAAGGCGTAAGAGAAGCCTGGGCTATGGTGAAGACGTGCTACACCAAGTTGGACCCGAACCATATGGCCGAAGTAGGACCGATGGAGCCCAACGGGCAAGAAATTCCCGTAAGTCTGGTATATGACGAGGTAGCGTTAGCCGCTAAGTATTCTCAACAGGATTGTAGGCTAGATAGCCTGTTGGATGGTATAGAGGAGGAATATAGCCAGTCCAAGTGTCGGTGTAATTCAATGGACATAATTAGTCCCTAGCCGGATTAAAATCATTTGTCATGGCGGACCTATTCACTTCAGCCCCCGGATTCTACAGTCCGGGGTGTGTCCGAATACCCACTCAGTTATTCAAAACCGGGGTATGCGTGGAAACAAGGCGTAGGGGTCATAAGTTCTTGAACAGACTAGTACCCAACTAGTTATGTTATATTACATGGATAGTAAGAAACATCTTCCAGGGAGAATAGTTCTGTTAGGGGTTCCTTTCCCTGGGTACGCATGCGGAAATGCACATGTCCGGACTGCGAACGATGGCACAGGATACAAGACTTTTGGGGATTTACGTTGTAATAAACGAATACATCTTTTGTTCACCGATCGAATATTCTCTTAAGGAAACTAGCTTTCGGCTTCACCCAGTCTGAGGTACACATCCGTCCGAACCGGTAGTAACAACGCAGAGGTGCTCCCCTTATGCCCTAGCCGAATTAACGGGAATGTAGGGCATAAACACAAGAGCCAGGCAACCCAGCTTGGCCACATCTTAAGTCATATCGATGCATATAATGGTAAAGAAAAGGCACATATGAAAAAAGAAACTCATATGTGATGGGCAAAAAGACATTTGAGTAATTATTTTGAGCTTCCGTATAGGAAGCCCCCAGGTATTGCTTACACACATAGTACGGCCGGAGTAATCCGGGAGTCCGCACTGTATTAAGTACTTTGTGTGAAGAGAAAAAGGGGCAAGAAAGGAAAAGTGGGGTGGAGCATAAATAAAAAGGGGGGGGGGAATAAGGAGACGAACACTGAGTTCGGCGTTAGGCGTAGAATCTCCGGAGTCTGGCCGCGTTCCATGGGTTTGGCTCGAGTCTGTTATCGGATGCATTACGTAAGCGGTACACTCCTCCGGTGAGAACTTTGTCAATGACGAAGGGACCTTCCCACTTGGGTTTGAGTTTGTCCTTCTTCTTCTCCGGTAGGCGTAGAACGAGCTCGCCAATATTGTAAGTTTTGGCCCGCACTTCTCTGCTTTGATATCGTCAAGCCTGCTGCTGATAGAATGCGGAACGGGCTTTTGCGACATCGCGCTCCTCCTCCAGGGTATCCAAGTTATCCTGCCGATCTAACTCGGCTTCCTTCTCTTCGTAAATGCGTACGCCGCGCCGTACACCATAAAAATTGGTGTATACCCGGTGGTGCGATTCGGTGTGGTCCATAGCCCCTAGAGTACAGAGTCGAGCTCCTCCACCCAGTGCGTATCCGATTCTGTCAAAGATCCACTAGTCTGGGTTTGATGCCACTCATGATGAGACTGTTTGCCCATTCGACCTGGCCGTTTGTTTGGGGATGGTAGACGGAAGCGTAGTCGAGCTTAATGCCCATTTTGCCGCACCAAGTTTTCACTTCATCGACTGTGAAATTTGAGCCATTATCAGTGATGATGCTGTGGTGGAAACCGTATCGGTGTACGACCCCGGATATGAAGTCTATTACTGGTCCGGATTCGGCCGTTTTGACTGGTTTGGATTCTATCCATTTGGTGAACTTGTCCACCATGACCAACAAGTATTTTTTCTTATGGCTTCCCCCTTTAAGAGGTCCAACCATATCCAGCCCCCAGACCGTGAAGGGCCAAGTTATGGAGATTGTTTGGAGAGCGATAGGGGGCATATGACTCTGATTGGCAAAGAGCTAGCAACCGATGCAATGTTGGACAAGGTCCTGTGCGTTTGCTCGGACCGTCAGCCAATAGAAGCCTGTTCGGAAGGCCTTGCTGACTAGCGCTCGAGCCGCGGCGTGGTGTCCGCCCAGTCCGGCATGGATTTCAGCCAAGAGTTGCCGCCCTTCCTCTTTGGAGATGCACCTTTGGAGCACTCCGGTCGCGCTTTTCTTGTAGAGTTCCCCTTCATGGACTTTGTAAGCTCTAGAACGCCGGACAATGCAGCATGCTTCATTTTGGTCTTCGGGGAGCTCCTGCCTATTTAGGTAGGCCAAGAAAGGCTTAGTCCACGGGGCGATTACGGCCATGATTTCGTGGGCCGAAGATGTTATTTCGGTGGCAGAGCCTCCGATTGTGTCTGATGGTTCAGAATCCGGGGGTGTGTTCAGATCCGTGCTACTATTACTAGACTCTCCTTCCCATACTACGGATGGATTGAACAACCTTTCCAGGAATATGTTAGGTGGGATAGGGTCGCGTTTAGCGCCAATGCGGGCGAGGACCTCTGCCGCCTGATTGTTTTCTCGAGCCACATGGTGGAACTCGAGCCCCTCAAATCGAGCGGACATGTTGAGGACGGCATTACGGTAGGCCGCCATTTTCGTATCCTTGGCATCAAAGTCTCCGTTTATTTGTGATATTGCGAGGTTTGAATCCCCGCGCACTTCCAGGCGTTGGATGCCCATAGAGACTGTCATCCGAAGACCATGCAACAGAGCCTCATATTCGGCTGCATTGTTGGAGTCGGTGTATAATATTTGGAGGACGTACTGGACCGTGTCTCCGGTGGGAGACGTCAGGACTACACCTGCTCCCAATCCGACCAGCATTTTAGAGCCGTCGAAGTGCATGATCCAGTTGGAGTACGCGTCGTACTCTTTAGGGAGTTCGGCTTCCGTCCATTCGATGACAAAGTCAGCCAGGACTTGCGACTTGATGGACCGCTGTGGTTCGTATATTATGTCAAACGGAAGGAGCTCGATAGCCCATTTAGCAATCCGGCCCGTGGTGTCACGGTTATTTATTATGTCATTGAGTGGTACTTCGGAGGCCACTGTAACCGAACACTCTTGAAAGTAGTGTCGCAGCTTCCGGGATGCCATGACGATCGTGTATGCTATTTTTTGATAGTGTGGGTATTAGGATTTGCATGGGCTGAGGACTGTGGATACGTAATAAATCGGCTTTTGGAGCGGGAATTTGTATCCGTCAACCTCTCGTTCGACGACGAGCACTGCGCTTACAACTTGATGTGTTGCAACTATGTACAGTAGCATAGGCTCGCCAATATTCGGCGCTGTTAGGACTGGATTACTGGCTAGTAAGGTCTTTATTTCATCGAGTCCGGCCGCGGCTGCACCCGTCCATAAGAAGTGTTCGGTGCGCCGAAGGAGGTAATGCCTTTTCTCCTAACCTGGAGATAAAGCGGCTCAAAGCAGCCACGCATCCGGCTAGTTTCTGGATGTGCTTGAGGTCTGTTGGTATAGCCAACTGCGACAAAGCTCGGATTTTTCCCGGATTCGCTTCGATTCCTCTATTGGAAACAATGAAGCCCATCAGTTTCCCAGAGGGGATGCCGAAAACGCATTTTTCTGGATTCAACTTGATGTCATATGTCCGGAGGTTATCGAATGTAAGCCTCAAGTCATCTATTAGGCTTTCAACGTGTCTTGTTTTTATGACCACGTCATCCACATATGCCTCCACTGTTTTGCCGATTTGTTTTTCCAGGCATGTTTGAATCATGCGTTGATAGGTTGCGCCGGCATTCTTAAGCCTGAAAGGCATAGTGTTGAAGCAAAAAGGGCCATATGGCGTTATGAAAGCTGTTGCAGCTTGGTCAGACTCTGCCATCTTTATTTGATGGTATCCAGAGTATGCGTCGAGAAAACACAGCGAGTCGTGTCTTGCTGTGGCATCGATGATTGGATCGATGCGAGGGAGGGGAAAGGGATCCTTGGGGCAAGCCTTGTTGAGGTCTTTGAAGTCGACACATAGGCGCCAGGATTTGTCCTTCTTTGGTACCATTACCAAATTTTCCAGCCAATCCGGATGTTTAATATCTTTGATGAATCCAGCCTCAAGTAGCTTGGCTAGCTCTTACCCCATTGCTTGTCGTTTGGGCTCTGAGAATCGCCTTAGGGTCTGTTTGACAGGTTTATATCCCTTTAGTATGTTAAGGCTATGCTCGGCCAATCCATGCGGGATGCCCGACATGTCCGATGGGTGCCAGGCGAAAATGTCCCAATTCTTGCGTAAAAAGTCTCATAGTGCGGCATCCATTATGGGGCTCAACTGTGTCCCGATGGAAGCTGTCTTCATGGGGTCCGTTGGATGGACTTGGAATTTGACTATCTCATCTGCGAGTTTAAATGAGGTGGACACTACTAGGGAAAACCCTAGTAGTAGCACTGGTTTTGAGGCTAGCAGCAGCGCGGGTGGCCGCGCTACTAATAAGGCGCTACAACTAACTTATAGTAGTAGCGCGGCCCGTACCCGCGCTACTACGGTTGACGATATCAGCAGCGCTTTTTGTGAATGCGCAACTTTTACCTAGCTGTAGCGATTTTGCAGTCCCTCTCTACTGCTATATCTTTCATCATTTTCCCCCGTACCCCTTTTCCTTTCAGTTTCGCTTTCAGATACTAGATACTAGGTACTGCTAGTAGATATCAAATTCATAAACCATTACTGGGTAGTACTCCCTTCATTCCAAATTACTCGTCGTGGTTTTAGTTCAAACCACGACGAGTAATTTGGAACGAAGGGAGTACTAGATAACAATTTCATGCATAGTCAACATGCATCCTCAAGCAGTACAAGGTCATATCAACGGCGATCATCATATGTTGTTCTAGATGATATCAACGACGATAATCATATGTAGTTCTAGATGATATAGCCACACACACATATGTAGTTCTAGATGATATAGCCACACAGACATATGTAGTTCTAGATGATATCAAAGACAATCATCATCCTCAAGCCTGGGCGGTTGGTGTTCCTGATAGTAATTAGGATGGCCTGTCCAACACGAAGATTCTTGCCATCGAGGAATTCCTTCCACCCAACCGAGTTTAAGTGTGTGCGGCCGTCCGTGTCCACGCGGTAAGTACAGGTTGTGACGGAGCCCCTTGTAGTAAGGCATAGTCCAGCTAAGCCTTCTTCATCAGGCTCGATACCATAACTCACAGATATGCTCTTTGCCAATTTCTGAATAAGAAAAACATATCAATTAATAAATAGCCTCGCAAATAAGTACATATGGATTATCTACACTATTAATAGTTTCCTTAGATTCTACACTAATAAGCATGTGATCGAACTCTACACTAAAACATATCATCGACTAGATTCCACACAACATACCATATCATTGGACTGTACACTAAGTATTTCATTGGATAATTTGCATTTGTAAGTATAACATACCATATGATGTCGATCAACCATGGTATTTGTCAGTCGGGTCACGAATGGCACCCCGACAAAGTCAGCACATGGCGGAATTATGTCCCATAGGTTGGACACCTCCTCCTCGCTCAGCCTTGTTCTTTGAGCTACGATGGCTTCATGAAGTGGGTCCTCATCATTTTCATCGAGTGGGTCCTCATTATCTTCATCATCTTCGTCATCTTCATCATCTTCCACCAGGTTGAGATAAATGACAGCCAGCTTGAGTATTTCTGCTATGAAGGAGAAGCTGATCAACTCACCACCAGTAAGACGCATGCGGGCGAGGAAACGGGCCCATCCATCTCCTCCAATCTGTGACATATTGCGTCCTTTCTCGACCTCCATAGTGTACGCCCCCCCAGGAGCCTCAAATGTCATAGTGTCTCTTGTTAGCTTGTTGAATTTCAACCTCACATTGCATGGGACGATCTGCGTAAGAAAAGAAAAATGACACAATGCAGTAATGCCAACACTAAAAATAAAATAGTTGTTACATTTCATCTAATTTCTTACTGCCGCATGACGAAAACTCGGCTGGAAGTAGATGCCGAACAGCTTGCCAGTTGCAAGGCTGCTGGCGCACCTTGACTTGCACAGTCGACATAGTGGTGGTGGTGGTGGCACCATTTTCCTAAAGCAATATGAGCAAAGGATTAACGATTAGATGACAAGGTACCACCTACCAAAGCATTTCGATGACACCTATTGCCTAAGATAATTGATTAAAAACAAGTGGCAAATTTATCTAAATTGGCACCTACATTTTGCCAAAAAAATAACTTATTACAAAAAAACAAAAGCATCTACCTATCCATGTACAGAAAAAATAACAATAAAATGGTGCATACTAAATCAACTAGCATACTAAATCCACTAGCATACTAAATCAACTAAATGACACAATGCTCTAAATCAACTAGCCTACTAAATCAACTAAATCAACTAGCCTACTAAATCAACTAAATGAAAATGTTCTAAATCAACTAGCCTACTAAATCAACTGAATCGTATCAACTAAATCAAAAGTTGTATATAAACTAGCCTACTAAATCAACTAAATCAACTAGCCTACTAAATCAACTAAATGAAAATGTTCTAAATCAACTAGCCTACTAAATCAGCTGAATCATATCAACTAAATCAAAATGTTGCATATAAAATGGCCTACTAAATCAAAATGTAGCAGGGAGGAGGGAGAAGGAGGGGTGACTCGAGGAGGGAGTAGAGAGTATGACGGAGGAGGAAGGCGGAACGAGGAGGGGCCTACTGGCAGCGAGTGGAGGGAGGATGGAGGAGGAAGGCAGAGCGAGGAGGGGCCGGCCAGCGGCGAGTGGAGGGAGGACAGAGGAGGAGGCCGGTACCGAGTCCAGCGAGGAGGATGAGGTGACGGCAGCGCAGATCGGAGGAGGGGCGACGGGGGAGGACCGGCGGCGCGGGGGGTTGAGGGGGAGATCGAGTGAGTGTGTGGATCTGTGTGGGTTATCGCGCCTAGTTAACTTAGCAGCAGCGGTTATTGCGTAAATGCGCTACTGTTACGACCCGTAGCAGTAGCGCTCTTTGTATTAATGCGATGCCGCTATAACTGGCCTCGCGGTGGCGTCGAGGGAATTTTAGCAGTAGCGCGTCTTTGAGTGTACGCGCTATTGATAAACTTGTTTCAGCAGCGAGTTTTGTCCGCGCGTGCTACTGCTACTTAGCAGCAGCGCCTGATTTTAAAGCGTGCTGCTGGTAAGATTCTGTGTATAGGCTTTTCCCTAGTAGTGGGACTAGGGTCGCTTGTCGAGTATCACGTCGTCCCTGTCCACGGTGGCCCGTAGCGTTGTTAATTCTTCGGCTGCTAGGGCTTCGAATAATGCTTCCAGGGCTAGTGTTGCGGGTTTTTTTTCGGCGCAAAGTGCGACGTCTGGATCACTAGCTAGAGTGATGATTCCATTGGGCCCGGGAATTTTAAGCTTCATGTACCCGTAATGGGGTATGGCTTGAAAGCTCGTAAAAGCGTCCCGCCCTAAAAGGGCGTGGTATCCACTGCTAAAAGGAGCCACTTGGAATGTGATTTCTTCAGACCTGTAATTTTCCGGGGTGCCGAATACCACATCAAGTGTGATTTTTCCCGCACACCGCGCTTCCCGACTAGGGTTGATTCCCCTGAAGGTGGTGCTGCTTTGCTCAATGCGGCCTTTATCAAATTCCGTCTCGTTGAGCGTTTCTTCATAGATCAAGTTTAATCCGTTTCCGCCGTCCATGAGTACTTTAGTGAGCTGAAATCCGTCCACGATCGGGCTAAGGACCAGAGCGGCCGGTGCCCGGACATTTTGGAATCGAGGTTCATCACTGGCATTGAAAGTTATAGCAGTGTCGTTCCATGGGTTTATCTTTGCCACGTGGCAAATTTCAGCGGAGCTTCAATGAGCTCTCTTGCGCCTATTGTTTGAGGCGAAAGTCTCGAAGACTGTTAATACAGCATTGTGTTCGTTGGCGGGATGTTGTTTTTCTTTATGGCTTGCAAGAAGATCCTCGCCACTTTTTGCAACCTGCCGGAGTATCCAACATGCTCTGAGGCTATGAGTTGGTGTCGTGTCCGGAGTGCTATGGAGTTTACATGGTCCATTGAGCCATTCTTCCAATACGGTTCCCCGCCCTGGGGTGTGCTTTGGTTTCTTGGGGAAAGGATTGGCCGACTTATGAGAGTTCGCCCTTTAGTTCGGACAAAGGTCTTGGTGAGAGCTGTACTGTCCCAAAATTCTGTTTGGGTTTTCCAGGCGCTTTATCACACAGTACTTCTGTACTATGATTGCCAAATCTGCGAAGTGTACTATGTCACGGCGGCTTATAGCATTAAGGAGTCCTTTGTCCGTGCAGTTTTTGCAGAAGAGTAAGACTACGTCCTCCTCGCGGTAGTCCTTGACCTTGGTAAGCGCAAGGAGGAATCTGGCCCAGTAGCGATGTACAGTCTCCTGGGGCTCTTGCCTGATGCGGGAGAGACGGTTTAAGTCCTGGTGGGTGTTGTTAACTGAATCCGGATTCTGATCCGATCTAACACCTAGGGGCGTGGGAGGTTCCGAGCCTAACAGCTAGGGATCTGGAGTGCCGCCCAATTTCTTCGACCCAATGCCCGGTTCTAAGTCCGGGACTTGGGTCATGTCTTCCTTTGAGCAGGTATTCGGCTCAAGGAGTTCGGTGATCCGGACATAGTTCATCCTCAAAGTTGAGGGGTGATCCGTGTGTGGTTCCTCCACTACCGCTATCTCATGGGTGGCCGGCGGGGATCTAATGTCCCTTTGGTCGGGTTTAAGTCCGATCCGGTCATAGTCTGTAGCGACCCCCAGAGCGGCGATGCGATCCAATAGCTCATTAAGGGATGAGAGCTCCATCAGACCCATCTGTTCGACGAATGCCGAACTGACGCTAAGGTTATGCTTGATGACCCGAGAGGCCATCGTTGGCGCAACCGCCGATGGGGCAGCCATGATAAAGCCGCCAAGTCGGAGAGTTTGACGACGAGACGAGCCATCTAGCCTTGCGGCGACGACACAGAGGAACTCTCAATGAAAGCACCAATGTCGGTGTCAAAACCGGCGGATCTCGGGTAGGGGGTCCCGATCTGTGCGTCTAGGCTGATGGTAACAGGAAGCAAGGGACACAGATGTTTACCCAGGTTCGGGCCCTCTCGATGGAGGTAAAACCCTACTTCCTGCTTGATTAATATTGATGATATGGGTAGTACAAGAGTAGATCTACCACGAGATCGTAGAGGCTAAACCCTAAGAGCTAGCCTATGATGGTATGATTGTAATTGTGACCGGCCTTCTAAGGACCAACCTCTCCGGTTTATATAGACACCGAAGAGGGCTAGGGTTTACATGGAGTCGGTTACAAGGAAGGAAACACAATATCCGGATCACCAAGCTTGCCTTCCACGCAAAGGAGAGTCCCATCCGGACACGGGCCAAAGTCTTGATTCTTGTATCTTCACGCTTCTATAGTCCGGACGATGTATATAGTCCGACTATCCGGATACCCCCTAATCTAGGACTCCCTCAAGGAGGGCTTTGAAATAAGACTTGTTTTGAATACATTTTGATGAGTTCTTTAAAACCCCAAGAAGTTTCAGCTAGCTGCTAAAACTTAATATGAACAAATGATTAGATCACCAAGTTTCAGAAACTAAACTTAAAACATGCGGGAAATCCTACGAGTTTGTTGATCGTGAAACAATAATGTAGATGCAGGTGCATACTCTTGCACCTAAGTTCCCGTGCAAATTTCTGTGGGGATCAGGAATAGTTTGCAAAACTGCCACCCACTAATTATAGATACCATCGGCAGGGTAGTACCCCATGTTCTAGTCATTTCCATTGATGGTGTAGTTGCACGCCAGCGGATCACCATCATAAAGTCTCTTGAGTAGTGGAGATCATTGAAGCACATTGTTGTCGTTGTGAGAACCGGGCATGCCAAATTCACAAGTCATATGATGTCACAGCTTCAAGTATGATAGTGGCCTATTTGGTGCGACCTTGGTACTGCCTGCACAAACCCGTAGAACAGTTCTTCCATTGCCAATGCATGCAATTTGCTGAACCAAGCATACCTAGATAACATCTCGATCCTCCCATTGTCAATAACTTTTCTGTGGCATTTGGTTCGCTGAAGTACTCTGGTCCAAACACCTTCACTAAAACACATGCAAATCTCACCATTTCGTCAATGCACGTGTTCTCTCCCATCCGGGTGATCTCATCAATGACACCTCGGGATGTACCATATGCAAGCATCCTCAAAGCAGTCATGTATTTCTGCATATGAGAGAATGATAGTTGTTCACAAAAATTCGTCCTTAGCATGAAGTAAGGATCATATAGTTGGAAATATGCCCTAGCGGCAATAATATTGTATTATTATATTTCCATTATTCATAGTTAAGAGTTTATATTCCATGCTATAACTGCTATGATCCTGGAATATGCGATTCAGTGGAAAATTCATATGCACATGTGGAATGATAAGTGGAAAACAATAGGTTCCCGGTCTCGCCTCTAAGACCGGCTCAAGTGTTGTTCGTCATCAAGTTTTCCGGATCTTAGGATATTGTTAAGTGTAACGATAGTCCTAAAACAAGAATGAGGGTATGACATTAGAAGAACAATCATATTGAATTGACCCAATACTTGTCTGTTATACTATGTGATTACATCGTCTAAAATAATCTGTTATAACACTGAGTGTTAGCATGTGTTTTAGTTCCTCGGACCATGAGTGTCTCGGTCACCTCCTACTGGACGGTGGGCTTTGGGGTTGCTCAGACGTCATTTGTAACAAGGTGATCATAATGACAACTTTCAGGCTCATCGGAAAGTTTGACAAGTGACTGGACAACTCAAGAGTGGGATTTGCTCCACCGATGATGGAGAGATATTCTTATAGACCTCTCGGTATGACGGCATCCATCATCGTCTAGCCAGACACAGGTGACTATGTCACGGGGATGCCGAAACACGTCAACGAGAAAGAAGAACAAACTTGGTAACAAGAGCAACGGTATAGTAAGCATGGTGATGACTGTGGAGGATATCGATGCACACCAGGTTATGTAAAGTATCGTGAAGCAAAGGGAACATCAGGTGATAACCAAAGGTTCACTCGAATATCATTCATGTAATCATAGGGACCGATATGGATGTCCATGGTTCCACTATTTGTCATTGAACGATGGAGTTTCATTCATGTCTATGGTTACCCGACCTACGGGGTCACAAGCATAAGGTAATCATGATCTTTTGAGTGTTAGTATGACGAGAGTGATGAGAATATA
Organism: Triticum timopheevii; assembly: GCA_963921465.1. Lineage (NCBI taxonomy): Eukaryota > Viridiplantae > Streptophyta > Magnoliopsida > Poales > Poaceae > Triticum > Triticum timopheevii. The sequence continues at coordinate 74,874,346 of OY997266.1, read as the reverse complement.
TTTGTGCAATCGTTTCATTAATATCCGGAATAGTTTCCAGAGGTTCCGGAAGCGTTTCGGGTTCACGGGAAGGGTTTCAGTGAATATCAGGTAATACCGGATATTATCGATTAATATATATATATATATATATATATATATATATATATATATATATATATAGGACAAATGTTTCCTACAAGCAGTGGTAGTTACCACCACTTGCGTTTTGTATGTTGTATGTAGTATCCATCGAAATCAAGAGTATGTACGTGTAGTATGTAGTATATAACAATGATTATGTAGTATATATACTAATTTTTAGGTAGTATATACCATGTTTTGAGTACGCTCTTTTTTATGTACAAATATGTACGTATTTCACAAATATAACAAAAACTATGGGCTCATATGCAATTTTTTCATGTAACTTGCTTTGAAATATCTTAGATATAGTATATGAATATATTTAAAATGATAAAGTAGTATATGTAGTACCACATGGTAGTATATGAGACATATGGGGTAACTACCACCGGGGGTAGAATGGATTTTCCCTATATATATATATATATATATATATATATATATATATATATATATATATATATATATATATATGGAAAATGTTTCTAGGGATGTTAAATTATATATATAATGCTCCTAAATTTCTAGAATAAATATATATATTTAACTTAATATCAATGGTCCTAATAAGGCCAAGAGGTGGAAGGAAACTTGGGTCAAAAGGGCCCAAGTGGGAAAGTGCCTCCCTTCCCTAAAGAAGGGGTCCAAATAGGAGTAGGGGAGGAGTTCTACTCCTCCTTCCCTTAGTTGTATGCCCCAAGGAGGGTTTCCCTCCTTGGTGGCAGCCCTCCCTCTCCCCTCTAACCTATATATAGTGGAGGTTTGGTGCCCAATTTAACACCACAAGTTTTGGAGCCTCCTTTAGTTGATCTCGTGCACGTTCTAGTTGGTCCTAGTTGACTAATTAGACCGAGCCCTAGCCACCTCTAATCATCATAATTAGAAGCCCCGTGTGGTTCTAATCTCCTCCCTCTAATTCTCCAGCAATGATTAGCTCTGGATGGTGAAGTGCTGCCGGATCGTGAAGACCGTACGCTTGCAACCAAGTAGAGAGGACGTGCTTTCAGTCTTCCATTCGAGGGATCGTTCATCGGCGGTTCACGGGATTGTCATCAATGTTCAAGGGACTCCAAGTATGATCTACACTGACTTGCCTACTTTCGCTGCACTACCGGAGTCGGCAATGATCGTTGATCTCAACCCATTATGCATCTTCATATTGTTCCTGGGTGATCGCAGGGCGAAAATTTTGTTTTCTACTATGTTTCCCAACACATATGCCTTTACACCATCCACTATATGCAATAACAAATGACTTCTCATCAGAAAAAACCTCACGAAATACTAGATTGGGTTTGAAGTAGTCATCGTAAAGACCTCGTGTGTCCTTTATCTATCCTAGTTAACAATGATGCTTCCCTTTATCGAACCCTTGAATTTGAGAACATGCTCCTCTTTATTCTATTTCTTCATGGATACTCATCACGAGCATCATGTCAGCACCTTTGTACCATCTATGTCTGAATTCGATGAATCAATGAACCCCTTAAACATGTAGTCATCAAGCTCATTGTAACCAAACACTTCATCTGACGAATCCATCATTTGCCTAAAAATGAGCAAAACAATTGGAGGGCTTTGGGGTGGGTTATGCCAATCGGATTGGCAGACAAGTCTGGATTCGCGAAGAGCGGATAGTGGGGCGGCCTTCCATTTCTATACGCCAAATGACCATCACTATTTTTATACTATGTCTGGAACACTTAAATAAGTAAGATCAATATCATCCTTCATCCATAATCATGTTGTGTACATATTTTAGTGCAACAATAATTCAAATGTAAATATTACAACCCAAACATGTAATTTTGTAATAGAATAATTAAAATATGAATTCAACTTAATTGGACATATTTTTTAGTTCTACCTCGAATCACCCACAAATGCTTAACCAGATTATTCTAAAGTTGCTCATTAGTTGCTCGATGTTGAATCTATTGATGCATTTTCATAAATTCCTCGAACGTCACTAGATTGTGCTCATGAAGTTTGATAGGTTTACCCATTTTCTCAAATTCTAGACTGTGGTGTACTCCTTCACCCTCATCCTCCATAACCATGTTGTGCATGATCACAACAGTTGTCATCACCTCCCACAATGTTTATGGATCCCATATTTTATAGGTCCTCTAACAACTGCAAAATAGGCTTGGAGCACTCCAAATGCCCTCTCAACATCCTTTCTAACTCATCCTTGTATTTGGGCAAAGTGAGATCATTTCTCACCCCTTGAGTCAGAAATCGTCTTGACGAAGGACGCCCACGAAGGATAGATACCATCATAAACATAATATACCATGTTGTACTCATGACCATTGATTTTATAGTTGTACACGGGTAATACCCTACACTTGCTCATGTATAAGCCATTGGGGTGTACAAAGTACTCGCCTGAACCAAGGAATTCTAGACAATCTATCGACTAGCCCGGACACGCGGGTGCCCTAGGGTTACCTATCCTAGTTGGCTATGTCAGTGCAAGTAGAGTCCCCCACGGCTTGATATCTTCGTTTTGTATAGCAAGTCTTCTGGAGTCTTCCATATAAAGCGACATGGGCCACCCTGGGCGGGCCGCCCAACATGGCCCAGGGCGGAACTGACCTAGGGGTCCTCGGGATGGTCCACCAAGATGGCAACCGACGTGGTAAGCCTCCCCTAGGATGTAACACCATCATATATGTTGCTACGGCTCTATTATGGAACTGTGTTGTGTACTATTTCACCCACATAGGATGTATGTTGTGACATGCAGGTTCTGTTTGGTGCGCGTCTTGGGAACGATACTATGTGGTTACTAGCGGAGGAGCTAGATGGTACATCCATTTTGAATCATGTTTTCCTACTGTTATTTCTAAATTTTAGATCAATATTTCACTTTATGATGCAACTCTAATGCCTTTTCTCTCTTAATATGCAAGATACACATGAAGAGGGAGATTTTTGGCAACTGATATTATAGACCTAAAAGAGCTACAACAGAGATACAAATGACCTGAAAATTTACAAAGAATTATTTTGGAATATATAAAAAATACTGGAAGAACCGGAGAAGACCCTCAGTGGGCCCACAAGGTAGGAGGGAAGACCCAGGCACCCTGTGGGGCCCACAAATGCCCTTAGGTGCCCATCTTCTTCTATATGAGGCCATTTGCCCTAGAAAAACAATAAAAGAAGACTTTCGGGATGAAGCACCGCCATCTTGAGATAGAACCTGGGTTCCGCCGGGGATACTTCCCTCCGAGAGGGGGAAATCAAAGCCATCGTCATCATCGATGCTTGTCCCATCGCGGGAGGGCTCATTTCCATCAACATCTTCACTAGCACCATCTCATCTCAAAATCGTAGTTCATCTCTTGTATTCAATATTTGTCTCGAACCCCAGATTAGTACATGTGTGGGTTGCTAGTAGTGTTGAATACATCTTGTAGTTGATGCTAGTTGGTTTATTTGGTGGAAGATCATATGTTCGGATTGTTAATCATATTATTATTATCCTCTAATTATGAACATGAATATGATTTGTGAGTAGTTCTCTTTGTTCTTGAGGACATGGGAGAAGTCTTATTATAAGTAACCATGTGAAGTTGTTTTCGTTCAATATTTTGATGATGTGTTATGTTGTTCTTCCTCTAGTGGTGTTGTGTCAATGTCAACTACATGACACATTCCATGCTTGGGCCTAGGGAAAGCCATTGTGGGATTAGTAAGTAGATGATGGGTTGCAAGAGTGACAAAAGCTTAAACCCTAGTTATGCGCTCTTCCGTAAGGGGCTGATTTGGATCCATATGTTTCATGCTACGGTTAGATTTATCTTAATTGTGGATGTTTGCGAGAGGGGGTAATCATAAGTGATTTGTTTGCTCAAGTAAGGACAACACCCTAGCACCGGTCCACACACATAACAACTTATCAAAGTAGTGATCATGAATTAACGAATCATGATGAAGTTAAGTAGACAAAATTCCCATGTGTCCTCGAGAATGCTTTGCTCGCTATAAGAAGTACTTTCAACTTATCCTTTGCAATAAAAGTACTAGGCCACCTTGCTACACTTTGGTACTTTGGTTACTTTTTACTTGTTGTGACAGAGAATACCTTGCAGAGAATACCTTGTCACAACAATTCTACAACACTTGTAGAGAATACCTTGTTGAAAACCGCTTGTTGATTCCTTCTACTCCTCGTTGGGTTTGACACTCTTACTTATTAAAAGGACTCACTACAAAAAAGACACATCAGTGACATTATGACCCGAACGATAACTTTTTCTATCATGGATATGACACTTCTATGATGATAATTATGAAAAAAACATGTATCATCATAGATGTGGTGGACTCTTACTTCTATGAAAAAAATTATAACAGAAAATGGGATTTTTGTCCTGGGTGGGCTAGATACGCACCTACATGGTATTCTTTGGGTTGTCCATGACGTAAAAATCGTGGTAGAAGTGAGGGCGAGGAAATTTTCGGGGAGTTGCCAGTTATGGTGGGTGGTCGGGCCCGAGCGATGTAGTTTCTTGCGCATTTCTCTCGTACCCGCACGTGTGTGCGAGCCATGTTCTCTAACTAAACTCGAGCAAGGCATTCGCTTACTGAACCGAGTGATTGATCTCGCCCTTGCACTATGTACTGACTCGAGAAATCGATCCCTCGCACTACATACTGAACCCGATCGAACCCTTCGCTGCTAATTGAACAAGAGTGATTCCTGCACTGCTAAATGAACCCGATCAATCCTTCTCGCTGCTTACTAAAGCCGATCGAGCCCCCGTACGAGACCTAGCCGGTATGTTGCCTGTTGATGAACAGTGCCCGTTGTTGCCGTACACGCGATATGTAGAACTAGTTGAGACTTGCGTCGATCGAGCCCCTTGCGCATGACATGGTGAGTTGACCTAGCCAGTTGGCTGACTATGGATGAACAGTTCCCGTTGTTGCCTCCCGCTCTCATACGCCTCACCCCAGTCGGTGGGTTGGCTATGGATGAACATTACCCTGGCTTGGTTGGCGCTGGATGAATAGGACCACGATCGATCGAGGAGGAGTGCCGCGGTACGCCACACCCGAGCCGGTTAGGGATCGATGAACAGGAGCCCGTGGAGGTCGTAGGAAATTGTGGATGAACAGTAGCCCGTGGAGGCTCGAGGAAGTAGACGGTGATGAACAGTAGCACATGGAGTCCCATTTTATGGTACTGTTGGGGAACGTAGTAATTCAAAAAAAATCCTACGATCACGCAAGATCTATCTAGGAGATGCATAGCAACGAGACAGGAGAGTGTGTCCACATACCCTCGTAGACCGAAAGCGGAAGCATTTAGTAATGCGGTTGATGTATTCGAACGTCTTCACGACCCAACCGATCCAAGTACCAAACGTACGACACCTCCGTGTGTAGCACACGTTCAGCACAATGATGCCCCTCGAGGTCTTGATCCAGTTGAGGACGAGGGAGAGTTCCATCAACACGACACTATGGCGACGGTGTTGATGATGTTACCGGCGCAGGGCTTCGCGTAAGCACTACGACAATATGACCGAGGTGTTAAACTATGGAGGGGGCACCGCACACGGCTAAGAGAACAACTGTTGTGCTTTTGGGTGCCCCCTACCCCCGTATATAGAGGAGGAGAGGGGGAGGCCGGCCGGTCCTTTAGGGCGCGCCAAGAGGAGGGAGTCCTACTAGGACTCCATGTCCTAGTAAGATTCCACCTGGTGGAAGGGGGAAGGAAGGAAGGGAGAGGGAGAGGGGGGCCGCGCCCCCTTCCCTTGTCCTATTCGGACTACCCATGGGGGGGGCGGGGGCGCGCGCTGATACGTCTCCAATGTATCTATAATTTATGAAGTATTCATGCTAATATATTATCATTCTTTGATGTTTTACAATCATTTATAGCAACTTTATATCATTTTTTGGGACTAACCTATTACCCAGTGCCAATTGCTGTTTTTTGCTTGTTTTTTACATCACAGGAAACCAATATCAAATGGAGTCCAAACACTGCATAACTTTTTGGAGATTTTTTCTGGACCATAAGGAACCCAATGGGCCTGAGCTGCACCTTGGGGGGGTGCCCTGAGGGGGGCACAACCCACCAGGGCGCGCCAGGGCCCCCTGGCGCGCCCAGGTAGGTTGTGCCCACCTCGGTGGCCTCCCGTACCCCTTATTTGCATTATAAATTCCCAAATATTCCGCAACCCTTCGGGGTAGCCCCAGATTAGAAGTTCCACTGTCGCAAGGCCTTTGTATCCACGAGATCCAATCTAGACACCGTTTCGGCACCCTGCCGGAGGGGGGGGGATAATCACCAGTGGCCATTTTCATCATCTCAGCGGCCACCACGATGAGGAGGGAGTAGTCCACCCTCAGGGCTAAGGGTTTGTACTAGTAGCTATGTGTTTGATCTCTCTCTCTCTCTCTCTCTCTCTCTCTCTCTCTCGATCTATATCATGGGCTTTGTTATTATAGTCGGATCATATGATGTTTCTCCCCTCTATACTCTTCTTATGATGAATTGAATCTTTACCCTTCAAAGTTTTGTCTTGTCGGATTGAATATTATGAGATGAGAACACATATATGTCTTTCAATATGAATACTTGAGGTGACAATGAGGTATCTTATTGATTCACTTGATATGTGTTATCGCATTCAACTCGCGGATTCTCGCGGTGATATTGGGGTAATCTATGCATAGGGATTGATGCATGTTTTTCTCTGATGAAAACTTTGGGGTCTCTTTATAGTTCTTTGTGTGGATTGAGTATTATGAATATGAATTTGCTTTGGTGTTATTCTAGTGCGAACTCTAGGATAGATCAAACGGAAAAAATAGCTTTGTGTTATTTTAGTACGAACTCTTGAATAGATCGAACAGAAAGAATAGCTTTGAGGTGGTTTCGTGACCTACAAACAATTCCTATCTTTTGTTCTCCACTAATAGGAACTCGGGAGTGATTCTTTATTGCACTTTGAGGGATAATCATATGTTCCAACTATGTTAGCGTTGTTGAGAGGTTGCACTAGCGAAAGTATGAACCCTAGGCCTCATTTTTAAGCATTGCAACACCGTTTTTGTGCCCGTTTACTATTTTCTACCTTGCTGTTTTTATTTATTCAGATTATAAAAATATATTTCTACCATCCATATTACACGTTTATCACCATCTCTTCGCCGAACTAGTGCACCTATACAATTTTCCATTGTATTGGGTGTGTTGGGGACACAAGAGATTTCTTGTATTTGGTTGCAGGGTCGTTTGAGAGTGACCATCTTCATCCTACACCTCTCACGGATTGATAAACCTTAGGTCATCCACTTGAGGGAAAATTGCTACTGTCCTACAAAACTCTGCGCTCGGAGGCCCAACACGTGTCTACAAGAATAAAATTGCGTAGTAGACATCAAGCTCTTTTCTGGCATCGTTGATGGGGAGGTGAGTGCTTGAAGGTATATATTTAGATCTTATAATCGAGTCTTTTAGTTTCTTGTTTATCACTATTTTGGTTCATAAAATAAAACTACGAAAAAAATGGAATTCAGGTTGCATCATTGATACGTCTCCAACGTATTTATAATTTTTGATTGTTCCATGCTAATATATTATGTGTTTTGGATGTTTAATGGGCTTTACTATACACTTTTATATTATTTTTGGGACTAACCCATTAACCGGAGATCCAGCCCATATTGATGTTTTTTTCCTATTTCAGTGTTTCCCAGAAAAGGAATATCAAACGGATTCCAAACGAAATGAAACCTTCGGGAGAGTTATTTTTGGAACAAATGGAATCCAGGAGACTTGGAGTAGACGTCAGGGAAGCAACAAGGTGGCCACGAGGGTCCAGGGCGCGCCCTACCCCCTGGGCGCACCCCCACCCTCGTGGGCCCGTCATGGCTCCCCTGTCCGACTTCTTTCGCCTACATATATCCATATACCCCAAAAACATCCAGGAGCACCATAGATTGGGAGTTCCGCCGCCGCAATCCTCTGTAGCCACCAAAAACCAATTGGGACCCTATTCCGGCACCCTGCTGGAGGGGGATCCCTCACCGGTGGCCATCTTCATCATCCCAGCGCTCTCCATGACGAGGAGGGAGTAGTTCACCCTCGGGGCTGAGGGTATGTACAAGTAGCTATATGTTTGATCTCTCTCTCTCTCTCTCTCTCTCTCTCTCTCTCTCTCTCGTGTTCTTGATTTGGCATGATCTTGATGTACCGCAAGCTTTGCTATTATAGTTGGATCTTATGATGTTTCTCCCCCTCTACTCTCTTGTAATGGATTGAGTTTTCCCTTTGAAGTTATCTTATCGGATTGGGTCTTTAATGATTTGATAACACTTGATGTATGTCTTGCATGTGCTTATCTATGGTCAAAATGGGATATTCACGTGATCTACTTGATGTACGTTTTGGTGATCAACTTGCGGGTTCAGTGACCTTGTGAACTTATGCATAGGGGTTGGCACACGTTTTCGTCTTGACTCTCCGGTAGAAACTTCGGGGCACTCTTTGAAGTACTTTGTGTTGGTTGAATAGATGAATCTGATATTGTGTGATGCATATCATATAATCATACCCACGGATACTTGAGGTGACATTGGAGTATCTAGGTGACATTAGGGTTTTGGTTGATTTGTGTCTTAAGGTGTTATTCTAGTACGAACTCTTGAATAGATCGATCAGAAAGGATAACTTTGAAGTGGTTTCGTACCCTACAATAATCTATTTGTTTGTTCTCCGCTATTAGTGACTTTTGAGTGACTCTTTGTTGCATGTTGAGGGATAGTTATATGATCCAGTTATGTTATTATTGTTGAGAGAACTTGCACTAGTGAAAGTATGAACCCTAGGCCTTGTTTCCTAGCATTGCAATACCGTTTATGATCACTTTTATCATTAATTACCTTGCTGTTTTTATATGTTCAGATTATAAATACTCATATTTACCATCCATATTGCACTTGTATCACCATGTCTTTGCCTAACTAGTGCACCTATACAATTCACCATTGTATTGGATGTGTTGGGGGACACAAGAGACTCTTCGTTATTTGGTTGCAGGGTTGTTTGAGAGAGAGACCATCTTCATCCTACGCCTCCCACGGATTGATAAACCTTAGTTCATCCACTTGAGGGAAATTTGCTACTGTCCTACAAACCTCTGCACTTGGAGGCCCAACAACGTCTACAAGAAGAAGGTTGTGTGGTGGACATCAAGTTGTTTTCTGGCGCCGTTGCCGGGAGGTGAGTGCTTGAAGGTATATCTTTAGATCTTGCAATCGAATCTTTTAGTCTATAAAGGAAAATTACAAAAAAAATGGAATTGAGTTTGCCTCATATGCTTCATCTTTTTAATATCTTTCGTGAGAATGATGGAAAGGAAAATTGTGCTCAAGTGCTAGAAGAAGAATGCATTAAAATGTTTGGTACTAGGTCTTTGTATGATGAGCATGATTTCAATGTTGTTAGTATGAATTCCTTGAATATCCATGATGCTAATGATATGCAAAGCCACAAGCTTGGGGAAGCTATGTTTGATGAAGATGATATTTTTTGTCCCCCAAGTTTTGATAAGCAAATTTATTATGATGAAAGCATGCCTCCTATTTATGATGATTATTGTGATGACACATATGCTATAAAGAATAAAGATAACCATGCAACTTGTCATCTTGATTTTAATTCTCAATTGGATTAAGCTTCACATGATAGTTCTTTTGTTGAGTTTGCTCCCACTACTATTGATGAGAATAAACTTGCTTATGTGGAGAGTAGAAAAATTTCTATGCAAGTAGATCATGAAAAGAATGCTTTATGTGATGGTTATATTGTTGAATTCATTCATGATGCTACTGAAAATTATTATGAGGGAGGAACATATGCTTGTAGGAATTGCAATAATATCAAGTTTCGTCTCTATGTGCTTAAAATCTTGAAGCTATGCTTGTTTTACCTTCCTATGCTAATTTATTATTGTTCTCATAAGTTGTTTTCTCACAAAATCCCTATGCATAGGAAGTGGGTTAGAATTAAATGTGTTAGTAATATTCTTCATGATGCTCTCTTTATGTTTCAATTCTTATCTTTTATGCGAGCATCATTGAAATCATCATGCCTAGCTAAAAGGCATTAAAGAAAAGCGCTTGTTGGGAGACAACCCAATATTTACCTTTACTGTTTTTGAGTGTTCACATGATTATGCTACTGTAGTAATCATGTTTTATAGCTTTTGTTTCAATAAAGTGCCAAGTAAGACCTTTAGGATAGCTTACGGTGATAGTTGTGTTGATCCTTCTGAAAATCAGTAACTTTTGCACCCAGTAAATTAGTTTTGATAATTCACATAAAAGTGCTTTTGATCTGATTATTTTTGCTCTGGATTGGTACACAAGTTTCTCAGGTTTTCATAATATGGTAGAATTTTTGGAGTTACATAAGTATTTGAATGATACAGATTATTACAGACTGTTCTGTTTTTGACAGATTTTGTTTTCTATGTGTTGTTTGCTTATTTTGATGAATCTATGAGTAGTATCGGAGGGTATGAACCATAGACAAGTTGGAATACATTAGATATTACACCAGTATGAATTTATAATGAGTTCACAACAGTACCTAAGTGGTGATTTATTTTCTTATACTAACGGAGCTTACGAGTTTTCTGTTAAGTTTTGTGTTGTGAAGTTTTTCAAGTTTTGGGTAAAGATTCGATGGACTATGGAATAAGGAGTGGAAAGAGCCTAAGGTTGGGGATTCACAAGGCACCCCAAGGTAATATTCAAGGACAACCAAGAGCCTAAGCTTGGGGATGCCCCGGATGACATCCCCTCTTTCGTCTTGGTTCATCGGTAACTTTACTTGGAGCTATATATTTATTCACCACATGATATGTGTTTTGCTTGGAGCATCATTTTATTTTGTTAGTGTTTGCTTTCTGTTATTTATAATAATGTTTTTCATCTATATTTTCAATAAAAATGTCAAGGATAGCCTTTACCATGCTTATTTTGCAAGTATACATGTTGCTGTTTCAAAACAGAAAGTTTACCGCTGTTGCAAAAATTCGCTAGAAAAGTAAGAAAATGATAAAATGTTGAAACTTTTTGCATATTGAGATATGATAAATCTTCTACAAGTGTGGTAGACTTTCACAATTTTTGGAGTTAGGGAAGTATGATGAATCTTGCATTCTTTACAGACTGTACTGTTTTGGCAGCTTGCTGTTATGTTTGCATTGTTTGCATATGTTTGCTTGTTTAATGATTCTATTTGAGGATAGGAGTATTAAATATGCAGAGGCATTTAGTATGCAATGTTGAATAATAATTTTAGTGATTTTTACAGTACAAAGTGATAAAGATTTTGCATTGGTTTATACTAACTTATCTCACGAGTTGTTGTTGAGTTTGGTGTGGATGAAGCTTTAGAGATTTAGGAAACCGTGATATGAGAGGAATTAAGGAGACACAAAAGCTCAAGCTTGGGGATTCCCAAGGCACCCAAGATAATATTCCAAGAAGTCTCAAGCATCTAAGCTTGGGGATGCCCCGGTAGGCATCCCACCTTTCTTCTTCAACAATTATCGGTTAGTATCGGTTGAACCTAAGTTTCTGCTTCTTCACATGGTGTGTGCTATCCTTGAAATGTCATTTTGTTTTGTTTTTATTTATCTTTGAATAAAATACCAAGATCTGAAATTATTAAATGTTAGAGAGTCTCCACATAGTTGCACAATCATTCGACTACTCGTTGATCTTCACTTATACCTTTCGGAGTAGTTTGTCATTTGCTCTAGTGCTTCACTTATATCTTTTTAGAGCACGGTGGTGGTTTTATTTTGAAGAAATAGATGAACTCTCATGATTCACTTATATTATTATGAGAGTCTTTTAGAACAGCATGGTAATTTGCTTTGGTTATAAAAACTATCATATAGAGTGCATTGAACGCTATGGTCAATTTGATGCTTGATGGTTGTTTTGAGATATGAGGATGGTAATATTAGAGTAATGCTAGTTGGGTAGTTGTGAATTTGAGGAATACTTGTGTTAAAAGTTTGTGATTCCCGTAGCATGCACGTATGTGATGAAGTTGGAGCATGATTTATTTATTGATTGTCTTGCTTATGTGTGGAGGTTGGGATCGCGCGATGGTTAACTCCTACCAACCCTTCCCCTAGGAGCATGCGTGTAGTACTTTGTTTTGATAACTTGTAGATTTTTGCAATAATTATATGAGTTCTTCATGACTAATGTTGACTCCAGGGATTATACGCACTCTCACCCTTCCACCATTGCCAGCCTCTCTTGTGCTGCGCAACTTTCGCCGGTACCATACACCCACCATATACCTTCCTCAAAACAGCCACCATACCTACCTATTATGGCATTTCCATAGCCATTCCAAGATATATTGCCATGCAACTTTCCACCGTTCCATTTATTATGACACGCTCCATCATTGTCATATTGCTTTGCATGATCGTGTAGTTGACATAGTATTTGTGGCAAAGCCACCGTTCATAATTCTTTCATACATGTCACTCTTGATTCATTGCACATCCCGGTACACCGCCGGAGGCATTCATATAGAGTCATATTTTTTTTCTAAGTATCGAGTTGTAATTCTTGAGTTGTAAGTAAATAAAAGTGTGATGATCATCATTATTAGAGCATTGTCCCAGTGAGGAAAGGATGATGGAGACTATGATTCCGCCACAAGTCGGGATGAGACTCCGGACTTTATGAAAAATAAAAGAGGCCGAAGAAGCCCAAATAAAAAGAGAGGCCAGAGAAGCCCACCAAAATAAAAGAATGAGAGAAAAAGAGAGAAGGGACAATGTTACTATCCTTTTACCACACTTGTGCTTCAAAGTAGCACCATGATCTTCATGATAGAGAGTCTCCTATGTTGTCACTTTAATATACTAGTGGGAATTTTTCATTATAGAACTTAGCTTGTATATTCCAATGATGGGCTTCCTCAAATTGCCATAGGTCTTTGTGAGCGAGCAAGTTGGATGCACACCCACTTAGTTTCTTTTGATGAGCTTTCATACATTTATAGCTCTAGTGCATCCGTTGCATGACAATCCATACTCACTCACATTAATATCTATTAATGTGCATCTCCATAGCCCGTTGATACGCCTAGTTGATGTGAGACTATCTTCTCTTTTTTGTCTTCTCCACAACCACCATCCTATTCCACATATAGTGCTATGTCCATGGCTCACGCTCATGTATTGCGTGAAGATTGAAAAGGTTTGAGAATACTAAAGTATTAAACTATTGCTTAGCTAAAACCGGGGTTGTGCATGATTTAAATATTTTGTGTGATGAAGATGGAGCATGGCCAGACTATATGATTTTGTAGGGATAACTTTCTTTGGCCATGTTATTTTGAGAAGACATAATTACTTTGTTAGTATGCTTGAAGTATTATTACTCTTATGTCAATATGAACTTTTATCTTGAATCTTTTGGATCTGAACATTCATGTCACAATAAGTAAAATTACATTGAGAAATATGTTAGGTAGCATTCCACATCAAAAATCTGTTTTTTATCATTTACCTACTCGAGGACGAGCAGGAATTAAGCTTGGGGATGCTTGATACGTCTCCAATGTATCTATAATTTTTTATTATTCCATGCTATTATATTATCTGTTTTGGATGTTTAATGGGCTTTACTATACACTTTTATATTATTTTTGGGACAAACCTATTAACCGGAGGCCCAACCCATATTGCTGTTTTTTTGCCTATTTCAGTGTTTTGCAGAAAAGGAATATCAAACGGAGTCCAAACGGAATGAAACCTCCGGGAGAGTTATTTTTAGAACAAACGCAATCCAAGAGACTTGGAGTAGACGTCAGGAAAGCAACAAGGTGGCCACGAGGGTCCAGGGCGCGCCCTACCCCCTGGGCGTGCCCCCCACCCTTGTGGGCCCGTCGTGGCTCCCCTTACCGACTTCTATCGCCTATATATATATATATATATATATATATATATATATATATATATATATATATATATATATATATATCCATATACCCCGAAAACATCCAGGAGCACCATAGATCGGGAGTTGCACCATCGCAAGCCTTTGTAGCCACCAAAAACCAATCGGGACCCTGTTCCGGCACCCTGCCAGAGGGGTGATCCCTCACTGGTGGCCATCTTCATCATCCCGACGCTCTCCATGATGAGGAGGGAGTATTTCACCCTCGGGGCTGAGGGTATGTACAAGTAGCTATGTGTTTGTTCTCTCTCTCTCTTGTGTTCTTGATTTGGCACAATCTTGATGTACCGCGAGCTTTGCTATTATAGTTGGATCTTATGATGTTTCTCCTCCTCTACTCCCTTGTAATGGATTGAGTTTTCCTTTTGAAGTTATCTTATCAGATTGAGTCTTTAAGGATTTGAGAACACTTGATGTATGTCTTGCATGTGCTTATCTGTGGTGACAATGGGATATTCACGTGATCTACTTGATGTACGTTTTGGTGATCAACTTGCGGGTTCAGTGACCTTGTGAACTTATGCATAGGGGTTGGCACATGTTTTCGTCTTGACTCTCTGGTAGAAACTTTGGGGCACTCTTTGAAGTACTTTGTGTTGGTTAAATAGATGAATCTGAGATTGTGTGATGCATATCGTATAATCATACCCACGGATACTTGAGGTGACATTGGAGTATCTAGGTGACATTAGGGTTTTGGTTGATTTGTGTCTTAAGGTGTTATTCTAGTACGAACTCTTGAATAGATCGATCAGAAAGGATAACTTTGAGGTGGTTTCGTACCCTACAATAATCTCTTCGTTTGTTCTTCGCTATTAGTGACTTTGGAGTGACTCTCTGTTGCATGTTGAGGGATTGTTATATGATCCAGTTATGTTATTATTGTTGAGAGAACTTGCACTAGTGAAAGTATGAACCCTAGGCCTTGTTTCCTAGCATTGCAATACCGTTTACGCTCACTTTTATCATTAGTTACCTTGCTGTTTTTATATTTTCAGATTACAAATACTCATATCTACCATCCATATTGCACTTGTATCACCATGTCTTCGCCGAACTAGTGTACCTATACAATTCACCATTGTATTGGGTATGTTGGGGACACAAGAGACTCTTTGTTATTTGGTTGCATGGTTGTTTGAGAGAGAGAGAGACCATCTTCATCCTACACCTCCCACGGATTGATAAACCTTAGGTCATCCACTTGAGGGGAATTTTCTACTGTCCTACAAACCTCTGCACTTGGAGGCCTAACAACGTCTACAAGAAGAAGGTTGCGTAGTAGACATCAATCATTTTATTGATCATCTTTATAATATCTTTCTTGAAAATGATGGATCGGAAGATTGTGCTCAATTGTTAGAAGAAGAAGTCAATAAAATGTTTGGCAGACAATGTTTGAATGATGAGCATGATTGGAATATTGTTGGTATGAATTCTTTGAATATCCATGATGCTAACGATATGCAAAGCCATAAGCTTGGGGATGTTATGTTTGATGAAGATGATATTTTTAGTCCCCCAAGCTTTGATGTGCAATTTTTTTATAATTGTAGCATGCCTCCTATTTATGATGATTATATTGATGAAAGTGGATTTGGAGAGGTCATGACTTTATTTAGTGATGATTCCACTATTTTGGAAGAGGTTCCAATTTATTATGAGAACAAAGTTGCTATCTATGATGATTATGGTGATGACATGTATGCTATAAAGAATAATGATAACCATGAAACTTGTCATCATTATTTTAATTTTCAATCTCATGATAGTTATTTTCTTATGTTTGCTCCCACTACTATTCATGAGAATAAATTTGCTTATGTGGAGAGTAACAAAATTTCTATGCTTATGCATCGTGAAAAGAGTGCTTTATGTGATAGTTATATTGTTGAATTCATGCATGATTCTACTGAAAATATGAGGGAGGAACTTATTCTTGTAGGAATTGCAATAATATCAAGTTTCCTCTCTATGTGATGAAAAATCTTGAAGTTTTGCTTGTTTTGCCTTCCTATGCTAGTTGATTCTTGTTCCCATGAATTATTTGCTCACAAAATCCCTATGCATAGGAAGTGGGTTATGCTTAAATGTGCTTTCCATGTGATTCATGATGCTCTTTTTCATGTTTCAATTATTATCTTTTATGCGTGCATCATTTAAATCATCATGCCTAGCTAAAAGGCATTAAAGAAAAGCGCTTGTTGGGAGACAACCTGAAAGAGCTGGTTATCGACTAGGGGGGAGGGGGGGTTGAATAGGAGATTTTTATGAAAGTCTTCAAAACATGGGAGTTTCAAAGACAAACAATAGAAATGACACTATTCGTATGCAGCGGAAGGTAGACTACACTAGGCAAGCCATAGTCAAGTATTCAATGAAGTGAAAGTACAAAGACTATCAGCAGATAGGTAGTAAGGATTAGGATAGAAGGTAGTATGAAGCCAATCAGAACAAGTAGTCACACAGTGAAGTCAAACAGATAATGCAAGCAGGCAATGACTTCACGAAGACAAACTGTAAGTAAAGAGAAGTGAGAGATAGAACCAGTAGCTTGGGGAGGACAGAGATTTGTTCGACCAGTTCCAGTTGGTGTGACAACTGTACGTATAGTTAGGGAGGCTGAGATTCAACTCAGAAGACCGCGTCTTCACCTCATTCCCCTTGAGCTAAGGACTCTTAGTCCCCGCCCAATCACTCTGGTAAGTCTTCAAGGTAGATTTTCAAACCTTCACAGACTTTGTTCATCGACAATCCACAATGACTCTTGGATGCTCAGAATGCGAGGCCTAACCGGCTGGAGAATTCACAGTCCTCAAGTGTAACAAGTCTTCAGATCACGCGGATAGAAAGACTTCAGTGATGCCAGACACTCTTTGGGATCTGGGCGGTTTGGGATTTGTCCTTGCAAGGATTCTCTCTCAAATGCTTCGGAGGTGGGTTGCTCTCAAACGACATAAGTCGTGCACTAACTCTGAGCAGCCACCGATTTATGGTGTAGGGGGTGGGCTATTTATAGCCACTTGGCAACCCGACCTGATTTGTCCGAAATGACCCTGGGTCACTAAGGAACTGACACGTGTCCCAACGGTCATATTTCAAACAGGTGCGGCAGCTTGACTTGGGCTAAAAGTAAAGCTGACTCATCTGACTCTGGATAAGATTTGCTCTCATTGTCTTCGCTCGAAGACATATGATTTGGTTGAGCATCACTTTAGTCACTCTGACTTTGCTCAATTGGACACCACTTAACAGTGCGGTGGTTCCTATGACTCAACTAAGAAGAAAAGGAAACAACAAAACAACTAAGTCTTCGCCCTCCATAGTCTTCATATGATGTCTTCTCATATCATAGACTTCAACGTGAATAGCTTCACAGACCACCATTATCTTCAATGTCTTCACACATTTTTAGGGGTCATCTCCGGTAGGTAAACCGAATCAATGAGGGACTACTACCTGTGTTATCCTGCAATTCTCACAAACACATTAGTCCCTGAACCAGGTTTGTCGTCAATACTCCAAAACCAACTAGGGGTGGCACTAGATGCAATTACAATCTCCCCCTTTTTGGTGATTGATGACAAACTGGTTGAACTTTTCAATGGGGATAAAAGTATGTGAAATTGTAAAGGATTAAGATATTGTCTTCATAGGTGGCAAAAAGGCTCCCCCTGAAGATGTGCATATAAATGTTTTGCGTTGGAATGCAAATGCACATGGCAGGTTGTAGTGGAGATCCTCTTCACCTTATGATGACAATACATCATGCATGAACAGATATAACAAGAATAATGCCATGCATAATGAAAAATGGACGTCTGCAGAATGACTTCATGCGGGATTTATCATCGCACATGCGGAATTTATCATCGCATCACAGAATAACAGAAAAAGTAGCAGACGACCATCAAGTTTAAGTGTTACAACTCAAAGAACTAAATGTATCAAAAGCAAGAGTTTTAAACACTTGGCAAAAGTATAGCAACCACCCATATGGAACCACTTGAAGACTATCAACATATGCTTCTCCCCCTTTTGTCAGTAAGGACCAAAAAGGTTGGAAGACATAGTCTCAACTCATTCCCATGAGGAGTAGGTGAGGTAGCAGGGTCGTCGTTGAGGTGTGGTGGTGCAGACGAACTTGGTGCAGTGTCGATATGCGCCGAAGTTGGAGGTGGTGAAGTAGCATCATCGGCATCATCAAGGACTCTGGCATTAACAGTTGCCGCGGAGGAGGATTACTCAGAATCTTCAAGTGATGGAGTCTGATGCAAGACAACATTCCTGGGAGGAGTGGTATCAAACTTGAATCTTTCTGTGAAGCCATCGTCTTGAAGATCAGCTTCAGCACTAAGCAATGTCAGACTCTTCCAAGACCTCCGACAGGTTTCATGAGTGACAAAGGCATTCTTGGTGGCAAGATTTCTAATGCGATTAAAATCCACCAGGAGGCTTTGCATCTGACGCTTTAGCCAGTAGTGATTCTTATCGTGTTTCTGATGCAAGGCCACGAGAAGCTCTCGGTCATTAAGCACACAAGATCTCTTCCGAGGCCTTGGAGCAATAGTGCTTTCAGTTGCATCAGTACGGTCACGACGAGGTACACGAGTATTTCCATCCAAAGGATAAACACGAGTGGCAGCATGAACTCCTTCAACATGCTGAGAGAAACTCTGATGGTCGACATTGTGAAGATAAATTGCCTCCTTGGCAGGCTCTGGGTATATGGCTTCGATGGACATATAAACCTCTGGCAAGAATATGAGATGGTCGCGTGCAGAGGGCGGATAGTCAACAACAGAGTGAAGCTTGATGAGATGCATTACCCATGGAGCATAGAATTTCAGACCAAATATATCTGAGCCAGATGTAGCAAATTGGCGAATGAAGAAATACTGAGCATTGAAGCTGATGCCATTGAGTAGAAGACCAAAGTCTTCATTGAGCCTTCAAGCTTAGCTGAGGAAGAATGTCCTTTGATGGGCCAAATAGTTCGCCTGATAATGTGATAGATGGTGCGGGGCAGATACTCTAGGTCTTCAACAAAGAATTCCTTGGAATATTCAGCATCCTGCGGTAGTGGCTTCATCATACTCAGCATTTGGCTCATATTGGGCTCAGGCTTCTGGAAGATGATTTCCAATGCATTGAGGTGAAGCTGACAACTAGGTTCATATAGTTCACCTGGAGTGGACAGGCCAGTGAGCTCAATGAGATCAAGAGCTTTGGCTTCATGGTGTACATTGCCTATCATCCACTCAAGGACCCATGTCTTCAGATCCCTGTTGTAGCTGCAAATGTGGAGAGTTGCATAGAATTGCAGCAGGAGTTCTTCATTCCAATTTTCTTTATCAGTCACAAACTGGAGAAGGCCTGCATCTCTGGAATAGTCTAGGGCTTCTTCTAAGCAAGGCAGGCCAACAATGGCTTCGCAGTCCAAACGCATATGAGGAAATATGCGCCCTTGATTGTATAGGGCACATGAGTAATAACTGCGCTGCTGATAACTCCAGAACCGATCAGATGATATTCTTGGCTTGGAATATGGGTTCTTGGCTCTATCAAAGAAAGTGTTGTGTGTAATGAAGCCATTGAGTTGAATGATCCTGGTGCAGATGCAGTACCTGGAAACCTTGGCTGCCTTGGTTTTCGCTTTTGAACCTGTGGCTGTGCTCCACGTGATAATCAACTGAGGTCCAGGAGCAGGCGGAGGAACCAGAATTGGCCATCTAACAGTAACAAGCTCGCCTTGATAAAATGCTTGCTCAATGGTGTGTGGCCTTGGTGGTGGTACAGGAGCAGTGGCATTGGTAAGGGCGTCAGGCTACACATTTGGTGCAGGTGAATCATTGGCTTTAGGCACAGTGGTTACTGCAGACACCACATTAGCTTCATCCATGACAATGCCATTGGCTTCAGTAGTGTTATTGGTGGCCGCCTTAGTATTCTCAACCTCCACTTGAGCAGCTGGAGGGTCGGGCACAAACACGTTCTCCTTGAGAACATCTTCTTGGTTGGTAGGGGGCATGGCAACACGTTCTTCTTCTTGACAGGGTTCTTGCTTTTCATGGGCTGATGCAGCCGGTATGTCTTCAGCAGCTTTGGCTCAGACGCAGAGACATTCACAGTAGGAGTGGCTTCAGGAAACACTTGCTGTGCTACCAAGTTGGGTTACACTTCTCCTTCTAGAACGCTCGAGGAAGCGACTTGTGGCCTTGGTCCTTTGTGAAGCCTGCGGAATGTGGGCGACACCTTTGGAGTAGGAGTTGGATGGACCACATAGTCGTCATCATCATCAAGCACAGGATTGGTGACTTGAGGTGGGGGAGTTCTCGGTGAGTCTTGACTTGGAGTTGCTAATTGGAGGCGATCAGCCCATGAGGCATCCTGAGAGATTGGCATCAAAGGACGACCAATACTGATGAGTTCGCTGTTTGTGAGAACAGGCGATGATACCATTTGGCGCTCCATTTGAGGAAGGACTTCATCATCATCATCTACATTGTCTTGGGGACCAATGTCTTCAGTCGTGATGGGGTCAACGGCTGGAACTTCTTCAGCTTCAGGAGCCTCTGTGAAAGCAGGCTCATGAACTATCAACTGATGCTCTTGGTGTTCGGATGCAGCTCGAGCAAAGGAGAGGGGCTCGACAACGAGGGGCTCTGTGGGAGCAGCCCAATCTTTCTTCTTAGTATTTCTCTTCTTGGGCAATGGAGCATCATCCGTGGTGTTCTTGAACTTGCGCTTTCTGGCTTCAGCTTTAGCTGCCCTGGTTTTCTTCAGTTCTGAAGCCACTGTGGGGACCTTAGGCTTCGAGCCTATCATACTGGTAGGGAAGACAATGCGAGGTTCTTCCCTCCTTGATGCTTCAGCTTGGGCCACAGCAGGCTTCTTCTTCTTGGCAGCCAGCTTGGGGTCTATGCCAGGACGCCCAAGTGCCTTGCGCTTCTCAGCTTCGTTATAAGCTTGAACACACTTGGCAGCTACATTTTTCATTCGCTCGCGCGAACCTTTGGCTTCTTCGCGCTTCTTGCAAAATGCCTCCTTGAGGTCATGCAACATCAGCTTGAAGTTTTGAACATCAGCCACACTGAGCTTGGCCACGTGCTTCTTGAACTGGTCTTTCTCATAGTCAATTTTGTTTTTCAGTTCAAAAATCCTCTGATCCAGAGCCAGCTCAGGAGAAATGGCGCCTTGGAAGGTGACACTGATGCCAATTGGGAGCTGAAGATCAACAAAGCTAAGATTTGGGTTGTCAAACAACTCATCAATGAAGTTATCCAGAATGTTCACATCGAAGAGGGCAGATCATTGAAGATCTCCGCCTCTTGCTTGCTCTTAATCAGCTGCTCAAGGGCATCATCACCACACTCATCATCTGTTGACAGATCTATGACTTCAGTTTCGTTCCTCAGAACTGTAGCCGGTGTCAGTGCTTGAACTGATCTTTGGACATTTTTCTTCTGGGGCTTCTCTTTCTTCTTGGAGATGTGAGAGAGATCTTCAGAATTGATACTTGGTGCAGGAGGAGCAGTTGCCAATGGCTTCATGGGTGCCATCATCCCGAGGAGAAGACGGACCGGGGTTGAAGTCAAGTCCAAATGCCTTCTTGTTCTTCACAACAGAGTCTTCGGCAAACTTGAAGTTAAGCTTGAACAGATTGTCTTCGCGACACCACAACAGAGAAGATGGGTCAGCATTCTATGGCCATGGTTCGTGAACCATGCACGGATAGAAGCCTTGATCAATGGCTTCAGACTTGGACCTGGGTGGAAGATTTTTGTATAGGATATCTCCCCAAGGTTGCTTGACGGCATTCTTCTTGGCATACTCAATAGTGACAAATCTGTACCTGAACCATTCTTCTGCCCAATATCTTCGAATCCATTGGATTCGATTCTTGCGTTCACCATAGGTTTCTTCTGGGTGTGTCTTGTACAGTTCGTGCAGATCTGGCGGCAAATCTTTGGATGTATTTCCACGGCGCTGTCTGCCACCCTTTCTTGCTGACTTCTCAGTTGCCATAAATCGTAAACTGGAAGGCTTCAAAACTAGCAAAGGCTTCCGATGGCTGGTCAGACAAGAACTGGCTTCAGGAGAATTTATGTGACTCTGTAAGAATTGTGCAAATGAATGCAGACTATGAGAACCAAGGGATTATCCCACGGACATGTACCTATGACAACATTAGAGGTGCGAGGGAAGGGGAAGAGGTCATATGCATTCTCATAAGATTTTGAAGATAAATCAGTTTGAAGACATTGACCTCATAACGAGAAGACATTCACTTATTTGTTGTGAGTTGGTTCCAGATTTGTACGAATCCAAGAATAAGTACAAGTGAGGAATCTAACTTGTAGAGAAGCATAAGTGAACAGACTAGGCATAATATGAGATGTAGAACGGGATAGATTCAACTTTGGAACTATAGAAACCACTTTTGGTAAAGAAGGATGAATCTATCAGATCAAAAGACGGTAAAAAGTAAGTTTTAATTACCACACGAAGAACTGCTAGACAGAGCGAAGTTGGAGGCCGAGCAGGTCGATCTCCCGTGCCCTAACTTAGCGACGGAAGACACCTACGGCAGCGGCGGAGAAGACGAGGTCCGTGGCCGGCGTGAGGATGGCGTCGGTGAGGTCACGGCAGCTAAGCGCTTCATCGCCGGTGTCGTTGAGAGCTAGCGGTGGCGCTAGGGTTTGTGAGAGGTGGCGAGGTGGAAGAAGGATTTTTGACCGTGATGTGATGTGTATTTATAAGGAAAGGGACGACACAGCGCAATTAGGCAGGTGCCCCTGGCGGTTCATATCTGAAGGGCACGTGGCAAGCATGCAACACATTGGAAGTCGTTCCATGTTCCCACACACGTTTGGATTGTCGGGGTGGTCGTTCCGGCTTCTCTGGCTTTCAGGCAATAAGGATATAGCACTAAAAACAGATATAATTGTTTGTCAGATTGACTTCAGCTGACAAGGTCTCAGTGAAGACAATCGACAGTTTTCAATAGAATGCATATGATTTGGATAGATAGAGTTGAGGTAGAAGCATAGATAGGTCAGGGTCCGATCACATTCACTTAGATCAAAATATTCAGGCAAGAATTCATAGCTATAAGTGAATGTTGTAGAGGACAGAACACGGATATGTATATACCTAGAATAAGACCAAATCAACAAGATGAAGATAAACCTGAACATAAGTCAAGGATGAAAACAAATCAAATGCGAAGACTTTGCAATCATAACGCCAAGGGAAACACTTCAAACAAAAGTTTGGTGGTGGCGTTACCCACAATATAGGAAGTATTAGACCCAGACATGACGCACAATTATCGTGGCGCTCCAAAGTCAAATCCGCATTAATGTATTCACACTTAGAGTGTATGTCTTCATTGATTGAAGATATACATTACTTTGTGTGTTGCACATCTAAGTCATCAAAATGCATAAGTGTTAGGATGTGTGTCCAATCACAGGACATTTGAGGATTCCATTATATTTAGCTCACACCGCAACCTGCAAAACCTTTTCTCATCCAAGAGCTTTGTGAAGATATCAGCCAATTGCTCTTCAGTGTTGACGTGAATGATATCAATATCTTCCTTCATGACATGATCTCTGAGAAAGTGATGACGAATTTCAATGTGCTTTGTCTTCGAGTGCTGAACTGGGTTGTTGGCAATCTTGATGGCGCTTTCATTATCGCAGTAGAGTGGCACATTCTTCAGGTGGATAACATAGTCCTTGAGAGTTTGCTTCATCCAGAGAAGCTGAGCACAGCAAGATCCAGCAGCAATGTATTCGGATTCAGCAGTGGAGAGAGATACATAGTTCTACTTCTTTGAAGATAAACATACAAGAGATCGTCCCAGAAAGTGACATGTGCCTGATGTGGACTTGCGATCAACCTTGTCACCAGCATAATCAGCATATGAGAATCCAACTTGATCAAACTCTGAGCCCTTTGGATACCATAATCCTAGTGTTCGGGTGTAAGCCAAATATCGAAGAATTTGCTTCACGGCTAAGTGATGCGATTCCTTTGGTGCCGCTTGGAATCGGGCACACATGCAAACACTAAGCATTATATCTGGCCTAGATGCAGATAAATAAAGTAAAGAACCAATCATGGAGCGGTATACCTTTTGATCGAACTCTTTACCATTGGCGTCGGGACCCAGATGCCTTTTGGTTGGCATTGGCGTCGTGTATCCTTTGCAGTCTTGCATTCCAAACTTCTTCAGGCAATCTTTGAGATATTTTTCTTGAGATATGAAGATGCCGTTGCGTTGCTGACGGATTTGTAGACCCAGGAAGAACTTCAGCTCACCCATCATGGACATCTGATATTGCTCTTGCATCATGTGACCAAACTCATCACTGTATTTTTTGTCAGTGCAGCTGAAGATAATGTCATCCACATAGATTTAGCATACAAACAGTTCACCATCATATGTCTTCGTGAAGAGTGTGGGATCTAGTGAACCAAGTTTGAAGCCTTTGCTCTTCAGGAAGTCTTTGAGTGTGTCATACCAAGCACGAGGGGCTTGTTTGAGGCCATACAATGCCTTGTTGAGCTTGTATACCATATCAGGGTGTTTTGGATCTTCAAAGCCAGGAGGTTGTGTAACATACACTTCTTCTTCAATCTTTCTATTAAGAAAGGCACTCTTCACATCCATTTGATACAGGAGGATGTTGTGATGATTTGCATAGGCTAGTAGTTTGCGAGTGGCTTCAAGCCTAGCCACCGGAGCAAATGTTTCATCGAAGTCAATCCCTTCCACTTGAGTGTATCCTTGAGCAACGAGACGAGCCTTGTTTCTGACAACTTGACCATGCTCATCTTGTTTGTTGTGATATATTCATTTGGTGCCAATGATATTGTGCTTACGACGATCAGGACGCTTGACCAATTCCCACACATTGTTCAGCTCGAACTGTTGAAGCTCTTCTTGCATAGCTTGAATCCATTCAGGTTCCATGAAGGCTTCAGCAACTTTCTTGGGTTTAGAGATTGAGACGAATGCAAAATGCCCACAGAAGTTTGTTAGCTGTGTTGCACTTTGTGTAGCTCTTGAACGAGTGAGTGGACCAGGTGCATTTATGTTGTCTATTATCTTCCCAATCTGTACTTCATTTGCAACAGGAGGATGAACAGGACGAAGATTTTGCTCTTTCTGATCAATGTCATCATTTGGAGGATTGTCTTCAGGCTGAGCATTGTCTTCAGGTTGATTAGGTGCAGAAATGATAAGTTCCTCTTCAGTATGAGCCTCAAAAGGTATGATCTCTCCAATTCCCATTTGCTTGATTGATTCACTAGGAGGTACTTCATCTAGCACATTTGGCAGGTGCTCCCTTTGCGAGCCATTAGTCTCATCGAACTGCACATCCATAGTTTCAACCACTTTATATAGAAAGAGGTTGAAGACTCTGTAGGAGTGCGAATCCTTTCTGTAACCAAGCATAAAACCTTCATGTGCTTTTGGTGCAAATTTTGAAGTGTGATGTGGATCCTTGATCCAGCAC
This sequence comes from Triticum timopheevii, assembly GCA_963921465.1. Classification (NCBI taxonomy): domain Eukaryota; kingdom Viridiplantae; phylum Streptophyta; class Magnoliopsida; order Poales; family Poaceae; genus Triticum; species Triticum timopheevii. The sequence goes on along the minus strand of OY997266.1, from coordinate 74,848,652 downwards.
CTAGCACCAAATACTCTGAAGTAACTGACATTTGGCTTCTTACCAGTTAGGAGTTCATAGGATGTTTTCTTTAGAAGCTTGTGAAGATAAACACGGTTCATGATGTGGCATGCAGTATCAATGGCTTCAGGCCAGAACTTCCATGGAGTCTTGTACTCATCGAGCATCATTCGAGGCATCTCAATAAGAGTTTTGTTCTTGCGCTCCATGATGCCATTATGCTGAGGTGTGCACGGAGCAGAGAACTCATGAGTGATGCCCAAAGTATCCAGATAAAGGTCAAGGCCAGTGTTCTTGAACTCAGTGCCGTTGTCACTTCTGATATGCTTGATCTTGATGTCGTAGTTCGTCATGGCACGATTGGCAAAGCGTCTGAAGACATCCTGCACTTCATTCTTGTAGAGGATTATATGCACCCAAGTATATCTTGAATAATCATCAACAATGACGAAGACATAGAGGCAAGTAGTGGTAGTGAGAGTAGAGTAGTGAGTAGGGCCAAATAAGTCCATGTGTAGAAGCTCGAAGGGTTGAGATGTAGTCATGATTGTCTTCGAGGGATGCTTGGCTCGTGTCATGTTTCTAGCTTCGCAGGCACCACACAAATGATCCTTCTTGAACTTGACGCCTTCGATGCCCATGACATGCTTCTTCGTCGTGAGAGTTTGCAAGTTCCTCATGCCATCATGCCCTAGCCTTCGATACCAAAGCCAGCACTATGAAGCTTTTGCTAGAAGCATACGGCCATCTGTGGTCATGCTGAGAAATCCACCATATACAGATCATCTTTCCGATACCCTTCAAAGACTAGAGACTTGTCAGATTTCATTAGAACAAGGCAACGATATTTTCCAAATAGCACAATCATGTTTAAGTCACAAAGCATTGAGACGGACATTAAGTTGAAACCAAGGGATTCAACAAGCATCACTTTACACTACTAGGGAAAAGCCTATACACAAAATCTTACCAGCAGCACGCTTTAAAATAAGGCGCTGCTGCTACGTAGCAGTAGCGCGCTCAAGCTTAACTCGCTGCTGAAATAAATATAGCAGTAGCACGCCCGTTCAAAGATGCGCTACTGATATAATTCCCATGAGGCTGCCGCGAGGCTAGTTCTAGCAGCAGCGCGTTATCACGGAGAGTGAGCATAGTAGCAGCACATTTCACTAATAAGCGCTACTGCTAACTTTACTACAAAAATTTAGTCCCATCTCACTCCGTGAAGAGAGTTTATACCACCTTAAATATGTTACTTCTCATACTTTGACAAGCACCTGGTCTTCATTGAACTCTATGTGTAGAATTTGTGGCCGCAGTATGAGTCTTCACCGGTTCCTAAACCAGTGAGGACTCATATTGACAAATCAGATTGTACACAAAAAGATCATTGATGATCAATGTATTTTTGATACATTGAAGTCTATTTTTACATGCTGACACATAGCAGTAGCGCTTCTTTGTGAAAGACGCTGCTGCTAGGTAGTTTAGCAGTAGCGTCTTTCTCTATAGCATGCTACTGCTAAGCCATTCCATCTCCCCCCTCTCCTCTATCCGATCCACTCACACTCACACACTCACTGGATCCCCTCTCAACCCCCCGCGCCGGTCCTCCCCTGTCGCCCATCCCCCCTTTGCGCCGCCGTCACCTCCTCCTCCTTGTTGGACTCGATACCGGCCTCCTCCTCCATCCTCCCTCCACTCGCCGCTGGCCGGCCCCTCCTCGCTCCAGCTTCCTCCTCCATCCTCCCTCCACTGGCCGCCGGCCGACCCCTCCTAGCTCCGCCTTCCTCCTCCGTCCTACTCTCTTCTCCCTCCTCGAGTCGCCCCTCCTTCTCCCTCCTTCCTGCTACATTTTGATTTAGTAGGCTAGTTCATATGCAACATTTTGATTTAGTTGATATGATTTAGTTGATTTAGTAGGCTAGTTGATTTAGAACATTTTGATTTAGTTGATTTAGTAGGCTAGTTGATTTAGTTGATTTAGAACATTTTGATTTAGTTGATTTAGTAGGCTAGTTGATTTAGAACATTTTGATTTAGTTGATTTAGTAGGCTAGTTGATTTAGTTGATTTAGAACATTTTGATTTAGTTGATTTAGTAGGCTAGTTGATTTAGTTGATTTAGAACATTTTGATTTAGTTGATTTAGTAGACTAGTTGATTTAGTTGATTTAGTATGCACCATTTTATTGTTATTTTTTCTATACATGGATAGGTAGATGCTTTTGTTTTTTTGTAATAAGTTACTTTTTGGCAAAATGTAGGTGGTACCTTGTCATCTAATATGTTACTAGATCTTAGGATTATAATTGTCCATAAAATTGCTTCTTGCGGAAGAACCAAAAATATCACATGCTACTGTTTTTCTTTCATGTGAAGTGGATAGTTAATCCTTTGCTCATATTGCTTTAGGAAAAATGGCGCCACCACCACCACCACTATGTTGACTGTGCAAGTCAAGGTGCGCCAGCAGCCTTGCAACTGGCAAGCTGTTCGGCATCTACTTCTAGCTGAGTTTTCGTCATGCGGCGGTAAGAGATTAGAAGAAATGTAATAACTATTTTATTTTTAGTGTTGGCATTACTGCATTGTGTCATGTTTCTTATTTTACACAGATCGTCCCATGCAATGTGAGGTTGAAATTCAACAAGCTAACAGGAGACACTGTGACATTTGAGGCTCCTGGGGGGCCGTACACTTTGGAGGTCGAAAAAGGATGCAATATGTCGCAAATTGGAGGAGATGGATGGGCCCGTTTCATCGCCCGCATGCGTCTTACTAGTGGTGAGTTGATCAGCTTCTCCTTCAGAGCAGAAAGACCCAAGCTGGCTGTCATTTATCTCAACCTGGTGGAAGATGATGAAGAAGACGAAGATGATGAAGATGATGAAGATGATGAGGACCCACTCGATGAAGATGATTATGACCCACTTCATGAAGCCATCGTAGCTCAAAGAACAAGGCTGAGCGAGGAGGAGGTGTCCAACCTGTGGGACATAATTCCGCCACATGCTGACTTTGTTGGGGTGCCACTCGTGACCCGCCTGACAAATACCATGGTTGATCAACATGATATGGTATGTTATACTTGCAAATGCAAATTATCCGATGAAATACTTAGTGTACAGTCCAATGATATGGTATGTTGTGTGGAATCTAGTCGATGATATGTTTTAGTGTAGAGTTTGATCACATGCTTATTAGTGTAGAATCTTAGGAACTATTAATAGTGTAGATAATCCATACGTACTTATTTGCGCGGCTATTTATTAATTGATATGTTTTTCTTATTCAGAAATTGGCAAAGAGCATATCTGTGAGTTATGGTATCGAGCCTGATGAAGAAGGCTCAGCTGGACTATGCGTTACTACAAGGGGCTCCGTCACAACCTATACTTACCACGTGGACACGGACAGTCGCACACACTTAAACTCGGTTGGGTGGAAGAAATTCCTCGATGGCAAGAATCTTCGTGTTGGACATGCCATCCTAATTACTATCAGGAACACCAACTGCCCAGGCTTGAGGATGATGATTGTCTTCGATATCATCTAGAACTACATATGTGTGTGTGTGGCTATATCATCGAGAACTACATATGATGATCGTCGTCGATATCATCTAGAACTACATATGATGATCTTTGTTGATATCATCTAGAACTACATATGATGATCGCTGTTGATATGACCTTGTACTGCTTGAGGATGCATGTTGACTATGCATGAAATTGTTATCTAGTAATCCCTTTGTTCCAAATTACTCGTCGTGGTTTGAACTAAAACCACGACGAGTAATTTGGAACGAAGGGAGTACTACCCAGTACTTATAATGGTTTATGAATTTGATATCTAGTAGCAGTACCTAGTATCTGAAAGGGAAAGGGGTACAAGGGGGAAATGATGAAAGATATAGCAGTAGCAAGGGACTGCGAAATTGCTACAGCTAACTAATAGTAGCATGTTCGACAAAAGTGCTGCTGATATAGTCAACAGTAGTAGCGCGGGTAGGGACTGCGCTACTACTATAAGTTAGCTGTAGTGCCTTATTAGTAGCGCGGCCACCCGCGTTGCTGCTAGCCTCAAAACCCGCGCTACTACTAGGGTTTTCCCTAGTAGTGTTATCCAGGTGTTGATCCCTTGATATTGCAACTCTACCTAGACCCAATACCTTGCTTTTACCAGTGTCAGCAAATGTGATGTGACTCTTGTCTGATGGACGTAGCGTTGAATCCATTAGTAGACTTCAATCGCCAGTCATGTGGTTAGAGCATCCACTGTCCATAATCCATTCTGAAGTACGAGGTGTCATAGCCTACAGTGTAGTTTGGGGGATAGGCTTCACCAAGCGAGTTGTGAAGCATAAACATTTGACGAACAAGTGGAACATGGAAATTCAGATCTTGGTTAGGATAGATAGGATGAGTGTCAAGGAATCCCGGGACGAAATACATAGTAAGACCATTTGGGAATTTTATCTTGTGCCCCACAAGATGTTTAAGGTCCCCAGCATTAGCATCGGACGCCTTGGATTTCCGGCTGGAGACCTTTCCCTGCAAAAGAGAGTTAAGTTTTCTTAACCACCCACATTTTCAGGGGTGGCTTAGAAGTAATGAGTCTAAGTGCAGCATCTGAGAACTTCGGCTTTGGAGCCCTAGTGAATGGCCTTGCAGGAGGTGAATAATACTCATAAGAATAAGCAGAAAAGTTCTTTGTTCTATGAACATAGCGGTTTGAAGAAACACACTCATATTCATGGGTCTGAGTATGATTTCCCTGCAAAACAGTGACGTTAGGGTGACTCAGATGAGTCCTTGGTATGTATGAAGCTTTTGGACCATATGAAGCCCTTGGTATGGGGTTTGTCTTCTTCCCAGGTGGTGTCATGATGACATTCACAAGAAGATTCTCAAGACAACTTTTGGGTACCCATATCTTCTTCATAGGTGGCCCATTCTTGCAGTTAGTACCAATATACCTTGCAAAAACTTTGCCATTCTGATTTTTAAACAGTTTATAGTTTGCATCAAAGGATTCATCAATGATAATAGGGTTAGCACAAGTGAAACCAGATAAGGTGGATGGATCTACTGAAGGTTCCTTTGCAGCAACCCATGTGGTTTTGGGGTACTGCTTAGGCTTCTAGTAAGACCCATCAACATTCATTTTCTTCTCGAACCCAACACCCTCTTTCCTAGGGTTTCGATTTAGAATCTGCTTTTTGAGGACATCACATAATGTCTGATGCCCTTTGAGACTTTTGTACATCCCTGTCTCAAGTAGTGTCTTCAACCTAGCATTCTCATCAGCAATAGTAGTGGTATCCTCAGTAGAGGGGTTAGTTACCACATCAGCAGTTGAAGATATTGCAACAGTGGCAGCAGTAGAACATTCAGCAACAAAGGCAATGCTATCACGCTCAATGCATTTTAGACATGGTGGTTCAAATCCTTCCTGAGTGGGACTGATCTATTGTGCGCGAAGTGATTCGTTCTCCTTTTGAAGATCTTCATGAATCGCTCTCAATTTCCCAAGATCTTGCTTCCTTTGAAGATAATCTTAGGAAAGCTTTTCATGAGTTGTTGAGAGTGTTTCATGACGACTTTCAAGTTCCTCGTACTTGACATGACGATTTTTGATGTCTTCAATTAAGAACTAAGACCGGGTCATTTCCGCGTCCAACAGGTCATCGCTTTTGTCTAACAGTTTTTGAATATGTTCCATAGCTTTCTGTTGTTCAGTTGCAATTTTAGCAAGTGTTTTGTAACTAGGTTTGGATTCACCATCAGAGTCATCTTCACTTGATGTTTGAAAGTAGGCATCGCGTGATTTTACCTTGGCACCACGTGCCATGAAGCAGTAGGTGGGAGCCGAGTCGTCCTTGTCATTATCATCAGCGTTGGTGACGGAGCCATTGTCTTCACTGTTGAATATGGACTTGGCAACGTAGGCTGTAGCTAGAGCCATACTCGCAACACCAGAGTCGGACTCCTCCTCGGACTCCACCTCCGCCTCCTAAGAAGCAGACTCCTCCTCTGAATCCATCTCCTTGCCAACAAAAGCACGAGCCTTGCCAGATGAGATCTTCTGGTGTGATGAAGACTTGGAAGAAGACTTGCAAGAAGACTTTGTGGATTTCTTCTTCTTCTTGTCATTAGAATCATATTCTTTGCTCTTCTTATTCTTCTTCTTCTTCTTCTTCTTCTCATTGTCCCACTGTGGACACTCAGAGATGTAGTGACCAGGTTTCTTGCACTTGTGGCATGTTTCTTCTTGTGGTCATGGGTGGAAGCTTCATCATTTCTTGAACTGGATCGTGAAGACTTTCTTAAGCCTTTCTTCTTAGTGAATTTCTGGAACTTCTTCACAAGCATTGAAAGCTCCTTTCCAATGTCTTCAGGATCACTAGAACTACAGTCAGATTCTTCTTCAGATGAGGAAACAACCTTTGCCTTCAAAGCGCGAGTTCGGCCATAGTTGGGGCCATAGATATCTCGTTTATCAGATAGCTGAAACTCATGTGTGTTGAGCCTCTCAAGTATGTCAGACGGACCGAGAGTCTTGAAGTCAGGGCGTTCTTGAATCATCAGGGCTAAGGTGTCAAATGAGCTGTCAAGTGATCTTAGTAGTGTCTTGACTATTTCATGCTTCGTGATCTCAGTGGTGCCGAGTTTTTGGAGCTCATTTGTGATATCAGTGAGGCGATCAAATGTGAGCTAGACGTTATCATTGTCGTGTCTTTTGAAGTGGTTGAAGAGGTTGCGGAGAACACTGATCCTTTGATCTTGCTGAGTTGAGACGCCTTCGTTGACCTTGGAGAGCCAGTCCCAGACTAGCTTGTTGTTTCCATAGCACTCACACAACCATACTGTCCCTTGGTCAGATGACCACAGATGATGTTCTTGGCGGTAGAGTCTAGTTGAACGAACTTCTTGACATCAGCAGGGGTTACACCTTCACCGGTCTTGGGAACGCCATTCTTGACGACATACCATAGATCGACATCAATGGCTTCAAGATGCATGTGCATCTTATTCTTCCAGTAGGGGTATTCAGTGCCATCGAAGATGGGGCACGCAACGGAGACTTTGATTAACCCTGTAGTCGACATAGCTAAAACTCCAGGTGGTTAAACCGAATCACACAGAACAAGGGAGTACTTTGCTCTAATACCAATTGAAAGAGCTGGTTAACGACCAGAGGGGGGCTGAATAGGCGATTTTTGTGAAAGTCTTCAAAACATGGGAATTTCAAAGACAAACAATAGAAATGACACTATTCGTATGTAGCAGAAGGTAGACTACACTAGGCAAGCCATAGTCAAGTATTCAATGAAGTGAAAGCACGAAGACTATCAACAGCTAGGTAGTAAGGATCAGGATGGAACATAGTATGAAGCCAATCAGAACAAGTAGTCACAAAGTGAAGTCAAACAGATAATGCAAGCAGGCAATGACTTCACGAAGACAAACTGTAAGTAAAGAGAACTGAGAGATAGAACCAGTAGCTTGGGGAGGACAGAGATTTGTTCGACCAGTTCCAATTGCTGTGACAACTGTACGTCTGGTTAGGGAGGCTGAGATTTAACTCAGAAGACCGCGTCTTCACCTTATTCCCCTTGAGAGCTAAGGACACTTAGTCCCCGCCCAATCACTCTGGTAAGTCTTTAAGGTAGACTTCCAAACCTTCACAGACTTCGTTCACCGGCAATCCACAATGACTCTTGGATGCTCAGAACACGACGCCTAACCGGTTGGAGGATCCACAGTCCTCAAGTGTAACAAGTCTTTAGATCACGTGGACAGAAAGGCTTCAGTGATTCCAAACACTCTTTGGGCTCTGGGTGGTTTGGGCTTTGTCCTTGCAAGTATTCTCTCTCAAATGCTTCGGAGCTGGGTTGCTCTCAAACGACAAAAGCCGTGCACTAACTCTAAGCAGCCACCAATTTATGGTGTAACGGTGGGCTATTTATAGCCACTGGGCAACCCAACCTGATTTGTCCGAAATGACCCTGGGTCACTAAGGAACTGACATGTGTCCCAATAGTCAGATTTCAAACACACGCGGCATCTTGACTTGGGCTACAAGTAAAGCTGACTCATCCGACTCTGGATAAGATTTGCTCTCATTGTCTTCGCTCGAAGACATAGGATTTGGTTGAGCATCACTTTAGTCACTCTGACTTTGTTCACTTGGACCCCACTTAATAGTGCGGTGGTTCCTATGACTCAACAAAGAAGAAAAGGAAACAACAAAACAACTAAGTCTTCGCGCTCCATAGTCTTCATACGATGTCTTCTCATGTCATAGACTTCAACGTGAATAGCTTCACAGACCACCATTGTCTTCAATGTCTTCACACATTTTTAGGGGTCATCTCCGGTAGGTAAACCGAATCAATGAGGGACTACTACCTGTGTTATCCTGCAATTCTCACAAACAAATTAGTCCCTCAACCAGGTTTGTCATCAATACTCCAAAACCAACTAGGGGTGGCACTAGATGCACTTACACAACCCAACACTTTTACCTACTATTTTTGTATGTTCACATGATTAGGCTACTATAGTAATCATATTTTATTGCTTTTGTTCCGATAAAGTGCCAAGTATAACCTTTGGGATCATGTTGGGTGATAGTTGATTTGATCTTGCTGAAAAACAGAAACTTTTACGCTTACAAAAATAACTCTCATTTTTAACATAAGAGTGCTTTTGAGTTCATTCCTATTGCATAAGATTAATATAAAAATTTCTCATGTGTTACAATTTATTTCATATTTTTTGGAGTAGCAGAAGTATGGTTTGAGTACAGATTACTACAGACTATTCTGTTTTTGACAGATTCTGCTTTCAATGCATAGTTTGCTTGTTTCCTTGTTTTTATGGCTTATATTGCTCAATATAAATTGTGGAAATGATATGATACAGTAGGCATTGTGTGGAAACAATTATGAATCTTGACTTTGGCAGTACCAAAAGTGAAATGGTTTGCTCTTTATCATACTAACCTATCTCACAAAGTTCCGTTAAGTTTTGTGTGATTGAAGTTTTCAAGTTTTGGGTGAGAAGTCGATATGAGGAGAATAATGAGTGAAAATACCCTAAGATTGGGGATTCCCAAGGCACCCCAAGGTAATATTCAAGGAATATCCAAGAAACTAAGCTTGGGGATGCCCCGGAAGGCATCCCCTCTTTCGTCTCCAACATTATCGGTAACCTCACTTGGGGCTTTGTTATCATTCGTCACATGATATGTGTTTTGCTTGGAGCATCAATTTATTTTGTTAGTATTTCTTGATGTTATTTATGATAATGTTTTGCATCTTTATTTTCAATAAAAATGTCAAGTATAGCCTTTGCCATGCTTATCTTGCAAGTATACTTGTTGCTGTTTGAAAACAGAAAGTTTACCACTATTGAAACAATTCCCTAGAAAAATCAGAATGTGATAAATTGTTGAAACTTTTTGAAAAATAATCTTTGATACATTTTCTACAGTTTAGTATTTTTCTCATAACTTTTGGAGTTAGGGAAGTATGATGAATCTTGCATTCTTTACAGACTGTACTGTTTTGGCAGATTGCTGTTATGGTTGCATTGTTTGCATATGTTTGCTTGTTTGATGATTCTATTTGAGGATAGGAGTATTAAATATGCAGAGATATTTAGTATGAAATTTTGGATAATGATTTTAGTGATTTGCTACAGTAGAGGATGATAAGGTTTTGCATTGGTTTATACTAACTTATCTCACGAGTTCTTGTTGAGTTTTGTGTGGATGAAGCTCTTGAGATTTAGGAAAACCGTGGTATAAAAGGAATTAAGGAGACACAAAATCTCAAGATTGGGGATGCCCAAGGCATCCCAAGCTAATATTTAAATAAGTCTCAAGCATCTAAGCTTGGGGATGCCCCGGTAGGCATCTCACCTTTCTTCTTCAACAATTATCGGTTAGTATCGGTTGAGATACTCTTGAAATGTAATTTATTTTCATTTTGCTTGCTGTTTTAATAAAATACTTAGATCTGAAAGTTTTTGAATAAGAGAGAGTCATCAAATAGCTACCTATTTACTTAACTACTCGCATGATCTTCACTTATATCTTTTCGGAGTAGTTTGTCATTTACTCTTGTGCTTCACTTATATCCTATGAGTAAATTGTTGAATAAATTGAATGTCATGAAGTTGAAATTATATCATGCCTAGTGGTAGCTTCACATTGGGTTTAGAAAGTGAAATCTTTTGAGGCTTGACAATCACAATATTGGTCATACAAGAAATTCACGAATAATTAGTATAAGGAAGAGAACTTTCACATGCAAATACACTATCATGGACATCTTTTGTGATTGTGAGCTCCCATCAAAATATTATATTCCAAAATTGTTGACGTTGGACAAGGAAGACAACATAATGATTTATGTTTGCTCATATTCACATAGAAGTTATATTGTCGTTGATCCTTCAACATGTGGTGCTGGCCCCCCATCTTTGCTAGCCAAAAATTCCACACCAAGTAGAGATACTACTTGTGCATCCAAAAACCCTTAAACCCAAATCTTATTTTCAAGTGTCCACTATACCTACCTAAGGATTGAGAAAGAACCTTCAAGTAAGTTGTCATCAGTGCAATAAGGCAATAAAAATTTTCTTCTAAAAGTGTTAGATAATTTAGTGTAAAAGAAAACTGAGTGTTTTATGTACTTGTGATGGCAAAAAATAAAAGTGACGGACTGCATAATAAAGGTTGCTATCATAAGGGGCAATATAACGTGACGTTCTTTTGCACTAAGGGGTTGAGCATACAAACAAATAAGCATGAGGCAACCTCTGCTTCCCTCTGCGGAGGGCCTATCTTTTACTCTTTAGTATTTACTTTTATGCAAAGAGTCAAAGTTTTTCTCTCTATTCCTTCTTATTTTTCTCTTTTGGCAAGCATCATGTGGTGAGGAAAGATCTAGGCACATATGTCCAGTTGAATATGGGTAGCATGTGTTATTATTGTTGACATCACCCTTGAGGTGAATACGTTGGGAGGCAAAACAATAAGCCCCTATCTTTCTATGTGTCTGATTGAAACTTTTTGCTCATGTGTACACGGTGAGTGTTAGCAACCATAGAAGACTATATGATGGTTGAGTATTTGGAGCTCTTACTTAAACTTTGTTGAATAAGTTTAATTGCAATTGCTTGGTGACTAAGAACATAGATTGTTGGGTTTCAAGAGAATTTATTGTTTGAACCTTAACATGTGAATTGGTTGCTACTATAACATGAGAAGTTTTATAAGAAAAAGAATGTTGTTATGATGCTAGGAAAAGTGATTGAAATCATTATTGATCAAACTTATGCACTTTGCTAGCATTCACACTTCATAAATTATTTCTTTTTTCAGCTACCTACTCGAGGACGAGTAGGAATTAAGCTTGGGGATGCTGATACGTCTCCAACGTATCTATAATTTATGAAATATTCATGCTAATATATTATCATTCTTGGATGTTTTACAATCATTTTATAGCACCTTTATATAATTTTTTGAGACTAACCTATTGACCCAGTGCCCAGTACCAGTTGTTGTTTTTTGCTTGTTTTTTACATCGCACGAAATCAATATCAAATGGAGTCCAAACACTGTGTAACTTTTTGGAGATTTTTTCTGGACCAGAAGGAACCCAATGGGCCTGAGCTACACCTGGGGGGGTGCCCCGAGGGGGGTACAACCTACCAGGGTGCGCCATGGCCGCCTGGAGCGCCCAGGTGGGTTGTGCCCACCTTGGTGGCCTCTCGTACCCCTTCTTTGCACTATAAATTCCCAAATATTCCGAAACCCTTCGGGGTAGCCCCAAATTAGAAGTTCCGCCACCGCAAGGCCTTTGTATCCACGAGGTCCAATCTAGACCCTGTTCCGGCACCCTGCCGAAGGGGTGAATCATCACCAGTGGCCATCTTCATCATCCCGACGGCCACCACGATGAGGAGGGAGTAGTCCACCCTCGGGGCAGAGGGTTTGTACCAGTAGCTATGTGTTTGATCTCTCTCTCTCTCTCTTGTGATCTATATCATGGGCTTTGTTAATATAGTCAGATCATATGATGTTTCTCCCCTCTATCTCTTGTTGTGATGAATTGAATCTTTACCCTTCAAAGTTTTGTCTTGTCGGATTGAATATTCAGAGATGAAAACACATGATATATGTCTTGCAATATGAATACTTGAGGTGACAATGGGGTTTCTCACTTGATATGTGTTATGGCATTCAACTCACGGATTCTCACGGTGATATTGGAGTAATCTGTGCATACGGGTTGATGCACGTTTTTCTCCGACGGAAACGTTGGGGTCTCTTTATAGTTCTTTGTGTGGATTGAGTATTATGAATATGAATTTGCTTTGGTGTTATTCTAGTACGAACTCTAGGATAGATCGAACGGAAAAAATAGCTTTGTGTTATTTTAGTACGAACTCTTAAATATATCGAACGAAAAGAATAGCTTTGTGGTGGTTTCCTGACCTACAAAAAATTCTTATCTTTTGTTCTCCGCTAATAGGAACTCGGGAGTGATTCTTTATTGCACTTTGAGGGATAATCATATGATCCAACTATGTTAGCATTGTTGAGAGGTTGCACTAGTGAAAGTACGAACCCTAGGCCTCAATTTTAAGCATTGCAACACCGTTTTTGCGCCAGTTTACTATTCGCTACCTTGCTATTTTTATTTATTCAGATTATAAAAATATATTTCTACCATCCATATTACACTTTTATCACCATCTCTTCGCCGAACTAGTGCACCTATACAATTTGCCATTATATCGGATGTGTTGGGGACACAAGAGATTTCTTGTATTTGGTTGCAGGGTCGTTTGAGAGAAACCATCTTCATCCTACACCTCTCACGGATTGATAAAACTTAGGTCATCCACTTGAGGGAAAATTGCTATTGTCCTACAAAACTCTGCGCTTGGAGGCTCAACACGTGTCTACAAGAATAATGTTGCGTAGTAGACATCACGCGCCTCCCCTATGTGGGATGTGCTCTCTCTCCCCTAGGGCCCATGTTGGCCCATTGCTTCCCTGGGGGGGGTTCCTGTAACCCCTCTCGCATTCTGTTTTTACCCGAAACCACTCGGAACTCTTTCGGTGTCCGAATAACATAGTCCAATATATCAATATTTATGTCTCGACCATTTTGAGACTCCTCGCCACGTCCGTGATCTCATCAGAAACTTTGAACAAAACTTTGGTCATCAAAAACACACGACTCATAATACAAATAGTCATCAAACATTAAGCATGCGGACCCTACGGGTTTGAGAAGTATGTAAACATGATCGAGACACATCTCCGATCAATAACCAATACTGGAACCTGGATACTCATATTGTCTCCTACATATTCTATGAAGATCTTTATCGGTCAAACCGCATAACAACATACGTTGTTCCCTTTGTCATCGGTATGTTACTTGCCCGAGATTCGATCGTCGGTATCATCATACCTAGTTCAATCTCGTTATCGGCAAGTCTCTTTACTCGTTCTGTAATGCTTCATCTCGCAACTAATTCATTAGTCACATTGCCTGCAAGGCTTATAGTGATGAGCATCACTGAGAGGGCCAGAGATACCTCTCCGATACACGGAGTGACAAATCCTATTCTTGATCTATGCCAACCTAACAAACACCTTCGGAGACACCTATAGAGCATCTTTATAATCACCCAGTTACGTTGTGACGTTTGATAGCACACAAGGTGTTCCTCCGGTATTCGGGAGTTGCATAATCTCATAGTCCGAGGAACATGTATAAGTCATGAAGAAAGCAGTAGCAATGAAACTGTAATGATCATAATGCTGAGCTAACGGATGGGTCTTTTCCATCACATCATTCTCCTAATGATGTGATCACGTTCATCAAATGACAACACATGTCTATGGTTAGGAAACTTAACCATCTTTGATTAACGAGCTAGTCTAGTAGAGGCACACTAGGGACACTATGTTTTCTCTATGTATTCACGCATGTACTAAGTTTCCGGTTAATACAATTCTAGCATGAATAATAAACATTTATCATGATATAAGGAAATATAAATAACAACTTTGTTATTGCTTCTAGGGCATATTTCCTTTAGTCTCCCACTTGCACTAGATTCAATAATCTAGATTACACAGTAATGATTCTAACACCCATGGAGTCTTGGTGTTGATTATATTTTGCTCGTGGAAGAGGCTTAGTCAACAGGTCTACAACATTCAGATTCGTAAGTATCTTGCAAATCTCTATGTCTCCCTCCGACACTTGATGATGGATGGAATTGAAGCGTCTCTTGATGTGTTTGGTTCTCTTGTGAAATCTGGATTCCTTTGCCAAGGCACAATTGCACCAGTATTGTCACACAAGATTTTCATTGGACCTGATGCACTAGGTATAACACCTAGATCAGATATGAACTCCTTCATCTAGACTCCTTCATTTGCTGCTTCCAAAGCAGCTATGTACTCCGCTTCACATGTAGATCCCGCCACGACGCTCTGTTTGGAACTGCACCAACTGACAGCTCCACCATTCAACATAAATACATATCCGGATTGCGATTTAGAGTCATCCGGATCAGTGTCAAAGCTTGCATTGACGTAACCATTTATGACAAGCTCTTTGTCACCCCCATAAACAAGAAACATATCCTTAGTCGTTTTCAGGTATTTCAGGAAGTTCTTGACCGTTGTCCGGTGCTCCACTCCTGGATTACTTTGGTACCTCTCCCTGCTATACTTATAGCAAGGCACACAACAGGTCTGGTACACAACATTGCATACATGATAGAACCTATGGCTGAAGCATAGGGAATGACTTTCATTTTCTCTCTATCTTCTGCAGTGGTCGGGCATTGAGTCCAACTCAACTGCTAATACTTACAAATATTCTTTGGCTCCCCTTGTGTCGAATCAATAAATTTGGGTTGAATACTCTACCCTCGAAAACTGTTGCGATCCCCTATACTTGTGGGTTATTATTATGTGGGCCATCCAATATGATTCTAGCCCATTGTCACTTTCGACCCAAGTATGGACCATGACTTCTTTCGGCCCAAATGAGGCCTTTTGTATCTCTGGGCCCTTTACCGGCCCGTGGTGATTCTGTCCCATAATGAACAGTAAATTGCTTTGGACCCATTAACGACCCATGATTCAATTGGGCAGTTTCTAGCCTGAGTTAACTTTCAACCTTCTAAGGGCCCATAAATTCTCAGGCTCATTCTGGCCCATGATTACTTATGATCCGTTACTGGCCTGTTCTCCTAATGGACTAAATTTAGGCCATGGTTACAATTGGTCTATTTGTAGCCCGTTAACCCATTGGGCCCTTTTTATCCCGTCATGTATTCCGGCCCATTAATGACCTGTTATGCCTATTGATAAAATTAAGCATGTGCTGTATTTTGGCCTATTAACAACCCGTTATGGTTTGGGCCCATAAACAGACAGTTCAAATTTTGGCTCATTTACAACCCATATTGCGGTCCGATTTTGTGGGGATCCCGACTCATAAGTCGAGATCACCGAATGCACGTGTACAGTGATCCCAGAGATCAATGCTCACTAAACACACAGAAGCTGAATAACAAGAGTCTTACATCCATACATACCGTTTTACACAAGTAGGACCATTATGGTCAAGTCTTGAGTGTATCATCGCAGCGGAAATCTTCAATAACAACTTGGACCCATGCCATCTGCCTTAACCCTACAGGCATTCTGGCTGGGAAGCGTCCTAGCTCGCATGTTCGTCATCGAAGTATTCTTCATCATATCCTGTTCTTTCATGCCTGGTCAATAAAATAACCAGTGGCAAGCCAATGAGTACTTTGAATGTACTCGCAAGCAACCCATGTTTCAGTTCAAGATACATAAATGCATGATATAGGTAAATTTTTGCAGAAAGCTAGTTTTGAGTGCAATGACATGTTCAACAACTTGTAACACATGCATCAGGAGAATTCAAGTAACCATGAGGACAGGTTACAGGTATCAACATAAATAGAGAGGGCACCAACCCAACTCAATCATGTCAAGTCCTTTGACTTGACCCAAGTAGTTATCCAAACACACACACTGGTTTGTAAACACGTGGACGTAGCGCAAGAGCGGTTACCCAAGTGTCCTTGATCGTGGACACGGCTATTCGAATAGTTTTACACTCTGTAGAGGTTGCACACTGTACCCACAAGATCCGGGGAACTTCCGTGTCATCCACGACCCACGATACCTCAAGTACCTGGGGTAAGAACCCGATCACTACCTTTCCCTAGACGACACTAACATGGAGTCCACTCGTTGTTCCGTATCCTCACGATGTACATCATACGAGACTCACTCGAGATCGTAACATCCGAGAGGGGACACAACGGTGTATCCGGTGCCCTGTGAAAACAGTCATGGCCGCCCTACCTGGCACGACCCCGTCCCGAGAGAGAGCACCAACTCTCCCCCGTCACTAGTAATGCGGGCTCCAAGCTAGTATCAGTCTAGGTAATCAATAATGCCCTTTCCCATATAAGGGTAGAGTGGTTGCGCATGTAAGGTTGGAATAACGGTCGCAACTTCAACCAATCCGTTTTGAAAACAACACACACTTGCCTCGGTAAACCACTTCGTCATCAAGTGGCTACCCAACTCATCATCTCCCCTGGGCATAAGTGGCACCCGGTGGGGTTTTCGAAAAGACTTTTGAAAATACTTTGTCTCCATCACCATGCATATTCCCGTCCCTTTTTGCGTAGCACTACTTTAGCATCCTATCTACTCCCACCGTCATAACCCTCATAAGAAGGTAGGGTTATGCACAATGCAAGTATCAACGAGGAAGTACGGTGGCAAACCATCAAAGTGGATACCACCTCATCATGATTCCGTTACAACAACAATATGGTGCTATATGACATGCATAAAAAGGTCTCATAGACATGGTAAAAGGTCTGCTTGCCTGTTTTAACAGAGTCTTCGAGGTCTTCAAATATCTCTGGTCCAACTCCAAGCATTTCGTCTACTTTGTCAACTATTGTCGAAAGCAACCATAATAAGCAACACAACAAGGAAGGAAATAAAAGTGCTCTAAAAATATGAGTTGGACTTTTCTAGGATACCTCTGGTCATATGAGGGATGACCAAAGTGGTTTCATTGGAAGTGGGTCACTGGATATTTCTAAACATTCCGATATGATGGAATCAGGGGGTTTATGGATTTGCAAGAGGTGTACAAAAATATATTTTTGAAAAATGAGCAAAGGCACCCATTTACAAAGGATGATTTTAGAAGCATCTAGGAATTGGTTTCACTGGATTTGGAGTTGAGATGATTTTCCTATGAATTTGCAAAGTTGGCTATATATAAAGAAATAGACCATTATTTGAGGTGATACAGAAAGTATTAGTAAAAATGTTCAAAAACTAAGTTTTGAACTTAGAAGCATCTAGGAATTTGAATCATGGCATTTGGATCAATTTTGAGCTCTCTGTGATTTTCTAAAGTTCATCACAGAAATGGAAAATGGGGTTTTGATAAATATTTGTGAAGGAAAAGCTTCTGTAAAAATGTGACAATAGCACCATGTGGTAGGGCATGATTTTAGAAACTACTGGAAATTTGAATCATCAAATTTGGAGTTAATTTGAATATTCTATGGATTTTACCAGTCCACAGAAAAAGAAAAAGAGAAGGGATATACCTAAATGGGCTGGATCTAGGGAGGCAGCATCGTGCACTGTGCCTGGCCCAGCCTCTCGCGCGCGCCCGCTGGGAGGCCACATCGAGGGCGGCTTCACGGGGGTACGCCTTCGTGCAGGGGAGGCGGATCCGGCTGAAGCCATTTCCACTTAAAAAGACAGGCCCGCCTGCTGGGTCGCTGACGTGCGGGCCCCAGCGGTAGGTCGTCTTCCAACTCCCGTGCACGCTCTGGCCGCAAGGAGGAGCGGCTCCTACCGGCGATTGCCGGGGCTACAGGGCGTCTCCGGCGACGCTCCGCCCATCGGCGTGCTCAGGAGGCCACGCCGCACCCATCCATGTGTTGCACGCATGCCGTGGAGGGCTGCAGCAGCGATGGCTTGGGTGGCCGCGGAGGAGGCTGTCGGCCATCTTCGGCCACGAGCGCGTGGCGTTCCCGGGGATGAACGACGGTGATGGAGGGCCTCGAGGTGGTGGTATGAGGGTACTGGAGTGGCTAGGGAGAGGGGAGAGGCTCGGGATAGCCGGAATTTAGGCGGAGCCCGACGGCGGCACTCCGGCCATGGAGGGAGCAGGAGGGCACGAGGGGAGGTGTGGGTTGGTCCAAGGGATGCACGGGAGGGAGAGAGAGCCAAAGGAGTGGAGAAGAGGCTCGGGGGTGACCTTAAATATAAGGGGGCGAGGTGCACCACGGGGCCGTGCGCCGGCGAGGCTGTTGCCATCGCTGCAAGCCACGGGGGCTCGTGTGGGTGTGTCTGGGGTGTTCCTGGACATCGACTACGTCGGGAGAGATAGAGAGATGGAGTGGGGAGAGGTCAGAGGCGCGCACGTGTGAGACGCGCCATTGGCGCGCTTGGGTGGCCGGTGTTTGCTAGCGCGGAGGCGCGGGGAGGAGGAGAGAGGAAGGGGACAGTGCCGTGGCATGTCACAGACGTCGAGGCGCATCGTAGGGCGCGCTGGGGAGGCCCGAGGTGGCCGGAGGCGGTTGGAAGGGGGCGGCTACAGTGCGGGAGCACACTGTAGCGTGCTCCAGAGCGCCCAAATGGCCAGCATGGCCATTCTTTATGCTATGTGGGCGCGTCCAAAGGTGTCTGGTAGCTCTAGGGGGAGTAAAGAATGGAGAAGGGGCATTGGATGCCCTGGGTGGCCACTGGAGTGAGGAGGGAGGTGAGAAAGGAGAGAGAAGTTGCTGTCCAGGGAGGTGAATGGGGGTGTTTCACCCCTTAATCATTGAGAAATTGCTAGGGGAGAGTTACTGGAGGTGCAAGGGGACTCTGAGGGGCTGTGGTAAAAAGTTGAGGCCATTGAGATTAGTGGAAGAGGTCAAAAATGGTATTTTGGCAAAGTGGCAGAAGGTGTTTGATATTGGTTTGGGCAAGTAGATGATCTCCATTTGTCATGAGGCTTTACAGCGTCAAATGGTATGAGAAAAATAAGAGGTTCCACCAATATTGAGTCCATTTGGGCAAAGTTGCCAATGCAACTTTTGTAAACCCTAGAAATCAACAGAAATGGACTTTCCAAGATTTATTCATGCAAATCTATTCTCCTTGATGCACCACTTGGTGTAGTGGCCTCATTTGGTCATGTGAACATGCTCACAAAAGTTAGGGTCAAGGAGAGAAAGTTGGTAGTACAAAGTTGTTCAAATTTGATTCTGGTCAGAGAGGGTTTTGGGGCACTTTGATCAAGTTAACTGGTTACTTGTGCCATTTGGTCAAGATGAATGATTAGACCATTTGAGCATGTTCACAAGGTTTGAGAACATTTGGACATGTTTGGCAATGTAAAGTTGCTCAAACTTCAAAATGGACAGAAATGGTTTTGAGGGGATTTCATGGAGTTATACTATTCTCCATGACATGATACTTGTCAAGATCATCAAACATGTCATATGTGACATGATAGAATTTTCTTGGAATTTTTGGAGAATATTCCATTTGTAAATATTTCAAAAGCTTGAAATATCCAAAAAGGGTTTTTGTGGGATTTGACCAATATTTTGAACATGACCATGTGTTGAAACTCTTATATATGGACAATATATGTCCTATGAGTTTCCCTAAATTTTTGACAAATATTTTTGAAACAATAAAATAATTTTTCCCTATTAAAGACCATTTCTGGCCTTAATAAAAAGCTTTTAAATAAAATAGGAAAATAACCTTTAAAATTATATTTTTGTGGTTTCTGGGTATCCTATATCTAATAGGAGTTAAATATATTTTTGGAAAGATTTTTACTGCCCTTAATTAATTACTTGCAGTGCAAACCTCAATTCAGGTTTTTTTTTGAAAAACTAATTTTAGAAAATACTTTTTGGCCAAATTATTTTTGTAAGAAAATACTATATTGCTCTGTACACATGGCGTGATCATTGGGCAGAAGTTTGGGGCAAGGAAATGAAGTATCGAAGTTGGAGGATTTATTTGATTTTTAGAGCACTTGCAAACAACAAACAAAAACCAAATCAAGCAAAGACCAAAACACACAAAAGTTTTTGTCAAACCACATTTTATCATGTTTTATTAGCTTAAGTGTTGTGGCATGAAAATCAGGGTGTGACAGACCTACCCCCCTTACAAGAATCTCGTCCCCGAGATTCCTAAACTAGGCGCGGAAAGGGATACAGAAACTTGGATCTGGGGTAGTCTTCACGTCCTCATACTTCTTCTGCTTCCGTGTAGTGCTCCATTGAGCTTGAAGTACTTGATGGTGCGGCTTCGTGTATGACGCTCTTCTTGATCTAGGTTGCTAATGGATTCCTCACATAGGTCAGGTTGGGCTGGAGGTCGGTGGCTTGACGATCGATGTTCTTGCAGAGGTCGGGCTAGTTAGGAAGTTGGAATCACTTCCGGGGTTGTGATGTATGGAAAGCATTGTGCACAATGGGTAACTCAGGTGGTAACTCTAGCTGGTAACTGTCTTCTCTTCGTCTTGAAGTGATCTCGGAGGGGGTTGTTAAATCTCGGAGTGATCTCGAAGGGGGCCGATGAATCTTTGTGTGGGTCTCCTTGTCATGGAAATGCTTGGTTCCTTAGAGAGGAGTGGCCTGTAGATACACCTGGTCTTTGACGCGGAGGTTTACTTCTTTGACGATGGTGGTTGGTGCCGTTCTTCTTCCTTGACATGGCGGTCTTCAGATGTTCCTGGACCAGCTCAACGATTCTTCTTACGTCTTCGGGTAGACAAGTATGTCATCAAAGAAAGATGGCAACTAACTTGTCCAAGCACTCCATGAAGTCTATGGGGTACGTAAAGTGAGCTGAGGCATTGGTGATGGTCACAGTTGAGTATTGGCCAAGGTCTTATCGATCTAGAGCCAAAGCCCAAGGTCAGGATCCGACTATGTTGTAGCTTGGTAGGGCTTAAGGGTTTCAAGGATTCTAGTGTGCGAGTGAACATTTATAATCTTATCTTTAAGCACAGTTTCTGAGATGCCAATAGTTCTACCTAGTCTTCACCTCATATTACCAAAAGAATCATCTCATATAGGTCAACTCCAATCATCACTCATGTTATTCATATCCTCATGGCTCCCGAGGGGAGGTCTAACAAAATCATATATGTCTACAATCCCCAAACTCATATGTATGTCTACCCCTAAAAATCCATGGGTAGAACATACAGGCTGCTAAGTTGAATTAAACATCACAATCCAAGTGTTTGGCCTATTCTTCCAAGGTCTAAGATAAAGCACCTCTATCCTAAGGAAACACGTTGTAAGCCACTCCAAGATCTTGTTTCCTTCCTATGAATCAACTCCAACAGCCCATTAACTTCCATTAATCACTACACAATCCATTAATTCTACAAATCCAATGTCTATGGTGTTCCACATGATCTCCTAATGTTTCTATAATCCCCGAACACTTGAAAGGGCTACCTCTACTATAGTTAGTCCACCAATTCCCATTATCGGGGTCAAGTAACTCCAAGGTCAAGCATATATATATCCCTAAATAAACTCTCACAATTGACCCAATCTCCTAGTTTATTGTCCACCGAGAAACATGGTATCACGATCAAGATCATCAGTCTAAATCCAATTTACTCCGAACCATGTAAAATTACTCTCCATCCATACTCCACTAGGATCACCTATTTAAATCCAAATCTCTTGTCCAACAAGAATTCCTACATGTCCCCCCAAGTCATTTACGTAATATCAACTGTCTCCTAACAATATCCCATGGCTAAGTTAAATCCAAATACTTCCAAGAATTCCAGCTTGCGAACACAATTGTCCTATTAAATCCAATTTACTCAGGGGTAATGAAAGCTATGCTACTCTATAATCATGATCCCACCAAGTTCATCTACCAACATCAAAGCCTCATAATCCACCAAATAGTCTCATATAATTCCTCAAGTCATTGATATAAACTCATCAAGTCATTTGTCCTCTATTCCTATATCCTCAAATTGGTCTTCCCTATGGCATCGTCAGTTTTGGTGCTATCTTAGGATGATAATGTGCTCGTTCACCATGTCCACTAGTTCCCTAATGAATCAAGTGATAAGCAAGGTGACGGAGGCTTAACAGGTTCTCTTGCAATTTTGGGGGTTAAGCACATGGTGAAGGATTCGAGCTGGGGTATCTTATGAAGTCTCGAATGGTCTAGGAATGGGTTTCTAATCTTGAGGTATAAACATACGGGGTTGCACTTGCTCGAGGAGGTTGTAGCAAGAGTCTTCAGTGCTTGTTGGTCGCCGAGGTGGAATCCTTGGTGCATATTGTCTTGCTTGTCTTCAGTTGAGGAGAGAGATGAGAGGGAAAGTAGCATAAAGGAGGGAAATGCCTAAAGGGGGTTCTATAGTGCAAGTGCAAATAACAAGTGCCGAAAGGGCCAAACACAAGCATTAAGATAAGGAAGGTGATATAGTCACGTACTTGTTGCCTAGGGCAAAAGTGCGACTTATATCAAAGCACAAACAAATAAAAACAAGCAACACACAGTCATGGTTCTATTCGAACCATCATACGGACTCGACTGTGCATAGGGGGTACACGACTCATCCTACCCTAGGGGTTCTCGGACTCAATAGTCGTGCCTTGTGCCTCATGCAGTCTTCTGAGTTTTCCTCAGGTGTTGCTACATCTCTTGTTTGGTGAAACGAGCTGGGTTGAGCCTGAAGAATCTTTGACAACTTCTCGCCTGATCTCATGATGGGGTGGAGGTGGCTCCTCGTGGTTGGCGTTGACTTGATCTTCTCTTGTCTTCTTAATCATGACGATCACTTTTGCCTTTTTAAGGTGTTGGCGGTTCCAGGTGGCACTCCTTTATGCAATGTCATTAACAAGGCATAATAGAGGCCTAATCTGTCGGACACATCGTTGACAATATCATCACCGAGAGCGGGGGATGAAGAGAACCGTTTTCCTGCTCACTATAGTGAGGCGGACCAAATGGCTAGGTTCTCATCCACCGGTGGTTGCCGATACAACAACGTTAGTGACAGGGTTACTCTATTAGCGATGTATATCATGATCTTGCATATCCTATGCCCTGATCATCGTAGGCTAAGGTTGCATCATCTTGGTGCAGTGTCAAGGGTGTCACCATCTCCTGGGTCTTCAGGTCCTCATTCCTCGAGGATGTATCTTCTGTTGGTATCGTCTTGTTGTGATGTCGCCAATCTTGTGCTCAAGAGATGTGGGTGAATGTCTAGCAAGGCATCTTCCTTCTAGATTATCCACGAGGATTACAAGGAATCCAGTGGTCAGGGGCATAAGGGTTCTAACGACCAAAGGTGTTGAATGGGAAGAGATCAATAAGGAAAGTATACCTTAGTTTTTTTTTTGAAAAACTGAGAAGGGAAGAGAAGTATAGATAGTTTTGAAAACTTGTAATAGTTTTGGAAATAGTTTTACCCTAACTAACGACCATGCTAACTAAGGCTTCCTACAATCAGGATGGCTCTGATACCAGCTCTGTGGGGACCCCGACTCATAAGTCGAGATCACCGAATGCACGTGTACAGTGATCCCAGAGATCAATGCTCACTGAACACATAGAAGCTGAATAACAAGAGTCTTACATCCATACATACCGTTTTACACAAGTAGAACCATTATGGTCAAGTCTTGAGTGTATCATCGCAGCGGAAATCTTCCATAACAACTTGGACCCATGCCATCTGCCTTAACCCTACAGGCATTCTGGCTGGGAAGCGTCCTAGCTCGCATGTTCGTCATTGAAGTATTCTTCATCATATCCTGTTCTTTCATGCCTGGTCAATAAAATAACCAGTGGCAAGCCAATGAGTACTTTGAATGTACTCGCAAGCAACCCATGTTTTGGTTCAAGATACATCAATGTATGATATAGGTAAATTTTTGCAGAAAGCTAGTTTTGAGTGCAATGACATGTTGAACAACTTGTAAGACATGCATCAGGAGAATTCAAGTAACCATGAGGACAGGTTACAGGTATCAACATAAATAGAGAGGGCACCAACCCAACTCAATCATGTCAAGTCCTTTGACTTGACCCAAGTAGTTATCCAAACACACAGATTGGTTTGTAAACACATGGACGTAGCCCAAGAGCGGTTACCCAACTGTCCTTGACCGTGGACACGACTATTCGAATAGTTTTACACTCTGTAGAGGTTGCACACTGTACCCACAAGATCCGGGGAACTTCCATGTCATCCACCACACGCGATACCTCAAGTACCCGGGGTAAGCACCCGATCACTACCTTTCCCTAGACGACACTAACATGGAGTCCACTCGTTGTTCCGTATCCTCATGATGTACATCATACGAGACTCACTCGAGATCGTAACATCCGAGAGGGGACACAACGGTGTATCCGGTGCCCTGTGAAATAGTCATGGCCGCCCTACCTGGCACGACCCCATCCCGAGAGAGAGCACCAACTCTCCCCCGTCACTAGTAATGCGGGCTCCAAGCTAGTATCGGTCTAGGTAATCAATAATGCCCTTTCCCATATAAGGGTAGAGTGGTTGCGCATGTAAGGTTGGAATAACGGTCGCAACTTCAACCAATCCGTTTTGAAAACAACACACACTTGCCTCGATAAACCACTTCGTCATCAAGTGGCTACCCAACTCATCATCTCCCCCGGGCATAAGTGGCACCCGGTGGGGTTTTCGAAAAGTCTTTTGAAAATACTTTGTCTCCACCACCATGCATATTCCCGTCCCTTTTTGCATAGCACTACTTTAGCATCCTATCTACTCCCACCGTCATAACCCTCATAAGAAGGTAGGGTTATGCACAATGCAAGTATCAACGAGGAAGTATGGTGGCAAACCATCAAAGTGGATACCACCTCATCATGATTCCGTTACAACAACAATATGGTGCTATATGACATGCATAAAAAGGTCTCATAGACATGGTCAAAGGGCTGCTTGCCTGTTTTAACAGAGTCTTTGAGGTCTTCAAATATCTCTGGTCCAACTCCAAGCATTTCGTCTACTTCGTCAACTATCGTCGAAAGCAACCATAATAAGCAACACAACAAGGTAGGAAATAAAACTGCTCTAAAAATATGAGTTGGATTTTTCTAGGATACCTCTGGTCATATGAGGGATGACCAAAGTGGTTTCATTGGAAGTGGGTCACTGGATATTTCTAAACATTCCGATATGATGGAATCAAGGGGTTCATGGATTTGCAAGAGGTGTACAGAAATATATTTTTGAAAAATGAGCAAAGGCACCCATTTACAAAGGATGATTTTAGAAGCATCTAGGAATTGGTTTCACTGGATTTGGAGTTGAGATGATTTTCCTATGAATTTGCAAAGTTGGCTATATATAAAGAAATAGACCATTATTTGAGGTGATACAGAAAGTATTAGTAAAAATGTTCAAAAACTAAGTTTTGAACTTAGAAGCATCTAGGAATTTGAATCATGGCATTTGGATCAATTTTGAGCTCTCTGTGATTTTCTAAAGTTCATCACAGAAATGGAAAATGGGGTTTTGATAAATATTTGTGAAGGAAAAGCTTCTGCAAAAATGTGACAATAGCACCATGTGGTAGGGCATGATTTTAGAAACTACTAGAAATTTGAATCATCAAATTTGGAGTTAATTTGAATATTCTATGGATTTTACCAGTCCACAGAAAAAGAAAAAGAGAAGGGATATACCTAAATGGGCTGGATCTAGGGAGGCAGCATCGTGCACTGTGCGAGACTTAGCGGGGCAGCGCACTGGGCCTGGCCCAGCCTCTCGCGCGCGCCCGCTGGGAGGCCACGTCGAAGGCAGCTTCACGGGGGTACGCCTTCGTGCAGGGGAGGCGGATCTGGCCGAAGCCATTTCCAATTAAACGGACAGGCCCGCCTACTGGGTCGCTGACGTGCGGGCCCCAGTGGTAGGTCGTCTTCCAACTCCTGCGCACGCTCTGGCCGCAAGGAGGAGCGGCTCCTGCCGGCGATTGCCGGGGCTACAGGGCGTCTCCGTCGATGCTCCGCCCACCGGCGTGCTCAGGAGGCCACGCCGCACCCATCCATGTGCTGCACGCATGCCGTGGAGGGCTACAGCAGCGATGGCTTGGGTGGCCGCGGAGGAGGCTGTCGGCCATCTTCGGCCACGAGCGCGTGGCGTTCCCGGGGATGAACGACGGTGATGGAGGGCCTCGAGGTGGTGCTATGAGGGTACTGGAGTGGCTAGGGAGAGAGGAGAGGCTCGGGATAGACGGAATTTAGGCGGAGCTCGACGGCGGCACTCCGGCCATGGAGGGAGCAGGAGGGCACGAGGGGAGGTGTGGGTTGGTCCAAGGGATGCACGGGAGGGAGAGAGAGCCAAAGGAGTGGAGAAGAGGCTCGAGGGTGACCTTAAATATAAGGGGGCGAGGTGCACCGCGGGGCCGTGCGCCAGCGAGGCTGTTGCCATCGCTGCAAGCCACGGGGGCTCGTGTGGGTGTGTCTGGGGTGTTCCTGGATGTCGACTACGTCGGGAGAGATAGAGAGATGGAGTGGGGAGAGGTCAGAGGCGTGCATGTGTGAGCCGCGCCATTGGCGCGCTCGGGCGGCCGGTGTTTGCTAGCGCGGAGGCGCGGGGAGGAGGAGAGAGGAAGGGGACAGTGCCGTGGCGTGTCACAGACGTCGAGGCGCATCGTCGGGCGTGCTGGGGAGGCCCGAGGTGGCCGGAGGCGGTTGGAAGGGGGCGGCTACAGTGCGGGAGCACACTGTAGCACGCTCCAGAGCGCCCAAATGGCCAGCATGGCCATTCATTATGCAATGTCGGCGCGTCCAAAGGTGTCTGGTAGCTCAAGGGGGAGTAAAGAATGGAGAAGGGGCATTGGATGCCCTGGGTGGCCACTGGAGTGAGGAGGGAGGTGAGAAAGGAGAGAGAAGTTGCTGTCCAGGGAGGTGAATGGGGGTGTTTCACCCCTTAATCATTGAGAAATTGCTAGGGGAGAGTTACTGGAGGTGCAAGGGGACTCTGAGGGGCTGTGGTAAAAAGTTGAGGCCATTGAGATTAGTGGAAGAGGTCAAAAATGGTATTTTGGCAAAGTGGCAGAAGGTGTTTGATATTGGTTTGGGCAAGTAGATGATCTCCATTTGTCATGAGGCTTTACAGCGTCAAATGGTATGAGAAAAATAAGAGGTTCCACCAATATTGAGTCCATTTGGGCAAAGTTGCCAATGCAACTTTTGTAAACCCTAGAAATCAACAGAAATGGACTTTCCAAGATTTAGTCATGCAAATCTATTCTCCTTGATGCACCACTTGGTGTAGTGGCCTCATTTGGTCATGTGAACATGCTCACAAAAGTTAGGGTCAAGGAGAGAAAGTTGGTAGTACAAAGTTGTTCAAATTAGATTCTGGTCAGAGAGGGTTTTGGGGCACTTTGATCAAGTTAACTGGTTACTTGTGCCATTTGGTCAAGATGAATGATTAGACCATTTGAGCATGTTCACAAGGTTTGAGAACATTTGGACATGTTTGGCAATGTAAAGTTGCTCAAACTTCAAAATGGACAGAAATGGTTTTGAGGGGATTTCATGGAGTTATACTATTCTCGATGACCTGATACTTGTCAAGATCATCAAACATGTCATATGTGACATGATAGAATTTTCTTGGAATTTTTGGAGAATATTCCATTTGTAAATATTTCAAAAGCTTGAAATATCCAGAAAGGGTTTTTGAGGGATTTGACCAATATTTTGAACATGACCATGTGTTGAAACTCTTATATATGGACAATATATGTCCTATGAGTTTCCCTAAATTTTTGACAAATATTTTTGAAACAATAAAATATTTTTTCCCTATTAAAGACCATTTCTGGCCTTAATAGAAAGCTTTTAAGTAAAATAGGAAAATAACCTTTAAAATTATATTTTTGTGGTTTCTGGGTATCCTATATCTAATAGGAGTCAAATATATTTTTGGAAAGATTTTTACTGCCCTTAATTAAGTACTTGCAGTGCAAACCTCAATTCAGGGTTTTCTTGAAAAACTAATTTTAGAAAATACTTTTTGGCCAAATTATTTTTGTAAGAAAATACTATATTGCTCTGTACACATGGCATGATCATTGGGCAGAAGTTTGGGGCAAGGAAATGAAGTATCGAAGTTGGAGGATTTATTTGATTTTTAGAGCACTTGCAAACAACCGACAAAAACCAAATCAAGCGAAGACCAAAACACACAAAAGTTTTTGTCAAACCACATTTTATCATGTTTTATTAGCTTAAGTGTTGTGGCATGAAAATCAGGGTGTGACAGATTTTGTCCTATGAACAGTACGACCCATGTGTGGCCCATGGATCCTACAACCCATAGGAGGGCCACAGATCCTACGTCTAGTTGGAGGCCCATGGTTACCACAGCCCGTATGTGGCCCATGGTTACTGCGGACACAAGAAAATCGAGGGAAAAGAACTATGTCGGTGGAAACGACACCTATGGGATGACGGGAATCCCTACTACGGTTGTGGGGCGCGGGGTCATGAGAAGAGCGGGATCAGCAGTCAGCACAAGCACACATGTCGTTTACCCAGGTTCGAGCCGCGAGGATGCGTACTACTCTAGTCCTGCTTTGGTCTGTATATATGTGTTCTTGGAGTTCATGAGCTAGATACGATGAGTGTAACTTGTCCCAGGGTCCGAATCCTTCTCCTGGATGCCTCTCCGCGAGGATGCACACATAGTCAAGGGGGTCGCCAAAGTGGCACACATGAGGTGGCATCGGTATATAGTGGCTAAGCTTATTGCTTAGCCATTATGGGACAAGACGCATTTAATGCACCCCTTAGGTGTCCCCCTCACTTTACTGCCGCCCCACCGTGCTTTGACACATGCCCGGGCCAGCGAGGCGGTCAGCGCCATGTAGGCTGGTAGGCTGCTGAGGTGGCGCGGTGGTAGGGCCTTCATGGAGATTTGCATGCCACCACGTAGGCACACGTTGAGTTGGTCTGGAAGCCTCATGTCAACACGCAGGTGCCTGCCTAGCTGGTGGGCTAGCAGCTGCATGGGAGTGGCGGTGGAACCTTGGCGGGTGTGGGCCTGGCTGTGGCCCCGTGGATGTTCTCGGCAAGGGCCTTGCCAGGGCCCTGGCAAGGGTCTTGTTGTGGCGTCGTGGTCGTTGTCGGTGTCAAAACCGGCGGATCTCGGGTAGGGGGTCCCGATCTGTGCGTCAAGGCTGATGGTAACAGGAAGCAAGGGACACAGAAGTTTACCCAGGTTCGGTCCCTCTCGATGGAGGTAAAACCCTACTACCTGCTTGATTAATATT
This sequence comes from Triticum timopheevii, assembly GCA_963921465.1. Lineage (NCBI taxonomy): Eukaryota > Viridiplantae > Streptophyta > Magnoliopsida > Poales > Poaceae > Triticum > Triticum timopheevii. Next base: position 74,819,190 of record OY997266.1, on the reverse strand, counting down.
GATGATATGGGTAGTACAAGAGTAGATCTACCATGAGATCATTGAGGCTAAACCCTAGGAGCTAGCCTATGATGGTATGATTGTAATTGTGATCGGCCTTCTAAGGACCAACCTCTCCGATTTATATAGACACCAGAGAGGGCTAGGGTTTACATGGAGTCGGTTACAAGGAAGGAAATATAATATATGGATCGCCAAGCTTGCCTTCCATGCCAAGGAAAGTCCCATCCGGACACGGGCCAAAGTCTTGAGTCTTGTATCTTCACGCTTCAATAGTCCGGACGTTGTACACAGTCCGGCTCTCCGGATACCCCCTAATACAGGACTCCCTCAGTAGCCCCTGAACCAGGCTTCAATGACGATGAGTCCGGCGTGCAGTATTGTCTTCGGCATTGCAAGGTGGGTTCCTCCTCCGAATACTCCAAAGTAATTATCGAACACTCAAATCGTGTTTGAATCTGAAAAATGATCTTCGCATACCACCGTAGAGAGAACGATATCTCACAAATGCAATCTGCTGACAACTTATTCTGATGAAGTGACACGTTATTATGATCGGATCCATTATTCGAACTGTTTCCCCACAACCAGCTACAACGCATATTACGAGGCAGTTTCTGTGACACGTCTTGTCAAAGCAGAGATTGTATCCCCTTATTAAGGGATTCTCATCAATACGGGTATGGGTAATCTCACCACGCCATTAATCGTGGCGCTTGGGAAACAAGTGATTCCCAACGGGCAAGTGGGGAGGCACACCGCTTCCGGTGCCTCTATAAAGGGATAAGATTCCCCCATTTTCACCCACGCCTTTTTCCTCCTTTGCCCACTCTTGCCCCCTCGAGCTCCAGCGCCCAAGCCCAATTCTTCCCTGCACAGCCAAACATGCCCGGAGCAGGAGGCAAGTGGGTGGCTTCCACCGTCAAGGAGAAGCACATCACAAATCTTCGGGCGGCCGAATACTTGGCCGTGGACACAGCGCACCGTCTACTAGCCGCGAGCAGGTTATTCCGACCCCAGGACCCCACGAGAGGGTCGTATTCGTCGCCCACTTCGTCTGTGGACTGGGATTTCCATTCCATCCCTTCGTCCGTGGGCTCATGTTCTACTACGGGCCAGATTTCCACGATCTAGCCCCGAATTTTGTCCTCAACGTCTCGGTGTTCATCTCGTGTGCGAGGCCTTCCTCCGCATCCGGCCTCACTTCAGCCTATGGCTACAAACTTTCTGCATGAAGCCGAAGGTGGTAAGCGGCCAACAGGCGGAGTGCGGAGGGGCCATGGTGGGCAGAATGCCCAACGTCACATGGCTCGACGGCTCCTTTGCGAAGACCGTAAAAGGATGGCAATTGGGGTGGTTCTACATCACCGAGCCGCATGGCGCCGACTGGGCAGCGGCCCCCGAGTTCCGATTTTGAGTCCCCATGTGGCTCACCTCCTGGGAGAAGAAGGGCCTATCCTGGGGCGAATCCATGGAGCTGGCCGGACTCCAAACATGCGTCAAAAGCATGAAGGACAAGAACATCAAGCTTGTCAACATGATCAAGGTCATGCTCATTCGCCGGATCCTGCCCTGCCAGAGGCGGGCAGTCAATCTGTGGGAGTTCGTCCCAACCAAGCACCAGAGGCTCCAGAGGCTCTACGACATGACGCACAAAGGCGCATGGAAGGTGCTATTCAAGGCCTCTGAAGTTCCTACTCCCACATCCGAGGACCGCGGGCTTCACGCCGCGTGGGCTCCCGGGCTCTCAGACCGACACCCGACCCAGTTCTCCCCAATATATTCATGGGAGTGCCTTAAGTAGTTGTGCATATTTGCTTCAGGATTACGTGGAGATAGCGGAGCATGTTTACTGCCTGGCTCCGTTGCCAGAAGGCCCAGCAGATGCTCTCCTGATGGACATGCTGGTCCCGGCGCCGTACAAGGTGCCAGAGAAGAAGGCCGAGAAGATGGCCTCGGGGATCCGAAAGGGTCTCCGGCGTAAGGTTGTGCCGGAAGCATCATCCGAGGACGAAGAGGCGGACTCCTCCCATGAAGGGGAGGAGGAAGAAGAAGAAGACGCCCCATCCAGAAAGGATGAGGGGTCCGGGGAGGCAGGCCAGGGGGCCAGAAAAGGCCCCCCAACACAAGGCCGTCATAACCCTATCGTCAGATGACGACGAGACAGATTCCTCCCGCGGAGGCGGGGGGAATCAAGAAGAAATTCCATCTCCCCGCACTGAGGAGGGGAAGAAAAGAAAAGCCGCCCCGGAGGGGGAGGCTGGGGCGTCCAAGAAGGGGAAGGTGCCCCTTCCGGACTATTCCGCCACGGCCGCTCATAGTGAGGAGGGGTGGCTGCCCAGGGGGAAGCCCCTAGTGCGATCGTAAGTGTCCACATTCTATCATGATTTCACTTCATAGTTTTTGCATTTTATAATGCCGAATATATGTGCAGTCCGGCCAGGGATCTCCCCGAAGTGTCTTCCTCCGGGTCCCTGAGTGATTCGGAGATCAATTCGCTTCCGACAACCACTACTCCCCAACATGCGGATGACACGGAGGTGTTGTCCCGAAAGCTCCCAGAGCGGGGGGAGGTGACTCTAGAGACGCCCCGAGGCGGGGTCCCAGACGTCGGACGTGCGGTGTTCAGGATCCCCGCGGATCGTGTCGATGAGATCCATGGCCAGCCAAGCTCTCATCTGAACACAATTCTGGAACCTTCGATGGTTCCGGACTCAGGCGGGCGACCCCTTGCTAGGGAGGGCGAGCCATCTGCGTCGCGGACTTCCGTTGCACATGAGACGTCGGATGGACTGCTGGAAGCGCTTTGCGGTGCTTCCCTGGATGAGGGGCACCGTACTCTTACGAGTATGGTGATTCAGAAGGTTTCGTCCGCCAAGAGCGGACTAACCAAAGCTTGTACCAGCCTCCTAACAGGCTTCGAGGTAAGTAATAAATATGTGCAAAATTACCACCCGATAGGTAGTAGCCCCTGATACTCTGTTTGGCGTTCGGAAAGAAAAGCCGAGCAAAGGGTCAATTATAATCCGCAGGAGTCTAATCATAAGTATTATTGTGAATAAGCAGGCTGTGCTCCTTGCTACTACTGCCCGTACTGTCGAGGTTGCCGATCTGAAGCGGGACCTGCAGCAGGTGTCGTGGTTCTAAGTCTGACAGTAGAATGGGGGGTAGGTATGGAGAGGTAAGATCCTAGCTATGGAGTAGTTGTATACGCAAGAGATTTACGAGTTCAGGCCCTTCTCGGAGGAAGTAACAGCCCTACGTCTCAGAGCCCGGAGGCGGTCGACTGGATTATATGAGTATGAATTACAGGGGTGCGAACCCTTTACACTGAGGAGGGTGTGGCTTATATAGAGTTTGCCAGACCCTTCCGGCCCTCAGTTATGCAGGGTTTAAAGTACATTAAGACAGGGGGTTACTGGTAATGCCCACATAAATTGCTATGAAGACTATTAAAGCTACTTAATGATAGACCGTTGCGTGCAAAGTGACTTTAGGTCTCCTGGCCGTCGAGTGGTTAGCTTCATGGTCGAGTGGTTATCTTCATCGTCGAGTGTCCTAGAGTCAGTCGAGTGGATCACCTCTAGGTCGACTGACAGGTAGTTTCTTCTAGAGATGTCCTTGGGTAGGGTAGTTTAGACAGGTCCATGACCCTACCCTAGGTACATAACATCATCATTAGCCCCCGAATGGATCGAGGTTTGAGTGGGGAAGGAGTTGAGAATTCTTCCGACCCATTTTTCGTGCTATGAATATGGCTTGTCTTGGATTAATGAACTTTTAGGTGACAACATCAACTTCTTTTTCAGTCGCCTTGATCCATTCTTTGTATTTGTCGAGTGAAGTTTTCGCCTGGAGAGCTCCGAGTGACGGAGTGGAGGAGATCTTCTGCCTGACGCGTTGTTCTGCAAGCCGCGGATTTCGCGGGATTCGAATTTTGGGAAGTGCGCGGGACAGGGCATAGCCGCAGCAATTGGACGGGATAAGGCAGGGATGCCTCGATCTCCGCGCCACCTTTTTCGCCATGTATCGCGCGCATGACTGTTGCGGGATTTGACAGGATCGTCCGGGCCTACGTGTCAGCCACTCGGGAGCAGCCTTATATAAAGCACCGGACGGGGGTTTTTCAACAGTGCGCCCTCGTTCCTCCGTCTTCTCCAGATTTCTCTGCCGCTTTTCCCTCTGCCTCTGCGCCGCTGCTCCGTGCGTGTTTCATCGGCGATGATGGTGAAGGAGAAGACGGCGGCCTTGGAGCGGGCGAAGAAAGCGACGGCGAAGGCGAAGGGGAGGGGAACCAGTCGGAGTGGCTCGTCATCGAGGACCAGCCTGCCACCGGGCTGGATCCAGGGCGACTGGATCCGCTCGACAATTAGTCAGGTGGATCTCGACGACCTGGCGGACGGTGGGTTGATCCCCCATGGGTCGGCGCGGCTCCTAGGAAGGGAGTCAGAGCCACAGCCTCAGGAGGGTGAGTGCGTTCTTCTGGCCACCCACGTCGACCGCGGGTTTTCTTTGCCGCCCCATCCTTTCTTCCAGGGTTTTTTGAATTTCTTTAGGGCACAACTCCATCACTTCACGCCCAACGCCATAGTGTACCTCACCGCCTATGTGTCTTTGTGCGAGTGCTTCTTGGGCTGCCGGCCTCACTGGGGCCTCTTTAAGCACATCTTCACCTGTCGCTCCCAGACGGTGAAGAATGCAAATCCGAGTGACGAAAGGACACATGTGATTCAGATGTGTGCGGGCCTTGGGGTTCAGTTGAGAGGGAAAAGTTCTTTTTCGACCATGGTTTTGCCTGACTCCGTCCGTGGGTGGCAGCCGACTTGGTTTTACTACAAAGACCAGCCGACGCTAGGGCAGTCGACCGGGCTCCCTCCCTTTTCCATGGAATGAGTGCAGAAGCCCGCCTCTTTGAAGGTGGTCCCAGAGGAGAAGGCGCAGGTGAAGGTGCTGGTCGAGCGTGTCGTGTAGCTCATCCGCGACGGAGTTACTGGTATGGACCTCCTGGAGGTCTTCCTGCGGCGGCGCATCCAGCCGCTCCAATTTTGAGACCATCCTATGTGGATGTACTCTGGGACTGAGAACATCACTCGGATCCACCCGGAGGAGATCGACGACGCCACGTTGGAGCGGTGGATGGGAAGCATTACGGGGAACAAGGACACCCCCCGAGGAGCCAGGAGGGTCGTTCCACTCGACCAATCATATGAAATTGACAAGGTCCAATTTGACATTTCTGGCTGCGATTCTGTTTTTTCCATTTTGTCTGTTTGAGATCAACCGACTGACTTTTGTCTTGTTTTCTGTCTTCCAGGACACGAATGAAATGTATTCGATGCCCAACGAGGCGCAGGAACAAGCTGAGGAAGGAGAGGCGAGTGGAGGTGAAAGTGAGGAAGAGGAGTGGCAATCTGACAGCGAGGGGGAAGAGGTTGAAGACGGCTCTAGTGAGGAGGAGGAGGAAATGGAGGTCGATCCCCCTCGCACGGAAAGGCGATCCAAGCTCGCCCACGATCCCGCGAGAGAGCACGGCAAAGCGGCTGCGCCCATTGTGCCATCGACATAGCGCTCTCGGGCGGCCTCACCGGCGCCGACTAAAAAAGCGCCGAAGCATCCGCGGGCAGAGTCCTCCAAGCCCCCGAAGGCCTTGCCCAAAATGAAAATGGCCATTCCCATCATCTCCGGGTAACAGCAGGATTTGTGTTTCCTTGTTCAGCTCGAGCGAACTTCCGGTAAACTCATCGATTAACCGACTGGTTTCTGAAATCTGCAGTGCTGCTACCTCCGAGACCTCTGACAAGGATGGTGACCAAGAAATGGAAGATGCAGTCACCTCTAACCCTGGTACGTTCTCTTTGTAGTTTTCGATTTTGGTCGATTGTATCTTCATTTCCAATTCTGGATTCATCTTGCAGCTCCTCGTCACGTCATTGATCTCCCTAATGACGATGACGAGGTGCCCCTGAGGGCGAGAAAGAGTAGACAGGCTGCGGCTGGCAAGACCACTCGGACTGCGTCAGCACATGAGGTACTGGTTCAAGAAGGTGGTGACATCACTCGACAATCTGTGACCTTCGCTGTCCCACTGACGAGTGCCCGGCCTTCGTCGTCGACTGCTGAACCGCCATCCCTTTTCTCCATGCATCACGTCCCAGAGGACCAGGCGAGTGCAGCTAAGGAGGCTATACGCCAGGCGGGGATTATGATGGAGCAGGTGAAGGCGATCCGGGAAGCCAGTCAAGCGGCTTACGATGCAAGCTCAGCTCTTCAGAGCAATGTCCAAGTTAGTTGGCAACTGCCTGTTCTGTTAGGATATCTTATATGAAGATTTCCTTTCCAAAAAATCTTTGTGTCTGTACACCCACTGGGTGTGTCGATTGGGTTTGTAGACTGGTGGTGGCACGCTGAGTGCAGCCACTGGGCGTAGTTCCCAAGGCTATGGTGGACTGCTGGCAGTCGACTGTAGTCTTTGTAGTTGAAATTTCTTCACTCGCTCTGGTCAAAACATTTCGAGTGGAACATTAGGACCTATGGGGGCACGCTGAGTGCACCCACTGGGTGTAGTCCCCGAGACTATGGTGGACTGCTGGCAGTCGACTGTAGTCTGAAGAACTCTCTCCCCCTTTTTTTTATGGGTCGACTGATTGGATTGAGTCGGTAGAACTAGTGGGGGCACGCTGAGTGCACCCATTGGGTGTAGTCCCCGAGACTACTGTTGAATCTTTTGATTCGACTGTAGTCTTAGAAACGTTTATTGTTTTTCTCTTAGTTACTCGGAAGTAACCTCTCTTTAATGTATGTCGACTGACTCTTTGTAGAAATCCTGTGAGCTCGTGTCCCGTTACACTGATTTGGAGAAGAAACATATCCAGCTCGACCTTGACTTGAAACTTGTTCAGGAGAACTTTCAGAAGGCGAAGGACGAGGCAAAAGGTACGATTGGTGAGAACTTGACGACTGTTTCCTTCCTTCTGCACATTATCGATTCTGACTTCCTTGTCATTTTGCAGAAAAAACGAAGGAGGCTCTGAAGAAGAAGGACCAGGAACTTGCTGAGGCGCATAAGGCTGTATTGGATAAAATGAAGCTTGCGGAAGAGAAGCTGGCTTCAGTCGACAAACTCGAAGAAGAGAACGTCAACCTGAAAGCCGCTCTTGACGCGGCCAGCAAGGAAGTCAGCCGTCTGAAGAAATACAAGATCGCTCTGAGTGACAAGGCGAGTGAACTGGTGGGGAAGAAGAATGATCTGGAAGCTTATCTGGGAGGACTCTCCAAGAAGCTGTTCCTCATGCTTGAAGGTAACCTTTTTTCACTCGACTGACTCGTCACCGTCGATTCGTCGCGGATCAGTTGGTTTATGTTTGACTTGTATTTCCAGAATTCTTCCAAAACTTTGAGGAAGAGACCAGCCGAGTGGAGACAGGCTTGGACCCCATCAACTCTCCAGTGAAGGATGAAGCTGCCATGAATGTGCTTCGACTGGAGTCTCGTGTCGCTGGTGTGGTGGACTATCTGGCAGGCTGAAGGCAGCAACATCGCGAATCGACACGACACTCTGGCCAGGGGGGACACTTCAGAACGACCTTGAGTCTTTGATGACTCGACTGAATGAAGTCCCAGGCCAAGTGCAAGAGTGGAAGAAGTCTTCTGCCAGGTGCGGTGCTGACGTAGCTCTGTCTTTAGTCCGCGTTCACTGCAAAGACGCACGAGAGGAAAAGCTGGCATCCCTCAAGGTGGCCAATACTAAGAAGCATGACTTCTGATCCTTCATGGAGACATTCATTGCTGCTGCCACTCGGATTGCTGATGGAATCGACCTGGACGAGTTCGTCCCGCCTTCCAGTCCTCCACCAGAGGAGTAAAAATCTTCTATGCCTTAAATTTGCCTCGGAATGCCGAGTGGTTTTGTAACCGATTAACTTTAACAGGCTTGACGCCTGAGAACCTCTGGACCCGTAGGGTGCTATCTGAACTTGGTTTTATCGTTGAATATGTTTGCACCTGCTTTCAAATGAACACTGCTTTTCACTCGGGATATTTCTTAGTGCTGGTGACATACTTTTGCAGGTTGGAGTACAAGTTGCAGTTGTCCTGCATCCTTGCGGGTCGGGACATAGCACACATTGTATTTGTGGCAGAGCTCAGGAGGAGAAGGTATCAGTCAACCTGTACCTCGCCGTCCTCGTGGGTCGAAATGGATTTCAAACTTAGGCGAGCGCTGGGCTGTAGCTAAGCCTCCGAGTGGGAGGTTCGCCCTCCACTCGGTAGGATTTTCAAAAACTTAGGCGAGCACTGGGCTGCAGTTAAGCCCCCGAGTGGGAGGTTCGCTCTACACTCGGTAGGATTTTCAAAAACTTAGGTGAGCATTGGGCTGCAGCTAAGCCCTCGAGTGGGAGGTTCGCTCTCCACTCGGTAGGATTTCAAAAACTTAGGCGAGGACTGGGCTGCAGCTAAGCCCCCGAGTGGGAGGTTCGCTCTCCACTCGGTAGGATTTCAAAAACTTAGGCGAGCACTGGGCTGCAGCTAAGCCCCCGAGTTGGAGGTTCGCTCTCCATTCGGTAGGATTTTCAAAAACTTAGGCGAGCACTGGGCTGCAGCTAAGCCCCCGAGTGGGAGGTTCGCTCTCCACTCGGTAGGATTTCAAAAACTTAGGCGAGCACTGGGCTATAGCTAAGCCCCCGAGTGGGAGGTTCGCTCTCCACTCGGTAGGATTTCGAAAACTTAGGCGAGCACTGGGCTGCAGCTAAGCCCCCGAGTGGGAGGTTCGCTCTCCACTCGGTAGGATTTTTGTGGCACACCTCCGAAGGAGGAGGTAACAGTCGACCTGCACCTCGCCCTCCTTGTGAGACGTACGTTGTATTTGTGGTGTAGCTCGGAAGGAGTAGCAGTCGACCTGCACCTCGTCTTCCTTGCGGAGTGCACATTTTATTAAGTACTTAGGCGAGCACTGGGTTGCAGCTAAGCCCACGAGTGGGAGGTTTGCTCTCCACTCGGTAGGATTTTCAGATACTTAGGCAAGTACTTGGACTGCAGCTAAGCCCCCGAGTGGGAAGCTGGCTCACCACTCGGTAGGATTTTTAAACTTAGGCGAGTACTTGGACTGCAGCTAAGCCTCCGAGTGGGAGACTGACTCACCACTCGGTAGGATTTTTAAACTTAGGCGAGTACTTGGACTGCAGCTAAGCCTCCGGTGGGAGGCTGGCTCACCATTCGGTAGGATTTGAAAGTACTTAGGCGAAACAGATTTGCAGCTAAGCCCCCGAGTGGGAGACTGGCTCACCACTCGGCAAGGATTTTTTTACAAACTTAGGCGAAACGGATTCGCAGCTAAGCCATCCACTGGGGGACTTCTCATGTAAACAAAAGTAACAACAATCACTAGGAAAATTATAATACTCTTGTCTTTGATAAATAAACTATAGAAGTACTTTTATTACATCTCATCCGAGTCTACACTTAAGTATAAAAGGGGCGAAGCAGCTCCGCGTTCCAAGCTCGGGGTTCGTCAATATGGTGACCAACATTGTAAAGGCGGTATGCTCCATTGTGGAGAACTTTGGTAATTATGAAGGGACCTTCCCAAGTAGGAGCAAGCTTGTGTGGCTTCTGCTGATCAACTCGGAGAACCAAATCTCCTTCTTGGAAGGCTCGACTCTTGACGTTTCTAGCATGGAAACAATGTAAGTCCTGCTGATGAATGGTTGATCAGATCATTGCCATCTCTCTTTCTTCTTCTAGGAGGTCGACTGCGTCTTGTCGGGATTGCTCTGCTTCATCTTCAGTGTAGAGTTTGACTCGGGGTGCGTTGTGAAGCAGGTCACTCGGCAAGACTACTTCAGCTCCGTAGACCAAGAAGAACGGAGTTCTCCCAGTCGACCGATTAGGTGTGGTCCTTAATCCCCAAAGTACTGACGGAAGTTCGTCGACCCATGCACTAGCCGCGTGCTTGAGATCTCGCATCAGTCGGGGTTTCAGCCCTTTGAGAATTAAACCATTTGCTCGTTCTGCCTGTCCATTCGACTGGGGGTGAGCGACCGAAGCATAGTCAAATCGTGTGCCCTGAGATGTGCAAAAGGCTCTGAATTCTTCGAAATCGAAGTTTGACCCATTGTCAGCGATGATGCTATGCGGAACTCCATATCTGAATATCAACTCCCTGATGAAGCTGACAGCAGTGCCGGCGTCAAGATTCTTGATGGGTTTAGCTTCAATCCACTTAGTGAACTTGTCGACTGCCACTAGCACATGGGTGAAGCCGCTTCTGTCTGTTCTTAGTGGTCCAACCATATCCAACCCCCATATAGCGAAAGGCCAGACGAGTGGAATGGTCTTCAAGGCCGAGGCGGGCTTGTGTGACATATTGGGGTAAAACTGACATCCTTCACACTTGTCTACTATCTCCTTTGCCATTTCGTTTGCTCTTGGCCAGTAAAATCCCGCTCGGTATGCTTTAGCCACAATAGTCCGAGAGGACGCATGATGGCCACAGGTCCCCAAGTGGATGTCATTGAGAATTATTCGACCCTCTTCTGGCGTTATGCATTTCTGACTGGCTCCAGTTGCGCTTTCTCTGTACAACTGTCCCTTCATGATAGTAAAGGCCTTGGATCGACGGACGATCTGTCAAGCCTCTTCTTCATTCTCTAGGAGCTCTTTCCTTAGGATATATGCAATGTAAGGCATTGTCTAGTCGGGAGTGATAACCAAAACTTCCATGACTAGGTCGACCACGGCTGGAACCTCAAGTTCAGTCGGATCCGCGGTACTTTTTGGCCGCGGGGCTTCCTCGGTGAAAGGGTCCTCTTTAACTAACGGCGCGTGGATATGTTCCAAAAACACATCACTGGGAATGGCTTCTCTCTTGGAACCTATCTTTGCCAGATCATCGCCTACTTGATTCTTCGGTCGGGGTATATGATGAAGCTCTAACCCCTCGAATTTCTTTTCCAGCTTTCTTACTGCATTGCAGTAATCAGTCATGGCTGGCCTTCTGATGTCCCACTCCATGACCTGATTGACTACCAAATCTGAGTTGCCATAAACCATAACGCGACGGACACCGAGTGATATGGCCATGCGCAACCCATACAAAAGTGCTTCATATTCTGCTTCATTGTTGGAGGAATCAAAGTGGATCTGGAGCACATATCTGAGCTTATCTCCTCGGGGGGAAACCAATACTACCCCAGCACCGGAACCATTCAACATCTTAGAACCGTCAAAGAACATGGTCCAATGCTCCGAGTGAACTTGAGTCGGTAGTTGCTGTTCAATCCACTCGGCGATGAAATTTGCTACTGCTTGGGACTTAATGGCTTTCTTTGCCTCAAACTTGATATCAAGGGGAAGGAGTTCAATCGCACATTTTGCCACTCGACCAGTTGCATCTCTGTTGTGCAGGATCTCTAACAATGGGTCGTCGCTGACGACTGTAATGGAATGATCAGAGAAATAATGAGCAACCTTCTTCGTGGTCATGTAAATCCCATATACAAGCTTCTGATAATGAGGGTATCTTTGCTTCGATGGGGTCAACATTTCGGAAAGATAATAAACTGGGGGCTGAACTTTGAAGGCTTTCCCTTCTTCTTCCCGCTCGACCGTAAGTACTGTGCTGGCGACTTGTCTTGTGGCTGCAATGTAAAGCAACAAAGGCTCTTTGCTGATTGGAGCAGCAAGCACCGACTGGGTGGAGAGCAGAGCTTTTAGCTCTGCAAACGCTGCATCAGCTTCTGGAGTCCACTCGAACTTGTCTGACTTATTCATCAGTCGGTAAAGAGGTAATGCCCTTTCACTGAGGCGAGAGATGAATCAACTTAACGCGGACAAGCATCTAGTAAGCTTCTGGACATCATGCACATGCACGGGGCGTTTCATTCGGAGTATAGTGCCAACTTTTTCTGGGTTGGCGTTGATTCCTTGTTCAGAAACGAGAAAACCGAGTAACTTTCCGCCAGGAACTCCGAATGTGCACTTCTATGGATTAAGCTTGATATCATACCTCCTGAGGTTGGCAAATGTTTCAGCGAGGTCAGTCAACAGGTCGGAACCTTTCCGTGATTTTACCACAATATCATCCATGTACGCTTCCACGTTCCGACTGATTTGAGTGAGTAAACACTTCTGAATCATCCTCATGAACGTGGCTCTGGCATTCTTGAGGCCTAATGGCATGGTGACATAGCAGAAGCACCCGAACGGAGTGATGAAAGCTGTTTTGATTTCGTCGGGTCCATACAGACAGATCTGATGGTAACTAGAATAAGCGTCTAAAAAAGACAGGCGCTCACATCCCGCAGTTGATTCGACTATTTGGTCGATGCGGGGGAGAGGAAAATGATCTTTCGGGAAGGCCCGATTGATATGTTTGAAATCAATGCACATGCGAAGTGACTTGTCCTTCTTGGGGACCATGACAACATTGGCGAGCCACTCGGAGTGGTAAATTTCTCAGATAAACTCCGCTGCCAGGAGCCGAGTCACCTCCTCGCCAATGGCCTTTCTCTTCTGGATGGCAAACCGTCGAAGATGTTCTTTGACAGGTTTCACCTTTGAGTCGACTCGTAGACGATGCTCAGCCAGCCCCCTAGGAACACCCGGCATGTCAGCAGGCTTCCATGCGAAGATGTCCCAGTTCTCACGGAGGAACTGGATGAGCGCTTCTTCCTATTTAGAGTCGAGTGTTGTGGAGATATGAGTCAGAGCAGCGCTGGGATCAGTCGGGTGGATGTGAACTGGCTTTGTCTCACCGGACGATTGAAACAGCGACTCCATAGCAGGTTTCTTAGCTCGCAACAAATCACTCGGGTTTGCATTTTTCTGGTGTTCCTGCCACTCTTCTGCTATCATCTGAGCATCAGCAATCTTTGAGCCTTTCTAAAAGCACTCTTCCGCCTTCTTGCGATTACCAGTAACAGTGATCACACCTTTGGGGCCGGGCATCTTCAATTTGAGGTACACGTAACATGGTCGAGCCAAGAAACGCGTGTAAGCTGGCCTTCCCAAAATAGCGTGATAGGCACTCTGGAAGTCTACAACCTCAAATGTCAGCTTTTCCTTGCGGAAATGTTTTGAATCGCCGAAAACCACATCAAGAGCAATTTGGCCGAGTGATTCAGCCTTTTTCCCAGGAATGACTCCATGGAAGCTCATGTTGCTAGAACTGAGTCTGTACATCGGAATGCCCATTCCCTTCAGCGTCTCTGCATACAATATATTTAGGCCGCTGCCACCATCCATCAGAACCATAGTCAGTCGAGTGCCTTCGGCGATTTTGTCGACCACCAAAGCTTGCCTCCCAGGGGTGGCTATGTGTGTCGAATGATCAGACTGGTCGAACGTGTTGGCGGTCTGGGACCATTTCAGATAACTGGGTGTCACCGGAGCAACCATATTCACCTCACGGTTGATAACTTTCAATCGACTTTTTCTCTCAACATCAGCAAAAATCATCAGGGTGGAATTGACATGTGGGTATCCTCCATCACTGTCCTCTTTGTCCTCAACTCTGTCCGACTCCTTTTCCTTATCCTTGGGTTGTTTCCCCTGAAACTGCTGGATTAAGAGTCGACACTGGCGAGTGGTATGTTTCGGGTAAATGAAGTTACCCTCTTCGTCTTTCTTCGTGTGGATGTGGCATGGCAAATCCATCATGTCGTTTCCTTCCTTGTCCTTCACCTTCTTGGGGTTCCAAGATCCTTTGGGCTTCCCTTTAAACTTGCCCTGAGTCACAGCCAAGGCTTCTCCAGGAGCAGCTGGCTCGGCTTTCCACTTCTGCTTCCGACTGGAGTTCCCTCCTCTGGTTTCATGAGCAGTCGGCTTGTACTCGCCACTCCGGAGTCGATCCTCTTCTTCACCATTGGCGTATTTGGTGCCAATATCCATCATTCGACTCAGGGTCATGTCTTTGGTCTGACCAAACTTCAAACTTAACTCCCTGTTCTTAACGCCTTCCTTGAAGGCACAGACTGCTTGGTGATCAGATACATTCTCCACTTTGTGATGCAATGTGATCCACCTCTGGATGTAATACCTCAGGATCTCATTCGACTTTTGCACGAAAACCTGTAGCTCTGTCAAACCTGCCGGTCGCTTGCAAGTTCCCTCGAATGTCCTGACAAACACTCGGGCGAGATCTTCCCAAGTGTAAATGCTGCTTGGTGCCAACTGATTCAGCCATGCTCTGGCCGAGCCCTCCAACATAAGAGGTAGATGTTTCATGGCCACCTCATCATTGCCGTCGCCAATCTGTACAGCCACTCGGTAGTCCTCAAGCCAAGTATCGGGCTTGGACTCACCAGTGAACTTACTAACTCCAGTCGCCAACCTGAAGTTGGGAGGGATCACCGCGGCTCTGATGGCTCTGCTAAAACACTCTGGTCCTGAAACATGAACTCTGCTGCTGGTGGGCGCATCTCTATCATGACCGTCACGGTGAGCTCTGTTCTGGTCGACTAAACCCTGAACGATAATGGACCTCGCGTCAAAGCCTGGTTCTCTGGGGTCGACTGGAACCCTTCGTCCAACACTGTGTTGGCGCCTATCATCTTGCTGTCGAGGGGCGTACGACCCACCCCTTGGGGGAGGAGTGGGCACTCGACGCGATCATCGCGGTCGAATCGGTCCTTGTACTGATCACGTCGACCTCCTCGTCCCTCATGCCGCGGGGGAGATCTTGGGCTATGGGCTGACTGGACTGAATTCGCAGCGATGGATCTACTGTGAATCCTGTTCCGTGACTGTGATTCAGCTGAATTTTGATCTCCTGCCGCCCGGAGCAAATCCCTGATCTGCATCAAGCCTCTACCAGCCTCTGACTGGGAAGGCTGAATTGACTGCTATATGGGCTGCAACTGCTAAATTCTGGATCGGAGACCGATATACCTGGGTAGGTGGTGGAAAGAGCTGGCGTCGACTGGAGTCCGGGACCTGTTGCCATGCATGCTCGTAGAGTGCTCGCTGGAGGTTCTCCAGTTGAGTGTGCTCAGCCAAGTTGGCCAAACGCGCGTCCTCCAAGGCGCGAGCCTCGGGGGTTTCTCCAATGATAGGAGTATGCAGTGCATCCATGTTCCGGCGGCGAAGATCTTCTCTTTGCAGTGAAGTGAGTGGCTCGGGTTGATATTCCCCGTGGACCTGCGCTGGGTCGCCTCCACCGTCGCCTCCGTCAGCACGGGGGAAGCCGGGAGGACTACGCGGTCCATTGACCATCAGAACCTCCACCGCGGAATCACTGCTGTCGCACTCGGATGCAGTCTCTACGGAGCGAGTCGACAGGTCGAACAGGCCGTAGAGAGATTCGTCGAGCATGATTGCCGCAACTTGGGGGTGGTTGACTGGCGAGCCACCGCGTGCCTCACCCACCACTGAAGCCTCGACCGACCGGAACGCTTGCGCCGGCGGGAAGCAGGGAGGAAGGTCGACACAACAACCGACCGATACTGGGTCGATGGTTACCGCAGGAGGACGCCGCAGACACACGCGTGAAAGTGTGTCGCTCCACGGACTGGGAGCGTGTCGATGTCGAGTGGAGCCTCCTGAAGCCAAGCAGAGTCGTCGGCGATGAACGTGAGCGCGCCGAGACGGATCTCGCGGCCCTCGACCAAAACTCCGCCTGAAACCATGATGAAAGAAACCAGAAAAATCGCAACTTCTCCAATAAGTCGCTAAGACACCTGCCCCACGGTGGGCGCTAACTGTCGTGGTTCTAAGTCTGACAGTAGAATGGGGGGTAGGTATGGAGAGGCAAGATCCTAGCTATGGAGTAGTTGTATACGCAAGAGATTTACGAGTTTAGGCCCTTCTCGGAGGAAGTAACAGCCCTACGTCTCGGAGCCCGGAGGCGGTCGACTGGATTATATGAGTATGAATTACAGGGGTGCAAACCCTTTACATTGAGGAGGGGGGTGGCTTATATAGAGTTCGCCAGAACCCTCCGGCCCTCAGTTATGCTGGGTTTAAAGTACATTAAGATAGGGGGTTACTGGTAATGCCCACATAAAGTGCTATGAAGACTATTAAAGCTACTTAATGATAGACCGTTGCGTGCAGAGTGACTTTAGGTCTCCTGGCCGTCGAGTGTTTAGCTTCATGGTCGAGTGGTTATCTTCATCGTTGAGTGTCCTAGAGTCAGTCGAGTGGATCACCTCTAGGTCGACTCACAGGTAGTTTCTTCTAGAGATGTCCTCGGGTAGGGTAGCTTAGATAGGTCCATGACCCTAACCTAGGTACATAACATCATCAGTAGGCGCAGGGAGAGCTCGACCTCATGAAGAGGCAGCTCGAAGAGAACAAGGGTAAGTAATTCCCGCTCTTATGCATTTAAGGATAGGCAAAATTGGTGGGTCTAACACCTAAGTGTCGTGACCGTGTAACAGGGGACACCACCGAAGTGGCGTCCCTGAAGAAGGCGCTGTCCGAGGCGGAAGACAGGGTGGCCTCGGAGTGTAAGGAGCGTGAAAAGCAAACCGCTAGGGTGGGTGAGGTATAGCAAGAGCTCCAGGACCTCGGCAAGAAATGCGAGTCCGTGGAGCATGATCTGAAGGCGAAAGAGGCCGAGCTTGCGAAGGCCCTTATGAGTTTAAAAGACGCCAAGGCCTAAGCCGAGAAAGCACAGCAGGAGATCCAGGAGGCCAAGAATATAGCAGCGGGTAAGAAGTTCTTTATGCAAAGCAAACATGTGGAGGAGGCGTTTCTTTTACTTACTCGAATTCGGAGCTCTCCAGGGGCATTCACAGATCTGCCACGCAGCATATCAGACGCTGCGGAGTTCTACCGTGCCCAGGAGGGGAACTCAACCGATAAGCTGTTCTGGTCCCAGTATGCTGGGGCTAAACACCCGATGCCTCTGAGTGACCAACTGAAGCACTTGGTCGAACTCCACAGGGCGGCCGAATTGGCTATGAAAGGTTTCATAGTCCAGATGTGGCCTGGTGAGCTCATGCCCAATAGCTACTTCGGCCTGATCAAGCGGATGGTGAATGCCTGCCCGCGGCTTGAGGTGATCAAGCGATCCGTGTGCATCGAGGGTGCCCGCCGGGCCCTTGCCCGCGTCAAAGTGTATTGGGGCAAGATGGATGCGGAGAAGCTGGTCAAGGACGGGCCGCCGGAGGGCAAGGCACATCGCCATCCCGAGTTGTACTATGATGGCGTTATGAAGGGTGCTCATCTCGTGGCTGACGAATGTACCAAGGACACCATATTTGAATGAATTCGCTTCTCTCGTGTTTATATTTCAGGGACGAAGTTACTTGCGCTATGTAGCGCTTTTGTTATTTAAAATATTACCTTTGTGTGGCTGTTTATAAAATCCTGAAAGTAGGCCAGTCGTCGGCTTCCGCCCCCATGTGACTAGCGCTGGGGTGTTCGTGGAAAACCCAGACACTCTTTATCCAATTGTTTGGTCCCTTAAGGAGGTGTCCGGCACAGCGAACGAGGCAATCGGACTATGCGGCTTTATAACTTTCACTTAGCCATAGAAGTCTACAATTTTAAATTTCGGCGAAGCCCCTAGAATCCGGAAGGCCGAATTGGGGCGCTATATACGCCTAGATCGTACAAAGCCGATTTATCACCTAAAACGGAAAATGTTTAAGGATTTTGGTACCTCTCGAACAGCAACCAGCTCTCGCCACATCATGCTAGTCAGTTTTCGGCTTTCTCTACTGAGGTGCTCGTCCGGAAGAACCGGGACACAATCGCAGTAGTTCTCCCTGCGCTACCTTAGCCGATATAACGGAACATAAGGCACCAAAACAAGGGAGCCGGGCTATCCCAACTGTAGACCCAAGACATGATTCGGAGCTGATGCATATAGTTCTATAAGTTCGGGGTGCCGCACTATTGAAAGTGGTCGGACTTTTATTTGCCATATTACGGGGCGCCATGAGAAGACCCTGGCAAACTGACCGCACCAAGGTGTACGGATGCAAAACCAAATAAACATTTATAGGAGAAAGATTGCTCCAATAAGAATAATAAGCTGACGTTCTATATAATCTCCCATTGACGAAAAATACGTTTAAGCGCATGTTTACAATGGATGCATTAAACGGAGATAAATAGGACTATTTGACATGTCCTATCCAGGGGCAGGCTGTGTACAGGTAGATAAGCAGGTATAATGATCGCAAATAGATTCCACCTGGGTTTTTTTTGTTCTGTACGTCTGTTGCCTCCTTGGATGTCTCTCCCCTATGAGTCCGGCAATTCGGCTCTTTTGAGGATGCTGCACTAACGCGGTGTCCTGAAAGGTAAGAGGGAAAGAGTATGAAGGTATTTAGCGGTTACCCGCATTATCGACTGAGTCGTTGATGCGCCTCCGCCTATGCCCAAGGTATCTTGAGTGCGTAATTGTGTAGGCGTGGCATGAATGCTGCTTTGGAGGGGCTTGAGTGGAGGCTGGACTGCTAATCACGATCTTGACATTCATGATGATCCTGTTGCGGGGTGCTCCGGACTCGTTTGACAGTGCTCGAAGTTGTCGCCGGATTGGTTTGTCGGAGGAGGCCGCATTGTACTTCTGCCGCGAGGGCTGCCGTATGCTCTTCTGTTCGAAGGGAGCGGTCCATATTTCCGTTGACTTTGATGACCCCACGCAGTCCCGACATCTTGAGCTTGAGATATGCATAGTGTGGCACCGCATTGAATCTAGCAAATGCGGTCCGTCCGAGCAGTGCGTGGTAGACACTGCGGAAAGGGACGATGTCGAAGATTAGCTCTTCGCTCCTGAAGTTGTCTGGGCATTCGAAGACCACTTCCAATGTTATAGAGCCCATGCAGCAGGCCTCTACTCCAGGAATAACACCTTTAAAGGTAGTTTTGGTGGGCTTAATCCTTGAAGGATCAATGCCCATCTTGCGCACTGTGTCCTGATAAAGCAGGTTCAGGCTGCTACCGCCGTCCATAAGGATACGTGTGAGGTGGAATCCGTTGATGATTGGGTCTAAGACCAATGCGGCTAAGCCGCCGTGACGGATGATGGTAGGGTGATCCCTACGGTCAAAGGTGATCGGACAAGCTGACCATGGATTGAACTTGCGGGTGACTGGCTCCATCGCATAGACGTCCCGTAGTGCCCGCTTTCGTTCCCGCTTGGGGATGTGGGTGGTGCAGATCATGTTGACCGTTTTCACCTGGGGGGGGGGGGGATTTCTTTTGTCCCCCCGTATTCGGACACCGGGGCTCATTGTCATCGTTGCTGTGCAGCCCCTTGTCCTTGTTTTCAGCGTTTATCTTGTCGGCCTGTTTGAACACCCAGCAGTCTCTATTGGTGTGGTTGGCTGGTTTGTCTGGTGTGCCATGAATTTGGCACGAGCACTCTAGTGTGCAGTCTAGACTAGACGGTCCCTATTATTTCTTTTGAATGGCTTTTTCCGCTGTCCGGACTTAGGTCCGCTGAATCCGGCGTTGACTGTCGTGTCTTCAGTGCTGTCGCCATTGTTCCGTCTCTTATGTTTGTTGCGCCGTGGCTTGCCATTAGCATCGCAGCCGTCCAAAGTGCCGGAATTTGGCGTGGTGCCGCTGCGAGCCAACCAGCTATCCTCACCCGCACAAAAACGGGTCATTAGGGTTGTGAGAGCTGCCATAGACTTGGGTTTTTCCTGGCCGAGGTGTCGAGCGAGCCAATCGTCACGGATATTATGCTTAAAAGCCGCTAGGGCTTCGGCGTCTGGACAGTCGACTATTTGGTTCTTTTTAGTGAGGAACCGAGTCCAGAATTTCCGAGCTGACTCTCCGGGCTGTTGAGTAATGTGGCTCAGGTCATCAGCGTCCGATGGTCGCACATATGTGCCCTGGAAGTTGTCAAGGAATGCGTCCTCCAAGTTTTCCCAACTGCCAATGGAATTTGCTGCCAGGCTGTTTAACCAGTGCTGGGCTGATCCTTTGAGCTTAAGGGGGAGATACTTGATGGCGTGTAGATCATCTCCGCGGGCCATGTGAATGTGGAGAAGGAAATCTTCGATCCATACTGCAGGGTCTGTTGTGCCATCGTATGATTCGATGTTTTCGGGTTTGAATCCTTCTGGGAATTCATGATCCATCACTTCGTCAGTGAAGCAGAGGGGGTGTGCAGTGCCTCTGTGCCGGGCTATGTGGCTATGCAGGTGGGATTATTTTGGGTTGCTATGTTCGGCCCGACCGGACTTGTTGATGATGTATCCGGCGCGACGGTCATCATCGCGCGCTGGGGCGCGCCCCTTCGATCCGTAGATCGATCTTGGTTGTCCTACTTTATTTTCCAGAATATCTTGCAGGTCGTGCCTATTGTCCTGAGCCGTATTGTATCGGCGTGGGGGTGCAGGCTGGTATCCGGGCTGGTACCCGTTTTATCCCGGCCACGGGGTGGCCGGTCAGCCGTTTGGCGTTGGAGTCCATATTCCTCGGCTGCCAGGACTTCAGTCCATCTATCTGTGAGCAGGTCTTGATCAGCTTGGAGTTGCTGTTGCTTCTTCTTCAGGCTCCTCGCAGTGGCTATAAGCCTACGCTTGAAGCGCTCCTGTTCCACGGGATCCTTGGATACGCCGAATTCGTCATCGCCAAGGCTAGTCTCGTCTTCGGAGGGGGGCATGTAGTTGTCCTCCTCCAGGTATGCGTCTGTCGCCTGTTCTTCTGGGCTGACCTGCTCATCTTCCTGTTCGGCCTACTAGAAGGCGGGCTGGTCAGGGTCATATTCTTCTTCGGCGCCATCCGGATTATTTTCGTCTTCGGGGCCGGTGTTCCTATGGCGGGGCTTGGAGCGGTGCCGACGACGCCCATTCTTTGATTTTCTTCCCGAGGGGTTGTCCTCCGTTGCCTCATCGCCATAAGTTTCCTTCGGAGTGTCCACCATATATATATCATATGAGGAGGTGGTCGTCCACCGCCCGGTGAGCGGTGGCTCCTATAATTGTCCTACATAGTCGTCCATACCGTCGATGTCTTCGGATTCGAAGTCAAGCACGTCGGTTAGATCATCGATCGTGGCAATGAAGTGGGTGCTGGGCGGGCAACGAATTCCGTCGTTGTCTGCGTCCCACTCGAGCCGGACATAGTTCGGCCCGGAGTCTCCTGACAAGGAGTGAGACTTCAACAAGTCCAGCATGTCGCTGAAGGGCGAGTGCTGAAAGATGTCCGCCGCGGTGAACTCCATCACCGGAGCCCAACCAGGATCGGCGGGCTCGGAGGCGCGCGGACTGGAACCTACGACCGGATATGAATCCGGGGGTCCGGAGTCACAGGCTACCTCAGAGGTGAGACCTGTGTTCGGCTCCATTGCCGATGAGGGGACGGCCTGCGGGACGGGGTCCAGCCCTCCGTCCTTAGGTGAATCAACCTGGCCCGGATTTAGATCCGAGGCTTCTACCGCGGTGATATCCCGAGCAACGTCTGACAACAGGTCTAAGTCGTGCTAATCGTGACTGTTCGGCGCTTCTGGCGCTGGCCCGAATCCGTCGAAGATCAAGTCTCCGCGGATATCCGCCATGTAGTTCAGGTTTCCGAACCTGATTTGATGGCCGGGGGAATAGCTATCGATCTGCTCCAGGTGGCCAAGAGAATTGGCCTGCAGCGCGAAGCCGCCGAACACGAAGATCTGTCTGGGGAGGAAAGTCTCACCATGGATAGCATCGTTGATGACGATTGAAGGAGCCATTGAGCCTGACAGCGATGACATAGAGGAACTCTCAATGAAAGCACCAATGTCGGTGTCAAAACTGGCGGATCTCGGGTAGGGGGTCCCGATCTGTGCGTCAAGGCTGATGGTAACAGGAAGCAAGGGACACAGATGTTTACCCAGGTTCGGGCCCTCTCGATGGAGATAAAACCCTACTTCTTGCTTGATAAATATTGATGATATGGGTAGTACAAGAGTAGATCTACCACAAAATCGTAGAGGCTAAACCCTAGGAGCTAGCCTATGATGGTATGATTGTAATTGTGATCGGCCTTCTAAGGACCAACCTCTCCAGTTTATATAGACAACGGAGAGGGCTAGGGTTTACATGGAGTCGGTTATAAAGAAGGAAATATAATATCCGGATCGCCAAGCTTGCCTTCCACGCCAAGGAAAGTCCCATCCGGACATGGGCCGGAGTCTTGAGTCTTGTATCTTCACGCTTCAATAGTTCGGACGTTGTACACAGTCCGGCTGTCCGGATACCGCCTAATCCAGGAATCCCTCAGTCGTCCCCGGCAAGGATGTAGCCGAAGGTCTTGTGGGTTTTCTCGGCAAGGATCTCGCCGAGGTTCGTCGTCTTCTAATCCTCATCTGACTTGGAGTGTTCATGATCTTCACAAAGATCTGCATGCCATCATGGAGGCGCCTCCCGAGCCTTGGTCCCAACATGGTCGTCGGAAACCTTGGGCTCAAGGGTGACGCGCTCCGTTGGGGTTGGGCAAGCTGCCCCGGCAAGGTCCTTGTCAGGGCCGTGGAGGCCGCCCTGGCAAGGGTCTTGCCAGGGGAAACCACCTCGCCCTTTTGCTCTTCGTGTCTCTGTGTCTTGGCGTTGCTTTGTTTGTCTTGTGGCCTCGGCCTCCTTCTCTTGCCTTGCCAAGTGTGGCCCTGTGAAAGTGCAACTATCCCTGGGTGGTTTTGGTAATTCCTAACAACATATATCTCATTGAGCTAATGCTATTTCAAGATAAGTATTTCAGGTAAGCTCAATGATTGGCATGGCATGGATGAGAAAAGTGGATCCCTCAAAATGTTAAGGACAAAAGGATTGGCTCAAGCTCAAAGCACAAGACTCTACATTTTCTATTTTAGTGATCCAAGATCACATTGAGTCTATAGGAAAAGCGAATACTATCAAGGAGGGATGAGGTGTTGCTTAATGGCTTTCTTGCTCAAAGTGCTTAGTTATATGTTCCAAAGCCCTCAACTACTTTCTCATATCCACATATGACCTAAACCAAAAGTCAAACTCGGCCCCACCGATTCTTTCTATCCGGCGCCACCGAGTTCAGATGTCATAGCCACTGCCACAAACCCTAGGAAAATCGGTCTCATCGATAGGGATCATGGTCTCACCGAGATGGGGTTGTAATCTCTCTGTTTCCCTTTGTAACGTTTCGGTCAAACCGAGATGAGCAATCGGTCCCACCAAGATTGCAATGCAAACTCTCTGTTTCCTTTTCGTATTGTTTCGGTCTTACCAAGATGAGCGAATCGGTCCCACCGAGTTTGCCTGACCAACCCTCTGAGTTTGACCTATGATCAAATGTTCTCATTTGACTCCTAAGTTGATATACTCATATATAGATGACCTAGTCATCGCCAATTAATTGATAGATGCTAGAATGGTTGTGCATGCTTTGACACATATTTCATTTGCCATTTTACTGTGTGAGCATGTTGGTTGCATATTTTACTCATTCAAGGACATCCACTTGTAGTTTTGATTGTTTGGTTTCTTCTCTTTTTGCCAAGTGGATAGACAAGAATGCCTAAGAACCTTCTCTAGCTATCTATGCTTTTCTTGTCTCAAACTCTATTCATGCTACATCACAAAGTTTGATCAAGTCAGATTCAAACCACTCTGTGTGAGGAGCACTCGGAGTGCCCGATTCGTCATAGACTTCAACTTCCAAAACCTCTTTGTGCGTTTTGGTCTGACCACATCCATTTCGGTCATACCGAGATCACTAAGTTGATCTAGGTTTTTAATCTCGATGCAACCGATTTGAACTTTTCGGTCACACCGAGTTGCAGTAACTGCTTGCTGAAAGTGCAACTATCCCTAGGTGGTTTTGGTAATTCATAACAACATATAGCTCATTGAGCTAATGCTATTCCAAGACAAATATTTCAGGAAAGCTCAATGAATGGCATGGCATGGATGATGAAAGTGGATCCCTCAAAATATTAATGACAAAGGATTGGCTCAAGCTCAAAAAGCTCAAGACTCTACATTTTATATTTTAGTGATCCAAGATCACATTGAGTCTATAGGAAAAGCCAATACTATAAAGGAGGGATGAGGTGTTGCTTAATGAGCCTATTGCTTCAAGTGCTTAGTGATATGCTCCAAAAACCCTCAACTACTTTCTCACATCCACATATGACCTAAACCCAAAGTCAAAATCGGTCCCACCGATTCTTTCTATCCGGCGCCACCGAGTTCAAATGTCATAGCCACTGCCACAAACCCTAGGCAAATCGGTCTCACCGATAGGGATCTCGGTCTCACTGAGATGGGATTGTAATCTCTCTGTTTCCCTTCATAACGTTTCGGTCTAACCGAAGTGAGCGATCGGTCCCACCGAGATTGCAATGTAAACTCTATGTTTCCCTTTCGTAACATTTCTGTCTCACGGAAAAGAGCGAATCGGTCCCACCTAGTTTACCTGACCAACTCTCTGGTTAGCTAATTACCAAAATCGGTCTCATCGAGTTTGTGTAATCGGTCTCACCGAGATTACGTTATGCCCTAACCCTAACCATATCGGTCCTACCGAGTTGCATGTCGGTCCAAGCAAAAATCCTAACGGTCACTAGGTTTACTGAATCGGTCCGACCAAGTTTGTTGGTTCGGTCCCACCGAGTTTGCTAAATTGTGTGTAACAGTTAGATTTTGTGTGGAGGCTATATATACCCCTCCACCTCCTCTTCATTCATGGAGAGAGCCATCAGAACAAACCTACACTTCCAACTTACCAGTTCTGAGAGAGAACTACCTACTCATGTGTTGAGGCCAAGATATTCCATTCCTTCCATATGAATCAGGATCTCTAGCCTTCCCCAAGTTGCTTTCCACTCAAATCTTCTTTCCACCAGATCCAAATCCTATGAGAGAGAGTTGAGTGTTGGGGAGACTATCATTTGAAGCACAAGAGCAAGGAGTTCATCATCAACGCACCATTTGTTACTTCTTGGAGAGTGGTGTCTCCTAGATTGGCTAGGTGTCACTTGGGAGCCTCCGATAATATTATGGAGTTGAACCAAGGAGTTTGTAAGGGCAAGGAGATCGCCTACTTCGTGAAGATCTACCGCTAGTGAGGCAAGTCCTTCATGGGCGATGGCCATGGTGGGATAGACAAGGTTGCTTCTTCGTGGACCCTTCGTGGGTGGAGCCCTCCGTGGACTCGCGCAATTGTTACCCTTCGTGGGTTGAAGTCTCCATCAACGTGGATGTACGATAGCACCACCTATCGGAACCGAGACAAAAACATCCGTGTCTCCAATTGAGTTTGAATCCTCCAAACCCTTCTCTTTACATTCTTGCAAGTTGCATGCTTTAATTTCCGCTGCTCATATACTCTTTGCATGCTTGCTTGAATTGTTTGAAGATTTCTTGACTTGTCCAAAGATAGCTAAAATCTGCCAAAGTCTAAAATTGGGAAAAGGTTAAGTTTTTAATTGGTCAAGTAGTCTAATCACCCCCCCTCTAGAAATACTTCAAGGTCCTACAAGTGGTATCAGAGCTTTGGTCTCCATTTGCTTTGATTTCCATAGCTTTTGGTGGTCATAGCCTTGGTCTCACAACCTAGGAGAGTATGGCGTCTAGCGAGGGAAATTATCACCGTAGAGGTCCTTACTTTGATGGCACAAATTTTGCTAGTTGGAAGCATAAGATGAAAATGCATATTCTTGGACATAACCCCGCCGTTTGGGCTATTGTGTGTATTGGCGTGCAAGGTGAATTCTTTGATGGGAGAGAGCCGAACCGTGAAGCTAGCGCGGATGAATTGAAGATGCTGCAATACAACGCTCAAGCTTGTGATATCCTCTTCAATGGCTTGTGCCCCGAAGAATTCAAAAAAATCAGTCGTCTTGGGAATGCAAAGGAAATTTGGGATACGTTGATTGATATGCATGAAGGTACCGACGTCAAGGAATCCAAGTTGGATGTGCTCCAAAGTCAGCTTGACATGTTCAAAATGAAGAATGGTGAAGGTGTCGCTGAAATGTACTCTAGGCTTGCTCTTATCACAAATGAGATTGCCGGGTTAGGAAGTGAAGAGATGACCGACAGATTCATCATCAAGAAGATCCTAAGATCATTGGATGGAAAGTATGATACCGTGTGCACATTGATCCAAATGATGCCAAATTACAAAGATCTCAAGCCAACGGAAGTCATTGGAAGAATTGTTGCTCATGAGATGTCACTCAAGGATAAGGAGGAACTTCACAACAAGTCAAGTGGTGCTTACAAAGCCTCATGTGAAGCCCCCACATCATCAAGTGAGAAACAAACCTTCAATGAAGAATTGAGCTTAATGGTGAAGAACTTCAACAAATTCTACAAGAGTAGAAGCAAAGAAAGAAGCTCTAAGTCAAGGTCCTACAATGACAAAAGATCTTGTAGTCGAGAGCACAATTTCTACAATTGTGGGAGACCCGGACACTATTCCAATGAGTGTACGACACCCTACAAAAGAAGAGAAGATTCTCCAAAAAGAAGAAGTAGAAGAGAAGAATCACCACCAAGAGAGAGAAGGAGTAGAGATGATCATTATGAACGAAGACCCTCACAGAGAAGCAAGGATTCGGAAAGGAAGGACAAGTCATCAAAGAGCTACACAAAACAAAGACATCAAGCTCATGTTGTTGAGCGGGTATCCGGCTCCAACTCCGACAATCACTCCGAGAGAAGCTATCACTCCGACTCCGAATATACTCAAGATGAAGGTGTTGCCGGTCTAGCACTTGTGTCAACCAACTCCTACGACATATTTGATTCACCAAATGAAGGAATTGGAAGATGGTTCATGGCTAAAGGTCCTAAGGTAACACACCCCGAGTATGTTGATTTTAATAGTGATGAAGATGACTTGTTAGGTGATGATGATTTACTTATTGACAACTCTAGTAATGAATACTATGATGAAACGTCAATTAATCATGCTAATCAAGATAAAATGAATGACAATGATAAGGAGAAGATTGAGCTTCTAACTAAAGAACTAAACACTCTTAAGTTAGCTCATGAAACTATCTTCAAAGATCATCGAGAACTTTTAAGAGCTCATGAGAAGCTACGCTTTGAAAAGCTCAATCTTGAGCAAGAGCATGAGTTCTTAAAGGCAATCGATGATGATCTCCGTAAGAAAAGTTCTTCTTACATTGCCAAGCGTTTACTCTTATCTACTTACATGCCTCAAGTCAAGTTTAGTAACAAGAACAAGAAAGATTCTTCCTCTAGTAGTAACAATAATAATGCTAAATCCAATATTGTTGCTTCTAGTAGTTCTCTTGATTCCACTAATGATTCTGTTAGCCAAGTTACACTTGAGCAAGAAAATAGCTTATTGAATGGAATTATAGAGAAAGGTGTATACAAGAGCCTTACCGGGAGTAAGCAATTCGAGGAAATTGTACGCAAGCAAGGAAGGCACCGGAAGAATCAAGGTGTTGGTTTTGAATGAAAGTTCAATGCCAATGGAGTTGAGTGGGAAGAAGATCAATACCGCAAGACGAAGTTTGTTCCTCAACAAGAGAAGTATGATCCTACTTCCTTCAAAGGAACACAAGCACAAGATGATCTTCCACCACAAGACCACAAGAACAAAGGCAAGGACAAGCTTCAAGAGGAGATTGATGCATTTGAAGAAGCACCTAAGGCCTCGGTCAAGTTGGTTCCCAAGACTATGTCAAGTTCTACTTCATCAACTACAACTACAACTCCAAGGATTCCCATCAAGATGATGTGGATCCCGAAGAAGAAGAACTAGAGTGTTCTTGAGGGTGACTCCGCCAACAATTTTCACTCATATCATTATGGCAAGGACAAGTGCAATCAACTTCCATATCTTGCACTAGTTCAAGGAGTCACAAACCCTCATGTTGGTAAGGCAAGGGACAAGGTAACCTAATGTTTTCATGGACATCATCTTGTGTGTGCATCACTCTATGTCTATGGATATTCTTGTTTGTTCCTTGTGGGACTAACCCATGTAGGTATTGAAAGTGCAACTCACTCCAAAGGATTTCCCCAAATGATCTGCATCAACATTGAGCATGCACATCTTCAACACCTACATGAAGTCATCATCGACAAAACCCAAGGTTAGTTCATCCCTCTAAGGGGGGATCTCACATCTAGGGGGAGCTTAACTCTAAGAATTGAGTCAAAGCAACTCTAATGATGTGAACACATCAATGCATTATGTAAAAGTGGTAACCCCACTTGAGCTTAAACGATGAGTATGACCTATGATCAAATGTTCTCATTTGACTCCTAAGTCAATATACTCATATATAGATGCCCTAGTCATTGCCAATTGTTTGATAGATGCTAGAATTGGTTGTGCATGCTTTGCCACATATTTCATTTGCCATTTTATTGTGTGAGCATGTTGGTTGCATATTTTTCTCATTTGAGGACATCCACTTGTTGTTTTGATTGATTGGGTTCTTTTTCTTTTGCCAAGTGGATGGAAAAGAATGCCTAAGAACCTTCTCTAGCTATCTATGCTTTTCTCGTCTCAGACTCTATTCATGCCACATCACAAAATTTGATCAAGTTAGATTCGAACCACTCTGTGTGAGCAGCACTCGGAGTCCCCGATTCGTCATAGACTTAAACTTCCAAAACTTCTTTGTGCGTTTCGGTCTGACCAATTCCTCCATTTCGGTCATACCGAGATCACTAAGTCGATCTAGGTTTTCAATCTCGGTGCAACCGATTTGAACTTTTCGGTCTCACCGAGTTGTTGTAACTGTCAACAGTTATGCATCTCGGTGCCACCGAGTCGTTCCACTCGGTCACACCGATAGTGTCGGGCTATATATACACACGGGCAAAACTTTGGAAAACTTTCTCCAAACCTCTTCGCTCGCGCATAGATCGCTCTGCCTTCTAGGTCTCCGGATCGTCGACTTCGTCGCCAGTCACTTATTGTCGCTGGTCTCCGCCGCCGTCAACGGATTTCATCTCCGCCATTGCCGCCGTAGCGAGTTCATCGCCAAACTAGGGTATGAACTCGATCACGGTGCTATCCTAGTCTGATTCTCAGCACATTGTGTTCATTATGATTCTTGCCACAATTGAAACACCTCTATCCAGTCAAAACAATCCTTAGAATAGATGCGATTTGAAAATTTAGGGTTAGGTTTCCGCCGAAACCATCTCGGACCCGTTGAGTTGAAAAACTCGGTCCCACCGATTCGGCTAACGCCATTGCACTAGTAACTCTCGGTCTGACCGAGAATTGCTAATCGTGTGACCGATTTTAGAACTTTGTGAAACCCTAGCAGTCTCGGTGCCACCAAACTGTGACTCGGTCTGACCGAGTTCACTAGTTTAGGTTCCAAAACTGCTTCGGTATCACCGAGTTTGAAAATCGGTTGATCTGAAATACTTTCTGTGGAAAACTAAAATTAAGTTTTTGAATCATTCTTTTGCAAAAATCTCTGCATTTTGTGATGCTCATCCACTCTATCTCATCTATAACTATTCACAGGGTCAGTAGTCAGTGTATTCAGCATGTCAGAGCAAAGTGACAGCCAGAACAGGGAAGAAGAGCAGATTCACATGAGTGAGGGCACTAGTCCCTCTAGTTCCTCAAATGATGGCAGCAGAAGCACTCCTAGCAATTTTCCTAAAGCAGCCACAAGAGCCAAAAGGAAGAGAACCTCAGACTCAGAGGATGAGGACTATGTGGCAGCTGAAGATGAGGCTACTTCCAAGAAGGTAGTGCACAAAAAGGAGTATGGCCCAGCAAAGAACACAAAGCCTAGACTTAATAGGAAGTTCCCTGGCAAGAGGACACCTATGCTGAAGGTCAGAGGATCAACACAAGAACCTGAAAAACCTGATCCCAAAGAGGCACCTGCAAGAAGGATTCCCACTTCCAAACCCAGGAAGGTTGCCGCTGGAGAAACCATGAAGTTTACTATTGAGTCAGAAGATGAAGCTGCTGGTCCACATAAAAAGAAAAAGAGAGTCAGAACCACCAGTGCCAAAGTTCTTGGCAATCCCTCTATGAGGAGAGACTCTGAAGAAGAGGAATAAGAGGTTGCTGCACCAGCACCCAAGGCACAAAAGCTGATGGGTGATGCTATAAGGTCAGAGGCTGCATCATCAAAGCCAAAAGAACACTCAAAGCTGCCTCCAAGCCCAAGAATGCACCTAAGAGGAACACCAGGAGTATACTAGCTGCTAAGAAGAACAAGGCCCCAGTGCCTGAAACTGTTGCTGAAGAAGAAGAAGATGAAGAGCATATCCTGAGAAAGTTGAAGCCAAAGATTCCAGACCACAATGATGCTCATCCTGTGGCTGAGAACATGAAGTTGAGAAAGGATGCAGGACTCAGACAGTGGAGATTGTCTGATCCCTATGCTACCAGGAGAAGGACTGCTGTTGACTACAGGTTCCACACTAAGGAACAGCAGGACTTCTATGAGACAGTGTTGTTGGACAAGAAGCCTATGGTTTGTGACATGAGGTGGGTCGACTGGACCTACATGAAGGAGAATGAAGAACACTATCCTAGAGTGTATGACAACTTCAGTGCGTATGGAGTTGCAGACTTTGTTGGGTAGAAGCTCACAAACTGGAATGATGAGCTCATTATGCAATTCTAATCCACAACACATTTCTATCCAGATGGCAGGATAGTTTTGATGTCTGAAGGTACGAGATACCAATCAACTATTGAGGAATGGGCAAATCTGATCAATCCCCAAAGGAGAGTGAAGATGACTTGTACATTTATGCCAAGAAAAAGATGGATGACAATTCTATGTCACATATGTACAAGGAGATCCCAGATGAAGCTCTTGAGACTTTCAAGTTTGGGTCAACCCATTTTCTTCTGTCAGGGCTGCCAACGATCAACTGGATCCTAAGGCATACTCTTTTGCCCAAGTCAGGTGACCACAACATGATCAGAGGGCATGCAATTAACTTTCTACACATATTTGATGTGCCATAGAAATTCAAGGTCATGAGCCTCATAGTTGAGACTATCAAGAGGACAGCAGCAGACCAAAAGAGAAGTTGTGGATATGCCCCACAAATTCAGGAGTTGATTAACTCAAAGATGGGCACAGGAACATAGTTGTTGGATAAGAAACACCTTGTTCTCCATCCAGACTTTGAGGACAATCAAGTTGTGATGAATGAGAATGAACCATCATCAGTACAAGCTCAAGAGAAGAAGGAGAAAGCAAAGAAAGAGAAGGCTGCCAAGATGCCAACTCAAGAGGAGGCATCTGAGTACTTTTTGAAGAACAAGCAGGACCAGCTTGGTTACTTGATAGCATCAACTCTGAGGATTGAGAAGGAGTTGGCCACCCTAACTCAAAACCAGGAGAGCCTGGAAAGAATCATGGAACAAAAATTCTATGATTTAGATGTCAAAGTAACTGAGATTCAGTCAGTTGTGGAGCAGCTACAGGATGACATGCAGGAGAGGAAGGGCAGGACAACTACTGATGCATTTGCTAGAGTGCCTCGAGCTCAGAGATCAGCTGCAGAGCCAGTGACAAACACCAGAGCCACTTCATCTGCACCAGCTACAGCTCCAGTGCAGCCAGCTCCATCACCAACTCCTTCAGCCCCATCCACATCTACTGAAGCTTTCGTCCTCGGCGTCATCTCTACACCACCACCTGAAGACCAAGCCTGAGAGACGATATAGAAAAATGCATTTTCTAGGAGCTTTTTGGTAACTTGTTGCCAAAGGGGGAGAAAAATGTATAGATCATAGGCTTCGAGAGAGAGTGTGTTGCTTTTGTTCTCTCTTGTCTTCTTGGTTGAACTTGTTTGCTTTTGATTGCTTGAGATACTACGCTGTTATCTATGAGACATTGATGATCATGTGTTTGATCATAAGCTACACTTGCTTGTTAGATGATATTATCTTACTTATCCTTATATGATCATTCACTTTGCTTGGTGATGAGTGCATGTATTCAATCTTTATTATTTTGAGTGCTCCACCAAGATGTATGTGACATGGAAGAGTAACCCATGAGCCTAATTCCTTGTGCATTTGCAGTCCAAAGCAAATCTTAAACTATGCACAAATTTAGGGGGAGCTCTTGCTTATCACATACTTCTCAAAGCGACGATGTTTTTCAATCTTATTATCATTTGTCGAAGCTTTGATCTATATGTTGTCATCATTACCAAAAAGGGGGAGATTGAAAGTGCAACTATCCCTAGGTGGTTTTGGTAATTCATAACAACATATAGCTCATTGACCTAATGCTATTCCAAGACAAATATTTCAGGAAAGCTCAATGAATGGCATGGCATGGATGATGAAAGTGGATCCCTCAAAATATTAAGGACAAATGATTGGCTCAAGCTCAAAAAGCTCAAGACTCTACATTTTACATTTTAGTGATCCAAGATCACATTGAGTCTATAGGAAAAGCCAATACTATCAAGGAGGGATGAGGTGTTTCTTAATGAGCCTCTTGCTTCAAGTGCTTACTGATATGCTCCAAAAACCCTCAACTACTTTCTCGCATCCACATATGACCTAAACCCACAGTCAAAATCGGTCCCACCGATTCTTTCTATCCGGCGCCACCGAGTTCAAATGTCATAGCCACTGCCACAAACCCTAGGCAAATCGGTCTCACTGATAGGGATCTCGGTCTCACCGAGATGGGATTGTAATCTCTCTGTTTCCCTTCGTAACATTTCGGTCTAACTGAAGTGAGCGATCGGTCCCACCGAGATTGCAATGTAAACTCTCTGTTTCTGTTTCGTAACATTTCGGTCTCACCGAAAATAGCGAATCGGGCCCACCGAGTTTACCTGACCAACTCTCTGGTTAGCTAATTACCAAAATTGGTCTCACCAAGTTTGTCTAATCGGTCTCACCGAGATTACGTTATGCCCTAACCCTAACCATATCGGTTCTACCGAGTTGCATGTCGGTCCCACCGAAAATCCTAACGGTCACTAGGTTTACTGAATCGGTCCAACCGAGTTTGTTGATTCGGTCCCACCGAGTTTGGTAAATTGTGTGTAACGGTTATATTTTGTGTGGAGGCTATATATACCCCTCCACCTCCTCTTTATTCGTGGAGAGAGCCATCAGAACAAACCTACACTTCCAACTTACCAGTTCTGAGAGAGAACTACCTACTCATGTGTTGAGGCCAAGATATTCCATTCCTTCCATATGAATCTTGATCTCTAGCCTTCCCCAAGTTGCTTTCCACTCAAATCTTCTTTCCACCAGATCCAAATCCTATGAGAGAGAGTTTAGTGTTGGGGAGACTATCATTTGAAGCACAAGAGCAAGGAGTTCATCATCAACGCACCATTTGTTACTTCTTGGAGAGTGGTGTCTCCTAGATTGGCTAGGTGTCACTTGGGAGCCTCCGACAAGATTGTGGAGTTGAACTAAGGAGTTTGTAAGGGCAAGGAGATCACCTACTTCATGAAGATCTACCACTAGTGAGGCAAGTCCTTCGTGGGTGATGGCCATGGTGGGATAGACAAGGTTGCTTCTTCGTGGACCCTTCGTGGGTGGAGCCCTCCGTGGACTCGCGCAACCGTTACCCTTCGTGGGTTGAAGTCTCCATCAACGTGGATGTACGATAGCACCACCTATCGGTACCATGACAAAAACATCCGTGTCTCCAATTGCGTTTGAATCCTCCAAACCCCTCTCTTTACATTCTTGCAGGTTGCATGCTTTAATTTCCACTGCTCATATACTCTTTGCATGCTTGCTTGAATTGTGTGAAGATTGCTTGACTTGTCCAAAGATAGCTAAAATCTGCCAAAGTCTAAAATTGGGAAAAGGTTAAGTTTTTAATTGGTCAAGTAGTCTAATCACCCCCCTCTAGACATACTTCAAGGTCCTACACTTGCAGTTATGCATCTCGGTGCCACCGAGTTGTTCCACTCGGTCACACCGACAGGGTCAGGCTATATATACCCCCGGGCCAAAATTTGGAATTTTTTCCGAACCTCTTCTCCCGCGCACAGCCTGCTCTACCTCCTCGGGTCTCCGGATCGTCCTCTTCGT
This sequence comes from Triticum timopheevii, assembly GCA_963921465.1. Lineage (NCBI taxonomy): Eukaryota > Viridiplantae > Streptophyta > Magnoliopsida > Poales > Poaceae > Triticum > Triticum timopheevii. The sequence goes on along the minus strand of OY997266.1, from coordinate 74,785,272 downwards.
CGCCAGCGACCTCCAGCCGCTGGTCTCCACCGCTGTCAACGAGATTCTGCTCCGCCGTTGCCGCCGTAGCAAGTCCATCGCTGCATTAGGGTATGGATTTGAATCTTTGTGCTATTCCCAAATCCGATTCCTAGCACATTGCGTTGCCATGTATCTTTCCACGATTGAGATCTTCCTAACCAGCGAAATCTTGCTGTAGTTTAGTTTTGGATTGAAAATTTAGGGTTAGGTTTTCGCCAAACTCATCTTGGACCGAAGGAGTTGTAGAAATCGGTCCAACCGATTTGGCTCAGGCCAGTGCACATGTGATTCTTGGTCTGACCGAGAATTGCAAATCGGTGTGACCGAGTTCAGGACTTTGTGAAACCCTAGCAGTCTCGGTGCCACCAAACCGTGACTCGGTCTGACCGAGTTAACTAGTTTAGGTTCCAAAAGCTGCTTCGATATCACCGAGTTTACAAATCGGTAGCTCCGAAATGCTTTATGTGGAAAACTAAAACTAAGTTTTTGACTCAATCTTTTTGTAAGAATCTCTGTGCTTTGTGATGCTCATCCATTCTACCTCATCTATATCTATTCACAGGGTCTGCTGTCAGAGTTTGCACCATGTCAGGTCAGAGTGATAGTCAGAACAAGTCTGAGGAGCAAGTTCACATGAGTGAGGGCACTAGTCCCTCTAGCAGCTATGATGATGGCAGCAGGAGCACACCCAGCAACTTGCCAAAGGCAGCCACCAGGGCCAGAAAGAAGAAGACCTCAGATTCTAAAGATGAGGACTATGTGGCTGTTGAGGATGAGGCCACCTCAAAGAAGAAAGTGCTGAAGAAGGAATATGGCTCAGTTGCATCCACTAAGCCAGGAATGCAGAAGAAGGCACCTGCAAGAAGGATTCCCACTTCCAAACCTAGGAAGGTTGCCACTGGTGAAACCATGAAGTTCACCATTGAGTTTGAAGATGAACCTGCTGGAAAAGACAAGAAGAAGAAGAGAGTTAGAACCACTACTGCCAAGGTACTTGGCAAGCCCTCTATGAGGAGAGACTCTGAAGATGAAGAGGAAGAGGTTGCTGCACCAGCACCTAAAGCTCAAAAGATGATGGGAGATGCTATAAGGTCAGGGGCTACTCCATCTAACCCCACCGATGCTCCCAAGGCTGCTGCTCCAAAACACAAGTCTGCACCCAAGAGGAACACCAGGAGTATTCCAGCTACAGAGAAGAACAAGGCCCCAGTGCCTGAAGCTGCTGATGAAGAAGATGAAGACTCACTTGTCTTGAGAAAGCTGAAGCCCAAGATCCCAGATCATAATGATGCTCACCCAGTTGCAGAAGACATGAAGCTCACGAAGGATGCAGGTCTTAGACAGTGGAGACTAACTGACCCCTATGCTATCAGGAGAAGAACTATTGTGGAATACATGTTCCATACTAAGGAACATCTGGATTTCTATGAGACAGTGCTACTTGACAAGAAGCCCATATTTTGTGATATGAGATGGGTTGACTGGGACTATATCAAGAAGAATGAAGAGCACTATCCTGGAGTTTATGACAGTTTCAAGTCTTGTGTAGTAGTAGACTTTGTTGGGCAGAATCTCACAAAGTGGAATGATGAGCTCATTATGCAGTTCTACTCCACAGCTCATTTCTACCCAGATGGGAGGATAGTCTGGATGTCTGAGGGTACCAGGTACCAATCAACAGTTGAGGAATGGTCTGAATTGATCAATGCTCCAAAGGAGAATGAGGATGACTTGGATGTCTATGCCAAGAAGAAGAAAGATCACAACTCCATGGCTCGCATGTACAGAGAGATCCCAGATGCTGCACTAGAGACACACAAGTTTGGATCTGTACATTATCTGTTGTCAGGACTGCCCACTATCAACTAGATTTTAAGGCACACTTTGCTGCCCAAGTCAGGTGATCACAAGATGATCAGAGGCCATGCAATTAACTTGCTTCATATATTTGATGTGCCTCAGAAGTTCAAAATCATGAGCCTGATTGTGGAAACAATCAAAAGGACTGCTGCTGATCAAAAGAGGAGTTGTGGGCATGCCCCACAGATTCAGGAGCTTATAAACTCCAATATGGGCACTAGCACATATCTCTTGGACAAGGAACACCTGCTCATCTACCCTGACTTTGAGGACAACACCGTTGTGATGGATGAAAATGAACCATCATCTGTGCAAGCACAAGAGAAGAAGGAGAAGGCAAGGGCCGAGAAGGCTGCAAAGATGCCAACTACTAAAGAGGCATCTCAGATTTTCCTGAAGAGCAAGCAAGATTAGCTTGGCTACTTGATTGCCTCCACTCTGAGGATTGAGAACGGCTTGGCCACCCTGACTCAAAACCAGGAGATCTTGGAGAGAATCATAGAGCGGAAGTTTTATGCTCTTGATGTCAAAGTGACTGAGATCCAGACCGCAATTGAGCAACTTCAGGAGGATGTGGAGGATAAGAAGGGCAAGTCAACTACTGATGCTTTTGCTAGAGTGCCCAGAGGACAGAGATCTGCTGCAGTGCCTGTTCTAAACACCAGAGCTACATCACCTGCACCAGCTACAACTTTAGTGCATCCTGCTCTAGCACCCTCTCCACCAGCTCCAGCTACATCAGTAGAAGTCTTTGTCCAAGGAGCCATCTCTACACCATCATATGAAGACCAAGCCTAAGAGTTGTTTAGCACTATGCATTTTTTATGAACTTTTTGGTAACTTGTTGCCAAAGGGGGAATAAATGTATAGATCATAGGCTTCGAGAGAGAGTGTTGCTTTTGGCCTCTCTTGTCTTTTTGGTGGTTGAATTTTGTTATTTGCTTGTTTGAGATACTCTATGCCATGTGTGAGATATTCGTATGATCATGTGTTTGATCATATGCTACCTTAATGCTTGTTGGATGACATTATCTCTTATATCCCTATATGATCATTCACTTTGCTTGGTGATGAGTGCATATGTTTAGTTATTATCATTTTGAGCGCTCCACCAATATGTATGTGACATGGAAGAGTGACCCATGATCCTAAATCATTGTGCATTTGCAGTCCAAAGAAAATTTTAAATAATGCACAAATTTAGGGGGAGCTCTTACTTTTCACATACTTCTCAAAGCGACAATGTTTTTCAATCTTATTATCATTTGTCGAAGCTTTGATCTATATGTTGTCATCAACTACCAAAAAGGGGGAGATTGAAAGTGCAACTATCCCTGGGTGGTTTTGGTAATTCCTAACAACATATATCTCATTGAGCTAATGCTATTTCAAGATATGTATTTCAGGAAAGCTCAATGATTGGCATGGCATGGATGAGAAAAGTGGATCCCTCAAAATGCTAAGGAAAAAAGGATTGGCTCAAGATCAAAGCACAAGACTCTACATTTTCTATTTTAGTGACCCAAGATCACATTGAGTCTATAGGAAAAGCCAATACTATCAAGGAGGGATGAGGTGTTGCTTAATGGCTTTCTTGCTCAAAGTGATTAGTGATATGCTCCAAATCCCTCAACTACTTTCTCACATCCACATATGACCTAAACAAAAAGTCAAACTCGGCCCCACCGATTCTTTCTATCCGGCGCCACCGAGTTCAGATGTCATAGCCACTACCACAAACCCTAGGCAACTCGGTCTCATTGATAGGGATCTTGGTCTCACCGAGATGGGATTGTAATCTCTCTGTTTCCCTTCGTAACGTTTTGGTCAAACCGAGATGAGTGATCGGTCCCACCGAGATTGCAATGCAAACTCTCTGTTTCCTTTTCGTAATGTTTCGTTCTTACCGAGATGAGCAAATCGGTCCCACTGAGTTTGCCTGACCAACCCTCTCTGTGTCCATTACCACAATCGATCTCACCGAGATTACATTATGCCCTAACCCTAATCATATCGATTCTACCGAGTTGCCTGTCGGTCCCACCAAAAATCCTAACGGTCACATCATTTGTTGAATCGGTCCGACCGAGTTTCTCAATTCGGTCCCATCGAGATTGGTAAGTTGTGTGTAACGGTTAGATTTTTTGTGGAGGCTATATATACCCCTCCACCCACTCTTCATTCATGGAGAAAGCCATCAGAACATGCCTACACTTCCAACATACATTTTCTGAGAGAGAACCACCTATACTTGTGTTGAGGCCAAGATATTCCATTCCTACCATATGAATCTTGATCTCTAGCCTTCCCCAAGTTGCTTTCCACTCAAATCTTCTTTCCACCAAATCAAAATCCTGTGAGAGAGAGTTGAGTGTTGGGGAGACTATTATTTGAAGCACAAGAGCAAGGAGTTCATCATCAACACACCATCTGTTACTTCTTGGAGAGTGGTATCTCCTAGATTGGCTAGGTGTCACTTGGGAGCCTCCGACAAGATTGTGGAGTTGAACCTAGGAATTTGTAAGGGCAAGGAGATCACCTACTTCGTGAAGATCTACCCTAGTGAGGCAAGTTCTTCGTGGGCGACGACCATGGTGGGATAGACAAGGTTGCTTCTTCATGGACCCTTCATGGGTGGAGCCCTCCGTGGACTCGCGCAGCCGTTACCCTCCGTGGGTTGAAGTCTCCATCAACGTGGATGTACGATAGCACCACCTATCGGAAGCACGACAAAAACATTCGTGTCTCCTATTGCATTTGCACTCTCCAAACCCTTCCCTTTACATTCTTGCAAGTTGCATGCTTTACTTTCGCTGCTCATATACTCTTTGCATGGTTGCTTGAATTGTGTTAAGATTGCTTGAACCGTGCTAAGTTGCTAAAATCTGCCAAGAACTAAAATTGGGAAAAGGATAGATTTTTATTTGGTCAAGTAGTCTAATCACCCCCCCCTCTAGACATACTTTCGATCCTACACCTTGGGCGTGGCTCTGACTTCTCATGCACAGGTAGAGGGGTGCATAGTAGAACCCCTACTTCTGTACACCGACAAACTGTAGTAACTACAAGCAAACAAATAAACATGACTATAATGAAATAAATAAGCAAGCAACTAATGCTAGGCTATTACGGCTATTACACATATTACATTCACTTAGCATCAAAGTTCACCACCAGTGCAAATATAGGGAACAACAAATCAGCATATTATGTATAATAGACGTCTAAGTTGGCCACTAGTGCAAATAATTGAGGCATAAAAACAAGTCCACAACTGAAACAACTTCAGAAGAGCTCAAGAAACGTTATCTTGGGTATCACCATGCTGACAGTAAGCTAAGCAAGTTTATTAGCTTTCTCTTGTTTGGTGCTAAAATCCTCCAGTGCTTGCTGTTGCACCAGAAGGTATGCATCTGAATTCTACAAGGACTTCCTCAGTCCTCCGTCTTCTTGTCGCTGCACAACTGATCGATATCTTTTAGCTTGTAGTTGAGACTAACAAAGCCGAACTGATTCAGGCAACGAGTTCGAAGAGCTTATGCCAGCGGTAGTGGCCAGTAACTGAAACACTACGTACATCAAGACATGATCTTAGGGTTGTCTCACTGTCTTCAAAATAGTTTACCTTATCTGTTTATGAGCTCTGTTGGAGACTAACAAGGTTGTCTCACTATCTTGAACCTTATCTGCATTATTTCCTTTAACATTGCAAAATGGGGTTGAGGGATTCCTGGATTAGGGGGCGTCCGAATAGCCGAACTATCACCGTTGGCCGGACTCCTGGACTATGAAGATACAAGATTGAAGACTTCGTCCCGTGTCCGGATGGGACTTTCCTTGGCGTGGAAGGCAAGCTTCGCGATACGGATATGTAGATCTCCTACCATTGTAACCGACTCTGTGTAACCCTAACCCTCTCCGGTGTCTATATAAACCGGAGGGTTTTAGTCCGTAGGACGAACAACAATCATACCATAGGCTAGTTTCTAGGGTTTAGCCTCTTTGATCTCGTGGTAGATCTACTCTTGTACTACCCATATCATCAATATTAATCAAGCACGGGTAGGGTTTTACCTCCATCGAGAGGGCCCGAACCTGGGTAAAAACATCGTGTCCCTTGTGTCCTGTTACCATCCGCCTAGACGCACAGTTCGGGACCCCCTACCCGAGATCCGCAGGTTTTGACACCGACATTGGTGCTTTCATTGAGAGTTCCTCCGTGTCGTCACCTTTAGGCCCGATGGCTCCTTCGATCATCAACAACGACGCGGTCCAGGGTGAGACTTTTCTCCCCGGATAGATCTTCGTATGCGGCGGCTCTACACTGTGGGCCAATTCACTTGGCTATCTGGAGCAAATCGAAAGCTACGCCCCTGGCCATCAGGTCAGATTTGGGAGTTTGAACTACACGGATGACATCCGCGGAGACTTGATCTTCGACGGATTCGAGCCACAGCCAAGCGCGCCACACTGTCTCGATGGGTATGATCTAGCTCTGCCGCCGAACAGTGCCCTGGAGGCCGCACTAGCGTCCACTCCGACCCTTAGCTCGGAGCCGACTTCACCGATCGAGGACGAGTGGCTGGACACCACCTCGAGGGCTACGATCTCTATGGCGATTGAGCCGAACACCATCCCTGTCCTTTGCAAAGCCTGTGACTCCGAGGTGCCGGACTCCTCTCCGAACTCCGAACCTCCCGCGCTCCTGCCAATCAAATCCGATTGGGCGCCGGTTATGGAGTTCACTGCTGCAGACATCTTTCGGCACTCGCCCTTTGGTGACATCCTGAATTCACTAAAGTCTCTCTCTTTATCAGGAGAACCCTGGCCGGACTATGGTCAGGAAGGTTGGGATGCGGACAACAAAGAAATTCAACGCCCGTCCACCACCCACTTTGTAACCACTGTCGATTATTTAACCGACATGCTCGACTTCGAGTCCGAATACATCAACGGTATGGACGACGATGCAGGAGACAACCAAGAACCAGCGCCTACAGGGCACCGGAAGGCCACCTCGTCATACGACATATACATGGTGGACATCCCAAAAGATGGGAATGGCAATGGAACAGCGGAGGATGACCCCTCCAAGAAACATCCCAAGCGTCGGCGTCAGCGGCGCCGCTCTAAATCCCGCCACAGCAAAAACGGTGATTCCGGCACGAGAGATAATAACACCCCGGACTATGCTGAAGACAACCCCCTCCAGCAGGATTCAACACAGGAGGAGGGAGAAGCCAGCCCTCATGATAGAGCGACAGACAGAGAGGTAGAGGACGATAATTATATGACTCCCTCCGAAGATGAAGCAAGCCTCGACGACGACGAACTTGTCGTGCCCGAGGATCCCGTCGAACATGAGCGTTTCAAGCGCAGGCTTATGGCCACGGCAAGCAGCCTCAAGAAAAAGCAGCAGCAGCTTAGAGCTGACTAAGACTTGCTAGCTGACAAATGGACCGAAGTCCTTGCAGCCGAAGAGTACAAACTCGATCGCCCCTCCAAGAGCTACCCAAAATGCAGGCTGCTACCCCAATTAGAGGAGGAAGCACCCAAACCTACATCACCAGCGCATGACGCGGCCGACCAGCCACCTCGTGGCCGCGACAGAGAGGCCTCTAGGACCTCCACTAAAGTCGCACCCCGGCGTCGCTCGAAAAGTACAAAGCCACGGGGAAATGCACCAGACTTGTGAGACATATTGGAGGACAAGGCAAGGCAAATAATATCGATCTACGGATCGCGTGGGCGCCCCACGACACGTGATGACAACCGTCACGCCGGATACAGCAATTCCGGGCGGGCCGAACACAGTAGACAAAGTTCATTTGAGCTGCGTCGTGATATAGCCCAATACAGAGGCGCCGCACACCCACTATGCTTCATAGACGAAGTAATGGATCATCAAATCCCCGAGGGTTTCAAACCCGTAAACATTGAATCATACGACGGCACAACAGATCCTGCGGTTCGGATCGAGGACTATCTCCTTCACATCCACATGGCCCGCGGTGATGATCTACACACCATCAAATACCTCCCACTCAAGCTTAAAGGACCAGCTCGGCATTGGCTCAACAGCTTGCCAGTAGAATCAATTGGATGTTGGGAAGACCTGAAAGCCGCATTCCTTGATAACTTCCAGGGCACATATGTGCGACCACCAGACGCTGATGACCTAAGCCACATAATTCAGCAGCCAGATGAATCGGCCAGACAATTCTGGACACGGTTCTTAACCAAGAAAAATCAAATCGTTGACTGTCCGGATGGAGAGGCCCTTGCAGCCTTCAAACATAACATCCGCGACGAGTGGCTTGCTCGGCACCTAGGATAGGAAAAGCCAAAATCCATGGCAGCCCTCACATCACTCATGACCCGCTTCTGCGCGGGAGAGGACAGCTGGCTAGCTCGCAGTAACAACCTGACCAAAACCCCTGGTAGTTCGGATACCAAGGACAGCAATGCCAGGTCGCGTCGCAACAAGCACAAGTGCCGCATTAACGGCGATAATGCTGAAGATACGTCAGTCAATGCCGGATTCAGAGGCTCTAAACTCGGTCAGCGGAAAGGGCCGTTCAAAAGAAATACTCAGGGCCCGTCCAATTTGGACCGAATACTCGATCGCTCGTGCCAGATACATGGCACCCCCAAAAAACCAGCCAACCACACCTACAGGGATTGTTGGGTGTTCAAGCAGGCAGGCAAGTTAAATGCCGAAAACAATGACAAGGGGCTGCATAGCAATGATGAGGAAGAGCCCCGGCCACCGAACAATAGAGGACAGAAGGGCTTTCCCCCACAAGTGCGGACGGTGAACATGATATACGCAACCCACATACCCAAAAGGGAGTGGAAGCGTGCACTAAGGGACGTATACGCGATGGAGCCAGTCGCCCCAAAGTTCAACCTGTGGTCCTCCTGCCCGATAACTTTTGATCGAAGGGACCACCCCACTAGCATCTGCCATGGCGGATTCGCCGCATTGGTTCTTGACCCAATCATTGACGGATTTCACCTCAATAGAGTCCTAATGGACGGCGGCAGCAGCCTGAACCTGCTTTACCAGGATACAGTTGTCACAACCCTAGAGTTTGTTTGCAAATAGTTGCACAAGCATCCATGCATCATGTCTAAATTTCTTTGAAAGTTGAATTGGGGGTGATCAAACCCGAGCACTTTGAAATCCAAATACGTCCAACTTAAATAAATTGCATTCAAGAACCCAAAATGCTCTTCTTTGATGTTTGATACTTTTGGCAATGGTTTTGATCCATACCAAAAATAATGAACATTTTTAAGGAACAACTTGGGCACTGAATTTAAGTCATAAAATATTTGAATCGGGGCATTTAATTGCTATAAATATTATTAAATGCTCCAACAATTCTGAAAATAGCTAAGGGCTTCTGAGATAATTCAGTTAATGCCCATAACTAATTTCAGGATTTATAGAAATGATTTGGTGTTTTTACTAAATCAAAAACAAATTGCAAAAGTAGAAGATAGAAATAAATAATAAGGAAAACACTTACCTGGAAACTTACCTGGCGCTCACCGAAGCCCACCTGGACAGCCCAGCACTGTTGGCCAGCCCACAGGGGCATGCCCGTCTTCTTCCTTCAGCCAGTAGGCAGAGGAGAGGCGTGGTGCGCGCGCGAGCGCCACGCCACCAGGCTGCCTGCCTGCGTCCGAGGACAGCGCGACACCGCGAATCCCCTCCTCGGTGTCGTTCCAATCCGTCTGACCCCCTCACTCTTCTCCTTCGTCTCTCCCTCGCCTCTCCCTCTCGCTCAACCGAACCGCGCCGCCGCCGCCGACGAGCTACACCATGGCCACAGCCACCCCCTCGCTCCCTCTCCGCATCCCTGAGCTCCGCCCCGACCCCGTGGAGCTACACACTCAACGCACGCGATCAGAGGAGGCCGCAGTCGACCGGAGCGTCGTCGTCTTCATCTCTGGTGCCCGGAGATTGTTGCCGTCAATTCGCCGGCGCAGAAGCTTCCCCGAGCACGCCGAGCTTCTCTTCCGACCCCTTGTGAGCTCCTGCACCTTCCCCTATGCTCGCCCCCCTCCGTTTCTCTCCACTAGCTCGATTCCGCCGGAGCCGAGAGCTCATCGCCGCCGGCCATGATGCCGCCGTCGTTTTAGCCACCACAGCTCGTGCCTGAGCGCGTCAACGCGTTCGGTGCCTTCCCAGGAGCACACAGATCCCACCAGCTCCTCCTCCCGAGCACCCTAACGCCGAGCCCAAACTAACCCGAGCTCCGGCCGCCGCTGCTGAGCTCGCCGCCGTCAGCTCCGGCCACCACACGCCCGTCTACCACCCCCATCCGATGTGCGCTGGCAAGAGCTCTTTAACGAGCCTAGCCGCGCATCGAACGGAGCACCCCAGCCCAATCCCGAGCACCTCCACCGCGTTTGACCCCGCCGGCGGCTAAACGCCGGCAGGTTGACCGGTTTGACCAGCGATGATGACGTGGCCGCTTAATTAGGCACTAATCACCTCCAGTTAGCCCCTAACAGACACTGACAATGGGCCCCAGGCCACTAACTAAATTAGATTAGTTAGGTTAGTCACTGACAGATGGGACCAACAGGTCAGGATTAACCTGGATCGTCTCCGTTGACTACTGATGTCACGGTGATGCAATGCTGACGCAGTAAATGATTTTCTGGATTTAAAATAAATCAGAAATTCCAGAAAATGTTTAAAACTTGTAAAATTCATAGAAATTCAACCGTAACTCCAAATGAAATAAATTATATATGAAAAATGATCAGAAAAATCCAATCTATCCATCTGTACCATTTTCATGCATGTTAGAACAACTTTTGTTCACTGTTTAGGTCAAATCAATTAAACGGCATTTGAATAATCACATATGGAGTTTGAATTTGAATCTTGTATTCAAACCAACTTCATTTAATCTGTTGCTAGTTGCATTAGCCAAACACACTCATTTTGCCATGCCATGATCATGCATCATATTGTGCATTGCATTGATTGTGTTTCCTTCTGTGTTGCCGGTGTTTGTCCCCTCTCGATAGACGTGGTTCCGACGATGAGTTCGATGACACCAACGAAGAACTATATTATCTTCACAAGTGCCAGGCAAGCAAAACCCCCTTGTTCATTCCGATACAATCCTACTCTCTCGCCCTACTCTCTTTTACTGCATTAGGACAACAACGAGTCTTTTGTTACTTGTTGCGGTAGCTGAACCCCTTTATCCTCTGCATGACCTGTCATTGCCACCATAAATAGATGAAACCCACTAGCATGAGTAGAAGTTGTTTGAGCCCTGTTGTGCCTACTCATTCATGCTTGTTTGTCATGCCTGCTACTGCTTAGAGTTGAGTCAGGTCTGATTCATCGGGGGTGAATCAGAGGTGTGTGATCATGTCCTACTGTGTGTGAGCTAAGTGTGTGAACACGACTTGGTAAAGGTAGCGGTGAGAGGCCATGTAGGAGTACATGGTGGGTTGTCTCATTGCAGCCGTCCTCAGGAACTGAGTTCTGTGTTTGTGATCCATGATTCAGCTACTACCACGCATTGGGCCCGAAACCAATGGACCCTCTCGGCTTCTTAATCACCCTTGTCCTCTGTCTAGGAGTTGCAAGTAGTTTCTGGTGTTTGTAGTATGCTGGAGGCCGTGCGCAGCGCTGACCGGAGGGGTGGGTTGTGATGCGGTAGGCACGTGGCCGGTTATACCGGGCGCCCGTTTGGTGTCTCGGAACCCTGTTCACATCATTTGGGGCTGTGAGCGAAACCCCGGCCGGATCTCCTCATGGATGGAACCCGAATAGGCGATAAACCTAGACTAGAGACTTGAGTGTTTAGGTAGGCCGTGGCCGACACCCACGTTGGGCTTCCGCTTGAAGGTTGCCGAGTACATGTCGTGTAAACGGCAGTAAGTGGTGAGAGCGTGTGTGAAGAAGTACACCCTTGCAGGGTTAACATCATCTATTCGAATAGCCGTGTCCGTGGAAAAGGACTTCTGGGTTGCCTGTACAGTTCATAGACAAGTGAAAGTGGATACTTTAAAATGCGCAAGATAAGCGTGAGTGCTATGGATGGCGTTCTCGTAGGGAGACGGGAGTGGATCCATAGTGGTGTATTGGTTGGTGAATATGTGGACTCGTGTGCGCCACCTCAAAAGAGTTACTTGCAGTCGTAGTTCAGGTTAGCCACCGAGTCAAAGCTGGCTTGCTGCAGTTAAACTCCACCACCCCCTTTGTTGATAATGGTGCATATGTAGTTAGATCTGATGTAAGTCTTGCTGGGTACATTTGTACTCACGTTTGCCTATTTTACGTTTTTGCAGAGGGACTTCAGTCTCCTTAGTAGTTCCGCGTGGACTTCGACGTTTAGGTTGTTACCTCAGCTACGATCTTGTGCCCTCGGCAGGATCTGGTAGATAGTCAGGCTTTCAAGCCTTTTTCATTTGTAGATGTCTGTACTCATACATGTTAAGCTTCCGCATGTGCTTTGATTTGTATGCTCTGAATGTTGGGTCATGAGACCTATGTTTGTAATATCTCGCTCCTCGGAGCCTATTGAATACTTGAGTCATAGAGTCATGTTGTGATGCCATGTTGTATTTGCACATATCGAGCATATTGTGTGTATGCTATTGAAATGCTTGGTATGTGTGGGATCTGACTATCTAGTTGTTTATCCTTAGTAGCCTCTCTTACCGGGAAATGTCTCCTAGTGCTTCCACTGAGCCATGGTGTAACGCCCCGGATACAACTTTCCATATTCGTAACTCCGACTCTTGCCATTTCCAGCTATGTGATTTATTTTTTCCTCCCTGGTTGGGTTTTTGTCTGTTGTTTTGCATTTTTTTCTTGTTATGCATTTCATCTCATTGCATCATTTGCATTGCATCGGCACTCTTTGCCATCATTGTTTTTTTAACTTGCACCCGTTCGTAGTTGCCGCGTTCCCCTTGCCTCCTTTGACCATTCTGAGACCAACCACCCCCTTGCACGCGATCGCCTTGTTCCTCTGCACAACCACCGACCCCCTCTTCCGTGCGTCCGAAAAACTTGCCCGAACCCGAACCGGTCTGTCGTCACTGTTGGATCCAAATCATCCCCAAATATCCCGAAAGTATCTTCGTTTCTTTGTTGGTTTCTTCCTAGTCTATTTTTTCCATCCGTCCGATTACGATCGGAGGGAGGAGATAGCCCCTAGCCTAACCTACCCGCTATATATACTAGTCTAAACCGAGACCAAATCCCTAACTTCTAGGGATCCTCCTAGCCGCCGCCGCCACCTCTCTCCCACATCCACCTCGGGATCCTCCCATTCCCCACCGAGCCAATCGCCAGCCTCTTTCCCAATCCACCCCTCGCCGAGCCTTCGTACAGCAGCCAGCCGACGCCCGATCCAGGATGGATCGAGGCCACGGCCTCGCCCGCCTCTGCCTCCTCTGCTGCCGAGCGCGACCCGCCTTCGTCTCCTCCACCCCGCCGTCGAACCCAGCCACCAAAGCCGTGCCGCCAGCCTCGTCCCTGCTTGTCCTCCTCTCGGTTGGAAGGAGCAAGGCCCCTCGCGCCCGATCTCCCTCGACCTCCTCCGTCCCGCGAGCAGCAGCAACAGGACCATCGTCGTCGCCCTCCTCTTCTCCTCCCGAGCGCGTCCGTCCTCGCAGTCCCGCGTTAGGAGCTCCTTCCCCGCACCGTCGTCGTCCTTCGTCCCCGTTGTTCCTCACCGGAGCCTACTGCAGCCCTGCCTCCGCCGCCTTGCCTCGCCGTCCCCGCCGCCAAGTCCGGCCGTGGCCGACGCCCCGCCTCCGCTCCTCTGCTTCCCCTGCGTCCTCCCGTCGAGCGCTGGAACGGACAGCAGCAGCACCAGCCGCGCCTGTCCCGCGCCCGTCATCGCCTGGAGCCGCCTTGCCAAGTCCCCTGCCTCGCCATGGCCGCCCCTGAGCTCCGTCCGCGCCGTCGTTGCCCGGATCCGGCGCCGGCCAGCCGGATACGCCCCATCCCCACCTCGCCGGGCCTTCTCTGCAGTCCATCGCCGACCTCCCCTGCTCCTGCATCGAGCAGGAGAGGACGCACGCAGCCAGCGCCTCTGCTCGCCTGCGTTGACCGAGTCCCTGCGCCTGGGCTGCCTCCCCTCCAGCGCCAAGGCCCATCGCCCCTCCTGCAGCCTCCCCTCCGGCCGGCCCAAGGCCCAGGGTGAGCAGCCCCTCCTCTCTGTTCAGCCCAACGGTGCTCCAGATTCAGCCCATGTGTATTTTTTTCCTGCATGCGAATTTAGCTATTACCCCGGATTTACCAGTTTTGCAGAAAAGTCCCTAGTCTTCATGCATATAATAACTCTTGAACCGTGCATCAGAATTAAATAATTTATACATGTAAAATGCTCAGAAAATTGTGTAGATTAATAATATGCCACTTTCATCTATGTTTAAAATGTTTAACATGCTGTTTGTGTTTATTTTGCATAATGCCATGCTAAAATGATTTATTTCATAACTAAATAACCGTAACTCTGTTTTAAATAAACTTTATATGTAAATGGGGTGGAAAAATGCCTAGATTAACATGGTGCACTTTATTTTCCTGTTTAACAACAATAAAATTGTGTTTAGGGAAGAACAGTACCAAATCCATAATATGCACATGGGGATTTTCCGGAATTGTTGTTTGTTGTTTCCGGCCTCACTTAAACTTGCCTAGATAGGTAGGTTAATTATGTTTCACCTCTTGCCATGTTTAACAACATTTAATATTGTTGAGTCCCTAACCGGGAGTGAACTAAATAATTGATGTGGTGTATTGCATATTGAGCTCCATTTAAGTTGTAGAGTTGTTTGTGCATATTGCCATGCCATGCCTCATTAAAATGGACATGCATCATACTTGATTGTGCATCGTGCCATGATTATGATTGTGCGTTTACCATGTTGTTTGTTTCTTTTCCGGTGTTGCTTCTTAGTTCCGGTAATGTTGCGATTGTGAGGATTTGTTCGACTACTTCCGCTTGTCTTCTTCATGGACTCGTTCTTCTTCCTAGCGGGATTTCAGGCAAGATGACCGCTACCCTGGATCTCACTACTATCATTGCTATGCTAGTTGCTTCGTTCTATCGCTTTGCTGCGCTACCTATCATCTGTTTGTCGAGCCATTCCATGTTGCCATGAACCTCTAACCTTTGACACCTTTCCTATGCAAACCGTTGTTTGGCTATGTTACCGCTTTGCTCAGCCCCTCTTATAGCGTTGCTAGTTGCAGGTGAAGTTGAAGATTGCTCCATGGTGGACAGGATTATGTTGGGATATCACAATATCTCTTATATTGTTAATGCATCTATATATTTGGTAAAGGGTGGAAGGCTCGGCCTTATGCCTGGTGTTTTGTTCCACTCTTGCCGCCCTAGTTTCTGTCATACCGGTGTTATGTTCCCAGATTTTGTGTTCCTTACGCGGTCGGGTGATTTATGGGACCCCCTTGACAGTTCGCTTTGAATAAAACTGCTCCAGCAAGGCCCAACCTTGGTTTTACCATTTGCCTCACCACCACCTATATTTCCCTTGGGAGTAATTAACCCAAGGGTCATCTTTATTTTAGCGCCCCTGGGCCAGTGCTTGTCTAAGTGTTGGTCCGAACCGAGCAGCCTGCGGGGCCACCTCGTGGCAACTCGAGGGCTGGTTTTACTCGTAGCTTGACTTATCCGGTGTTGCCCTGAGAACGAGATATGTGCAGCTCCTATCGGGATTGTCGGCGCATCGGGTGGCTTTGCTGGTCTTGTTTTACCATTGTCGAAATGTCTTGTAAACCTGGATTCCGAGTCTGATCGGGTCTTCCTGGGAGAAGGTCTATTCCTTCGTTGATCGTGAGAGCTTGTCATGGGCTAAGTTGGGACACCCCTGCAGGGTATAATCCTTCGAAAGCCGTGCCTGCGGTTATAGGCAGATGGGAACTTGTTAATGTCCGGTTGTAGATAACTTGACACCAGATCCGAATTAAAACGCATCAACCGTGTGTGTAGCCATGATGGTCTCTTTTCGGCGGAGTCTGGGAAGTGAACACGGTTTCTGAGTTATGTTTGACGTAAGTAGGAGTTCAGGATCACTTCTTGATCATTACTAGTTGACGACCGTTCCTTTGCTTCTCTTCTCGCTCTTATTTGCATATGGTAGCCACCATATATGCTTAGTCGCTGCTGCAGCCTCACCACTTTACCCCTTCCTTTCCCTTTAAGCTTTGCTAGTCTTGATACCCATGGTAATGGGATTGCTGAGTCCTCGTAGCTCACAGATTACTACAAAAACAGTTGCAGGTACAGGTTATATGATGATGTTGACGCAAGAGCGATGCTTGTTTGCTTGTTTGGAGTTCTTCTTCTGCTTCTTCTTCGATCAGGGGATAGGTTCCAGGTCGGCAGCCTGGGCTAGCAGGGTGGATGTCGTTTGAGTTTCTGTTTGTGTTTCATCCATAGTCGGATGATGCTCTGATGTATTATGATGTTGTATTCATGTGGCATTGTATGCCTTATGTTTGTATCCCCATCTGTTATGTAATGTTGATGTAATGATATCCACCTTGCAAAAGCGTTTCAATATGCGGGTCTATCCTTGGTGGGACCTTCGAGTTCCTTTTGGATAGGGTCGCATATTGGGCGTGGCAAATTGGTATCAGAGCCTCGACCGACCATAGGAGCCCCCTTGATTGTTGGCCGTTGTTGAGTCTAGAAGAAAACTATTTTGAGTCTTAGGATTATATATATCGGAGAGTAGGATTCTTTTTACTCCTCAGCCCCCTTCGTCGCTCTGGTGAGGTCTCCTGACGTAGATGTTTTACTTTCCTCTCCTCAAATTGCACTAAAATTTTTTTAGGATCACGCGGGTATCTTGGAATCGTTCCGATGGTTTTGTGACGAGAACATTGTTCTTGGTGCCTCCTGACATTTAGGGGTTGTGGCAGTGTCCCGGGGAGTTGAGCTCCGAGGTGTTGTCGTCACAATTTTATCGTTGCAGTTCTGGAATACCTGAGTTTTGCCGACATCGAAAATCTCTTTTATGCAGTTGTTGGTGAGATAACCTCGACGTCACCCAGTACTGGGGAGTTCGGGAGTATTGCCATAACTCGTATAACGGATGCTTTTCGAAGGTTGAGGTACACGATTTCCGAAGGTTTCTTGGTTATGTGTTGACGGATGGATACAGCTTGGATGTAGGTATTGTTAGTTTGGGTGAGATATATTGCTTCCCCTGTATCCCCAACACCAGATTGCATAACCAGAGAGTTTCGGGAGTTTTATAGGTGGGAATTCAAGTAGCTCCTAGAATATCTTTCTGACAGATGCATGATATGGGATTGGGTAAATCTCTATCATATACTATTTGTTCCGGCTTATTATGCAAGCCAAATCCTTTGTTTTGTTTTATTTGTGGTATTCGAGTTGCTTCAAGTCAAGTGTTGATTCCATACCTTTCAAGCGGTGTTCTCATATTTTTATGGGAGTACTAATCCTTCTTGATCACTGAGGTTGTCATGTCAACTCTTTTCCAACCGTTGTGCTTCTCTTCAAGTGGTTCCCATCATTTTTTCCCATCCGCAAGATCAATTCTAAGTTTTCTCAACGGTATCCGTTTCATCCGTCCCCAAGTTGCCTTTGTTTTCCCGCCCTCCCACCCTTTTTTTCTGCAAGGACTCAGATTTCTTAATCAAGTATCCATTTATTCATGTGAAGTCACTTCACTCTTTTCAATCAATGTTCTGATCCGGTGATTTCCCATGAAGATGCTCAACAGTTTCAAGTTCATCATTCTTCATTCTCGTATTCTTTTACGGTGGATTTAATTCAAGCTTTCGGTGTTGATCATATCCCTTTCCTTGTTTCAAATGTTTTCCCACATCAGTGCACCTCTTAATCATTCACCTCTCTTTATTCGTATCCGGAGTGCTAAAGATATCTCAGAAGATTTGTATTTCCATTCTTAATCCGTTCAAGCTATTTGGAGATTGTTATCTCATCCAAGCCATTTAATTCTACTGGTGCAATCTCTATTTCAAGCAATCCTTCAATGATGTTTCTTTTGAGTGGGCCCTAACCCACAGGTCTTTTCTCAGGATCTTACCTGACTATTCTAATTATTCAGGAGCGATTCCCAAATTCTTTTCTAAGCTTGACGTAAGAATGAATTTCCATCAGTCACATGTTTTCCAAGATCGATTTCAAATTATTTTTTCTTGTTGGCTCAACCTCTTTGTTTTTCATTCTCCCGGAGTATCTCCAAAATTCAGTGTGGTTCTCGTCATCATTCTCAACATGTGAAGACCGAAGAAGTGTTTCCTCTAAATCTTGTCCTTTCTCTCGAAGATTCATGGCTCTCTTAAATTCTTTTCACCCATCCGGAGCAATTCAAGAGTCTTTTCAGATTGATTCTCTGGAACACATCATCTCAGAATCATTCATTCCAGCCTTCAGCTCTCGTTATCCAAATGTTACCGGTGCATCGCTCAAGTATTCTCTAATCAGTTCATGATCTCTTCGTTCTCATGTATCTAAATCCCCTCAAGTATCTTCATTCATTTTCCAATTCTTCCCGGTGAATTATGCCTTTGCTACTTTTGTTTTCAATTCTTACGATGGTCCATTCAAGATTCATCTTCTCTTGTTATCGTATTAATTCATTCGTTGTTTCCAAATCCCACCGGTGGTTCCATCAATACCTTCTCAAGTTTGCACTATATCTATCTTAATCCTTTCTACGAGAATAAGTAGTATGCCAAATCCGTTGCTTGTCATCAATTCAAATTGATGAAGCATACGCATAATGTAATTCTTATTCTTGTTTCATCCAAGTGAATAATTCCTTCTTCCGGAGATTGTTCATGAGGAAGTAATTCTCGGTTCTAGTATTCATCTTTTCTTTCCGGAGTTCCAAGTTTTCTTGGTTATATCGTCGCAAAGCTCCATCTAAATCATCGCAAGGCTTCACGTTGTGTTTTCAACTTCTCTTTATTTTTATCATCCTTTTATTACCGGAGTTCTTCATGGAGGCTCTACATGGTGGTTTGTCAAGGATTCTATTCATTCTTCAATTGTTCTTCAAGATTTCTCTCGAAGTTATGATCTGCCAAGCTATACTCTAAAATAAACATGGTGCTCAACACATGTTTTATTTTGAGGAGTTCAAGTATTCTTCATCTTGCATTTTGAGGTGCAATTCTCCTACCTTATCTTTTGAGATGGTGTTATATCATTCTTGACAGTTTCCCTTCAAGTTTTATGATTCACAAGTTGTCAAGAATGAGATATTGTGAAACCATCATTTTCTCTTCGATCATGAATTGTTTCAACCCATATAAATCTCTTCGTTGGAGTTATCTTGTGTCATATTTAACCTAAAGCCTTCCATTGGGAATGTTGCTATTTGTGGTGCTTATCAATGATCCAAGTTTTTCTCCAATCCTCTCGGCGAAAGGAGTTGTCATCTCCATGTTGACCTCAATCCAATCTATTGTTTCCGTTAGTGGCAGAATTTCGCCTCAATTTTGAGAAGTTTTCCATAAGCCCACTACAAACTTGTGTTTTTTGTTGTTGATTTTCCAACAACTCCGTTCAATCCTTCTTTGCAAGGATGCTTTCCAAGTTCATTTGTGGCAGAAATTGTCATTTTCTTCTCCGCCCCTTTATCCCAACAATCTAGCTTCTATTCTTTCGTTCCGGAGGCATTGTGATGTTTCTCTTTTCACTCATCATCTTGCTTTGGCAAGATCATGTTCTTCTCCTTGCTTCTCCATTTAACCGGAGTGTTGTGTCATCTCTTCAAGTTCTTTCATCTTATCAAGTTTTGCCTATCGTTTCAGTCGGAGTGCTGTCTGAAATCCTTCTTACCCCTTGTGCCATTCCTTTAATAGTTCTAGAGGCAGTGTGTTGTTGATTTCATCAAGTATCTTCCCATCTTCTCAAGTTCATGTTCTATTCCTTCCATGTTCAACCGGAGTGCTGCCTGAATTCTTCCTCTCTCATCTTGTATTAACCGGAGTGGTTTCGAATTCTATCCTGTCCATTATACTCTTGATTCATGTCTTTGCAACCTTCATGTTCTCGTAATGTTCCTTGTTCCTTTTTTTTCTAACGGATTGTTTGCAATCTCGTTCATCTCTATTGTACTCTTTCTTTTAAATTGCTCAACCTCTCAAAGTTCGTGGTTTCACTCATTCGTCAAAGAAGCAACTTAGTTTACCTCTTATCTTCCTCTTCCCTCCGGTGCCATCCTAGATCTCGGGACGAGATCCTCTTGTAGTGGTGGAGTGTTGTAACGCCCCGGATACAACTTTCCATATTCGTAACTCCGACTCTTGCCATTTCCGGCTATGTGATTTATTTTTTCCTCCCTGGTTGGGTTTTTGTCTGTTGTTTTGCATTTTTTTCTTGTTATGCATTTCATCTCATTGCATCATTTGCATCGCATCGGCACTCTTTGCCATCATTGTTTTTTTTTAACTTGCACCCATTCGTAGTTGCCGCGTTCCCCTTGCCTCCTTTGACCGTTCTGAGACCAACCACCCCCTTGCACGCGATCGCCTTGTTCCTCTGCACAACCACCGACCCCCTCTTCCGTGCGTCCGAAATACTTGCCCGAACCCGAACCAGTCTGTCGTCACTGTTGGATCCGAATCATCCCCAAATATCCCGAAAGTATCTTCGTTTCTTTGTTGGTTTCTTCCTAGTCTATTTTTTCTGTCCGTCCGATTACGATCGGAGGGAGGAGATAGCCCCTAGCCTAACCTACCCGCTATATATACTAGTCTAAACCGAGACCAAATCCCTAATTTCTAGGGATCCTCCTAGCCGCCGCCGCCACCTCTCTCCCACATCCACCTCGGGATCCTCCCATTCCCCACCGAGCCAATCGCCAGCCTCTTTCCCGATCCACCCCTCGCCGAGCCTTCGTACAGTAGCCAGCCGACGCCCGATCCAGGATGGATCGAGGCCACGGCCTCGCCCGCCTCTGCCTCCTCTGCTGCCGAGCGCGACCCGCCTTCGTCTCCTCCACCCCGCCGTCGAACCCAGCCACCAAAGCCACGCCGCCGGCCTCGTCCCTGCTCGTCCTCCTCTCAGTTGGAAGGAGCAAGGCCCCTCGCGCCCGATCTCCCTCGACCTCCTCCGTCCCGCGAGCAGCAGCAAAAGGACCATCGTCGTCGCCCTCCTCTTCTCCTCCCGAGCGCGTCCGTCCTCGCAGTCCCGCGTTAGGAGCTCCTTCCCCGCACCGTCGTCGTCCTTCGTCCCCGTTTTTCCTCGCCGGAGCCTACTGCAGCCCTGCCTCCGCCGCCTTGCCTTGCTGTCCCCGCCGCCAAGTCCGGCCGTGGCCGACGCCCCGCCTCCGCTCCTCTGCTTCCTCTATGTCCTCCCGTCAAGCGCTGGAAAGGACAGCAGCAGCACCAGCCGCGCCTGTCCCGCGCCCGTCATCGCCTGGAGCCGCCTCGCCAAGTCCCCTGCCTCGCCATTGCCGCCCCTGAGCTCCGTCTGCGCCGTCATTGCCCGGATCCGGCGCCAGCCAGCCGGATACGCCCCATCCCCACCTCGCTGGGCCTTCTCTGCAGTCCATCGCCGACCTCCCCTGCTCCTGCATCGAGCAGGAGAAGACGCACGCAGCCAGCGCCTCTGCTCGCCTGCGTTGACCGAGTCCCTGCGCCTGGGCTGCCTCCCCTCCAGCGCCAAGGCCCATCGCCCCTCCTGCAGCGTCCCCTCCGACCGGCCCAAGGCCCAGGGTGAGCAGCCCCTCCTCTCTGTTCAGCCCAACGGTGCTCCAGATTCAGCCCATGTGTATTTTTTTCCTGCGTGCGAATTTAGCTATTACCCCGGATTTACTAGTTTTGCAGAAAAGTCCCTAGTCTTCATGCATATAATAACTCTTGAACCGTGCATCAGAATTAAATAATTTATACATGTAAAATGCTCAAAAAATTGTGTAGATTAATAATATGCCACTTTCATCTATGTTAAAAATGTTTAACATGTTGTTTGTGTTTATTTTGCATAATGCCATGCTAAAATGATTTATTTCATAACTAAATAACCGTAACTCTGTTTTAAATAAACTTTATATGTAAATGGGGTGGGAAAATGCCTAGATTAACATGGTGCACTTTATTTACCTGTTTAACAATAATAAAATTGTGTTTAGGGCAGAACAGTACCAAATCCAAAATATGCACATGGGGATTTTCCAGAATTGTTGTTTGTTGTTTCCGGCCTCACTTAAACTTGCCTAGATAGGTAGATTAATTATGTTTCACCTCTTGCCATGTTTAACAACATTTAATATTGTTAAGTCCCTAACCGGGAGTGAACTAAATAATTGATGTGGTGTATTGCATACTGAGCTCCATTTAACTTGTAGAGTTGTTTGTGCATATTGCCATGCCATGCCTCATTAAAATGGACATGCATCATACTTGATTGTGCATCATGCCATGATTATGATTGTGCATTTACCATGTTGTTTGTTTCTTTTCCGGTGTTGCTTCTTAGTTCCGGTAATGTTGTGATTGTGAGGACTCGTTCTTCTTCCTAGCGGGATTTCAGGCAAGATGACCGCTACCCTGGATCTCACTACTATTATTGCTATGCTAGTTGCTTCGTTCTATCGCTTTGCTGCGCTACCTATCATCTGTTTGTCGAGCCATCCCATGTTGCCATGAACCTCTAACCTTCGACACCTTTCCTATCCAAACCGTTGTTTGGCTATGTTACCGCTTTGCTCAGCCCCTCTTATAGCGTTGCTAGTTGCAGGTGAAGTTGAAGATTGCTCCATGGTGGACAGGATTATGTTGGGATATCACAATATCTCTTATATTGTTAATGCATCTATATATTTGGTAAAGGGTGGAAGGCTCGGCCTTATGCCTGGTGTTTTGTTCCACTCTTGCCGCCCTAGTTTCCGTCATACCGGTGTTATGTTCCCGGATTTTGCGTTCCTTACGCGGTCGGGTGATTTATGGGACCCCCTTGACAGTTCACTTTGAATAAAACTCCTCCAGCAAGGCCCAATCTTGGTTTTACCATTTGCCTCACCACCACCTATATTTCCCTTGGGAGTAATTAACCCAAGGGTCATCTTTATTTTAGCCCCCCGGGCCAGTGCTTGTCTAAGTGTTGGTCCGAACCGAGCAGCCTGCGGGGCCACCTCGTGGCAACTCGAGGGCTGGTTTTACTCGTAGCTTGACTTATCCGGTGTTGCCCTGAGTACGAGATATGTGCAGCTCCTATCGGGATTGTCGGCGCATCGGGCGGCTTTGCTGGTCTTGTTTTACCATTGTCGAAATGTCTTGTAAACCTGGATTCCGAGTCTGATCGGGTCTTCCTGGGAGAAGGTCTATTCCTTCGTTGATCGTGAGAGCTTGTCATGGGCTAAGTTGGGACACCCCTACAGGGTATAATCTTTCGAAAGCCGTGCCTGCGGTTATAGGCAGATGGGAATTTGTTAATGTCCGTTTGTAGATAACTTGACACCAGATCCGAATTAAAACGCATCAACCGTGTGTGTAGCCGTGATGGTCTCTTTTCGGCGGAGTCCGGGAAGTGAACACATTTTCTGAGTTATGTTTGACGTAAGTAGGAGTTCAGGATCACTTCTTGATCATTACTAGTTGACGACCGTTCCTTTGCTTCTCTTCTCGCTCTTATTTGCGTATGGTAGCCACCATATATGCTTAGTCATTGCTGCAGCCTCACCACTTTACCCCTTCCTTTCCCTTTAAGCTTTGCTAGTCTTGATACCCATGGTAATGGGATTGCTGAGTCCTCGTGGCTCACAGATTACTACAACAACAGTTGCAGGTACAGGTTATGCGATGATCCTGACGCAAGAGCGATGCTTGTTTGCTTGTTTGGAGTTCTTCTTCTGCTTCTTCTTTGATCAGGGGATAGGTTCCAGGTCGGCAGCCTGGGCTAGCAGGGTGGATGTCGTTTGAGTTTCTGTTTGTGTTTCATCCATAGTCGGATGACGCTCTGATGTATTGTGATGTTGTATTCATGTGGCATTGTATGCCTCCCCATCTGTTATGTAATGTTGATGTAATGATATCCACCTTGCAAAAGCGTTTCAATATGCGGGTCTATCCTTGGTGGGACCTTCGAGTTCCTTTTGGATAGGGTCGCATATTGGGCGTGACACATGGTAGCTTGCTACTGCTCCGGAACACTTAGGCTGGCCGGCATGTGTCCTTCTTCGTTCCTGTGTCTGTCCCTTCGGGGAAATGTCACGCGATGAATACCGAAGTCCTATTAGCCCGCTACAGCCCGGCTCACCGGAGTCCTGCTAGCCCAGTGCTACAGCCTGGATTCACTCGCTGATGACCGACACATTCGATGCTGGGTCATGGATGCTTGTCCCTGTAAGTTTGTGGCACTTTGGGTTTACGACTAGCCATGTCAACCCGGGCTCCTTATCATATGGATGCTAGCGACACTGTCATATACGTGTGCCAAAAGGCGCAAACGGTCCTGGGCAAAGGTAAGGCGACACCCGTGGGAATACCGTGCGTGAGGCCGCCAAGTGATATGAGGTGTTACATGCTAGATCGATGTGGCATTGAGTCGGGGTCCTGACAGCTTTGGTATCAGAGGCTGACTGCCTGTAGGATTACCAAGCCAAACTGGTCGAAGTTGTGTCTAAAAATGCTTTAGTTATGTAAGGGAATTGATTGTGGGATGGAACGTAAGGCTCCTTTTACTCCTTATACCTCATGGTCTTCTGATCTGAGTCATCTTATCTTTCCTATGGGGTTAAGAACTAGGCTTCTCATCTATCTACTAGGACGACGAGTTACTATGTTAGAGACTTATAGGATTGATAGTTTCGAGCCTCAATTCAGTTTCTACTACTTTTAGTATGTTCTCAGTTGAACCAGAACCTTGATATGATGTTGTTAAGTGACTATGCAAATCCTTGTGAATGTCTCAAATCTTTTCTGAGAATTTACAGCCGTTATGCTGTCCGAGTCATCCCAGGTTTTTGAACAGTCGGATGCATTTGCAAATCCTTTCTTTCCAATCCCGATGTCCTTATGGTCAGAATAAGCACACTAACCGGTGCGTTGAGGTAATTTATTGCCTTGACATATATGCTGGAGCTATTGTTTTAACCCTAGGTGTTTTAGGGAGTCACCTAGTAATCTAGCAATGTTTAGTGTTCCCAGTGTGAAGATTCTGGCCATCATTCTCGAAAGCATCTCGTGATGCTACTTAGGAGTAGGTATTCTATTCCTGGGTTCTTGAACCCGAGATTCACTCTACTTACTTCATGTTGATAGTGTTTGCTAGTTCCTTTAGGTTATTAGTAACCTTGCGATAGTCCTCGAGGTCCGTGGTATTTCCTTCTTCCAAATACCATGAACCATTCAGGCAGAAGTTATTTGAACCAAAAGATCACAATCAGAGTACTCTTGAGGAGTTCTCCATTCATAAATCTTCATAAATCGTGACTCTGCCAGTCCTACCTCTCTGCATGGGTTATCCGGAAGAAACATGTTGAACTTGGTTCAACATACTAATCTATGCACCCACAACTCAGAAAATTATATGTTCTTTGAGTTGTCCCTCTTAGTTGTCTTCTGACCTTCGTCTATCATTTGATAGTCAAGAGTATGCGTGCATTCGTTCATCGATACCTATTACTCTTGTGGTCCGTCAAGCCATTCTATTCTGGAATGACTAGGAGAAACCAGTACCTTGTCCATTTCCAGGATTGGGTCAAAGCAGTCGTACTCCACAGATCAAATTGCTAATCTTGCTTTTGCTCTGTTCTACCTTGGAGTATTACCATCTTTATATCAAGAATGTCATGGGAATTGCACACCATCCTATGAACTCTTGATACAGTGATACTTCTCTCCATCATTATTCATTTCTCGGTTCCCATGTTGTTGCAACAGGAATGTCGACAAGTGAATCATGATGTGTGAAATCAATACTCCTAGCAACCTTGTTGCTTGGTAGTTAAAGGACAATAATTTCATTCTTAGCGTGTTGGTTCTTGAATCATCATTCTAAGACTGTTCGTGCTACCTAGTCCTTATTTCTGGTGCACCCTTCGATCAATGAGTTAGGGTTTCAATGCCTTGCTTAATTGATCACATCATCTTGCCTCGGAAACAAGATTGTTCTCGAGCTTAATAACATATTGGTGGTTCATAATTTTCTGAATATCTTCTCGGAAGTATTATCGGGTCGTCACCCGACCGCTATGTTGAGCTCGTGATCAAGTTGGTTTCTTGTAAACCAACCTTCTCCAAGGATCTGTGTAGGATACCCCTGAGCTAGTTGGTTAAGCTAAACAACAACTTGGAGAGTTGGAAGATAAAAGCTTGTCCGACTTAGTTCATTTTATGGGATATCTTGTATGTATGTTGAAGAAATATGATATCCTCATCAATTGATCCTCGAGACCAGTTGTTGGAGCTATTGTCTTGCCAAAACTTTGATTTGAGTATGGGCTATCATCAAATCAAATCAGAACCAACGATATTCGTAATGTTATCTTACTCGTGGTTGTTCCTCGAGCATACACCATTATATCTTTCGGGTCTGACCAATACTATCACCTTGTTCACATAGTTATGGAATTCCATCTCCATGGGAATCTGGATGAATTGTAGTTGAGCCCATCGACAACATCCTTGTTTTCTCCATAATTTTGTTGAACATTAAGCTAGTGTTGGAAACTTTTGAAAGCATTTGTTCATGCTAGCTCGTGAAGCATATGTTTGGACGAAAGAAGTGAGTCCCTCTAATTCATGTGCAATTGATGCAAGTTGCCGCCATGAGTTTGAGAAGTCTTATTTTACCTCCTCCGGAATCATCCCAAGTCAGTCATGCACGTGCAAAGTATTCTGTGGTCTGTTAGACTGATCATCTTCATTCCATATGAACTCCGTAGCACATCAAGCCACTGATTGATTTGTTCAAGGAGAAGGAGCTCCTTCCTAAGAGTATACCTTATGCAAGGACTTCGATATCCTCGATGATGGTTCCCCACCGGAACTCGGTAGTGTTTTATTGTAAGACTACCATGTGATCATGTTCGTCTGGGACAACATGTTCACATGTCTGTAGCAGAACCAGCTCATGTTTTGGAGCTTGCTATCGTAGTTCATCTCCCGAGAATCCCGCAATGTCATCTCGTCGATTTGTGTTGCAAACTTTCATTTTTCTTCCTAGACTCGATGAGTCTGGATTATTCTGACACCAACCAGATCTGAATCTCGGGCAGATATGATGGTTGGAACGTTTCCCAAGAACTATAGTAATGGTCTCACTGTAACCTGTAAAGTGGATGTCGTGGCCAACACACCTAGCCGGAAGGCCTATTATTATAGTATCTTGGTTGAGGAAGTTGGTCACCTCCCCATAAGGACTTCGTAGGATTTACTCCTTAGATGTTCCTTATGGATTTTCTTTTGTGCTCCCGAAGTCCGACCTTTTACTTGATGTTCTGGGAACCAAACCATTTTAATTAATGGGTTGCACTAGAACATCAAGGAGAACATTAGAAGTGGAGTGCTAAATGTCTCTCGGTCGATCATCCAGATTTAGTCCCCTTGGCCCCGCTAAGGTGAAATCCAAGAAGGTGTTGTCTTCCTTTGCATCTACATCATCCATCATTATTCGTCATGGTAGTATGTTGTGTCGCCAGGATCCCTGACACGGATATTGGTTAAACCTTGATGAATATGGAAATGCCCAAGCTCTTGAAAGCATGCACAAGCATTAGGTGCTATCATAGTTACTAACCGAGATTGTTCCCAGTTTTCCTCGCTTATGCTATAACCCTTTCAACAGTGGACTCACTCTCTACTGTTGAGCTTTTCCCCAGTTACTAAAATCATCCCTTGTGTTGTTTTCAACAAGGTAATCCACATCATCCATACTGGTCCGGGTATGTCATTCCACCGAACTCCTCCAAATGATCGATTGTGAATTACCTTAGGCTGGTATAAAGAGTTTCAATGATCTCTGAATCAAAGGTAATTCTTTTTGCCGCTTAAGGGGATATTCTACGAGTCACCTTGCCTAAGGTGTCTCGTTGTGGTATCATGGCAACTATTTCCCTCGCCACTTTGAAACCTCATCAAATTGTTTCTTCCGTCCTTCATGATGTGTGTTTTGCCTCTCAGCTCAAGAGATGTTCTACATCTCATTCCATGAGTTGATCTTGTGATCATTAAAATGATCCATCCTTGTAGAGTGTTTCTGTCCTCGTGTTGGATGAAGATCTCAAAAGCAAAGACGTCAAGATTGTTTTGAGTCAACAGGTCAACACCTCGAGAAGACAGTTGGATCTTGGAGCTCATGTTATTAGTTTGTGTCCCCTTTGTCTTCTTACCTCACGCCTTAATCTCGGGGCGAGATTCTTGTTTAGTGGGGGTGAGTTGTCACAGCCCTAGAGTTTGTTTGCAAATAGTTGCACAAGCATCCATGCATCATGTCTCAATTTCTTTGAAAGTTGAATTGGGGGTGATCAAACCCTAGCACTTTGAAATCCAAATAGGTCCAACTTAAATAAATTGCATTCAAGAACCCAAAATGCTCTTATTTGATGTTTGATACTTTTGGCAATGGTTTTGATCCATACCAAAAATAATGAACATTTTTAAGGAACAACTTGGGCACTGAATTTAAGTCATAAAATATTTGAATTGGGGTATTTAATTGCTATAAATATTATTAAATGCTCCAACAATTCTGAAAATAGCTAAGGGCTTCTGAGATAATTCAGTTAATGCCCATAACTAATTTCAGGATTTATAGAAATGATTTGGTGTTTTTACTAAATCAAAAACAAATTGCAAAAGTAGAAAACAGAAATAAATAATAAGGAAAACACTTACCTGGAAACTTACCTGGCGCTCACCGAAGCCCACCTGGACAGCCCAGCACTGTTGGCCAGCCCACAGGGGCATGCCCGTCTTCTTCCTTCAGCCAGTAGGCAGAGGAGAGGCGTGGCGCGCGCGCGAGCGCCATGCCACCAGGCTTCCTGCCTGCGTCCGAGGACAGCGCGACGCCGCGAATCCCCTCCTCGGTGTCGTTCCAATCCGTCTGACCCCCTCACTCTTCTCCTTCGTCTCTCCCTCGCCTCTCCCTCTCGCTCAACCGAACCGCGCCGCCGCCGCCGCCGAGCTACACCACGTCCACAGCCACCCCCTCGCTCCCTCTCCGCATCCCTGAGCTCCGCCCCGACCCCATGGAGCTACACACCCGACGCACGCGATCAGAGGAGGCCGCAGTCAACCGGAGCGTCATCGTCTTCATCTCTGATCGCCGCCGTCAATTCGCCAGCGCAGAAGCTTCCCCGAGCACGCCGAGCTTCTCTTCCGACCCCTTGTGAGCTCCTGCACCTTCCCCTATGCTCGCCCCCCCTCTGTTTCTCTCCGCTAGCTCGATTCCGCCGGAGCCGAGAGCTCATCGCCACCGGCCATGGTGCCGCCGTCGTTTTAGCCACCACAGCTCGTGCCTGAGCGCGTCAACGCGTTCGGTGCCTTCCCAGGAGCATGCAGATCCCACCAGCTCTTCCTCCCGAGCACCCTAACGCCGAGCCCGAACTAACCCGAGCTCCGGCCACCGCTGCCGAGCTCGCCGCCGTCAGCTCCGGCCACCACACGCCCGTCTACCACCCCCATCCGATGCACGCTGGCAAGAGCTCTGTAACGAGCCTAGTCGCGCGTCGAACGGAGCACCCCCAGCCCAATCCCGAGCACCTCCACCGTGTTTGACCCCGTCGGCGGCTAAACGCCGGCAGGTTGACTGGCTTGACCGGCGATGATGACGTGGCCGCTTAATTAGGCACTAATCACCTCCAGTTAGCCCCTAACAGACACTGACAATGGGCCCCAGGCCACTAACTAAATTAGATTAGTTAGGTTAGTCACTGACGGATGGGACCCACAGGTCAGGATTTACCTGGATCGTCTCCGTCGACTGCTGATGTCACGATGATGCAATGCTGACGCAGTAAATGATTTTCTGGATTTAAAATAAATCAGAAATTCCAGAAAATGTTTAAAACTTGTAAAATTCATAGAAATTCAACCGTAACTCCAAATGAAATAAATTATATATGAAAAATGATCAGAAAAATCCAATCTATCCATCTGTACCATTTTCATGCATGTTAGAACAACTTTTGTTCACTGTTTAGGTCAAATCAATTAAACGGCATTTGAATAATCACATATGGAGTTTGAATTTGAATCTTGTATTCAAACCAACTTCATTTAATCTGTTGCTAGTTGCATTAGCCAAACACACTCATTTTGCCATGTCATGATCATGCATCATATTGTGCATTAAATTGATTGTGTTTCCTTCTGTGTTGCCGGTGTTTGTCCCCTCTCGATAGACGTGGTTCTGACGATGAGTTCGATGACACCAACGAAGAACTATATTATCTTCAGAAGTGCCAGGCAAGCAAAACCCCCTTGTTCATTCCGATACAATCCTACTCTCTCGCCCTGCTCTCTTTTACTGCATTAGGACAACAACGAGTCATTTGTTACTTGCTGCGGTAGCTGAACCCCTTTATCCTCTGCATGACCTGTCATTGCCACAGTAAATAGATGAAACCAACTAGCATGAGTAGGAGTTGTTTAAGCCCTGTTGTGCCTACTCATTCATGCTTGTTTGTCATGCCTGCTACTGCTTAGAGTTGAGTCAGGTCTGATTCATCGGGGGTGAATCAGAGGTGTGTGATCATGTCCTACTGTGTGTGAGCTAAGTGTGTGAACACGATTTGGTAAAGGTAGCGGTGAGAGGCCATGTAGGAGTACATGGTGGGTTGTCTCATTGCAGCCGTCCTCAGGAACTGAGTTCTGTGTTTGTGATCCATGATTCAGCTACTACCACGCATTGGTCCCGAAACGAATGGACCCTCTCGGCTTCTTAATCACCCTTGGCCTCTGTCCAGGAGTTGCAAGTAGTTTCTGGTGTTTGTAGTATGCTGGAGGCTGTGCGCAGTGCTGACCAGAGGGGTGGGCTGTGATGCGGTAGGCACATGGCCAGTTATACCGGGCGCCCGTTTGGTGTCTCGGAACCCTGTTCACATTGTTTGGGGCTGTGAGAGAAACCCCGGCCGGATCTCCTCATGGATGGAACCCGAATAGGCGATAAACCTGGACTAGAGACTTGAGTGTTTAGGTAGGCCGTGGCCGACACCCACGTTGGGCTTCCGCTTGAAGGTTGCCGAGTACATGTCGTGTAAATGGCGGTAAGTGGTGAGAGCGTGTGTGAAGAAGTACACCCCTGCAGGGTTAACATCATCTATTCGAATAGCCATGTCCGCGGAAAAGGACTTCTGGGTTGCCTGTACAGTTCATAGACAAGTGAAAGTGGATACTTTAAAATGCGCAAGATAAGCGTGAGTGCTATGGATGGCGTTCTCGTAGGGAGACGGGAGTGGATCCATAGTGGTGTATTGGTTGGTGAATATGTGGACTCGTGTGCGCCACCTCAAAAGAGTTACTTGCAGTCGTAGTTCAGGTTAGCCACCTAGTCAAAGCTGGCTTGCTGGAGTTAAACTCCACCACCCCCTTTGTTGATAATGGTGCATATGTAGTTAGGTCTGATGTAAGTCTTGCTGGGTACATTTGTACTCACCTTTTCCTATTTTACGTTTTTGCAGAGGGACTTCAGTCTCGTTAGTAGTTCCGCGTGGACTTCGACGTTTAGCTTGTTACCTCAGCTACGATCTTGTGCCCTCGGCAGGATCTGGTAGATAGTCAGGCTTTCAAGCCTTTTTCATTTGTAGATGTCTGTACTCATACATGGTGTGCTTCCGCATGTGCTTTGATTTGTATGCTCTGAATGTTGGGTCATGAGACCTATGTTTGTAATATCTCGCTCCTCGGAGCCTATTGAATAAAATACTTGAGTCGTAGAGTCATGTTGTGATGCCATGTTGTATTTGCACATATCAAGCATATTGTGTGTATGCTATTGAAATGCTTGGTATGTGTGGGATCTGACTATCTAGTTGTTTATCCTTAGTAGCCTCTCTTACCGGGAAATGTCTCCTAGTGCTTCCACTGAGCCATGGTAGCTTGCTACTGCTCCGGAACACTTAGGCTGGCCGGCATGTGTCCTTCTTCGTTCCTGTGTCTGTCCCTTCGGGGAAATGTCACGCGATGAATACCGGAGTCCTGTTAGCCCGCTACAGCCCGGTTCACCGGAGTCCTACTAGCCTAGTGCTACAGCCTGGATTCACTCGCTGATGACCGACATGTTCGATGCTGGGTCATGGATGCCTGTCCCTGTAAGTTTGTGCTACTTTGGGTTTACGACTAGCCATGTCAGCCCGGGCTCCTTATCATATGGATGCTAGCGACACTGTCATATACGTGTGCCAAAAGGCGCAAACGGTCCCGGGCAAAGGTAAGGCGACACCCGTGGGAATACCGTGCGCGAGGCCGCAAAGTGATATGAGGTGTTACATGCTAGATCGATGTGGCATTGAGTCGGGGTCCTGACAACAGTGCGCAAAATGGGCATAGACCCTCAAGGATTAAACCCACAAAAAACGACCTTTAAAGGCGTCATACCAGGTGTAGAGGCCAACTGTACAGGCTCAGTTACACTCAAAGTGGTCTTCGGATCCCCGGATAACTTCCGAAGCAAGGAATTAATCTTCGACATAGTCCCGTTCCGTAGCGGCTATCACGCACTGCTCGGATGAACCGCATTTGCAAAGTTCAATGCGGTGCCGCACTATGCATACCTCAAGCTCAAGATACCAGGCCCTCGAGGAGTAACCACGGTTAATGGAAACACCAAACGCTCTCTCCGAATGGAGGAGCATATGGCGGCCCTCGTGGCGGAAGTACAAAGCAGCCTCTTAAGGCAATTCTCGAGTCCGACTACTAAACGTCCGGACACCGTCAAGCGCGCCCGGAGTAACCTACAACAAGACCGCCTAGCACGTTCTGAGCACGCGTAGCAATGCGGCCCCAACCTCAGCCCTCGCGAAATCGCGAGACCGGTACCATGCGTACATAACTACGCTCTGGAGATACCATGGGCATAGGGGGAGGGGCACGACCACGGCATGCCCAGAGTGCGGCTCAACCGCACCAGGGGCTCCCAATTGTTTCATTCTTTTTTTTCTTATTCTCAGGACTCCGTTTTCCAGAAGCCCTGTCCGGCAATAGAATCGCCGAACTCACGATGCAACAGCCAGGGAAGCAGAAAAGCTATGTCGAGTGTCCAGGTGGTCTCTATTACGAGCAGTATACCTGTTTTACATACCATCCCGCAGCCTACCCCTTGAGGGGGACATGTTAAATAGTCCCATCCCTTGCTTATCGCACTATTTGTATCGTTCTGCTTTCATTGCAGTATCTTTTGAATAAACAATACATAGCTTCTGCTTATGATTGCATTCCTTTTTTTCCATAAATGTTCATCTATGACATGTTGCACCCGTACAACTTGGTACGGTCAATACACCAGGGGCTTAAGTACCCCAAAACATGGTGTGATAAGTCCGAACACTTTCACAAGTGCGGCACCCCGAACTTATAGCATTATATGCATCGGCTCCGAATCATGTCTTGGGTCAATAGTTGGGTTTGCCCGGCTCCCATGTTTTGGTACCTTACGTTCCGTTATATTAGCAAAGGTAGCGCTGGGAGAACCACTGCGATTGTGCCCCGGTTGAGCTGGGTTGAGCACATCAGTGGAGAAAGCTAAAACTGACCGTCATGATAGGGCGAGAGCTGGTCGCTGTTCAAGAGGTTTTTCGGGTCCCTAAAGACTCATGCCGCTTAGAGCGAGGAGTCGACATTGTCCGGCCAAGGCGTGGATAGCGCCCCGAACTCGGTCTTTCGAATACCAGGGGCTTCCCCGAAATTTAAAATTATAGAATTCCATGGCTAAGTGAGAGTGTTCAAGCATTATAGTCCGGTTTCCTCATTCGTCGTGTTGAACGCCTCCCTCGAAGGACCCAAGAATGGGAACAAGAGCGCTCAATATTATCCCGAACACCCCAGCACTCGTGGCATGGGGGGCTGAAGCCAACGACTCGCCATATCTCAAATTTGATAAACGGCCGCACAAAAGGTAATATTTTAAATTAACAAGCGTTGCTTAGCGCAAATGAACAAAGTTTTCAGCGTAGACGATAACAAATGCGAGTCTACTCAAAAATTACATCTTTGGAGCATTCACCCGCTATAAGGCGGGCACCCTTCAGGACGCCCTCATAGTACATCTCGGGCTTGCGATACTCCTTGCCCGGCGGTGGCGTGTCCGTCACAAGCTTCTTGGCGTCCATCTTGCCCCAGTGCACTTTAGCACGGGCAAGGGCCCGACGGGCACCTTCAATGCAGACGGAGCGCTGGATGACTTCAATCCATGGACAGGCGTCCACCAGCCACTGCACCAGACCAAAGTAGCTCCCAGGCATGGCTTCTTTAGGCCACAGCCGAATTATGAGGCCCTTCATGGCCTGTTCGGCCACCTTGTGGAGCTCGACCAGCTGCTTCAGCTGGTCGCTCAGGGGCACCGGATGTCCGACCTCAGCATATTGAGACCAGAACACCTTTTCCGTCGAGCTCCCCTCCTCGGCTCGGTAGAACGCGGCAGCATCGGACTCACTACGGGGCAGATCTGCGGACGCTCCTGGAGAGCTCCGGATTCGGGTAAGTAACAGATAATTCACTTTTACATGTCTGCTTTGCATATAGAATGCCTTACCCGCCGCTATCTTTTTTATCACCTCAATCTCCTGGAGGGCCTTCTGGGCTTTGGCCTTAGCGGCTTTGGCACTCTCAAGAGCCAAGACGAGCTCGGACTCTCGAGTCTTCGAGTCACGCTCCAAACTCTCGTGTTTTTCCACGAGAGCCTGGAGCTCTTGCCGCACCTCCGCCACCCACGCCTCCTGCTTCTCTTGCTCGGTGCGCTCCGCGGCCGCACTGTTTTCGGCCTTGGACACCGCTTCCTTCAGGGTCGCCACCTCATTCGTGGCACCTGCAATACTCACGTTATTCCTGTCATTTTTTGCAACCAAATCCTTTCTATAAGGTATTACTTTAATAAGGTATTACTTACCTTCCTTGTCCTCGAGCTGCTTCTTGGCAAGGCCGAGCTCGTTCTCGGACCGCTCGAGGCTCTCCTTCAATGCATTGACCTCCGCAGTCAGTGCGGCAGAGGTCAGCAGTGCAGCTTGCATTCCCATATTGACATATTTATGTTAGACTCCTGCGTATATCTTTTTAGACCTCAGCTCGGCTTTTCTTTCTGAACACCGAACTAAGCATCAGGGGCTACTGTCTATGCGGTAATATTCTTACATATCTTTAAAACTTACCTCAAAGCCTGTTAGAAGGCTGGTACAGGCTTTAGTCCGCCCGCTCTTGGCGGACTGAACTTTCTGGATCACCGCACTCATGATAATGCGGTGCTCCTCGTCGATGGAGGCACCGTTAAGCGCCTCCATCAAGCTATCCGGTGCCTCCGGTTGGACGGAGGCCACCGGCGTCGCAGTCTTGCCCTTCTTACAAAGGGGCCACCTGCCGGACTTCGGAACCAATGTAGGTTACGGTATGGAGTCCGGAACAGGGACGGACTTAGAGCCCTCTGGGGTTTTGCCACCTTTGCGCCCGGAGTCCGGGAGGTCGCCTTGCGGCGCCTCCAGAACCACCTCCTCCTGGTTGGGCCCCTTTTGGGACTCCACCGGGGCGTCTTCTATGTCACGAGGGGAGGAGGCAGTCGGAAGTGAAGTGCTATTCACATCCGACGAATCCAGGGAGCCGCTCGACGAAGCGAGGAACTTGTCCTTGGGCAGGCTACATGGTTGTATTCGGCGTTAGAAGACACTATGCGACAAATGAAAAATCATGAATTTTTCTGGTATTCGGACACTTACGATGTCGCCAGGGGCTTAGCCCTCGGTGGCCACTCCTCTTCGCCGTCGTCGGCGTTGGTGGAGTAGTCCAGAGGCAGGGTCCTTCCCTTCTTGGACCCTCCGGCCTCCCCAGTTGGGGAGGCCTTCCTTTTCTTCTCTCCCCCCGCTGGGGGAGAGGCCTCTTTTTCCTCCTCCTCATCTTCACGGGAGGAGTCCGCCTCGGAATCGTCGGACGATGAGTCCGACAAAACCTGGCACCGGGCACTCCTTCGAGTTCCCGTGGCCTTCTTCTTGGCCTTCTTCTCCGGCACCACGTGAGGTGCCGGAACCAGCAGCCCCGACAATCGGGCGTCCGCTGGGTCTTCTGGTAAGGGAGTCGGACAGTTAACCTGCCCAGACTTCTTATGCCAGGCCTGTCAAAGGTAAGGGAGTTTAGATCCCGCATAGAGTCAAACTATGAAAAACAAGTGTCCTGTAAAGGGTAAAATAGCTTACCTCGCCGGCTTGACGCTGCGAGCTGAATCCGCGATCTTCAGTAGCGGATGCGGGAGCCTCGGCGCCCTTGAACAGCACCTTCCAGGCATCTTTGTACGTAGTGTCGAAGAGCCTGCTCAAGGTTTGGTGTTGTGCCGGATCAAACTCCCACAAGTTGAAGGCCCGTTGTTGGCACGGGAGGATCCGGCGGATGAGCATGACCTAGACTACGCTGACGAGCTTGATCTTCTTGTTCACAAGGTTTTGGACACAGGTTTGGAGTCCAGTCAGCTCTTCCAAATCACCCCATGTCAGGCCCTTCTCTTTCCAGGAGGTGAGCCGTGTGGGGATGCCAGATCGGAATTCGGGGGCCGCTGCCCATTCAGGGTCACGCGGCTCGGTGATGTAGAACCACCCTGATTTCCACCCTTTGATGGTTTCCACGAAGGAGCCCTCGAGCCATATGACGTTGGGCATCTTGCCCACCATGGCGCCTCCGCACTCCGCCTGCTGGCCGCCCACTACCTTCGGCTTGACATTGAAGGTCTTCAGCCATAAGCCGAAGTGGGGCTTGATGCGGAGGAAGGCCTCGCACACAATGATAAACGCTGAGATGTTGAGGATGAAATTCGGTGCCAGATCGTGGAAATCCAGGCCGTAGTAGAACATGAGCCTCGGGATAAATGGGTGGAGTGGGAAGCCTAGTCCGCGGAGGAAATGGGGAAGGAACACCACCCTCTGATGGGGCCTGGGGGTGGGGACGAGCTGCCCCTCGTCTGGAAGCCGGTGCGCAATGTCATTGTGCAGGTATCCGGGTTTCCTCAACTTTTTGATGTGCCCCTCCGTGACGGAGGAGGCCATCCACTTGCCTCCCGCTCCGGACATGGCTGGGGAAAGTTGAGGCGAGATGTGCGGACTTGGGTGCTGGAGCTCGAGTGCGCGGAAATGGATAAGCAAAGGAGGAAGAAGGCATAGGTAAAAAGGTGGATCCTTATCCCCTTATATGGACGGACGAAACTATGCGTCCCCACCAGCCTGGTAAAACTCGCTTATCTCCCAAGCATCGTAATCAATGGCGTGGTTGGATTACCCACGCCTGTATTGATGAGAATCCTGGAATAAGGGGGCGTGATCTCCGCTTTGATAAGACATGCCAGGGAAACCGCCTCGCTAAACACGCTGAGGTGGGACAGTAAAAACGATTCCAATAAAGGCCTGGCCGTGGTGTGACGTCACGCCGCAGAATACATCAGCAGATTGAATTTGTGTAAAGATTATTCTCTCTACGGTGGTACGTGCAACTTATTTTGCAGAGCCGGACACTATCCTTGTGTTCAAAATCTTCTATCAAGTATTCGGAGGAGGAACCCGCCTTGCAATGCCGAAGACAATATGTGCGCCGGACTCGTCGTCATTGAAGCCTGGTTCAGGGGCTACTGAGGGAGTCCTGGATTAGGGGGTGTTTGGATAGCCGAATTATCACCGTTGGCCGGACTCCTGGACTATGAAGATACAAGATTGAAGACTTCGTCCCGTGTGTGGATGGGACTTTCCTTGGCGTGGAAGGCAAGCTTGGCGATACAGATATGTAGATCTCCTACCATTGTAACCGACTGTGTGTAACCCTAACCCTCTCCGATATCTATATAAACCGGAGGGTTTTAGTCCATAGGACGAACAACAATCATACCATAGGCTAGCTTCTAGGGTTTAGCCTCCTTGATCTCGTGGTAGATCCACTCTTGTACTACCCATATCATCAATATTAATCAAGCAGGAGTAGGGTTTTACCTCCATCAAGAGGGCCCGAACCTGGGTAAAAACATCGTGTCCCTTGTCTCCTGTTACCATCCGCCTAGACGCACAGTTCGGGACACCCTACCCGAGATCCGCCGGTTTTGACACCGACAGGGGTACTCTTATCCAATATCCTGTCAGCATTCTAAATGAAGAAACAAACAGACACATAACAGGTTTAGCATGTAGTATATGAAACTAATTTTGGTAAACTAGTTCACTAGTAAGGTGGACAGGATTAAACTTGTTGGGAATCATTGCATAGAAAAACAAAAAAAATCTGCGCACACGCAATGATCTATCCATGGAGATGCATAGAAACGAGGGGGAGAGTGTATCTACGTACCCTCATACACTATAAGCGGAAGCGTTTCACAATGCGGTTGATGTAGTCGAACTTTCTTCGTGATCCACTGATCGAGTGCCGAACGTATGATACCTCCGAGTTTTGCACGCGTTCAGCTCAGCGACGTCCCTCGCCTTCTTGATCCAGCAAGACATCAAGGTAGTAGATGAGTTTCGTATGCACGACAGCATGGTGACAGTGATGGTGAAGTGATCTCCGTAGGGCTTCGCCTAAGCACTACGAAAATATGACCGGGGGAGTAAACGGTGGAAGGGGCACCTTACACGGCTAGGCAATTGTCTAGTGTGTGCTAGGGGCGCCCCCACCACATATATATAGGTGGGAGGGGAGGGGTGAGGCCAAGAGGTGCCCCAAGTAGGATTGAATCCTTCTTGGGCTCCTCCCAAGCCACGCCCCCTGCCATATATATCAAAGGGGGAAGGAAAGAGGGGGGAGGGGGAAGGAAGGGGGAATCCTATTCCCTTTCTTTCCTTTCCTCCTTCCCCTTTCCTCCTCCACCTTGGCCGACCCATATGGGGGTGCACCAACCCCTTGTGGCTGGTGTGTTTCCCCTGTTGGCCCATAAGGCCCATATCTTTTACCGGGGGTGCCCGGAACCCCTTCCGGTGACCCGATATGTACCTGGTACCCTCTGGAACACATTTGGTGTCCGAATACCATCATCCTATATATCAATCTTTACCTCTCGACCATTTCGAGACTCCTCATCATGTCCGTGATCTCATCCAGGACTCCAAACGACATTCGGTCACCAAATCACATAACTAATATAATACTATATTGTCATCGAACGTTAAGCGTGCGGACCCTACGGGTTTGAGAACTATTTAGACATGACCGAGACACCTCTCCGGTCAATAACCAATAGAGGAACCTGGATGCCCATATTGGCTCCTACATATTCTACGAAGATCTTTATCGTTCAAACCGTCATGACAACATACGTAATTCCCTTTGTCCATTGATATGTCTCCAACGTATCTATATTTTTTGATTGCTCCATGCTACTTTATCTACTGTTTTGGACTATATTGGGCTTTATTTTACACTTTTATATTATTTTTGGGACTAGCCTATTAACCGGAGGCCCAGCCCAGAATTGCTGTTTCTTTGCCTATTTCAGTGTTTTGAAGAAACAAAATATCAAACGGAGTCCAAACGGAATAAAACCTTCGGGAACGTGATTTTCTCACCGAACATGATCCAGGAGACTTGGACCCTACTCCAAGCTGTGCCAGAGGTGGTCACGAGGGTGGAGGGCCCCCCTTGGGCGCGCCCCCTACCTCGTGGGCCCCCTGACGCTCCACCGACATACTCCTTCCTCCTATATATACCTACATATCCCTGTATGATCAGAAGGGGAGCCAAAAACCTAATTCCACCGCCGTAACCTTCTGTATCCACGAGATCCCATCTTGGGGCCTGTTCCGGAGCTCCGCCGGAGGGGGCATCCACCATGGAGGGCTTCTACATCAACACCATAGCCCCTCCGATGAAGTGTGAGTAGTTTACTTCACACCTTCAGGTCCATAGCTAGTAGCTAGATGGCTTCTTCTCTCTTTTTGGATCTCAATACAATGTTCTCCCCCTCTCTCGTGGAGATCTATTCGATGTAATCTTCTTTTTGCAGTGTGTTTGTTGAGACCGATGAATTGTGGGTTTATGATCCAGTATTATCTATGGAAAATATTTGATTCTTCTCTGAATTCTTTTATGTATGATTGAGTTATCTTTGCAAGTCTCTTCGAATTATCCTGTTTGGTTTGGCCAACTAGATTGGTAGTTCTTGCCATGGGAGAAGTGCTTAGCTTTGGGTTTAATCTTGCAGTGTCCTTACCCAGTGACAGAAAGGGTTACAAGGCACGTATTGTATTGTTGCCATCGAGGATAACAAGATGGGGATTTTATCATATTGCATGAATTTATCCCTCTACATCATGTCATCTTGCTTAAGGCGTTACTCTGTTTTTAACTTAATACTCTAGATGCATGCTGGATAGCGGTCGATGAGTGGATTAATAGTAGTAGCTGCAGAATCGTTTTGATCTACTTGTCTCGGACGTGATGCCTGTATACATGATCATTGCCTAGATATACTCATAACTATGCTCAATTCTGTCAATTGCTCAACAGTAATTTGTTCACCCACCGTAGAATATCTATGCTCTTGAGAGAAGCCACTAGTGAAACCTATGGCCCCCGGGTCTATTCTCATCATATCAATCTCTACCAATTTATTTACTTGCTTTGTTTTTACTTTGCCTTTTACTTTTTACTTTGCATCTATCTATCAAAAATACCAAAAATATTATTTATCATCTCTATCAGATCTCACCCTCGTAAGTGACCGTGAAGGGATTGACAACCCCTAAGCGTTGGTTGCGAGTAGCTATTGTTTTGTGTAGGTACGAGGGACTTGTGCGTGGTCTCCTACTGGATTGATACCTTGGTTCTCAAAAACTGAGGGAAATACTTACGCTACTTTACTGCATCATCCTCTCCTCTTCGGGGAAATCCAACGCAGTGCTCAAGAGGTAGCAAGAAGAACTTCTGGCGCCGTTGCCGGGGAGGCTCACGCAAGCAAGTCAACAATACCAAGTACCCATCACAATCCCTATCTCTCGCATTACATTATTTGCCATTTGCCTCTCGTTTTCCTCTCCCCCACTTCACCCTTGCCGTTTTATTCGCCCTCTCTTCCCCAATCTCCTCCTCTCTTTTTCGTTCGCCTTCTTCCCGTATGTATCTTTGTTTGTGTTTCCTTGTGCCTTCTATATGCTTGCATCTTCGCTCGCTGAAAATCTACTGACATGGATCCACTTAAAGTGTTCTACATGGATCATCTTCGATCCTTATGCGCTCGTACTGAAACCCCAACTAGCCTAGTTGATGGGAAATCTTTAGATGATCATTCTCATTATGTGCGTCATCGTTTGTCTGAAAAGGGGAGACTCTTATGGAGTCAAATAAACAGATTGCTGAGTTATGCTTGGAATCTTTGTGAAATTTATGATTTTACTTGTTGCTCTAAGAACCCTAAAAAACACCTTCCTTACCTTTGTGAGTTTAATGAAAATGAAATCTTATCTTCTTATGCAAAGGGTGTTTACAGTTACTATGATATCGAACAAATTGAAGAATTTGTTGCTTTTAAGGGTGCTTATGAAGTTTCTTCTTTGATTGAAAAGTGTGATATTACTCTCTACGAATCCGAAACTTTTGACATACTTAAATATAGCTATGAAAACTATGCTCATAATGTCTATGTCAGAGAATTTATTGAGAGAATGACCGCTGCTTTGGAAGGAAATAATGATATGCATGAATCTATAGATAATGATGATTCCGATGATTTGATTGAAATATCCCTTGATGAACATGATGCTTTCTATCCTTGTGGCCATGATGCCAATAT
Organism: Triticum timopheevii; assembly: GCA_963921465.1. Classification (NCBI taxonomy): domain Eukaryota; kingdom Viridiplantae; phylum Streptophyta; class Magnoliopsida; order Poales; family Poaceae; genus Triticum; species Triticum timopheevii. The sequence goes on along the minus strand of OY997266.1, from coordinate 74,743,468 downwards.
TTATGAAGATGAATTTGCTATAGTTCCTTATGTTAAACATGAGATCGTTGCTATTGCGCCCATACTTGATAGTTCCTTCAATGAAAAGCATGATTGCAATGATTTTACTATAAATCCTCTTGATGTCAATTATGCTAATAATATGCAAAACCCTAAGCTTGGGGATGCTAGTTTTGTTGTGTCCACTATTTGTGGCAATGATCATGATTGGGGTGATTTTTCTTATGATCTTGAAAATTTATTTAATCCTCATGATGAATATGAGAATGATAATATTGTTTGCAATAATATTGAAAGTGGGTTTGGAAGAGTGTCAACTTTAGATCCCACATATTTGGAGAATATTCAATCTTATGAATTTTTTGATAAAAGTGGGTTTGGAGAGGTCATGACTTTAGTTAATGATAATCCCAGTATTTTGGAAGAGTGTCAACTTTGCATGCATGTGGATCGTGTTAAGAATATGTTATGTGATAGCTATATCGTTGATTTTTCTTATGATCCTACGTGTAATTATTATGAGAGAGGAAAATATGGTTATAGAAATTTTCATGTTACTAAATTACCTCTCGTTATGTTAAGATTGCTATTGTTCCTTTCCGCTTCCTTGCATATGCTAGTTTTTGCTTGCTACGATAATTTATTTGCCTATAATATGCCTATGCATAGGAAGTGTGTTTGTCACATGTTTTATGATGCTCTATTTGTGCCCCAATTCTTGTCTTTCTTGTGAGCATCATTGAAAGCTCACTGCCTAGCTAGGGGCGTTAAACGATAGCGCTTGTTGGGAGGCAACCCAATTTTATTTTGTGTTTTTTGTTTTTGCTTCTGTTTAGGAATAAATAATCCATCTACCTTATGTTTGGATGTGGTTTTATGTTTTAATTAGTGTTCATGCCAAGTAGAACCTATAGGATAACCTACGATGATAGTTGATTTGATTCTGCTGAAAAACAGAAACTTTGCACGCACAAATATAGTTATGTTAAATCATAGAAATGTGCTTTTGCGTTGATTCTTTTTGCTTCTGTTCAATAAACAAATTGTCCAGGACCTACTATTTTGGTAGAATTTTTAGAGTTCCATAAGTTTGTGTTAGTTACAGATTGCTACAGACTGTTCTGTTTTTGACAGATTCTGTTTTACGTGTGTTGTTTGCTTATTTTGATGAATCTATGGCTAGTTAAATAGTTTATAAACCATAGAGAAGTTGGAATACAGTAGGTTTAACACCAATATAAATAAATGATGAGTTCATTACAGTACCTTGAAGTAGTCTTTTGTTTTCTTTCTCTAATGGAGCTCACGAGATTTCTGTTGAGTTTTGTGTTGTGAAGTTTTCAAGTTTTGGGTGAATTCTTTTGATGGATTATGGAACAAGGAGTGGCAAGAGCCTAAGCTTGGGGATGCCCATGGCACCCCAAGATAATCCAAGGACACCAAAAAGTCAAAGCTTGGGGATGCCCCGGAAGGCATCCCCTCTTTCGTCCACTTCCATCGGTAATTTACTTGGAGCTATATTTTTATTCACCACATGATATGTGTTTTGCTTGGAGCGTCTTGTATTATTTGCTTCTTTGCTTGTTAGTCTATCACAATCATCCTTGCTGTAAACACCTTTTGAGAGAGCCATATATGAATTGGAATTTGTTAGAATACTCTATGTGCTTCACTTATATCTTTTGAGCGTGATAATTTTTGCTCTAGTGCTTCACTTATATCTTTTAGAGCACGGTGGTTGATTTGTTTTAAAGAAACTATTGATCTCTCATGCTTCACTTAGATTATTTTGGGAGTCGTTAATAGCATGGTAATTTTCTTAATTTTAATATACTTGGTATTCAAGATATGTGAAACTTCCTTTTGAGTGAATTGAATAGTAAGATAAGTTTGATGCTTGATAATTGTTTTGAGATATGGAGGTGATAATATCAAAGTCATGCTAGTTGGGTGATTATGAATTTGATAAATACTTGTCTTGAAGTTTGTAAGTCACGTAGCATGCACATATGGTTAAAGGTGTGTAACAAATTTGAAACATGAAGTGTACCTGGCTTGTGCATCCTTATGAGTGGCGGTCGGGGACGAGCGATGGTCTTTTCCTACCAATCTATCCCCCTAGGAGCATGCGTGTAGTACTTGATTTTTGATGGCTTCTAAATTTTTGCAATAAGTATATGAGTTCTTTTGACTAATGTTGAGTCCATGGATTATACGCACTTTCACCTTTCCGCCTTTGCTAGCCTCTTTGGTACCGTGCATTGCCCTTTCTCACCTTGAGAGTTGGTGCAAACTTCGCCGGTGCATCCAAACCCCGTGATATGATACACTCTATCACACATAAACCTCCTTATATCTTCCTCAAAACAGCCACCATACCTACCTATGATTGCATTTCCATAGCCATTCCGAGATATATTTCCATGCAACTTCCACCATCATCATCATGACATACATTACTTTTGTCATATTGCCATTGCATGATCATGTAGTTGACATCATATTTGTGGCAAAAGCCACCATGCATTATTTTCATACATGTCACTCTTGATTCATTGCACCATCCCGGTACACCGCCGGAGGCATTCATATAGAGTCATATCTTGTTCTAAGTTTCAAGTTGTAACCCTTATGTTGTAATCAATAGAAGTGTGATGATCATCATTATTAGAGCATTGCCCAAATAAAAAATAAAAATAAAAGAAGAAAGGCCAAAAGAAAAAAAGAAAGGCCCAAAAAAAAGAAAATAAAAAGGGCAATGCTGCTCTCTTTTTCCACACTTGTGCTTCAAAGTAGCACCTCGTTCTTCATGTAGTGAGTCTCATATATTGTGCTTCAAAGTAGCACCTTATCCCTCATGTAGTGAGTCTCATAAAGTTGTCTTTTTCATACTAGTGGGAATTTTTCATTATAAAACTTGGCTTGTATATTCCTACGATGGGCTTCCTCAAATGCCCTAGGTCTTCATGAGCAAGCAAGTTGGATGCACACCAAATAATTTTCTTTTGTTGAGCATTCATAGCTCCAGTGCATCCGTTGCATGGCAATCCCTACTCCTCATGTTGACATCAATTGATGGGCATCTCCATAGCCCATTGATTAGCCTCGTCAATGTGAGACTTTCTCCTTTTTTGTCTTCTCCACACAATCCCAATCATCATATTCTATTCCACCCATAGTGTTATATCCATGGCTCACGCTCATGTATTGCGTGAAGGTTGAAAAAGTTTGAGATTATTTAAGTATGAAACAATTGCTTGGCTTGTCATCGGGGGTATAGAAGTTGGGAACATCTTTGTGTGACGAAAATGAAGCATAGCCTAACTATATGATTTTGTAGGGATGAACTTTCTTTTGCCATGTTATTTTGAGAAGACATGATTGCTTTGATTAGTATGCTTGAAGTATTATTATTTTTGTGTCAATATGAACTTTTGTCTTGAATCTTTCGGATCTTAATATCCATATCACAATTAAGAAGATTTACATTGAAATTCTGCCAAAGTATCACTCCGCATCAAAAATTCTTTTTTTTTATCATTTACCTACTCGAGGACGAGCGGGAATTAATCTTGGGGATGCCTGATACGTCTCCAACGTATCTATAATTTTTGATTGCTCCATGCTACTTTATCTACTGTTTTGGACTATATTGGGCTTTAACCGGAGGCCCAGCCCAGAATTGCTGTTTTTTTTGCCTATTTTAGTGTTTTGAAGAAACAGAATATCAAACGGAGTCCAAACGCAATAAAATCTTCGGGAACGTGATTTTCTCATTGAACGTGATCTAGGAGACTTGGACCCTACTCCAAGCTGTGCCAGAGGAGGTCACGAGGGTGGAGGGCGCGCCCCCCTGGGCGTGCCCCCCTACCTCGTGGGCCCCCTGACGCTCCACCGACGTACTCCTTCCTCTTATATATACCTACGTATCCCCATATGATCAGAAGGGGAGCCAAAAACCTAATTCCACCGCCGTAACATACGGTATCCACGAGATCCCATCTTGGGGCCTGTTCTGGAGCTCCGCCAAAGGGGGCATCCACCATGGAGGGCTTCTACATCAACACCATAGCCCCTCCGATGAAGTGTGAGTAGTTTACTTCAGACCTTCGGGTCCATAGCTAGTAGCTAGATGGCTTCTTCTCTCTTTTTGGATCTCAATACAATGTTCTCCCCCTCTCTCGTGGAGATCTATTTGATGTAATCTTCTTTTTGCGGTGTGTTTGTTGAGACCAATGAATTGTGGGTTTATGAACCAGTATTATCTATGGAAAATATTTGATTCTTCTCTGAATTCTTTTATGTATGCTTGAGTTATCTTTGCAAGTCTCTTCGAATTATCCTTTTTGGTTTGGCCAACTAGATTGGTAGTTCTTGCAATGGGAGAAGTGCTTAGCTTTGGGTTCAATCTTGAAGTGTCCTTACCCAGTGACAGAAAGGGTTGCAAGGCACGTATTGTATTGTTGCCATTGAGGATAACAAGATGGGGTTTTTATCATATTGCATGAATTTATCCCTCCACATCATGTCATCTTGCTTAAGGCGTTACTCTGTTTTTAACTTAATACTCTAGATGCATGCTGGATAGCGGTCGATGAGTGGAGTTATAGTTTTAGATGCAGAATCGTTTCGATCTACTTGTCTCGGACGTGATGCCTATATACATGATAATTGCCTAGATATACTCATAACTATGCTCAATTCTGTCAATTGCTCAACAGTAATTTGTTCACCCACCATGAATATCTATGCTCTTGAGAGAAGCCACTAGTGAAACCTATGGCCCCCGGGTCCACTCTCATCATATCAATATCTACCAATTTATTTACTTTACTTGTTTTTACTTTGCCTTTTACTTTTTACTTTGCATCTATCTATCAAAAATACCAAAAATATTATTTATCATCTCTATCAGATCTCACCCTCGTAAGTGATCGTGAAGGGATTGACAACCCCTAAGCGTTGGTTGTGAGTAGCTATCGTTTTGTGTAGGTACGAGAGACTTGTGCATGGTATCCTACTGGATTGATACCTTGGTTCTCAAAAACTGAGGGAAATACTTACGCTACTTTACTGCATCATCCTCTCCTCTTCGGGGAAATCCAATGCAATGCTCAAGAGGTAGCATCCATCGGTGTGTTACTTACCCGAGATTCGATCGTCGGTATCTTCATACCTAGTTCAATCTCATTACTGGCAAGTCTCTTTGCTCGTTCCGTAATACATCATCTCGTGACTAACTCCTTAGTCGTTTGCTTGCAAGCTTATGATGTGTATTACCAAGAGGGCCCAGAGATACCTCTCCGATACTCGGAGTGACAAATCCTAATCTTGATCTATGCCAACTCAATAGACACCTTCGGAGATACCTGTAGAGCATATTTATAATCACCCAATTATGTTGTGACGTTTGATAGCAAACAAGGCATTCCTCCAGTATCCGGGAGTTGCGTAATCTCATAGTGGAAGGAATATGTATTTGACATGAAGAAAGCAATAGCAATAAAACTGAACATTCATTATGCTAAGCTAATGGATGGATCTTGTCCATCACATCATTCTCCTAATGACATGATCCCGTTATCAAATGACAACTCATGTCCTTGGTTAGGAAACCTTAACCATCTTTGATCAACGATCTAGTCTAGTAGAGGCTTACTAGGGACACTACGTTTGTTTATGTATTCACACATCTATAAAGGTTTCCTATCAATACAATTATAGCATGAATAATAAACCTTTATCATGAATAAGGAAATATAAAATAACAACTTTTTTATTGCCTGTAGGGCATATTTCCTTCAGTCTCCCACTTGCACTAGGTTTAATAATCTAGATCACATACTAAGGAATCTGACACCCATGGAGTCTTGGTTATGATCATATTTTGTTCACGGAAGAGGCTTAGTCAACGGGTCTGCCACATTCAGATCCGTATGTATCTTGCAAATTTCTATGTCTCCATCCTTGACTTGTTCACGAATGGAGTTGAAGCGTCTCTTGATGTGTTTGGTTCTCTTGTGAAAACTGGATTCCTTCGCCAAGGCAATTGCTCCATTATTGTCACAAAAGATTTTCATTGGACCCGATGCACTAGGTATTGCACCCATATCGGATATGTACTCCTTCATCTAGACTCCTTCATTTGCTGCTTCCGAAGCAGCTACGTACCCCGCTTCACATGTAGATCCCGCCACGAGCTCTTCTTGGAACTGCACCAACTGACAACTCCACCATTCAATATAAATACATATCCAGTTTGTGACTTAGAGTCATCCGGATCAGTGTCAAAGCTAGCATCGACGTAACCATTTACGACGAGCTCTTTGTCACCTCCATAAATGAGAAACATATCATTGGTCCTTTACGGGTACTTTAGGATGTTCTTGACCGTTGTCCAGTGATCCACTCCTGGATTACTTTGGTACCTCCCTTCCATACTTATGGCAAGCTACACATCAGGTCTGGTACACAGCATAGCGTACATGATAGAATCTATGGCTAAGGCATAGGGAATGACTTTCATTTTCTCTCTATCTTCTGCAGTGGTCGGGCATTGAGTCTGACTCAATTTCACACCTTGTAACACAGGCAAGAACCCTTTCTTTGACTGATCCATTTTGATCTTCTATAAAACATTATCAAGGTATGTGCTTTGTGAAAGTCCAATTAAGCGTCTTGATCTATCTCTATTGATCTTGATGCCCAATATGTAATCAGCTTCACCGAGGTCTTTCATTGAAAAACCCTTATTCAAGTATCCCTTTATGCTATCCAGAAATTCTATATCATTTCCAATCAACAATATGTCATCCACATATAATATTAGAAATGCTATAGAGCTCCCACTCACTTTCTTGTAAATACAGGCTTCTGCAAAAGTCTGTATAAAGCCATATGCTTTGATCACACTATCAAAGCGTTTATTCCAACTCTGAGAGGTTTGCACCAGTCCATAAATGGACAGCTGGAGCTTGCACACTTTGTTAGCACCCTTTGGATCGACAAAACCTTCTGGTTGCATCATATACAACTCTTCTTCCAGAAATCCATTCAAGAATGCAGTTTTGACATCCATCTGCCAAATTTCATAATCATAAAATGCGGCAATTGCTAACATGATTCAGACAGACTTAAGCATCGCCACGGGTGAGAAAGTCTCATCGTAGTCAACTCCTTGAACTTGTCAAAAACCTTTCGCAACAAGTCGAGCTTTGTAGACAGTAACATTACCATCAGCGCTAGTCTTCTTCTTGAAGATCCATTTATTTTATATAGCTCGCCGATCATCGGGAAAATCCAGCAAAGTCCACACTTTTTTCTCATACATGGATCCCATCTCGGATTTCATGGCCTTAAGCCATTTCGCGGAATCTGGGCTCATCATCGCTTCCTCATAGTTTGTAGGTCGATCACGGTCTAGTAACATGACTTCCTAAATAGGATTACCATACCACTCTGGTGCGGACCATACTCTGGAAGACCTACGAGGTTTGGTAGTAACTTGATCTGAAGTTTCATGATCATCATCATTAGCTTCCTCACTAAATCACTGAACTAATTTCTATGATGAAATACTTTCCAATTTGGGAGAAGGTACAATTATCTCATCAAGTTCTACTTTCCTCCCACTCACTTCTTTCGAGAGAAACTCCTTCTCTATAAAGCATCAATTTTTAGCAACAAATATCTTGCCTTCGGATCTGTGATAGAAGGTGTACCCAACAGTTTCCTTTGGGTATCCTATGAAGACACACTTCTCCGATTTGGGTTCAAGCTTATCAGGTTGAAGCTTTTTCACATAAGCATCGCAACCCCAAACTTTAAGAAATGACAACTTTGGTTTCTTGCCAAACCACAGTTCATAAGGTGTCGTATCAACGGATTTTGATGGTGCCATGTTTAAAGTGAATGCAGCCGTCTCTAAAGCATAACCCCAAAATGACAGCGGTAAATCAGTAAGAGACATCATAGATCGCACCATATCCAATAAAGTACGGTTACGACATTCAGACACACCATTTCGCTTTGGTGTTCGGTGGCGTGAGTTGTGAAACTATTCCACATTGTTTCAAATGAAGACCAAACTCATAACTCAAATATTCGTCTCCAGGATCAGATCGTAGAAACTTTATTTTCTTGTTACGATGATTTTCCACTTCACTCTGAAATTCTTTGAACTTTTCAAATGTTTCAGACTTATGTTTCATTAAGTAGATACACCCATATCTGCTCAAATCATCTATGAAGGTAAGAAAATAATGATACCCACTGTTGAGGATATAACCACTGAGTGTAAACCGCCCTGGAGGGGCCGGTTCACGCTCAGCTATGCTGAAGCCCATGAAGACAAGAAGATGACGCTTTACTGATAAAGTTTAGAGGCCCAGAGCCCGGAGGCGGATTAGGGCCCATAGTGGTAAACCGTCATAGTTGTATAACTTGTAAGATAGGGAAAGGGAGAGACTGAGTCGAACACTTGTATGAGTCGGCCTCGGGACTCTGTAAACCGGCCGGGCGTCAACCTGTGCATATAAAGGGACGACCCGGCGGCGGTTCAGGGACAAGAAACAACAACTCGAGACCCAGGCAAGCGTATTTGCTCCCTGGTTATCGAAACCCCAATAATCCCATCACAACTAGACGTAGACTTTTACCTTCATCGAAGGGGCCGAACTAGTATAAACTCTCGTGTCTCTTGTCCAGTTTAACCCCTTCAGGCTAACCTCGTTGCAATGGCTCCACGACTAAGTCCTTCTGCTAGGACATCTGACGTGATATTTCCACGATAGTTGGCGCCCACCGTGGGGCTATCGCACGATGGTTTTGAGTTCCTAAAGGGCAACTTTGAAGGACTCAAGGGGTACGTGGTTGGCCGGATGACCAAGAGTCGTCGCGGCAAGCTCTACATCAACGACGCAGGCTGGGGCCCCAAGGCCGGCTCAATCGAATACGGGTATCGGGTCCCCTTTGGCGGAATTCACGTTTTCATCGGCAAGATCGGCGAACCGGGCCCTGAGCCGGACATCTCCCCCGACCTCGTCGAGACGGCTCAGCGTGCAAGTCCTGCCCAGATTCAGCCTGCCATGAAGCATGCATTCGTAGGGTTCATCCATGGTGCGGAATCTGAACCAGTGTCCGACAGTGAGACCGCCATCTACTCAGATGGTGAATCGTCCACTGGCGAAACCGAGTCGCTATACCGACTGCAAGATGGCCGGATTGAGTGGTATTCCGATGGCGACAGTATTTCGGGTCCCCTTGAACCGCCAAATCGAGATGCGATCTTCATGGCCGGTACGCAGCCCACTGTGCAATCCTCATCCACAGCAGTGATGGTCTCTGGATCGGCAGCCGCGGCAGGAGGCCCGGCGCGCCGGCCGGCTCAAGTTCTTGTCGGTTTACTAGATGCCTTGACGGCATTGTTGACTATAGCGGTGACTCCGGAGACTCAAGTTCAGCATAATGCGGATATTGCGAAGCTAAAGGTTCAGATAGCTCAGGCCAAGGCGGACTTGGCAGCTTAGGAGGCCAGGATGGATGAAGAACGGGCCGCTTTAGATGCCCGATCACAGGAAATCCAAGCGCAGAATTACCGGCTTACGTTGGATCAGAACGCATCAAACGAAGTTATGAGAAGGAAGCACCGGTCTAGACTACCGCAGATTTATGAGGGTCTGAATCTCTTCGGCACACCAGCAGCTGCGCCTAGCAATCCGGTGGGAGTAAACCAGACTGAAGCACCTGGGGCCGCGCCGGATCAGCCACGGGCGATGGACCCGCCTCGATGGACGGACAACCCACCACAGTATGCAGCAACACCGTCGGGTCACTTTTCCAGCCCCTTGGATAACATGATTGCGGCAGCATCACATTTGACGGCTATTCCGATGGAGGGTGATTCATTAGCAGCGATTGAGACTCGACGAGCCAGGGATCTTCTTCAAACCGCCGTTGTTTAGCAACAGGCTTATTCCTACAGCCGAGACAGAATACATTCAACCCCCTGTCCGAGCAAGAGTTATAGCAGGCACATGGACGAGCCAGCCGTGTCAAGCAGCGCGCGGCATAGTGATGCCCCTCGAGGGGCTAATCCGGCGAACGGCGGTCGGAATGCTCAAGACGTGGTGGATAATGGCAGAGCATGAAGGGAGGCCGCTTTAGCGGCACAGTATGCGGGTCATCATCAACCCGCCCCGGTTCATCCAGTGGCGTCAGTAGAACAAGGGACCGGGCTTGCCTTCTGCTCCTGGGGAGTACCATGTCTCATCCCGGCTCTTTGGAATGTGCGGTTGCCAAAGATTTCAAAGGTCCACGCAAGTTGCCTAACTATACCTCTGATCAGCCCCCCAAGGCGTGGGTGGAGAGTTATGAGATGGAAATGGAGATGCTAGATGTGGATGAAGCGGCATGTGCAAAATACTTCACCATGATGCTAGAAGGAACCGCCCGCACCTGGCTGAAGAGCCTGCCCGCTAACTCGATTAATTCATGGGATGAGTTGAAGGCCAAGTTCATAGCAAACTTCAAAGATACATGCAAGCAACCTATGTCCATTGCGGATCTGGCGGCTTGTGTCCAAGGATAGAACCAGTCAACAACCCATTGGGTACACCAGGTTTCAGAAATCTTGCATTCATCCGGCCGCATCAATCCGGATACAGCAATTGTGACATTGGAGGGCAATTGCCGGTTTAAGTCCCTAAAAATGAAGTTGGGACGGCTCAAGCGTCATTGCAATGATATGGGAACACTTATGGCAGCTCTAGTTAAATATGCTGATTCTGATAATACCAAGGACCCTGATTCTGATGAAGAGAAACAGGAGAAGGGAAAGAAGAATGCTGGTTCAAAGGGACAGCATAACCAGGCGGGCCACGGAAACAATGGTAAGCGTAAAGCGGACAAATCCGATTTTGTGGCAAACACCAATGTGCAGGGTAATATCCAGCGCTGTAAGGGTAAACCGCCCCAGCGCGGCGGAGGAATGAATCTGGAACGCCTGTTAAACTAGCCCTGCCCAAAGCATGGGACAAAGGAGGCTCCGACCGCACACCTTTGGAAGGATTGCCACATTATGAGGGAATTCAAAAACTCTGATCTTTTCCAGTATGATCAGGGTCCATCCGGTGGTTTCGGTCCAGGATTCCATGGGCCGGGTTACGGTGGTGGCGGTTCAAGCTCAGGGTTTCAGAATAATCAGGGCAATCAGAACAACCAAGGTGGTAACCATCAACAGGGTAATCAGGGGAATCAACAGCAGTCGGGTTATTAGAGCAACCCAAAGCAGTTAAACGGTGGACAGTATTATGTCTTCACTACTAGCTTGTGCAAGCGCGATCACAAGCTCCATAAAAGGGCAGTGAGCTCTATTGAACCGGCGGTGCCCCGTTATCTACGCTGGTCTGAACAGCCTAATGTCTAGAGCAGGGAGGATCACCTGCCCTGGGTTGACAATCCGGGTCACCTAGCTTTGGTGGTTGCACCTCAGGTGTGAGGTTACAAGTTTACCAAGGTACACATGGACAGAGGGAGCAGTATCAATATTTTGTATTATGAAACCTTCCAGCGTATGGGGTTGACAGATAAGAATCTTAGACCGTCAAATACCGTTTTCACGGAGTGGTGCCTGGTAAATCGGCTTACCCAGTGGGTAAGATAGCTCTGGAGGTGGTTTTGGAGATAATCATGATTCAAGGTCCGAGACACTGACCTTTGAAGTGGTTAAGATCAGAAGTCTGTACCATGCTTTATTTGGATAGCCGTTTTATGCTAAATTCATGGCAAGGCCATGTTATGTTTATCTGTAGCTCAAGATGCCAGGTTATAAAGGGACCATTACGGTTCATGGCAGCTGCAAGATTGCTCTGGAGTGGGAGGAAGGTGATGCAGCATATGCTGAATCGGTTTGTGCAACGGAGGAGTTGAAGTTTTATAAGGACAATGTTGATCCGGCAGACATGACTTCTCCGAAGAAACCCACCACAGAGCATGATCCGGCTCTGAAGTTTAAATCGGCTGATGAAACCAAATTGGTTGATTTTGTTCCTGGCGATTCATCCAAGTAGTTCAGCATGAGCGTCAACTTGGACCCCAAATAGAAAAGCGCGCTCATTGAGTTCATCCATGAGAACCGAGACATCTTTGCATGGAAACCTTCTGACATGCCAGATGTACCGAGGGAACTCGCTGAGCACACTCTTAATATTGATCCAAATTTCAAACCGGTCAAACAGTTTCTTCGCCGCTTTAATGAGGAACGGCGTAAGGCCATTGGGGAAGAGGTGGCCCGGCTACTGGCAGCAGGGTTTATCATCGAAGTGTTTCACCCCGAGTGGTTGGCTAATCCGGTGCTGGTCCTTAAGAAAAACGACACTTGGCGTATGTCTGTGGATTACACAGATTTGAACAAATCTTGCCCAGCCAATCCCTTTGCCCTCCCTCATATTGATCAAATCATTGATGCTACGGCGGGTTATGAGCGTGTGAGTTTTTTGGATGCTTATTCTGGTTATCATCAGATCAAGATGGCAGTCAAAGACCAGGAGAAGACAACTTTCATCACTCCCTTTGGAGCCTTTTGCTATGTATCTATGCCCTTTGGGCTCAAGAGTGCCCAGGCAACTTATCAACGTTGCATACAGAATTGTCTTCATACTCAGATTGGGTGCAATGTTCATTCTTATGTAGACGATATTGTGGTCAAGTCCAGGAAAGCAGAGACACTCATATCTGATTTGCGAGAAACCTTTGATAATCTGAGAGTTTAAAAAATGATGCTCAATCCAGCTAAGTGTGTTTTTGGTGTTCCGGCAGGCAAGCTCTTAGGCTTTCTAGTGTCTAACTGAGGTACTGAGGCTAATCTGGAAAAGATCAAAGCGATTACATCCTTGGCTAATCCGGCGTCCATCAATGATGTTCAATAACTGGCGGGTTGTATTGCGGCTTTGAGCCGGTTTATCAGCTGTTTGGGAGAGAAGGCAATTCCTCTGTATCATATGTTGAAGAAAACAGACAATTTTATCTGGAGTGATGCAGCTGATGCGGTGTTTATAGGACTTGAAGCGGCAGTTGGTTGAACCGCCAGTTCTTGCTACTCCCATTGATAAGGAGCCACTACTGTTATATGTGGCTGCTAATGCCTGAGCTATCAGTGTTGCCATTGTGGTGGAGCGCAAGGAGGCTGGGAAGGAGTACCAGGTTCAAAGGCCGGCTTACTATATCAGTGAAGTGCTCATCGAGTCAAAGCAAAGATATCCGCATTGGCAGAAGCTGGTGTATGGGGTGTTTATGGCAAGTCGGAAGCTTAAACAGTACTTTCAAGGTCATTCCATCACAGTGGTCAGTTCTGCTCCTTTGGGGGATATAATCCAGAATAGGGAAGCGACTGGCCGGGTTGCTAAGTGGGCTATTAAGCTTGGACCACACGGTTTGAAGTATATGCCTCACACAACGATCAAATCTCAAGCCCTTGTGGATTTCATCAATGATTGGACAGAGTTGCAGATACCGGAGGACAAACCGGACAGTACATACTGGACTATTCACTTTGACGGCCCAGGCAGTTGGAGGCTCGGGGGCTGGAGTTGTCCTTACTTCCCCTCGAGGTGATAAAATTCATTATGTTCTTCGCTTAATGTTCCCTTGTACTAACAATGCAGCGGAGTATGAAGCTTTACTCCATGGTCTTCGAGTGGCTAAGGAGATGAACTTAAGCCATGTACGATGCTTTGGAGACTCAGACTTGGTAGCCCAACAAGTTTCAGGTACTTGGGATTCCAAGGATCCACTCATGGCGGCTTACCAACGAGAGGTGGATATTGTGGCTGGTCACTTTAAAGGTTATCAAGCGGATCACATTGATCGGCGCAAAAATGAAGCAGTTGATGCTTTAAGCCGACTGGGATCTCAGTGTAAACCGGTGCCACGCAATACCTTTATGAACGTCTTGCATAACCCGTCGGTTCAGCTACCTACGGAGGAGGACCTCGCTATTCCTGATCCGGAGGCACAGTTGGTGGCCGCTTTACATATCATTCCGTATTGGACGGTTCCATACTTGGCATATATGAACCGCGGCGAGTTACCAGATGATGAAATTTTGGCCAGTTAGATAGTCCGGCGGTCCAAGTCCATGGTTGTTCACAACAGCGAGTTACACCACTGCAATGTTTCTGGTGCGTTCCAGCACTGTGTTTCTCCTGAAGAAGGCCGTGAGATTTTACGTGAGATTCACGAAGGGGACTGTGGTCATCACGCCGGTTCATAATCCTTGGTTGCTAAAGCTTTTCGTCATGGCTTCTACTGGTTAACTGCTTACGCTGATGCTGAGGATTTGGTCAGACGGTGCGACGGTTGTCAAAAAATCTCACGACGAGCTCATGTTCTGGCTTAGGAGCTACGGATGATTCCTATCACCTGGCCGTTTGCAACTTGGGGGCTTGACATGGTAGGACCTTTCAAGCGATCAAAAGATAAGAAGACCCACCTGTTGGTGGCGGTTGACAAGTTCACTAAATGGGTTAAAGCGGAGCCAGTAAGCAAGTGTGACGCAGCCACGGCGGTTCAGTTCATCAAAAATGTGATCTTCCGTTTCGGTTTTCCACATAGCATTATCACGGATAATGGCACGAACCTCTCTAAATGCGAGATGGAGGATTTTTGTCAACGAGAGCACATCCGGCTTGATGTAGCGTCTGTGGCTCTTCCCCAATCTAATGGTCAAGCGGAGCGAGCTAATCAGGAAATTTTAAAGGATATAAAGCCCCGGCTTATGGTCCCCTTGAAGCGGACGCCGGGTTGCTAGGTGGAAGAATTACCGTCTGTGTTATGGAGCATAAACACCACCCCAAACCGGTCTACAGGTTACACGCCTTTCTTCATGGTTTATGGAGCAGGGGCGGTACTCCCCAGTGATATTCGTCATGACTCGCCTCGGGTTGCCAATTATGTTGAAGCAGACAACGAGCAAGCACGTCAAGAAGCACTGGACCTGTTAGATGAGAAGCGGGATATGGCTTTGGCTCGTTCGGCGATTTACCAGCAAGACCTGCGGCGTTATCACAGCCGCCGAGTTAAAACAAGAACCTTTCAAGAAGGTGATTTAGTGCTCTGTCTCATCCAGGATCAGACCGACATGCACAAGTTATCCCCACCTTGGGAAGGGCCCTTTGTGGTCAGCAAGAATCTACACAACAGATCATACTACCTCATTGACGTTCGACACGACTCACGCAGTTCTGAGGAGGAGACCCGGCGGCCATGGAACATAGCTCTCCTTCGGCCTTACTACACCTGAGCTATAGGCTCTCACTGTGTACATATTATGACAATGTATATATTATGCTCAATATAATAAATCGGCATCCTTGCTGCAAGCAGGGCCTCTGTCGTTCTTCCAATATTTCTTGGTTACAAGGGGGCTTCTGTTTTCAAAGCGATGACCCGTTTTTTCCATTAAACCGGCTATCATGCCATCATACAGCTTGGGAGCTTCACACCCAAGGGGCCAAAGAGAGTTTTGTTGCTGAAAGCACGACTTAAACATAGGCACCCATTGAGCACAACTTACAAAGTTACTTGGGGGCTCTTTGTGTAAAGTAACAAAGAGTTTGAAAGGACCCTTGTAATTGGGATCGACCCACGGCTTGGAAGCCTGGTGTATTCACCTAAAAACCCAGGTTAACCTGCCTTCATCAAGTAAGCCACTCCTATCCAGGTAATCATGGCACGACCCGCCGAACGTTTGACAAGTTACTCTCATTGAGACCCTAAACTTGTCAAACTTAAAACGATGATTGGTTAGTTGGAGGCCCATCTTAAAAGGCTTTGTCAAATGGTTTAACTCAGTGGCCTGGCAGCCCACGAAAAGCCTCGAATTTGGGCCTGGCATCCCTCGAAAAGCCTCGACTACAAGTTTTTATTTATTTGTCTTTGTAAAAAAAATTCCTTATTTTGATCACCTTTTAAGGTAAGCCGGTATCTCTTGATCCGGCCCGGCTATATGTCTCCATCTCAACCCGGTGTTTCTTAACCCGATGTGGCTTACAGTTAATCATCTGTTAAAGCATATAAATAATGGTGAACCGACATCTTTCAAACCGGTCTGGCTTTGACTACCTGTCGCCAGTATGATCATCCAGTGTTCATCACAACCCGGTGCGACTTAACACATACCAGCACTGCATGGTGGAAGTTGGGTGTTCACCCTTACTACAATCAAGTTGGTCAACCAACAACATAATTTCATATCACAGGTATGATCTATCTTTACTATTTTTTACAACCTTGGTTGTCTACCAGGTTGTGTGTTGGGCATTTTGACCCGTCCGGCGGTAAACCGCCCGGACAGATCTTTTTATGCAGACATAGGGATTGCATAATATTATGAAGGTATATAAGCCAGCACTGAAATTATCATGGCGGATCAAACAAAGTTATATCCCAGTGCACGATGGTAGCAGATCAAAGTATTTCAACTAGCCTATTACAAGGCGCTTTAAGGCCCAAAATAAGTGATTGTTCTTTACACAGAACACAATCTGTGAATATCAACCCAGTTGTCGAACTAAGACTCATCGCCGGGTTGACGAGAGGTTGATGGATCTTTTGGTGTAGGTTCAGCCTCCTCCTCCCCATCCAGTGGCTGGAAGTCAACGGTGGTCCAGTCAATCCGGGTTAATGCTTGAAAGACAGCTTCTTCACTTATAAGTTCGGTCGGATCAACGTCAGGGGTGTAAGTGTGCTTACGGATTGGCGGGATAAGATTTTGCACTTCCTTCATAGCAGTGTCAATCCGTTGGTTGTTGGCATCATAGAAGGACCGATGAACAGTCAAATTAGCCTCTTCCGCCAATTGAATTGCCATAGGACGCATTTCCTTTGTCAAAACTTTGAGGGCTTCATTATCAAATTCTGCCCCGTCTGCTTGTTCACCAGGAAAGCCCTTGGCAGTATCAATTGGATCCAGGTCAGCTATCCATGCTTTAGCCCGGGTAAGTGCCAACAAAGCGCCAGCCCTGGCAGCGGATCGCTTCATCTCTTCTATCTGCGCCGGCGTCATGGAAAACCTGGCTAGAGTGTTCTTGATCAATGTTTGGGCCGGTTTGTTGTATGAGACTGCACAAATAACCCGTTGGGCACCGGTATACAGTTGCTCTATCACAGTATATGCTGCCTTCAGCTTCATCTGCATGTCAGAGCCCAGATGAGCAACGCGGCTACCTATAACGGTTTAAGATTTTGATGTTAAACCGGCAATTTCAAAGATGGTTATTCATGAAATCTTGATAAGAGTATTTACCAAATATTGCAGAGGTCATGGCATTTACTTGGCGCTTCAACCCAGTCAGCTCTTCTGTCATCGGTTTAAGAGCTGACTCGGCGTCTTCAACCCACTTCAGTAATGCAGTCTTTTCATTTTCCCAGTTGGCACGTTCAGTCTTGAAACTGTCATTTAGTTGTTCCATGGCTGTTAAAGCGCCTTTCAGCCTTGGAAGTCTCTGCTTGTTGGGACTTGATATTCTCTTGAAGATCAGCAATTTGAGAACCTTGGTGATTTATATCAGCCTGCCAGTCAGATGAGGAGCATGTTAATATTTTTATCAAAAGTCCCAAGCATATAACCAGTTATACACTTTGCACTTGGGGGCTAATGCAGATTGCTTCTTTACTACTGATTGTTTGAAGTCCCAAGGATCAATACAAGTTTTAATCTTGGCACTTGGGGGCTAATGTGTGTTTGATCAGAAAATACACAGGCAAGGGAATTAACAAAATACAGTATGGAACATAAAAGTCCCGATTTATCTTCAAGAAATAAACCGACCCTTGGGGGCTACTCATTCGAAGTGTTCTTTATCTTGAAGTCCCGGTTTGTCTTCAAGAGACAAACCGTCCCTTGGGGGCTACTCAGTCGAAGTGTTATTTATCATTAACAAACCAGCCCTTGGGGGCTACAATGCAGTGAATATACAGAACGAGGATGAAAGTGTTTGGAAGATTACCTCATAGCACTCCTTCATCAGATTCACCAAACCGGTCTCATAATCTCGGCTTGTGTATAGCCGGTTCAGGAATCCGGAATGAAGCTCCTGGGCAGAAAGGTTAACATAGCTCGATAAATCAATCTTCCCTTTCCCCTTGCCCATGGCAGCAAATTCCTCCTTGGCAGTATGTTTTGATAAAGCAACCAGATTGCCTGGGACGGTATGAGCAGTACCGGTGATAATAACATCATCATCGCCACCTTTTGACGGGCTCGGTGGATTGAAAATATCCCTAGCTGGGCTCGACGGATTAATAGCTGGGCTTGGCGGGTTAGCAGCTAGGCTCGGCGGATCAGCAGCTGGGCTTGGAGGCGTAGCATGCGGACTTGATGGATCAGCATGCGTAGCCGGGTCAGCTTCCGGCGGATTAGCATTAGTGGCTGGGTCTTGCGGGGCAGAGTCATCCATGACAACATCAGTATCTCTACCAGCATCTTCTGAGATCTTCTCCGATTCAACTTCATCAGTGAGGCTGCTGGTCTTGGCTTTCTTGCTCAGTCAGGCCTTGGCACTACAACATCAAAACAAAGCTTAGTATGATAAACCGATGCATGAAGAAACAAGCTGAAAAGCAGTACACTTACCCAGCGACGGTCTTGAGGGGAGGCAATTGCGTGGTTGATGAGTCGCCAGATGAAGAGTTAGAAGTTACCTGATAGTTTGAATCAGACGAATTAAGTGGGTATCGGAAACAACCCGCCAAGGGACAAGGTGTATTAAAAGAGGAAGAGACCTCTGGACGATGTTTTCGGGGTGGAGTGTCCGGTAAACCGGAGGAAGTGATTTGTTGGCCACTGTGTCGGGTTGTGCAACGGCATTCATGTTGTTTCGTCTTCAAAGAAAATTGTGGATCCAAATGACCAAGAGGGTGAGAGCGTTTTACTTTCCGAACTGCACGGCGAAATTTTTGAACCGACACATGATCTGAACCGGAGGAAAGGGAGATTACCTCAACATGATCAGCGCGACTGGCTTCCGCATCATCCTGACAACAATCATTGTTAATAAGGCGTACAAAAAATAAGCCAAGGGAGTCAAGTTCTACCTCTTGGTCTGATTCTTCAATATCTTCGGGGAGCCCTGGCCGGTCTTCTTGTTGGCTTCTTTCTTTATGACTTTGCTCTTGGCACGAGGAGCCCTGGCCGGTTTATCTTGAGTTTTCCTCTTCCAGAAGGAGCTATTGGCCTACAAAATTAAACAAAGGATTATTATAGTTGTGTTAAAGTGGAGACGGATCAAAAAAGCACAAGGTTAAAGTTTTTACCGCTAGCGGTTTGTTGGAGGCATAAAAAGGGCGCAACCCAATTTGGATGCATGCGGCGATCGGTTCGTCAAGCATCTTCTTCACACTTTCAGTGACTTCATCATCAATCATTTCAATTTGATTAAACCGTTGAGGATCCTTGGCGTCGCCGGTATATTCATGCATCAATCCGGAGCGGCGGCTTAAAGGTAAGACATGCCACGAAACCCAGCAGCCGACGAGATCAACACCAGTCAAACCGTTGGCTAGGAGAGCCCGGAGCTTGGCGAGTTGAGGTGCATAAGCTTGTCGTTCTTTGGCAGTTAATCATTGAGGTAACGGGTGACCATTGCTAAGTCGGTGAGCGTGGTAACCCGGCAAAGGATTTTCTCCAGCATGGGCAGTGTTCTTACAATAAAACCATGTTTGGTTCCAGTCTTTAGGATGGCTATGGTGCTTTGCATAAGGGAAATCAACTTCTTTTCTCTTCTGGATTGAAACCCCACCAAGTTCAGTATTGGGGCCGTCAGAGAACTCAGTGTGGCAGTTTAAATGGAAGAAATCTCGGAAGAGCTCAACAGTTGGTTCCTCTTGAAGGTAAACTTCGCAGAACACTTGGAAATTGCATATGTTGGACACAGAATTTGGTCCAATGTCCTGAGGATGGAGTTGAATGCTAGCAAGAACATCCCGGAAGAACTTTGATCTGGGAGGGCTGAATCCCCAGTCTAAGTGATGCATAAACACAATTACTTCGCCATCTTGAGGCTCAGGAGGGCACTCAGGGCCAGGAACTCGCCAATGGAGGTCATTTTTTGAGGCTAAAGCGCCAGTTACAACATATCCATTGATTTGCGTTTCTGTGATCCGGGAAGGAACCCAGTTGCAAGCGGCGAATTGCTTGGTCATCTTGGAAATAAACTGTAAAAGGAAAAATGAAGGTCGGTTTACGATGGAAGGATGATGTGCATTACTCGGTGTTAAACCGGGGAATTTAACCAAGGCATATATGTGAGTTAAACCGAAAATTATTACTCAAGTGAAGATGGCGGTTTAAGTGAGGGCTAATGGCATATGGCGGGTTGTTAACTACTAAAGGTTAAACCGCCCTTAAGGAGAAAAGGCAGAGCTGAAATCTACTAAGTGTTACAGAAACAGGTTTCACAATGTGGCAGTATAATTTTGGATCTACCGTGGTTTAATAAAGAAATTTTTTTTGAGCCCTACAAATGGCGCTAAGAGGAACGGAGAAGGTCCAGATGGAGTTTTGCCTAGGAACAGCAAGAGGCTATGGTACGACAGATTAAAGCTATGGATCTACCGCAATCAGACCTAACTAACATTCAGTATAGATGCCAAGGGGAAAGTGGATAAGTATTGAAGAACATCGATGAATAGGGAAGAACAGGAAGCTCTAATGGAGATCTAGGGTTACACGAAGAAGGCTTACCAGGGCCACGCCGCAGCAGAGGAGTATCGCAGAGAGCTCTGGTACGAACAGGGTGATGCAGCGGCCTGGTCGGTGCAGATTCGAGGATCGACGGCGGCGGCGGCGGCGCTCGAGCTCTTTGGGGCGCGAGGAGGAAGACGAGAGGCAAGGGGGGAAAATGGAAAGACCCCCCGGCCCTATTTATAAAGGCAAGAGGATAAAACGGCAAGCGCGAAAATTGAGGGGCCTAAAGCGGCAAAAGAGGATGCAGCTATCGCCTCGATCTTCAGGAGTAATTAATGAAAGGAATCTTTTTATGCAGAGATGACATCATGGTGATTTACTGCAGTGATAGAAGATGACGTCACGGCGGCTCATCAAAGTTTACAGGGAGAAGACAACATGGCGGTTTACGCAGAATCATTACAAGATGTTCATGGAATTTTCCTAAGTGTTGAAGATCGACATGTACAGGTTCAAATCAATCTGGGGCCTAATGTTGAGGATATAACCACTGAGTGTAAACTTCCCTGACGGGGCCGGTTCACGCTCAGCTATGTTGAAGCCCATGAAGACAAGAAGACAACGCTTTACTGATAAAGTTTAGAGGCCCAGAGCCTGGAGGCGGATTAGGGCCCATAGTGGTAAACCGTCATAGTTGTATAACTTGTAAGATAGGGAAAGGGAGAGACCGAGCCTAACACCTGTATGAGTCGGCGTCGGGACTCTGTAAACCGGCCGGGCGTCAACCTGTGCTTATAAAGGGATGACCCTGCGGCGGTTCAGGGACAAGAAACAACAACTCGAGACCCAGGCAAGCGTATTTGCTCCCTGGTTATTGAAACCCCAATAATCCCATCACAACTAGACGTAGGCTTTTACCTTCATCGAAGGGGCCGAACTAGTATAAACTCTCATGTCCCTTGTCCGGTTTAAACCTTCAGGCTAACCTCGTTGCGATGGCTCCACAACTAAGTCCTTCTGCTAGGACATCTGACGTGATATTTCGACGACACCCACCACGAGCCTCAACACTCATTGGACCGCATACATCAGTATGTATTATTTCCAATAAGTCAGTAGCTCGTTCGATTGTTCCGGAGAACGGAGTTGTAGTCATATTGCCCATGAGGCATGGTTTGCAAGCACCAAGTGATTCATAATCAGGTGATTCCAAAAGCCCATCAGTACGGAGTTTCTTCATGCCCTTTACACCAATATGACCTAAACGAAAGTGCCACAAATAAGTTGCACTATCATTATCAACTTTGCATCTTTTGGCTTCAATATTATGAGCATGTGTATCTCCACGATCAAGATTCAATAAAAATAGAGCACTCCACAAGGGTGCATGACCATGAAAGATATTACTCATATAAATAGAACAACCATTATTATCTGATTTAAATGAATAACTGTCTCGCATCAAACAAGATCCAGATATAATGTGCATGCTCAATGCTGCTACCAAATAACAATTATTCAGGTCTAAAACTAATCCCGAAGGTAGATGTAGAGGTAGCATGCCGACGGCAATCACATCGACGTTGGAACCATTCTCGACGCGCATCATCACCTCATCCTTAGCCAATCTTTGTTTAATCCATAGCCCCTGTTTTGAGTTGCAAATATGAGCAATAGAACCAGTATCAAATACCCAGGAATTACTACGAGCATAAGTAAGGTACACATCAATAACATGTATATCAAATATACCATTCAATTTGCCATCCTTCTTATCCGCCAAATACTTGGGCGGTTCCACTTCCAGTGACCAGTCCCTTTGCAGTAGAAGCACTCAGTTTCGGGCTTAGGTCCAGACTTTGGCTTCTTCCCGGGAGTAGCAACTTGCTTGCTATTCTTCTTGACGTTCCCCTTCTTCCCTGTACCCTTTTTCTTGAAACTAGTGGTCTTGCTGACCATCAACACTTGATGCTCCTTCTTGATTTCTACCTCTGCAGCCTTTAGCATTGTGAAGAGCTCGGGAATCGTTTTCTTCATCCCTTGAATATTATAGTTCATCACGAAGCCTTTATAGCTTGGTGGTAGTGATTGAAGAACTCTGTCAGTGACAGTATCATCAGGAAGATTAACTCCCAACTGAGTCAAGTAGTTATGGTACTCAGACATTGTGAGTATGTGTTCAATGATAGAATTATTCTCCTCCATTTTGCAGCTATAGAACTTGTTGGAGACTTCATATCTCTCAACTTGGGCATTTGCTTGAAATATTAACTTCAACTCTTGGAACATCTCATATGCCCCATGACGTTCAAAACGTCTTTGAAGTCTCGATTCTAAGCCGTAAAGCATGGCACACTGAACTATCGAGTAGTCATCAGCTTTGCTCTGCCAGACATTCACAACGTGCGTAGTTGCATCTGCGGCAGGCCTAGCACCTAGCGGTGCTTCCAGGACATAATTTTTCTGTGCAACAATGAGGATAATCCTCAAGTTGTGGACCCAGTCCGTGTAGTTGCTACCATGATCTTTCAACTTAGCTTTCTCTCGGAACGCATTAAAATTCAAGGCAACGGTAGCACGAGCCATGGATCTACAACAACATAGACATGCAAAAACTATCAGGACTAAGTTCATGATAGATTAAAGTTCAATTAATCATATTACTTAAGAACTCCCACTTAGATAGACATCCCTCTAGTCATCTAAATGATCATGTGATCCAAATCAACTAAACTATGTCCGATCATCACGTGAGATGGAGTAGTTTCCAATGGTGAACATCACTATGTTGATCATATCTACTATATGATTCATGTTCGACCTCTCGGTCTCAGTGTTCCAAGGCCATATCTGCATATGCTAGGCTCGTCAAGTTTAACTCGAGTATTCTGCATGTGCAAAACTGGCTTGCACCCATTGTATGTGAACGTAGAGCTTCTCACACCCGATCATCATGTGGTGTCTCAGCATGACGAACTATAGCAACGGTGCATACTCAGGGAGAACACTTATACCTTGAAATTTAGTAAGGGATCATCTTATAATGCTACTGCCGTTCTAAGAAAAATAAGATGCATAAAAGATAAACATCACATGCAATCAAATATGTGACATGATATGGCCATCCTCATCTTGTGCTCATGATCTCCATCACCGAAGCATCATCATGATCTCCATCGTCACAGGCTTGACACCTTGATCTCCATCGTAGCATCGTTGTCATCTCGCCAACTATTGCTACTATGACTATCGCTATCACTTAGTGATAAAGTAAAGCAATTACATGGCAATTGCATTTCATACAATAAAGCGACAACCATATGGCTCCTGCTAGTTGTCGATAACTCTGTTACAAAACATGATCATCTCATACAACAATTTATATCACGTCATGTCTTGACCATATCACATCACAACAAGCCCTACAAAAACAAGTTAGACATCCTCTACTTTGTTGTTGAAAGTTTTACGTGGCTGCTACGGGCTTCTAGCAAGAACCGTTCTTACCTACGCATCAAAACCACAACGATTTTTTTGTAAAGTGTGTTGTTTTAACCTTCAACAAGACCGGCCGTAGTCAAACCTGATTCAACTAAAGTTGGAGAAATAGACACCCGCCAGCCACCTATGTGCAAAAGCACGTCGGTAGAACCAGTCTCATGAACGCGGTCATGTAATGTCAGTGCAGGCCGCTTCATCCAACAATACCGCCGAATCAAAGTAAGACATTGGTGGTAAGCAGTATGACTGTTATCACCCACAACTCTTTGTGTTCTACTCATGCATAAAACATATACGCATAGACCTGGCTCGGATGCCACTGTTGGGGAACATAGTAATTCAAAAAAAATCCTACGACAACGCAAAATCTATCTAGGAGATGCATATCAACGAGATGGGAGAGTGTGTCCACATACCCTCATAGACCATAAGTGGAAGCATTTAGTAACGCGGTTGATGTAGCTGAACATCTTCACGATCCAACCGAACCAAGTACCGAACGTATGGCACCTCAGTGTTCGGCACACGTTCAGCACGATGATGTCCCTCGTGCTCTTGATCCAGTTGAGGACGAGGGAGAGTTCCGTCAGCACGACGGCGTGGTGACGGTGTTGATGATGTTACCGGCATAGGGCTTCGCCTAAGCACTACGACAATATGACCGAGGTGTTAAACTGTGGAGGGTGGGCACCGCACACGGCTAAGAGAACAACTGTTGTGCTTTGGGGTGCCCCCTGCCCCTGTATATAAAGGAGGAGAGGGGGAGGCCGGCCGGCCCTGTAGGGCGCGCCAAGAGGAGGGAGTCCTACTAGGACTCCAAGTCCTAGTAGGATTCCACCTGATGGAAGGGGGAAGGAAGGAAGGGAGAGGGAAAGGGGGGTCGCGCTCTCTTCCCTTGTACTATTCGGACTCTCCATGGGGGGTGCCTCCCCTATGTGGGTTGTCCTCTCTCTCCCCTATGGCCCATGTTAGCCCATTGCTTCCCCGGGGGGTTCCAGTAACCCCTCCTGCACTCCGTTTTTACCCGAAACCACTCGGAACTCTTCCGGTGTCCGAATAACATAGTCCAATATATCAATCATTATGTCTCAACCATTTCGAGACTCCTCGTCACGTCCGTGATCTCATCCGGGACTCCGAACAAAACTTTGGTCATCAAAAACACACAACTCATAATACAAATCGCCATCGAACGTTAAGCGTGCGGACCCTACGAGTTCGAGAACTATGTAGACATGATTGAGACACATTTCCGATCAATAACCAATAGCGGAACTTGGATGCTCATATTGGCTCCTACATATTCTACAAAGATCTTTATCGGTCAAACCGCATAAGAACATAAGTTGTTCCCTTTGTCATTGGTATGTTACTTGCCCGAGATTTGATCGTCGATATCATCATACCTAGTTCAATATCATTACCGACAAGTCTATTTACTTGTTCCGTGTTACTTCATCCCGCAACTAATTCATTACTCACATTGCTTGCAAGGTTTATAGTGATGAGCATTACCGAGAGGGCCCAGAGATACCTCTCTGATACACGGAGTGACAAATCCTATTCTCGATCTATGCCAACCCAACAAACACGTTGGAGACACCTGTAGAGCATCTTCATAATCATCCAGTTACATTGTGACGTTTGATAGCACACGAGGTGTTCCTCTGGTATTCTGGAGTTGCATAATCTCATAGTCTGAGGAACATGTATAAGTCATGAAGAAAGCAGTAGCAATGAAACTGTAACAATCATAATGCTAAGCTAACGGATGGGTCTTGTCCATCACATCATTCTCCTAATGATGTGATCCCGTTCATCAAATGACAACACATGTCTATGGTTAGGAAACTTAACCATCTTTGATTAACAAGCTAGTCTAGTAGAGGCACACTAGGGACACTATGTTTTGTCTATGTATTCACACATGTACTAAGTTTCCGATTAATACAATTCTAGCATGAATAATAAACATTTATCATGATATAAGGAAATATAAATAAAAACTTTATTATTGCCTCTAGGGCATATTTACTTCAGGTATGCCACACCCCTCCAGATGAAGAGGGCACTCATTTTGACTGTAGGCGGTCGTAGAGAAGTCTTTTTCCTCCGTTTTGCGCTAGCCAGACCCCAAGCTGGTGGGGGTCGATGAATAGGACCCCGTTTTGGCTGTTCTGTCCAAGCCACCTGTCTCCCGATTTACAGGACACATTCTGACGCAATCGCTTGGCTCCCGATGAACACGATGTTGTTTCCTCTGTTGCAACCCAGCCGGTTGGCTGCCGATGAACACGACGCCATTGCTACGTACCCCGCTGTCGCCTCTCTATGTAGACGAGCCCTAGCCGTACGTATGCTCAACTATGCCTTCGAGAACCCGCCCGTATGTACGTACGTGGCTGCCTTTTTGGCAACATTGTTGTACGTAACTGTGCATGATTTAGACAGGACTACGTGACATGCTATGTTGAGGGCTCTACTACGACAAGTGCAGATCCTTACTCGACCATGGTTCATCGTTGCAGAGAAACCCATCGACCAGTATATACATGCACATTCGCAACTAGACAGATAAAGCTATGTACGCTTCTACCGGGTGGGTCCCAACTATCATAAGGAGGCACTTCCTTGCATGCAAAGTTATAGCTAGTGGGTCCCAGCTGTCAAGAAGAGGAATTTTTTTTGTGCCTAATAAGGAGGCACTTCCTTGTGTGTTAAGATTTATGGTAGGTCCCAGCTGACAGGGGGAGGAAGCTTTTTTCACGCGTAATAAGGAGGCACTTCCTTGTGTGCGAAGATGTAGCTGGTGGGTCCCAACTGTCAGGGGAGGAATCATTTTTATTGCTGTAATAACTAGGTACTTTCTTGCGTGTGAGCATGTACCTCATGGCTCCCAGCTGTCAGCCTCTCTACGTACAATCCTCTTCCGATTGATGTCGTTCTTTTAACCACGTTGATGACACCGTGCTGAGAGCACCAAGGCGGTGGACGAGGAGTAGGACTAGGAAGGGAAAGACCTAGAGCCGGGGAAGACTCGGTCGTGGTTGCCCACGTGGAGGGGAGTATGAGGGTTTACTATTTCGGCTAGGGTGTGAGGCTGCCGTCGCCGGAGAATAACAGGAGGTGTGGGTGAGTAGAGGGATGGCCTGGCTAGCGATGGGAGTTGGATGAGGCTGTGAGGCTTGCGTGGTAGCACAACCAGCCACGGGGCCGACGCTGGTTTGGGCGGCTGGAGCAAGAACATCAAACATTGAAAAAGCACCACGGTCGTTGGATTAATATCAAACGGTCACTGGTGCTAGAATCGTTTGTTGACTAAGTTGATAAAGCCTTGTGTACACGTCAACCTAGTAGGCCCATAAGTCAGCCTCCAAATATGTCGCAAACAACATACATCCCAATTGCTATTATTTTTAATAATTTACAACCCATTTCCTAATTTTTAAGAAATTTTGCAGCACATATTCTTTTTGTTAGCATTACAGCCCATATTCTAGCCATGTTTACAAGTTTTAACAAATTTTTGCATATTTTGGTGGGGTCCAAAATATTTTTAATCCGGAAATCTAGTCAAATTCAAACTGTTTTAAAAAATAAATTAATATTAGATTTAAAATCCAATGAAATTTTCCTCGAAAAAAAATCAATGAAATTTAGAATTCAAAAACCGAAAAAAGTAATTTCAAACTAATGGCCCGTTTGCTGTATTTTTTTGAATTCACAACCCATTTCTTATGACTTATAGCCCATTTTTCTGGCCTAATGCATCCCTCCTCGTCTTGAAAGATTTCCAGCCCAACAGGGCGGAGAAAAGCAAGCAGGCCTTCGTTGGGTATTCTACAAAGAAACAAAAAAGTTGGGCTAGACATTTTTAGAAATAAAAACAACTGGGCTAGTCATGTGGTAAACATAAAATAAAAGTCTGGGCTAGACGCGCCACAGCCTACGCATAGCCTTGTTGATACCCTGCTCCATCTCAAGAATAAAAACACTACTGCGTGAGCTACTGGGTCCCCAGTGTCAGCCGCTACTTGTGCAATTCTCTTATTTATTGACTATGTTGACAATGGCATGGGACCCAGATGTTAGGAAACCATTAGGAGGAAGCATTTTTTTCTTGTAATAAGGAGGCACTTGCTTACGTGCTGCCATGACCCTGGTGGGTCCCTACTGCCATCCTCTCCTTGTACAAATCATCTCCTAATTGCTCTCGATTGTTGACCATGTTGACAATGCTAGACGGCGGCGCCGCGGCAGGCGAACCAAGGCGGACGACCACGGCAAGGCCTCAGACGGGAACAAACATGAGCTTGGGAAGATGCGTCAATGTAGTCTTAAACGGAATTCGCCGGAGAATAACAGGAGGTGTATGGGAGTAGAGGGATGGTCTGGCCAACGGTTTAGTATACGGTGGGGCTGGGATGCATGGGCAAAGGCGGAGGCAACCGTGGGAGGTAGGAGCGAGTGGGGCCGGCGGCATGGTTTGGTTTGGGTGGCTGGAAGAAGAAGATAAGAGATAGAAGAGACACGACAGATGTTGGATGTCAATCCAACGGCTATGGCATGTAGAATCCTTTGTTGACAAAATCGACACCACCTTGTATAAGAACTTGGGTTCTGCAGTGCTGCTCGAGTGATGTTCTTTCCCTTTGTAACCACGTCATAGAGTAATTTACTTTTAGTCTACAAAAAAAGTCAGTCAGGTAGAAATCAACTAGGTTGGGTTCTATCTAGGAAGTAAATATATTTGGGTTGTGTGTGTCGAAGCCTAGTTGCAACCCGAGCTTCAAAATGCTTGTGGGGCACATACCGAGGACGTAATGAATAGTATCTCTATGTACTATCTGTTTCATCTAGGGTATCTACTATGTGTTTCATATTGTGTGGGAAACAAATATTAAAGCAACCACCATCTGTCTTTTTATTTAACTAAAGCTATCATCTATCTGCTATCATTATTTTTGGATATATCCACTGGTTGTTACCATCAGTCTAAATTTCTACATGCACTCCTTACATAACCTCACTATATTTTTCCTATGCATGTCGGTTATTGTACCCAATCATGCTAAACATCTAGAGAAAAAGAGAAGAGTGTTGCACGGAAATACAATGTCATGCAGGTGCCGCTCCATGGTGAGTGCAATGGCAGACCCACCTCCAGATTGTAATCTAGAGGAAGATAGCTATTCAGAGGCATAATATATGTGAAATATGCAATGCCATCATGTTTAGCCAGACATCATATATGTGAATTATATCATGTAATTCCATTTTCTCATTACATTTCCATTTGTTGAACATGTTTGTATGTTCAACTACTCTTCCTGTGAATCAGCCATTTGAGTGGGTGATGGAAAAATATGGAGTGAAAACAAGGTCTTCAGAGCAGATAGTGCTACCTGTCGAAGAAGATATCTTGTTGGTTACAGATAGCTCCTTAGAGGAGGATTCAAAGACAGATGACCAGTCCTATCCCCCCCCCCCCCCCCCGAGGTGTATTCTCTAACTTGGCAGGGTTATACTGCTCATATCATGAATGTGGTGTCTTGCATTAGATAGTTTAGACATCATATACACAATATTCAACGTCATCTTCTTAGTTTAGAAATCGTATATGCAAATACCATCTGCTTATCATATATGTGAATTATATCATGCCATCCTATTTACTTAGATAACATGTGTAATGCCAACCTGTTTACTAAAGACATCATACTCATGTCGTCTTGTTTAGTTAGTCATCATATCTTTGAGTTATGACATGCTATCCTATTTAGATAGACATCATATATGTGAAATTATGGCATGCTATCCTATTTAGATAGACATCATGTATGTGAAAGTAGGTCATGCTATCTTGTTTAGTTAAACAACATATATGCGAACTATTTTATTCCCTCCTTTTTCCTCGCTATCTATTGCATCTTTATACCATACAAAGTCTGTACATTCAACTACGTTTCTTATTTATTAGCCATTTGAATTGGAATAGATGATGGCAGTATCTAGCAGAGTAAAAACACGGTCTTCAAATAAAACAATGCTACTTGTCGATGGAGATAGCTCCCCGGTTGTACTTGCACAAGAACCATCCCTACCACACATAATCCAGACTCTCGCAGATTGTACCCCTACTCCAACGGACAGAGAACCAGCTTCACCCAATCTATCCCCAACCCCAGCAGATAGTAACCCACTTCCTATTGACACAACACCATCTCCACCATAGAGCTCCCAAATAAGAGCCGTTAGTAATGCAGCTCCAGTGCCCAAAGCGCCAGGACTACCACGGTGAACCCCCAATCCACTAGCTAGTACGCCTATTACTGTGGACGAAGCACAACCACCCATCCATAGTTTAGCATCTATCACGTTTGATGTTGTTAAATCCTATGTGTGTATCTTCCTAACATGGAAATATTATTTTAAAGATGAAGGAAAAAGTCAGTTGCAGGTGTTCCTCCAGGAGTTATGCATAAGTAATGTTATACATGGCCATTATTTTGTTTTGTCCCATACTTTCTACCTCCCAACTGGTTATAACAAAGAAAATGTTCCCATTTTTCTTTATATAGAATGACCGATTTGGAAACCCAAGATGAGGAAAGTTGTGATAATACATGTGCTCTCTTCAAGAATTCTTTGCGACAGTGTCGGAATTACCTGAAGAACACATACTTCACTAGCAAGGAAACTCATCAAATTCCC
This sequence comes from Triticum timopheevii, assembly GCA_963921465.1. Lineage (NCBI taxonomy): Eukaryota > Viridiplantae > Streptophyta > Magnoliopsida > Poales > Poaceae > Triticum > Triticum timopheevii. The sequence continues at coordinate 74,712,570 of OY997266.1, read as the reverse complement.
TTACTTCTCTGGAGATGCATTTACGGGATGATGACTGGGAACGCCTTGTACTATACTGGTCCAGACCCATGATTCTGGTAGGGTCTATGAGATCATATTTCATTTTGAAGTACTATATGCATGCATCTTACACTACTCTATTCTTGTAGAACAAGTGCTTAAACCTGAAGAACAAGTGTTCTCGGGTAAGATTCCATAGCTACGGTGCATACTCCTTTTCTCTTGTATCACTGTTTTTGCTCATACCAATTAATTCTTAAATTGAAGGATCCAATCGAAACTCCAATGGCACAACAGGTATGTCTTAAACATGTTTCTTCAACTGGTTTGCTCTTCTAAATTGCTCTATGTTGATTTCAATTTCAATTGTATAGACAATTGTCTTCGCATATCACGCACATTACTAGCATCAAAACAGAACAAATAGTGATGTTAGTTGTATATGTATACGCATGGTACCCATCCAAAATCTTCTGGTGTTGTGTAGTTTCCCACACTTATACTCTTTCAATGTTGCTTTGTCTTGAACTGATTTGATTTGAACTGTGTCTCTATTTTGATCTGGCAAGACAATACAGTGACCATAACACATAGATATATGTTTGTTTCATGCTTTTATCATGTACTAATTTGCAATAGAAGACATGCTAGTTTTGAAAGAAATATGCCCTAGAGGCAATAATAAAGTTGTTATTTTATATTTCCTTATTCATGATAAAGGTTTATTATTCATGCTAGAATTGTATTGATCGGAAACCTTAATACATGTGTCAATACATACACAAACATAGTGTCCCTAGTAAGCCTCTACTAGACTAGCTCGTTGATCAAAGACGGTTAATGTTTCTATCGGTGCAATAGACCCTGGGTATGTTGCCCTGACTATGCACAGGCACGGGAATAAGATTTATGGCACCAGGCCATGCCAGAGTACAAGAGATCAAGATCTTCAAAGGACCAGCATGTAGAACAAGAGTACCAAGATCAAGCCAGAGAAGCAAGACACCACCAGGAGAAAAGCCTCCCTTGCTGGAGGGTGGCCATGGTTTCCCGTGACATCTTTGGCGCACCAGGTAGGGGAGGTCGCTTGCGCGAACCTGAAAGCATGCGCAACGCGTCATCTTCATTGCCATCTTTGTCTTTGACGGTGCCATCAGCCATGGCGCCAAATGTCGGTGTCAAAACCAGCAGATCTCGGGTAGGGGTTCCGAAATATGCATCTAAGGATCGAAGGTAACAGGAGGCAAGGGACACGATGTTTACCCAGGTTCGGGCCCTCTTGATGGAGCTAATACCCTACTTCCTGCTTGATTGACTTTGATGAGTATAGGGTTTACAAGAGTTTATCTACCTCGAGATCGTAATGGCTAACCCTAGATGGCTAGCCTGTATGATTGTGATGGCCCCCTAAGGACTAAACCCTCTGGTTTATATAGGCATCGAAGGGGACTAGGTTTGTACAAAGTCGGTTTACAGAGGAAGGAAACTACACATCCGGACACCAAGCTTGCCATCCACACAAAGGAGAGTCCCATCCAGACACGGGAGAAGGCCTTCGGTTCTGCATCTTCATGGCCCGTTAGTCCGGCCCATGTCCCATAGGTCGGCTCTCCGAGGACCCCATAATCCAGGACTCCCTCAGTAGCCCCCAAACTTGCCTTCAATGATGACGTTGTATCCGGCTTCATGTCTTTGGCTTTGCAAGCCGAGTTCCCCATTGTACTCCATATAGTTCAGCCTTTAAATTTAAGTATTGTACGCTTCAGCTTCTGCGCCGCCGCCGCCTCGGCTTCCACATGTCAGACGAATAAGAAGGGTCTAAGTATTTTTACAAGTAACCCCTTGACCATGTAGGGAAGGTGCTTATTTAAAGAGATTGAATCTCAGATGCCATTCCTCACCAAACGAAAAATCCTTAGAGCTTGCCATAGGAAACCATCCAAAGATGGCCAAAACTCCTTGCTCTTCCTCGCGCCCACACGGCCCTCAAGAAGGCGACTGGGAGCCCAGCTGACCAAGCTTCAGGTGCAGGGATACCTCCCGCCATTGGATCTAGTCCCCGTTCGGGCAGGATTAACTACCTTCAACGGTGAAGCCCTGGCGAAGAACTTCCCCAATCCCAATAAAGGGGAGCGGGTGTGCTTCGTTTCATTCCTTCTGAGGGGCGTGGGATTTCCAATCTATCCCTTCCTCAGAGGTCTTCAAGAGAATTACGGTCTCCAACTGCACATCTCACACCGGGCTCCATTCTACACACCGCAGACTTTGTCGCTCTTTACGAGTTGATCCTAGGCTACGAGGCCCATTTTAATTTATGGAGGAAATATTTTTGCCTCGTCCCTTGCTCCCATAAGGGATCCATATTCGAGGTAGGCGGTGCCAAAGTATGGTGTATAGGCGGAACAGGATACCTATCCGGCACTCCAAAGAAGGCATCCGAACAGTGGCCCTCGGAGTGGTTCCATATCGAAGATGTTGTCCTTCCGGACCCAATCCGTCAAGGTCTTCCCTAATTTTCCTCTGGTCCTTTAAAGAAGCGTGCCAGCTGGCGTCCCCAAAGCTATGAAGAAGAAGATAGTGCGGAGCTTAAGAGGCTAGTGAACAAGATCAGAATACTTGCCCACTCCGAACTCGAGGTAATAGCGATTTCAATAACGTGATGCGTTCAGCCGCTTCAATCTAGGGTACTTCCCATGTGGCATTACAACGGGGAGGATGACGCCTCACGTTGTGGGTGCAAGGGTCCGGCTAATTTTGCCGCGCTGGCCGCCATGTTGGCTGACCTTCTCAAAGGGGAAAAGGAAGATTCACTCACCTGAAGTGTCAAGAAGGTTTCTCCATGTATACCCCCATTGACTGAGTGAGTCTTTGATTATAGGCCTTAATTGATCTTTTTTCCTTAACTACGCTTTTTAGTCAAACTTAATCCGACTACCTTCAACAGGAATGGAGAAAGGTCATCGGGTGGATCTACAGCCCCGCTCCGCGGCCGGAGGATCATAACCGAGACCTTGATCGTGGTTAGGAAGAGGATCCAGATATATTTGTAGATTTAAGGATGGAGTCTTTTATCAGACGAGCTACGATGACACGGAAGTGGCTATTATAGCCGATTACCCCGGCCTTCTTCCTTCCTCCCATGTAAGTACCTAGGAGACATCTCCTCAAAAAGAGTTTTCCCACTTTGACTCACCCACCACATTACATCGTGCTCCCAAGGGGCAATGCTCGCACCATCATACTGCAGCAAAGGCATCCTCTAAGAAGACGACGCTTGCACAGGGCGTGTCTCTGAAAAGAAAGGCTAACGACGATACGGCCAGGCCCTTCCCTTCGTCGAAGAGGTATAATCCTTTAACACGCACTTAGTGGATAGATCAGACGGTGACGTTTCCTGGTGTGCCATATTACAGGAGGAGTGTACGTCGGACTGCATCCGGAGACCTGGCCGACCATGCACGGACTAATCCAGCCCCGGACCCTGCCACAAGGACTGGAGGGGGTGTGGGAGCAATGTTGGCTTGTCATCTCCCAGAAGATTCAGATAATGTATCCGTCATGAACTCCGAAGTGGAGAGTGCGATGAACCACTGGCGGTAGAGAGCAGCTATGTGTGACCCGAACTTCACAGAAGAGGCATTTAATGCTTTCAGCTCAACGAATGCTTATATCCGAGCTGCTCGAGATGGACTTGCTAGAGCCACTCACCAGCTTTCAAAGGATATGCGGGTAAGTATTTTTATGCAAATTCAATAATCGTACGCCAGTAGCCCTCGAGTCTTGAAGCAGTTGGCCCAACTGATTTGAGAGTCGCTATATTGTTAGGTACTCACAAAGAGGAATAACACATTATCAAAGGAGCTAAAGGAATGCCGAACTAAGCTGACTGCTGCCACCGCCGAATTGGAAAATTTGAAAAAAAAATCCAAGAAGGCACCTGGTGGTAAGTACAGCAGCGGCTCGGAAATAAAATTTTGTGCCTACAATGAGGTTGCTTAACTATGCTTTTGTCTCGTTGGTAGGCTCAATAGATCAACTAGAGGAGAGGCTAAAGGCTGCTCAAGCGGACAAACAACATGCCGAAGGGCAAGAAGCCGCTGGTCAAAGTGTATTGACACGGACCATTAATGAGAAGAATAAACTACAGGATGCAAATATCAAGCAAGCCGAAGAACTGAAGGATTTAAGAGCCCAATTATCAGATGCTTTGAAGGAGAACAGGAAGCTGAAAGGTGGCATATTCAGTATGCTCTTTAACCTATCTATCACACGGTTTCCTGTTTGAAATTTTTACGAGTTTGCTTCTGTAGGTGTGCTAACCGGACGCCCCGAAGGAGAAGTGTCTGGATTCCAAGGTGACCTGCTACAAGAGCTGTCCAAAGTGCACGAGCGAGCTCGAAAAGCATTGAGGAACATGGCGAAGGCTTTATGGCCATCCATTCCCCCTCCAGGAAGGATGGATGAGCTTGCAAATTTATTCAAGGGAGCTTGTCGCCGTTTGGAGCTATGGAAGATATCAGCATGTCGGGAAGTCACCCAGGAAGCCTAGGCCATGGTGAAAATGCGGTATACCAAGCTTGATCCGAATCATCTGGCCCCGGTCAGACCTCGGGGACCAGATGGACAAGAAATTCCTGTTAGCTTAGTGTACGACCAAGTGAAAATAGCTGCTAAGTTTTCTCAATGGGATTGTAAACTAGACAACCTACTAGAGGGTCTAGAGGAAGAAGAAGTTTTTGAGTACAAGTAGTAGTGTACTTTAACGACAAACTTATCTCCAGCCGAATTGTAAAACGATTGTCATGGCAGACTTTCCGCTTCAACCTCTAGAACCCGAGTTTTGCAGTGTTTCCGGATACCATTGGTAAACACCAAGGTATGTTCAGAAACTAGGCAGTGCAGTCATAGGTTCTTAAACAGACAAGTTGTATTCGGGGAGTTATGTTATATTACATTTGATCGTAAGAAACATCTTCCAGAGAGAATAGTTCTGTTAAGGGTTCCTTTCCCTGGGCCAGCATGCGTTTTTGTGCATGCATAAGTTGTGGTGCGAGAAAGCACATTACGCATTATAATTTGGGGGTGTGTACTGCAATGAGGACAGTTCGTCTCTTGTCCGCCGACCAATTATTCCCTTAAGAACGCTAGCTTTCGGCTTTACCCGTCTGAGGTACACGTCCGGATAACCCGGCTATAACAATCGTAGAGGTGCTCCCTTTATGCCCTAGCTGAACAAACGGGAACGTACGGCATAAGCACAGGAGCCAGGCAACCCATCTTGGCAAAAACTGAAGTCATAAAGGTGCATATAATGGCGAAGACAAGACGCATATGAGTGCACATATACGGTGAGCTTGACGCTCCGAAAATAATAATCACAATAAGCTTCTGTGAAAAGAAGCCCCTAGGTATTATGGGGAATGTACATTTAATGATGTATATCCCTCGAGTGTGCGGTTTATCCGAACACCGGTAGAAGTCATACAAAAAATGAAAAAGAGAAAAAAAAGGGTGAGAGGGAGAAAAGAAAAGACAAAAAAAGTTATAAGTACGAACTTAGGCATAGAATCTTCGGAGCCGAGCGGCGTTGCATGGGTTTGGTTCCAAACTATTATCCGAAGCGTTGCGAAGGCGATAGGCTCCTCCAGTGAGAACTTCATCTATGATGAAGGGACCCTCCCATTTGGGCTTGAGCTTGTCCTTTTTCCTCTCTGGTAGGCGCAGGACGAGTTCACCGACATTATAAGTCTTTGCATGTACTTCCCTGCTTTGATATCGCCGAGCTTGCTGTTGGTAAAATGCGGAATGGGCCTTCGTGATGTCGCACTCCTCCTCCAAGCCGTCCAGATCGTCCTGCTGGTCGAGCTCGGCTTCTCTCTCTTCATACATGCGCACTCGAGGTGAGTCATGAATAATGTCGCAAGAAAATACTGCCTCGGCGTCGTACACCATGAAAAAAGGTGTGTATCTGGTCATGCGATTGGGCGTGGTACACAGCCCCTAGAGTACGGAATCGAGTTCTTCGACCCAGTGCTTGTCTGATTCACGCAGGGATTGCACTAGTCTGAGTTTAATGTCGCTAATTATCAAGCCATTAGCCCGTTTGACTTGACCATTTGTCTGAGGGTGATATACGGAAGCATAATTGAGCTTGATGCCCAAATTAGCGCACTAGGTTTTCACCTCATCGGCCGTAAAGTTAGAACTGTTGTCAGTAATGATATTATGCGGGACACCATAACGGTGTACAACACCGGACATGAAGTCTATAACCGTTTCGGCTTCGGCCGTTTTGACTGGTTTGGCTTCTATCCACTTAGTGAACTTGTCGACCATAACTACTAAATATTTCTTCTTATGGCTTCCCCCTTTAAGGGGTCCGACCTATCTAGCCCCCAGACCGCAAAAGGCCACGTAATAGGGATTGTTCGTAAGGCAGTGGGCAGCATATTGCGAAAAGCTGTCATCCAACACATCGTTGTACGAGGTCTTGTGCGTCTGCTTGGGCCGTGGGCCAAAAGAAACCCGTACGGAAGGCCTTACTTACAAGGGCTCCAGCTGCGGCGTGATGGCCACCAAGACAGGCGTGTATTTCGGCCAAGAGCTGTCGTCCTTCTTCTTCGGAGATACACCTTTGGAGTACTCTGGTGGTACTTTTCTTGTACAGCTCCCCCTCATGGACTTTGTAGGCCTTCGAGCGTCGAACAATGCGACGGGCCACCATCTGGTCATCAGGGAGCTCGTTCCTAGTAAGGTCGGCAAGGAAAGGTTCGGTCCATGGGGCGATTACAGCCATGATTTCGTGGGCCGATGGTGTTACTTTGGTGCCTGAACCCTCGACAATATCGGGACTATGTTCGGAATCGGGGGGTATGACCGGTTCTAGAACGGTGTTGCTGCTATCATCCTGCCACATGACGGATGGCTTGAAGAGCCTCTCCACAAATGTGTTAGGCAGGACGGGGTCGCGCTTGGCACCCATGCGGGCAAGTATGTCCGCACCTTGATTACTCTCTTGAGCCACATGATGAAACTCGAGCCCTTCAAACCGAGCTGATATTTTGAGTACGACATAGCGGTAAGCCGCCATCTTCGAATCTTTTGCATCGAAGTCTCCGTTTATCTGAGATATTGCGAGGTTTGAGTCCCCGCATACTTGGAGGCATTGTATGCCCATGGAGACGGCAATCCGGAGACCATGTAATAGGGCCTCGTATTCGGCTTCATTGTTAGAGTCTGCATACAGTATTTGGAGAACATAACGGTTTGTGTCTCCTATGGAGGATGTCAAGATGACACCAGCCCCCCATACGGCTAACATTTTAGAGTCGTCGAAGTGCATCGCCCAGTTGGAATATGTGACGTATTCTTTAGGGAGTTTGGCCTCTGTCCATTCGGCGACAAAGTCATCCAACACCTAAGATCTGATAGCTCGGTGTGGCTTGTAAGTGATTTCAAATGGCAAGAGCTAAATTGCCCATTTGGCAATCCGGCCGGTGGCGTCCCTATTGTTTATAATATCGTTAAGTGGTACTTTTGAAGCCACCATGATTGAGCACTCCTGAAAGTAGTGCCGCGGCTTGCGGGATGCCATAAAGACCGCATATGCTATCTTTTGATAATGCGGGTATCGGGATTTGCATGGTGTAAGGACCGTCGATACATAATACACTGGTTTTTGAAGTGGGGATTTATGTCCCTCCTCATCTCATTCAACGACAAGCACAGCACTCACCACCTGGTGAGTTGCAGATATGTAGAGCAGCATCGGTTCACCGACATTTGGTGCGGCCAGGATTGAGTTACTTGCTAACAGAGCTTTTATTTCTTCCAGTCTGGCTGTGGTGGCGTATGTCCACACGAAGTGGTCAGTGCAGCGGAGCAAGCGATATAATGGCAACGCCTTTTCCCCTAGTTTGGAGATGAAACGGCTTAAAGCTGCCACGCACCCGGCTAATTTTTGGACCTGCTTGAGGTCTGTTGGTGTTGCCAACTGTGATAGGGCTCAGATTTTAGCGGGGTTTGCCTTGATTCCTCTATTGGAGACAATGAACCCAAGCAGCTTTCCGGCCGGAACACCGAAAACGCATTTTTCCGGATTGAGCCGTATGTCATATGCTCGGAGGTTGTCGAATGTAAGGCGTAAGTCATCCACTAGTGAATCAACATGTTTTGTTTTGATGACTACGTCATCTACATATGCCTCCACAGTTTTGTCGATCTACTTTTCTAGGCATGTTTGAATCATGTGTTGGTAGGTTGTGTCGGCGTTATTGAGCCCGGAAGGCATAGTGTTGAAGCAGAAGGGCCCATACGGAGTGATGAATGCCGTTGCGGCTTGGTCGGATTCTTTCATCTTAATTTGATGGTATCCGGAGTATGCGTCAAGGAAGTACAAGGAATCGTGTCCTGCGGTTGCGTCAATGATCTGGTCAATTCGAGGTAGTGGGAAGGGGTCCTCAGGGAAAGCCTTACTAAGGTCTTTGAAATTGACACTAAGGCGCCAAGATTTATCCTTCTTAGGTACCATGACCAGGTTTGCTAGACAGTCCGGATGTTTAATCTCTCTTATAAACCCGGCTTCGAGTAGCTTGGCTAGCTCCTCCCCCATAGCCTGTCGTTTGGGTTCGGAGAATCGGCGCAGAGTTTGCTTGACTGGTTTGTATCCTTTCGGTATATTGAGACTATGCTCGGCCAGTCTCCGTGGGATACCTGGAATATCCGAAGGGTGCTAGGCAAAAATGTCCCAGTTCTCATGCAGGAATGCGCGTAATGCAGTGTCCACCGTCGGATCCAGTTGTGCCCCAATGGAAGCTGTTTTCTTGGGGTCCGTTGGGTGGACCTGAAATTTGACTATTTCGTCTGCTGGCTTGAAGGAAGTAGATTTGGGTCTCTTATCGAGGATTACATCGTCCCTATCTACTGTAGAACATAGAGTGGTCAATTCCTTGGCCGCGAGGGCCTCGGATAATGCCTCAAGGGCCAGAGAGGCGGTTTTGTTTTCAGCGCAGAGTGTTATGTCCGGATCACTGGTGATAGTGATAATTACATTGGGCCCGGGCATTTTGAGCTTCATATACCCGTAATGGGGTACGCTTGGAAGCACGTGAATGCGCGTTGCCCCAGCAAAGCATGATACCCGTTGTTCAATGGTGCCACATGGAAGAGTAACTCTTCAGACCTATAGTTCTCTGGTGTGCCGAATACCACGTCAAGTTTGATTTTTCCCGAGCATCTGGCTTCTCGACTAGGGATAATACCGCGAAAGGTTGTGTTACTTTGCTCAATGCGACTCCTGTACATTTGCATTTTATTGAGCGTGTCCTCGTAAATGAGGTTCAGTCCGCTACCGCTGTCCATGAGCACTTTAGGGAACCGAAAGCCGTCTACGATTGGGTTTAGGACCAACGCAGCTCGTGCCTGGACTGAGTGGGCTCTTGGTTCGTCATCGGAGTTGAAAGTGATCGCCGTGTCATTCCAAGGATTTACTGCTGCCATGTGGTAGACTTCGGCGAGGTCGCGGAGCGCCCTCTTGCGCCCATTATTTGAAGAAAAGGTCTCAAAGACCGTGAATACTTTGGGATCATTGTCCTCCGAAGAGTAGTTCTCTGGAGTGTTGTTAGTGAGTACCCTCGCCGCTCTTGGCCACCTGCCGGAGTATCCAACATGCTCGAAGGCTATGCGTTGGTTTGTTGTCCGGCATCATGTGGATTTTACAGGGCTTGTCGAGCCACTCCTCGAGGACAGTTCTACGCCTCGTAACGGGTTTCATTTTCTTGTCCATGGGATGATGATTGGGTGCTCCGCGAGGGTGCATCCTCTTTGCCCATCCGGGGGATGGCCTAAAGGCCTGCGGTTCTGTAACGCCCCGGATCCGATGCACCAGGTGTCTGCCAGTTATTCGTTGTTGTTGCCATGTCATTTTCTTGCGTGTTTCACTTTGCCATGTCATCATATGCATTTTATCATGTCATCATGTGCATTTCATTTTGCATGCGTGTTCGTCTCATGCATCCGAGCTTTTTCCCCGTTGTCCGTTTTGCATTCCGGCACTCCGTTGTCACCCGGCGTCCCCGTCTTGTCTCCTTTCGTGTGCGGGTATTAAACTTTCTCGGAATGGCCCGAGGTTTGCCAAGCGGCCTTGGTATAGCACCGGTAGACCGCCTGTCAAATTTCGTGCCATTTGGAGATCGTTTGATACTCCAACGGTTAACCGGGTAACCGTAAAGGCCTCTTTTGTGTGCAGCCCAACACCCCTTCCAAAGTGGCCCAAAACCCATCTAACTCCCCTCCATGCTCTCGGTCATTCGATCACGATCGCGTGGCTGAAAACCGCACCTCATTTGGACTCTCCTAGCTCCCTCCACCTATAAAAACGTCTTCCCCTCTCCATTTTCGGATCATTTCTCCCCGAAACCCTAGCTTTTCCCTCTCCGCCGCCGGACGCGTCCGCCCCCGGCCGGACACGTCCAGCCAGCCACGTCGCCCGACCAATAGCGAGACGCCACATCAGCGCCGCCGCCTCCCTCCTCCAATCGCCGGCTGCCACCTTACCCTCTCTCTCCCCTCTCCATCGTGCGGCCCGCGGGGCCCCGCGCCGCCGCCGCTGTCCGCCCGCGAGGCCCGCAGCCTCCCACCGCCGCGCCCGGCCTCTGCCGCCCCGCCGCCCCGCGCCTCGCGTCGCCCGCCGCAGCCCGCGCACGCGCCGCCGCCACCTGGCCCGCCCGGCCCGCGCCCCGCCGCCGCGCTCGCCGGTGCTCCGCCGCCCGCGCCTCCTCTCCCCACCGCCGCCTCGCGCCATGGGCGCCGGCGCCGCCCCGGCCGCCGCCGACCCCGCGCCACCCCGCGCGCCTCGCCCTCACCCGGATCCGGCAAGGCGCCGCCGGATCCGCCCCTCTCCGACCCCGCCGGGACCTCTCCCGCGCTCCGGCCGCCGTCTCCTCCAACTCCGGTGGGATTCCGGCGAGATCCACCGAAGGTTTACCCCCGAAACGCCTAAGTCCCCAGGATTTTTGCATAATCATGCCATGTTCATGTTATTGTATCTCTGCATCCGTAGCTCCGTTTTGCGCGTGTAATATGTCAAATTGTTCGTCTTGACGAGTAGATTATTTCATTCCATTGCAACATTTTCATTAGATGTTAATCTGCTGAAACTGTTATAACTTGCTCATTTGTCATTTTTTCCATGATTGATGTGTGCATCCTATGAGGTTGATGTCTACATGTGTTTTGATCTATGCCATGCCATCTTTCCAGTGGTGCTATCCATGTATTTTTTTTGATCAATGTGGTGACTAGCACAAGCATGCAAACTAGGGTACTTGCTGTTGCTGATTTTAGTCCCTGTCTGCTGTTATTTTTATGCCATGTAAACTTGATGCTACAGAGAGATCCATGCATATTTAGAGATACTTCAGTAAGGGTGTTTTTAACATGTGGTTATTGTCTATCAATTCATGCCCTTTGTTGCAATTATGGAGTAGCCTAGCATGTCATTTGAGTGCTCTACTTTTGCTTCAAAATGTTTCCTGGCAGATTGTTTACTTGTTATTCAATTTAGCCAAGGTTGCTATAGTTGATCCTTGCATGCTATGGACTTGTTCTTGCCTTGGTTGGTCACACAAATATGTCTTCTTGATGATGCTATGCTTATCTTGTCATGCAATGACTTGTGGTGAGTGAATTGAGCTTGTTAAGTAGAGTACTTGTTGTTACTGTTTTGATAGGCTGATTCTGTTATTTCGTGATGCTACGTAAACCTGTTTCTACTAGTTATTCTATGCATAATCTGGAGATTTCCTATAAATATGTTTTGTTCTACATGTCATCCTCTAACCATACATACCCCTGGTTGCATTTATAGCTTGTTGTAGCTTGCTCATATCTTGCTCCAAAGTTGCTAAATAATGTTGTTGTCAGCATGTTAACATTAAGTTCACTTGTTCCCATGTGTTTTGCTAGTGTTCCATGCACCCTATGACCTTGATATTGCCATTCTTAGCTTCACAAATATGTCTTCTTACTGTTGGGTTCCTTGCCATGCCATGTGTTGCTCTTTAGTGAGTTGCACAAGCTCATCTACATGCCTTCATAATTCTGTCCTACCATGTATGAATCTGTAATATAACTTGCCATGTTTACATGGGTGCCATGATATCTTCTGATCCTTTTTGGCTTATGGTCAGTAAGGGACTTTTGTTCTATGTATTTAGTAGATTCATGCCATGCCTTTGTTTGCCATGATAAGTTCCTGTAACATGTTGTTTGATAGCTCTAAACATTGCAACCTGATGTTATTTCTGCTAATGACTGAAACTGTTATTATTTGCAATCTTACCATGTCCTTTTGAGCATGTTCTAGTCTTTTCTAGAGATAGCTCAGTGTTCATGTTTTGTTATGCTTTACCTGTACATCATGCCCATGCCTTTTGGTATTATGTTGAGATACTGTAGCATGTTGTTTTGATGCTTGCAATATGCCTAGTTGCTGTTATGGACAGATTGTTGCTATGACTTGTATAGTGTGTGTGTGTGTTGAACCGTTGCTCCGTTTTGAGTGTGCTCTATATGAAACTTACTTGTTTTTGCATGTAGTCTCGTATTATCTTGTTGCATCCTTGTTTTGAGGTGTTTGCTTGATGTTTGGGTGCATTTTGCATCAATGCCATGTTTAACTTGTTTTGCTCATATATTCTAGGACGTAACTCCGAATCTAATGAACTTTATATGTAACTTGACTAGAATCTCGTGCAGATCATCGTGGTGCATCTTAACTTGCTGTTTAACAACTTGAACATAATGTTTATTCAGATCTGTACCAATTTTGAAATTTGCATATGAGGACTTACCGGAATTGTTATATGTTGTTCCCGGCCTCATTTAAACTTGCCTTGATGTGTTGCTCTTGTTTGCATCATATCTTGCCATGAGTAGCTTCATGTAGCTTCGTCATGCATCAATCTTGTTTGTGCATCATGTCTTGCCTATGTGTGGTGTGTTTACTATGTTGTGTGCTTCTTTTCGATAGTTCCTGTTTCGTTGCGATCGTGAGGATTCGTTCGTCTATGGTTGGTTCGGCTTCATCCGTTCGTCTTCGGCATGGACTCGTTCTACTTCCTTGCGGGATTTCACGCAAGATGACCACTAACCTGGATCTCACTACTATCATTGCTATGCTAGTTGCTTCGTTCTATTGCTATGTTGCGCTACCTATCACTTGCTCATCAAGCCATCCCATATGGCCATGAACCTCTAACCTTTGACACCTTTCCTACGCAAACCGTTGCTTGGCTATGTTACCGCTTTGCTCAGCCCTTCTTATAGCGTTGCTAGTTGCAGGTGAAGTTGAAGATTTCCCCATGGTGAACAGGATTTTGGTTGGGATATCACAATATCTCTTATATTATTAATGCATCTATATATTTGGTAAAGGGTGGAAGACTCAGCCTTATGCCTGGTGTTTTGTTCCACTCTTGCCGCCCTAGTTTCCGTCATACCGGTGTTATGTTCCCGGATTTTGCGTTCCTTACGCGGTTGGGTGATTTATGGGACCCCCTTGACAGTTCGCTTTGAATAAAACTCCTCCAGCAAGGCCCAACATTGACTTTTACCATTTGCCTCACCTAGCCCTTTTCCCCTTGGGAGTTGCGCTCTCGAGGGTCATCTTTATTTTATCCCCCCCCCCGGGCCAGTGCTCGTTGTGAGTGTTGGTCCAACCTGAGCGATGCCCGGCGCCCCCTGGGCAACCAGGGTTTATGCCAACCCGACGTCTGGCTCATCCGGTGTGCCCTGAGAACGAGATATGTGCAGCTCCTATCGGGATTTGTCGGCACAGCGGGAGGCTTTGCTGGTCTTGTTTTACCATTGTCGAAATGTCTTGTAAACCGGGATTCCGAGTCTGATCGGGTCTTCCTGGGAGAAGGTCTATTCCTTTGTTGATCGCGAGAGCTTATCATGGGCTAAGTTGGGACACCCCTGCAGGGTATAATCTTTCGAAAGCCGTGCCTGCGGTTATTGGCAGATGGGAATTTGTTAATGTCCGGTTGTAGACAACTTGACACCAGATCCGAATTAAAACGCATCAACCGCGTGTGTAGCCGTGATGGTCTCTTCTCGGCGGAGTCCGGGAAGTGAACACGGTTTCTGGGTTATGTTTGACGTAAGTAGGTGTTCAGGATCACCTCTTGATCATTGCTAGTTGACGATCGTTCCGCTTGTTTCTCTTCTCGCTCTCATTTGCGTATGTTAGCCACCATATCTTGCTTAGTCGCTCCTGCAGCCTCACCACTTTACCCCTTCCTTTCCTTTTAAGCTTTGCTAGTCTTGATACCCATGGTAATGGGATTGTTGAGTCCTCGTGGCTCACAGATTACTACAACAACAGTTGCAGGTACAGGTTCATGCGATGATCTTGACGTGAGAGCGATGCTTGCGTGCGTTGAGTTCTTCTTCTGCTTCTTCGATCAGGGGATAGGTTCCAGGTCGGCAGCCTGGGCTAGCAGGGTGGATGTCGTTTGAGTTTCTGTTTGTGTTTCATCCGTAGTCGGATGTTTCTCTGATGTATTGTGATGTTGTATTCGTGGGGCATTGTATGCCGCTTGTATGTATCCCCTTCTATTATGTAATGTTGATGTAATGATATCCACCTTGCAAAAGCGTTCCAATATGCGGGTCTATCCTTGGTGGGACCTTCGAGTTCCTTTTGGATAGGGTCGCATATTGGGCGTGATAGGTTCCTAGCAGGTTGTCTGAGTTTTCCAGGTGCTTTCCATTATGCAGTACTTCTGTACTATGTGTGCCAAATCAGCAAACTGCAGTACGTGATGGTGGTTGAGGGCATTAAGGATTCCCTCATCCGTGCAATTGTTGCAAAATACGGAGATCGCGTCATCGTCACAGCAATCCTTGATCTTGTTTTTAACAAGTAGGAATCTAGCCCAAAAGTGGTGGACTGTTTCATGAGGCTGCTGCCGCATATACATTAAGTCGCATATGTCCGGAGGACCAGAGTTGCTTGGGGAATATTGATTGTGGTGGGTGGGCGGGTTCAAATCTGAACCCTGACCCTGTGAGAAGTCCATATTCTGAAGAATTTTCGGGGTTACAGGCCCGGGCTCCGGAGCCTCTGGTGTGTTTTTAGGCTCAATGCCCGATTCCATGTTTGGAGGACGACAAGTGTCTTCCAGAAGACGGAGTCCGGTTCTCCGAGCTCAGAAACTCGAACATACTTTGTTCTCAACATAGGAGAAGAGTGATTGTCAGCTTGTTCCTCCATGATTGCCACATGATGGGTGATCGGTGGAGATCTGGTTTCTCTCTGATCGAGTTTAAGACCAATCCAATCATAGTCAGTTGCGATGCCCAGGGCGGTGATGCGATCTAGCAGTTTGTTTAAGGCCGATACATTTGCCGGATCCATCTTGTCGGAGTATTCAGGGCCGACGCTGAGGCAATTTTTTGGCGATGAGTTGGGCTGCTTCTGGCTTAACGGTCGGGCGAGCGCCCATGATGAAGGTGCCGAGCTGGAGGGTTTGCCTTAAAGCTAGGTCTTCTCTGGAAGTGATGTTGTCTTTGATGATAAGGCGAGCCATCAATCCTTCTGTCGACGACATAGAGGAACTCTCAATGAAAGCACCAATGTCGGTGTCAAAACCGGCAGATCTCGGGTAGGGGATCCCGAACTGTGCGTCTAAGGATCAAAGGTAACAGGAGGCAGGGGACACGATGTTTACCTAGGTTTGGGCCCTCTTGATGGAGGTAATACCCTACTTCCTTCTTGATTGACTTTGATGAGTATAGGGGTTACAAGAGTTGATCTACGTCGAGATCGTAATGGCTAAACCCTAGATGGCTAGCATGTATGATTGTGATGGCCCTCAGGACTAAACCTCGGTTTATATAGGCACTAGAGGGGACTAGGGTTGTACAAAGCCGGTTTACAGAGGAAGGAAACTACACATCCGGACGCCAAACTTGTCGTCCATGCAAAGGAGAGTCCCATACGGATATGGGAGAAGGCGTTCAGTTCTGCAACTTCATGACCCGTTAGTCCGGCCCATGTCACATAGGCCGGCTCTCCAAGGACCCCATAATCCAGGACTCACTCACCCAAGAAGAAGTCCGGTGTTTCGGCTCCACCGTCCACCTCAAAGGCTCCGCCACCGGCAGCTGCCAATGCTATGGGAGGTGCAGAGGCACGCGAGGATGTGGACGCCGCTGGGGATGTGGTCAGAGCAGGCGGCACCGTCACCATTTCACCCGCGGACGAAGCAGAATCAGGAGGCATCGGAGGAGAGCAACATCAACAACACCGCGAAGGCCACGCTCCATGAGGTACGGAGGGCTACTCTATCCAGACCTCCTCCTCTTGCCGATGGGTACAGTCATAGTGATGGCGCTCGGTTTTGGGTGAACTGCCGCCCTTCGGCCGCCCCTATCACAGGAGCGACCGCTGCGCGTGCGTCTTCCACTGGGCGAGTCGACCAAGCCGATGCACCCAGCGGTGCCGCTGGCCCTCAAGTGCCTTCGCCGCGCCACCACGCCATCCAGGTGGCTGCTCCACAACAGCGGGGGCATTGTGATGCCGCAGCTGGCACTGTCAGGAGCCGGGCGATGGTACGATCCGCGTCGTCATCACCCATGTTGAGCTCGGCTACGGAGGCCATGGTGCGGGCTCAGCTTCTACTCAGGTTCCCTCCAGCAGCTGAGCAGATGGACGAGTGGCATGCCACCATCCAGAGCCTGCTCGGTTTCGCCGAGGCTGGGGGCTTGTAATGAGCCGGACCTCCACGTCCTCCCCAAGCTATGGCAATGGCTCGTGCTGCTGGTCGTACGGAAGGGGCAACCCCCACGGTACAGTCCACGCCACGGCAACCAGCGGAGCTCGACAGCATCAAGAACCTGATGACATATCAATGGCCTCTTCTGACCCTCGAGCACATCTAGATCGATGGTAAGCCCCGGTGGACAGGCGGAGAGAAGACGCGCGCATTGTCGCTGAGCAACGCAGCAACGATCGCCGCCAGGCCAATGGGTGCAACGGTCCTAACGTTGACGAGCCTGCGCTCGATATTGGCGGATGCCTGCCTTTCGAGGTTGGGTGCCCTGCCTTTGCTCATGAGCTATGGCAAGTCCATTGGCCGTCCATCTGCACAATCAAGCCAAAGATACCCGGGAAGTATGATGGGAGGCTCAACCCGAAAGAGTTTCTGAGCATCTACACCATTGCCATCCAAGATGCTGTGGGAAGAGATGAGAAGGTGTTTGCCAACTACTTTCCTTTGGCTCTCAAATCCAATGTGAGGTCTTGGTTGATGCATCTGCCAGAGAACTCCATTTCGTCATGGGCTGACCTGTGCTATGTGTTCATTGGCGCCTTCATTGGCGGCCATCAAGAACCAGGCTAACCCAGCAATTTGCAGCTTCTCCAGCAGAAAGAAGGAGAAACACTCTGGAAGTATTTACAGAGGTTCAGCAGAGTCCACAAGAACATCCCAAACATCCATCCGGCAGCTGTAATAGCCGCCTTCTAGTCCAATGTGTGAAACTGCAGGATTCGTTCCAAGATGAATGTGTGGTTGCCCAAGACTGTGAAGGAGCTTTACACCCTAGTGGATAAGTATGCTCAGATGGAGGAAGGGAGGAAGTTACCCGGAGAGGAGGATTGCATCAATATTGATTCAGAAGATGATGATGAATCCACTAGCCAGAAGAAGAGCAAGAAGCGCAATAAGAGGCACAAGGATAAGGCAGTGATGACTGTTGAAAGATCTGGTATGCCTAGTACCGACAAGACAACCAAGGCTGAGGTCTCCAGCAAGGAAGTTGCTGTGTGCGCTGACTGCCGAGAAGTTGCGGCTGCCGAGAAGGCCGGAAAAGGTGATGGGCCATATTGAAAGATCCATCGGACCAAGGGCCACGACCTTCAAGAGTGTTATCAGGCTGAGCAACTTGTCAAGAGGCAAAGGGCTGAGTACGAGAAGCATGATAAGGAAAAAGGTCAGAATGTTGCTGGCAGCAAAGGTTGAGGCGGTGAAGCAAATCGCCCCGGCAAACCCTTTCGGAACAAAGGAAAACCCGCCAGATGTCAAGAGAAGGAAGCATGTGATGATGAGAGTGATGGAGGGGATGAAGAGGAAACCAGTGAGCAAGAGTTTCAGAAGGCCACTAATGCCTTGTGCATTGACGGGGGTGCATCTCTGCACACCTCTCACCGCCAACTCAAACGGTGGGCGCATGAGGTCAATGTCGTGGAACCAGCACTAGAGGCCTGGAAACCACTCAAATGGTCACGCATGCCCATCATCTTTGACAAAGAGGATCATCCTAACCGTACCACTGCGGTAGGGTGCTTGCCATTGTTGGTCTCTCTGACAATTCGCAACCTCAAGGTCACTAAGATATTAGTGGACGATGGGGCCGGGTTGAATCTGATTTCCCCAAAGGTTATCAGCAGGCTTCAGATAGCAGAAGAGGAGTTAGAGGTCACCGGCATGTTTCAAGGAGTTAATCCTGGTAGGAGTCCTCCTAAGGGAAAGATCACATTACCTATGACATTTGGAGGAGAGTTGAATTATCAGACAGAAAAGATTGTGTTTGATGTGGTCGACCTCCCCTTGTCATACAATGGGATGCTTGGATGACTAGCCCTAGCCAAATTCATGGCAACATCCCACTATGCCTACAATACCTTGAGGATGCCTGGGCCACTTGGAATTATTTCCATCCCATCGGATGACAAGGATGCAATCATTTGCATGGACAAGATGGGCCACGGCCGTGGCAAAGGAAGCGGCAGTAGAAGTTCCCGCCAAGGAAAGCTGAGGGAAGAAGATGGATAGCAGGGACGCTGGCAAAGAATCTGGGAAGCGTACCTCTTCGGAGTGTGCTACACCTGTTGATGATTTGCTAGAGAGTTCCAACAGCAAAAGGACCTAGGTTAATTCTCCACAACTGAAGAAGGACCCGGCAGGGCTGGTTGCCGTTGATGGTACCTTCATCATCAGCGCCACCCTCAATGACAAATAGGAAAGCGCGCTCATTGCCTTCCTGTAGGCGAATATCGATGTGTTTGCCTGGCAACCATCTGATATCCCCGGTGTTCCCAGGGAGATAATCGAGCACCACCTAGCCACTACCCACACACCAGACCTGTCAAACAGAAAGTCCAGAAGCAGGCCTTGGAGGCAGCAATTTATTGCAAAAGAGATCAAGAAGCTTGGAGTAGCTGGTTTGGTCAGAGGAGTGCTACATCCCACTTGGCTAGCAAATCCAGTGTTAGTTCGGAAGGCTAATGGGAAATGGAGGCTTTGCATAGATTTCATAGATCTCAACAAGGCTTGCCCGAAGGACCCATTTCCCTTGTCGCGGATCGATCAGATTGTGGATTCCACTTTAGGTTGCGATTCTCTTTCCTTCTTGGATGCATATTCTGGATATCACCAGATCTTCATGTCCAAGGAAGACAAAGAGAAGACCTCGTTCATCACCACATGTGGTACGTATCCGCATGCCATTCAGATTAAAGAGTGTCGGGTCTACTTTTGCAAGGGCAGTCCTGATTGGTTTTGAGCCCCAGCTGCACAGAAACATTGAAGCATATATGGATAACATTGTGGTCAAGACCAAGGACAGAGCAACTCTTATCCAGGATCTGGAGGAGATGTTTGCAAATCTGCGCAAGATCAACATGAAGCTCAACCCAGAGAAGTGTGTGTTTGGTGTTCCCTCCAGCAAGCTACTAGGGTTCTTTGTGTCCCATCAGGGGATCGAAGCCAATCCTGACAAGATCAAAGCCATCAAGAAGATCCAAGCACTAAGGACAGTTAAGGATGTAAGGCGTCTGACGGGGTGCGTTCCCGCGCTAAGCAGATTCATCTCCAAATCTGCCGAGCACGCCCTGTCGTTCTTCAAAATCTTAAAGAAGGTAGGACCCATGAAGTGGACCCCAGAACCAAATGTAGCCCTACAAGAGTTGAAGGCCTATTTATCTTCTATGCCCACCTTGGTTGCTCCCAAACCATAACAGTCGTTGATGCTATACTTAGCAGCAACCAACCAAGTGGTCAATGCAACCTTGGTGGCGCAGTGGGAAGTGGACGAGGCAGAAAGTGAGCAAGGACCGACATAGTCAGATAAGGACCAGGGCAGAAGTGAGCATGGCAGTGATGGCAACCCCAAGGACACAGCAAGGAAGAAAGTGGTGCAGCGCCCAGTGTACTTCATCGGTTCCTTGTTACAGGGTGCTCGATCGAGGTACTCTGGCATGCAAAAATTGATCTTTGGTCTCATCATGGCCTCAAGGAAACTGCGCCACTACTTCCAAGCCCATGAGATCACAGTTGTCACTCACTTCCCGTTGCAAAGGATACTCCGAAACCCTAAGGCTACTGGAAGAAGAGTGGAGTGGGCTTTGGAATTGTACAGTTTTGATCTGAAGTTTGAGAGCACATCAACAATTCAGAGCAGGGCGTTGGCAGAGTTTATTGTAGAATGGACGCCAACCCCTGATGAGGAAATGACAGAAACAGTTATCCCCGGGAAGGAAGCACCCCAAGAATGGTTTATGTATTTTGATGGTGCCTTTTCCCTAAAAGGTGCAGGGGCTGGCATGCTTCTTGTTGCACCCTTAGGGGAGCACTTGAAGTACGTCATCTAGATGCATTTTTCTCGGGAGGAGGAAACCAACAATACAGCAGAGTATGAAGGGCTCCTTATCGGGCTCAGGATTGCTGCAGAATTGGGAATTAAGAAGCTGATCATTCGAGGATATTCACAGCTTGTGGTGAGACAAGTCAACAAGGATAACCACAGTCCATTGATGGAGGCATACGTTGAGGAAGTGAGAAGATTGGAGGAGCACTTTGACGGACTGCAAACAGAGCACATACCCCGTGTAGAAAATAGCATAGCTGATCATCTGTCAAAGTGTGTTGTGCAAAAGCTTCCTGTGGAACAAGGAACTTTTTTCTCCACCTTACTTAGCCCTTCGTATCCCCAGCAACAACGGCCCAGAAGAGGAGAAAGATGGAATCCGGTAAGACTCTCCCAGTAGAGCCTCGTGCTCCTGGCAGGGACCCTGCCGTAAACTCACAACTTGCCGGGTCGCACCCTCCTACCGGGACCACGGTCCCCAAAGACGAGGAGTGTGCCCCCGCAGTTGAGGAGGTGCTACTACTCCTTGTTGCCAAGCCCCAGGCTCCAACTTGGGTAAGACACGTAGTCCACTTTCTCCAAACTGGAGAACTCCCCAATGACCAAGATGAGGCTGAAAGAGTAGCCTGAGGACCGATATGTACCAGTTTGTCGATGACACTCTGTACAGAAGGAGGCCCAACGGTGTGAAATTGAAGTGCATCTGCCAGGAAGAAGGAAAGGAACTACTGGCTGAGATACACAGAGGCATGTGCGGGTCCCACATTGGATCAAGGGCATTAGTTGGTAAGGCATCCCATCAAGGATTCTATTGGCCCACAGCCCTCCAAGATGCGGTCGAGCTAGTCACAAAATGTGAAGCCTGCCAGTTCCATCCCAAGAACATCCACCTGCCTGCCCAAGCTCTTCAGACAATTCCTTTATCATGGCCATTTTCGGTCTGGGGGCTCGATATCCTCGGCCCCTTCCCCCGAGCAATCGGGCGCGTTGAATTCTTGTTCGTTGCCATCGACAAGTTTACAATGTGGTCGGAAGTGACTCCCATGAGAAAGGTGACTACTTAGTTAGCTATAAAGTTCTTGAAAGAACTCGTGTGTCATTTTGGAGTTCTGGCAAGGATCATTACCGACAACGGCACCCAGTTCATGAGTCGCGCCTTCATGCAATATGTTCGCACCCTTAGAAGCAAGGTCTCATTTACCTCTGTGGAACATCCCAGAAGCAATGGACAAGCTGAGAGCGCGAATGCTGAAGTGTTGTAGAGCCTCAAGACAAGAACCTTTGATACACTATGGAAGCACGGCAGGCGGTGGATCGATGAGCTGCCGGTAGTCCTCTGGTCCCTTAGAACGACACCGAATCAAGCTACTGGGCAGACTTCCTTTTCCCTGGTCTATGGGGCGGAAGCAGTTATCCCTGCGGAACTCATTTACGGGTTGCCTCGAGTGCTTTCCTATGATGAAGTAGCACAAGATCAACATTGGCGTGACGACGCTGTGCTACTTGAGGAGAATTGTCTCCGGGCTGCTACGCGTGCTGCATGCTATGAGTAAGGCCTGCGTCGCTATCATAGCCGCAGGGTTCATGCTCGGTGTTTTGAGGAAGGAAACCTTGTCCTTAAGCGTGTTCAGTCAGCCAAGGGTACAAACAAGTTGACGCCAAAGTGGGAAGGCCCTTATCGGGTAGCCGCAGGGTTCATGCCTGGTGTTACCAGACCTGGCGCAGTCCATTTGGAGATCGGAGATGGCATTCAATTGCAAAACTCATGGAATATTGAGCATCTCCTCAAGTTCTACCTGTAAGGCGCGGCTGTAGGGCCCTGCCCGGCAGCCACCCATTTGTACATGCCTTGCCTCAGCTGCATGTAACCCCTTGTACAAAGCCAGGGCGATGACCCTATGCACCAGTGAAATAAACGAAGCGCTGGGGGGCCCCGGCCAAGTTGCATGCATGCATGAGCATTCCAAGAGCATTTGCATAAGCATTTCATGAGCATCTGCATATGCGTATAGATAGGATCGCATCCTGCATCATTCTGATCTACATAAAAGTCGTAGGTTTCTACCGTGAGCTTGGCTTCTACAAGGAGTTGAGAAGATGAACCAGCACTGCGATCCCTAGCAAGCCAAACAGATAAGTTCTACCTCTTGTCCATAAGTGTTCTGTAAGCTAAAACTTGTGCATGAGGAAGCTTCGCCACTCTTCGAAGCTTAGGTGCTCCCACTTTTGGCTCAAACGTTGCTTCAGCCTAAGTGGTCGCAGTGGCCTTTGCTGAGAAAGGGTTGGTGGGGGGGCGGCTGGTCCCTTTATTTTTTGCCCGGTAGACTCCGGTCCATGGCAAAAAAAATAGAAAAAGGGTACCGGCAGGATAGCCTGTTGGGGAAGATTCGTTTATTTAACTACATAGGCCCTGCACCTCTGCATGGACATACACATGCATGGGTTCCCAGCAAGGCTCATCTTTTTCATTAATATGTTGATTATACAAATACAAGCCTTATAGGACACATACATGGACTCGAGAGATTACATTATTTGAATTAACATTTGGCAACTGCTTGCAGATTTAAGATTGGAAAAAGATAAGTGCTCCGTAAACTCCTCTCCCTGTTCCTTCTCCCCCAGGTAGCGTGCTGAGAAGAGAAGGGGACAGGAGCAGCACCCAAACGGGAGTCCATCCCAATCCTGTCATGGCCTATCTGACACAGAGCCTAACAAGATCGGGAGTGGCAAGGCTGTGAAGGAGTGCGGACAGAGCAGCTTGCTCGGCGCCCTCGGTCACCACCGCCAGGACCCGCAAGAAGCCCTAGCTCGAGCGATAGTGGAGTCATCCATCAAAGCTCAACTGGAAGACTGTTGGAGGGGGCGAAGGCACCAAGAGAGTGGCCCCCTCCCTGACGACCAGGAGGCCGGTGATGATAGTGCCAGGAAGGAGGGGAAGAACAGAAAGACGAGGTGGCAGGATGCTAGGGGCGAGATGAACACGTTGATGCAATCGTACTCCGACCTGACGACCTGCCTCCTGCCTTCTCCGTCTTCCCTGGCTTCATCTTCATCAACACCTCTCCAGGGAAGCGCCAGAGCTCCATCCCTGCACCTCCTCTGAAGAGACGGTGAGTGACCAAGACGACCAGGGGGCTCGAGGCGCGCCACACCTCACCTTGGCGGGCAGGGAGGCGCCCGCCTCATCAACATCAAACCCAGTTCTAAGGAGAGGGGCGGTACAGGGATTTCTAACAATCCCAAGCCCTTCACCTTGGAATTGGACCAGAACCACTCCCCAAGCGTCAACACCATTGCTTGGCATCATCAACTCCAAGCCCAGGCCCGAGGCCCGACCCCAGGCTCTCCCTTCTAGCATACTCAAGACGAAGCAAGACAGAGAAGGAAAGGGGTCTGGGTGAATGCCTCCACTCCTCCCCCGCTCCTCCTTTTATAAGCAAGCAAAGGACTGGGGGCTGATTCCACAACGAATAAACCATAGTCCTCCTCCACCAATTCAAGAAGACTGGGCCCTCGCCATAATGCTCTCCCACGCCACGCGCCTCCATTACCTACCATGTGTGATGCATAGATACGTGGCTAAGGATAAGGGCATGGTGGGACGAGTGAATTGGCGGTTTCTACCCCGTGCGTTAAAGTCATTCACTGGCCATTACAAGGGCGGCCTCATCACTATTGGCTTTACACGACGTGTGGGAAAACCGGAAGCTGGCCCGGACTCAAGATTAATGAAGAAGCAAAGAAGACCCCAACAGGCCAGCCTCTTCAGCACCCCTGCCTGTGCACTTATTAGGGCCTACACCAACGACGCTCGGCAGCGATCAGGGCAGACCCGGGAGCTTCTGTCGGTGCAACAGACCCTGGGTATGTTGCCCTGACTGTGCACAGGCACGGGAACAAGATTTATGGCACCAAGCCATGCCAGAGTACAAGAGATCAAGATCTTCAAAGGAACAGCATGCATAACAAGAGGACCAAGATCAAGCTAGAGAAGCAAGACACCACCAGGAGAAAAGCCTCCCTTACCTGGCAAATGGGCTCGGCAAGGGCAGAGCCTTCCACGGAAGAAGGCGTCCAAGACGTCTCGGTAGGTCCTGCCGGGACTCGCGGAGGAAAGAAACACCTCATCAACCACTCCCCCACGACCCACATCGTCAATCAGTGTGTCAATCCGCAAAGTGATTAAGTGGCAGCCATTCACCACATGGCAGCCTCTTTCTACAGTAAAACCTACAGATGACACCCGTCCTGTGACATGTCAAACAAGCAGGCGTGGAGCTGGCAGAACAATCCCGGCAAGGCTTGCCGGGCAGACAACAATGTGACATTGAGCGGCACATTTAATGCGCTCTGTCAGCCTGCAGAGTTAGGTATGATAGCACTGTTTGCTATCTTATCAGTGCATAATGACTGATTTGCCATTGTGGTGACCCCTTAACCTATAAAAGGAGGCCCACGGCAACCGTAGAAAGGGTTCGTGAGGTTGGAAAGCTACACACCCATATGCGCATGGCCACTATCGCCCCTGCCGGGCAAGTGTACTGCGCTCCACCACCAGTATTCCACCATCAATCCACCAAAGCAAGAGTAGGGTTTTATGCCTCGCAGCAGCCTGAACCTAGGTAAAATTGCTCCTATGATCCCTGCCATGCTGCCCCACGCTCCTCTGCTCTTTGGGCAACACGACATCCCCCTGCCGAACCAGCAAGGGGCCTCTTGGTCCCATAGGTGGTCGTGGTTTCCCGTGACAGTTTCCTAACCATGGACATTAGTTGTCATTTGATAACGGGATCACATCATTAGGAGAATGATGTGATGGACAAGAACCATCTGTTAGCTTAGCATAATGATCATTCAGTTTTATTCCTATTGCTTTCTTCATGTCAAATACATATTCGTTCGACTATGAGATTATGCAACTCTCAAATACCGCTGGAATGCCTTGTGTGCTATCAAACATCACAACGTAACTGGGTGATTATAAATATGCTCTA
This sequence comes from Triticum timopheevii, assembly GCA_963921465.1. NCBI lineage: Eukaryota > Viridiplantae > Streptophyta > Magnoliopsida > Poales > Poaceae > Triticum > Triticum timopheevii. Next base: position 74,686,918 of record OY997266.1, on the reverse strand, counting down.
CAGGTATCTCCAAATGTGTCTATTGAGTTGGCATAGATCAAGAGTAGGATTTGTCACTCCGAGTATCCGAGAGGTATCTCTGGGCCCTCTCGGTAATGCACATCATAAGCTTGCAAACAAATGACTAAGGAGTTAGTCACGAGATGATGTATTACGAAACAAGTAAAGAGACTTGCCAGTAATGAGATTGAACTAGGTATGAAGATACTCTCAGGCAAGTAACATACCGATGGACAAAGGGAATTACGTATGTTCTCATTACGGTTCAACCGATAAAGATCTTCATAGAATATGTCAGAGCTAATATGGGCATCTAGGTTCCGCTATTGGTTATTGACTGGAGAGGTGTCTCGGTCATGTCTACATAGTTCTCGAACCCGTAGGGTCCGCACGCTTAACGTTCGATGACGATATAGTATTATATGAGTTATGTGATTTGGTTACCGAATGTTGTTCGGACTCCCGAATGAGATAACGGACATGACGAGGAGTCTCGAAATGGTTGAGAGGTAAAGATTGATATATTGGACGATGGTATTTGGACACTGGAAGTGTTCCGGAGGGTACCGGGTACATATCGGGTCATCGGAAGGGGTTCCGGGTAGTCCCGGCAAAATATATGGGCCTTATGGGACAAGAGGGGAAACGCACCAGCCACAAGGGGCTGGTGCACCCCCATATGGGTCATCCAAGGTGGAGAAGGAAAGGGGAAGGAGGGAAGGAAAGAAAGGGAATAGGATTCCCCCTTCCTTCCCCTCCCCCCTCTTTTCTTCCCCCTCCGATATATATGGCAGGTGGGGCACGCGGCTTGGCAGGAGCCCAAGTAAGATTTGGTCCTACTTGGGGTGCCTCCTGGCCTCTCCCCTCCCCCTCCCACATATATATATGTGGTGGCAGCGCCCCTATCACACACCAGACAATTGCATAGCCGTGTGTGGCGCCCCCTTCCACTGTTTACTCCCCCGGTCATATTTTCGTAGTGCTTACACGAAGCCCTGCGGAGATCACTTCACCATCACCATCACCATGCCGTCGTGCTGACGGAACTCATCTACTACCTCGACATCTTGCTGGATCACGAAGGCGATGGACGTCATCGAGTTGAACGTGTGCATAACTCAGAGGTGTCGTACGTTTGGTACTCGATTGATGGATCGCGAAGAAAGTTTGCCTACATCGACCGCACTGTGAAATGCTTCCGCTTATGGTCTATGAGGGTAGGTAGACACACTCTCCCCCTCGTTGCTATGCATCTCCATGGATAGATCGTTGCATGTGCGTAGAATTTTTTTTGTTTTTCCATGCAACAATTCCTAACAGTGGCATCATGAACCAAGTCTATGCGTAGATGATATGCACGAGTAGAAAACAAACAGTTGTGGGTGGTGATAGTCATACTGCTTACCACCAATGTCTTATTTTGATTTGGTAGTACTGTGGGATGAAGTGGCCCAGACCAACCTTACATGTCCACGTACCTGAGACCGGTTCCACCGACAGACATGCAACTAGTTTTGCATAAAGGTGGCTGGCAGGTGTCTGTTTCTCCTACTTTAGTTGAATCGAATTTGACTATGACCATCCTTGAAGAAGGTTAAAATAGAAAACTTGATGAAACAACATTGTGGTTGTATGCGTAGGTAAGAACGGTTCTTGCTAGAAGCCCGTAGCAGCCACGTAAAACTTGCAACAAGAAAGTAGAGGACGTCTAACTTGTTTTTGCAGGGTATGTTGTAATGTGATATGGTCAAGACATGATGAGATATACATTATTGTATGAGATGACCATGTTTTGTAAGATATCTGGCAACCGGCAGGAGCTGTATGGTTGTCTTTTTATTGTATCAAATGCATAAGCCATGTAATTGCTTTACTTTATCACTATGAGTTATCAATAGTTGTAGAAGCAATAGTTGGTGAGACGAACATGACGCTACGATGGAGATCAAGGTGTCGAGCCAGTGATGATGGAGATCATGACGATGCTTTGGAGGTGGAGATCAAAATCACAAGATGATGGCCATATCACGTCACATATTTTGATTGCATGTGATGTTTATCTTTTATGCATCTTATTTTGCTTAGTATGGCGGTAGCATTATAAGATGATCCCTTCACTAAATTTCAAGGTACAAGTGTTCTCCCTGAGTATGCACCATTGTGACAGTTCATCGTGTTGAGACACCATGTGATGATCGGGTGTGATAGACTCTACGTTCACATACAATGGGTGGAAGACAGTTTTGCACATGCGGAATACTTGGGTTAAACTTGACGAGCCTAGCATGTACAGACATGGCCTCGGAACACTGGATACCAAAAGGTCGAATGTGAATCATATAGTAGATATGATGAACATAGAGATGTTCACCATTGATGACTACCCCATCTCACTTAGATGACTTGAGGGATATCTATTTAAGTGGGAGTTCTTAAGTAATTCGATTAACTGAACTTAATTTATCATGAACATAGTCCTGATAGTATTTGCATATCTATGTTGTAGATCAATGGCCTGTGTTACCGTTCCCCTGAATTTTAATATGTTCCTAGAGAAAGCTAAGTTAAAATATGATGGTATCAACTACACGGACTGGGTCCGTAACTTGAGGATTATCCTCATTGCTTCACAAAATAACTATTTCCTTGATGCACCGCTAGGTGAAAGGCCTGCTGCAGGAGCAGATGCTGATGTTTTGAACATCTAGTAAGCTCGATCTTATGACTACTTGATAGTTCAGTGTGCCATGCTTTACGGCTTAGAACCGGGACTTCAAAGACGTTTTGAACATCATGGAGCATATGAGATGTTCCAGGAGTTGAAGTTAATATTTTAAGCAAATGCACGGTGTCGATGTCAAAACCGGCGGATCTCGGGTAGGGGGTCCCGAACTGTGCGTCTAGGCGGATGGTAACAGGAGACAAGGGACACGATGTTTTACCCAGGTTCGGGCCCTCTTGATGGAGGTAAAACCCTACGTCCTGCTTGATTGATATTGATATTGTGGATGTTTACAAGAGTGGATCTACCACGAGATCAAGGAGGCTAAACCCTAAAAGCTAGCCTATGGTATGATTGTAAGGGTTGATGTTGTTGTGTCCTACGGACTAAAGCCATCAGGTTTATATAGACACCGGAGAGGGCTAGGGTTACATAGAGTCGCTTACAATTGTAGGAGATCTACATATCCATATCGCCAAGCTTGCCTTCCACGCCAAGGAAAGTCCCATCCGGACACCGGACGAAGTCTTCAATCTTGTATCTTCATAGTCTTGGAGTCCGGTAGATGATGATAGTCCGGCCGATGATAATCCGGCCGATGACGGTAGTCCGGCTATCCGGACACCCCCTAATCCAGGACTCCCTCAGTAGCCCCTGAACCAGGCTTCAATGACGATGAGTCCGGCGCGCATATTGTTCGGCATTGCAAGGCGGGTTCCTCCTCCGAATAATTCATAGAAGATTGTGAACACCAGGATAGTGTCCGGCTCTGCAAAATAAATTCCACATTCCACCGTAGAGAGAATAATATATATATATATATACACAAGTTCAATCTGCTGACGTTTTTTGCGGCGTGACGTCACACCACTACCAAGCCATTACTTGAATCATTTTTTATTTTACCACCTCAGCGCATTTAGCGAAGCGGTTTCCTTGGCATGTCTTGTCGAAGCAGAGATCGTGTTCCCCCTTAATCTGGGATTCTCATCAATACGAACGTGGGTAACCCAACCGCGCCCGTTGCCACGCCCCCTCTATCGAAGGCGAGTCCCGAACGGTCACGGAGATGGCTCCTGGTATTTTCCCCTCTTTATAACGGGACCAAGGCTCGTTTCTTTTCTTCAATCCTCCATCGAATCCTCTCCCTGCTCCAAGTTCCAGCACCTAGAGCCCCAGATTCGAGCGCTTCGGACCTTCAACGATGTTCGGTTCTGACCTTCAGGGCCAGTGGATACCCTCCTCCGTCATGGAGGAGGACATGCTAAAGCTGCGGGAGGCCAAGTACCTGACTTACGAGATTTCGCACAGGTTGCCTGCCGAAGGGCAGGCCATCCCCACCCCCGAGCCCGGCGAGTATGTTGTTTTTGTATCCCACCTCCGTCGGGGTTTAGGCTTCCCGACGGATCCTTTTGTAAGAGGGATCATGTTCTACTATGGGTTGGAATTCCACGATTTGGCTCCGGAGTCCATCCTCCATATCTCCGCATTTATCATCGTCTGCGAAGCCTTCCTCCGCGTCACCCCTCACTTCGGCCTGTGGCTGAAGACCTTCAATGTGACGCCGAAGATGATCGGGGGGCGTCAAGCAGAGTGCGGCGGGGCGGCCGTCAGTAGGAGGGCCGATGCCCCGTGGCCCGCAGGCTCCTTCCAAGAGGAGCTCGACTTGTGGCAGCAAGAGTGGTTCTATATCACCGTTCCAAGGGGCCGCAAACAAAAGCCGCCGCCCTTATTCCGCCCGGGACCTCCACAACGGTTGATGTCGTGGGTCAACCAAGGGCTCAACTGGGGGCCGTCAAAGGACGTGCCCCTACTGCAGGGCCGGATTCGAGATCTCCAGGCGAGGGAGATTGATCTGGTCGTGGTGATGCAGGTTATGCTGATCAGGCGTTACTTGCCCTGCAAACGCCGTCCTCTTCGACTATGGGAATTTAATCCGGAGGGACCATGGATTCTTCAACACTTCATGGGTATGACACCCCTGGAGATGTACAAATTATTCTTCGGATCGCAAGAGGCCGTCCGGAATTGACCGAGGATACTGGCCTAAGCTGCAATCGCCCGGATACTCAAGTAAGTAGCTCCGAGTCCGGACATATCATTTGTTTACCTTTCGATGATTCGCCTTACGACCAATTTCCTTCTAAACAGGAGTGCATAGTGGGAGCAAAATTAATATGGTGTCCGGACCCCCTCCCAGAGACCGCGCCGGATTCCGTGCTGGTCCGGATGTTGGAGGTTGCGCCTCCAGAGGAAGGCGAAGGGGAAAGTGGAAAAGCTACTGCCTCGCCTAAGGAGGCTCTTGAAAGAGGTGGGATCGAGAATCCCTCCCTCCAAGGGGAGAAGAGGATTTCCTCCGAGGACCCGGGGGCCAAAGCCCCTAAACGGGGGAAGAAATCTTCGCCGGAGGGTCCTGCGTCCGGGGAGGCCCCGGCCGCACAGTCTCCCTTAAAGGATCAGCCCTCCAACGAGCCGTAAGTAGAAAGAAAGGATTTTATAATAAAGGGCATCCCTATTTGTGCTTTTGAGGATAACTAAAGTTTTTACCTTGTAGTTCGGATCTCCGTCCTTCGCAAATGAGCTCGACTTCGGGGGACCTTCGTCCGGATATGGTGGAGAGTGAGACGCCTCCGTCCGGGGCGCCGTCGGATAGGGAAGACGAGCCTGAAGTGTCGTCAAGGAGGGAGCCCCCGGGTTTGGCGAAGCCGGATAGTTCGGCGCCAACTGGTGTACGGCTGAAGGATCTGCTTGAGAAGGCGTCTATCTCAGAAGATCACCACGCACTGATGAGTGTGGTGATTGAAAGGATTTCATCCGCCAAAGGCGGGTTGCATAATGCCGTCAGGAGTTTGCTGGCGGGATTTGAGGTACGTAAAAATGACACACCTTTGGACAGTTTTGCATATAGAATGCGCCCTGTATAGACAGTAGCCCCTGAGACTCGGTAGGTTGTCGAAAGCGACAACGTGCCGAGGATCAAAATCACAGGTTTAAATTTTCGCCATGCCTATGTAGGTGGCGGATCGTCCGGGGGCCAGCCGGACTAATGAAGTTGCCGAACTAAAGAGGCAACTCACCGTTGCGGATGCGGACATCACGCTGGTCAACAGGAGACTTGATGAGTCGCAAGGTAAGTGTTCCTGTGCGGTCACGTGGTAAGGGAGCCGAAGCCGTCTCCTTACTACATGTGTGTGAAATGCAGATAGTGCCGCTGCTGTGGAGATCCTTCGGGCCAAACTTGCTCAAGCCAAGGAGCAGGCCAGAAGGAGTGATGCGGCGGCCTCGAGGGCGGCCGAAGAGTTAGCGGCCGAAAGGGCCGCACACTGCCGAAGCAGGGAAGAGATGGCCGAAATGGCCGTGAAGTTAAAAGATGCTACCGACCGCAATGAGGCTCTTGAGAAGGAGCGCCTGGTGGTGCAAGAAGACCTAGGGAAGGCCACCGCCGAAGCCAAGGATGCCCGCTCTGCAATGCGGGCTATAAAGGAAGAGCTGCGCCAGGCCGGAGACATTGTAGCTGGCAAGCCTTTTCTGCTGCGCCGAAGGTTTACGGATCCAAAGTATGCTCAGCTGGGCCAACTTTGGGGTCCGGAGGACCCTTATATGGACTTAGCAGCGAGTGCGGCGGATGCCGTTGTGCATTTTCGAAGCCAGAAGAATCACGAGACAGAAGAGCTATTTTGGTCTCAATTCCATAGTCCGGAGCGTTCACTTCCGCTGACCGACCATTTGGACGAGTGGGCTGAGCTGAATAGGTTGTCCGGGCTTGCCATGATGGATATCGTGACCCATGTCTGCCGGATAGGCCCAAGCCGAAGAGTTACTTTGGCTTATTGCAGCAATTTCTTGGGGCGGTGCCGCATATGATGGCGATGAAGCGGTCGGCATGCATACAGGGTGCGCGGATGGCACTCGCCCGTGTGAAGACACATTGGACAAAGATGGATGCCACCGCTGTTGCGACCCCGGGCTCGGACGATAGCCGGTTACCCGCCGAGCACTATTTTGGCAAAGTGATGTGTGGTGCTTGTGTAATAGAGTCGCAGTGTTCGAAAAATGTTATGTTCAAATGAACGTTTTATGTTGTAAAACAATATTTATGATGTAAGCGCCTTTTATACGTGTGCGTTCAAGTAATGTAATATCTCATATGCGGCCGTTCATGTATACGTGTGTATAACCTGAAACATGGCAGTCGTCGGCTTCAGCCCCCAAGCACAAGGTGCGGGTGTGTTCGCAAAGAATAGCACGTTTTCACACTTAATCTGACGTCTCGGTCCTGTAAAGGAGGTGGTAGTGTAGCAAACGAGGCAACCGGACTATAATGCTTTATCACTTTCACTTAGCCATGGAGTTCGAGGGTGGGGCTACGACATAGCCCCTGGGGGCACTGCGCTCTCCGTATTCGGGCCGCGTATGTGCCTGACCGGGAAACGGCCCTTCGTCAAAGCAAAGGAATTCTAAACATTCCCTTGGTCGATCGAGTGGTTGACCAGTCTCTCGCTGTATCATGACAGTCAGTTTTCGGCTTTCTCTACTGAGGCGCTCGCTCAGCCGAACTGGGGCACAATCGCAGTAGTTCTCCTGGTGCCGCGTTAGCCAATGATACGGAACGTAAGGCAGCAAAACACAGGAGCCGGGCAAACCCAACATTTGACCAAAGACATGATTCGGAGCTGATGCATATAAGGCCTAACTCGAGACGCCGAAAACTCCCGAAGGTGTTCGGTCTTTTACAATAGCGGGCAGAATAATGCCCTAAGCCCCTTGTGTCCAGGTACGGGCAGGTTCCTCTGGCGCGGCCGATGCCAAAACGCCAGCCTCCACTCTGGTTATAATGGGAAACCAGGGGATTATAGCAACAAGAGACAGTAAGAAAGGTTTACGTAGGGTCTTAGTCTGAAAAGAGTCCTTGAAATGGGTCCCTACTGCACGTCTGCGCCTGTGTCTCCGTTGTGCCGTATCCTGGACGGGTGTGCATGTTGTTCATCTGTAAAAAGAGAGGAACTTAGTTTGAAAAAGAAATCGTGCAAAAAGGTACATAAAAAATTGAAATATAAATGTAGAAAGCTGAGCCTATGGTAGCTCATTATAGCTTATATACACAAACCCTTGTAAGGGTGTGCGGCCAGGTAGCCCCTAGCTTATTTATTCCAGACCCGTCCAGCCGTGTCCGGGGTCTTAGCCGACCTTGTTAATGAAATGATGCCACATGGACCGGGCATTTTAAGCGTAAGAGACGCGTAGTGTGGTATTGCGTTAAAGCGGACGAAAGCTTCACGTCCCAGTAGTGCTTGAAAGCAACTTTTGAATGGGGCGACGTGAAAGGTTAGCTTTTCTCGTCGGAAGTTGTCAGGTGATCCAAACACAACTTCTAGTAATAATGAACCTGTGCATCTGCCGTAAGGGCCTGGCGCCACTCCTTTGAAGGAAGTGCGGCTATGTCGAATTGTAGTAGGGTCTATCCCCAACTTGCGGATTGTGTCCGGATATAGCAGGTTTAAGTCGCTGCCACCGTCCATAAGAACTTGCGTAAATCGCAGTCCGTCTATTATGGGATCCAATATCATAGCAGTCCATCCTGCATTCCGGATACTTCTGGAATAATCCAGATGGTCGAAAGTGATTGGTTTTGACATCCAATCTCGGTGTTCTGCTGGGGTGGACCGTGCGACACTTGTCTTAGCAAGTGCCGTGTTGTACTTCCGTACTATCACGTGAAGTGGGTTTACTGCTTTGACTTCTTGTGGGAAAGTTTTCTGAATTCCGGTGCTCTGCTGGTGGGCTTCGTCGTCGTCCTCGTTTGGCGCATCGAGCCCCTTGTGTTCGGCGTTGAGTCTGCCGGACTATTTAAAAACCCAACAATTTCGGTTGGTATAGTTTGCAGGCCTTCCGGAGGTACTGTGGATTTGACATATCCGATCCAAAATTTTGTTTAAATTGGATAGCTCGTCACTGTTGTCCTTAAGAGGCAGTGTTTTATTGTTTGGCCGCGAGCTTTTGAATCCGGCGCTGACCGCCGTCCTCTTTGGGCTTCTTTCTTTATTCCGGCACTTATCTTTCCTGTGCCGTGATTTTTCGTTTCCATCTCTGTTCTCGGATGTACTCGGGTTGCTGGTGCTGCATCTTGCTAGCCAGCTGTCTTCTCCTGCGCAAAAGCACGTCATGAGGCTTGTGAGCGCGGCCATTGTTCTTGGCTTCTCTTGGCTGAGGTGTCTGGCGAGCCATTCGTCTCGGACGTTGTGTTTAAAAGCTGCTAAGGCTTCCTCGTCCGGACAGTCGACTATTTGGTTCTTTTTGGTAAGGAACCTGTTCCAGAATTTGCGCGCTGACTCTCCGGGCTGTTGAGTTATGTGACTTAGATCGTCTGCGTCCGGAGGGCGGACATAAGTCCCTTGAAAATTTGCTCTAAACGCGTCCTCAAGCTCTTCCCAACTCCCAACAGTGTTTTCTGGGAGGCTTTTGAGCCAATGCCGAGCTGGCCCTTTGAGCTTGAGGGGTAGATATTTTATGGCGTGGAGATCATCTCCTCTGGCCATGTGTATGTGTAGTATGTAATCTTCATATCCAGACTCCGGGGTCTGTTGTGCGGTCGTATGCCTCTATGTTTATGGGTTTGAACCCTACTGGAAAATCATGATCCAGCACCTCATCGGTGAAACATAGCGGGTGTGCAGCGCCCCTGTATTTGGGTGTGCCGCTGTCTTCGAACACTTGTCATGTTGTGTTACTTCCTGGGGCCCTCTTTTTTCGCCCGTAGATGGACCTAGTTGGGCCGTCTATTTTCCCAGGGTCATAGGTCGGCTTGTGTGCGGCGCCGGTTGCCGCTTTTGGCCTATCATCTGGCCGTCTATCCGGCCAGGCGGCCTCTTTATTTTTTCATTGTGAGGGCTCTATGGTTTCCTCGTCAAATTCTGGCAGTAGCTTGCGCTTCGGGTAGCTCTTTGTTTGATGGCCATTGCCATACTTGCTTGCGGTCTTGAGTATTTTGTTCCACTTCATTCTGAGTATGTCTTCCGCTGTTTTGAGCTTCCGTTTTTCCTTCTTCAAACTTCTTGCAGTGGCGACGAGTCTTTTGTGAAGGTTCGTATGCTCCGGTGGTGTGTCCGGTGTGAGGTTGTCCGGACTGTTGGTTGCTCCGGGAAGGGGTTGATCATCCAGTTCGTCTTGTTCGGACGGTTGCTTGTTTGCATGTTCGTCATCCACTGGTTGGCCCTGCTCTAACGCTGGGTCATTGGGAATGCTGTTCTTGGCGAGGCGGGGTTTAGGGCGGCGCTTGTGTTGCCGTTTTGGTTGTTTATCAGCGGGATTATCCTTTGTCGTGTCCCGTTGATCCTCGTCGTCGCTTCCTTTTGGGGTATCCACCATATATACGCCATGTGATGAGGTGGCCTTCCAGTGCCCTATAGGCGCTGGTTCTGGATTGTCTCCGTCATCGTCGTCCATACCGTCGAAGTCTTCGGAGTCGTAGTTTAGCACGTCGGTTAAATCGTCGACAGTGGCTATGAAGTGGGTGGTGGGTGGGCTTTGAATTTCTCCGTCGTTCGCGTCCCAACCATCCTGGCCATAGTCCGGCCAGGGCTCTCCGGATAGCGAGAGATGCTTCAGCGAATTTAAGATGTCGTCGAAGGGTGAGTGCTGAAAGAAGTCCGCAGCGGTGAATTCCATGATCGGCGCCCAATCGGATTCGACTGGCAGGGGCGCAGGAGGTTCGGAGTCCGGTAGTGAGTCCGGCGCCTCGGAGTCATGAGCTTTATGCGGGACAAGGTCAGTGTTCGGCTCCATCGCCGTGGAAGTTGCAGCTCCCGAGGCGGCGTCCAGCCACCCGTCCTCGATCTGCGCGATCAGCTCCGGACTATAGGTCGGAGCGGATTCGTGTGCGGCCTCCAAGGCGCTGTCCGGCGGCAGAGTTAGGTCGCGCCCATCGTGACAGCGCGGCACGCTCGGCTGTGGCCCGGATCCGTCGAGGATCAAGTCCCCGCGGATATCGGCCGTGAAGTTTAGGCTTCCAAACCTGACCTGACGGCCAGGGGCGTAGCTTTCGATCTGCTCCAGATGGCCAAGCGAGTTGGCCCGTAGTGCGAAGCCGCCGAATACGAAGATCTGTCCGGGGAGAAAAGTCTCACCCAGGGCCGCGTCGTTGTTGATTGAAGAGGCCATCAAGCCTATCGGTGATGGCACAGAGGAAGTCTCAATGAAAGCACCAATGTCGGTGTCAAAACCGGCGGATCTCGGGTAGGGGGTCCCGAACTGTGCGTCTAGGCGGATGGTAACAGGAGACAAGGGACACGATGTTTTACCCAGGTTCGGGCCCTCTTGACGGATGTAAAACCCTACGTCCTACTTGATTGATATTGATATTGTGGATGTTTACAAGAGTGGATCTACCACGAGATCAAGGAGGCTAAACCCTAAAAGCTAGCCAATGGTATGATTGTAAGGGTTGATGTTGTTGTGTCCTACGGACTAAAGCCATCCGGTTTATATAGACACCGGAGAGGGCTAGGGTTACATAGAGTCGCTTACAATTGTAGGAGATCTACATATCCGTATCGCCAAGCTTGCCTTCCACGCCAAGGAAAGTCCCATCCGGACACGGGACGAAGTCTTCAATCTTGTATCTTCATAGTCTTGGAGTCCGGTCGATGATGATAGTCCGGCCGATGATAATCCGGCCGATGACGGTAGTCCAGCTATCCGGACACCCCCTAATCCAGGACTCCCTCACCCGGGTTGAGAGATATGAAGTCTCCAACAAGTTCTATAGTTGCAAGATGGAGGAGAACGGTTGTCAGTGAACACATGCTCAAAATGTCTGGGGTATTATAATCACTTGACTCAACTGGGAGTTGATCTTCTAGTTGATTGTGTTATTGACAGAGTTCTTCAATCACTGCCACCAAACTACAAAGGCTTCGTGATGAACTATAATATGCAAGGGATGAACAAAACAATTCCCGAGCTCTTTGCAATGCTTAAGGATGTGGAGGTAGAAATCAAGGAGGAGCATCAAGTGTTGATGGTTAACAAGACCACTAGTTTCAAGAAAAAGGGCAAGGGAAATAAAGGGACCTTCAAGAAGAATGGCAAGCAAGTTGCCACTCCCGGGAAGAATCCCAAAGCTGGACCCAAGTCTGAAACTGAGTGCTTCTACTGCAAAGGGTCGGGTCACTGGAAGTGGAACTGCCCCAAGTATTTGGCGGATAAGAAGGATGGCAAAGTGAACAAAGGTATATTTGATATACATGTTATTGATGTGTACATTAATAATGCTCGTAGTAGCACCTAGGTATTTGGTACTGGTTTGGTTGCTCATATTTGTAACTTGAAATAGCAGCTATGGATTAAACGAAGATTGGCTAAGGACAAGGTGAAGACGCGCACCGGGAATGGTTCCAAGGTCGATGTGATCGCCGTCGGCATGCTACCTCTATATCTACCTTCGGGATTAGTTTTGGACCTGAATAATTTTTATTTGATGCCAGCATTGAGCATGAACATTATATCTAGATCTTGTTTAGTGCTAGACGGTTATTCATTTAAATCATAGAATAATGGTTGCTCTATTTATATGAGTAATATATTTTATGGTCATGCACCCTTGAAGAGTGGTCTATTTCTATTAAATCTTGATTGTGGTGATACACATATTCACAGTATTGATGCCAAAAGATGCAAACTTGATAATGATAGTGCAACATATTTGTGGCACTGCCATTTAGGTCATATTGGTGTAAAGCGCATGAAGAAACTCCATGCAGATAGACTTTTGGAATCACTTGATTATTAATCATTTGATACTTGCGAACCATGCCTCATGGGCAAGATGACTAAAACTCCGTTCTCCAGAATAATGGAGCGAGCCTATGGCTTATTGGAAATAATACATACCGGTTTATGTAGTCCGATGAGTGTTGAGGCACACGGAGGGTATCGCTATTTTCTGACCTTCACAGATGATTTGAGCATATATGGGTATATCTACTTAATGAAACACAATCTGAAACATTTGAAAAGTTCAAGGAATTTCAGAGTGAAGTGGAGAATCATCGTAACAAGAAAATAAAGTTTCTACGATCTGATCACGGAGGTGAATATTTGAGTTACGAGTTTGGCCTTCATTTAAAACAATGTTGAATAGTTTCACAACTCACGCCACCTTGAACACCATAGCGTAATGGTGTGTCCGAACGTCTTAACCGTACTTTATTAGATATGGTGCGATCTATGATGTCTCTTACTGATTTACCACTATCGTTTTGGGGTTATGCATTAGAGACAGCTGCATTCACATTAAATAGGGCACCGTCTAAATCTGTTGAGATGACACCATATGAACTGTGGTTTGGCAAGAAACTTAAGCTGACGTTTCTTAAAGTTTGGGGTTGCGACACTTATGTCAAAAGGCTTCAGCCCTATAAGCTCGAACCCAAATTGGAGAAGTGCATCTTCATAGGATACCCTAAGAAAACAATTGGGTACACCTTCTACCATAGATCCGAAGGCAAGATCTTTGTTGCCAAGAATTGAACCTTTCTAGAGAAGGAGTTTCTCTCGAAAGAAGTGAGTGGGAGGAAAGTAGAACTTGATGAGGTAATTGTACCTTCTCCCGAATTGGAAAGTAGCACATCAGACAAATCCATTCCCGTGATGCCTACACCAACTAGTGAGGAAGCTAATGATGATGATCATGAAACATTAGATCAACTTACTACTGGACCTCGTAGGTCGAACAGAGCATGTTCCCCACCATAGAGTGGTACAGTAATCATGTCCTGGAAGTCATGTTACTAGACCATGACGAACCTATGAACTATGAAGAAGCTATGATGAGCCTAGATTCCGACAGATGGCTTGAGGCCATGAAACCGGAGATAGGATCCATATATGAGAATAAAGTGTGGACTTTGGTGGACTTGCCCGATGATCGGCAAGCCATAAAGTATAAATGGATCTTCAAGAAGAAGACTGATGTTGATGGTAATGTTACTATCTACAAAGCTTGAATTGTGGCAAAAGGTTTTCGACAAGTTCAAGGGGTTGAATACGATGAGACTTTCTCACCCGTAGCGATGCTTAAGTCCATCCGAATCATGTTAGCAATTGCCGCATTTTATGATTATGAAATCTGGAAAATGGATGTCAAAACTGCATTCCTTAATGGATTTCTTAAAGAAGAGTTGTTATGATGCAACCAGAAGGTTTTGTCGGTCCTAAAGGTGCTAACAAAGTGTGCAAGCTCCAGCAATCCATCTATGGACTGGTGCAAGCATCTCGGAGTTGGAATATATGCTTTTATGAGGTGATCAAAGCATATGGTTTTACACAGACTTTCAGTGAATCATGTATTTACAAGAAAGTGAGTGGGAGCTTTGTAGCATTTCTAATATTATATGTAGATGACATATTGTTGATTGGAAATGATATAGAATTTCCGGATAGCATAAAAGGATACTTGAATAAGAGTTTTTCAATGAAAGACCTCGGTGAAGCTGCTTATATATTGGGAATCAATATCTATAGAGATAGATCAAGATGCTTAATAGGACTTTCACAAAGCACATACCTTGATAAAGTTTGGAAGAAGTTCAAAATGGATCAGTCAAAGAAAGGATTCTTGCCTGTGTTACAAGGTGTGAAGTTGAGTCAGACTCAATGCCCGGCCACTGCAGAAGATAGAGAGAAAATGAAAGTCATTCCCTATGCCTTAGCCACAGGTTCTATCATGTATGCTATGATGTGTACCAGACCTGATGTGTGCCTTGCCATAAGTCTGGCAGGGAGGTACCAAAGTAATCCAGGAGTGGATCACTGGACAACGGTCATGTCACATCCCTAGCTTTACCTTGCACTAGGCTAGCACTTGTCTGTTGCATCATGTTTAATTATTATTTAAGTTGAAATAGGGATTGATCAAACCCTAGCATCAGAAAGAATTCAAATAGGATCAAATAAAAATCTTTTCAATAAACCCAAAATGTCTCTAAGAAAAGTTCATGATTTCTGGTTAAGGTGAAAACCTGTGCCAAAAATGATGAATATATTTTAGGTCATTTCTGGATTTTTGAATTAACTCATATTGTATTTGAATTGGAGCATTTAAATCCTATAAATATTTTAAATGCTCTAATAATTCTGAAACTAGTTGAGGGCTGTTGGAAATAATTCTAATTGTGCCCACAAATATTTTCAAAAGTTTTAGAAGTGGTTTAGTATTTTACTAAATCAACAACAGAAAAGCAAAATACAAAACAAAACAGAAGAAAGTAAAACAGAGCAGAACTTGCCTCAACCTACCAGCGCGGCCTGCTACTGTTGCCGGCCCAGCTGCGCAGCCCAGCCCAGCTAGCCGTCTGTCAGTCATCTCCTATCTTCTGCCAGGAGGATGATGTCGTGTCGCTCGCGCACGCACTTGAGGGGTCCACCTCCTGCTTCATGCTGGCGGCCTCCCCCTTCGAGCCTGACCGCGCCTGGAGATGCCCAGCACCCCCTCGCCCACTCCCCCACCTCTCTTGCCTCTCCCCACCGCTCTGGCTCTCTCTTCCGTAGCAGCCCGAACACACCCGTAGCATGCAGCTCATCGCCGCCGTACCCAGTTGCCTCCCCTCGCCTCCCCACTTGTCTGGAAGCTCCACACTCATCACGTACGTCGTCTCCGTCAACACACATGACGCCGGGAGCCCTGCAGTAATGCCATCGTCATCGTCTTCACTGACGGGCACCGAAGATCGCCGGCTCCGATTCACCGTCTCCAAGCCGTCCCCGAGCTCGATGAGCTACTCATCGACCTCCCCGTGAGCTCCGCCGCTTTTCCCCTCTCTTCCCTGCGTCATTTTTGCCTCGTAGCCGCCGCCGCCATTGAGGCCGAAGCTCACCTCCACCCGAGCTCATCGTCGGCGTGGCTCCGGTGACCTTCGGGTCCCGTGCGTGTATCTGTTGAGTTCATGAGCACCCGTGGGTTCGGCAAGTGCAAGCCGTTGCTCGATTTGACCGCTGTGGCCCTGTTTCCGTCACCTTCCGAGCTCCGGTCAATGCAGTTGTCGCCGTCGCCGTTGTTTCCGGTCTCCCCACACCCAACCACCTACACCACTGGATGCGGCACACATCCGGCTCTCCGTAGAGCCAAGCTGCATGCCCAGCAAACACCCGTAGCGCGATTCCGGTGCGCCTCCGCCGCGCTGGATGGTCACCGTCGGCCATACTCCGGCGAAGCTGACGTGGCACATCATTAGCGGCTAATCACCCGCTAGTACCACCACTAACTAACCCCCTAGCTCACTTACAAACGGGCCCCACAGCACTTAATTAACCTGGATTGGTTTCTGACTAGGATTAGATTAACTCCAGTGGGCCCTGGCTGTCAGGTTTGACCTGCCAAGTCAGCTTTGACCTGGCCCCACTGTTCAGCCTCTGTTCCTACCTTGTTACACTGACATGCGGGACCCATGCGTCAGGTTTGACCTGGGGCAGCCCTGTTGACCTGCTGACGCAAGCATGACGCAGTGCTGGCGCAGTAAGTCATTTTCTGGATTAATTTTAACTCAGGAAATTCCAGAAAATGCCCAAAACTTCTAAAATTCATAGAAAATTATCCATAACTCCAAATAAGATAAATTATATATGAAAAATGATCAAAATAATCCAATCTATCCATCTGTACCGTTTTCATGCATGTTAGAGCAACTTATAGTTGCTGAATAGGGCAAATCATATGTTTGGCATTTAAATATTCACATATGGAGCTTGAATATGAATCCTGGATTCAAACCAACTCCATTTAACCTGTTACTAGTTGCATTAGCTCAAAACACAGCATATTGACATGTCATGATCATGCATCATATTGTGCATTGCATTGATTGTGTTCTTCCTTGTTTGCTGATGTTTGTCCCCTCTCGATAGACATGGTTCTAATAATGTGACTGATGACACCGATGAAGAACTATACTATCTTCAGAAGTTCCAGGCAAGCGAACCCCCTTGTTCATTCCGATACAATCCCACTCTCTCGCTCCCGCTCTCTTTTACTGCATTAGGACAACAACGATTCATTTGTTACTTGCTACGGTAGTTGAAACCCTTATCCTCTACATGACCTATCATTGCCACAGTAAATAGATGAAACCCACTAGCATGAGTAGGAGTTGTTTGAGCCCTGATGTGCCTACTCACTCATGCTTGTTTGTCATGTGCTACGTCTTGAGCTTGCATTGGTTTTCCTCGAAGAGGAGAGGGTGATGCAGCAAGTGTAGCATAAGTATTTCCCCAAGTTTTGAGAACCAAGGTATCAATCCAGTAGGAGGCTCCTCAAAAGTCCCACGCACCTACACAAACAAACCGAGAACTCGCAACCAACGCAATAGAGGGGTTGTCAATCCCTTCACGACCACTTACGAAAGTGAGATCTAATAAAGATAGTATGATAAGATAAATATTTTTTTGGTATTTTATAATATAGATGCAAAAAGTAAAGATGCAAATAAAAGTAGATTGAAAGCAAATATGATAAGAGATAGACCCGGGGGGCATAGGTTTCACTAGAGGCTTCTCTCAAGATAGCATAAGTTTTATGGTGGGTGAACAAATTACTGTCAACCAATTGATAGAAAAGCGCATAGTTATGAGATTATCTAGGCCTGATCATGTATATAAGCATCACGTCCATAACAAGTAGACCGACTCCTGCCTTCATCTACTACTATTACTCCACACATCGACTGACTCCTGCCTGCATCTAGAGTATTAAGTTCATAAGAACAGAGTAACGCATTAAGCAAGATGACATGATGTAGAGGGATAAACTCAAGCAATATGATATAAACTCCATCTTGTTATCCTCGATGGCAACAATACAATACGTGCCTCTCAACCCTTTCTGTCACTGGGTAAGGACACCGCAAGATTGAACCCAAAGCTAAGCACTTCTCCCATGGCAAGAAAGATCAATCTAGTAGGCCAAACCAAACTGATAATTCGAAGAGACTTGCAAAGATAACTCAATCATACATAAAAGAATTCAGAGAAGATTCAACTATAATTCATAGATAAACTTGATCATAAACCCACAATTCATCGGATCTCGACAAACACACCGCAAAAAGAGTTTACATCGAATAGATCTCCACAAGAGAGGGGGAGAACATTGTATTGAGATCCAAAAAGAGAGAAGAAACCATCTAGCTAATAACTATGGACCCGTAGGTCTATGGTAAACTACTCACAACTCATCGGAGGGGCAAGGATGTTGCTGTAGAAGCCATCCGTGGTCGATTCCCCCTCCGGCAGAGTGCCGGCGAAGGCTCCAAGATGAGATCTCGCGGATACAGAAGGTTACGGTGATGGAAATTGTGTTTCGTGGTGCCCCTGGATGTTTTCGGGGTACATAGGTATATATAGGAGGAAGAAGTACGTCGGTGGCCGCCCGAGGGGCCCACGAGACAGGGGGCGTGCCCTATAGGGGGGGCGCGGCCTCCTATCTCGTGGCTTCCTCGGCAGCTTCTTGGCTTGCACTCCAAGTCCTCTGGATCACGTTCGTTCCAAAAATCACGCTCCCGAATGTTTCATTCCGTTTGATATTCCTTTTCTTCGAAATACTGAAATAGGCAAAAAAAATAGCAATATGGGTTGGGCCTCCGGTTAGTAGGTTAGTCCCAAAAATGATATAAATATGTAAAATAAAGCCCATAAACATCCAAAAGGGGTAATATAATAGCATGGAACAATCAAAAGTTATAGATACGTTGGAGACGTATCAAGCATCCCCAAGCTTAATTCCTGCTCGTCCTGGAGTAGGTAAATGATAAAAAGAGAATTTTTGATGTGGAACGCTACCTAGCATAATTCATAATGTAATTTTCTTTATTGTGGCATGAATGTTCAGATCGAAATGATTCAAAATAAAAGTTCATATTGATAAAAGAAATAGTAACACTTCAAGCATACTAATCAAAATAATCATGTCTTCTCAAAATAACATGGCAAAAGAAAGTTCATCCCTACATAATCATATAGTTAGGCTATGCTTCATTTTCGTCACACAAAGATGTTCCCAACTTCTATACCCCCGATGACAAGCCAAGCAATTGTTTCATACTTAAATAATCTCAAACTTTTTCAACCTTCAGGCAATACATGAGCTTGAGCCATGGATATAGCACTATGGGTGGAATAGAATATGATGATGGGGATAGTGTGGAGAAGACAAAAAAGGAGAAAGCCTCACATTGACGAGGAAAATCAACGGTCTATGGAGATACCCATCAATTGATGTCAACATGAGGAGTAGGGATTGCCATGCAACGGATGCACTAGAGCTATAAATGAATGCTCAACAAAAGAAAACTAGTGGGTGTGCATCCAACTTGCTTGCTCAGGAAGACCTAGGGCATTTGAGGAAGCCCATCGTAGGAATATACAAGCCAAGTTCTATAATGAAAAATTCCCACTAGTATGAAAAATACAACTTATGAGACTCACTATATGAAAAACATGGTGCTGCTTTGAAGCACAAAAATATGAGACTCACTACATGAAGAACAAGGTGCTACTTTGAAGCACAAGTGTGGAAAAGGAGATAGTAGCATTGCCCTTTTTATTTATTTCCTTTTTTTCTTTTTCTTTTTTTTCTTTTTTCTTCTTTTTTTCCTTTTTCTGGGCCTTTCTTTTTTTTTCCTTTTGGACTTTCTTCTTCTTTTTCCCCTTTTTTCTTTTTTTTGGGCAGTGCTCTAATAATGATGATCATCACACTTCTATTGATTACAACATATGAACTACAACTCGAAACTAGAACAAGATATGACTCTATATGAATGCCTCCGGCGGTGTACCGGGATGGTGCAATGAATCAAGAGTGACATGTATGAAAAATAATGCATGGTGGCTTCGCCACAAATGCGATGTCAACTACATGATCATGCACTGGCAATATGACAAAAGTAAAGTATGTCATGATGATGAACGGAACGGTGGAAAGTTGCATGGCAATATATCTCGGAATGGCTATGGAAATGCCATAATAGGTAGGTATGGTGGCTGTTTTCAGGAAGATAAAGGAGTTTTATGTGTGATAGAGCATATCGTATCACGGGGTTTGGATGCACCGGCGAAGTTTGCACCAACTCTCAAGGTGAGAAAGGGCAATGCTCGGTACCGAAGAGGCTAGCAAAGGTGGACAGGTAAAAGTGCGTATAATCCATGGACTCAACATTAGTCAAAAGAACTCATATACTTATTGCAAAAATTTAGAAGTCATCAAAAATCAAGTACTACGCGCATGCTCCAAGGGGGATAGATTGGTAGGAAAAGACCATCGCTCGTCCCCGACCGCCACTCATAAGGATGCACAAGCCAGGTACACTTCATGTTTCAAATTTGTTACACAACTTTAACCATACGTGCATGCTACGGGACTTGCTAACTTCAACACAAGCATTCTTTGATTTCATAATCACCCAACTAGCATGACTTTAATATCACTACCTCCATATCTCAAAACAATTATCAAGCATCAAATTGATCATAGCATCCAATTCACTTCCTATGATAGTTTTTATTATACCCAACTTGGATGCCTACCATTCTAGGACCAACTTTATGAACATAGCAAATACCATGCTGTTCTAAAATACTCTCAAAATAATATAAGTGAAGCATGAGAGACTAGAAATTTCTTCAAAATTAAGACACCACCGTGCTCTAAAAGATATAAGTGAAGCACTAGAGCAAAAACTATCAAGCTCAAAAGATATAAGTGAAGTGCATAGAGTATTCTAGCAAATTATAATCAAATAGGCTTCTCCCAAAAGGTGTGTACAGAAAGTATTATTGTGGTAAACTAAAAAGCAAAGACTAATATAATACACGATGCTCCAAGCAAAACACATATCATGTGGCGAATAAAAATATAGCTCCATGTAAAGTTACCAATGAACGAAGACGAAAGAGGGGATGCCTTCCCGGGGCATCCCCAAGCTTAGGCTTTTGGCTATTCTTGAATATCTTGGGGTGCCTTGGGAATCCCCAAGCTTAGGCTCTTGCCACCCTTTATTCCATAGTCCATAAAAGCTTTACCCAAAACATGAAAACTTCACAACACAAAACTCAACAGGAAATCTTATAAGCTCCGTTAGTGAAAGAAAACAAAACCACCACATAAGGTACTGCAATGAACTCATTCTTTATTTAATTTGGTGTTAAACCTACTGTATTCCAACTTCCTTATGGTTTATAAAATAATTTACTAGCCATAGATGCATTGAAATAAGCAAACAACACACGAAAAACAGAATCTGTCAAAAACAGAACAGTCTGAAGCAATCTGTAACTAACGCAAACTTATGGAACTCGAAAAATCCTACCAAAATAGTTAGTCCTGGAAAATTTGTTTATTGAACAGAAGCAAAAAAGAATCAACGCAAAAGCACGTTCCTATGATTTAAAAAAATTATATTCGTGCGTGCAAAGTTTCTGTTTTTCAGCAGAATCAAATCAACTATCATCATAGGTTATCCTATAGGTTCTACTTGGCACAAACACTAATTAAAGGATAAAAACACATCTAAACAGAAGGTAGATGCAAGATTTATTACTAAACAGGAGCAAAAACAAAAAATATAAAAAAATTGGGTTGCCTCCAAACTAGCGCTATCGTTTAATGCCCCTAGCTAGGCATAAAAGCAAAGATAGATCTAACAAGTGCCATCTTTGGCACTAGGAGAGGAGGATCTCCTCTCTATAGCATTCATTCTTCTATTTAAGGTGAGCACATGGCCATTAATGGAAGAAGTAAGATTGAGCACATTACAGAAGTTTGCCTCTAAACTAGACTTCATCTCTTTAATAATTTTATTTTGATAAAAGCACAAGAGAGTAGTTGATTCAACCTTATTATTCATAGGGTGCCCAAATATAGTTTTCATTTTTTCATAAGTATCTACGGCATCCCTTTCAAGAAAAATTCCTTCAAAAATAGAATCTAAAACTTGTTTAAAAGAAGCGGGCAAGCCAACATAAAAACTTTTTAAGTAATCTTCAATTTGATATTGTGGCACATAGCTAGCCCGAATCCTTAATAACCTATCCCAAGCATCTTTTAAAGACTCATCAAGTAAATAGCAAAAATTCTAGAGTCACCCTCATCAAAATTATTCAAGCTCTCATTGGAGACCCCGGTGGGTCTTTCTATAGCGTCATTATTCATGAGCTTAGAGAGGATAGAGGGGTTATCCAAGGTACTAGAACCTAGGAAAGGGCCCTTAGTTCTTTTTGATTCGGCCATGGCAACAAGTAATCCAACACACAAGCAAACAGAAAAACGGCAAGCGAAAAGAGAGGAGAAGATTGGAAAAGAGAGGGTGAATAAAACGGCAAGGGTGAAGTGGGGGAGAGGAAAACGAGAGGCAAATGGCAAATAATGTAAATGCGAGGGAGATGGGTTTGTGATGGGTACTTGGTATGTCTTGACTTGAGCGAAGACCTCCCCGGCAACCACGCCAGAAATCCTTCTTGCTACGTCTTGAGCTTGCGTTGGTTTTCCTCGAAGAGGAGAGGGTGATGCAGCAAGTGTAGCGTACGTATTTCTCTCAGTTTTGAGAACCAAGGTATCAATCCAGTAGAAGGCACCTCAAAAGTCCCACGCACCTACATAAACAAACTGAGAACTCGCAACCAACGCAATAAAGGGGTTGTCAATCCCTTCACGGCCACTTGCGAAAGTGAGATCTAATAAAGATAGTATGATAACATAAATATATTTTTGGTATTTTATAATATAGATGCAAAAAGTAAAGATGCAAATAAAAGTAGATTGAAAGCAAATATGATAGGAAATAGACCCGGGGACCATAGGTTTCACTAGAGGCTTCTCTCAAGATAGCATAAGTATTACGGTGGGTGAACAAATTACTGTCAATCAATTGATAGAAAAGAGCATAGTTATGAGATTATCTAGGCATGATCATGTATATAGGCATCATGTCCATAACAAGTAGACCGACTCCTGCCTGCATCTACTACTATTACTCCACACATCGACCGACTCCTGCCTACATCTAGAGTATTAAGTTCACAAGAACAGAGTAACGCATTAAGCAAGATGACATAATGTAGAGGGATAAACTCAAGCAATATGATATAAACCCCATCTTGTTATCCTCGATGGCAATAATACAATACGTGCCTCGCAACCCTTTCTGTCACTGGGTAAGGACACCGCAAGATTGAACCCAAAGCTAAGCACTTCTCCCATGGCAAGAAAGATCAATCTAGTAGGCCAAACCAAACTGATAATTCGAAGAGACTTGCAAAGATAACTCAATCATACATAAAAGAATTCAGAGAAGATTCAACTATTATTCATATATAAACTTGATCATAAACCCACAATTCATCGGATCTCGACAAACACACCGCAAAAAGAGTTTACATCAAATAGATCTCCACAAGAGAGGGGGAGAACATTGCATTGAGATCCAAAAAGAGAGAAGAAGTCATCTAGCTAATAACTATGGACCCGTAGGTATGTGGTAAACTACTCAGAACTCATCGGAGGGGCAAGGATGTTGATGTAGAAGCCCTCCGTGGTCGATTCCCCCTCCGGCAGAGTGTCAGCGAAGGCTCCAAGATGAGATCTCGCGGATACAGAAGGTTACGGCGGTGGAAATTGTGTTTCATGGTGCCCGTGGATGTTTTCGGGGTACGTAGGTATATATAGGAGGAAGAAGTACATCGGTAGCCGCCCGAGGGGCCCATGAGATAGGGGGCGCGCTCTACAGGGGGGGCGCAGCCTCCTATCTTGTGGCTTCCTCGGCAGCTTCTTGACTTGCACTCCAAGTCCTCTGGATCACGTTCGTTCCAAAAATCACACTCCCGAAGGTTTCATTCCGTTTGGACTCCGTTTGATATCCCTTTTCTTCAAAATACTGAAATAGGCAAAAAAACAGCAATATGGGATGGGCCTCCGGTTAGTAGGTTAGTCCCAAAAATGATATAAATATGTAAAATAAAGCCCATAAACATCCAAAAGGGGTATGACATATCAGCATGGAACAATCAAAAATTATAGATACGTTGGAGACATATCATCATGCATGAATTGGAATGTTGTGAAACATGTCCTACTGTGTGTGACCTAAGTGTGTGAACACGATTTGGTAAAGGTAGCGATGAGAGGCCATGTAGGAGTATATGGTGGGTTGTCTCATTGAAACCTTTCTCAGGAACTGAGTTCTGTGTTTGTGATCCATGAACAGTTACTACCACACATTGGGCTCCGGGCACTCCAAGCTCTCTCGACTTATTAATCAACTCGATCTCTGTCCAGGAGTTGCAACTAGTTTCTGGTGTTTGTAGGTAGTGTTAGTAGTCTACCAAGTTGCACCCGGTACAGGTGGTGAGGGAGTCCTGGACTAGGGGGTGTCCGGATAGCCGAACTATCATCATCGGCCGGACTCCAAGACTATGAAGATACAAGATTGAAGACTTCGTCCCATGTCCGGATGGGACTTTCCTTGGCGTGGAAGGCAAGCTTGGCGATACAGATATGTAGATCTCCTACCATTGTAACCGACTCTGTGTAACCCTAGCCCTCTCCGGTGTCTATATAAACCGGATGGCTTCAGTCCGTAGGACATAACAGCAATCATACCATAGGCTAGCTTCTAGGGTTTAGCCTCCTTGATCTCGTGGTTGATCTACTCTTGTAATACCCACATCATCAATATCAATCAAGCAGGACATAGGGTTTTACCTCCATCAAGAGGGCCCAAACCTGGGTAAAACATCGTGTCCCTTGCCTCCTGTTACCATCCGCCTAGACGCACAGTTCGGGACCCCCTACCCGAGATCTGCCGGTTTTGACACCGACATTGGTGCTTTCATTGAGAGTTCCTCTGTGTTGTCACCGATAGGCTCGATGGCTCCTTCGATCATCAACAATGACGCGGTCCAGGGTGAGACTTTCCTCCCCGGACAGATCTTCGTATTTGACGGCTTTGCACTGCGGGCCAATTCGTTTGGCTATCTGGAGCAGATCTAAAGCTACGCCCCTGGCTGTCAGGTCAGATTTGGAAGTCTTAACTTCACGGCTGACATCCACGGAGACTTGATCTTCAATGGATTCGAGCCACAACCGAGCACGCCGCACTGTCACGATGGGCATGATTTAGCTCTGCTGCCGGACAGTGCCCTGGAGGCCGCACACGAGTCCGCTCCGACCCTCGGTTCGGAGCCGGCTGTGCAGATCGAGGACGGATGGTTAAACACCGCCTCGGGGGCTGCAACCTCTACGGCGATAGAGCCGAATACTGACTTTGTCCCTTTTGAAGCTCGTGACTCCAAGGTGCCGAACTCCTTGTCGGACTCCGAACCTCCCGCGCCCCCTCCAATCGAATCCGATTGGGCGCCGATTATGGAGTTCACCGCCGCGGACATCTTTCAGCACTCACCTTTCGGCGACATCCTGAGTTTGCTAAAGTATCTCTCGTTATCAGGAGAGCCCTGGCCGGACTGCGGTCAGGACGGTTGGGATGCGGACGACGATGAAATTCAAGACCCACCCACCACCCACTTAATAGCCGCTGTCGAAAATCTAACCGACATGCTAGACTTTGACTCCGAAGACATCGACGGTATGGACGACGATGTCGGAGATGACCAAGAACCAGCGCCTACTGGGCACTGGAAAGCCACCTCGTCATACGGCATTTACATGGTGGATATCCCAAAGGATGGGAATGGCGAAGGAACAGCGGAGGAAGACCCCTCCAAGAAACAGCCCAAGCGCCGGCGTCAGCGGCGCCGCTCTAAATCCCGCCACAGCAAGAATGGAGATTCCGGCACCGGAGATAATAATACCCCAGACAGTGCCGAAGACAACCCCCTCCAGCAAGATTCAGCGCAGGAGGGCAGAGATGCCAGCCCTCATGAGAGGGCGGCAGACGAAGAGGTAGAGGATGATAATTACATGCCTCCCTCCGGAGACGAGGCAAGCCTCGACGATGACGAATTTGTCGTGCCTGAGGGTCCCGTCGAACAAGAGCGTTTTAAACGCAGGCTTATGGCCACGGCAAACAGCCTCAAGAAAAAGCAGCAACAGCTTAGAGCTGATCAGGATCTGCTAGCCGACAAATGGACTGAAGTCCTCGCGGCCGAAGAGCATGAGCTCGAACGCCCCTCCAAAAGCTACCCCAAACGCAAGTTGCTCCCCCGACTAGAGGAGGAGGCATATAAACCTGCATCACCAGAGCACAATGCGGCTGACCGGCCACCTCGTGGCCGCGACAGAGAGGCCTCTAGGCCCTCCACTAGAACCGTACCCCGGCATCGCTCGAAAAGCGCAAGGCCACAGGGGAACGCTTCGGACTTGCCAGATATATTGGAGGATAAGGCAAGACAATCAAGATCGATCTATGGATCGCGTGGGTGCCCATGATACGTGACGACAACCGTCGCGCAAGACACAGTAAGTCCGGCCGGGCCGAACACAGTACACAAAGCTTGTTGGAGCTCCGTCGCGATATAGCCCAATATAGAGGCGCCGCACACCCACTATGCTTCACAGATAAAGTAATGGATCATCAAATCCCTGAAGGGTTTAAACCCGTGAATATTGAATCCTATGATGGCACAACAGACCCCGCGGTTTGGATCGAAGACTATCTCCTTCATATCCACATGGCCCGTGGTGACGATCTTCACGCCATCAAATACCTCCCACTCAAGCTTAAAGGACCAGCTCGGCATTGGCTTAACAGCTTGCCAGCAGAATCAATTGGGTGTTGGGAGGACCTGGAAGCCGCATTCCTTGATAACTTCCAGGGCACGTATGTGCGACCACCAGACGCTGACGACCTAAGCCACATAATTCAGCAGCCAGACGAATCGGCCAAACAATTTTGGACACGGTTCTTAACTAAGAAAAATCAAATCATCGACTGTCCGGATGCGGAGGCCCTCGCGGCCTTCAAACATAACATCCGCGACGAGTGGCTTGCCCGGCACTTGGGACAGGAAAAGCCGAAGTCCATGGCAGCCCTCACATCACTCATGACCCGCTTCTACGCGGGAGAGGACAGCTGGCTAGCCCGCAGCAACAACCTCAGCAAAAATTCTGGCAGTTCGGATACAAAGGACCGCAATGGCAGGTCGCGTCGCAACAAGAACAAACGCCGCATTAACAGCGACAATAATGAGGATACGGTAGTCAATGCCGGATTCAGAGGCTCCAAACCCGGTCAGCGGAAAAAGCCATTCAAAAGAACTACTACGGGTCCGTCCAATTTGGACCGAATACTCGATCGCTCGTGCCAGATACACGGCACCCCCGAAAAGCCAGCCAACCACACCAACAGGGCTGTTGGGTATTCAAGCAGGCAGGCAAGCCAATTGCCGAAAATAATGGCAAGGGGCTGCATAGCGATGACGAAGAAGAGACCCGACCGCCGAACAATAGAGGACAGAAGGGTTTCCCCCCACAAGTGCGGACGGTGAATATGATATACGCAACCCACATACCCAAGAGGGAGCGGAAGCGTGCACTCAGGGACGTATACGCGATGGAGCCAGTCGCCCCTAAGTTCAACCCATGGTCCTCCTGCCCGATCACTTTTGATCGAAGGGACCACCCCACCAGCATCCGCCACGGCGGATTCGCCGCATTGGTTTTAGACCCAATCGTCGATGGATTTCACCTCACCAGAGTCCTGATGGACGGCGGCAGCAGCCTGAACCTGCTTTATCAAGACACAGTGCGCAAGATGGGCATAGACCCCTCAAGGATTAAACACACAAAGACGACCTTCAAAGGCATCATACCAGGTGTAGAGGCCAATTGTACGGGCTCAATCACACTGGAAGTGGTCTTCAGATCCCCGGATAACTTCCAAAGCGAGGAGTTAATCTTCGACATAGTCCTGTTCTGCAGCGGCTATCGTGCTCTGCTCGGACGGACCGTGTTTGCAAAGTTCAACGCGGTGCCGCACTATGCATACCTCAAGCTCAAGACGCCAGGCCCTCGAGGAGTCATCACAGTCAACGGAAACATCGAACGCTCCCTCCGAACGGAGGAACATACACCGGCTCTCACGGCAGAAGTACAATGCAGCCTCTTAAGGCAATTCTCGAGTTCGGCCGTTAAGCGACCGGACACGGCTAAACGCGCCCGGAGTAACCTACAACAAGACCACCTGGCACGTTCCAAGCACGCGTAGCAATGCGGCCCCAACCCCAGCCCTCGCAAGATCGCAAGACTGGTCCTTCGCGTACATCATTACGCTCTGGAGATACCATGGGCATAGGGGAAGGGGCACGACCACAACAGGCCCAGAATGCGGCTCAACCACATCAGGGGCTCCCAAGTGTGTCATTCCTTTTTTCCTTTTTCTTTCTTACCCACAGGACTCCATTCACCAGAGGCCCTGTCCGGCAGTAGACCGGCCGAACTCACGATGCAACAGCCAGGGAAGGTGAAAGGCTACGACGAATAACCAGGTGGTCTCAATTACGAGCACTAAATCTATTTTATACACCATTTCGCAGCCTACCCCTGGAGGGGGACATGTTTAATAGTCCCATCCCTTGCTTATCACACTATTTGTATCGTTCTGCATTCATGGCAGTATTTCTTGAATAAACAATGCAGCACCTTTTTTGCTTCTAATCGCATTCCTTTCTTATACATATGTTCATTTATGACATGTCGCATCCGTACACTTTGGTATGGCTAAATACACCAGGGGCTTAAGTTCCCCACATTATGGTGTGATAAGTCTGAACACTTTCACAAGTGCGGCACCCCGAACTTATAGCATTATATGCATCGGCTCCGAATCATGTCTTGGGTCAATAGTTGGGTTTGCCCGGCTCCCATGTTTTGGTACCTTACGTTCCATTCTATCGGCTAAGGTAGCACTGGGAGAACCACTGCGATTGCGCCCCGGTTGAGCTGGGCGAGCGCCTAAGTGGAGAAAGCTAAAACTGACCGTCATGATGAGGCGAGAGCCGGTCGCTGTTCGAGAGGTTTTTTCGAGTCCCTAAAGACTTATGCCGCTTAGAGCGAGGAACCGGCTTTGTCCGGCCCAGGCGTGGATAGCGCCCCGAATTCGGCCTTCCGAACACTAGGGGCTTCGCCGAAATTTAAAATTATAGAATTCTATGGCTAAGTGAGAGTGTTCAAGCATTATAGGTCCGGTTGCCTAGTTCCTCGTGTTGAGCGCCTCCCTAGATGGACCCAAATATGGGAACAAGAGTGCTCAAATTTATCCCGAACACCCCAGCACTCGTGGCATGGGGGCTGAAGCCGACGACTTGCCATCTCTCAGATTTGATAAACAGCCGCACATAAGGTAATATTTTAAATCAACAAGCGTTGCTTAGCGCATATGAACAAAGTTTTCTGCGCACAGGATAACAAAATGCGAGTCTACTCAAATATTACATTATTGGAGCACTCACCCGCAATAGTGCGGGCACCCTTTAGGACACTCTTGTAATACATCTCGGGCGTGCGATACTCCTTGCCCGGCGGTGGCGCGTCCTCACAAGCTTCTCAGCATCCATCTTGCCCCAGTGCACCTTAGCACGGGCAAGGGCCCGACGGGCACCTTCAATACAGGCGAATCGCTTGATGACCTCAACCCATGGACAAGCATCCACCAGCCGCCGCACCAGGCCGAAGTAGCTCCCAGGCATGGCCTCATTGGGCCACAGCCGAACTATGAGGCCCTTCATGGCCTGTTCGGCCACCTTATGGAGCTCGACCAGCTGCTTCAGCTGGTCACTAAGGGGCACCGGATGTCCGGCCTCAGCATACTGAGACCAGAAGACCTTCTCCGTCGAGCTCCCCTCCTCGGCCCTGTAGAAAGCGGCAGCATCGGACACGCTGCGGGGAAGATCTGTGAACGCTCCTTGAGAGCTCCGAATTCGGGTAAGTAACAGGTAATTCACATGCTTGCTTTGCATGAAAAATGCTTTACCCGCCGCTATTTTCTTCAACGCCTCAATCTCCTGAAGGGCCTTGTGGGCTTCGGCCTTAGCGGCTTTGGCGCTCTCAAGAGCCGATGCAAGCTCGGACTCTCGAGTCTTCGAGTCGCGCTCCAAACCCTCATGCTTTTCCATGAGAGCCTGGAGCTCTTGTTGTACCTCCGCCACCCGCGCCTCCTGCTTCTCTCGCCCAGCACACTCCACGGCCGCATTACGTTCGGCCGCAGACACCGCCTCCTTCAAGGTCGCCACCTCGTTCGTGGCCCCTGAAGTACCCACGTTATCCTTGTCATTTATCTTGCAACCAAATCCTTTTCTGTAAGGTACAACTTTAATAAGGTGTTACTCACCTTCCTTGTCCTCGAGCTGCTTCTTGGCACGGCCGAGCTCGTTCTCGGACCGCCTGAGGCTTTGCTTCAAAGCATCGACCTCCGCAGTCAGTGCGGTAGAGGTCAGCAGCGCAGCCTGCAATCCCATATTGACATATTTATTAAGACTCCTGCGTATATCTTTTTAGATCCTCAATCCGGCTTTTCTTTCCGAACACCGAACCGAGCATCAGGGGCTACTATCTATGCGGTACTATTTTACATATATTAATATTCTTACCTCAAAGCCTGATAGAAGGCTGCTGCAGGCTTCGGTCATCCCGCTTTTGGCGAGCTGGACCTTCTGAATCACCGCACTCATGACAGTGCGGTGTTCCTCCTTGATGGAAGCGCCGTTGAGCGCCTCCAGCAAGTTATCCGGCGCCTCCGGTTGGACGGAGGCCGCCGGCGCCATGGTCTTGCCCTTCTTGCGAAGGGGCCGCCCGCCGGACTCCGGAACCACTGCAGGTTCCGGTGCGGAGTCCGGCACGAAGTCCGGGAGGTCGCCCTGTGGCACCTTCGGGTCCTCCTCCTCCGGATGGGTCCCTCTCTGGGATCCCACCTCGGCGTCGTCAGCGTCACGGGGGGACGAGGTGGTTGGAAGTGAAGTACTGTTCACATCCGACGTGCCCAAGGACCCGCTCGACGAAGCGGGAAGATCGTCCTTGGGCGGACTACAGGGTTGTATGCGGCGTTAGAAAGACACCATGTGGCAAAAAGAAAAATCATGAAGTCATTCGGGAGTCCGGATACTTACGATCTCGCCAGAGGCTTGGCTCTTGGAGGCCAATCCTCGTCGTCGTCACCGGCGTTGGCGGAACAGTCCGGGGGAAGAGTCCTTCCCTTCTTGGACCCTTCGGCCTCCCTCGCTGCGGAGGCCTTCCTTTTCTTCCCTCCCCCCGCTGGGGGAGAGGCCCTTTTCTTCTCCTCCTCGTCCTCAGGGGAGGAGTCTGCCTCGGAGTCATCGGACACCTGAAAACGGGAACTCTTTCGAGTGCCCGTGGCCTCATTCTTGGCCTTCTTCTCCGGCACCACGTGGGGTGCCGGGACCAGCAGCCCCGCTAAACGGGCGTCTGTTGGGTCTTCTGGCAGAGGGGCCGAATAGTTAGTCTGCTCGGCCTTCTTCAGCCAGTCATGTCAAAGGAGAGGGAGTTTAGATCCCGCATAGAGTCAAACTATGAAAGACAAGTGTCCCGTAAAGGGTAGAATCGCTTACCTTGCTAGCCTGGCGCTGCGAGCTAAATCCGCGATCTTCGGTAGCGGATGCGGGAGCCTCGGCGCCCTTAAACAGCACCTTCCAGGCATCTTCGTACCTAGTGTCGAAGAGCCCGCTCAAGGTTCGGTGCTGAGCCGGATCGAACTCCCACAATTTGAAGGCCCGTTGTTGGCATGGGAGAATCTGGCGGATGAGCATGACCTGGACTACGTTAACAAGCTTGAGCTTCTTGTTCACCAGCTTTTGGATGCAGGCTTGGAGTCCGGTCAGCTCCTCCGAATCGCCCCAAGTCAGGCCACTCTCTTTCCAAGAGGTGAGCCGTGTGGGGATGCCAGATCTGAATTCGGGGGCCGCTGTCCATTTAGGGTCACGCGGCTTGGTGATGTAGAACCACCCCGATTGCCACCCCTTGATGGTTTCTACGAAGGCGCCCTCGAGCCAAGTAACGTTGGGTATCTTGCCCACCATGGCGCCTCCGCACTCCGCTTGACTGCCC
Source organism: Triticum timopheevii (assembly GCA_963921465.1). Classification (NCBI taxonomy): domain Eukaryota; kingdom Viridiplantae; phylum Streptophyta; class Magnoliopsida; order Poales; family Poaceae; genus Triticum; species Triticum timopheevii. The sequence goes on along the minus strand of OY997266.1, from coordinate 74,655,143 downwards.
TTCACAACCTTCGGCTTGACATTGAAGGTCTTGAGCCACAAGCCGGAGTGGGGCTGGATGCAGAGGAAAGCCTCGCACACGACGATAAACGCCGAGATGTTGAGGATGAAATTCGGGGCCAGATCATGGAAATCCAGGCCGTAGTAGAACATGAGCCCCCGGACAAAGGGGTGAAGTGGGAAGCCCAGTCCGCGGAGGAAATGGGGAAGGAATACCACCCTCTCATGGGGCCTGGGGGTGGGGATGGGCTGCCCCTCGTCGGGGAGCCGGTGCGCAATGTCGCTGGACAGATATCCGGCGCTGCATAGCTTCTTGATGTGCCCCTCCATAACGGAGGAGGCCATCCACTTGCCTCCCGCTCCGGACATAGTTGGAGGAGGTTAAGGTGAGATGTGCGAACTTGGGCGCTGGAGCTCGAGTGCGCGGAGATGGATAAGCAAAGGAGGAAGAAGGCGTAGGTGAAAAGGTGGATCCTTATCCCCTTATATATGGGCGGACGAAGCTATGCGTCCCCACCGGCCTGATAAAACTCGCTTTTCTCCCAAGCGCCGCAATCAATGGCGCGGTTGGGTTACCCACGTAAGTATTGATGGGAATCCCGGAATAAGGGGAACACGGTCTCTGCTTCAACAAGACGTGCCAAGGAAACCGCTTCGCTAAACGCGCTGAGGTGGTATAATAAACGATTCAAGTAAAGGCTTGGTTGTGGTGTGACGTCACGCCACGAAATACGTCAGCAGATTGAACTTGTGTTAATATTATTCTCTCTACGGTGGAATGTGGAATTTATTTTGCAGAGCCGGACACTATCATGGTCTTCACAATCTTCTATAAATTATTCGGAGGAGGAACCCGCCTTGCAATGCCGAAGACAATATGCGTGCCGGACTCATCGTCATTGAAGCCTGGTTCAGGGGCTACTGAGGGAGTCCTGGACTAGGGGGTGTCCGGATAGCCGAACTATCATCATCGGCCGGACTCCAAGACTATGAAGATACAAGATTGAAGACTTCGTCCCGTGTCCGGATGGGACTTTCCTTGGTGTGGAAGGCAAGCTTGGCGATACGGATATGTAGATCTCCTACCATTGTAACCGACTCTGTGTAACCCTAGCCCTCTCCGGTGTCTATATAAACCGGATGGCTTTAGTCCGTAGGACATAACAACAATCATACCATAGGCTAGCTTCTAGGGTTTAGCCTCCTTGATCTCGTGGTAGATCTACTCTTGTAATACCCACATCATCAATATCAATCAAGCAGGACGTAGGGTTTTACCTCCATCAAGAGGGCCCGAACCTGGGTAAAACATCGTGTCCCTTGCCTCCTGTTACCATCCGCCTAGACGCACAGTTCGGGACCCCCTACCCGAGATCCGCCGGTTTTGACACCGACAGGTGGGCTTGGGACAGACTAGGCAAAGTGGCCCGGTGTACCAAGTGGCACCCGGATGGTGGACTTGGGAACCCTGCACACATTGTTTGGGGCCGTGAGCGACACCCCGGCCGGATCTCCTTGCGGATGGAACCCGAATAGGCGATAAACCTGGACTAGAGACTTGTGTGGTTAGTTAGGTCATGGCCGACTCCCTCGCCAGGCTTCCGCTTGAAGGTTGCCGAGATACATGACGTGTACATGGCGGTAAGTGGCGAGAGCATGTGTGAAGAAGTACACCCCTGCAGGGTTAATATGATCTATTTGAATAGCCGTGTCCGCGGTAAAGGACTTCTGGGTTGCCTGTACAGTTCATAGACAAGTGAAAGTGGATACTCTAAAATGCGCAAGATAAGCGTGAGTGCTATGGATGGCGTTCTCGTAGGGAGACGGGAGCGGATCCATAGTGGTGTATTGATATGGTGAATACGTGGACTCGTGTGCGCCACCTCAAAAGAGTTACTTGCAGTCGTAGTTCAGGATAGCAACCGAGTCAAAGCTGGCTTGCTGCAGTTAAACCCCACCACCCCTTTGTTGATAATGATGCATATGTAGTTAGTTCTGATGTAAGTCTTGCTAGGTACATTTGTACTCACGTTTGCCTATTTTATGTTTTTGCAGAGAGACTTCAGTCTCGCTAGTAGTTTCACATGAACTTCGATGTTTAGCTTGTTACCTCAGCTACGATCTTGTGCCCTTGGCAGGATCTGGTAGATAGTCAGGCTTCTCAGCCTTTTTCATTTGTAGATGTCTGTACTCAGACATGTTAAGCTTTCACTTGTGCTTTGACTTGTATGCTCTGAGTGTTGGGTCATGAGACCCATGTTTGTAATATCTCGTTCCTCGGAGCCTATTGAATAAAATACTTGAGTTGTAGAGTCATGTTGTGATGCCATGATGTATTAGCATATATCGAGCATATTGTGTGTATGTTATTGAAATGCTTGGTATGCGTGGGATTTGACTATCTAGTTGTTTATCCTTGGTAGCCTCTCTTACCGGAAAATGTCTCCTAGTGCTTCCACAGAGCCCTGGTAGCTTGCTACTACTCCAGAACACATAGGCTGGCCGGCATGTGTCCTTCTTCGTTCATGTGTCTGTCTCTTCGGGAAATGTCACGCGGTGTCTACCGGAGTCCTGTTAGCCTACTACAGCCCAGTTTACCGGAGTCCTACTAGCCCAGTTGCTACAGCCCGAATTCACTCGCTGATGACCGACATGTTCGTTGTTGGGTCATGTATGCCTGTCCCTATAAGTTAGTGCCACTTTGGGTTCATGACTAGTCATGTCGGCCCAGGCTCCTTGTCATATGGATGCTAGCAACACTATCATATACGTGTGCCAAAAGGCGCAAACGGTCCCGGGCCTGGTAAGGCGACACCCGTGGGAATACCGTGCGTGAGGCCGCAAAGTGATATGAGGTGTTACATGCTAGATCGGTGTGGCATTGAGTCGGGGTCCTGACAGGTCAAGAACATCCTAAAGTACATGTAAAGGACCAATGATATGTTTCTCATTTATGGAGGTGACAAAGAGCTCGTTGTAAATGGTTACGTTAATGCTAGCTTTGACACTGATCCGGATGACTCTAAGTCACACACCGGATATGTGTTTATATTGAATGGTGGAGTTGTCAGTTGGTGCAGTTCCAAGCAGAGCTCGTGGCGGGATCTACATGTGAAGCGGGGTGCGTAGCTGCTTTGGAAGCAGCAAATGAAGGAGTCTAGATGAAGGAGTTCATATCCGATATGGGTGTAATACCTAGTGCATCGGGTCCAATGAAAATCTTTTGTGACAACAATGGAGCAATTGCCTTGGCAAAGGAATCTAGGTTTGACAAGAGAACCAAACACATCAAGAGACGCTTCAACTCCATTCGTGAACAAGTCAAGGATGGAGACATAGAAATTTGCAAGATACATACGGATCTCAATGTGGCAGACCCATTGACTAAGCCTCTTCCGTGAGCAAAACATGATCAGCACCAAGACTCCATGGGTGTCAGATTCCTTACTATGTAATCTAGATTATTGACCCTAGTGAAAGTGGGAGACTGAAGGAAATATGCCCTAGAAGCAATATTAAAGTTGTTATTTTATATTTCCTTATTCATGATAAAGGTTTATTATTCATGCTAGAATTGTATTGATCGGAAACCTTAATAGATGTGTGAATACATAAACAAACATAGTGTCCCTAGTAAGCCTCTACTAGACTAGCTCGTTGATCAAAGATGGTTAAGGTTTCCTAACCATGGACATGAGTTGTCATTTGATTACGGGTTCACGTCATTAGGAGAATGATGTGATGGACAAGACCCATCCATTAGCTTAGCATAATGAACCTTCAGTTTTATTGCTATTGCTTTCTTCATGTCAAATACATATTCCTTTGACTATGAGATTACGCAACTCCCGAATACCGAAGGAATGCCTTGTGTGCTATCAAATGTCACAACATAATTGGGTGATTATAAAGATGCTCTACAGGTATCTCTGAAGGTGTCTATTGAGTTGGCATAGATCAAGATTAGGATTTGTCACTCCGAGTATCAAAGAGGTATCTCTGGGCCCTCTTGGTAATACAAATCATAAGCTTGCAAGCAAACGACTAAGGAGTTACTCACGAGATGATGTATTACAGAACGAGCAAAGAGACTTGCTGGTAATGAGATTGAAATAGGTATGAAGATACCGACGATCGAATCTCTGGCAAGTAACATACCGATGGACAAAGGGAATTACGTATGTTGTCATGACGGTTTGACCGATAAAGATCTTCGTAGAATATGTACGAGCCAATATGGGCATCCAGGTTCCGCTATTGGTCATTGACCAGAGAGGTGTCTCGGTCATGTCTAAATAGTTCTCAAACCCGTAGGTTCCGCACGCTTAACGTTTGATGACGATATAGTATTATATTAGTTATGTGATTTGGTGACCGAATGTCATTCGGAGTCCCGGATGAGATCACAAACATGACGAGGAGTCTCGAAATGGTCGAGAGGTAAAGATTGATATATATGATGATGGTATTCGGACACCAAAAGTGTTCCAGAGGGTACCGGGTACATATCGGGTCACCGGAAGGGGTTCCGGGCACCCCCGGTAAAAGATATGGGCCTTATGGGCCAAGAGGGGAAATGCACCAGCCACAAGGGGCTGGTGCACCCCCCATATGGGTCGGCCAAGGTGGAGGAGGAAAGGGGAATGATGAAAGGAAAGAAAGGGAATAGGATTCCCCCTTCTTTCCCCCTCCCCCCTCTTTCCTTCCCCCTCTGATATATATGGCAGAGGGGTGTGGCTTGGGAGGAGCCCAAGTAGGATTCGATCCTACTTGGGGCGCCTCCTGGCCTCTCCCCTCCCCCTCCCACCTATATATATATATGGTGGGGGCGCCCCTAGCACACACTAGACAATTGCCTAGCCGTGTGCAGTGCCCCCTTCCATCGTTTACTCTCCTATCATATTTTCGTAGTGCTTAGGCGAAGCCCTGCGGAGATCACTTCACCATCACCGTCACCATGCCGTCGTGCATATGGAACTCATCTACTACCTCGATGTCTTGCTGGATCAAGAAGGCGAGGGACATCACCGAGCTGAACGTGTGTAGAACTCGAAGGTGTCGTACGTTCTGTACTCGATCAGTGGATCACGAAGAAAGTTCGACTACATCGACCGCGTTGTGAAACGCTTCTGCTTACGGTGTATGAGGGTACGTAGACACACTCTCCCCCTCGTTGCTATGCATCTCCATGGATAGATCATTGCATGTGCGCATTTTTTTTGTTTTTCTATGCAATGATTCCCAACAAGTTTAATCTTGTCCACCTTACTAGTGAACTACTTTACCAAAATGATTTTCATATACTACATGTTAAACATGTTATGTGTCTGCTTGTTTCTTCATTTAGAATGCTGACAGGATATTGGATAAGAGTACCCCATTAAGCAATGGTAAAGGAAATAATGCAGATATGGTTCAAGATAGTGAGACAACCTTGTTAGTCTCCAACAGAGCTCATAAAACAGATAAGGTAAACTATCTTGAAGACAGTGAGACAGCCCTAAGATCATGTCTTGATGTATGTAGTGTTTCAGTTACTGGCCACTACGGCTGGCATAAGCTCTTTGAACTCATTGCCTGAATCAGTTCAGCCTCTTCAGTCTCAACTACAAGCTAAAAGACATTGATCAGCTATGCAGCGACAAGAAGACGGAGGACTGAGGAAGCACTGGAGGATCTTAGCGCCAAACAAGAGAAAGCTAATCAGCTTGCTTAGCTTATTGTCAGCATGGTGGATACCTAAGATAACGTTTCTTGAGCTCTTTTGAAGTTGTTTTAGTTGTGGACTTGTTTTTCTGCCGCGTTTATTTGCACTGGTGGCCAACTTAGACGTCTAGTATATATAATATGCTGATTTGTTGTTCCCTATATTTGCACTGATGGTGAACTTTGATGCTAAGTGAATGTAATCTGTGTAATAACTGTAATAGCCTGCTTATTTATTTCCTTATAGTCTTGTTTATTTGTTTGCTTGTAGTTACTACAGTTCTTTTTCCTCGGTTTGCTTGTGTCCGCAGTAACCATGGGCCACATACGGGTTGGTAACCATGGGCCTCCAACTGGACGTAGGATCCGTGGCCCTCCTACGGGTTGTAGGATCCATGGGCCACACATGGGTCATACTGTTCATAGGACAAAACCGGACCGCAATATGGGCCATAAATGGGCCAAAATTGGAACTTTCTGTTTATGGGCCCAAACCATAACGGGTTGTTAATAGGCCAAAAGATAGCACATGCTTAATTTTATCAACAGGCATAACCGGTCGTTAATGGGCCGGAATACATGACGGGATAAAAAGGGCCGAATGGGTTAACAGGCTACAAACGGACCAATTGTAACCATGGCCTAAATTTAGTCCATTAGCAGAATTGGCCAGTAACGAATCGTAAGTAATCATGGGCCAGAATGAGCCTAAGAATTTATGGGCCCTTAGAAGGCCGAAAGTTAACTCAGGCTGGAAACTGCCCAACTGAATCATGGATCGTTAATGGGTCCAAAGCAATTTACTGTTCATTATGGGCCAGAATCACCATGGGCCGGTAAAGAGCCCAGAGATACAAAAGGCCTCATATGGGCCGAAAGAAGTCATGGTCCATACTTGGGACGAAAGTGACAATGGGCTAGAATCATATTGGACGGCCCACATAATAATAACCCACAAGTATAGGGGATCGCAATAGTTTTTGAGGGTAGAGTATTCAACCCAAATTTATTGATTCGACACAAGGGGAGCCAAAGAATATTTGCAAGTATTAGCAGTTGAGTTGTCAATTCAACCACACCTGGAGAACTAAATATCTGCAGTAGAGTGATCAGTAGCACATTAATATGATAGTTTGGTAGCAGTGATAGCAATAGCAATAGTAACGTAACAGTAGCGGTAGTAGTTTTATAGTGAATGTAAAAGCAGCAACAACCATAGTAACTTAGCAAGATCAATATGAAAACGTCATAGGCATTGGATCAGTGATGGATAATTATGTTGGATGACATTCATCATGTAACAGTTATAACCTAGGGCGACACAGAACTAGCTCCAATTCATCAATGTAATGTAGGCATGTATTCCGTATATAGTCATACATGCTTATGATAAGAACTTGCATGACATCTTTTTTCCTACCCTCCCGTGGCAGCGGGGTCCATAAGGAAACCAAGGGATATTAAGGCCTTCTTTTAATAAAGAACTGGAACAAAGCATTTGCACATAGTGAATACATGAACTCCTTCAATCACGGTAATCACCGGAAAGATCCCAATTTCTGTCACTTTGGGGTATGCGGACCATAACACGTAGTAGGTGCATATAACTTGCAAGATAGGATCAAGAACACAAATATATTTGTGAAAAAATAAAGGATTCAGATCTAAAATCATGGCACTCGAGCCCTAGTGACAAGCATTAAGCATAGCAAAGTCATAGCAACATCAATCTCCGAACATAGTGGATACTAGGGATCAAGCCCTAACAAAACTAACTCGATTACATGATAAATCTCATCTAAACCATCACCGTCCATCAAGCCTACGTAGAAATTACTCACTCCCGGTGGTGTGCATCATGAAATTGGTGGTGGAGAAGGGTTGGCGATGATGACGACGATGAATCCCCCTCTCCGGAGCCCTGAATAGACTCCAGATCTGGCTTCCCGATGAAGAACACGAGGTGGCGATGGCTCCATATCGTGAAACGCGTTGAAAATTCTTCTCTTATTTTTTCTCAGGAAATGTGAATTTATAGCATTGAAATTAGGGTTAACGGAGCCACCTGGGCCCCACAAGGCACCAGGGGGCGGCCAGGGTCGTGGCCGCACCCTGGTGGCTTGTGGGCCACTGGAGTTTCCCCTCCTATGGGTCTTTGCTCCAATATTTTTTTATTTATTCCATAAAAAATCTCCAAAAAGTTTGTCCAATTTCGAGAACTTTTATTTATGCACAAAAGTAACACCATGGCAGTTCTGCTGAAAACAAGGTCAGTCCGGGTTAGTTTCATTTAAATTATGCAAATTAGAGTCCAAAACAAGAGCAAATGTGTTTGGAAAAGTAGATACGATGGAGACGTATCAACTCCCCTAAGCTTAACTCATTGCTAGTCCTCAAGCATTTCAGTTGACAAACTGTAAGTGATAAAGAAAAAATTTACGAACTCTTTTGTTCTTTTATCTGTATATAAGCTTAAATAGCACCCAGGTTTTTAGTAAAGAACATAAGTAACCATCCAAATGATAACTCTTAGAAATTATATTCACTCATAATGGAATAATCAACTAGCGAGCGATAATAATATATATCAAACGCCAACACTTTGTCAAAACAATCATGATATAATATGACAACATGGTATCTCGCTAGCCCTTTCCGAGACCGCAAAACATAAATGCAGAGCACCTCCAAAGTACTAGCAGTGACTGAACATTATAATCCATAGTAGAAGAGATCCAGTCATGATGCACACAATATTAAATATACACAATGCATAAGAATGACAATAATGCTCTCAGGACTAGTGCTTGATTGAGAAGGTGATGACTCAACAATAAAAATAACATAACAGTAAATAGATAGGCCCTTCGCAGAGGGAAGTAGGGATTTGCAGAGGTGCCTGAGCTTGAAGCTTAATTCAGAGATAAATACAATTTTGAGAGGCATGCCTTTCCTGTCAACGTCACGACTGAGAGTTTTCAATATCTTCCATGCTAAACACTTTAGCGCGATCCCCAAGCGATAAAGTAAAGTTTACTCCCCCTCCACCAACAAACACGAGCCATGGCCAGCCGAATCCTCGAGTGCCCTCCATACCAACAACTTTTTGGGGGAGTTTGTTTTATTATTTTGCAACTCAATAATGGGGCTGGGCATCCCGAATACCAGCCCCTCTCATGTAAGGACAAGTGAATAAACACTTGTCATAAGAATAATCCGCTTAGCATGGAAGATACTGACCGCCCCCTGTCACTCCATGAGTGGTATGGGCACACAAAACATATGTTCATTTGAATATTTAAAGGTGGCACATGCAAATTTACCGCATATAGGTAGATATAGTGGACTTGTCTGGAATAAATTTGGTGTAAGGATTTGGATGCACAAGCAGTATTCTCGCTTACTACAAGCGAAGGCTAACAAATAGATTGAGAATTGACCAGCTAGAGAGTGAAAACAGTCATAAACATGCATTTGCAAATAATTAATTAACATGTCATCTTGCTTAAGGAATGCATTACTCTGTTTTTATTAACTTAATACCCTAGATGCATGTTGGATAGTGGTCGATGGGGGAGTAATAGTAGTAGATGCAGGCAGGAGTCGGTCTACTTGTCTCAGACATGATGCCTATATACATGATAATTGCCTTGAATATTGCCCTACAGTAATTTGTTTACCCACGGCATGATATGTGTTCGAGAGAGAAGCCTCCGGTGAAAACTATGGCCCTCGGGTCTACTTTCATCATATATAAAATCCAAAAATACCTCACTGCAGTTTTATTTCTTTTATTTTGTTAGGTATTTTATTTTATTTATCTACCACTACAAGATTTGATCCTTGCAAATAACCGCCAAGGGGATTGACAACCCTCTTGATCGCGTTGGGTGCAAATATTTGCTTTTGTGTGTGCAGGTGTTGCTAACAAGGTTCTGTGTGGTTCTCCTACTCGATTGATCACCTTGGTTCTTAACTGAGGGAAATACTTATCTCTACTATACTGCATCATCCTCTCCACTTCGAGAAAATCCCAACACAGCTCACAAGTAGAAGGAATTTGCTTGGTTCTCCTATTGGTACGATAACCTTGGTTCCCACTGGGAGAAATACTTCTCCGTTACTATATTGCTTCACCCTTCCTCTTCAGTGAATATCTCAACGCGGCTCCCAAGTAGCAATGAGGGATTACATGGATTGGGGAAGAATAAAAGAACTTTTGGGAGGTGAAACAAAAGTAGATAGTCAATGTTGCCTTGCCTTGATCCTTTGGATGCCTTCTCTCTCATCGGATGTCGGCTTAAGCAGTGGGTGGAGTTGAGCTGGTCGAGCCCACCCATTCAGGTCCATGGTACTTGGGGTTGAGAGTGCATGCACGTGCATGCTTTCCTCCCTGTATAGTGCACCAGCCATGTCAGGGGCCCTAAGATTATGCACGGGGTGATGTGCGCTTTGTTGGTAATGTATTTATACTAGAGGGTGATGTGTGCTTTGTTGTTCCATTCCTAAAGATTATGTGAGTTAAGTCTCTTTTACGCGCGCTATTAAGGTTAGAGGTGAGTAATTTTGCATCAAAAATCAAAAAATCAAATTGACTTGACTCATATTCCTGGTTTATTCGGTTTATGGTGTTTAGTTTAGTGTTTCTATCGCTACTTGTTTGGTGTTTACTTGCATTGCATGTACATATGATTTTCCACCGCTCGTACATATCAGCATTTGTTTTGTTTCATCGTACCATATCCTTTTCCACAACAACTCTCTCAACCCTAGCCGCCGTGAAGTTTCTCCCCAGGCCGCCACATCGGGCCCCCTCATCTTCCCTGTTCGGCGGCCTTGTCGATGGCAAAAGGAGTGGGGCCCGTATGTCTGTTCCCTTTTTCTGTTTAGGTTTTGTTTTCCCAATGACATCGATGAGGTGGTGGAGGCGATGGCGTGTTGGAATAAGGTCTCTTTAGTCTCTCTCTACCTCAACGACGCTCGATTTGGCGTCGACGAAGAGCCTGTGAGAGTTTGTAGGCTCTCTTCAGATCTTGACAGTTGGTGTGTCCTTCAAGGAGAGCAATTGTCTGACCATTGATGTGACGACTTCAACATATTTTTTTGTGTTGTTTTGCGGCACGGTCCGCTTTCTCCAATAATCTGGACTAGTGGTATGCAAGCTTTGTTTCTCGTGGAGTGATGCTCCAACCAATACTTCTACAATAGCTTTTAGATCTCATCTCAAGGGACGAGTGATTATTGCGGGCTTTAAAACCTAGTATGACAAAGCCGCTTACACGTGTCCCTTTTCCTTTACCGTTGGAGCGTCGGTTCAGTCCAATTCTCAATCTCCATCCGGCGACCACAATCACATAAAGAAGGCTAGTACATTTCTAGTACATTTTGCAATGAAATCTTTTTCGTTTGTCCGGTCAGCGTCCAGATGTCTTTCCGTTGTGTTGTCCATTATTTTTCTTATTATTAATAAATATCAGATATAAGATGCCTTTCGGCTGTATTTTTCATTTCTTCTAAAAGACATATGTTTTGTTTTGCCTTAGAGGTGATAAAAGGATGGATGGGGCGCGCGAGAGAGAGAGGTGGCTCGCTGGGAGCCACTGAATTGATGGCGAGGGCAGGCGGAAAACACAAGCGCGTGTGCGTGTCGTCTAGCCTGCCTGCTGCTTGCGCGCTCGCGCTCGCTCGTTGCTCCTCCTCCTTCCTCGGTTGGTCGTGGGTGATCCGTCACGTCAAGTCCCAGCAACAGCAGCAGCTACCCTACGTACCGTCCGTGTTTGAACGACACAGCAAGGTACGTACTCCCACCTTTCCGTTACGCGCGCGGTAATACCCTTTTTGTAAAATTAAAAAAAATTACCCATGCATGTGATGTCCCTGCTAGACGACCTACATGTCTCCTTTTAGCTAGCAGGAGCGTACTTGGAGAAGCTAGCTATACATGCATGCTACGAAGTATTGTACTTGTACTTGCTTCTGTGCTATCTGTGCAGGAACAGGATAGTCCAATACGTACGAGGAAGCATGACACGTCTAATCTCCAACAGTGCGTCCGTGCAATGTGTGCATTCATGCAAGGAAATCAATGCATCATGCCTCGCAAGAAAAGGGTCTAGTGCATGGTGTCCTCTGTGCAGTAAAAGGAAGTGGGATTGTGAGGTCGGGATTAATTTTCCCATCAAAGGGAAATGCAACTCATCTCCTGGTGCTGTACGTATAGTTTCTACAGCTAGTTTTTGCGGCTTTTCTGGGAACTCGTACGGGGTAGTAGTATTTTTGTAGCACTCCTACAATCTACTAGTATTCTACAAACAACTCATGCATGTCTAAAGGGCGTTTGTACACTACACATTAGCTACAGCAACTTTTATCTATAAAAGTTTCCACTCTCCTTCACCCGAACGGTCCTTATAATGGGCCCCTCTAATCATGATCTTATAGAAGATCTCTCATGCGCAAAGTTCCATATGTTAATGTTATATTTGTCACATCGGTTCACCAAGTAAGAACGTCTAATCAGTTTGGAAAGCAACAACCATCGTGATCGAGAGAGATGTCAAGATAAATGATTCAAGGTTGGGAATTAAGCACTCAGTAATTGGTGAACCGCAGAGAGTCCAGGCATGAAGACACAAGTCATTGCCGTACTACTACTTCATTTCCACAAGGTCAATGTTTAACGCGTGTACGTGTGCATAAGTGAAGTTCAAACTAGTGCAATCCATCACTCAAAAAAAAGTGTCCCAGCAAAAAAAAAATTAGTGAAGTCCATGTTTCTCATATTATGAAGAAAATAGTGATCGGTCTTATATTTGTTTACAGAGGGAGTACATTCTTTTCGAGATGCAACTCAGTTTAACATAGGCTACGACCTCATTTCAGAAATATTTTGGATTCTACATGCATTTAGTACCATATGAATATATGTAAATTCTTGGTACAATTTGCTCAAGTCTAATGTACTTATGGAAAAGCGAAAATGTGGCATCGTTCATTTCTTTTCCGAATGATTCGAATTTCAAGATTGCTAACTACGTGTGCCGCGCAATGTAGCATCATTCGTAAGTCTTAACCCCCAAATATATTGGATTGACTATTCTCCTGCCTATTTTTTGTAGGCAAAGGTTTCTATTTTTTTCAGAACAATTTTACTCGTAGAACAAGAGTGATTAATATGGATTTCATAGAATCGTGAATTTGTTTTCACAGGTGTAGATGCTTTACTTACGTATAAACTTTCATGAATTAATATGTTTATTTGTGGGCTAAACGAGAAAGACAAGCATGTGGATCTATATGTACTAGTTGCTATTATAGACCCATACATTTATTTTATTTTTGAAGTTCACAAATGAAAATGTTTATTGAGAAATTTTACATATATATATATGTAGGACACATCTATACATGTACATGTGGAATTTCTTAAAGCCATTCCAAAATTTAAATATATTTTTTATGAAAATTCCAAAATACTGCACTCCACTATGAGCCTATAATGTTGTGTTTAGGACAAAAGAATTTTACATATAGGAGCTAAGATATCCTATTGTGTTACTTAAAAATCCAATGCTTCAAATAGGGACTCAAAATATATAAAAGATGGAGAATTTGGGTATTTATTTTATAGATATTGAATATCCACGAGGATTTTTCTTTCAAAGTAAATATAAGATAACACGTTCGGACGATGAAACCTAGCTTAATTCAGTTGTATATACATTACTAAGATTTTGGGCTTAAAATTTTGGTTCAAAGGGTAAAAGGGGGTGATCGGTTAGTTTCTTGTATGTATCACTTTCTTTGCTGTTCTTTAACATAAACCTTGTTCTATTTTTCTATGAGTTAGGAGCCTATATTTTGTTTGTTTTTCTTGTACATAAAACCTTGTCTCAAATTTATATTAAGCAGAAGCGTCTCCTGTTAATTAAGATTTTATAGGAGGGCGTGGGGCAACAGCAATAACTGAACAAATTTCAACACAAAACCAAGAAGCAAATAGTAAAATTCAAACTTGTGAAGGAATAAACAAATTCAGCACCAAAAGATCCAGGCCTGATCTCAGAGCAACACGTAAGCGCATGAAAAGTAGCAAATCAAATGCCCAAAGAAAACCCCAGTTAATCCCAGCGAAAGAGAAATCTCTAGATGATCGAATAAATACATGTACAATGCACACAACAGTGAGATCCATAAAAAGATCTGGGACCTATAAGAATAGTGCCGAGAATACTGCTTTTCACATGCCTTTACAGTTTACTAACATGGAAGGAGAAGAATGTCTTCAAAACAAATGATGTGATGCCTTCCATAAAAAAACTGTTTTAATCTTCCTCCCTTACTATTAAGCATCTCAAGATGATATATCTGGAGCATATATGCAAGCATAGGCCACTGGTGCCTATGACATATGATATCAGATGCAGATCATGTAGCCTTTAATTAGCCCCCAATTAACCCACATTAGCTCAGGACTCCTCAGTCCCTGATGCATGCAAGCATGATCTTTTCACAAATCTATGTGCTGAGAGTGCATTGTTTATTTGGCCGCCTAAAGGCGGGTTCTTTTCTCATGAGCAAGCATGCTATGCGTACTAATGACTGATTGACTGATGCATGGATCCTGCGGAACCGATCAATTAATCATGAAAAGAAGAGAGATCAAGCTAGATCTCGATTCGATTACATATAGAACTCCAAAGTCGACCCAAAGTATGGCTTGCACAACATGCAGAAAGGGAGACACTGACATATATAATTCATGTTGGCTATATATAGATAGATTCATAGATAGATTGCTTCTTAGCTTAATTAACCTGGGAATGAGCTAGCTCGATCCCATCAATCTCCCCGAAGCTTCCTTCCTTGAGCGTCAAGGACGGCCAAAGCGCATATCATTCTCCACATCCATCGGTCTTGAGAGTAGGAGAGGTAATCCACATGCACTGCACAAGGCAAGATTGTAGCACAGATAACACATGAAGCCGCATATCTACATATGCATGATTACAGTGCAACAATTTACTCAAACGGGCCACTCACTGTTGGTTGGGCGCGCCAGTTCACATGCTGCTGTCGCCTCCTTCCTTGTGATCCATCACAATGCTCTCTGATCCTGAGGTGGTGGTGATGGTGCTAATGGCGTTCACGGCCCAATTCGCCATGGAGGCGTAAGGGATCTGCACGGGCGCCACCTCAGCGGCGACGCTGCCTCCAGCGTTGTTGCTGCTCCGCATATTGTAGAAACAACCGGCGGAAAGAGGTGGCTGTGGCACTATCGCGTCCACAAGCCCGAGCCTCCGGAAGCCACCGCCACTTCCGCTACCGTACATGCCGCCGGCGAGCTGCCCGGGGCACGGCATTGCGGCGGATGAGAGCCTTCCGGTGGGGATGCTGGCCGTGACGACGGGAAGCGCGGTGGGGATGCCACCGAGCTCGCCGCAGGCGTAGCGGAGGAGCTCGGTGTGCGCGGCGTCGAGCTCCTTCTGGAGGCGGTGGACCTGGCGCTGGAGCACGGAGATGGCGCCGACGCAGCCGTAGACGGGGTCCTTGACCCGCGCCTCCGCCTCGTAGGCCAGCGAGCTAACGGCGTCCTCGCGCTGATGCGGCGGCAGCTCGTTGAGCAGCTTGGTCACGTTGCTGGCGCCGAACACCTTGTGCACGTTGGCGAACTTCTGCGGCTCCTCCGGCGGGAAGTAGGGCGCGAACACGCAACCAGGGAGGCACTTGCGCCGCAGGAACTTGCACGCAGCGCACGGCGCCCCGGCCCCCGGTGTCGTCGGTGCTGCGACCACCACGGAGACGGCGGAGTTGCCGGTGCTCGACGGGGATGCCATTGCCAGCGACCTGTGTATATACGCCAATTTAAGAGAGCTGTCAAATGGTTGGTCATTTTTCCCAGAAAAATATTCGTTTCTTCCGATGCTAGCTAGTTCTAGGGTTAGGGTTTTCTTGGAGTGAGGATCGTTCTGGGAAGGTAGAAGGAGGAGATTAGGGTTTGGGAGCTTAAGGTGTTGTGATCTGATCTTTGCGAGCTCGACGCAAGAAATGGGGAAAATAGTTGTATCTTTTTCTTTCTTCTTTCAACTTCACAACAAGGAGGCACACAGAAAAACTGTAGATTCATTCATAGCAGTGGGATGATTTGACATATGGCTGCTAAAAAAAATCAACGAAAACAAATGCATGTAGAGCCTGATCCACTAGCTGTATGAAAGCATATGCGTGCATGTATGATGATATGGCACAAGAAGCACAGATTTCCAAGTAAAAATAGCATGATGTTTGCTCAAATCTCAAGAAGCATGAACAATATAATAGTAGCAAGAGAAGGACAGGCTGCAAAATTTTCCTTTCTTCCCAAATTTCTCTGAGGCGCATCTAGCTAGCGAGCTAGCAAAAGACCCTGCTCATCCTTACCTCTTCGGGGTCAACTAGCGGAGAGGAGGATATAGATCTGATGATCCTGACGAAGGCGGGCAAAGAAAAAAATTGGAGAAATTTTCTCTCCCCTTGTTGCAGCCCGGCCGTTTCTTCCAAGATTCACAAGCTTCACAACATGGCAAAGGGAGGAGAGGAAATTTTGAATGGAAAAACAGGCAAACAAACACGAGGACTAGTTCTTGTCTCCTTGGCAGTGAATCAAAGAATTGTAGGAGGAGGAGCTAGCACATGATCAGGCAGGACAGCCTAACTATTGTCTCTCTGGCAGCAGTGATCTGTGGGAGAGAGGGGGGAGATATAGAGAACAGCTTCTCTCCTCCTACAACAACTGCAGCAAGGGAAAGTTGAGGTGTGTAGACAAGAAAATAGAAAAGCAAGGCAGTATTGAGTGAGGGAGCCAGATAGTTGAAAGAATAATGTGGAGGCGTTGCAAAAGGGTGGGGGACGGAGGGGAGGGAGGGAGGAGAGAGAGGGTAAACAGATAAATAAGGACAAACTGGGATTAATTGGCAGTACAAGCAAAAGTGTGAGGGCGACATTGCCACTACTCGTAAGAATATCTACAACAGTGCCTCCTCATCTCATCACCATTCGCAAACAGTTGCTGCTGGGTACGTACTAGCTCAAGAGTTCGTATGTATACTTATGTTTGCTTACGTACATACTTGTGTATATGTATACACACATGTACGGACCTGATAAATATGAAGCAAAATAATTAGCCACCGTGCCCTTGCTGCAGAATAGTAATACATGATTTCGCAAAAAAAAAAGAATAGTAATACATGTATGTGTGTACATTAACCCAAGAAAAAATATATTCTTTTTCCTTGAAAAGCAACTTATATGCATGCATGTACTCGATCGCTACCGGCCTATATCATCATGCAAAGGACAAAGCACATGCTGAGTAATATGTATTACTATATATTGCTTTGTAATTAATGACAGGTATAATTTATAAAAATAATGGGAAAACATAAATATGTCAATTGCTAGGTAATAAAAACATCCAAGGCGAAGAAAATACACT
Organism: Triticum timopheevii; assembly: GCA_963921465.1. Classification (NCBI taxonomy): domain Eukaryota; kingdom Viridiplantae; phylum Streptophyta; class Magnoliopsida; order Poales; family Poaceae; genus Triticum; species Triticum timopheevii. The sequence goes on along the minus strand of OY997266.1, from coordinate 74,637,962 downwards.
CAATTCCTATTGTGGACAGTACATAGATGCATATGATCTTAATCACTCAAGCTATGCTTAAAACAAAAAAAAGCAATTAATCATTAGTGCTTCCGGTTTAGAGTAATCATGCACTCTCATGCATAAGTGAGCTTAATTATTCCTAATCCAACGCTTTGCCTAAGCAAGCTGCACAATCATAAAGAAGCCGACGATTTGTAGACACTCACACCCGTGGCGATCAGTAGCTAGCACAGGCGGGGTGTGTGCGATTGCTGCTGTTAACTAATTAATCAATTGTTAATTGCTTCCATCTCATAATCAAAAGCGCGGCGATATAATTGGCAATCATTAGTGAGGAACTCAGATACAAGTTAGGTCATTGGCATGCATCGTGTTCCAGTTATGCCCAAGGAATTAAGTGATGTTCTTACTAATCAGGTCTAGCTAGCTAGCTACCCCTAGGGATGTTCTCGGTTAATGATTGAATTTGGAGCCAAGCTACATCAGTCTACAGTGTGTAATAAATATCAAACATTGTACATGTACACACTAAAGCAATAAGCTACTCCCTCCGTTCCTAAATATAAGTCTTTTTAGATATTTCAATATGAACTACATACGGAACAAAATGAGTGAATCTACATTCTAAAATACGCCTGTATGTATTTCATATTGAAACATCTAAAAAGACTTATATTTAGGAACGGAGGGAGTAGTTGTCATAACAGATTTCATTGGTTATACTCCCTCCATCCAAAAATAAGTGTCATTGATTTAGTACAAGTATAAAATTATACTAAATCAATGGCACTTATTTTGGGATGGAGGAAGTATATTATATGATCACAAAAGAAAATGAATTCACTCATTATAAGGCTTTGTTTGATTCTTTCATATTTTTTTTCTTACCACATGTAACCTCCAGATTTAAATTAATTAATCCATGGCAAATACAAAGTGCTTACATACAGCAGACAATGGGCGAAAAAAAGGAGAAATATAACTTGAAACATTGAGATCATCACCCACTGGTGTGGCCATCACCAACAAGGAAGCTAAGGTCTTATTGGTGGAGGTAAGGGGAAAAAAGTGCTAGGCATTAGAGCATCACAGTTGGACTGGGCGCGTTTGGACGTTGTGTGGGTGTGTCCACTCCAAAACCTCATTTATCCGTGCATGCAGTAGTGCCCCCCACTCCCCCCCCCCCCCCCCCCTATATGTTCGATCAGAGGACGGATTGAGGGTTTCACCCTTGAATAGGGGTAGTTTGTGGGGGGGGGGGGGGGGGGCTCGGCCTATACGTGGACACATGGGGAGCATCAACAATTTTTGGATCAATTGTGAAAGCTAGGACTTGAAAGACCTTAGGCCCTGATACCATGTTAAGCTGGCAATCCACATATACACTTCAACGCCCCCTCTCAGTATGACACGGAAAGTCGCCACATGAATACGCTCAGAGGTATGGCTCAAGAAGCCTATGCCTGGAGACAGAGGGGGCAACAACAATTTTTGGATAAATTGTGGAAGTTAAGACTTCAACTCAAGATTTTAGGCTTTGATACCATAATAAGCTTCATGCAATAGCTAATCCAACCAAAAGTCTGAACAGGTGTAAAGGACTAGGCAATCCACATATAAACTTCAACATCTTCAACTCTATACCACGACTGTGCATGCCACGGGTGAAACGTAGAAGGTAACGGCAATCTAGCTCCCGCTGGTCTTGAAGGAACCGGCCTAGTCTTGGCTCATGAACCTGCCTCAGTCATCTATCGGTTCGTGGAAGGAGTTGTGCGGCCAATTTGTCGCAACTTCCAGGTCAGTTGCAAGCCTCAGTGTATATTCTGCGCTTCGGTGATCTCCTCGTCATGATCCAGCGTTCGGGAGAGACCTACGTCGGTATATTCAGTGCTTAAGTGAAGTATGCAATACCATTCTAGGAATGTCCCCGCGGGCCATCATGATCGCCTTCCGTTTAGGCGTGTAGGGCAAGAAGATGTGGGAGAAGTTGGGTGCCAAGACCATCCTCACCACTGCGGAACTATTTGCCTTAGCATATACATAGAGCTGCTAGAAAAGGAACATACTATTGAACTAAAAATCACGACATTTATTTTGAATCGAAGGGAGTAGGAAATAACTATACTTGAGATTAATGTACAATATGTAGCATCTTATTAGTCCAAAAGATAATTAACCTCCCGTTCCAAAATACAAAGTACTACCTTTTTCAAAGGCAAAGGCAAAAAAAATATGTTTCGCCAAATGTATATCAACATCTATAATATCAAATAAATAAAATATAAACAAATATTTAAAGGCTTCCAAAGATAACATTTGCTCCTAAAATTAGTGTAAGATAAAAATAACTAAGGAGGGCTGAGGTTAGACTTGTGCTCACGTCTCCGCGCAAGCTAGCGCAGCACAGCTCCCAGCAGATTATTTAACTGCTGATTTCTTTTACTTTCCAGCTACGTCGACGGCGAGAACACGTCGTTGTTGATAAAATAATCCAAAGCACATGTGGCCCTCGATGATGGCCGCCGCACGTACTGTTGCATGCCATGCTAGCAGCATCGGCTTAGATTTTGTCATTTATAGAGGTACGTGCCTGAAGTTTATACGTACTCTACGTAATTAGCAATTTAGCATCATGACAAGCAAACCATCTCAACAGCCCGTAATTACTGCTTGCCGCAGAGTTTTCAAAGCCAAAAGGATGTTTAAAAGTAGCCATGATCCAGGCTGGCCAACAATCATACATATCACCGAGAACATTCAAGTGATCCGCGTTGGTATACATCAAGCGTCTGATTTCGGAGGAAGAAAAACAGAGAAAATTGTAGTGACATGGTATATCCTCATGAAATCATGATCAGCTTAATCCGCCTCATGTGCTAATTGAAAGTATACGACTACTAGCTGCAGCAGTAGCTAAGAGCACTGCAAGAACAGTGCTGTCTGGACCAGCGGTAGAGCTACAGATATGGTTGGGGCAATTGAACTCCACAAAAGAATAGATAGGTCAATATGAGTGGTCAACAGATGAAACGTGGAAAGGTTGTTTCTCAAGGAAGAAGGATGTGTCACGGTCTCCAAGAAGCCAAGAACAGACAAGCCTAGATTCACACCACTAAGCTACTCCTTACCTGAGAACAGTAACAGCACGCCCTAAGATGAGGCAGGCTACAGCACTGGGATATATAAAGGCTTTTTTTAGTTTAATGACCTCCACACCACATGCACAGTACAATGATGCCGCATGACACACGCGACGTGATGTGCATCAAACGAAAAAGGGGCTAAACTATGTCATGCGATCGCACAAGCAAGAGATTTGATATCATCTCATCTCACCTGGAGGCCATTCATGCATGCTTGCTTACATGTAGGCCGTGTCATGCTATTAGTGATTCATAGTAGTAGCACATGATTTGATTAAGAAGATAATGCAGCGTAAGCAGCCACAAGCTAGATCCTCCCAAGATCCCCCAGCAAGGAAGAACACAAACAGATCTCATCCGCAAGCGTCTTTCTTGCTTTCCTAGTACGCGCACAATATAAATTGGATGCTGAAATCCACCGGCCATCAAATCGTTGGACCAAGACCGGAGAGCTACCGCTGAGCTCCGTCAGCTAGTATAGGGCTATGGCTTAGGCCCGGCACTTTTGTGCCCTGGATGTATGCAATGCATGCATGGGCGCAGCCTTTCCCAGGCTCACGACCTACCTATGTGGCCTAGTATCTACCATGCCTGTCCCTTTATTTGAGCTGCAAGCTAGCCTGCAGCCCTCGCCCGCAGCTTGCGACCAAGCAGGTTCGCTAATCTTTCAGCGGAACCAGCCGTGTACAGGCATTTTTGGGGTGCTTAGCGCTTGCCTAAGTTAGATTCTCTCTCGGGGGAGAACAGGGACTTCAGCTTTTGAGTGGCAAAAGGACAGGTGCGTGAGTAGTTTTGGTGGGCCATGCGTGCATGCGCAATGTTTTGAGGGCCGTGTGGCTATAGCTAGGGTGAGCAGGGCTGGGACCCCACCACGTAGTAGCGAGGCAGCCGTCCGGCTACTACCAGTACCACGACCGGACCCTGGGCCGGTAGCCAGGAGCTAGAGGTAGATGAAGATCAACCGGCAGAGAAGTGGCTAGGCAGGAGGAAAACTCGCTGGTGAATTAGCACCAGCTAGTGTGCTTGCGATGCTAAAGATCGAGGATGGTACGTGCTGCTAGTAAGTGGCGTGTTGGGGGTGGGGTGCGGTGGGGAAAGCATGGACGGATCAGATCATGGGTCCTCGCGGTACAGAGGCGAGGTTGCACCGCACTGTGGGAGGGCACAGTCCCTTTGAATTCTGGTCACAAGGGGCGGAAGGGTCGCGGTGCCACGGGCGTGCATGGAACCCGTACTTTGTCGATCGATTGGAGAATCCCGCACTGTCTGTCTGGCCCCATCGCCATGGGTGGGAGTGGGGCTGCCCAGCTGTTTTTATCAGCGCTGCCGTTGCGCTTCATCAGTTTCCGTCTTTCAAACCCGGCCGGGCCTTCTCGATCACAGGATCAGCGTCTGCTTTGCTATCTGCTGTGGCGCAAACAAGCAGAGATAATAGTTGCCAAATATAGAATCACTGGCCTGTACGCGCCTGCAGAGCTCCCACGTTGATTGTCGAGCACATGACCGTGTTTCTGCTGCTTTGATTATTATTGGGGGCCGATCATCCCCGGCCGTGACATGATCATCACCTGACGCCATTTCATAATAATTATAAGCATTACCCTTGGCTGCATCTGGCCCCTGTGCGAGTGTGTTTGTGTGGAGCCGTGGCTGTTCCTGTCAATCAGTTTCTGTGCTGGCCTATCACAAGGCGAGATTAATTAGGTGACCGGCATGCCAAGGAAGATATAGTAAATTAGAAGACCTCTTGTGCAGTTTTCATCACTGGCGGGGAAACAGAAGAATGTAGATGTTGCGCTGCTTATACACTGAGCCCACCGCATCTTCATCTTCATGTGTCCAAGGCTCTAAGCTGGTGACTGTTTTCAATCCTCCATATATATCCTCTTGCATGTAAGCCCCTCGTATTTTTTTTCTCCATCCTCCTCAAAGGACCATTGGTGGCATGCATGGAAATCAAGTCCAATCTCAATCCATCTCTTTTTTCAGCAAGCTAAACTTGGATCAAACCCCAGAATATATGATGAATTGCGTAAAAATGCATTTGCTTCGATTGTAAGTTCCCTATGAAATAGTATCTGGTTTGCTATAAAGCATAATCACCATAGCACACAGTGCATAGACCTCCCCCCTGCATGCACAAACCCTTGATAGCCACACACAAGGGTAAATTATTGCACCTTTCAGTGAACTAGCAATACATTGGACTCGCAGCCATGTGATTGGTTGGCTTTGGGGCCGGGCGCTATGATAGGCTCATGTTATACTTGAGGGGATAAAATAAAGCGATAGCGAAAGGACACGGCTTTGATAATTAAGATTGTTTGGCAGAATCTGCAAACGGGTACGCCCCCATGGATATCATACTCAAAAAGCGTGGCAAAGCAAATGTTTCCTGAGACATCCAATTGGTTCCTTCATGGAAACATCCAGGCAAAGATGTTTGCAGGCCGTGGCCGCGCGGCTGCACTGCACAGCATATCTGATCACAATATATAAAGGGGGAAGATCCATGGAGATAAGAGAATCCGCACGAAAGCAATGGAAGGTTTTAACGGCACTGCTAGCTGATCTGCCAAAGGCCCTTGGGTGGGTGGAAGGGGCGCACTAGGCATATCGATTAGCGGCTATGGAACGAACAATGGGAGATATTGATTCCGCGGGGTTCCTTTACCTCACTCGTCCGTACGAGTCGTGTGCCTAGATGGAAGCTACCAACGTGCAAAAGTGACATCTAGCTAGCTCGCTGTGTCCTAGATTTGACATTCTCTATTCGATCTTTATTTCTATAGTATCATATTGTTTTAACTTACTAGGAACAGTTACAATCTTCCAAAATTATCATTTCTAACTGTATCCTGCAAGCTACTCGAGACATATTCTTAAAGTTGTAGGCACAACAGTACCAAATTTGTGAACCAGAGACATCCATCATGGCGAAAGGCTAAATGCAATGGACATACAAAAGAGATGGTACTACTAGCCTTTCTGCGGTTAGTTCCTTTTCTATTTTTGGAAATGCTGGTAAGTTCTTAGGACAGATTCCATCAAATAAAAAGTCAAGAGATAACTTTAAAATGAAAAGAAGGCGTGACGGGAATTTAAGCATCAAATGCGGTGCTTTTGTGGGGTTTCTTTCTGAAAGAATGAGAATCATCATTAGTGATTAATTTTATATTTGATCATTTGCATATTGATTTGATCTTTCTATAGAGCATGATATCATACTAACAGAGCAGCACCAGATTTTATTTGTTTTTCAAGTGTAAGAGGACTTGATTAGACTGTACCTGCAGCCTGAAAGATGTAATGTGGCCACCAAGAAGATTGTGGGATCAAATCCCAGAAAGCTCAGACTAACCTACAACAAACCTTGAGAGTTGAGATGCTGGTGGAGGGACTAACAATGACCGGTGACCCACACTGCATTGGAAACTGATGGAGATATCTTCAGACGAAGCTTTAGGTGAGTACCCATCCAGGTTCTGACTCGAGTCAAAGGCTCTCTGCAGGAACCATATAAAATGCCAGCACATTTCGATAAACATAGTTATATAGGGAACATAACCTCTCAAGGACAGGACATATGGCATCCAGGTAATGAGATCCAGGTAAACATGCACTAAACTTTTCCATCTCAGGGTGAGGGCTCTGATGACCATCTTTTTTCCAGCACTCTGCTCTTTCAGATTGTTTGGCGATAAGAAATTGTTGCATAGTGCAATCAAATTCAGATAACACAGCAATTTTAATCTCCAGTTATCTTCCACCAATCTGAGTTTACTCTAAGAACCATCACTTACAATGTATCGGGAGACTGTTAAGCTAAAATTATACTACAATAAAGGTACTGCTACATCATCAGTTAAGACAGCAATAATATGTGTTCTAGACAAATATGCTATGTCATACAGATCATTGAAACGAAAATCAGTTCTCCTTATAATCATAGTGCCTCCAGGTTTGCAAGCTTTAGCTGTTTATCTACAGCCAAGTGATCTTCCACCGCAATGCATGTAGAGCGCAGCATGTTTGCAAGAAATGTCGCGTTCTCAGCTTCACTTTCATGAATATGATCATGGCAAGGAAGGCCCTCTCCACGAATCAATTGTTCTGCCCATGTGTAGATGCGAGTGGTCAACAACCATAACTTATCAGCGGCAGAGTTTCTAAGGTCATCCCAAATGCTGCTGGAGAGAAAGGAAGGCAGCGTGACGGGCAAATCACTCAGTACGTTTGTTGGATTAACAATGAGAAGTGGCATATAGATACAACAGCTACCACAGAGCAGGCCAACAAAACGTAGGGCCTGAAATATTAGAACAAAGAGGTACATTAGGCACTGAGTGACAGTAAGCAATTCATGTTCATGTTTGCGGTCATGCACTGTCAGGACACATTGCAACTGAACATTTACCGTGGAGGGATGAGCTGTAACACAGCCAATGTCTAATGCATCCAAAAGCCACTGCTTCTTTATACCATTGTCAGCAGAGTATACAGCTGCTGCAACCTCAACAAGAACGTTCCACCAGACACCTGAAACAATATTTGTTGTTACCTTCAATGGTACTCCCTCCGTCCGGAAATGCTTGTCATTCAAATGAATGTATCTAGATGTATTTTAGTTTACATACATCCATTTTCATCCATTTTGATGACAAGTAATTCCGGACGGAGGAAGTACTATAGAAGGGTGGGCCGTAGATAAAAGAATGGAAAATATAGAGACTGAACACTATTCATAAGCATGGCCCAGCAACAGACGAACAGGAAGTTTTGAAGCACAAGTCAAAGCTGAGGGATGCAGTTGCCGGTTACCATCAGCTGGTGTACTCAGTATGGTAGTCTTTATGTTCCCCAGCTCAAGTGCAGAAACGCAGCCAGCAAAACACAACCTTGCCCTGATGATAATCCTCCTTGCCGCATCAACATGTTCTCCTTCACTTAAGGATGTTGTACTGTGCACCTGAAAAGAAAGGTGAACGTTAAGTTGTGAATAGAAATTACATAGGAAGTATAGAGCTCACTAAAACAGATAACTAATGCAGAACCATTTCTGAAGAAAAACTAGAGGAGCACCTGCAGCATATCACCCGGCCAACTTTTCTGAGCAACAATGAGACACTTGATAGCAGCAGACCACTCATCCACGAATTCAGGTTGACCATCATTACAGAGATTCAACAGAGGTAACAAGCATTCGATGCATTTCTTAACATAAGAGAAACTGTCAGTCTCTTCAGAGACCGCCTCCACCAGGCACTTACAGATGCCTTTCCAGAACGACATTCTTAACATGCTTCTCTGCTCAGGAGAGTAATCCAAGTATGAAGATGAGTGGGAACAGAAGTACACAGCTAAATCGTCATACAGTTTCTTAGATCTTGAATCAGAGAAGAGCTTCATTAGGTGTGACAAATATTGGAGCAAAACAGACTGCACGTTCATTTCTAATCTCCTGAACCTGGGTAAATCTGTCAGATCATCCAAAAACTGCAGAAGAGGACTGATATGATCGGCGTGAGCTAGAGAAAAATATAAGCATTCTTCCCTTAATAATGTAGGATCTCGATGATTGGTTGACTTATGAGGAATTTGTGCCTCAACTTTCATGCACCGCCGTACTATAACCCCCCAGTCTATAGCTGGCACTCTAGGAGCTTTAGTAAGGCATTTCAGAACTGTTGCAATTGTATTTACTGGCACCACATCACCAGGCTGTAGATAGTAAAATAACATAATAAGTCAATAAAAATGCTCATCAAAACAATAATTGCTCGTCTAACTCCACAACCCTGTAAATAGAAGAGGATTCACATATGACGCCAAACTGTAGACTTGCTTCGCTAAGAAAATATTCGTGCACCATGAGGCAAATTATCAAGTTAGAAATTTAGTATCCAATAACCAAAACTACCATCTATGACGTAGAAGAGCATATGCAGTCATTAGATCTTTGCATCAAATACAAGAACAACTTAATGTAAGATATGCATGTTTATCAAGAGGAATGCAAAAAAAATAAAAAAAAATGCTGTATGGGTATTTGGCATCACCAGCTTTTGTGTTTTCAATGCACATATTAGAATATGTAAACTGCAAGTTGAATAAAGTGTACTCTCTTTTTCTAGAATACTTTCTTTAATAGAAGTACAACACAAAAGCCTGATCTTAATAAGCGAGAGCTCAAGTTATTCTTTCAAGAAAGATTCAGATCAAACCTTTTCAAAGTTAAGATCCCTCAGCCAGAGACTTAAGTTCCAGACTAAGCTTTCAGCAGAAAAACTTGTTGATTGACTGGAATCAACGGAATTTCTTTGAGAAGAATCATTACCATTAAGACTCTGATTCTTTAATAACCACCTACTTCTAAGAAATGATACAGCCCATGCAGCATAATTCCGTATGTGATTATCCTCTGCGTCCTTGGCAAGAAGAAATATTTCCTGAACCATTGACGTTGAAAGAGTCTCGCCAACAGGACTTGTAAGTAGAGGACCTCGCACCAAAGATGACTCCTGTGCCCATAAAAAAGATTACTCTAACATTATAGAAAAGTAAATAGTTAGGATATGCGGGCAAGGGGAGAAACCTTCTCGTGCTTTATCTGTGAATTCATTGATTGCCAACCAATCCCAGTGAGGTCTCCAACACCTGCACCAAAAGCATTGACAGCACCAAACATGCCTCCCAAATGGACAAGAGGAGGATACGGATGGGTGTATATATATTTAAGACTGTCAAGAAACTTCTTAACATCAGCAAATTTCATGGCATGCACCCCATCATTCAATATGCCAGACAGTAAAGATCCAGCACCGATACAGATAGCCATCAATAAATTCTGAAAGACAGTTCCAGATTTCTTGAGGTTCAGGAGTTCAGTAGCTAAAGAAGTGTAGCGATTGAACAGAGCATCCAAATCATCATTCAGTAACTCTACTCTCTGGCAAAATGCTATCACAGATGGCAGAGCAAGGCAAGAGCCCATACACAGGGATACTGAATTTACTTCATCAAATAGCAGAGAGCTTGAATCAACATCTGGTATCCATGATATCAATATGTTCTTGATTTCAATAACGTCTTCATAAGCTCCAAGCCTATACAGAGCAACAACAGAGTTTCCCAGACCAAGAACAAGTCCCGCAATAGCCCAAGGATCATCATCTAAGCTGTCATAATTTTCTTCCATTCCTTCCATGGAGAATGTTCCACAAATACTTAGTTTCTTGAGAGAATGACATGAGGATGGACATAGTTTAACTAATGAAGCAGTCACAGTGTGAAGAACTTCTTTAACTGATGCACGTTCGTTGAATTGTGTAGTTGCTTCTAAGTCTGAATCAGATGTACTATCTGCTCTGGTTAGAAGACCTTGGGAAGCATAACCTAATCCCAGTCCACAAGCTCCTTTTACAAGATAACTATCAGCATTTGAGATAACCTGGATGCAAAAGGGCATAATACATGGTGAGGAACTTATAACATATACTCCCTCCAATCCAAAATAAGTGTCACGGTTTCAGTTCAATTTTAGTTCAAATTTGAACTAAAACCGTGACATTTATTTTGGATCGGAAGGAGTACTCATTATATCAAATAATAATATTCCAATTAAGCATGTCAAAAGGCGATGCCATCAACTGCAGCAAGTGGCAGCATGAAGTTGAATGAACATATACTAGGCATTGTTTGCTGCATGAAGCAAGGCACCATAAGCTCCTAACAGTACAGTGAAGCTGGCTGGAAGCTATATTTATAGGTAGTACTAGCAACCGCCAAGCAATCTTTCACAAAAACATGTCTGGCAGCTAGGCATGCGAGTGACATGTGTGTCGGTAACATTGAATGTTTGTGTTTGAAAGTAAATCAAGAAAAATGGTTCTTGGTATTTAGTTATATACGGATGTACCTAACACTAAAATGTGTCTAGATACATCTGTATCTAGACAAATCTGAGACAACTAATTCGAGGCAGAGGGAGTACTTTTTAGAAAGGAATAATCAACCTAGTACAAAAAAGTTGAAATATCATGGAGAGCAAAATCATGTACCTCGAAGAGTCCATCGATAACCTGAAGCTTGCTTTTTTTGTCCGTGGGATGAAAACAGTTGAATATAAGTCCCAAAGAGATAGCTGCAGACCACTGTTGGTGCTCATGCTCATATTGCAGTAACCATTTCAAAAGAAAATCAGATGCAGATGTGATTACTAGATGGGCAGTCGGGGGAACTACCTGCCAATAAGACAAGATGACAGCAATTACATCAAAATCGAGAACCACTCAGCAACACACCAGAAATACCGTAGAGATACAGACTGTATTCTTCAATGCTAGAAGGCTAAAAGTGAGCCAATAATAGTAATGTTTCGAATATATACTCAAGTCAGATGTTGGTTTCTGTGTGTTTCGGGTGTATTTATAGAGTTGTGTTTTCCGTATGTTTAGCTGAGCCGTGAATGCTAGAGAAATTAAACCTTGTTCACATATTGCTAGAGGAGCACACAAAAATAGAGCAGCCCGGTGCACGTAGCTCCCGCTTGCGCAGGGTCCGGGTGTTGAAGTGTATATGTGGATTGTCTAGACCTTTCCATCAGTTCAGATTTTTGGGTGTGTTGGCTAGTGCATGTAACTTAACACCAAGGACGGTCTGACCACTTTGGGTCTTTTGTACGCAGTCTTCCCTACATTTCTACAAGAGGCTGTTTCCAGAACTCAAACCCGTGACCTCATGGTCACAAGGCAACAGCTTTACAACTGCACCAAGGCTCCCCTTCGCTAGAGGAACACACAAGAAAAATCCAAATTAGAAGGGCATGAAGGAAATAGAGTGAAACTCTGGTTAAATCAATTAGAACGGGGAGTAACCATGAGTACCAGCCATATGTACACCATAAAAACTGTGGCATCTGTAAACAGCAGTGGCTTTTATATTTTTTTGGTAAAAAAGTGTAGATAGATAGAGTTAAAGGCTTAAAAATCGTAAATATAGAGACAAGAGCCCTCATATTGCATGGTTGAATAAATTGCAAAGGTTAAAAATTCTGAATCCTGAATCCAGCAATGATGAGTGCATTCTATATTTGAGGCATGAGCTACTGCATCCAAATCTCAACTGGCCACATGGCATTGAAGGAGAGACAATTAAAAAACGCATGGCACTAAAATCATCAGAAGTACTCCCTCTGTTCCTAAATATAAGCCTTTTTAGAGCTTTCAAATGGACTACCACATATGGATGTATATAGACATATTTTAGAATGTAGATTCACTCTTGCTCCGTATGTAGTCAGTTAGTCACTTGTTGAAATCTCTAGAAAGACCTATATTTAGGAACGGAGGGAGTACATCATACTGCTACAATCATAATCACACTTGAGAATGACTAAAATATCAACTAAAAAAACCTTACCAAGCACAGCGCTCCAATTGCAAGAGTAATGTTAACGGCAACTCTAGGATTAGATACAGGAACGCACTTGCACAATATCTGCAATCACAATTAGGAAAACTTAGGGAAAAATTATCATTAACAGGGAAACGAAGCTAACTTTGTTCATGAAAGTAAAAGGAGGAAAAGGAAGATAGCAAGATGGAAGGATGGATCCATGTGATGGTAAAATCCTGATAATTTACACCTAAATGGACAAAATCATATTCAGCCTATGTCAAAATAACAATCATAATCCATAGTTTGTGGGATGACTCTTTTGAGTAAGCACGTTGCCGATAAAAAGTTTTAAAGTAAAAACTAGATTATTATTTGAGTAAGCAGCAGCCATAACATTTACTGATGTACCTCAAAACCTGCATACATACATAGAGAGAGTTGTTAGAAAATTCCAAAAAACTATGTTCTTTTATTTGAATCAGCACCCCATCATCTAAACTGGCACTTTATTAGTAGCATTTGTGGCAAGTTCTGATAAAGGTTTTCTTGAACAAAGACATCTATAAAATTGAATGAATAACTAAGACATGTACGCACCTTAAAAATATCGTTAGCTGCTTTTAAAGGTTTATTCAACTTTGAAGATTCTTTAGTGTCAAGCAAAGTTACAGCTGCCTGCATCCAATGGGAAACAAATGATTTCCATGAATGCAAGGCAAGAAGAGCTACCACAATGTTTCTTGATATAAACATAGATTCAGCCATCTCCATTAATGCCTGCTCATATGCAGCATGTACTCTAGACAAATCCTGTGAATAAAAAAATGTAACTGATCAGTATAGTATAGAAGGACACACGTTTTGGCAATTATAGAAGAAAACATGCAACTTCAAAGATGCTACCTTAGATTTCCCTTCACGAAGGATGTCCTCTGAGGAAAACTTGATGGTTAAAAGAGCTGCACCAGGCAACCGATGGTGTGCGGATTTTTCTACAATTTGAAAAGTTTAGCCGATTAAAAGCTGAAGCTACCATCACAATGCATTAAACATAGAACAGAACAAATTACATATGTTTTCATATTTAACATAAAAATGAGCTTTTTAAGAAACAGGATAGTGGACAAAATATCAAATAACTTCTCAAATTACATATGTTTAACTCATTTGCATACGGCGAGCATACCTTTAAACACAGACTGAGGGAGAACGTCCAATAACTTCTCAAATTTGTGCACCGTGGTTCTTTTATCTGTAGTCACTCTACGGCGGTTTCTGGATGTGTAGGGAAAAACCTCAGTTAAGGATGTACATGAGCATCTGAACTGGGTAATTTCAGAAAATATACTAACATGTGCTCAAATTTGATAATCTCGACTTGAAAGTTCTCCATAGCTTTGAGAACTTCCAGATTATGTTCATTAGTAAAGCACTCATAGTTTCTCCTCCAGAAATCAGGAATAGAATCTTGAATAAGTGAGATCTGAAAATACCAACCAAAAATTAAGATAACGCGCAGAAGCTTTGCATATCTTTTCATTAAGTAGAGAAGCTAACTTATAGTTACAAGAGATACAACACATGGTTAATTTACCAAAAAAAAACACGCAGAATACCAAATGTAAGAAGTAAACGGAATGCAATTTTTGGTCAAAGTATTACAAATATGGAGATGCAGACAGTAACACAACAAAGTGCAGCAGAACCTTGTAGTGGGACAATGAGTGAAAAGCAGTTCCTCTTGCTTTAATCCAAAGACGATCAGCTTCGGCGTTATTTTGCTTGTATGTACCAATGCTCCACAATGTTTGTATCAAGTTCTTTGATGTTTCAGAATATGCTTCAGCATCCATTGCTCCCCATCTCAACAGAATGCATAAGCTGAAGGAAAGGGAGATAAGAGTCAGACCAAACTAAACTGGTGTGCACATAAGCACATTTGTATTAAATGCATCATTCCAGTGGCCTTACCCATTTGAAACCATGGGATCAATTGAATAATCTTTCAGCTCCTTTGATATAACTTTCCAGGCAGTATAAAAATCTGCATGCATATGAGCTGCTTGCCTCAGAAGTGAAGTTCAGAAGACATGAGTTCTTAAGATTTAACCATACTCTTTGCTAGCTTTCAGATGACATGACTTCATATAACATTGATATTTCGAAGAGGTCGACAATCTAATGTACTGAGTGACAATCAACTTACCCACGATGTCCGCCTCACAGAGATAGGAGAGGCTCTCCAGGCCAAGAGCTTGAACTACAGAATCACGGCTCTCAATACAAGACTACAAGGGAAGTGTTAGAACGCGGACCAAGTCAAGAAAGAATGCATGATGAGCAAAGAAAGATGACGAAAATACACACCGAGACAGATAATATGAGATCGACACCTCTATCTGGGTTCTGCTTGCAAACATCACGCACTGATGCAGCAATACTTGTGAAAACTTCTCTATCAGTAGTGAAACTGGAAAATGTTTCAGGATCCAGAACTCCCTATTTCAGAAAGCGGAAATTAGTGATGATCTTGTAATTGTAACAGTGAACCAGTGATACAAGAAAATTACAGATTGGCAAACTTTAATTAATCATATGGTATGCGTCTTCAAGAACATTACATGAAATGTGTTGATTCAGGGAGAGAGGAGTACCTGCAGCGTGAGTGTGAG
This sequence comes from Triticum timopheevii, assembly GCA_963921465.1. Taxonomy (NCBI): domain Eukaryota; kingdom Viridiplantae; phylum Streptophyta; class Magnoliopsida; order Poales; family Poaceae; genus Triticum; species Triticum timopheevii. The sequence goes on along the minus strand of OY997266.1, from coordinate 74,622,742 downwards.
TGTGTGTGGCGGCTGTCTCAGGGAACGGGAGGACTGGATGCCCCTTCTAGGTCAGCTTATCCTCATGGGCTTGGGCCCTAAGTGATACATATGATGGGCTTGGGCCCATACCGGTTCAACACTCCCCCTCAAGATGGGTGGTAGATATCTATCATTCCCATCTTGTCACATGCCAAGTTACAGTCCTTTGTTCCTAGTCCCTTTGTCAAGCAATCTGCAAACTGCTGCACAGAACTGACATGACCAAGGCTGATGATCCCAGCATCAAGTTTCTCCTTAATGAAGAAGCGATCAATTTCCACATGCTTTGTCATATCATGTTGAACTGGGTTATTAGCAATGGCTATAGCTGACTGATTGTCACACCACACCTTCAAGGGGCCCTTCCTCAGAAGTTTCAACTCGCTCAGTAGGTACTTCACCCAGAGCATCTCACACAACCCTTGAGATAATGCTCTGTACTCAGCTTCTGCTGTTGATCTAGACACAACTGTCTGTTTCTTGCTTCTCCATGACACCAAATTTCCTCCCACAAACACACAGTAGCCAGAAGTTGATCTTCTATCATCTTGACAACTGGCCCAATCAGAGTCACTATAGCCATCCACCTCAAGATGTCCACTCTTCGCAAACCACAACCCTTTACCCGGAGTCCCCTTCAAGTATCTCAGAATTCTGTGCACAATATCAAGATGCCCACTCCTTGGTTCATGCATGTATCTGCTCACCACACCCACGGCATATGTAATGTCAGGCCTGGTATGACACAAGTACAATAACCTCCCAACTAATTTCTGATAATCTTCCTTATTCACCAGCTCACCTGATTGAGCTGTCACTCGATGATTTTGTTCAATCGGCGTAGGGGCTGCACGACATCCCATCATGCCCATGTCACTCAAGAGATCCAAGGTGTATTTCCGTTGGCACAAAGATATTCCCTTCTCTGTCCGAGCCACTTCAATGCCAAGGAAGTATTTTAGGTTGCCCAAATCCTTTACCTCAAACTCCTTGCTTAGACACCCCTTCAATCTCTCTATTTCCTCCTTATCATCTCCAGTGATGATAATGTCATCCACATAAACTGCAAGGATGGTGATCTTCCGATCAGAGAGTGAGTGTTTGTAGAACACCGTGTGGTCACCATTACATTGACCATACCCCATAGCACGGACAGCACATCTGAACCTATCGAACCAAGCCCTCGGCGATTGCTTCAGTCCATACAAGGATTTCTTCAGCCTGCATACCTTCCCCGTGGTCTGTGAAGTACCAAAACCTGGTGGTATCTCCATGTACACTTCTTCCCTCAGCTCACCATGCAAGAAGGCATTCTTGACATCTAATTGATGCAACTTCCACCCAAAGTTTGCAGCACAGGAAACCAATATCCTTACTGTGTTCATCTTTGCCACTGGAGCAAACATCTCGTCATAGTCCATTCCATAAGTTTGACTATATCCTCTCGCGACCAATCTGGCCTTATACCGTTCCACCTTCCCCTCAGGATTCTGCTTCACTGTATAGATCCACTTACAACTCACTACTTTCTTTCCTGCCGGCAATGTGGTTAGCACCCACGTCTTGTTTTTCCTCAGTGCTTCCAACTCTTCTATCATCGCTTCACGCCACTTCGGATCTTGCTTTGCAGCCTTCCAATCCTTTGGGATTGACACAGTTTGAAGAGAGGCAACAAACACTCTATAGAAAGGAGACAAAGCCTCATAAGACACACAATTTCCAATGTCATGATCATCAAAAAACTTCGGTGGTAAAGCCTTCTGTGCCGCTTCACGTGTCCCCTTTCGCAACGCAATAGGCATTTCCACCATGTCAGATGAGCTTGCACCACTGCCTTGTTGCTCCCCCTGCACTGATTGCTCCCCCTGCACTTGCTGCTCCTCCTGCACAAGTGGTTGCCGCCGTGAATAGACCAGACGTGTGTCAGATGAGCTATGCACTTGTGGCACTTGTGGCTGCCGTCGAGAGTACACTAGGGGAATATTCTGCCACCGATCTGGAACAGGGAGCTGGAGATTACCAATCTGAATGGAACCCACTGTTGGCTGGACCTGAACCTGCACATCACCATCAGTGAGAGTACCAACCGGAATTGTACCCACAATTGGCTGGACTTGAACCTGCACATCATCATCAATGTTAGTGCCCACAGAATCCTCCTGAGTGTGAGACACAGCCTTCTCCCCCTCTTGACCATCCTGCACAGAGTGTAAATGGTCAAGCTCTTGAAACAACACACTTAGATCTGTTGGCTCACCATAGAATGGCTCAGACTCCCTGAAGGTTACATCCATACTGACAAACCTGCGTTTCTCTGAGGGACACCAACATTTATATCCCTGCTGACTAGAAGAATAGCCCAGAAAAATACACTTCACTGCTCGCGGATCAAGTTTTCCAACAGAAGGACGGTGATCACGAACAATTTTGGGGGAACAACAAACTTAGTTTCTCCATATACTAGCTCACACGGAGACTTCATGCTTGGTATTCTTGATGGTGTCCGGTTGATCAGGTATGTGGCTGTCATCACTGCTTCACTCCACAAGAATTTGGGCACATTCATCGTAAACATCAATGACCGAGCAACCTCAAGAATATGCCGATTTTTCCTTTCCGCCACTCCATTTTGAGGAGGGGTGTCTGGGCACGAAGTTTGATGAAGAATACCTTGATCAGACAAGTAGGCCCCAAATGTGTTGTTCACATACTCTGTCCCATTGTCAGTCCTGATCACCTGCACCTGCACCTGCACCTGAAACTGATTCTTCACCAAGGCATGGAAATTCTGAAAACAGCTAAACACCTCATCTTTGTGACGCATCAAATAAATCCAGGTCATACGAGAATAGCAATCGATGAATGTCACAAAGTATTTCATTCCATTCATTGATACAACTGGGCTCTTCCATACATCCGAATGAATAAGCATAAAAGGAGATATGCTCCTAAGCCCCTTACTCACATATGAGGCTCGTGTGTGTTTGGCATATTCGCAAGCATCACATGTCAACTTGCCCTTGCCTATCCCACACATAACATCCGGAAAGATTCTACTCATCTTATCAAAAGATACATGTCCCATCCTACAGTGATGGATCATCGCCTCCTTCTTGTCCTCCATGGTCGCAGCACACACCAAGTCCGGCTGCACCTCCTGGTCCATGTACCAGAGCCCCCTACGCCTGGTGCCAGTCCCAACTGTCTGGCTTGTCTGTCGCTCCTGAATCACGCAACCAAATTTGTCAAGGATCACACGACAGTCAATTTGATCAATTAGGGCACTGAAGGAGACCAAATTGACAGGAAAAGCTGGCACATGTAAAACTGAGGACAGGGAGATGGTCGGAGTGCACTTGACTGTGCCAACCCCTATGACAGGCTGGTTTGTGCCATCAGCAGTTTGCATAGTGCCCGTGTGAGACGGAGGGTGCTTAGTGTAAGACTCAAACACGCAAGATTTACTAGCAACATGCTTAGATGCTCCAGAGTCGAGAACCCACTCTGGAGCACTCCCAGTAGAAGCAAGAGATGCCTGTTCTGGATTACCTTCATCAGTGGAGGCCCAGAGAGCAAAGTCTCCATAGTCAACATCATCTGCATCTTTGCCTTTTGACGTCCCAGTGTCTCCTGCCACTGTCATGTGAGCCCTCTGATCCCCTGAGTGTCCTGAGTAGCCACCTCTGCCCCTAGAAGCCTGACCCCTTGAGGTCCCTGAGTATCCACCTCTGCCTCTAGCACTCCTGCCTCTGCCAGTTCCCCCTCCGTTGTATCCCCTGCCTCTGCCACGAGTTGGACACGCCCACTTCCAGTGACCTGCCTCCCCACAGATATGACATTTGTTAGGATCGCTCCACTCCATGCGCTCAGTGACTGCAAATGTCGAAGACGGCACAGCCTTCATGTCTGCATGCTCAAGAAATAGCCGCACCTCCTCTTGAGACATAGCAGCAATAGTCTCCTCAATAGAGGGCAGGAGAGGTTGGTGCAACAGGGATGCCCTCCTGCCATGAAAACAACCTCTAAGCCCCTCCAATAGTTTCAGCACACGCCTGCGTGCAATCCACTTGCGCCCTGACTCGATGCAAGCCGCATCGTAGAGTTCCAGAGGGTCGCAGTTATCCTGCTCTGCCCACAAAGCCTGCAGCTCTGCCACATATGTCATCACTGACATGTCGTCGCCTTGATGCAGCCGACTGATCTTCCCCTCAATCTGAGCAATTAGCATGACATTGCCCTTACCTAAGTACAAGGTGGACAGAGTCGTCCATATCGCAGCGGATGTGGATAGCCCCTCCACAGAGCGTCCAATGGGGGGCACCACCGAGTTCAACAACCAGCCAATGAGCACAGAGTTTATGACCTTCCATTTTTTCCCTCCACAGTAGTCTTGTCTCCTGGTTCAGCAACAACACCCAACAAGTGCCCATCAAGCTCCTTCTGTTCCACAGCCAGCAACGCCCTCCGGGACCAGCTCAGATAATTGGTAGCCCCCTCTAACTTCATGTCCATGGGCGATAGTTCGATCTTCTGAGCCACTTCCTGTCGAGGAACGATGGCCCCAGACTTCGACTCCTCGAAGATCTTAGCAAGCTTCTCGAAAGCCTCAGCAAGGCCTGTTGGCTCAGCCATCTTCGGTCGGGAGGAGTGGAAGCAGCAACACTCAGTAGCAGCAACAGACACAGCCTCTACACACCCAACAACAGCAGCCCACAGCAGCAGTAGCACTGACCACCACCAGTAGCAGCAAGCAACACCTCTTCCTCCCAAGGAACAGCAGCAGCAACGGCAGCTCCAGGACCACCTCTCCTACCTATGTTTTTAAGGCGACGCTTTGCTTTAAGGCGCTGGGGGGGCGCTTCGACGCCTAGGCGCCTAAAGCGCAAAGCGCTGGGGGGGCGCCTCGACGCCTAGGCGTCGCCTTACGGACGCCTTAAAAACATAGTCTCCTACCTCCTCCCGCTGCCTCACGCAGCAGCAGCAGCACAGAAACTCCAGCAGCACCTCGCGCACTCCTCCTTCGCATGGACAGCACCTGCGCAGCCTTCAGGTCGCGAGTCCCTCCGTCCTCTGCCGCGTCAGCCCGTGCACGGCCGCGCAGGCAGCGCCGCGCCCGACCACTCGTGCGCAGCAGCGCATTGACGCCGCGACCGTCGTCGCCCAGGCACTGGCCCGCGGCCGCGCCTCGCCGGATCCCCGCCGCCTCGCCGGCCGGCGCCGCCGTCCGTCAGGCCCCGCCGAACCTGGCCTCTGATACCATGTTGATTCAGGAAGAGAGGAGTACCTGCAGCGTGAGTGTGAGTGTGTGTGGCGGCTGTCTCAGGGAACGGGAGGACTGGATGCCCCTTCTAGGTCAGCTTATCCTCATGGGCTTGGGCCCTAAGTGATACATATGATGGGCTTGGGCCCATACCGGTTCAACAAAATGTTTGCTTAAAATTCAAGAATGGAGAAGAGCTTCTCTTATTTTATTTACATAGCATGGTTTTAGCTAACTACTCCCTCCGTTTCCAAATATTTGTCTTTTTAGAGATTTCAAATGGATACCACATACAGATGTATATAGACATATTTTAGAGTGTAGATTCACTCATTTTGCTTCGTATGTAGTCACTTGTTGAAATCTCTAGAAAGACAAATATTTAGGAACGGAGGGAGTATTTGACTTTTTCATAACTTAAACTCTAGGGAAAGGTGACATGATGATCCACTCATCAGTCTCGATTGGATTGTGTTTTGAATTCAAGTGACATAAAGGCATAAAGTTATCACTCTAGCCATTCAGAACTGCTTCAGAAACATATGGTATGCATAAGTTTCAATATTTCATAACATAAACACTCAAAAGCGATGTATTAAAGCTTTTGATAGTGGCAAAACAAGATTCTAATATTCAACTTATTGTGTGCCCTTACTTGTAAGTTTGGAAATGCCCAATCTGTGATAATCCATATCTTGCAAAGCAATCGAACAGCAATAGCATACAGAGTCCTGTGTGTTACCATGCAGAAGTAACATGATGATATATTAAAATGAATATCATGTAATAGGAAATAAATAACATTGCATCAACACATACTGTTATGATAGTAATGCCTAATTCCTCACTGCCTCTATTATCTTAACATGCACAGTTGCACACATGCCACCTCATCAAAGGCCCACTACAACATAGATGAGAAAAAGTTTTCCATTATTAGTTGATCCCATGCACACATGCCACCTCATCAAAAGTCCACTCAACAAGCATGGTAAATTTTCTCCATTATATTATGCCATTTATATTCAAAATATTTTTTGACTACACATTAATCAAATACAATATATAATATGTATTTTTAGCTTTAGTTCATATATTAGTAATTCCACTATTCATGTTTCATACAATCAAATACCCGAAATATATTGCAGTCGATTCGTGCAGCAACGTGCAGGGTATTCTCTAGTAGTTGTACGTGGACAAGTAAAAACTTAAAAAATATCAAGACAAAAGTTTAAAATAAATAGACACATGCATTAGCACCCAGGGCTTCTTTTAGAAAAGTGGGGCACCCTGCGGAGGCTGAGCCTCAACTGCGGACGGGCAAGCTCCCAGACATGCGCTCTAGCTAACCGAGCACTACTCAGTTCTCTCATTTTCTGGTTTTGTGCTGAAAACAATGATGACATGTTCACACTGTCAGCTGCATCTTAATTTTTCTGAAACTGCCCAATCTGTGTTGAAAATGAGTTGGTTCCTGCTGTATGCATGATGACGTAATTATATGAAGAGGATTTGTGGACAATTTTTCAAAAATCAGAAAAGGGTGAAAACAAAATATATGCGCTCCACGTCAGAACAGGACAAGCCAGCTAAAACAAGCAAATACAAAAAAATAACAGGACACTTGAGTTGAGCCCACTGATGTCGAAATTGGATGAAGAATCGAGGTACTTACGATTTTGCATCCTTTTTAAGCATTGGTGATATCAACTGCAGAGCAAGTGGAAGCACAAAACCATGTGTAGCAAGTGATGGCAATGACTCAAGCAAACTGAGCTGCAAATGATATAGAAAAAATAAATGTCAAGTACATTCCTCTGCTTGCAGTTATTCTGTTTATTAGATACTGATATGAATCGAGATACACGTTGGGGAACTAGCGTGCACAAGATGGCCAGACAGCACGGCAGAAAGGCGGGGGAGTGGGGCAGTAGAAAGAGGAGACCATAGAATAGGTTAATGAACTTTAGATGGATTCTTTCTTGAGTAATTTATAACAGATACATGGCTATCTTTTTCAAAGGGTTGACTAGAGTTAGCCACTAAGATACAGTCTACACCTCTAAGGGAATTAATCATATTATGTTATACGAACATATCCAAGTAAATAAAACAAACTGACAGCAAAATAATTATTCCATACTCCATATTTGAACTAATGATACAGAAGTCAGCCCGCGGAACGGGACTGCGTGATTGCTGCACCAACCTATTATGAAGGATGCCAACGCTACCCCTACATTAAGGATGGTATTTCTCACTCCTGATGCCCAGATTCTATGGTGTTCATAGCTGTGGCTTCCCTATTTTCAACATTTAATTAGATAGTGAAGATCGGTGTCAGTCTAATCTAAGTAGTGTGATAAGGATTTTGCATCTTTTTAATTTATTTATTTCGAATTCATGTATTCATTCAATAAAAAGTTGGGGCGGGGGGAAACCCCTTTCATTTCAAAAAAAAAAAAATCATGTATTCATAAACCACTAGCGCACAAATAAAGGGCAAAGATGAAATTACAGCACTGACCAAGCTATTTGCTGAGAGGTTATCATTGCTGTACATAATCTTGCAATAGAAGAGGATAACTAGCAACAGCGGCATTCCCAGTTTCGAATCTGATGCACCAAGATTACCCAAGGAACGAGCAGCAGAAGTACCAAGTTTTGGGTGCATTACCAAAACAGATACTACAGAGCTTACAAGCGATGATATTGGTGCTGCAAGTAATTAGACAGAGTGAGTTCCATACATGTTTTACGGATTACACAAAGCGAAACCACAAGGCAATATGTAAAAGTACAAGTACATTCTTCAACCTGATGACATCGTTTTTGAAGATGAGCCATCCAGTGTAAGCTTTTCTCTGGCAAGGACTGACAGATACTCGCTTATTTGGTCTGTCCAATAATTAGCTTCTGAATAGTTTGCAGCCAACTCCGGCAATCCCTTGCAGATTGCATACTTCGTAAAAAAGAAACCTGAAGATGACTGCAACTGGAAAGCAGAATTAATACAAACGTATATATGAGGCTACAAGCGCATAATGAACCAGCTATGAAATCAAAGCGGCATTTCTTGCGAGAGAAGTTGAGTGCATAAGGAGCAAACAATGGGTAGACCTATACCCACATGAAAACATCATTTTCTCTCTTCCAGATTTGGAAACAGGGCCAATATCTGCGTGAATTTTACTCAGTATAACACTCGTATATAGGGTTACACAACATACGTTATTAAAAGAAATAGGTTGCATGCAAATATGACTTGACCAATTATCCCGCATTTTGCACAAAATTGTAAAAGCATCAATCTAGTGAAACAGACATGATAAGCAAACTGCTATGCTGATCCAAGGTTGGCTGCACGCTCTGAGCTCTAGGGATACCATTCAGTTTGTGACACCCTCAGAACAAAACAGAACTCTCTTTATGGACTGGGTCTACGTCTATGTATTTGGTAAAGTAATGACTAGTAATTACGTTGGGTGATGCCGGTGCCGGATATGGTTCTAAATCTAAAAATATTATAGAACATTATACTCAAGTTTTAAAACTATTGCAGAATAAACAAAGCTCTAACATGCCACATCAGCAGTTCAATTGTTGAAGACGCTAAGTGTAGAATTCCCATCTTCTGGTGACTCTTGTCAATACAAATATTTCAACTAGGTGCACAAGGAACAAAAAGGTATGTGATCATCTCTATCTCTCTACTAGATGCTTTACACAAAAAGGGGAAAACAAGCAGAGTTGCAGCATAGTAAAAAAATAAGGGGTAAAATATCACCTGAGACCATAGATGATGTACAAGTTTAGGAAGGATGAAGGCAGGTCTGCTTATGTGGTGGACCATTGAAATGTCTTGTTTCTCTGATGAACAAGAAGCGGGTAACTCTAAAACAAGCAAGCTAAATCTTGACAGGACATGGGATGCCACTGCTTTAACAGATCTCGATGGAGAAATAACGAGGTTGATAACTGGCAGAACACAGAGAAGCTCCTCACTGAAGTGGTGTACCACTTCATTTGTTTTGACCGCTGCAAGCAAAAAACATCAAATATTATGAGGAGCCAAGTTTTTAGTGTCTGCATAACATGAAAGAAAACCAAATTAAAAATTTAAGTTATAGGTTGCAAATGAGAGGGGTAAGGGGATTATAAAAGATTAGGAATGTACCATTTTCATGTCTCCATTCAATCAAGAAGGCCAGAAGTTTCAATCCAGCCAGTTGCTCAGATTCAAACTCCAGCGCACCGAGAATGCAAGAAAAAGAACTGAGAACACCAGAAATTTCAGGAAGATAGCATAACCCAAGGTCCTTTTGCACCGAAAACAAATATTTTGATAATTGAAGAACTGCACAAGACATTCCCAGAAGTTGGTGATGGAGTGAACATTGCGACAAAAGTATTTCTAGCAACTCCACACTACTTGCTTGGGCATCATAGGCTGGCTGTTAAAAGAAGCAAGTTATAGCACAAGTATGATGCATTGCTGATACATACGAATTATATAAGCATTTGAACTGAAGAAACTAAAGAAAGAAAATTGACCCTAGAAGGCTATAACTAACTGGTCAGTTGCCTAACTGGCTTCCTACCTCAGTTCCACCAATGGATGATGAAACATAGAGGAAGCTCATGTGTAATTCAATGTTAGGTAACTGCAGCACCATACTAATCAGTATACTAGGCAGTTAACCTTCAGTATAAACGAACTATGCCCAGGTGTATTCCATTAGCGATTGTATAAATATATAAAATTAGCTCACCAAGCATTTCCATAACTCCTAGGTTATAGTTGACAAAAGATTTATAAAAGGCAGGAGCAAACTGTTTGGTTCTGTGTTCTAACTCCACAAGCGTAGCCTAGAATATGAATTTCCTGAGTATCTAATTCATAACCAACATGACTGCATTTTAAAATATCAATAAGACAGGGATACAATTATTTACACAAAATAAGCAGATAGAACATAGAAGGGCAGTACCCTTTGAGCATGAGCTAACTTCCTCAGTAATATCACATACGCATCGACCAAGCACTCCACAGAACTAAGCCAGAGCCGCCCTTCCTGAAGAAAAAGAAATGCAGGCAACGTTATGTGCAGAGTAAGATAATTTCCCCCTTTGAGGCTTTGACAACTACAAACTACACTGTCAAATACATTCCCAGTTATGCACAATCAGCTACATGAACTTCATGTTATTTACTGCATTGTGCACTATCTACTAAAACCGACTATAAACAATAACATTAACATCCATAGGAACAGGAACCGTAACACCCACAATCACTTGTGCCACAACAATCATTGCTCGAGCACAAACGAAATGCAAAACGACTGTGCTGTTGTTTATGTGCCCTAGATTCCTCCACAGTACCAACAACTGCATTCCCCAGAAAAAAGAATACCACCATCGATGAGGGAATAGACCGAAACACATACCTCCCCATCCCCGCGGCCGAAATGCAGCAAGCTCTCGCCGAGCAATTTCAGCACTGGGACTGCCCCGTCCGATTTGCCCGCTGCAGTGGCCGCTGCTGCAAGCGCGCCTATCAAATCCCTCGCGAACGCGGCGTCCCCCTTCCTCACCACGGCAAACATCACGAACGGCCTCAGGAACCCCACCACGCCGTCGACCCCCTCGGCGACCATCCTGGCCGCCTGCCGCGACAGCTCCGCGCGCGCGCCGTCAGCGCCCGACGCGAGAGCCTGGACGAAGGGGTGGTTGTGGGGCGGGAAGCGTGAGCCAGCGGGGCCCGAGCGGAGGACGCAGGAAATGAGCGCGGCTACGGCCTTGACGAGGCATGAGGCCAGGCGGGGAGACGGGGAAGCGGAGAGGGATGCGATGAGGAACGGGAGGGCCTCGTCGGGGGCGAGGAGGTCGGTGCGGGAGACCGCGAGGCGGGCGAGGGACGCGAAGGCGTAGGCGGCGACAGCGGCGTGCGGGGAAGCGAGGAGGGAGGAGATGCCGTCGTGGGCGGCCGCGGGGAGAGGAGGGGGCAGCGTGAGGAGGTGGCGGAAGAAGGCCGCGACGGCGTGGCGCTGGAGCGTGGGGTCCGGGACGCGGGTGCGGTCGACGAGGCGGGAGAAGGCCGCGGCGCCGGACGAGGCGGAGGCCATGGCGATGCGGTGGCCGGAGACGGAGATGGCTGTGGACTACTGAACTGTTGGGAGACTAGGGAGTAAAAGCTACTCGTACCGGGCCGATCGAGTCGTCGAGATGAGATGGGCTAAATTGTTTTTTCTTGTTACTTTTGGTGGAAGATGGGTTCTGTTGCGGCCTGACTCGACAATCGTGGGCCTAATCTTCTATGTCTCCCTTTGAAAATATTACCTTCTGCCTGACTGGTCCATGGGCTTAATCATGGCAGATCCTATTTGACGCCCACAGACGGAGAGCAACAACTAATTGAGAAGCGCTCCTTCAAGAGCCTAAAGGTCACGTGGGATGGGCTAAGTGGCGCGCTCTCAGCCGCTGACATGTTGCGCTCTGGGCTCTATGGATTTTTATTTATTTTCTGCATGTGCTTTCAGTTTTTTAGATTGATTTTTTTGGTTTTCCGGTTTTTCACCGGTCTTTCCTAGTTTTTTGGGAAAAAAAGAAAAAAAAATCACAAATTTTGCTTCCGCGAGAGGCATGGTTTTGCTTCCACGAGAGGCACGACCATGCCTATCGAAAACAAAAAAAGAACGTGTTTTCTTTTTTTTTCCTCCACGAGACGCATGGTTTTGCTTCCGCGAGAGGCATAGTCGTGCCTCAAAAAATAAAAAAAATATGTTTCTTTTCTTTCGCGAGAGGCACGGTTTTGCTTCCGTGAGAGGCACGGTCGTGCATCTCGGAAACAGGAAAAAACGCGTATTTTTTCCTTTCATGAGAGGCATGGTTTTGCTTCCATGAGAGGCACGAATTTGCTTCTGCCAGAAAAAAAACATGTTTTCTTTTTTTCCTTACATGAGAGGCACAGTTTTTTCGTCCGGTTTTTCATGAAAAAATGTTTGTCAAAACCTATCAACACAATATTTAGGTTTGAAGATCTCCGCGCGAGGAATTCAACGATAAAAACGATTAGATCTGGACGCACGGTTTAAGAGATAAAACGTTTAAAAAAATGGATGGACGAAAAAAGGAAAAACTCTCAGGTTGCGACAAATGACACAAATGCAGCGCGTCACTTGTTGCAACCTGTGAAGGTGAAAGTGATCTTTGAAAGTAGTACTCTCTATTAGTGATCCACCGCAGGCGTCAAAAGAATGAGCCTTCGTTCCAGCACGGCTCCCGACGCCCTATATTGGGCCGGCCCATGGTCGCTCAGCTTCTTCTTCTCCTTTACTTTTTTTCTGTTTCTGTTTCATTTTTTTTACATTCTTTGTTTTCCTTTTTCCTGCTTTTTTGTCTTTCTTTTTTCATGTGTCTTATACAAAGTTCATTGCTTATTTTTATATAAAATGTTCATTGTGTACTTAAGAAAATGTTCACCCTATATTAAAGTGTTCAACCTTTTCTACAAATGTTCAATGTGCAATTAAAAAATGTTCAACATATATCACAAAATGTTCAATGCATATTTAAGAATTGTTTAGCATATATCAGAAAAAAATGTTTAATATGTATTTAAAGTTTGTTCAGTATATATTACAAAAGGTTCAATGTATATTAAAAATTGTTCAGCGTATATTAAAAATTGTTCATGTTTTTCAATTTTTGTTCACCTTTTAAAAAATCGTGTTTTAAGGTTTTGTTTGAATTTTGAAATTTGTTAACATTTTCGAACATTATTCAAATTTTTAGGAAACTTTGATAACATTTTTTCCCAAGAAATGTAGAAATTTTTCAAAACAAAAATGAATCTGTCGTCGTAGCTATTACTTGTATGTTAGCTAACTCAAATGGCTGCACTTGGTGCTAGATTTTTTTATTTTTTATTTTTGAGAGGAAAAGCTAAGCTTTATTTATCAAATACCACTTGAAGTGGGATACAATAAGGATCGTGGGGTTGAAACCAAACATGGCGCCCCTCATCCCAAAGAATTGGAAAACTTAGCTAAACTATCTGCTTCTTTATTTACACTCAATGCTAGCTTCCAAGGGGCCGCACCATCTGGAGCTCCTCCTCCACCCCGAGCGCTCCACAACTCACTCGCCTTGCCAGATCCCCTTTCTCCCTGGCTCCGCCCCATGCTCCTCCTTCTCCCTCTTCAACTAACAGCTAGCCTCCCGCTCCTCTGTCCCTCCTCGTCGTCGAGGCACTCGGCCATTCTGTCGTCCAATCCACCAATCCGTCCCCCCGCCGAGATGGGACGTGCACCATCCCGATAGTAGGGGGTCGAGCCCCAATTCTCAACAACAATTCATGGATTGGCTGGATCGGCTGCCGGAGAAACGGCAACAGATTGCAACCCCACCACCACCCCTTTCTAAACTCACATCTCGAAATCGAAGGTATTATCTTTTGCACCAATCGCCCTTGATTTTGATGATTCCAATGAATAGGACAAATGCAGAGAAAATTTTCTATTACGTAGCTATGTAAGCATCAATCGTTCCTATTACCTAGTTTTAATTTTCAGTATTCCAATGAATAGAAAAAATGCAGAGAAAATTTTCTGTCATTGCTTCCAAAAATATGCATCATCAGTTGGCGGCAAATCCTTTTTTGGTTTATGTATCATCACATTTCATAATTTGATGCTTCCACCTTACACTAGAAATGCATCCTTTGTTTTATTACCTAGCTTCTTACTTGTGTGCTTCTACTTTGCAATCTGTTTGCTATGGTCGCATGGATGTATGCTTCCATGTTGTGTCTCATGTTCTATGTATCCACACAAATCTTTTTTGTTTCTGTTTCAAAATTTATTACCTACCTTCTTACTTTTGTGCTTCTATAATGCAATCAGTTTGCTACGGTCGCCTAGATTTATGCTTCCATGCCTTGTCTCACAATGTTCTATGTATCCACACAAATATATTTTTATGTTTCAAAATTGCATGCTTCCAGCGCACACGAATTATGCACACTTTTGAAAGAAAAAAAAATCTTACCTCCTACATGTGTGCTTCTACATTGTACTCATTTTGCTATGGTCACCTAGATATATGCTTACATGCTTTTCTCTCATAATGGTCTATTCCAAAAGTATGCTTCCACACAAATCTTCATTTGTTTATCTTTTCAAAATTTCATGCTTCCACCTAACATGTTATTATCCTTTCTTCACACTCATCTGCTTCTATATTGTACCCATTTTGCTACAGCCGTGTCGAGACATGCTTCCTGTATTCAGATTCCAAAAATATGTATCATCAGTTGTCGGGATTTTTTTTTGTTTATGGATCACCATATTTCAAAATTTGATGCTTCCACCCAACACTACAAAAGCAACGTTTGCATTTATTAGCTAGTGCTCTTACTATTTGTGCTTATACATTGTACTCATTTTGCCGATTGCCTGGATGTATGCTTCCATGCCTTTGGCTCATATCTATGCACATAAATCTTTCTTTGTTTATGTTTCAAATTTTCAAGTTTACACCTAATGTGAATAATGAACACTTGTGAATTATTCCTACCTACTACCTTCATGCTTCTACCTTCTACTCATTTTGCTATGGTCGCCTATATAAATCCCTCCAAGCCTCAGTAACATAATTGTCTGTTCCAAAAAAACGTATCCACACAATTTTTTTACGTTTTCAAATTTTCATTCTTCCACCTCCCATCCATTTATTCTCTCTTACACATTTTTTCAGAATTGTTAACATATTATTTTTTTTAAAATTATTTTTTGAAAACACCCCATATATTAATTTGGTAAAACAATATCTTCTATATCTAAATAGGGGCACCCCATTAGATGATTTTCCTGCCTTCTCATGAAGCCACATCACTCCAATTGTTATAGCCGTTGATTCAGTAAAGTTGAGAAGTCTGCAGCCGTTTGATCAAAGGTTCAGAAAATTACTACGGGCTGCCACCGCTAAGTTTTTTTTTTGAGAGAGACTTTTTTTTTCCGTTTCGTTCTTTTCCAGCCATAGCGCTCGCTGCTGGCCTCCGACTCGATTTTTTGGGCTGGGCGGACACTAAAAAGCCCATTTGGAGCCCATAAATATCCGTGAAGAAAAACCAACGACAAGTCGACAACTAAATACTCCATGGCGAATCCTAAACGGCGCCCGTTTGATCAAAGGTTCAGAAAATTACTACGGGCTGCCACCGCTAAGTTTTTTTTTTGAGAGAGACTTTTTTTTTTCCGTTTCGTTCTTTTCCAGCCATAGCGCTCGCTGCTGGCCTCCGACTCGATTTTTTGGGCTGGGCGGACACTAAAAAGCCCATTTGGAGCCCATAAATATCCGTGAAGAAAAACCAACGACAAGTCGACAACTAAATACTCCATGGCGAATCCTAAACGGCGCCCGTTGCACCCGTTTCTTCCATTTCGACAAACGGGCGCACACCCTGTCTCCGCGATGGGCCGGCCCCTTTTCAATTTTTTTTCGTTTTCTGAACTTGCTGCAAAAAACGAAGTGACGAGGAATCGAACCCGCGCCGGCGGGGTCTTTACAGAATGCGCTAACCAACACAGCCAAGCCACCTTTTATGATTATCTAATTCCTCTATCTTTTTTACTTCTAATGAGTTTTTCTTTTTTCTTTTTTTCTGTTGTTTTTCTTTTTGCCTTTTCTTTTTCTTTTTTCTTTTTCCTTTTTCCTTTTTCTGCCTTTTTCAAAATCGACGAACTTTTTTCAATTTTATGAACTTTCTTTCAATTTCGATGAAGTTTTCTTCAAAATCGATGAACTTTTTTCATATTCGGTGAACTTTTTGCAAAATTGATGAACTTTTCTCACCAAATTCCATGAACTTTTTTCAAAATCAATTAACTTTTTTTCAAATTCAATAAACATTTTTTAAAAATCAGTGAACTTTTTTAAATTTGATGAACTGTTTTCGAATTGGATGAACTATTTTCAATATCCAAAATATGGTCAGATTTTTCGAAATTCGTTTGCCTTTTCAGAAAATGTTTTTTGAAATTGCAAATTTTGTTCATGTTTTCGATTTTTGTTCACGTTTCAAAAATAGTTTCGAATTTCAAATTTTTGTTCACCGTATTGAGGAAAAATGTTCACCATACATTGAAAAAATGTTCAGTGTGTATAAAAAAATGTTTCATTGGTGTATAGAAATTTTGTTCAGCATGCATTCAAAACAAGTTCATTGTATTTAAAAAAAATCTATGTGTATTTGAATATTGTTCACCATACATTGAAAAAAATGTTTAGTGTGTATAAAAAAATGTTCATCATGTAGAGAAATTTTGTTCAGCATGCATTCAAAAAAAGTTCAGCGTATTTTAAAAAAATGTTCAGTGTTTCTTTGAATAATGTTCACCCTATACTAAGAAAATGTTCAATGTGTATTCTAAATTCCCTTTCTAAAAATTGTTCACAGTACAAAAAAAGTATTCAATTTTCGAAACTTGTTCACTTTTTGGTTTTTGAAAAACATAGTTCACATTTAAAAGAAAAGGAATATTCTAAATTTGCGTACGATATTCGAAACATTTGTTCGCATATTTAAGATTTTCAATTTTTCTAAGAATTAATGGAAAATGTTGAAAAACCCTGGATCTACCATTTGGGTTGGTACTTAAAAACAAACGCCGTTTTTAGGATGTACACAATTAGTATCCCAGCTGGCCAGCTTCGTTAGCATGCAGCGCTATGTCTGGAGTTCGAGTCCCATTGCGATTGTTTTTTCAAATTCGTTGAACTTTTTTTTAGATTTGATGAACTTTTCTTAAAAAAGAGGGATGAACGTTTTTTCAATTTCGTTTAACTTTTTTTAGATTCGATGAACTTTTCTTAAAGAAAGAAGGATGAACGTTTTTTCAAATTCGTTGAACTTTTTTTAGATGCGATGAAATATTTTTAAAAAAGAAGGATGAAATTTTTTCAAATAGGTGAACTTTTTTTAATTTACTGAACTTTTCTTAAACATCAATGAACTGTTTTTTTAATTCGTAAACTTTTTTTCAAAATTTGTTGAAGTGTTTTTAAAATAATTAGGAAATCTAATAAATAGCACTAATTTATTGGTTCTTATACATTTCGCGTTCGTTGTAGTCACTAGCTGTTATTTGTTGTAGTGGTTAGTGGAATGGTTCCTCCCTTGTAGTTTCAAGTTGTGAGTTCGACTGACTGTACCTGCAGTTTTTTCCGCGAGACATTTTTCCTTCCTCAGCGCGTGGTGGGCCGGCCCATGAGGTGCGGCGTGTGAGCGCCAGCTTCCTGAACCGGCGCTTAAGGCGCCGGTTAGGAGCTCCCATACTCCATATCTCTCTCGCCAGCTCCTCTTCGGCCTCTCCCCACTGCCCATTAATCTCCCAAATTTAATCCTCTCTCTATTGATTTCCATCACTAATTCCTATTCATCTTCTCCATTGATTTCCATCGGTTTCCATCACCAATTCCTATTCACCTTCTCCCAAATTAATAGTTGGAGTCGTTCTTTCATCTTCACCACAACGATTACAAGTGCATCGGCCGCCGCCTGGCCTGGACAAGATAGGTGTCGCCCCTAGCCATCCACCCCACGAGCGCCACCCACCGCCGCCCATTCCCCACGCGCCTCCCCGCCTGGACCCCGCAGGTCGCCGCCAGCGACCAGTGCGCCGTCGCCAACCACCTGACCGTTGGCGGCGCCCTCGACCAAGCCACTGCGCGCACCACCTGGCCCAATCCCGCCGTGTGCCGCCGCTCACATGCCACCGCCGACAGCCTCACCGATGCCCAGCTGCGGATACACCTCCTCCACCACCGATCTGTGCCCCGTGTTTCAACCTCCCGCCGCTGGCCGACCTGCTTCAGCGCCACCGGGAACGGCTCACACCCTCATCCCTCACGCCCACGGATCGGCGCTCGCCCAACGCCCAGTCCATCAAGATCTTCACCACATGGTACGTCTCTCTTGCGCCTCACCTGCGATACATCGACATCTGTCGCCACCTGGTCCTATGATTTCCGTCATGGGATGTGTGTAGGCAGTGGTACAAAGATAAATTGTGGGATGTGAAGCAGCTGGTGAGTTCGGGGGATGCCACCGTTGCATCAAACGTCTTTCCGCTTACAGGAAGGTTTCAGAAGCTCCCTCTTCGCCACCACTCCATCTCCAGTATAATAGCTAATTATAACTTTATAAGTCAAGATTGAAGTTTTCATAGGATTTGAAGACTGCACGTCTTGGTTCAGTTATTGATTATACAGGACATAGGGAAACTGCAAGTGCCTTAAACAACCTGCTAAAATCTTTGATTACATAGCCATGCTGGTGATATTGTCTGGCTATGAAGATCAGGGGCAGAGCCAGATTTGGAGCATGCTCTGGGCTGGCGATTGTAAATTTGCTTTGTGACATTAAGCAACACATTTTCTCTCTTATCTCTAATACATCTTTACTGGTCTCATAAGCGATACTGCAGGGTTACCACTTACCATGATACATGATTTCCACAGAAACACGAATATGGGAGTACATTTGTTCTAGGACAGAGTGAATTATGAGGAGGAGACATAACAGTAAGTACCATCTTACCTTAATCCCTGATTATATCACTCAAATTAGCCTCGCTGTGCTACATCTTTACTGGTCTTATAAGCGATACAACAGGTTTACCACTTACCATGATACATAATTTTCACTGAAACACAAATATGGGAGTATATTTGTTCTAGGACAGAGTGAATTATGATGAGGAGACATAACAGTAAGTAACATCTTACCTTAATCACTGATTATTAACACTCAAATTAGCCTTGCCTTGCTATTTATTGGCTGCCGTCATGTATGTTACTATCATACGGGTTACAGTCCTTAGAGAAATTTGGATTCCCGCCACCTGTTGGTACACTATCTTGCTACTTACTGTCGAGTTATCCTATATAATTTCATGATTATTATTTTCCCATGCCTTCTGTACTTATGTTTGCAGATGAATGGATGTTTGCACTATTTGCCATCCCATCAATACACGCTTATTGGTTGCTCTTATGGATTATTGTTAAATTGGGCTATCTAATTTGCTACATCAGAACAATGTAACATGAACGGTTATGGTACATGGAGGGTTGGAGTTTCATTATTCATTTTGTCATGCACACCATAAAAAAATCAAAAGGTGACGTAAGATTGTAGAGAAATCATTGAGCATTGTAGGTTGTTTCCCTAGCCCTATTGGATGTCGTACACACTTCATGTTTAAAACTTTCCTTCCAGTTGTGGTAGAACATGTTGCCTCATTGTCGTGCCTCGCTTCGTAGGAGATCTTGCAGCTTCCACTCATAGGTGATCTTAATGGAGTGGCTATGAACCAAAATATTCAGAGTAAATATGAAGAGTCTATTCTCCCATTTCAGTTTATTTAAAGAATCAAGAATGCCAAGTAGAACGCAGCTCTTAATTGTTACTTGCTGCGACTGAAAACCATGAAATCATTTGAGTAGGGATTTTCTATACAAGGTACAACCTGCAGGTATATGTCTTCCCAAGAAATTATCATGCAATTATAAATAAATAAAATTTAGTTTTATTTCTGTACAGTACTGCTTCCTAAGCAATTACAATAACTCTATCGATGTATGTTATTCATGATGCCTCTCTGGATGTTTGGAACATATCTTAGCTGACTTCTCAGGTGTGCTTTACATGTACTATCATATGCCCATACTTTATTTTTCCAGTTGCCAAGATTTGGTCACACAAATTTGTACATTTTGTAGGTGAAAAAATGCCTCATTTGGAGATACTATAGGCTAACCAACTGTACAAGAAGTACTTAAGTGCTCTTAAAATCCAACATAGTTACTTGAGAGAAATTGGTGCAAGTTGCTGATAATTCTCTTTATGTTTGTTCAGAAATATATTTGTTCAACATTTGAAATGTAAATATCAATATTCCATTCATTCTCCAAAATCAAAATTTAAAATGTAAATGCAGTGTTCAAACATTCAAGCTGTATTTTTCATTCATTCATACAGTATATGTTTTTCTTTGAATATGCTCATTCGAAGCATAAAGTCCCGCAGCAACGCGCGGGGTATCAACTAGTTCTTACAATCGTTCATTACAAACGTAGCCACACAGGGCGGAACACTATTACATAAAGCACCATCGGACCTGCTATCAAAACTAAATTTAGCAATCTCGTGCGCCACCCTATTAGCCAGCCTATCAATCTTCACGATCTTTAATTCCTTTATAAATCTTGATACGCTCGACGCCTCCTTTTTGAGATCCCCAAGAGGAGACCTGTCAATGGAATCTTTGGCCAGAAAAGATGCAACAAAAGCATAATCAGTTTCCAGAATAATTGGTTTGTGAAAAGTAATTCCGATGTATAACCCGGCGAGGGCCACACGCAGTTCCGCTTCATCCATACTAGTACAGAAGCGGATAAAATTCCATGATGAAGCCAAGACTTCGCCTAGGTTATTCCTGGCCACCACCCTAACACTGGCAGATCTCATACTTCCATTGTCGATCACCCCCTTTCCTTTGCTGCTCAAATCCACTTGCACATAGGAATTTGCCGTCTTAAAGGAGTTCCAGTAGTTTCCCACAAAGATAACGGAGTTAGATAATGATTCTTTCCCACTTCCAAAGATCAGATCATTCCTCAGGTGCCAAGCTCTCCAGAATATGAACATAACTTGCTCTCGTACTGGTGACCCCAATTGGTCAAGCAGAATAAGAAACCAGTCCGGCCCCGTACATCTAAAAAACTCTTCTCCAGGAATATTCCACACCTCTCTCATGGCAAAACAAAAAGCTCGCGCCTTAGGACAATTAACCAGCGCATGATAAATACTTTCATCCTCCCAGCCACAAATAGTGCACATACATGACACCGTTTGGTGATGAGAAATTCTGTTTACCTGGGTCGTCAAACTATTGGACGTGGCTCGCCAAGCAAAATTTTTAATTTTTTGAGGAACTTTGGCCTTCCAAATAACATCACACACCCGTCTCTCCTCTATATCCATAGAGCTAGATATTCCTACCTCACCCTTAAAATCTTTAAGATTTAAGGCCAGTTTGTACGCACTTTTACCAGAAAACATACCATTTTTCTCATAATGCCAAGCGATTAGATCACCCTCTCCTGCAGACTGAATACGTAAATTTAGGATCTTCTCGGCATCATGGTGATAGAAAAGGTGCCTGATTAAATTTTCATCCCATCTTCTTATGCCGCTCATGAATAATTCAGACACGCACTTCAGTCTAGTGCGGTTCTTTTTTTCTATTACTCTGAGGCCGGAATTTCTAGGGAGCCAGTTATCTCTCCAGATATTAACATTTTTACCATCGAACACTCGACCCCTTTTTTTAGCAAATCCAAGCCATGCATAATACCTTGCCAATTCAACGAAGAAGCTTGCGGGAAAACAATATCCAGGATGTGGCCATTGGGATAATATTTTGCCTTCAAGACCATAGCACACAAAGACCCTGGGTACACCAATAACCGCCACGCTTGTTTGGCCAAGAGTGCTTGATTAGATAGTCTAAGATCTCAGAAGCCCATGCCTCCCTTCCTTTTTGGCTTAGTGAGTTTACCCCAAGCTAACCAGTGTGTTTTCCTCCTGTCTTCTTCGTCTCCCCACCAGAAGTTCCTTATAATCTGTGACAACTCTTCACATAATGAGATTGGAAATTTGAAAATGCCTATGGCGCACACCGGAAGCGCTTGCAACACTGCCTTGATTTGATTTTCCCTAATACCATTTGAAGCATATTTTTTCATCCAATCAGATGAACTTTTTAGAGCCTTATCCTTGGTCGGCTGGAACTTACCCGCTTTCATTCTACCCTCAGGAACCGGTAATCCGAGGTATTTATCCTCAAAACCTTCCGCGATAATATTAAGAATGACCATCATGGCCACCTGATCTTCCATACTGCACTTTTTTGCCAAATTTAATCGAACACTTATCAGGGCTTAGAAGCTGGCCTGTTCCCCCCCTCATAGGTCGACAAAATACTTTTAATAATTAAAGCTTGATCTATGGACCCCTTGAAGAAAAGAAGGCTGTCGTCCGCAAACAATAGATGAGAAATACCGGGGGCTTGGAAACTCCTTTAGAGCACCTTTGTCACATGCATCCTTTAAAAGCAAAGAGAGGGCCTCGGCCACAAACAAGAACAAATACGGAGATAAGGGATCCCCTTGCCTGAGACCACAAGATGGATAGAAAGGTTCCAACAATTGGCCATTAAAACGAACTGAGAATTTTGCCGATGTAACACACGTCATAATCCAATTGATCCAAATTGGCGCAAACCCGAAAGCCCCCAGCATACTTTTCAAAAATTGCCAATCCACTCGATCATATGCTTTTGCTAGGTCCAATTTATAAGCACAAAACTCTCCATGCTGATCTTTTAACATACTCAACGAGTGGATACATTCGAGAGCAATAAGTGCATTATCAGAAATTAGTCTTCCTGAAATAAAGGCACTCTGAGTGGGAGAGATCATACCATCCAAGAGAGGTCTCAGTCTATTCACCAGATACTTTGAAATAATTTCATAAATGACAATACACAGACTGATGGGTCTGCAATCTTTGATGGCCTGAGGATTCTTCACCTTGGGAATAAGGACAATGATGGTGTCATTTACGCCTTCTCGCATAACACTTGAGATGAAAAAGAGCTGAACTGCCTTTACAATGTTCTCCTTGATTAAACCCCAATTTCTCTGAAAGAAGCATGTAGGAAACCCATCTGGACCTGGCGCTTTTAACGGACCTATCTGAAAAAGGGCATCATTGATCTCTTCATCAGAAAAAGGCTTACAGAGCTCCACATTCATATCATCAATGACGAGAGGTTTCACAATCGAAATAATCCAAGAAGGGTCAACATTAGTGTTACAAGTGTGAAGTTGCTGGAAGAATGAGTTAGTGATACCTGTGATTTCATCCATATCCTCCGTAAGAGACCCATCACTTCTCTTAATAGCAGATATTTTTTTTGGCCCTCCATGTAGCCTTTCTCTGATAAAATTTTGTATTACGGTCCCCCAAAGTCATTTTCTCTATACAAGACCTTTGTTTACACATAATTTCTTCCTTTATAAGAAGTTCATCCATCTCTAGAAGAATTATTCCTCTCCACACGGCCGCCTTATCGCTTCTTTTGAAAAGAGCTTCGAATCTTTTGCGAGCAGCTTCTAATTTTTTTTGGGAGATAACCAATCCGGGTCTGACTTCCATATGTTCTTAGGTGACATTCAAAAATGAAGAAAGACGATGGGCCACTATGCTGAAGAGTCGATATGGCGTTGGTCAGTTACATGATATTGTAATAGGTCTCCTAAAGAAACGGAAAGATCTCATTTGTAAAAAAATGAAATGGGGTAATCTTCTTAGTGTTGGCTCTTTCTCAGCTCGAGAGGGTCTCCTAGAATGGATCATTGACAGGATTGACCCGGAGCTTGGCGAATTTACAAATCCAAGCAACAATGCTAGTATTCTTTTCATTAAAGAAATGGTTGAAGCGGTTCTTGGATTCCCATCTAGAACTAGGCCTATTAAACCCATTAAGCGTCGCGTGAAGGGCGGCCAACCAGCTATGCCACATGGCGCAAGCTGGTTGGCCGCGGTGATTTTTTTGGGATATTATTTTTAGATGGAGGTGAGGAACTTTTTCAATGTTTTTTTTTCTTATGGAGGTGATGACCCCACAATTTTTTTAAATGAAGGGCTACACAAAGTGGCGCTCGCTGGTAGGTTGCGTTGATGATTTTTTTTCTTTTCTTGTTTACTTCTTTTTCTAGATGGAGGTAAGGATTTTTTAAAAATATTTTTCTAGATGGGGGCGAGGACTCCATGTATTTTTGTAACTGAAAACGTGCGCACAACTTCCTCTTAAGCGGTGCCATGATACGTCTCCAACGTATCTATAATTTATGAAGCATTCATGCTATTTTATTGTCTGTTTTGAATGTTTATGGGCTTTATTATACACTTTTATATTATTTTTGGGCCTAACCTATTAACCGGAAGCCAAGCCCATATTCTTGTTTTCTTTCCTATTTCAGTGTTTCGAAGAAAAGGAATATCAAACGGAGTCCAAACGGAATGAAACCTTTAGGAGCGTTATTTTTGGAACGGAAGCGATCCAGGAGACTTGGAGTTGAAGTCAAGGAAGCTTTGAGGTGGCCACGAGGGTGGGGGCACCCCCCCTACTGGGCGCGCCCCTATCTCATGGGCCCCTCGTGGCTCCCCCGACCGACTTCTTTCGCCTATATATTCCCATATACCCTAAAAACATGGAAGAACACAATAGATCGGGAGTTCCGCCGCCGCAAGCCTCTGTAGCCACCAAAAACCTCTCGGGAGCCTATTCTGGCACCCTGCCGGAGGGGGGATCTCTCACTGATGGCCATCTTCATCATCCCGGCGCTCTCCATGATGAAGAGGGAGTAGTTCACCCTCGGGGCTGAGGGTATGTACCAATAGCTATGTGTTTGATCTCTCTCTCTCGTGTTCTCTCTATGGCACGATCTTGATGTATCACGAGCTTTGCTATTATAGTTGGATCTTATGATGTTTCTCCCCCTATACTCTCTTGTGATGAATTGAGTTTTCCTCTTGAAGTTATCTTATCGGATTGAGTCTTTAAGGATTTTAGAACACTTGATGTATGTCTTGCCGTGCTTATCTGTGGTGACAATGGGATATCACGTGATCCACTTGATGTATATTTTGGTGATCAACTTGCGGGTTCCGCCCATGAACCTATGCATAGGGGTTGGCACACGTTTTCGTCTTGACTCTCCGGTAGAAACTTTGGGGCACTCTTTGAAGTACTTTGTGTTGGTTGAATAGATGAATCTGAGATTGTGTGATGCATATCGTATAATCATGCCCGCGGATACTTGAGGTGACAATGGAGTATCTAGGTGACATTAGGGTTTTGGTTGATTTGTGTCTTAAGGTGTTATTCTAGTATGAACTCTATGATAGATTGAACGGAAAGAATAGCTTCGTGTTATTTTACTATGGACTCTTGAATAGATCGAGCAGAAAGGATAACTTTGAGGTGGTTTCGTACCCTAGCATAATCTGTTCGTTTGTTCTCCACTATTAGTGACTTTGGAGTGACTCTTTGTTGCATGTTGAGGGATAGTTATATGATCCAATTATGTTATTATTGTTGAGATAACTTGCACTAGTGAAAGTATGAACCTTAGGCCTTGTTTCCTAGCATTGCAATACCATTTAGGCTCACTTTTATCATTAGTTACCTTGATATTTTTATATTTTCAGATTACAAAAACCTATATCTACCATCCATATTGCACTTGTATCACCATCTCTTCGCCAAACTAGTGCACCTATACAATTTATCATTGTATTGGGCGTGTTGGGGACACAAGAGACTCTTTGTTATTTGGTTGCAGGGTTGTTTGAGAGAGACCATCTTCATCCTACGCCTCCCACGGATTGATGAACCTTAGGTCATCCACTTGAGGGAAATTTGCTACTACAAACCTCTGCACTTGGAGGCCCAACAACGTCTACAAGAAAAAGGTTGCGTAGTAGACATCAAGCTCTTTTCTGGCACCGTTGCCGGGGAGGTGAGTGCTTGAAGGTATATCTTTAGGTCTTGCAATCGAATCTTTTTGTTTCTTGTTTTATCACTAGTTTAGTTTATAAAAGAAAATTTCAAAAAAAATGGAATTGAGTTTGTCTCATACGCTTCATCTTTTTAATATCTTTCGTGAGTATGATGGAAAGGAAAATTGTGCTCAATTGCTAGAAGAAGAATGCATTAAAATGATTGGTACCAAATCTTTGAATGATGAGCATGATTGCAATGTTGTTAGTGTGAACTCTTTGAATATCCATAGTACTAACGATGATTGCACTTTTAATGATGATTGCACTTTTAATGATGATTGCACTAGTTATGATGAAAATGTCTCCTATAAACATGTCGGTTTTTGTGGAGTGAATCGGGTTTGCAAGTAAACACCAAATAGGGAAAATAGATATTGCAAGAGGCATAAGCATTTAGAAACTAAATGGTTGCAAGAAAGGCTTAATGTTAGTACTAAAAATTTAAGATATCTTTACCGTACTTGTGAACTTTGCAATGAGCATGGTCATTTAAATCTCCGATGCAAATTGTTTCATGGCTTAATGTTAGTACTAAAAATTGTGATGCATTGATTTCCCTTGCGCATCATAATGAACTTAGTTTGCTTTTGGGTTATGAAGAATTGAAACGTGCAACTAAGCTTATTCCAGAATTTAACCTTGAGGAATTCCTTGATATTGATCTAGAGGAGATTTATTTGTATTGTGCGGTGAATTGCATTGAAAATCCTTATATTGCCAATTACCTAAAGAAAAGAAAGCAAATAGAAGATGAAGAGAATACTAATGAAAGGGAAGAGACTTCCCAATCTCCTCCTATTATTTCTTATGATGAATCAGGTAACGAGGATGAGCTTTCTATTCAACCAATCTCATCAATAAGGAACTCAAAGAAGAAGGTTGAGCCCACACATAATGTGAAGAAGAAACAGAAAAGAAGGAGCAACAAAGGTAAAAAGGTATCCCTCCCAAATGATGTTGCTCCTACTACTCATTGTGATGATGATAATTGCTATACTATTGGTGTTATCCATACTATTAATGATGAGAGTGATTATGCTTATGATATGGAAAGGCCCAAGCTTGGGGATGCTACGTTTAATGAAGATGATTTTTTTGCCTCCCAAGTTTTGATATGCAAAGTTGTTATGATGATAGCATGCCTCTTACCTATGATGATTATATTGATGAAAGTAGGTTTGGAAGAGTGTCAACTTTAGGAAGTAGTGATCCCACTATTTTGGAGGATGTTGAATTTTATTGTGATGAATATGAAAGTGGATTTGGAAGAGTGTCAACTTTATTTAGTGATGATTCCACTATCTTGGGAGAGGTTTCAATCGATTATGATGAGAACCAAGTTGCTACTTATGATGATTATTGTGATGAAACTTATGCTATAAAAAGTAGTGATGATTATATTTATAAAACTTGTCATGATTATGATTACCCTTTTTCTGAACATTACTCCTTTAATGTGGAAACATTTTATAATATTCAAGTCTCTTATGATACTCCCACTATTTCGAATGTGAAGGATTTTGCTTATGTGGAGAGTAGTAAATTTTCTATGCTTGTAGATCATGAAAAGAATGCCTTAGGTGCTGGTTATATTGTTGAATTCATTCATGATGCTACTGAAAATTATTATGAGGGAGAAACAAATGCTTGTAGGAATTGCAATAATATCAAGTTTCCTCTCTATGTGTTGAAAATCTTGAAGCTATGCTTGTTTTGCCTTCCTATGCTAGTTGATTATTGTTCCCATAAGTTGTTTGCTCACAAAATCCCTATGCATAGGAAGTGGGTTAGACTTAAATGTGCTAGTCATATGCTTCACGATGCTCCCTTTATGTTTCAATTCTTATCTTTTTTGCGAGCATCATTGTCATCATCATGCCTAGCTAGAAAGGCATTAAAGAAAAGCGCCTGTTGGGAGACAAACCAATATTTACCCTTACTGTTTTAGTGTGTCCACATGATTATGCTACTGTAGTAATCATGTTTTATAGCTTTTGTTTCAATAAAGTGCCAAGTAAGACCTTTAGGATAGCTTACGGTGATAGTTGTGTTGATCCTGCTGAGAATCAGAAACTTTTGCACCCAGTAAATTAGTTTTGATAATTCACAGAAACGTGATTATGATCTGATTCTTTTTGATATGCATTGGTACACAAATTTATTAGGAATTCCTAATTTGGTAGGATTTTTGGAGTTCCATAAGTATATGTTTGATACACATTACTACAGACTGTTCTGTTTTTGACAGATTCTGTTTTCTATGTATTGTTTGCTTATTTTGATGAATCTATGAGTAGTATCGGAGGGTATGACCATAGATGAGTTGGATACAGTATATATTACACCAATATTAATTTAGAATGAGTTCATTATAGTACCTAAGTGGTGGTTTTATTTTCTTATACTAACGGAGCTTACGAGTTTTCTGTTGAGTTTTGTGTTGTGAAGTTTTCAAGTTTTGGGTAAAGATCCGATGGACTATGGAATAAGGAGTGGAAAGAGCCTAAGCTTGGGGATGCCCAAGGCACCCCAAGGTAATATTCAAAGACAACCAAGAGCCTAAGCTTGGGGATGCCCCGGAAGGCATCCCCTCTTTCGTCTTCGTCTATCGGTAACTTTACTTGGAGCTATATTTTTATTCACCACATGATATGTGTTTTGCTTGGAGCGTCATTTTATTTTGTTAGTATTTGATTGATGTTATTTATAATAATGTTTTGCATCTTTATTTTCGATAAAAATGTCAAGGATAGCCTTTACCATGCTTATTTTGCTAGTATACATGTTGTTGTTTGAAAACAGAAAGTTTACCGCTGTTGCAAAAATTCCCTAGAAAAGTTAGAGAATGGTATAATGTTGAAACTTTTTGCATATTGAGCTATCATAAATATTCTACAGTAATGTATTTTTCTCATAATTTTTGGAGTTAGGGAAGTATGATGAATCTTGCATTCTCTACAGACTATACTGTTTTGGCAGATTGCTGTTATGTTTGCATTGTTTGCATATGTTTGCTTGTTTAATGATTCTATTTGAGGATAGGAGTATTAAATATGCAGAGACATTTAGTATGCAATTTTGAATAATAATTTTAGTGATTTGTTACAGTAGAAGATGATAAGGTTTTGCATTGGTTTATACTAACTTATCTCACGAGTTCTTGTTGAGTTTTATGTGGATGAAGTTTCTGAGAAATATAGAAACCATGATATGAGAGGAATTAAGGAGACACAAAAGCTCAAGCTTGGGGATGCCCAAGGCACCCCAATATAATATTTCAAGAAGTCTCAAGCATCCAAGCTTGGGGATGCCCCGGTAGGCATCCCACCTTTCTTCTTCAACAATTATCTAGTATAGGCTGAGCCTAAGTTTTTGCTTCTTCGCATGAGTTGTGCTATCCTTGCAATATCATTTTATTTTGTTTTGCTTTCTGTTTGATTATAATACCAAGATCTGAAATTCTTAATTGAGAGAGAGTCTTCACATAGTTGCATAGTTATTCGACTACTCATTGATCTTCACTTATATCTTTTTGGAGTAGTTTGTCATTTACTCGTGTGCTTCACTTATATCCTATGAGTAAATGGCTGAATGAGTTGATTGTCATAAATCTGAAATTATATATGTTTCATATGCTTACCCCATTGGGAGTAATGACTTCACATCTAAGAAGTAGAGGTTGTAAATTTATTGAAGGTTAGCAAGCATTGTATTGGTCATTTGAACAATTCATGAAAGAATATTGAAGGAAGACAGATTTCACATATAAATATACTATCTTGGAAATCTTTTATAATTGCGAGCACTCATTAAGTATGACATGCTAAAGACTTGATGTTGGACAAGGAAGACAACATAATGGGTTATGTTTTCTCACATCTCAGTTAAAGTATATTGTCATGGATCATTCAAACATGTTGAGCTTGCCTTTCCCCCTCATGCTAGCCAAAATTACTTGCACCAAGTAGAGATACTACTTGTGCTTCCAAATATCCTTAAACCCAGTTTTTGCCATGAGTGTCCACCATCCCTACCTATATGTGGTATTTACCTGCCATTCCAAGTAAATTTGCATGTGCCAAACTCTAAACCTTCAAATAATAATCTGTTTTGTATGCCCGAATCGCTCATATAGCGACTAGGGGCTGTCAGTATCTTCCATCCTAGGTGGGTTATTCTCAAGATGAGTGGACTCCGCTCATCATTCACGAGAAAAATGGCTGGTATCCGGGATGCCCAGTCCCATGATCAAAAAGATCAAAATCAAATAAAAAATAATTGCAAACAAAACTCCCCCTGGACTGTTGTTGGTATGGACGGTACCCCATTGTTTCGGATGGCCATGGAGTGTGATTGTTGGTGGAGGGGGAGTAAAAACTTTACCATTCTATTTGGGAACCGCCTATAATGTATGTGTTGGGGAACGTAGTAATTTCAAAAAATTTCCTACGCACACGCAAGATCATGGTGATGATATAGCAACGAGAGGGGAGAGTGTATGTCCACGTACCCTCGTAGACCGTAAGCGGAAGCGTTAGCACAACGCGGTTGATGTAGTCGTACGTCTTCACGATCGACCGATCCAAGCACCAAACATACGGAGCCTCCGAGTTCAGCACACGTTCAGCTCGATGACGTCCCTCGAACTCCGATCCAGCCGAGTGTCGAGGGAGAGTTCCATCAGCACGACGGCGTGGTGACGATCTTGATGTTCTACCGGCGCAGGGCTTCGCCTAAGCTTCGCGACGATATGACCGAGGTGGAATATGGTGGAAGGGGGCACCGCACACGGCTAAGGAACGATCCGTAGATCAACTTGTGTGTCCATGGGGTGCCCCCCTGCCCCCGTATATAAAGGAGCAAGGGGGGAGGCCGGCCGGCCCTTGGGGCGCGCCAAGGAGGGGGGAGTCCTCCTCCTACTGGGAGTAGGACTCCCCTTTCCTAGTCCAACTAGGAAGGAGGAAGGGGGAAGGAAAGAGAGGGAGAGGGAGAGGGAAAGAGGGGCCGCGCCCCCCTCCCCTAGTCCAATTCGGACTCCCCTTGGGAGGGGGCGCGCCACCTCCTGGGCTGCTGCCCTCTCTCTCCCCTCAGGCCCACTAAGGCCCAATACTTCCCCGGGGGGTTCCGGTAACCCCTCCGGCACTCCGGTTTTCTCCGAAATCACCCGGAACACTTCCGGTGTCCGAATATAGTCATCCAATATATCAATCTTTATGTCTTGACCATTCCGAGACTCCTCGTCATGTCCGTGATCACATCCGGGACTCCGAACAAACTTCGGTACATCAAAACTTATAAACTCATAATAAAACTGTCATCGAAACGTTAAGCGTGCAGACCCTACAGGTTCGAGAACTATGTAGACATGACCTAAAACCATTCTCGGTCAATAACCAATAGCGGGATCTGGATGCCCATATTGGTTCCTACATATTCTAAGAAGATCTTTATCGGTCAAACCGCATAACATCATACTTTGTTCCCTTTGTCATCGGTATGTTACTTGCCCGAGATTTGATCGTCGGTATCCAATACCTAGTTCAATCTCGTTACCGGCAAGTCTCTTTACTCGTTCCGTAATACGTCATCTCATAACTAACTCATTAGTTACATGCTTGCAAGGCTTAGGTGATGAGTATTACCGAGAGGGCCCAGAGATACCTCTCCGACGATCAGAGTGACAAATCCTAATCTCGAATTATGCCAACTCAACATGTACCTTCGGAAACACCTGTAGAGCACCTTTATAATCACCCAGTTACGTTGTGATGTTTGGTAGCACACAAAGTGTTCTTCCGGTAAACGGGAGTTGCACAATCTCATAGTTGTAGGAACTTTGTATAAGTCATGAAGAAAGCAATAGCAGTATACTAAACGATCAAGTGCTAGGCTAACGGAATGGGTCATGTCAATCACATCATTCTCCTAATGATGTGATCCCATTAATCAAATGACAACACATGTCTATGGTCAGGAAACATAACCATCTTTGATTAATGAGCTAGTCAAGTAGAGGCATACTAGTGACTATGTGTTTGTCTATGTATTCACACATGTATCATGTTTCCGGTTAATACAATTCTAGCATGAATAATAAACATTTATCATGATATGAGGAAATAAATAATAACTTTATTATTGCCTCTAGGGCATATTTCCTTCAGTCTCCCACTTGCACTAGAGTCAATAATCTAGATTACATAGTAATGATTCTAACACCCATAGAGTCTTGGTGCTGATCATGTTTTGCTCGTGAGAGAGGCTTAGTCAACGGGTCTGCAACATTCAGATCCGTATGTATCTTGCAAATCTCTATGTCTCCCACTTGGACTTGGTCCCGAATGGAATTGAAGCGTCTCTTGATGTGCTTGGCCCTCTTGTGAAATCTGGATTCCTTTGCCAAGGCAATTGCACCAGTATTGTCACAGAAGATCTTCATTGGTCCCGATGCACTAGGTATGACATCTAGATCGGAAATGAACTCCTTCATCCAGACTCCTTCATTTGCTGCTTCAGAAGCAGCTATATACTCCGCTTCACATGTAGATCCCGCCACGACGCTTTGTTTAGAACTGCACCAACTTACAGCTCCACCGTTTAATAAAAACAGGTATCCGGTTTGCGATTTAGAATCGTCCGGATCAGTGTCAAAGCTTGCATCGACGTAACCATTTACGACCAGCTCTTTGTCACCTCCATATACGAGAAACATATCCTTAGTCCTTTTCAGGTATTTCAGGATGTTCTTGACCGCTGTCCAGTGATCCACTCCTGGATTACTTTGGTACCTTCCTGCCAAACTTATTGCTAAGCATACGTCAGGTCTGGTACACAACATTGCATACATGATAGAGCCTATGGCTGAAGCATAGGGAACATTTTTCATTTTCTCTCTATCTTCTGCTGTGGCCGGGCATTCAGTTCGACTCAACTTCACACCTTGTAGTACAGGCAAGAATCCTTTCTTTGCCTGATCCATTTTGAACTTTTTCAAAATTTTGTCAAGGTATGTGCTTTGTGAAAGTCCTATTAAGCGTCTTGATCTATCTCTATAGATCTTGATGCCCAATATGTAAGCAGCTTCCCCGAGGTCTTTCATTGAAAAACTTTTATTCAAGTATCCTTTTATGCTATCCAGAAATTCTATATCATTTCCAATTAATAATATGTCGTCAACATATAAAACTAGAAATGCTACAGAGCTCCCACTCACTTTCTTGTAAATACAGGCTTCTCCAAAAGTCTGTATAAAACCATATGCTTTGATCACACTATCAAAGCGTTTATTCCAACTCCGAGATGCTTGCACCAGTCCATAAATGGAACGCTGGAGCTTGCACACTTTGTCAGCACCTTTTGGATCAACAAAACCTTCCGGCTGCATCATATACAACTCTTCTTCTAGAAATCCATTCAAGAATGCAGTCTTGACATCCATTTGCCAAATTTCATAATCATGAAATGCAGCAATAGCCAACATGATTCGGACAGACTTAAGCATCGCTACGGGTGAGAAAGTCTCATCATAGTCAACCCCTTGAACTTGTCGAAAACCTTTCGCAACAAGTCGAGCTTTATAGACAGTAACATTACCATCAGCGTCAGTCTTCTTCTTAAAAATCCATTTATTCTCAATGGCTTGCCGATCATCGGGCAAGTCAACCAAAGTCCATACTTTGTTTTCATACATGGATCCTAGCTCAGATTTCATGGCCTCTAGCCATTTTGCGGAATCTGGGCTCATCATCGCTTCCTCATAGTTCGTAGGTTCATCATGGTCAAGTAACATGACTTCCAGAATAGGATTACCGTACCACTCTGGTGCGGATCTTACTCTGGTAGACCTACATGGTTCAGTAGAAACTTGATCTGAAGTTTCATGATCAATATCATTAGCTTCCTCACTAATTGGTGTAGTCATCACAGGAACCGGTTCTCGTGATGAACTACTTTCCAATGAGGGAGTAGATACAGTTATCTCATCAAGTTCTACTTTCCTCCCACTCACTTCTTTCGAGAGAAACTCCTTCTCTAGAAAGGATCCATTCTTAGCAAAGAATGTCTTGCCTTCGGATCTGTGATAGAAGGTGTACCCAACAGTCTCTTTTGGGTATCCTATGAAGACACATTTCTCCAATTTGGGTTCGAGCTTATCTGGTTGAAGTTTCTTCACATAAGCATCGCAGCCCCAAACTTTAAGAAACGACAACTTTGGTTTCTTGCCAAACCACAGTTCATAAGGCGTCGTTTCAACGGATTTAGATGGTGCCCTATTTAACGTGAATGCGGCCATCTCTAAAGCATAACCCCAAAACGATAGCGGTAAATCGGTAAGAGACATCATAGATCACACCATATCAAGTAAAGTATGATTACGACGTTCGGACACACCATTTCGTTGTGGTGTTCCAGGTGGTGTGAGTTGCGAAACTATTCCGCATTGTTTTAAATGTAAACCAAACTCATAACTCAAATATTCTCCTCCACGATCAGATCGTAGAAACTTTATTTTCTTGTTACGATGATTTTCCACTTCACTCTGAAATTCTTTGAACTTTTCAAATGTTTCAGATTTGTGCTTCATTAAGTAGATATACCCATATCTGCTCAAATCATCTGTGAAGGTGAGAAAATAACGATATCCGCCACGAGCCTCAACATTCATCGGTCCACATACATCTGTATGTATGATTTCCAACAAATCTGTTGCTCTCTCCATAGTTCCGGAGAATGGTGTTTTAGTCATCTTGCCCATGAGACACGGTTCGCAAGTACCAAGTGATTCATAATCAAGTGATTCCAGAAGTCCATCAGTATGGAGTTTCTTCATGCGTTTTACACCGATATGACCTAAACGGCAGTGCCACAAATAAGTTGCACTATCATTATCAACTCTGCATCTTTTGGCTTCAACATTATGAATATGTGTATCACTACTATCGAGATTTAATAAAAACAGACCACTCTTCAAGGGTGCATGACCATAAAAGATATTACTCATATAAATAGAACAACCATTATTCTCTGATTTAAATGAATAACCGTCTCGCATCAAACAAGATCCAGATATAATGTTCATGCTCAACGCTGGCACCAAATAACAATTATTCAGGTCTAAAACTAATCCCGAAGGTAGATGTAGAGGTAGCGTGCCGACCGCGATCACATCGACTTTGGAACCGTTTCCCACGCGCATCGTCACCTCGTCCTTGGCCAGTGCTCGCTTATTCCGTAGTCCCTGTTTCGAGTTGCAAATATTAGCAACAGAACCAGTATCAAATACCCAGGTGCTACTATGAGCTCTAGTTAGGTACACATCAATAACATGTATATCACATATACCTTTGCTCACTTTGCCATCCTTCTTATCCGCCAAATACTTGGGGCAGTTCCGCTTCCAGTGTCCAGTCTGCTTGCAGTAGAAGCACACAGTTTCAGGCTTAAGTCCAGACTTGGGTTTCTTCTCTTGAGCAGCAACTTGCTTGCCGTTCTTCTTGAAGTTCCCCTTCTTATTCCCTTTGCCCTTCTTCTTGAAACTAGTGGTCTTATTGACCATCAACACTTGATGCTCCTTCTTGATTTCTACCTCCGCGGTTTTCAGCATCGCGAAGAGCTCGGGAATAGTCTTGTTCATCCCTTGCATATTATAGTTCATCACAGAGCTCTTGTAGCTTGGTGGCAGTGATTGGAGAATTCTGTCAATGACACTATCATCAGGAAGATTAACTCCCAGTTGAATTAAGTGATTGTTATACCCAGACATTCTGAGTATGTGTTCACTGACAGAACTGTTCTCCTCCATCTTGCAGCTGTAGAACTTATTGGAGACTTCATATCTCTCAATCCGGGCATTTGCTTGAAATATTAACTTTAACTCCTGGAACATCTCATATGCTCCATGACGTTCAAAACGTCGTTGAAGACCCGATTCCAAGCCGTAAAGCATGGCACACTGAACTATAGAGTAGTCATCAGCTTTGCTCTGCCAGACGTTCTTAACGTCGTCAGTTGCATCAGCAGCAGGCCTGGCACCCAGCGGTGCTTCCAGGACGTAACTCTTCTGTGCAGCAATGAGGATAATCCTCAGGTTACGGACCCAGTCCGTGTAATTGCTACCATCATCTTTCAACTTTGCTTTCTCAAGGAACGCATTAAAATTCAACGGAACAACAACACGAGCCATCTATCTACAAACAAACATAAACAAGCAAGATACTATCAGGTACTAAGTTCATGATAAATTTAAGTTCAATTAATCATATTACTTAAGAACTCCCACTTAGACAGACATCTCTCTAGTCATCTAAGTGATCACGTGATCCAAATCAACTAAACCATAACCGATCATCACGTGAGATGGAGTAGTTTTCAATGGTGAACATCACTATGTTGATCATATCTACTATATGATTCACGCTCGACCTTTCGGTCTCTGTGTTCCGAGGCCATATCTGCATATGCTAGGCTCGTCAAGTTTAACCTGAGTATTCTGCGTGTGCAAAACTGGCTTGCACCCGTTGTAGATGGACGTAGAGCTTATCACACCCGATCATCACGTGGTGTCTCGGTACGACGAACTTTGGCAACGGTGCATACTCAGGGAGAACACTTCTTGATAATTTTAGTGAGAGATCATCTTAAAATGCTACCGTCAAACAAATCAAGATAAGATGCATAAAGGATAAACATCACATGCAATCAATATAAGTGATATGATATGGCCATCATCATCTTGTGCTTGTGATCTCCATCTCCGAAGCACCGTCGTGATCACCATCGTCACCGGCGCGACACCTTGATCTCCATCGTAGCATCGTTGTCGTTACGCCATCTATTGCTTCTACGACTATCACTACCGCTTAGTGATAAAGTAAAGCAATTACAGGGCGTTTGCATTTCATACAATAAAGCAAGAACCATATGGCTCCTGCCAGTTGCCGATAACTTCGGTTACAAAACATGATCATCTCATACAATAAAATATAGCATCACGTCTTGACCATATCACATCACAACATGCCCTGCAAAAACAAGTTAGACGTCCTCTACTTTGTTGTTGCAAATTTTACGTGGCTGCTACGGGCTTAGCAAGAACCGTTCTTACCTACGCATCAAAACCACAACGATAGTTTGTCAAATAGACTCTGTTTTAACCTTAACAAGGACCGGGCGTAGCCACACTCGGTTCAACTAAAGTGAGAGAGACAGACACCCGCCAGCCACCATTAAGCACAAGTGCTCGTAACGGTGAAACCAGTCTCGCGTAAGCGTACGCGTAATGTCGGTCCGGGCCGCTTCATCTCACAATACCGCTGAACCAAAGTATGACATGCTGGTAGGCAGTATGACTTATATCGTCCACAACTCACTTGTGTTCTACTCGTGCATATAACATCAACGCATAAAACCTAGGCTCGGATGCCACTGTTGGGGAACGTAGTAATTTCAAAAAATTTCCTACGCACACGCAAGATCATGGTGATGATATAGCAACGAGAGGGGAGAGTGTATGTCCACGTACCCTCGTAGACCGTAAGCGGAAGCGTTAGCACAACACGGTTGATGTAGTCGTACGTCTTCACGATCGACCGATCCAAGCACCGAACGTACGGAGCCTCCGAGGTCAGCACACGTTCAGCTCGATGACGTCCCTCGAACTCCGATCCAGCCGAGTGTCGAGGGAGAGTTCCGTCAGCACGAAGGCGTAGTGACGATCTTGATGTTCTACTGGCGCAGGGCTTCGCCTAAGCTTCGCGATGATATGACCGAGGTGGAATATGGTGGAAGGGGGCACCGCACACGGCTAAGGAACGATCCGTAGATCAACTTGTGTGTCCATGGGGTGCCCCCTGCCCCCGTATATAAAGGAGCAAGGGGGGAGGCCGGCCGGCCCTTGGGGCGCGCCAAGGAGGGGGGAGTCCTCCTCCTACTGGGAGTAGGACTCCCCTTTCCTAGTCCAACTAGGAAGGAGGAAGGGGGAAGGAAAGAGAGGGAGAGGGAGAGGGAAAGAGGGGCCGCGCCCCCTCCCCTAGTCCAATTCGGACTCCCCTTGGGAGGGGGCGCGCCACCTCCTGGGCTGCTGCCCTCTCTCTCCCCTCAGGCCCACTAAGGCCCAATACTTCCCCGGGGGGTTCCGGTAACCCCTCCGGCACTCCGGTTTTCTCCGAAATCACCCGGAACACTTCCGGTGTCCGAATATAGTCGTCCAATATATCAATATTTATGTCTCGACCATTCCGAGACTCCTTGTCATGTCCATGATCACATCCGGGACTCCGAACAAACTTCGGTACATCAAAACTTATAAACTCATAATAAAACTGTCATCAAAACGTTAAGCGTGCGGACCCTACGGGTTCGAGAACTATGTAGACATGACCTAAAACCATTCTCGGTCAATAACCAATAGCGGGATCTGGATGCCCATATTGGTTCCTACATATTCTACGAAGATCTTTATCGGTCAAACCGCATAACATCATACTTTGTTCCCTTTGTCATCGGTATGTTACTTGCCCGAGATTTGATCGTCGGTATCCAATACCTAGTTCAATCTCGTTACCGGCAAGTCTCTTTACTCATTCCGTAATACGTCATCTCATAACTAACTCATTAGTTACATGCTTGCAAGGCTTAGGTGATGAGTATTACCGAGAGGGCCCAGAGATACCTCTCCGACGATCGGAGTGACAAATCCTAATCTCGAATTATGCCAACTCAACATGTACCTTCGGAAACACCTGTAGAGCACCTTTATAATCACCCAGTTACATTGTGACGTTTGGTAGCACACAAAGTGTTCTTCCGGTAAACGGGAGTTGCACAATCTCATAGTTGTAGGAACTTTGTATAAGTCATGAAGAAAGCAATAGCAGTATACTAAACGATCAAGTGCTAGGCTAACGGAATGGGTCATGTCAATCACATCATTCTCCTAATGATGTGATCCCATTAATCAAATGACAACACATGTCTATGGTCAGGAAACATAACCATCTTTGATTAATGAGCTAGTCAAGTAGAGGCATACTAGTGACTATGTGTTTGTCTATGTATTCACACATGTATCATGTTTCCGGTTAATACAATTCTAGCATGAATAATAAACATTTATCATGATATGAGGAAATAAATAATAACTTTATTATTGCCTCTAGGTCATATTTCCTTCAGTATGTAGTATGGAAGATATTGGGAACTCTTGGTTATTATGTTGACAATGAAAGCATACCTCTCAAAATTATTTTTATCTCTATTTCAAAATCGAGCTCTGGCACCTCTGCAAATCCCTGCTTCCCTCTGCGAAGGGCCTATCTTTTAATTTTATGCAAGAGTCAAGGTGATCTTCACCTTTCCCTTTTTCATGTTATCCTTTGGCAATCACCTCGTGTTGGAAAGATCCTGATATATATATCCAATTGGATGTAAGTTAGCATGAACTATTATTGTTGACATCACCCAAAGGTGAATACGTTGGGAGGCGAAATTATAAGCCCCTATCTTTCTCAGTGTCCGATTAAACCTCCATAACCATAAGTATTGCGTGAGTGATAGCAATTGTAGAAGACTATATGATAGTTGAGTATGTGAAGTTTGCTAAATCAAAGCTTTGACATAGACCCTTCCTGAAAATAAGATGAATTGTAATTGCTTGATGAGTGAGAATGAAGTTTTCTAGTTTTCAAGAAAGTTTACGGTCTATGCTTTAACATGTGAATAGCTTGTTACTTGATCTTGAGAAGTTTTATGAGATGAACTACTCTTATGACATATAATCAAGATAGAAAAGGTGATTGGAATTATCATTGATCAAACTTGTGCACCTGCTAGCATTCACACTTCATAAATTCTTTCTTTTATCATTTACCTACTCGAGGACGAGTAGGAATTAAGCTTGGGGATTGAGGGAGTCCTGGACTAGGGGGTGTCCGGATAGCCGAACTATCATCATTGGCCGGACTCCAAGACTATGAAGATACAAGATTGAAGACTTCGTCCCATGTCCGGATGGGACTTTCCTTGGCGTGGATGGCAAGCTTGGCAATACGAATATGTAGATCTCCTACCATTGTAACCGACTCTGTGTAACCCTAGCCCTCTCCGGTGTCTATATAAACCAGAGGGTTTTAGTCCGTAGGACGAAGAACAATCATACCATAGGCTAGCTTCTAGGGTTTAGCCTCCTTGATCTCGTGGTAGATCTACTCTTGTACTACCCATATCATCAATATCAATCAAGCAGGAGTAGGGTTTTACCTCCATCGAGAGGGCCCGAACCTGGGTAAAAACACTGTGTCCCTTGTCTCCTGTAACCATCCGCCTAGACGCACAGTTCGGGACCCCCTATCCGAGATCCGCCGGTTTTGACACCGACATTGGTGCTTTCATTGAGAGTTCCTCTGTGTCATCGCTCATAGGCCCGGTTGCTCCTTCGATCATCAACAACGATGCGGTCCAGGGTGAGACTTTTCTCCCCGGACAGATCTTCGTATTCGGCGGCTTTGCACGGCGGGCCAATTCGCTTGGCCATCTGGAGTAGATCGAAAGCTACGCCCCTGGCCACCAGGCCAGATGTGGAAGTTTGAACTATACGGTCGACATCCGCGGAGACTTGATCTTCGACGGATTCGAGCCACAGCCAAGTTCGCCGCACCGTCACGATGGGCATGATTTAGCTCTGCTGCCGGACAGTGCCCTGGAGGCCGCACAAGAGTCCGCTCCGACCCTTAACTCGGAGCCGACTGCGCCGATCAAGGATGGGTGGCTAGCGGAGTCCCGAAACTGGATGTCAAAATCAATTACTTTCGACCATCAGGATTACTCCAGAAGTATTTGAAACGCAGGATGGACTGCTTTGATATTGGATCCTATAATCGACGGACTACAATTTACACAAGTCCTAATGGATGGCGGCAGTGATATAAACCTATTATACCAGGACACAATCCGCAGAATGGGGATAGACCCTACCAAAATTCGACATAGCAACACTTCCTTTAAAGGAGTGACGCCAGGCCTATATGCCAATTGTACGGGCTCCTTACTACTAGAAGTTGTGTTCGGTTCATCCGACAACTTCCGTCGCGAAAAGCTAATCTTCCATATCGCCCCATTTAAAAGTAGCCATCAAGCACTATTGGGACGCGAAGCTTTCGCCCGTTTTAACGCAATACCGCATTACGCATCTCTCACACTTAAAATGCCCGGTCCACGCAGTATCATCTCATTAAAGGGTAACTTCGAGTGTTCCTCGACCGCGTAAGAACGTGAGACTGCCTTGATAGCCACACACTAATCCGGCTTTATGGATCAAAGCTCCTAAAATAGGTCATTCAGACCCCGGACACGGTTAGGCGAGTCCGGTATAAATAAACAAGGGGCTTACTAG
Organism: Triticum timopheevii; assembly: GCA_963921465.1. Taxonomy (NCBI): domain Eukaryota; kingdom Viridiplantae; phylum Streptophyta; class Magnoliopsida; order Poales; family Poaceae; genus Triticum; species Triticum timopheevii. Next base: position 74,581,369 of record OY997266.1, on the reverse strand, counting down.
CCGCGTACCCCTTTACAAGGGGCTCCACGCATGAACAATAAGAGCCAATAAAGCTCAATTTTATTCATTTTTTAATCATATTCTGTTTTAAATACATTTTGCGCACGATCTTTTTTCAAACCAAGTTCTTCTCTTTTACAGATGAACAGTGTGCTACACCCATCCAGGATACAGCACAACGGAGACACAGGCGCAGACGTGCAGCAGGGACCCGTTGCAAGGATTCTCTTCAGATTAAGACCCTGCGTAAACCTTTTTTACTGTCTCTTGTTGATACACATCCCCCGGTTTCTTACCATAACCGAGGAGGAGGCTGGCGTTTTGGCACCGGCCGTGTCAGAAGTTTTCGCGCGTACCTGGACACTAGGGGCTTAGGGCATTGTTCTGCCCGTTTTCATAAAGACCGAATACCTTAGGGAGTGTTCGGCGTCTCGAGTTAGGCCTTATATACATCAGCTCCGAATCATGTCTTTGGTCAAATGTTGGGTTTGCCCGGCTCCTGTGTTTTGCTGCCTTATGTTCCGTTCTATTGGCTAACGCGGCACCAGGAGAACTACTGCGATTGTGCCCCGGTTCGGCCGGGTGAGCACCTTAGTAGAGAAAGCCGAAAACTGACTATCATGATATAGCGAGAGATTGGTCAACCACTCGATCGACTACCAGAATGTTTAGAATTCCTCCACTTTGACGAAGGACCGTTTCCCGGCCAGGCACACACGCGCCCCGAGTTCGGAGAGCACGGTGCCCCTAGGGGCTATATAGTAGCCCCACCATCGAACTCCTATGGATAAGTGAAAGTGATAAAGCATTATAGTCCGGTTGCCTAGTTTGCTATGCTATCACCTCCTTCACAGGACCAAGACGTTGGATTAAGTGTGAAAATGCGCTTTTTTGCAAACACCCCCGCACCATGTGCGTGGGGGCTGAAGCCGAAGACTGCCATCTTTCAGGTTATAGATACATATACATTAACGGCCGCACAGGAGATATTCCAATACTTGAATGCACAAGTATAAAAAGCCCTTATATTATAAATATGGTTTTACAAATCATACATGTCATTTGAACATAACGTTTTTCGAGCGCTGCGACTCTATTAAACGAGCGCCCTGCAGGACTTCCTCAAAATAGTGCTCGGCGGGTAATCGGCTTCTGTCCGAATCCCGGGATGCAACGTCGGTGGCCTCCATCTCTGCCCAGTATGTTTTGACACGGGCGAGTGCCATCCGTGCACCCTCTATGCTTGCCGACCGCTTCATCGCCTTGATATGCGGCACCGCATCAAGGAACTGCTGCACTAAGCCAAAATAACTGTTCGGCTCGGGCCTTTTCGGCCACAGATGAGCCACGACATCCTTCATGGCAAGTCCGGACAACCTGTTCAGCTCAGCCCACTCAGCCAACCGATCGGTTAACGGAAGTGGATGCTCGGGATTATGGAATTGAGACCAAAATAGCTCTTCCATCCTGCGATCCTTTTGGCTTCGGAAATGCACGACTGCGTCCGCCGCACTCGCCGCCAAATTCAAATAAGCATCCTTCACACCCCACAACTGGCCCAATTGAGCATACTTCGGGTCCGTGAACTTCCTACGCAGCAGAAAGGGCTTTCCAGTTGCAATATCCCCGGTCTGACGCAGCTCCTCCTTTATAGCCCTCATCGCGGAGCGGGCATCCTTGGCTTCGGCGGTGGCTTTTTTCAGGTCCTCTCGCTCCGCTCGGCATTCTCTTTCAAGAAGCTCACAGCGGTCGGTAGCATCCTTCAGCTTGACGGTCATTTCGGCCATTTCCTCCCTACTTCGGCAGTGAGCAGCCTATTCGGCTTTTAGCTCTTCGGCCGCCTTCAAGGTGGCCGCATTACTTTTTTTGGCTTGCTCCTTGGCTCGGGCAAGCTCTGCCTGAAGGTCCTCCATAGCAGCAGCACCATCTGCACTAAGCATACATGTAGTAAGGCATGGGCGTCAAGCTCCCTTACCAGGTGTTCGCAGAAAAGCCACATACCTTGTGACTCGTCAAGTCGCTTATTGACCAGCGCGATGTCCACATCCGCAACGTCCAGTTGCCGCTTCAGTTCGGCAACTCTATTTGTCCAGCTGGCCACCGAACGCTCCGCCCCCTAAATAGGAACGACGACATCTTAACACTGAGATTATGATCCTCGGCACGCCATCACTTCTGACAACGTACCGAGTCTCAGGGGCTACTATCTATACAGGGCGAATTCTATATGCAAAACTGTCAGAAGATACATCATTCTTGCGTACCTCAAACCCGGTCAATAAACTCCTGACGGCTTCATGCAAACCGCTCTCAGCGGATGAAATCCTTTCAATCACCGTACACATTAACACACGGTGATCTTCTGAGATAGATGCTCGCCCGAGCAGATCCTTCAGCTCCTCCGACCGCGCACCAGTTGGTGCCGGACCTCCCGGCCCCGCCGGACTCGGGGAAACCCTCTGCGACGACACCTCAGGGTCGTCCGCCCCGCCTGATGGCACGACAGATGTAGGCGTTTCGCTTTCCATCATCTCCGGACAAAGATCCCCCGAAGAGGAGCTCTGCTGAGAAGGGCTGAGATCCAAACTACAAGATAAAAACTTCGGTCATCCTCAGAAATAAAACAGGGATGTCTCTTATAACAAAACTCCCCTTTCTACTTACGGCTCGCTGGATGGCTGGTTCCCTTGGGGAAATAGTACGGCCGGGGTCCCTCCCGGCGCAGGACCCTCAGGCGAAGATTTCTTCCCCCGCTTGGAGGCCTTGACCTCCGGATCTTCAGAAGCGGTCCTCTTCTCACCTTGGAGGGAGGGATTCTCGATCCTCCCTTCCTTAAAGGCCTCCTTAGCAAAGGTGGTAGCTTTACTGTTCCCCCCTTTGCCCTCTTTCAAAGGCACAGCCTCCAGCATCTTGGTTAGCACCGGGTCCGGCGCGGTCTCAGGGAGGGGGGCCGGACACCTTATTAGCTTTGCTTTGGCTATCCACTCCTGTTCAAGGGGCGGCTCTTTTAAAAAAGGGCAAGTATTATGAAAAATGTACGGATAACACGTCCGGGCACAGGAACTACTTACTTGAGTATCCGGGCGATTGCAACTCAGACCTGCGTCCTCGGTCAAGACCGGACACATCTCTTGTGATCCGAAGAATAGTTTATACATCTCCACGGGCGTCGCGCCCATGAAGTGGTGGAGAGCTCGCGGTCTCTCCGGATGGAATTCCCACAGGCGGAGAGGGCGACATTTGCAGGGCAGAAGGCGCCGAATCAGCATAACCTGCGCCACTACGACCAGATTGATCTCCCTCTCTTGGAGGTCTCGAATCCGGCCCTGCAATATGGGTACGTCCTTGGATGGCCCCCAGTCAAGCCCTTTGTTGACCCATGACACCAGCCGTTGTGGAGGGCCCGAGCGAAAGGCGGATGGCGCCACCGCCTGGTGCCCCTGGGAGCAGTGATGTAGAACCACTCCTGTTGCCACAAGCCGAGCTCCTCTTGAAAAGAGCCCTCGGGCCATGGAGCGTCGGCCCTCTTACTTATAATTGCCCCTCCGCACTCTGCCTATCGCCCCCCGATCATCTTCCGCTCCACGTTGAAGGTCTTGAGCCACAATCCGAAGTGAGGGGTAGTGCGGAGGAAGGCTTCAGAGACAACAATGAACGATGAGATGTGGAGGATAGACTCTGGAGCCAAGTCATGGAATTCCAGCCTATAATAAAACATGAGCCCCCTCACGAAGGGGTCCATCGGGAAGCCTAAACCCCGACGAAAGTGAGACACGAACACGACGGTCTTGCCAGGCTTGGGAGTGGGAATGACTTGCCCTTGGGCGGGAAACCTATGTGAAATCTCACAGGTTAGGTACCCGGCGTCTCTCAGCTTTAGCACGACTTCTTCCGTGACGGAAGAGGGCATCCACCGGCCCTGTGGGTCAGAGCCGGACATTGTTGGAAGTCCGAAGCGCCCGAATCTGGAACCTTAGGTGTTGGAACTCGAGGCGAGGGGCGGGTTCGATTGAGATTGAAGAAAAGGAATGGGCCTTGGTCTCATTATGAAGGGGTAGAATATCAAGAGCTGTCCCCGTGACCGTTTGGGACTCGCCTTCGATGGAGGGGGTGTGCCAACGGGCGCGGTTGGGTTACCCACGTCCGTATTGATGAGAATCCCGGAATAAGGGGACACGATCTCTGCTTCGACAAGACGTGCCAAGGAAACCGCTTCGCTAAACGCGCTGAGGTGGAATAATAAAAACGATTCGAGTAAAGGCTTGGCCGTGGTGTGACATCACGCCACGAAATACGTCAGCAGATTGAACTTGTGTAAATATTATTCTCTCTACGGTGGTATGTGGAATTTATTTTGCAGAGCCGGACACTATCCTGGTGTTCACAAATCTTCTACAAATTATTCGGAGGAGGAACCCGCCTTGCAATGGCGAAGAAAATATGCGCGCCGGACTCATCGTCATTGAAGCCTGGTTCAGGGGCTACTGAGGGAGTCCTGGACTAGGGGGTGTCCGGATAGCCGAACTATCATCATTGGCCGGACTCCAAGACTATGAAGATACAAGATTGAAGACTTCGTCCCGTGTCCGGATGGGACTTTCCTTGGCGTGGAAGGCAAGCTTGGCAATACGGATATGTAGATCTCCTACCATTGTAACCGACTCTGTGTAACCCTAGCCCTCTCCGGTGTCTATATAAACCGGAGGGTTTTAGTCCGTAGGACGAGGGGTCCCGGACTATGCGTCTAGGCGGATGGTAACAGGAGACAAGGGACATGATGTTTTTACCCAGGTTCGGGCCCTCTCGATGGAGGTAAAACCCTACTCCTGCTTGGTTGATATTGATGATATGGGTAGTACAAGAGTAGATCTACCACGAGATCAAGGAGGCTAAACCCTAGAAGCTAGCCTATGGTATGATTGTTCTTCGTCCTATGGACTAAAACCCTCCGGTTTATATAGACACCGGAGAGGGCTAGGGTTACACAGAGTCGGTTACAATGGTAGGAGATCTACATATCCGTATTGCCAAGCTTGCCTTCCACGCCAAGGAAAGTCCCATCTGGACACGAGACGAAGTCTTCAATCTTGTATCTTCATAGTCTTGGAGTCCGGCCAATGATGATAGTTCAGCTATCTGGACACCCCCTAGTCCAGGACTCCCTCAGTAGCCCCTAAACCAGGCTTCAATGACGACGAGTCCGGCACGCATATTGTCTTCGGCATTGCAAGGTGGGTTCCTCCTCCGAATAATTTATAGAAGATTTGTGAACACCAGGATAGTGTCCGGCTCTGCAAAATAAATTCCACATACCACCATAGAGAGAATAATATTTACACAAGTTCAATCTGCTGACGTATTTCGTGGCGTGACGTCACACCACGGCCAAGCCTCTACTCGAATCGTTTTTATTATTCCACCTCAGCGCGTTTAGCGAAGCGGTTTCCTTGGCACGTCTTGTCGAAGCAGAGATCGTGTCCCCTTATTTCGGGATTCTCATCAATACGGACGTGGGTAACCCAACCGTGCCCGTTGGCATGCCCCCTCCATCGAAGGCGAGTCCCAAACGGTCACGGGGACAGCTCTTGGTATTCTACCCCTTTATAATGAGACCAAGGCCCGTTCCTTTTCTTCAATCTCAATCGAACCCGCCCCTCGCCTCGAGTTCCAACACCTAAGGTTCCGGATTCGGGCGCTTCGGACTTCCAACAACGTCCGGCTCCGACCCACAGGGCCGGTAGATGCCCTCTTCCATCACGGAAGAAGTCGTGCTAAAGCTGAGAGACGCCGGGTACCTAACCTGCGAGATTTCGCATAGGTTGCCCGCCCAAGGGCAAGTCATTCCCACTCCCAAGCCTGGTGAGAGCGTCGTGTTCGTGTCTCACTTCCGTCGGGGTTTAGGCTTCCCGATGGACCCCTTCGTGAGGGGGCTCATGTTTTATTATGGGCTAGAATTCCATGACTTGGCTCCGGAGTCCATCCTCCACATCTCATCATTCATTGTTGTCTGCAAAGCCTTCCTCCGCACTACCCCTCACTTCGGATTGTGGCTCAAGACCTTCAACATGGAGCCGAAGATGATCGAGGGGCGACAGGCAGAGTGCGGAGGGGCAATTATAAGTAAGAGGGCCGACGCTCCATGGCCCGAGGGCTCTTTTCAAGAGGAGCTCGGCTTGTGGCAACAGGAGTGGTTCTACATCACCGCTCCCAGGGGCACCAGGCAGGTGGCGCTACCCGCCTTTCGCTTGGGACCTCCACAACGGCTGGCATCATGGGTCAACAAAGGGCTTAACTGGGGGCCGTCCAAGGATGTACCCATATTGCAGGGCCGGATTTGAGACCTCCAAGAGAGTAAGATCAATCTGGTCGTAGTGGCGTAGGTTATGCTGATTCGGCGCCTTCTGCCCTGCAAACGTCGCCCTCTCCGCCCATGGGAATTCAATCCGGAGGGACCGCGAGCTCTCCACCACTTCATGGGCGCGACGCCCGTGGAGATGTATAAACTGTTCTTCGGATCACAAGAGATGTGTCCGGTCTTGACCGAGGACGCATGTCTAAGTTGCAATCGGCCGGATACTCGAGTAAGTAGTTCATGTGCCCGGACGTGCTATCCGTACATTTGTCATAATACTTGCCCTTTTTTAAAGAGCCACCCCTTGAACAGGAGTGGATAGCCAAAGCAAAGCTAATAAGGTGTCTGGCCCCCCTTCCTGAGACCGCGCCGGACCCGGTGCTAACCAAGATGCTGGAGGCCATGCCTTTGAAAGAGGGCAAAGGGGGGAACAGGAAAGCTACCGCCTCTGCTAAGGAGGCCTTTAAGGAAGGGAGGATCGAGAATCCCTCCCTCCAAGGGGAGAAGAGGACCGCTTCTGAAGATCCAGAGGTCAAGGCCTCCAAGCGGGGGAAGAAATCTTCGCCCGAGGGTCCTGCGCCGGGAGGGACCCAGGCCGTACTATTTCCCCAAGGGAACCAGCCCTCCAGCGAGCCGTAAGTAGAAAGGGGAGTTTTGTTATAAGAGACATCCCTGTTTTATTTCTGAGGATGACCGAAGTTTTTTTCTTGTAGTTCGGATCTCAGCCCTTCTCAGCAGAGCTCCTCCTCGCGGGATCTTCGTCCGAAGATGATGGAAAGCGAAACGCCTCCATCTGCCGTGCCATCAGGCGGGGCGGACGACCCTGAGGTGTCGTCGCGGAGGGTTTCCCCGAGTCCGGCGGGGCCGGGAGGTCCGGCACCAACTGGTGCACGGTCGGAGGAGCTGAAGGATCTGCTCGGGCGAGCATCTATCTCAGATGATCACCATGCATTAATGGGTACGGTGATTGAAAGGATTTCATCCGCTGAGAGCGGTTTGCATGAAGCCGTCAGGAGTTTACTGACGGGGTTTGAGGTACGCAAGAATGATGTACCTTCTGGCAGTTTTGCATATAGAATTCGCCCTGTATAGATAGTAGCCCCTGAGACTTGGTACGTTGTCAGAAGTGACAGCATGCCGAGGATCATAATCTCAGTGTTAAGATGTCGCCGTTCCTATTCAGGGGGCGGAGCGTTCGGTGGCTAGCCGGACAGATAGAGTTGCCGAACTGAAGCGGCAACTGGACGTTGCGGATGCGGACATCGCGCTGGTCAATAAGCAACTTGACGAGTCACAAGTTATGTGGCTTTTCCGCGAACACCTGGTAAGGGAGCTTGACGCCCATGCCTTACTACATGTATGCTTAGTGCAGATGGTGCTGCTGCTATGGAGGACCTTCGGGCAGAGCTTGCCCGAGCCAAGGAGCAAGCCAAAAAAAGTAATGCGGCCACCTTGAAGGCGGACGAAGAGCTAAAAGCCGAACAGGCTGCTCACTGCCGAAGCAGGGAGGAAATGGCCGAAATGGCTGTGAAGCTGAAGGATGCTACCGACCGCTGTGAGCTTCTTGAAAGAGAACGCCGAGCGGAGCGAGAGGACCTGAAAAAGGCCACTGCCGAAGCCAAGGATGCCCTCTCCGCGATGAGGGCTATAAAGGAGGAGCTGCGTCAGGCCGGGGATATTGCGGCTGGAAAGCCCTTTCTGCTGCGTAGGAAGTTCACGGACCCGAAGTATGCTCAGTTGGGCCAATTGTGGGGTGTGGAGGATGCTTATCTGAATTTGGCGGCAAGTGCAGCGGATGCAGTCATGCATTTCTGAAGCCAAAAGGATCACGGGATGGAAGAGCTTTTTTGGTCTCAATTCCATAATCCGGAGCATCCACTTTTGTTAACCGATCGGTTGGCTAAGTGGGTTGAGCTGAACAGGTTGTCCGGACTTGCCATGAAGGATGTCGTGGCTCATCTGTGGCCGAAAAGGCCCGAGCTGAACAGTTATTTTTGCTTAGTGCAGCAGTTCCTTGATGCGGTGCCGCATATCAAGGTGATGAAGCGGTCGGCATGCATAGAGGGTGCACAGATGGCACTCGCCCGTGTCAAAACATACTGGGTAGAGATGGAGGCCACCGACGTTGCATCCCGGGATTCGGACAGAAGCCGATTACCCGCCGAGCACTATTTTGAGGAAGTCCTGCAGGGCACTCATTTAATAGAGTCGCAGTGCTCGAAAAACGTTATGTTCAAATGACATGTATGATTTGTAAAACCATGTTTATAATATAAGGGCTTTTTATACTTGTGCGTTCAAGTATTGGAATATCTCCTGTGCGACCGTTAATGTATATGTATCTATAACCTGAAAGATGGCAGTCTTCGGCTTCAGCCCCCACGCACATGGTGCGGGGGTGTTTGCAAAAAAGCGCATTTTCACACTTAATCCAACGTCTTGGTCCCGTGAAGGAGGTGATAGCGTAGCAAACTAGGCAACCGGACTATAATGCTTTATCACTTTCACTTAGCCATAGGAGTTCGATGGTGGGGCTACTATATAGCCCCTAGGGGCACCGTGCTCTCCGAACTCGGGGCACATGTGTGCCTGACCGGGAAACGGTCCTTCGTCAAAGCGGAGGAATTCTAAACATTCCGGTAGTCGATCGAGTGGTTGACCAGTCTCTCGCTATATCATGACAGTCAGTTTTCGGCTTTCTCTACTGAGGTGCTCACCCGGCCGAACCGGGGCACAATCGTAGTAGTTCTCCTGGTGCCGCGTTAGCCGATAGAACGGAATGTAAGGCAGCAAAACACAGGAGCCGGGCAAACCCAACATTTGACCAAAGACATGATTCGGAGCTGATACATATAAGGCCTAACTCGAGACGCCGAACACTCCCTAAGGTATTCGGTCTTTATGAAAACGGGCGGAACAATGCCCTAAGCCCCTAGTGTCCAGGTACGCGCGAAAACTTCTGACGCGGCCGATGCCAAAACGCCAGCCTCCTCCTCGGTTATGGTAAGAAACCAGGGGATGTGTATCAACAAGAGACAGTAAAAAAGGTTTACGCAGGGTCTTAATCTAAAGAGAATCCTTGCAACGGGTCCCTACTGCACGTCTGCACCTGTGTCTCCGTTGTGCTGTATCCTGGACGGGTGTAGCATGCTGTTCATCTGTAAAAGAGAAGAACTTAGTTTGAAAAAAGATCATGCGAAAAATGTATTTTAAACAGAATATGATTAAAAAATGAATAAAATTGAGCTTTATTGGCTCTTATTGTTCATGCGTGGAGCCCCTTGTAAAGGGGTACGCGGCTAGTAAGCCCCTTGTTTATTTATACCGGACTCGCCTAACCGTGTCCGGGGTCTGAATGTCCTAATTTAGGAGCTTTGATCCGTAAAGCCGGATTAGTGTGTGGCTGTCAAGGCAGTCTCACGTTCTTCTGCGGTCGAGGAACACTCGAAGTTACCCTTTAATGAGATGATACCGCATGGACCGGGCATTTTAAGTGTGAGAGACGCGTAATGCGGTATTGCGTTAAAGCGGGCGAAAGCTTCGCGTCCCAATAGTGCTTGATGGCTACTTTTAAATGGATTGAAATGGAAGATTAGCTTTTCGCGACGGAAGTTGTCGGATGAACCGAACACAACTTCTAGTAGTAAGGAGCCCGTACAATTGGCATATAGGCCTGGCGTCACTCCTTTAAAGGAAGTGTTGCTATGTCGAATTTTGGTAGGGTCTATCCCCATTCTGCGGATTGTGTCCTGGTATAACAGGTTTATATCACTGCCGCCATCCATTAGGACTTGTGTAAATTGTAGTCCGTCGATTATAGGATCCAATATCAAAGCAGTCCATCCTGCGTTTCGAATACTTCGGGAGTAATCCTGATGGTCTAAAGTAATTGATTTTGACATCCAGCTTCGGGACTCTGCTGGGGTGGACCGTGCGGTGCGTACTTTAGTAGGCGCCGCCCTATTTTTCCTCGTTATCACTTGAAGTGAATTCACTGTTTTGACTTCTTGTGGGAAATTCTTTTGTTTTCCGGCGCTCTGCTTGTGGGGTTCATCATCGTCCTCACTTGGTGTGTCGAGCACCTTGTGTTTGGCGTTAAGTCGGCCGGACTGCTTGAAGACCCAACAATCTCTGTGGGTATGGTTTGCAGGCTTCCGGGGGTACTGTGGATTTGACATATCCTGTCCAATATTTTGTTTAGGTTGGATAGCTCATCACTGTTGTCCTTAAGAGGCAATGTTTTGTTGTTCGGCCGAGAGCTTTTGAACCCGGCGTTGACTGCCGTGCTCTTTGGGCCATTTTCCTTAGTCCGGCGCTGGTCTTTTCTGTGTCGTGGTTTCCCATTTCCATCCCTGACCTCGGATGTACTCAGGTCGCTGGTACTGCATCTTGCCAGCCAACTATCTTCTCCCGCGCAAAAGTGGATCATGAGGCTTGTTAGTGCAGCCATTGTCCTTGGCTTTTCTTGGCCGAGGTGTCTGGCGAGCCATTCGTCTCGGACGTTATGTTTGAAGGCTGCTAAGGCTTCGGCGTCCGGACAGTCGACTATTTGGTTCTTTTTGGTGAGGAACCTATTCCAGAATTTGCGGGCTGACTCTCCGGGCTGTTGAGTTATGTGACTTAAATTGTCTGCGTCCGGAGGGCGGACATAAGTCCCCTGAAAATTTGCCCGAAACGCATCCTCGAGCTCTTCCCAACTTCCAATGGTTTTTTCTGGGAGGCTTTTCAGCCAATGCCGGGCTGGCCCTTTGAGCTTGAGGGGTAGGTATTTTATTGCATGGAGATCATCTCCTCTAGCCATATGTATGTGTAGGATGTAATCCTCAATCCAGACTCTGGGGTCTGTTGTTCCGTCGTATGCCTCTATGTTTACGGGCTTGAATCCCGCTGGAAATTCATGATCCAGTACCTCATCGGTGAAACATAGGGGGTGTGCGGCGCCCCTGTATTTAGGTGTACCATTATTTTCGAACACTCGACGTGTTGTGTTGCTCCCTGGAGCCTTCTTTCTTGGCCCATAGATGGACCTGACCGGGCCATCCTTTTTGCGAGGATCCTTATGTGGATCGTGTGCCGGCTTGTGTGCGGCGCCGCTTGCTGCTCTTTGCTTGTCATGTGGTCGTCTATCCGACCAGGCGGCCTCTTTGTTTTTTGACTATGGGGGCTCTACGGCCTCCTCGTCAAATTCGGGCAACAGCTTGCGCTTCGGGTAGCTCTTTGCTTGGTGACTATCGCCGTATTTGTCTGCGGTCTTGAGTACTTTGATCCATCTCATTCTGAGTACGTCTTCCGCTGTTTCGAGCTTCCGCTTCTGCTTCTTCAAAATTCTTGCAGTGGCGATGAGCCTTTTGTGGAGGTTCTTATGCTCCGGTGATGTGTCTGGCGTGAGATCATCTGGACTGTTGTTTTCGCCGGGGATGGGTTGCTCGTCCAATTCATCCTGTTCGGACGGTTGCTTGGTGGCATGTCCGTCGTCCACTGGTTCGCCCTGCTCTACGGCTAGGTCTGTATGGGTGCTGTTCTTATCGAGGCGGGACTTCCTGTTTTGGCTGTTTTTCGGGGGAATTATCCTTCGCCGCATCCCGTTGTTCCTCGTTATCGCTTCCTTTTGGTGTATCCACCATGTATACATCGTGAGTTGAAGTGGCTTTCTAGTGCTCTGTGGGCGCTGGTTCTTGGTCATCTCCGGCATCGTCGTCCATACCGTCGATATATTCGGAGTCGAAGCCTAGCATGTCGGTTAAGTCGTCGACAGTGGCTACGAAGTGGGTGGTGGGTGGGTTTTTAATTTCTTCGTCGTCCGCGTCCCAACCGTCTTGGCCATAATCCGGCCAGGGCTCTCCTAATAAAGAGAGACACTTTAGCGAGTTCAGGATGTCGCCAACAGGCGAGTGCTGAAAGATGTTTGCAGCGGTGAACTCCATGATCGGCGCCCAATCGAATTTGATTGGAAGGGGCGCGGGAGGTTCGGAGTCCGGCGAGGAGTCCGGCGCCTCGGAGTCTCGAGCTTCACAAGGGACAGGGTCGGTATTCGGCTCCCTCGCCGTAGAGGTAGCAGCGCCCGAGGCGGTGTCTAGCCACCCATCCTCGATCGGCGCAGTCGGCTCCGAGTTAAGGGTCAGAGCGGACTCTTGTGCGGCCTCCAGGGCACTGTCAGGCAGCAGAGCTAAATCATGCCCATCGTGACGGTGCGGCGCGCTCGGCTGTGGCTCGAATCCGTCGAAGATCAAGTCTCCGCGGATGTTGGCCGTATAGTTCAAACTTCCAAATCTGACCTGGTGGCCAGGGGCGTAGCTTTCGATCTGCTCCAGATGGCCAAGCGAATTGGCCCGCAGTGCAAAGCTGCCGAATACGAAGATCTGTCCGAGGAGAAAAGTCTCACCCAGGACCGCGTCGTTGTTGCTGATCGAAGGAGCCATCGGGCCTATGAGCGACGACACAGAGGAACTCTCAATGAAAGCACCAATGTCAGTGTCAAAACCGGCGGATCTCGGGTAGGGGGTCCCGAACTGTGCGTCTAGGCGGTTGGTAATAGGAGACAAGGGACACGATGTTTTTACCCAGGTTCGGGCCCTCTCGATGGAGGTAAAACCCTACTCCTGCTTGATTGATATTGATGATATGGGTAGTATAAGAGTAGATCTACCACGAGATCAAGGAGGCTAAACCCTAGAAGCTAGCCTATGGTATGATTGTTCTTCGTCCTACGGACTAAAACCCTCCGGTTTATATAGACACCGGAGAGGGCTAGGGTTACACAGAGTTGGTTACAATGGTAGGAGATCTACATATCCGTATTGCCAAGCTGGCCTTCCACGCCAAGGAAAGTCCCATCCGGACACGGGACGAAGTCTTCAATCTTGTATCTTCATAGTCTTGGAGTCCGGCCAATGATGATAGTTCGGCTATCCGGACACCCCCTAGTCCAGGACTCCCTCACTAGTGATTATGCTGTAGGTGCTGTTCTAGGGAAAAGAGTCGATAAGAAATTGAATGTTATCCAGTATGCTAGTAAGACTCTTGACACTGCCCAGAGAAATTATGCTACTACTGAAAAAGAGTTCTTAGCAGTTGTGTTTGCATGTGATAAGTTTAGACCTTATATTGTTGATTCCAAAGTTACTATTCACACTAATCATGCTGCTATTAAATATCTTATGGAAAAGAAAGATAATAAGCCTAGACTCATTAGATGGGTTCTCTTGCTCCAAGAATTTGACTTGCATATTATTGATAGAAAGGGAGCTGAGAACCCCGTTGCAGACAACTTGTCTAGGTTAGAGAATGTTCTTGATGACCCACTGCCTATTGATGATAGCTTTCCTGATGAACAATTAGCGGTCGTTAATACTTCTCGTACTGCTCCTTGGTATGCTGATTATGCCAATTACATTGTTGCTAAACTCATACCGCTTAGCTTCACATACCAGCAAAAGAAAAAGTTCTTTTATGATTTAAGACATTACTTCTGGGATGACCCACACCTTTATAAAGGAGTAGATGGTGTTATTAGACGTTGTGTGCCTGAGCATGAACTGGAACAGATCCTAAGCCAGTGTCACTCTGAATCCTATGGAGGACACCACGCTGGAGACAGAACTGCACACAAGGTACTACAATCTGGTTTTTATTGGCCTACTCTCTTCAAAGATGCTCGTAAGTTTGTCTTATCTTGTGATGAATGTCAAAGAATAGGTAACATTAGTAAACGTCAAGAAATGCCTATGAATTATTCTCTTGTTATTGAACCATTTGATGTTTGGGGCTTTGATTATATGGGACCTTTTCCTGCCTCTAATGGTTATACACATATTTTAGTTGCTGTTGATTACGTTACTAAGTGGGTAGAAGCTATTCCAACTAGTAGTGCTGATCATAACACCTCTATTAAAATGCTTAAAGAAGTTATTTTTCCGAGGTTTGGAGTCCCTGGATATCTTATGACTGATGGTGGTTCACATTTTATTCATGGTGCTTTCCGTAAGATGCTTGCTAAGTATGATGTTAATAATAGAATCACATCTCCTTATCATCCGCAGTCTAGTGGTCAAGTAGAGTTGAGCAATAGAGAGCTCAAATTAATTTTGCAAAAGACTGTGAATAGATCTAGAAAGAATTGGTCCAAAAAACTTGATGATGCATTATGGGCCTATAGAACTGCATACAAAAATCCTATGGGTATGTCTCCATATAAGATGGTTTACGGAAAAGTATGTCATTTACCTCTTGAACTTGAACATAAGGCATATTGGGCTATTAAAGAGCTCAACTATGACTTCAAACTTGCCAGTGAGAAAAGGTTGTTTGATATTAGCTCACTTGATGAATGGAGAACTCAAGCCTATGATAATGCCAAGCTATTCAAAGAAAAAGTCAAGCGCTGGCATGACAAAAGGATACAAAAGCATGAGTTTAACGTAGGAGATTATGTGTTATTATTCAACTCTCGTTTAAGATTTTTTGCAAGAAAACTTCTCTCAAAATGGGAAGGTCCCTACATTATTGAGGAGGTCCATTGTTCTGGTGCCATAAAAATCAACAACTTCGAAGGCACAAAATCCAAGGGTGGTAAACGGTTAAAGAATTAAACATTATATTTCAGGTAATCCTATCAATGTTGAAACAAATATTATTGAAACCGTAACCCCTGAAGAATACATAAGGGACACTTTCCAGAATGTTCCAGACTCCGAAAAGGAATAGGTATGTGGTACGGTAAGTAAACCGACTCCAAAAGAACTCCAATGGCAATTTTTATCAGTTTTGGAATATTTAAGAATTTTAGGAAGAAAGAAGTAGTCCGAAAGGGACACGAGGCTCCCACGAGAGTGGAGGGCGCCCCCCTACTGGGCACGCCCCCCTGTCTCGTGGGCACCTCGTGTGCCTCCCGGACTCCATTTTCTTGCACGTTACGTATTTTGGTCAGTAAAAATTCATTATATATACTCCCGAAGGTTTTGACCACCGTATCACGCAAATATCCTTTGTTTTCGTTTCGAGCTGTTCTGTTTTAGATCTAGACCAATATGTCGTCTCAGGATTCAGAAGGGGAAAGTTGTGTGGCTGATTACCTCGCAGACCCTAAGGTCTACGAGGACTTGGAGCATGATGGCTGCACCTCGAAAGAAGAGGAAGACTATGAGCCTAAAGTAAAGGAGGAGACGAGTTCAGACGAAGACGAAGCCCCACTACCTCAACCTGGCAATATGCATGTGGAGTTCAAGAAGTCAAGCTTCCCTAAGGTCCAATCTATCCCACCACATTTTTTGCAGGACAACAAGGCAGCATTATGCAAAAAGATAATGAAACTTGAGCTCGAGAATGAGGATCTGAGGGAGGAAAATTTTAGCCTCAGACGCAAGCTAGAGAAGAAAAATGCAGTGACTCCACCATCACCACCTCCGAGGACATAATCACATGGGTATGGGCAATCCCCTTGGCAACTGCCAAGCTTCGGGGAGGTGCCCCGGTATCGTATCACCATCACACTCCTATCTTTACCATTTTATTTAGTTCGATGCTTTTAGTAGTATCTTGATCGAGTAGATTGAAGTTTTGATTTCAAGTAGTTTTGAATTTTGCTTTGTGATCTCTTTTTGTAATCGAGTCCATGAGCTATCTATAATAAAGATTAGTGTTGAGTCAAGGGCTTTGCTATGTTGCTATGATCTTGAGAAAGTAGAAAGAATAAAAGAGTTCATATTGATCTTATGGATAGTGATAACTTCACACATAGAAAGTATGAAGCATAAAAATTGTTGAGAGCTGATGAACGTAGTTTTGGTCATCGTTGCAATTAATAGGAAGTGATAAGGAAAGGGGGGTTCACATATAGATATATTATCTTGGACACCTTTTATAATTGGGAGCACTCATTAAGTATGACATGCTAAAAGAGTTGACGTTGGACAAGGAAGACAACGTAATGGTTTATGTTTTCTGACATCTCAGTTAAAGTATATTGTCATTGACCTTCCAAACATGTTGAGCTTGCCTTTCTCCCTCATGCTAGCCAAATTCCTTGCATCAAGTAGAGATACTACTTGTGCTTCCAAATATCCTTAAACCCAGTTTTGCCATGAGAGTCCACCATACCTACCTATGGATTGAGTAAAATCCTTCAAGTAAGTTGTCATGTCGCAAGCAATAAAAATTGCTATCTAAATATGTATGACTTATTAGTGTAGAGAAAATAAGCTTTGTACGATCTTGTTGTGGAAGTAATAAAAGCGACGGACTGCATAATAAAGGTCCACATACAAGGGGCAATATAAAGTGACGTTCTTTTGCATTAAGATTTTGTGCATCAACCCTAAACGCACATGACAACCTCTGCTTCCCTCTGCGAAGGGCCTATCTTTTACTTTATGATTTTACTTTATGCTTTAGTCAAGGTGATCCTCACCTTTCCCTTTTTCATTTTATCCTTTGGCAAGCTCCTCGTGTTTGAAAGATCATGATATATATATATATATATATATATATATATATATATATATATATATATATATATATATATCCAATTGGATGTAAGTTAGCATGGGCTATTATTGTTGACATCACCTAAAGGTGAATACGTTGGGAGGCAACACAATAAGCCCCTATCTTTCTTAGTGTTCGGCTGAAACTCCATAACCACAAGTATTGCGTGAGTGTTAGCAATTATAGAAGACTACAAGATAGTTGAGTATGTGAACTTGCTGAAAAGCTCTATTGTTGACTCTTTCTGATGTTACGATAAATTGCAATTGCTTCAATGACTGAGATTATAGTTTGTTAGTTCCCAATGAAGTTTTTAAACCATACTTGACATTGTGAATTGATTGTTACTTGAGCATAAGAAATCATATGATAAAATCTATATATGTTGCTGTTATAAGAATGATCATGATTCCCTCATGTCCGTATTTTATTTTTATCGACACCTCTATCTCTAAACATGTGGACATATTTTTTCGATTTCGGCTTCCGCTTGAGGACAAGCGAGGTCTAAGCTTGGGGGAGTTGATACGTCCATTTTACAAGGTTTACCATGAAGAGGGGGAATGCTGGCAGCTGGAACTCTGGCTGGAAAGGGAGCAAACATTGGAAACCTATTCTGCACAGCTCCAAAAGTCCTGAAACTCCACGAAACATCTTTTTGGAATTTATAAGAATTATTTAGCGAAAGAAATACACCAGGGGCCCCACACAATGTCCAGGAGACAGGAGGGCGCCCCCCTATAGGGCGCGCCCCCTATCTCCTGGGCCCCCTGGTGGGCCTCTGGTGTCCATCTTCTGCTATATCATCGCTTTCACCCTGGAAAAAATCGTGGGCAAGCTTACGAGACGAAACTCAGCCGCCACGAGGCGGAACCTTGGCGGAATCAATCTAGGGCTCCGGCAGAGCTGTTCTACCGGGGACACTTCCCTCCGGGAGGGGGAAATCATCACCAACGTCATCACCAACGATCCTCTCATCGGGAGGGGGTCAATCTCCATCAACATCTTCACCAGCACCATCTCCTCTCAAAACCCTACTTCATCTCTTGTATCCAATCTTGTATCAAAACCACAAATTGGTACCTGTGGGTTGCTAGTAGTGTTGATTACTCCTTGTAGTTGATGCTAATTGGTTTACTTGGTGGAAGATCATATGTTCAGATCCTTTATGCATATTATTACTCTTCTGATTATGAACATGAATATGCTTTGTTAGTAGTTACGTTTGTTCCTTAGGACATGGGTGAGGTCTTGCTATTAGTAGTCATGTGAATTTGGTATTCGTTCGATATTTTGATGAGATGTATGTTGTCTTTTCCTCTAGTGGTGTTATGTGAACGTCGACTACATGACACTTCACCATTATTTGGACCTAGAGGAAGGCATGGGGAAGTAATAAGTAGATGATGGGTTGGTAGAGTGACAGAAGCTTAAACCCTAGTTTATGCGTTGCTTCGTTAGGGGCTGATATGGATCCATATGTTTAATGCTGTGGTTAGGTTTACCTTAATACTTCTTTTGTAGTTGCGGATGCTTGGAATAGGGTTTAATCATAAGTGGGATGCTTGTCCAAGTTAGGGCAGTACCCAAGTACCGGTCCACCCACATATCAAATTATCAAAGTACCGAACGCAAATCATATGAACGTGATGAAAACTAGCTTGACGATAATTCCCAATGTGTCCTCGGGAGCTCCTTTTTCATTATTAGAAATTGTCCAGGCTTATCCTTTGCTACATAAAGGATTGGGCCACCTTACTGCACTTTACTTACTTTATTTACTTTTTACTCGTTACCATTTATCTTATCACAAAACTATCTATCACCTACAATTTCAGTGCTTGCAGAGAAAACCTTACCGAAAACCGCTTATCATTTCCTTCTGCTCCTCGTTGGGTTCGACACTCTTACTTATCGAAAGGACTACGATTCATCCCCTACACTTGTGGGTCATCAATACTTGAGGTGACAATGGAGTATCTAGGTGACATTAGGGTTTTGGTTGATTTGTGTCTTAAGGTGTTATTCTAGTATGAACTATATGATAGATTGAACGGAAAGAATAGCTTCGTGTTATTTTACTACGGACTCTTGAATAGATCAAGCAAAAAGGATAACTTTGAGGTGGTTTCGTACCCTACCATAATCTCTTCGTTTGTTCTCCACTATTAGTGACTTTGGAGTGACTCTTTGTTGCATGTTGAGGGATAGTTATATGATCCAATTATGTTATTATTGTTGAGAGAACTTGCACTAGTGAAAGTATGAACCTTAGGCCTTGTTTCCTAGCATTGCAATACCGTTTATGCTCACTTTTATCATTAGTTACCTTGCTGCTTTTATATTTTCAGATTACAAAAACCTATATCTACCATCTATATTGCACTTGTATCACCATCTCTTCACCGAACTAGTGCACCTATACAATTTACCATTGTATTGGGTGGGTTGGGGACACAAGAGACTCTTTGTTATTTGGTTGCAGGGTTGTTTGAGATATACCATCTTCATCCTACGCCTCCCACGGATTGATAAACCTTAGGTCACCCACTTGAGGGAAATTTGCTACTGTCCTACAAACCTCTGCACTTGGAGGTTCAATAACGTCTACAATAAGAAGGTTGCGTAGTAGACATCATGCCTCAGGGTGGCATCCCAACCATTAGTAGCTATCATAAGCAAGCATGAAGAATCACCTCACCGTGAATTCTACAAGACAGACTATGAACATGGGAGACGAGCGTCCATTCACCACACAGAAAATATGGTGGATAAAAAATGAAGACCTAGATGATGAGACCTTCTTTAGGTCCTTCCTAGTAGCACTGGCTACTCATGTAGCACGTGGAACTGGAAAGATTGTGTCTTTGGAGTATCTTGGCAGTCTTGAAGTTGTTTCCGAGGTTTATGAGTATGCGTGGGGAGATTGAATCACTCAGTATCACATCCACTTTTCTTCCCTCCCACTTCATCTTGAAATATTGTGCCTTTGGAGTATCTTGGCAGTCTTGAAGTTGTTTCTGAGGTTTGTGAGTATGCGTGGGGAGATCGAATCACTCAGTATCACATCCACTTTGCTTCCCTCCTACTTCATCTTTACTGCTTCCAGCATAAAAACACTTGAAATCTCTCCTGATAATATGGTCACAACCCTTCTTTTGTGACCTTTTGGTGTAAGAAATCCTCGTCCCGGAACCAAGCTTCTTTGCTTAGTCCTTATACACCTTATGTGCTTCCTCCAGGGTGTCAAACAGAAGACCTACGTAGGGAGCCATTGGTCGAAGAGTTGTTGCATCATCAACAAATGGTGTATATCCTTAAAAAAACAAATGGTGTATATGTGTCTCCTTCGACGTCTTCCATGACATCATCCTGTGAAAAATCATTTAACAACAACATTCACATTAAAATCGACACACAACTGTATGCTACATTAACTAGTTCAAAGCACATGATGCAATATGAGCGAATGCTTCATTCAGGAATCATAAATGTAATGGCCTGATACTTGTCCAGCAACTACGAACCATTCATACTCGAATCAAATATACATGGGACTATAATGGATATATAACACACACACACACGCACGCACGCACACACACATCGAATTACAATGAATGCTGAAAACACATGACATGGCTGAACCTACTCAACATGGTAATTTCAAGCTTCTACCATGCAACTGCAGTGCATCACATACATACTCAAAAAGCTTTCAACAAAATATTAACAGAATATCTTCCAGAAATTAACAACCCCCTGTACAGATGGTGATGCTTCCTACTAGAGAAATACCCATCCACCAACAAGTATGCATCATACGAACTTGATTTTCGTCACGTGAATAAAAAACAATATGTACGCTCATCCATTTACCTCTTCATCTCCATTGTTGACAACCGGAGGATTTCAAATCTGCCGATGAAACCCAGATGCAACATCTCCTGCAACTTCTGAACTCCTGCCAGACCACCAACCATCTCATACACCGGTAGTCCAGTAGGACGACACACATCTGGAATAGGGATACCGCGGCACTCAATCTCACGGGTTAGTGCGTCATTTTTGCATTAACTGGACATAAGCATCTACTCTAGGAAGCAACCTAGAATTGATGAAGAAGAAACACATGGAGAGTTACCCCCAATAGTGGTGTGCGTTCGTTGCGGGAGCAGTTACAAACGAGGAAGCACGTAATTAGTGCCTGAAACATCCTCTCTCGCGAGTCATGGGAACAACGCATCGAACACCCCTGGTTGTTCACATCCAACGATAGATGACTAGTCTAATGGATGACACCATCAGTAGCCTGATGCCTATTTGATATTGAAGGAAATATGCCGTAGAGGCAATAATAAAGTTGTTATTTTATATTTCCTTATTCATGACAAAAGTTTATTATTCATGCTAGAATTGTTAAACCTTGATACATGTGTGGATACATAAACAAACACCGTGTCCCTAGTGAGCCTCTACTAGACTAGCTCATTGATCAAATGTGGAATAGTTTCACAACTCATGCCACCTAGAACATCACAGCGTAATGGTGTGTCCGAACGTCGTAATCGTACTTTATTAGATATGGTGCGATCTACGATGTCTTTCACCGATTTACCATTATCGTTTTTGGGTTATGTTGGGGATATTACCACTAGGCGTAAACCGGCTTACTTGGGCCGGGTTAGCTTCATTAGTGGTATAAACAGATGAAGGCCCAAGGCCTGTAGTTGATTTAGAACCTGTAGCCGTAAACCGGCCTAAAGTATAACTTGTGTTGTAAGTTAGGAATAGAGAGGAACCAACCGGGATACGAGTATGAACCGGTTGGGACTCTATGGACCGACGGGCGTCCCTGTGTATATAAGGGGACGACCCGGCGGCGGTTCAGGACAGACAACCACTACTCGAGCCTAGGCGAAGCTTGTTTGCTCCCTAGCCATCGAGACCACATCAATTCCATCACAACTAGACGTAGGCTTTTACCTTCATCGAAGGGGCCGAACTAGTATAAACCCTCGTGTCTTTGTGTCCGCTTTAAACCCCTTCAAGTAAACCCGTAGCGATGGCTCCACGACTAAGTCCTTTTACTAGGACATCTGCCGTGACAAATCCACGACAGTTGGCGCCCACCGTGGGGCTATCGCACGATGGTTTGACGATCTTGGAGGGCAAGCTCAAAGGACTCGAAGGCTATGCTATGGGCCGGATGACCAAGAGTCGTTGTGGCAAGATCTACATCGACGACGCAGGATGGGGTCCCGAGGCCGATTCGATCGAGCACGGGTACCGGGTCCCCTTTGGTGGCATACACATTTTCATCGGCAAGATCGGTGAACCTGGGCCTAAGCCGGACATCTGCATCGACCTCGTCGAGACGGCTCAGCGTGCGAGATCTACCTAGGCTAAACCGGCCGTGAAGCGTGCCTTCGTTGGAGTCATCCACGGAGGAGAGCGTGAGGACGAGTCAGAACACGTTAGCGAGACCGTCGTCTATTGCGGCGACGAGTCCTCGACCGGAGAGACTGAATCACTATACCAGTTGCAAGACGACCAGGTTAGGGGCTGTTCCGATGGCGACAGTATTTCAGACCCACCGGGCCAGGTCAACCGGGTTAGAATATTCATGGCCGGCACCCAGGCGGCGAATCACTCTTCGACCGCCGCAGTGATGCTCTCCGGATCAGCAGCGGCAGCGGCAGCAGGGGCAGGAGGCCTTGTGCGCCCGCCGGTTCAAGTTCTATCTGATCTGTTTGATGCACTAGCTGTGCTTATGGCAGAGGCCAATCCGGCGGATCAGGATGCCCATGATGCAGAGATTGCAAAGGTGAGAGAGCAGATCGTGCAAGCCAAAGCGGATCTGGCAGCAGAAAAAGACAGGACGGCGGCAGAGCGGGCCGCTTTGGACGCCCAGGCCTATAAGCTCATGCTTGACCAGAACGCATCACAGGAGGTCTTGAAGCGGAAGCACAGATCACGCCTGCCGTTAGGGTTCGACCCCCGAAATCTCTTTCACACTCCAGGAGCTGGTCCCAGTAATCCGCCGCAGTACCTGGAGACAAACTGGATTGAGGCACCAGGACCAGGGGCGACGGTCCAACCTCGCCTGATGGAATCTCCTCAACAGAACATTGTGGTTCCTCCAACGGTCCAGACGCCCCCGGGTCATTATTCTAATCCTATGGACAACCTTGTTGCAGCCGCCGCACGGTTAGAGGCTATCCCAGTCGAAGGGGACTCTCCGCAAGCGACAGAGACGCGCCGGGTTAAGGAGCTTCTCCGAACCGCGCTGATTCAGCAGGAAGCATATTCGTACAGCCGTGATCGGATTCACTCCACGCCCCGTCCAAGCCGGAGCTATAGCAGGTGCATGGATGAACAGACCATATAGAGCAATGCGCGAGGCCGTGAAGCGGCCCGTGGCAATAACCCGGCAGGTGGTGTTCGCGATGCTCAGGATGTGGTGGACCGGGCCCGGGCACGAAGGGAGGCCGAGTTAGCAGCACAGAATGATGCAGGTCAACTTACACCAGTTCGTCCTACCACCTCCGCGGGACCAAGGGTCGCATCCGCTTTGGGAGTGCCTTGTTTAATCCTCGCTTTACGCAATGTGCGCCCGCCCAAAGATTTCAAGGGTTCGCACAAGGTGCCGAATTACACCGCTGATTTATCTCCCGAAGCGTGGGTAGAGAGTTATGAGATGGCCATGGAGATGCTAGATGTGGATGAGACCGCGTGTGCAAAATACTTCACCATGATGCTTGAAGGCACGGCTCGTACTTGGTTGAAGAGCCTGCCGCCCAATTCTATCAGCTCATGGGCCCAGTTGCGGGCCCGGTTTATCCAGAATTTCAAGGATACATGTAAGCAGCCCAAGTCCATAGTAGACCTGGCGGCTTGTGTCCAGGAGGACGGAGAATCAACGACCCATTGGGTGCGCCACGTTTCGGAAGTTTTTCACTCGTCTGACAGGATCAATGCTGACTCTGCGATCTTAACACTGGAAGGCAACTGCCGGTTTAAGCCTTTAAAATTGAAATTGGGATGCATGAAGCGGTTCTGTAATGACATGGGAACTCTCATGGCCGCTTTAGTGAAGTATGCTGATTCGGACAGTACCAAGGATCCCGAGACTAATGATGATGAAGCAGGGAAGGGAAAGAAGAATAGCAACTCCAAGGGGCAACACTACAAATCGACGGGTTATCGAAATGGAGGCAAGCGAAAGGCGGATGGCAGCATAGATTTTGTGGCTAACACTAGTGTACAGGACAGGGGGCAGCGGCGCAGAGGTAAAGCGGCAAATCGTAATGGGGCTCCCAATCCTAACGCAGATCGTTTGAATTATTTGTTGAACCAGCCTTGCCCAAAGCACGGGACGAAGGAGGCGCTGGCTAACCACCTTTGGAAGGATTGTTATATTATGCAGGAGTTTAAAAACTCTAATGCCTTCCGGTATGACCGCGGGTCAGGTGGTGGTTCAGGATCCGGTTTTCATGGGTCGGGCCACGATGGAGCTTCCGGTTCAGGTCTCAATCAGGGCGGTCACAACAACCAGAATAATCAGAACGGCCAGCAGCAACAGCAGCAGCAGACGGGTTATCAGAGCTAGCCAAAACAGTTGAACAATGGGCAATATCATGTTTTCACAACTAGCTTGGATAAACGCGACCCAAAACTCCACAAGCGAGCGGTGAATTCTATTGAACCGGCCTTACCACGTTACTTACGCTGGTCGGAGCAGCCTATCGTGTGGAGCAGAGAGGATCACCCGCCCCGGGTTGATAATCCGGGCCAACTAGCATTAGTGGTAGACCCTCAGGTGGGGGGTTATAAATTCACCAAGGTACTCATGGATGGAGGGAGCAGTATTAACATACTATACTATGAGACATTCCGCCGCATGGGTCTAACAGACAAGGATCTCAGACCGTCTAATACGGTGTTCCATGGTGTGGTGCCTGGCAAATCTGCATATCCTATTGGTAAGATAGCCCTGGATGTGGCTTTTGGGGATGAACACGATTCCCGGTCTGAAAAACTAACCTTTGAGGTGGTGAAGATCCGGAGCCCGTATCATGCCTTGTTTGGGCGGCCGGCTTATGCCAAGTTCATGGCGCGGCCTTGTTATATCTACTTGCAGCTCAAGATGCCGGGTTACAAGGGGACAATAACGGCTCATGGGAGCCGTAAGGTCGCTTTGGAATGTGAGGAAGGTGATGCGGCTTATGCAGAGTCGGTCTGTGCCACAGAGGAGTTGAAGTACTATAAGGACAATGTTGATCCGGCGGATATGACCCCTTTGAAGAAGCCAACTACAGAGCATGATTCGAATCTGAAGTTCAAATCGGCAGCTGAGACCAAGCTTGTTGACTTCGTGCCCGGTGATTCGTCTAAGCAGTTCACTGTCAGTGCCAATCTGGATCCCAAATAGGAAAGCACGCTCATCGAGTTCATCCGTGAGAATCGGGACATTTTTGCATGGAAACCGTCCGACATGCCAGGTGTACCGAGGGAACTTGCTGAGCACACTCTTAATGTGGATCCTAAGTATAAACCGGTGAAAGAATTCCTCCGCCGGTTTAACGAAGAAAGGCGCAAAGCCATTGGAGAGGAAGTGGCCAGGCTTTTAGCAGCTGGCTTTATCATTGAGGTGTTCCATCCAGAGTGGCTTGCTAATCCGGTGTTGGTTCTTAAGAAAAACGGCACTTGGCGTATGTGTGTGGATTACACGGATCTTAACAGGGCTTGTCCAGTGGATCCTTTTGCCCTCCCCCGCATTGACCAGATCATTGATGCCACGGCGGGTTGTGAGCGTTTGAGTTTTTTGGATGCATACTCGGGATATCATGAGATCAAAATGGCGGTTAAGGACCAGGAGAAAACAGCATTTATTACTCCCTTTGGAGCCTTCTGCTATGTATCTATGCCCTTTGGGCTCAAGAGTGCCCAAGCCACCTATCAACGGTGTGTACAGAATTGCCTGCATAAACAGATCGGCCGCAATGTGCACGCCTATGTGGATGATATTGTAGTGAAGTCAAGGCAAAAGGAGAAGCTGGTGGATGATTTGAAGGAAACCTTTGACAACTTGCGAGTTTACAAGATGATGCTTAATCCGGCCAAGTGTGTCTTTGGTGTTTCGGCAGGCAAGTTACTGGGTTTCCTGGTGTCTAACAGAGGAATTGAGGCTAATCCGGAGAAGATTACGGCTATTACCTCCCTGGCTAAACCGAAGTGTATCAACGATGTTCAGTGTTTGGCGGGCCGAATCGCCGCACTGAGCCGGTTTATCAGCCGTCTCGGAGAGAAGGCCATCCCTTTGTACCAAATGCTGAGGAAGACAGACCATTTCGTCTGGAGTCCGGCTGCTGATGAAGCATTTGAGGACTTGAAGCGGCAATTAGCCAATCCGCCTGTTCTTGCAGCTCCGGTCGACAAGGAGCCACTATTATTATACGTAGCAGCCAATGCTCGGGCAGTTAGCGTGGCTATTGTGGTGGAACGCAAGGAGGCAAGCAAGGAATATCCGGTTCAGCAGCCGGTTTATTATATCAGCGAGGTGCTTATTGAATCCAAGCAAAGGTATCCGCATTGGCAGAAGCTGGTCTATGGTGTCTTCATGGCCAGCCGGAAGTTGAAGCAGTATTTTCAAGGGCACCCCATCACAGTGGTCAGTTCAGCTCCCTTGGGTGATATCATACAGAACCGGGAGGCGACTGGCCGGATTGCCAAGTGGGCTATAGAGCTTGGGCCACACGGACTGAAGTATGTACCTCGGACGGCGGTGAAGTCTCAAGCACTTGTTGATTTCATCAATGACTGGACGGAGTTACAAGCACCAGAGGAGAAGCCGGATCACACATATTGGACTATTCATTTTGATGGATCCAGGCAATTGGAAGGCTCGGGGGTTGGAGTCGTATTAACTTCCCCACGAGGTGATAAGTTTTGTTATGTTCTCCGCTTAATGTTCCCTTGTACTAATAATGCAGCTGAGTACGAAGCCTTGCTCCATGGTCTCCGGATGGCTAAAGAGATGAATTTAAGCCGGGTTAAGTGCTTCGGTGACTCGGACCTCGTGGCTCAACAGGTGTCTGGCACTTGGGATTCTAAGGACCCGCTCATGGCTGCATATCGTCGGGAAGTGGATAATATTGCGGGTTGCTTCAAGGGTTATCAAGTGGATCATGTGGACCGTCGGAAGAATGAAGCGGCGGACGCTTTAAGCCGGTTGGGCTCTCAGCGCAAACCGGTCCCGCCTAATGTCTTTCTGGACGTGTTGCACAACCCGTCAGTCAAGCTCCCAGGTGAAGCGGATTTGGCTATTCCTGATCCGGAGGCTCAATTGGTAGCAGCCCTGCATGTTATTCCGGATTGGACAGTTCCTTATCTTGCGTACATGAACCGGGGGGAGTTACCAGAGGATGAGATTCTAGCCAGGCAGATAGTCCGGCGATCCAAGTCTATGACGATTGTCAATGGTGAATTGCATCATTGCAGTGTATCAGGGGCGTTTCAACGTTGTGTTTCTCCTGAGGAAGGCTGTGAAATCTTAAGAGAAATCCATGAAGGGGATTGTGGACACCACGCCGGTTCAAAGTCTCCGGTAGCAAAGGCGTTTCGTCACGGGTTCTACTGGTTGACAGCGCATGCTGATGCGGAGGACTTGGTTAAACGGTGTGATGGATGTCAGAAATTTTCAAGGCGTGCTCATGTGCCGGCTCAAGAATTGTGGATGATCCCAATAACGTGGCCGTTTGCAACTTGGGGGCTGGATATGGTCGGACCTTTTAAAAGATCCAAGGATAAGAAAACCCACCTTTTGGTGGCAGTTGACAAATTTACCAAGTGGGTTGAAGCGAAGCCTGTTAGCAAGTGTGATGCAGCAACAGCGGTGCAGTTCATCAAAAAGGTGATTTTCCGGTTTGGCTTTCCACATAGTATCATTACTGACAATGGTACCAATTTATCCAAGGGCGCTATGAAGGGGTTCTGTGAACGTGAGCACATCCGACTTGACGTGTCGTCAGTAGCACACCCCCAGTCCAATGGACAGGCAGAACGAGCTAATCAAGAGATCTTGCGAGGCATCAAACCCCGGCTTATGGTCCCATTGCAAAGAACACCAGGATGTTGGGTTGAAGAACTACCATCTGTGCTATGGAGTATCAATACTACGCCAAACCGATCCACAGGATATACACCATTTTTCATGGTCTACGGAGCAGAGGCAGTCCTCCCTAGTGATATCCGGCACGATTCGCCTCATGTGGCAGCTTATGTTGAAGCGGACAATGCGACAGCACGGCAAGACGCTTTGGACCTATTGGACGAGGAGCGTGATATAGCGGCTGCCCGTTCGGCGATTTACCAACAAGATCTTCGTCGCTATCACAGTCGCCGGGTTAGAACCAGAACTTTTCACGAAGGAGATTTGGTGCTTCGACTCATCCAAGACCAGACAGATATGCACAAGTTATCCCCACCTTGGGAGGGACCTTTCGTAGTCAGCAAGAATCTGCACAACGGGTCGTACTATCTGATTGATATTCGAGAGCATAAAGACTCACGCACATCAGAGGAAGAGACCAACAGGCCGTGGAACATAGCTCATCTTCGGCCTTACTATACTTGAGCCATCGGCTCTATCTATGTACATATCATGATAGTGTATATATTATCTTTGATATAATAAAACCGGAGCCTCAGCTAAAGCTGGGTCTCTGTCTTTTCTTATCATGCGTGGTTACATGGAGTGGTTCTGTTTTTAAAGCGGCCTCCGGTTTACCCCTTGACATTTGCTTTTTTATATATCACTTGGGGCCTTGGTCGTGTCCGAACCAACGCGACACCTTTTGATAGGCGACAGCCACCAGATCACTTGGGGACATGGTCAAGTCTGAACCAGTCACGCCTCTTGATCGGCCTAAGGCCACAAAATCACTCGGGGGCTTGGTCGAACCCGAAGCATTGCCACGCCTCTTGATTGGCATATATGCCACGGTTTCATTTGGGGACCTGGCTGACTTGAATCATTGTCACTCCTATTGGGGGCTTGGTCCTGTCCGACCATGGTAACACCATCTGATCAGCTCAGTATAGCATATTTTTGCAAACGGTCTTTATCATTGCCTTTGCTTCCATGTTATTTTCATGGCCTATTTTTTCTTTGTTTTTGTTGAATTTCTTTTATGTCAACAACACCTTTTTTCCGGTTCAGCCGATGGATTTGATTCCCCTTTAATCCGAAGAAGTATGCCCGGTTTACCTTTTTCTTGTTAACATCATGGAGTAACAAGGGGGTTCGTATTGACTCAGTACGGTTTATACGGGAGCTGTTTTCTCCCCCCTTTTTTGACGGTAATGGTTTATAGAACCTCCGCTTCAAGCTTGGCTAAGCCAGCTTCATGCCCAGACATGGCAGGTATTTTGTATCACCTATTTGTTACATTACTGATACACATATCAAGATCATAAACCGGCTGGCGGTATAACCGCCACCGAAGTTCAAATTTTTCTGATTGCGGGAAATATGAATTGAGGTTTTTCGGACAAAAGCTTCAGTACTTATGCACGGAGGCATATTCAAGGTAGAAGTATTAACTATCCTATTACAAGGCAACACGGTGCCCAAATAAGATCATTGTTATTTTGGAAAGATGCCAAAGGCAGCTATCCAAACCGGCTTCCAGTTCAAGCCTGCTCCTCGTCATCCGCCGCTTTAGCTTCCTCGTCTCTATCCATTGGCTGGAAATCAACAGTGGTCCAGTCGATTCCCATTAAAGCTTGGAAAACAGCCTCTTCATGGATCAGGGAAGACGGTTCAATATCAGGAGCGTAAGTATGCTTACGGATTGGAGGAATCAGATTCTCCGCTTCAAGAGTTGGGGCAGGCACTCGCTTGTTCTGATCGTTGTATTGCGCTTGATAATGCGTCAAGTCGGCCTCTTCAGCTAATTGACAAGCCAGAGGGCGCACTGCACGGTTTATTACCCTCAAATCATCTTCGTTGAATTCAGAGCCATCTTCCTTCAGGCTGGGATAGCCTTGAGCTGCCTCCACAGGGTCGAAATCTGGCACCCATGCCTTTGCCCGGATCAAGGCGTTAATAGCTCCGGTTCGAGCAGCGGATTTTTTCAGCTCCTCAATCCGGGCCGGAAGCATTGACAACCTGTTAAGAGTGTCCTGGATTAAAGAGGGTGCCGGGTTGTTATGAGAGGCTGTGGTGATGATCCGCTGGGCTCCGGTATATAGTTGTTCCACTAAGGTGTAGGCAGCCTTCAGTTTTTTCCGCACATCGGATCCTAAGTGCCCGATGCGTGTACCTGCAACAATACAGGGACGGTCTCAAACCAGATTTATAATACAGCAGGTTCAAGTTATCACAGAAGTTAAAAGGAGCTTACCAAAGATCGCAGCGGTCATGGAGTGTATTTGCCGCTTTACGGTCGTGAGTTCATCCACCACCGGTTTAAGGGCAGCTTCAGCATTTTCAGCTCTTTTGGTTAAAGCGGCCTTCTCAATGGCCCAATCAGCCCGCTCTTTCTTGAAGCCTTCCTTCAGCTGTTCAGCGATGCTCAAGGCGCTGGTTAATTCTTCCCTTGCCTTGTCTGTTTCAGCCTGTTGGGTTTTCAAGATCTCCTGCAAATCGGCAATCCGGTCCTCCTTGATTCTCACCTCAGCCTGCATACAGACAGCATACAGACAGCATTTCTTAAACAAGCAGTCCAAGAAATTGAAGTATCAACCACATAACAAAGTTATACGCCTGATACTTGGGGGCTAATGCACCTTCAATTTTCATATGTTACTAGATTGCAAAGTCCCAAGTTCAATACAGGTATTCAACTTGGCACTTGGGGGCTAATGGATATTTGATCAAATTATGTTCTAAGGATAGTTTTCAATCGGAGCCCCGGTTTAATTATGCTAAGTTAAACCGGCCCTTGGGGGCTATATTGATGGATTTCAAAGTGTTGAGGATCGTATTCAAGTCCCGGTTTGACGAAGGTTACAAACCGACCCTTGGGGGCTAGGAGGATTGATACAATGGCAGTAAGTAAAGAAGTAAGTTACCTCAAATTTATCCCTCATCATCTTTACCAGACCAGCTTCACAGTCACGGCTAGTATAAAGCCGGTTTAAATAGCTGGAATGAAGATCTTGGGCACTCAGAGCAGCATATGTCTCCAGTTCAACATCCCATTTTCCTTTGTTCAGAGCGGAAAAATCCTCTTTTACGGTATGCTTGGTTAAGGTGACAGGATTCCCGGGTTCAAAGCGGCCTACACCGGTAATCACAACATCATCATCTTTGGACTCGCCGGTTTGTGTTGGTACGGTCGGTTTGTCAGCAGGACTGTGGGATTTCTCAATCCGGACGGAGCTGGCAGGCGGGTCAGCAGAGACTGAAGTATTAATAGGCCTCTCTTCGGGAATAGCATCATCTTGCAAAAAAGGATCATTGGGAATATCCTCAGGAGCAAACGCTTCAAGATCTGGCGCTTTGTCATGTTCTGGGGCTACATCTTCTTCAGCCGCTTTATCCAGGCGGGCCTTCTTGCTTGGTTTAGGTTTGGCCCTGAAAGAAAAATAAAGAGTCAAGGAAAAGCATAAGCCATTACACAGTATACTGGAAGCATATGTTCAGCTTAGCTTACCCAAGAACCGTTTTCAATGGTGGCAGCTGAGTGGCCGATGATTCACCAGAAGATGAATGAGAAGTAACCTGATAATCGGAGTCGGATGGATTAAGAGGTTGACGGAAGAAACCCGCTTTAGGATTTAAATAAATAAAAAGGTCGGAGACCTCGGAGCGGCGTTTTCGAACCGGACTGTTTGGTAAACCGGCGGAGGTAACTACCTGGCCACTGTGCCGGGTTGTGCGGCGAGCTTCATGTTGCTGAGTCTTCATAAGAAATTTGGGATCCAAATAAGCAAGAGGATGAGAAAATTTAACTTTCCGGTTTGCCTGGCGAAATTTTGGCAAAGGCAAGATTTCTGAATCGGAAGAGAGAATAGTTACCTCAGCGAATTCCGCATTGCTGGCTTCAGCGTCGTCCTGACAAGCATCATCATCAATAAGGCGTGTAAAAAGTAAGCCAAGTGAATCAAGTTCTACCTCAAGGTCCGGGTTACCCACATCATCATCAATAGCTGGATAAGATGAAGCGGTGGTTTTTCTCTTGTGAGCTGGCTTCTTGATAACCTTGGTCTTGGGCCGGGTTGACCGCCCTGCCTTCTCCGTTTTGTCTTGTGGAAGCTTCTTGCTCCAAAATGGATTATCACCCTGGATTAGCAGTAATTAAATGTCAGACGGATAAAGCAGTAACAGGTTCAACAATAGAGCAATTAAAATCCTACCGCTGGCGGTTTGTTGGTGGTGCAGTAAGGAAGCAGACCGGTTTGAGCACAGAGGTGCTCCGGTTCATTCAACATCTTCTTTACAGAATCTGTGACTTCATCATTGGAGAGTTGGATTTTAGTGTGTCGGAGTGGGTCATCGACGCTATCAGTATACTTGCACATCAAACTGGAGCGCCGGCTCAGAGGCAGTATGCTCCATGATATCCAACAGCGTGCAAGGTCTATTCCCGTTAAACCGTTGGCCATAAAGGATCGGAGTTTGGACAGTTGCGGAGCATATTTAATTCTCTCCTTGGCGCTTAATCTTTGTGGAAAAGGGTGAGTGTTGCTGAGCCGTTCCGGACGGAAGCCAGGCAAGGGATTTTCATTCTCAGGGGAGGTATCTTTGCAATAAAACCAAGTTGCATTCCACTCCTTGGGGTGAGTATGAAGTTTGACATGGGGATAAGTGATCTCCTTCCTCTTCTGAATGGCCATGCCGCCCAATTCAGTATTGGGGCCGCCGGTAAATTCAGTGCGACAGTTTAAATGGAAGCAATCTCTAAACAACTCGACTGAAGGCTCCTCTTGAAGGTATACCTCAGAGAGCACTTGAAAGTGACATAGATTGGTAACGGAATAGGGGCCAATATCCTGTGGACGGAGCTGAAAATTGGCTAACACATCCCGGTAAAATTTAGAACCGGGCGGTTTGAAGCCCCGGGCCAAGTGATCTGCAAAGACCACAACCTCTCCCTCTTGAGGTGTGGGAGGACATTCATTTCCAGGAACCCTCCAGTGGATCGTATCTTTGTTGTCTAAAGCGCCGATCAGGACTAGATCATCCAACTGAGATTCTGTGACGCGAGAGGGAACCTAATTGCACTCATACACTTGTTTGGCCATGGTGAGATCTACAAGAAATAGGTGATCCGGTTTAAGAATATGTGGATAAAAGAAGGTGTTGGTCTGAACAACGCTAAACCGGAGGCAATACCAATAAACCGGTCTTCTACGATGCGGCATTATATGGATTCTGGCGGTTCAACAAGGGGACTAATGGTATATACCGGTTTAATAACTTTTTTCCATGATAAGTTAAACCGCCTGACCTAGACATCGGAAGCAATTGAAGTTGTGGACAGCTAGATATGCAGAAACAGGTTTCACAAGATCGTATTACAGCCGCGGATCTACAGCAAGCTCACAAAAATAGAAAATATTCCGAAGAGTAAGGCAGAACGGAAGTGAACCATTAAGCGGGTATGTGCGTGATATCTATGGACTTAGATGAGAAATTACAGGCGGATGCTTAAAGATTACTACTAAACACAGCAGGGGTTCACAGATTCATTCAAGAGTCAGAGAACAAGTATGAGCAAGCGACGAACACAGCGCGAACATGAAACCCTAAGAACAGATCTAGGTCAAGAAGAGGAGAAAGCTTATTGGAAACGGAGAAGATGCGGAAGGATACCGCAATGCTCTGGTGCGTTCAGGTTGATGCAGCGGCCCAAGACGAAGCAGAGGTCGACGGCGGTGGCGGAGCTCCAAGGCTGGCGATGCGAGGAAGACGAAGAAGAAGGGACGAAGGGAAAGGAAAGGAAATGACCCTTCGGTCTTATTTATAAGGCAACAGAGTTAGGTCAAGCGCGCGAATCCAGGAGCTATTGTTAAAGGAGGGCGTTATAAATGATAAATTTCACGATGACGTCATGCCGGTTTACAGCAACCAGAAATGATGACGACATGACGGTTTACCAATTACCAGAAGATGTCCAAGACACAAGATTTTGTGAAGGATTGACATGAACCGGTTCAAATCAATCTGGGGCCTAATGTTGGGGATATTACCACTAGGCGTAAACCGGCTTACTTGGGCCGGGTTAGCTTCATTAGTGGTATAAACAGATGAAGGCCCAAGGCCTGTAGTTGATTTAGAACCTGTAGCCGTAAACCGGCCTAAAGTATAACTTGTGTTGTAAGTTAGGAATAGAGAGGAACCAACCGGGATACGAGTATGAACCGGTTGGGACTCTATGGACCGACGGGCGTCACCCGTGTATATAAGGGGACGACCCGGCGGCGGTTCAGGACAGACAACCACTACTCGAGCCTAGGCGAAGCTTGTTTGCTCCCTAGCCATCGAGACCACATCAATTCCATCACAACTAGACGTAGGCTTTTACCTTCATCGAAGGGGCCGAACTAGTATAAACCCTCGTGTCTTTGTGTCCTCTTTAAACCCCTTCAAGTAAACCCGTAGGGATGGCTCCATGACTAAGTCCTTTTATTAGGACATCTGCCGTGACAAATCCACGACAGGTTATGCATTAGAGATAGTTGCATTAACGTTAAATAGGGCACCGTCTAAATCCGTTGAGACGACACCGTATGAACTGTGGTTTGGCAAGAAACCTAAGCTGTCATTCTTAAAGTTTGGGGTTGCGACGCTTATGTCAAAAGGCTTCAGTCTGATAAGCCCGAACCCAAATCAGAGAAGTGCTTCTTCATAGGATACCCTAAGGAAACAATTGGGTACAACTTCTACCACATATCCGAAGGCAAGATCTTTGTTGCCAAGAATGGAACCTTTTTAGAGGAGTTTCTGTTGAAAGAAGTGAGTGGGAGGAAAGTAGAACTTGATGAGGTAATTGTACCTTCTCTCAATTTGGAAAGTAGCACATCAGAGAAATCTGTTCCTGTGATGCCTACACCAAATGGAGAGGAAGCTAATGATGATGATCATGAAACTTCTGATCAAGTTACTACTGGATTTCGTAGGTCAACCAGAACACATTTCACACCAGAGTGGTATGGTAATCCTGTCCTGGAAGTCATGTTATTAGACCATGGCGAACCTACAAACTATGAAGAAGCTATGATGAGCCCAGATTCTGACAGAAGGCTTCAGGCCATGAAATCTGAGATAGGATCCATGCATAAGAACAAAGTGTGGACTTTGGTGGACTTGCCCGATGATTGGCAAGCCATAGAGAATAAATGGATCTTCAAGAAGAAGATTGACGCTGATGGTAATGTTACTGTCTACAAAGCTCGACTTGTCGTAAAAGGTTTTCGACAAATTGAAGGAGTTGACTATGATGAGAATTTCTCACCCGTAGCGATGATTAAGTCCATCTGAATCATGTTAGCAATTGCCACATTTTATGATTATGAAATCTGGCAAATGGATGTCAAAACTGCATTCCTTAATGGATATTTCAAAGAAGAGTTGTATATGATGCAACCAAAAGGTTTTGTCGATCGTAAAGGTGCTAACAAAGTGCGCAAGCTCCGGCGATCCATCTATGGACTGGTGCAAGCATCTCGGAGTTGGAATATATGCTTTGATGAGGTGATCAAAGCATATGGTTTTATACAAACTTACGCTGAAGTCTGTATTTACAAGAAAGTGAGTTGGAGCTCTGTAGCATTTCTGATGTTATATGTGGATGACATATTTGTTGATTGGAAATGATATAGAATTTCTTGATAGCATAAAAGATACGTGAAAAAGAGTTTTTTCAATGAAAGACCTCGGTGAAGCTACTTATATATTGAGCATCAAGATCTATAAGGATAAATCAAAATGCTTAATAGGACTTTCAGAAAGCACATACCTTGACAAAGTGTTGAAAAGTATAAAAAATGGGTCAGTCAAAGAAAGGGTTCTTGTCTGTGTTGCAAGGTGTGAAATTGAGTAAGACTCAAAACCTGACCACGACAGAAGATAGAGAGAGAATGAAAGTCATTCCCTATGCCTCAGCCATACACTACTGGAATTAGCTTCTTTGTCGTTCGCCATGGCGGACGGCAAAGGCATGATACGTCTCCAACGTATCTATAATTTTTGATTGTTCCATGCTATTATATTACCCCTTTTGGATGTTTATGGGCTTTATTTTACATATTTATATCATTTTTGGGACTAACCTACTAACCGGAGGCCCAGCCCATATTGCTGTTTTTTGCCTATTTCAGTATTTCGAAGAAAAGGAATATCAAACGGAGTCCAAACGGAATGAAACCTTTGGGAGCGTGATTTTTGGAACAAACGTGATCCGGAGAGCTTGGAGTGCAAGTCAAGAAGCTTCCGAGGGCCCCACGAGATAGGCCCCCCCTGTAGGGCGTGCCCCCTGTCTCGTGGGCCCCTCGGGCGGCCACGGACGTACTTCTTCCTCCTATTTACGTACCCCGAAAACATCCAGGGGCACCATGAAACACAATTTCCACCGCCGTAACCTTCTGTATCCGCGAGATCCCATCTTGGAGCCTTCGCCGACACTCTGCCGGAGGGGGAATCAACCACGAAGGGCCTCTACATCAACATCCTTGCCCCTCCGATGAGTTTTGAGTAGTTTACCACAGACCTATAGGTCCATAGTTATTAGCTAGATGGCTTCTTCTCTCTTTTTGGATCTCAATACAATGTTCTCCCCCTCTCTTGTGGAGATCTATTCGATGTAAACTCCTTTTGCGGTGTGTTTGTCGAGATCCGATGAATTGTGGGTTTATGATCAAGATTATCTAAGAATAATATTTGAATCTTCTCTGAATTCTTTTATGTATGATTGAGTTATCTTTGCAAGTCTCTTCGAATTTTCAGTTTGGTTTGGCCTACTAGATTGGTCTTTCTTTCCATGGGAGAAGTGCTTAGCTTTGGGTTCAATCTTGCGGTGTCCTTACCCAGTGATAGAAAGGGTTGCAAGGCACGTATTGTATTGTTGCCATCGAGGATGACAAGATGGGGTTTATATCATATTGCATGTGTTTATCCCTCTACATCATGTCATCTTGCTTAATGCGTTACTCTGTTCTTATGAACTTAATACTCTAGATGCAGGCAGGAGTCGGTCGATGTGTGGAGTAATAGTAGTAGATGCAGGCAGGAGTCGGTCTACTTGTTATGGACGTGATGCCTATATACATGATCATTCCTAGATAATCTCATAACTATGCGCTTTTCTATCAATTGCTCGACAGTAATTTGTTCACCCACCGTAATACTTATGCTATCTTGAGAGAAGCCACTAGTTAAACCTATGGCCCCCGGGTCTATCTCTTATCATATTTGCTTTCAATCTACTTTTATTTGCATCTTTACTTTTTGCATCTATATTACAAAATACAAAAAATATATTTATCTTATCATACTATCTTTATTAGATCTCACTTTCGCAAGTGGCCGTGAAGGGATTGACAACCCCTTTATTGCATTGGTTGTGAGTTCTCAGTTTGTTTGTGTAGGTGCGTGGGACTTTTGAGGAGCCTCCTACTGGATTGATACCTTGGTTCTCAAAACTGAGGGAAATACTTACGCTACACTTTGCTGCATCACCTTCTCCTCTTCGAGGAAAACCAACACAAGCTCAAGATGTAGCAAGAAGGATTTCTGGCGCCGTTGCCGGGGAGGTCTTCGCTCAAGTCAAGACATACCAAGTACCCATCACAAACCCATCTCCCTAACATTTACATTATTTGCCATTTGCCTCTCGTTTTCCTCTCCCCCACTTCACCCTTGCCGTTTTATTCGCCCTCTCTTTCCCAATCTCTTCCTCTCTTTTTCGCTTGCCTTTTTCTGTTTGCTTGTGTGTTGGATTACTTGTTGCCATGGCACAAGATAATACCAAATTGTGTGATTTCTCGAATACCAATAATAATGATTTCCTTAGTACTCCGATTGCTCCTCTTAATGATGTTGAGTCTTGTGAAATCAATACTGCTTTGCTGAATCTTGTTATGAAAGATCAATTTGCCGGCCTTCCTAGTGAAGATGCCGCTACTCATCTAAACAATTTTGTTGATTTGTATGATATGCAAAAGAAGAAAGATACAGATAACAATATTGTCAAATTAAAGTTATTTCCATTTTTACTTAGAGATCGTGCTAAAGTTTGGTTTTCGTCTTTGCCTAAAAATAGTATTGATTCTTGGAACAAGTGCAAAGATGCTTTTATTTCTAAGTATTTTCCTCCCGCTAAGATCATCACTCTTAGGAACGATATTATGAATTTTAAACAACTTGATCATGAGCATGTTGCCCAATCTTGGGAAAGAATGAAATTGATGCTTCACAATTGCCCTACTCATGGTTTGAATTTATGGATGATCATACAAAATTTTTATGCCGGTTTGAACTTTGCTTCTAGAAATCTCTTAGATTTGGCCGCGGGAGGCACATTTATGGAAATCACGTTAGGAGATGCCACAAAATTGCTTGATAATATTATGGCTAATTATTCCCAATGGCACTGTCGGTGTCAAAACCGGCGGATCTCGGGTAGGGGGTCCCGAACTGTGCCTCTAGGCGGATGGTAACAGGAGACAAGGGACATGATGTTTTTACCCAGGTTCGGGCCCTCTCGGTGGAGGTAAAACCCTACTCCTGCTTGATTAATATTGATGATATGGGTAGTACAAGAGTAGATCTACCACGAGATCAAGGAGGCTAAGCCCTAGAAGCTAGCCTATGGTCTGATTGTTGTTCGTCCTACGGACTAAAACCCTCCGGTTTATGTAGACACCGGAGAGGGCTAGGGTTACACAGAGTCGGTTACAATGGTAGGAGATCTACATGTCCGTATCGCCAAGCTTGCCTTCCACGCCAAGGAAAGTCCCATCCGAACACAGGACGAAGTCTTCAATCTTGTATCTTCATAGTCTTGGAGTCCGGCCAAAGATGATAGTTCGGCTATCCGGACACCCCCTAGCCCAGGACTCCCTCAGTAGCCCCTGAACCAGGCTTCAATGACAACGGGTCCGGCGCGCATATTGTCTTCGGCATTGCAAGGCGGGTTCCTCCTCCGAATAATTCATTGAAGATTTCGAACACCAGGATAGTGTCCGGCTCTGCAAAATAAATTCCACATACCACCATAGAGAGAATAATATTTACACAAGTTCAATCTGCTGACATATTCCGTGGCGTGACATCACACCGCGTCCAAGCTTTTATTCGAATCGTTTTTACTGTTCCACCTCAGCACGTTTAGCGAAGCGGTTTCCTTGGCACGTCTTGTCAAAGCAGAGATCGTGTCCCCTTATTCCGGGATTCTCATCAATACGAGCGTGGGTAACCCAACCGCTCCATTGATTGTGGCGCTTGGGAGATAAGCGAGTTTTACCAGGCTGGTGGGGACGCATAGTTTCGTCCGCCCATATATAAGGGGATAAGGATCCACCTTTTTACCTACGCCTTCTTCCTCCTTTGCTTATCCATCTCCGCGCACTCGAGCTCCAGCGCCCAAGTCCGCACATCTCACCTCGACCTTCTCCGACCATGTCCAGAGCGGGAGGCAAGTTGATGGCCTCCTCCGTCACGGAGGGGCACATCAAAAGGCTGCGCAAGGCCGGATACTTGTCCAGCGACATTGCGCATCGGCTCCCCGACGAGGGGCAGCTCATCCCCACCCCCAGGCCCCATGAGAGGGTGGTGTTCCTTCCCCATTTCCTCCACGGACTGGGCTTCCCACTCCACCCATTTGTTCGGGGGCTCATGTTCTACTATGGCCTGGATTTCCATGATCTGGCCCCGAATTTCATCCTCAACATCTCGGCGTTTATCGTCGTGTGTGAGGCCTTCCTCCGCATCACACCCCACTTTGGCTTATGGCTGAAGACCTTCAATGTCAAGCCGAAGGTAGTGGGCGGCCAGCAGGCGGAGTGCGGAGGCGCCATTGTGGGAAAGATGCCCAACGTCACATGGCTCGAGGGCGCCTTCGTGGAAACCATCAAAGGGTGGTAATCGGGGTGGTTCTACATCACCGAGTGCGTGACCCTGAATGGGCAGCGGCCCCCGAATTCAGATCTGGCATCCCCACACGACTCACCTCCTGGAAAGAGAAGGGCCTGAAATGGGGTGATTTGGAAGAGCTGACCGGACTCCAAACCTACGTCCAAAATCTTGTGAACGAGAAGATCAAGCTCGTCAACACAGTCCAGGTCATGCTCATCCGCCGGATCCTCCCGTGTCAACAACGGACTTTCAAATTGTGGGAGTTTGATCCGGCACAACACCAGACTTTGAGCAGGCTCTTCGACACTATGTACGAAGACGCCTGGAGGGTGCTGTTCAAGGGCGCCGAGGCTCCCGCATCCGCTACCGAAGATCGCGGATTCAGCTCGCAGCGTCATGCTAGCAAGGTAAGCTATTGTAACCTTTACGGGACACTTGTTTTTCATAGTTTTGACTCTATGCGGGACCTAAACTCCCCTGCCTTTGACAGGCCGGGCATAAGAAGTCCAGGCAGGTTAATTGTCTGGCTCCCTTACTAGAAGACCCAACGGATGCATGATTAATGGGGCTGCTGGTTCCGGCACCTTATGTGGTGCCAGAGAAGAAGGCCAAGAAGAAGGCCACGGGAACTCGGAGGAGTTCCCGGCGCCAGGTGTTATCGGACTCATCGTCCGATGACTCTGAGGCAGACTCCTACGCGAAGAAGAGGAGGAGAAGAAAGAGGCCTCTCCCCCAGCGGGGGGAGAGAAGAAAAGGAAGGCTTCCCCAACGGAGGAGGCCGAAGGGTCCAAGAAGGGAAGGACCCTTCCTCCGGAGTGTTCCACCAAGGCCGACGACGGCGAAGAGGAGTGGCCTTTGAGGGTCAAGCCCCTGGCGAGATCGTAAGTGTCCGGATTCCAGAATAACTCATGATTTTTCTTTTGTCGCATAGTGTCTTCTAACGCCGAATACAACCATGTAGCCCGCCCAAGGACGATCTCCCCGCTTCGTCGAGCGGGTCCCTGGGTTCGTCGGATGTGAATAGCACTTCACTTCTGACCGCCTCCTCCCCTCGTGACGCAGACGACGTCGAGGTGGGCTCCCAGAAGGGGCCCGGCCAGGAGGAGGTGGTCCTGGAGGCGCCGCAAGGCGACCTTCCGGACTCTGGGCGAAAAGAGGGCGGAACCCCCGAGGGTTCTAAGTTCGGCCCTGTGCCAGACTCCGTACCGGAACCTACAGTGGTTCCGAAGTCCGGCGGGCGGGCCCTTCATAAGAAGGGCAAGACTGCAACGCTGGTGGCCTCCGTCCAACCAGAGGTGCTAGATAATTTGCTGGAGGCGCTCAACGACGCTTCCATCGACGAGGAGCACCGCACTGTCATGAGTGCGGTGATTCAGAAGGTTCAGTCCGTAAAGAGCGGGCTGACTAAAGCCTGTACCAGCCTTCTAATAGGCTTTGAGGTAAGTAATTTAAGATATGTAAAAATAGTACCGCATAGACAGTAGCCCCTGATGCTCAGTTTGGTGTTCGGAAAGAAAAGCCGAACTGAGGATCTAAAAATATATACGCACGAGTCTAACACAAATATGTCAATATGGGAATGCAGGCTGCGCTGCTGACCTCTGCCGCACTGACTGTGGAGGTCAATGCCTTGAAGCAGAGCCTCGAGCGGTCTGAGAACGAGCTCGGCCGTGACAAGAAGAAGCTCGAGGACAAGGAAGGTAAGTAATACCTTGTTAAAGTGATACCTTATAGAAAAGGATTTGGTTGCAAAAAATGACAGGAATAACGTGGGTATTGCAGGGGCCACGAACGAGGTGGCGACCCTGAAGGAAGCGGTGTCCGAGGCCGAACGCAATGCGGCCGCGGAACGCACCGAGCGAGAGAAGCAGGAGGCGCGGGTGGCGGAGGTGCGACAAGAGCTCCAGGCTCTCGTGGAAAAACACGAGAGTTTGGAGCGTGACTCAAAGACTCGAGAGTCCAAGCTCGCCTCGGCTCTTGAGAGTGCCAAGTCCGCCAAGGCCGAAGCCCAAAAAGCCCTCCAGGAGATTGAGGTGATAAACAAGATAGCAGCGGGTAAGGCATTCTTCATGCAAAGCAAGCACGTGAAAGTGAATTATTTGTTACTTAACTGAATCCGGAGCTCTCCAGGAGCATTCACAGATCTGCCCCGCAGTGTGTCCGATGCTGCCGCATTCTACCGGGCTGAGGAGGGGAGCTCGACGGAGAAGGTGTTCTGGTCTCAGTATGCTGAGGCCGGACATCCGGTGCCCCTGAGCGACCAGCTGAAGCAGCTGGTTGAGCTCCACAAGGTGGCCGAACAGGCCATGAAGGGGCTCATAGTTCGGCTATGTCCTAAAGAAGCCATGCCTGGGAGCTACTTCGGTCTGGTGCCGCGGCTGGTGGACGCTTGTCCATGGGTTGAAGTCATCAAGCACTCCGTCTGCATTGAAGGTGCCCGTCGGGCCCTTGCCCGCGCTAAAGTGCACTGGGGCAAGATGGATGCCGAGGAGCTTGTGACGGACGTGCCACCGCCGGGCAAGGAGTATCGCACGCCCGAGATGTACTATAAGGGTGTCCTGAAGGGTGCCCGCCTTATAGCGGGTGAATGCTCCAAAGATGTAATTTTTGAGTAGACTCACATTTTGTTATCCTGTGCGCTGAAAACTTGTTCATATGCGCTAAGCAACGCTTATTAATTTAAAATATTACCTTCTGTGCGGCCGTTTATCAAATTTGAGAGATGGCAAGTCGTTGGCTTCAGCCCCCATGCCACGAGTGCTGGGGTGTTCAGGATA
Source organism: Triticum timopheevii (assembly GCA_963921465.1). Classification (NCBI taxonomy): domain Eukaryota; kingdom Viridiplantae; phylum Streptophyta; class Magnoliopsida; order Poales; family Poaceae; genus Triticum; species Triticum timopheevii. Next base: position 74,538,672 of record OY997266.1, on the reverse strand, counting down.
AACTTGAGCGCTCTTTTTCCCATTTTTGGGTCCTTCGAGGGAGGCACTCAACACAACGAACGAGGCAGCCAGACTTATATTGCTTGAACACTCTCACTTAGCCATAGAATTCTATAATTTTAAATGTCGGCGAAGCCCCTAGTGTTCGGAAGGCCGAATTCGGGGCGCTATCCACGCCTGGGCCAGGCAAAGCCGGCTCCTCACTCTAAGCGGCATAAGTCTTTAGGGACTCGAAAAAACCTCTCGAACAGCGACCGACTCTCACCCCATCATGACGATCAGTTTTAGCTTTCTCCACTGAGGTGCTCAACCCAGCTCAACTGGGGCACAATCGCAGTGGTTCTCCCAGCGCTACCTTAGCCGATATAATGGAACGTAAGGTACCAAAACATGGGAGCCGGGCAAACCCAACTATTGACCCAAGACATGATTCGGAGCCGATGCATATAATGCTATAAGTTCGGGGTGCCGCACTTTTGAAAGTGTTCGGACTTATCACACCATACTTTGGGGAACTTAAGGCCCTGGTGTATTTGGCCGTACCAAAGCGTACGCGTGCAACATGTCATAAGTGAACATATATAGATAAAAAAGGAATGCAATGATAGGCAAAAAATGATGCATTGTTTATTCAAAAAATACTGCGATGAAAGCAGAACGATACAAATAGTGCGATAAGCAAGGGATGGGACTATTTAACATGTCCCCCTCCAGGGGTAGGCTGCGGAATGGTATGTAAAACGGGTATAATGCTCGTAATGGAGACCACCTGGATACTTGACGTAGCTTTTCTGCTTCCCTGGCTATTGCATCGTGAGTTCGGCAAGTCTACTGCCGGACAGGGCTTCTCGAAAACGAAGTCCTGAGAATAAAAAAAAGAATGACACATTTGGGAGCCCCTGGTGTGGTTGAGCCGCACTCTGGGCATTCCGTGGTCGTGCCCCTCCCCCTATGCCCATGGTATCTCCAGAGCGTAGTTATGTACGCGTGGTACTAGTTTCGTGATTTCGCGAGGGCTGGGGTTGGGGCCGCATTGCTACGCGTGCTCGGAACGTACCAGGTGGTCTTGTTGTAGGTTACTCCGGGCGCGCTTGACGGTGTCCGGCCACTTAACAGCCGGACTCGAGAATTGCCTTAAGAGGCTGCTTTGTACTTCCGCCGCGAGAGCCGCTGTATGCTCCTTCGTTCGGAGAGAGCGTTTGGTGTTTCCGTTGACCGTAATGACTCCTCGAGGGCCTGGCATCTTGAGCTTGAGATATGCGTAGTGCGGCACCGCATTGAACTTTGCAAATGCGGTTTGCCCGAGCAGTGCATGATAGCCGCTGCGGAACGGGACTATGTCGAAGATTAACTCCTCGCTTCGGAAGTTATCCAGGGATCCGAAGACCACTTCAAGTGTAACTGAGCCTGTACAATTGGCCTCTACACCTGGTATGACGCCTTTAAAGGTCGTTTTTGTGGGTTTAATCCTTGACGGTTCTATGCCCATCTTGCGCACTGTATCGTGATAAAGCAGGTTCAGGCTGCTGCCGCCGTCCATCAGGACTCTAGTGAGGTGAAATCCGTCGACGATTGGGTCTAGAACCAATGCGGCGAATCCGCCATGGCGGATGCTAGTGGGGTGGTCCCTTCGATCAAAAGTGATTGGGCAGGAGGACCACGGATTGAACTTTGGGGCTACTGGCTCCATCGCGTATACGTCCCTGAGTGCACGCTTCCGCTCCCTTTTGGGTATGTGGGTTGCGTATATCATGTTCACCGTCCACACTTGTGGGGGGAAACCCTTCTGTCCTCTATTGTTCGGCGGCCGGGTCTCCTCCTCGTCATCGCTATGCAGCCCCTTGTCATTATTTTCGGCGATTAACTTGCCTGCCTGCTTGAACACCCAACAATCCCTATTGGTGTTATTGGCTGGCTTTTCGGGGGTGCCGTGTATCTGGCACAAGCGATCGAGTATTCGGTCCAAATTGGACGGGCCCAGAGTATTTCTTTTGAATGCCTTTTTCTGCTGACCGGGTTTAGAGTCTCTGAATCCGGCATTGACTGCCGTATCTTCAGTATTATCGCTGTTAATGCGGAGCTTGTGCTTATTGCGACGCGACCTGCCATTGCTGTCCTTGGTATCCGGACTAGCAGAGTTTTTGGTCAGGTTGTTACTGCAAGCTAGCCAGCTGTCCTCTCCCGCGCAGAAGCGGGTCATGAGTGATGTGAGGGCTGCCATGGATTTCGGCTTTTCCTGTCCTAGGTGCCGGGCAAGCCACTCATCGCGGATGTTATGTTTGAAGGCTGCAAGGGTCTCTGCATCCGGACAGTCGACGATTTGATTTTTCTTGGTTAAGAACCGTGTCCAGAATTGTCTGGCCGATTCGTCTGGCTGCTGAATTATGTGGCTTAGGTCATCGGCGTCTGGTGGTCGCACATATGTGCCCTAGAAGTTATCAAGGAATGCGGCTTCCAGGTCTTCCCAACACCCAATTGATTCTGCTGGCAAGCTGTTGAGTCAATGCCAAGCTGGTCCTTTAAGCTTGAGTGGGAGGTATTTCATAGCATGTAGATCATCACCGGGGGCCATGTGGATGTGAAGGAGATAGTCCTCAATCCAAACCGCAGGATCTGTTGTGCTGTCGTATGATTCAATGTTTACGGGTTTGAAACCCTCGGGGATTTGATGATCCATTACTTCGTCTGTGAAGCATAGTGGGTGTGTGGCGCCTCTGTATTGGGCGATATCACGACGCAGCTCAAACGAGCTTTGTCTATTATTTTCGGCCCGGCCAGAATTGCTGTATCCGGCGTGACGGTTGTCGTCATGTATCGTGGGGCGCCCACGCAATCCGTAGATCGGTCTTGTTTGTCTTGCCTTATCCTCCAATGTGTCTTGCAAGTCCGGCGCATTCCCCCGTGGCTTTGTACTTTTCAAGCGACGCCGGGGTGCGGCTTTAGTGGATGGCCTAGAGGCCTCTCTGTCGCAGCCACGAGGTGGCCGGTCGGCCGTATTGTGCACTGGTGATGTAGGTTTATGTGCTTCCTCCTCTAATCGGGGTAGCAGCTTGCGTTTGGGGTAGCTTTTGGAGGGGCGTTCAAGTTCATACTCTTCGGCCGCAAGGAGTTCAGTCCATCTGTCGGCTACCAAGTCTTGGTCAGCTCTAAGCTGTTGCTGCTTTTTCTTGAGGCTGCTTTCCGTGGCCATAAGCCTGCGTTTGAAACACTCTTGTTCGATGGGGTCCTCGGGCACGACAAATTCGTCATCGTCGAGGCTTGCCTCGGGAGGCATATAATTATCGTCCTCTACCTCTCTGTCTGCCGCTCTCTCATGAGGGCTGGCTTCTCCATCCTCCTATGCTGAATCTTGCTGGAGGGGGTTGTCTTCGGCACTGTCCGTGTTATTGTCTCCGGTGCCGAAATCTCCATTTTTGCTGTGGCGGGATTTAGAGCGGCGCCGCTGACGCCGGCGCTTAGGCTGTTTCTTGGAGGGGTCGTCCTCCGCTGTTCCATCGCCATTCCCATCCTTTGGGATGTCCACCATGTATATGTCGTATGATGAGGTGGCCTTCCAGTGCCCTGTAGGCGCTGGTTCTTGGTCGTCTCCGGCATCGTCGTCCATACCGTCGATGTCTTCGGAGTCGAAGTCTAGCATGTCGGTTAAGTCATCGAAAGTGGCTACGAAGTGGGTGGTGGGTGGGCTTTGAATTTCTTTGTCGTCCGCATCCCAACCGTCCTGACCATAATCCGGCCAGGGCTCTCCTGATAAAGAGAGACACTTTAGCGAATTCAAGATGTCGCCAAAAGGCGAGCGCTGAAAGATGTCCGCAATGGTGAACTCCATGATCGGCGCCCAATCGGATTCGATTGGCAGGGGCGCGGAAGGTTCGGGGTCCGGAGAGGAGTCTGGCACCTTGGAGTCACGAGCTTCACAAGGGACAGGGTCGGTATTCGGCTCTATCGCCGTAGAGGTAGCAGCCCCCGAGGCGGTGTCCAGCCACCCATCCTCGATCGGCGCAGTCGGCTCCGAGCTAAGGGTCGGAGCGGACTCTTGTGCGGCCTCGGGGGCACTGTCCGGCAGCAGAGCTAAATCATGCCCATCGTGACAGTGCGGCGCGCTTGGCTGTGGCTCGAATCCGTCGAAGATCAAGTCTCCGTGGATGTCAGCCGTATAGTTCAAACTTCCAAATCTGACCTGATGGCCAGGGGCGTAGCTTTCGATCTGCTCCAGATGGCCAAGTGAATTGGCCCGCAGTGCAAATCCGCCGAATACGAAGATCTGTCCGGGGAGAAAAGTCTCACCCTGGACCGCGTTGTTGATGATCGAAGGAGCCATCGGGCCTATAGTTGACGACATAGAGGAACTCTCAATGAAAGCACCAATGTCGGTGTCAAAACCAGCGGATCTTGGGTAGGGGGTCCCGAACTGTGCGTCTAGGCGGATGGTAACAGGAGACAAGGGACTCGATGTTTTTACCCAGGTTCGGGCCCTCTCGGTGGAGGTAAAACCCTACTTCTGCTTGATTAATATTGATGATATGGGTAGTACAAGAGTAGATCTACCACGAGATCAAGGAGGCTAAACCCTAGAAGCTAGCCTATGGTATGATTGTTGTTCGTCGTACGGACTAAAACCCACCGGTTTATATAGACACTGGAGAGGGCTAGGGTTATACAGAGTCGGTTACAATGGTAGGAGATCTACATATCCGTATCGCTAAGCTTGCCTTCCACGCCAAGGAAAGTCCCATCCGGACACGGGACGAAGTCTTCAATCTTGTATCTTCATAGTCTTAGAGTCCGGCCAAAGATGATAGTTCGGCTATCCGGACACCCCCTAGTCCAGGACTCCCTCAGGCACATCGAAAGATCTTCTAGTAAAAAAGTGCATGCTATAGAAGAAATCAATGTTTTGAGTGGAAAGATGGATGAACTTATGAAGATGTTTGCTACTAAAAATATTCCTCTTTATCCGAATGATATGCCTTTGTCTTCCTTGATTGAGAATAATAATGAATCTATGGATGTGAATTTTGTTGGTAGGAATAGTTTTGGAAACAATGCTTATAGAGGAAACTTTAATGCTAGACCGTTCCCTAGTAATTCCTCTAATAATTATTGAAATTCCTACAATAACTCTTATGGTAATTTTAATAAGATGCCCTCCGATTTTGAGAATAGTGTGAAAGAATTTATGATTTCTCAAAAGAATTTTAATGCCTTGCTTGAAGAAAAATTGCTCAAAGTTGATGATTTGGCTAGGAACATTGATAGAGTTTCGCTTGATGTTAATTCTCTTAAACTTGGATCTTCTTCTCCTAAGCATGATATCAATGAGTCTCTCAAATTAATGAGAATTTCCATTGATGAGTGCAAGGAAAGAACCGCTAGATATGCGTGCTAAAAAAGAAAGCTTTATAAAAGCGTGTTCTTCTAGTTTCCATGAAAATAATGATGAGGATCTTAAAGTTATTGATACTTCTCCGATTAGATCTATGTTTTGCAATATGAATTTTGATGATTATGGGAGTGATGATGAATCAACCTTGCCTAGAAGGCGTCCCAAGAATTCAGAATCTTTAGATCTTAATGCTAAATTTGGTAAAAGTGAGATTGGAGAATCCTCTACTTCTAATAATATTGAACCTTCCATCTCGGATTTCAAGGAATTTGATTATGATAATTGTTCTCTAAAAGGTTGTATTTCCTTGTTGAAATCCGTTGTTAATTCTCCTCATGCTTATAGTCAAAATAAAGCTTTTGCCAAACATATTGTTGAAGCCTTGATGCAATCTTATGATGAAAAACTTAATTTGGAAGTTTCTATACCTAGAAAACTTAATGATGAGTGGGAACCTACTAATAAAGATTAGAATTGAAGATTATGAGTGTTTTGCTTTGTGTGATTTGGGTGCTAGTGTTTCCATGATTCCGAAAACTTTATCTGATATTGTAGGTTTCCATGATCTTGATGATTGCTCTTTAAATTTGCACCTTGCGGATTCCACCATTAAAAAGCCTATGGGAAGGATCAATGATGTTCTTATTGTTGCAAATAGAAATTTGGTGCCCGTAGATTTTATCATTCTTGATATAGATTGCAATCTTTCTTGCCCTATTATTCTCGGTAGACCTTTCCTTAGAACGATTGGTGCGATTATTGATATGAAGGAATGGAATATTAGATTCTAAATTACCTTATGAATCTATCAAGCGTGCTACTTATGAATTTAGTGCCAAAGATGGCACTCGTTAGATCTATCCTTGCTTTTATGCCTAGCTAGGGGTGTTAAATGATAGCCCTAGTTGGGAGGCAACCCAATTTTCTTTATGTTTTTTGTTTTTGCTCCTGTTTAGTAATAAATCTTGCATCTACCTTCTGTTTAGATGTGTTTTATCTTTTAATTAGTGTTTGTGCCAAGTAGAACCTATAGGATAACCTACGATGATAGTTGATTTGATTCTGCTGAAAAACAGAAACTTTGCACGCACGAATATAATTTTGTTAATTCACAGCAACGTGATTTTGCGTTGATTCTTGTTGCTTCTGTTCAATAAACAAATTGTCCAGGACTTCCCATTTTGGTAGGATTTTTAGAGTTCCAGAAGTTTGCGTTAGTTACATATTGCTACAGACTATTCTGTTTTTGACAGATTCTGTTTTTCGTGTGTTGCTTGCTTATTTCAATGCATCTTCTTCTTCTTCTTCTTCTTCTTCTTCTTCTTCTTATTCTTCTTCTTCTTCTTCTTCTTCTTCTTCTTCTTCTTCTTCTTCTTCTTCTTCTTCTTCTTCTTCTTCTTCTTCTTCTTCTTCTTCTTCTTCTTCTTCTTCTTCTTCTTCTTCTTCTTCTTATTCTTCTTCTTCTTCTTCTTCTTCTTCTTCTTCTTCTTCTTCTTCTTCTTCTTCTTCTTCCTAAACCTAAAAACTCAAAACTACACCTAAACCTAGCACTAACCTAAACCTAAAAACTCAAAACTACACCTAATTAAACCTAGCACTAACCAAAAACAAATCAAGAAAATAGAGAACAAAAAAACAGGAAAAAAAATACCACTTGCTCCAGCGAGGTCGGCCTGTGGGGCGGGGCGGTGCAGGGGCCGCGGGGAGGAGGACGGCAGCGGTGCAGGGACCTCGGGGAGGGGTCGGGCACCGGGGCGGCCCGGCGCAAGCCACTTCGGCGACGGGGCGCGGCAGGGCAGCGGGGCGACGGGGCGATGGGGCGGGGTGTCCGGCGGCAGCGATAGCGGTGACAGAGGAGAGAGGCGGGCACGCGGGAGGGGAAAAGAGAAAGAGAGAGAGAGAGGAGGAGACGGCTCGACCCATTAAGTGGGCCTTCTTTGCCGTCTGTTAGCAGACGGCAAAGAGGGCCACCGTTAGGGCTGGCCCACGTCTGCTCTTTGCCGTTCGCAAGCAAACGGCAAAGTAGTCACCTCAAGAATCTGACCTAGCCACGCCGTGCCCTGTGGGGCCCACCTAGCTCTTTGTCGTCTGCCTTCTAGCTCTTTGTCGTCAGCTGGCCGATGACAAAGAAGAAGCTGACGACAAATAGCATTTTTGCCATTTGCACTTTCTTTGCCATCAGCTTTGTGGAAGCGGACGACAAAGAGCCTCTTTGCCGTCACCTGGCAGACAGCAAAGAGGTGGCAGACGGCAAAAATGCTAGATTCCAGTAGTGATAGGTTCTATAAAGTATGCCATACTGCGTACCACACCTGTTGTGTGCCTTGCCAATGAGTTTGGCAAGGGGGTACAATAATGATCCAGGAGTAGATGACTAGAACGCGGTCAAAATTATCCTTAGAGGACTAAGGAAATATTTCTTGGTTATGGAGGTGATAAAGAGTTCATCATAAAGAGTTACGTCGATGCAAGCTTTTGCATCGATCCAGATGACTCTGAGTCTCAATCTGGATGCGTATTGAAAGTGGGAGCAATTAGCTAGAGTAGCTCCATTCAGAGCATTGTAGACATAGAAATTTGCAAAATACATACGGATCTGAATGTGGCAGAACCGTTGACTAAACCTCTCTCACAAGAAAAACATGATCACACCTTAGTACTCTTTGGGTGTTAATCACATAGCGATGTGAACTAGATTATTGACTCTACTAAACTCTGGGTATTGGTCACATGGCGATGTGAACTATGGGTGTTAATCACATGATGATGTGAACTAGATTATTGACTCTAGTGCAAGTGGGAGACTGAAGGAAATATGCCCTAGAGGCAATAATAAAGTTGTTATTTTATATTTCCTTATTCATGATAAAAGTTTATTATTCATGCTAGAATTGTTAAACCTTGATACATGTGTGAATAGATAAAAAACACCGTGTCCCTAGTGAGCCTCTACTAGACTAGCTCATTGATCAAAGATGGTTAAGGTTTCCTAACCATGGACATGAGTTGTCATTTGATAACGAGATCACATCATTAGGAGAATGATGTGATGGATAAGATCCATCCGTTAGCTTAGCACAATGATCGTCCAATTTTATTGTTGTTGCTTTCTTCATGTCAAATACATATTCCTTCGACTATGAGATTATGCAACTCCCGGATATCGAAGGAATGCCTTGTGTGCTATGAAATGTCACAACATAACTGGGTGATTATAAAGATGCTCTACAGGTATCTTCGAAGGTGTTTGTTGAGTTGGCATAGATCGAGATTATGATTTGTCACTCCGAATATCGGAGAGGTATCTCTGGGCCCTCTCGGTAATACACATCATAAGCTTGCAAGAAAATTACTAAGGAGTTATTCATGTGGTGATGTTTTACGGAACGAGTAAAGAGACTTGTCGGTAATGAGATTGAACTAGGTATGAAGATACCGACGATCGAATCTCGGGCAAGTAACATACCGATGGACAAAGGGAATTACGTATGTTGTCATAACGGTTCGACCGATGAAGATCTTCGTGGAATATGTAGGAGCCAATATGGGCATCCAGGTTCCACTATTGGTTATTGGCCGGAGAGGTGTCTCGGTCATGTCTACATCGTTCTCGAACCCGTAGGGTCCACACACTTAACATTCGATGACGATATAATATTATATGAGTTATGTGATTTGGTGACCGAATGTTGTTCGGAGACCCGGATGAGATCACGGACATGACGAGGAGTCTCTAAATGGTCGTGAGGTAAAGATTGATATATAGGACAAGGGTATTCGGACACCAACGTATCGAGTACTTATCGGGTCACTGATACTTCTCCAACGTATCTATAATTTTTGATTGTTCCATGCTGTTATATTATCATTCTTGGATGTTTTACAACCATTTTATAGTCATTTTATATCATTTTTTGGTACTAACCTATTGACATAGTGCCTAGTGTCAGTTGCTGTTTTCTGCATGTTTTTTTACATCGCAGGAAATCAATACCAAATGGAGTCCAAACGCAGCGAAACTTTTTGAGGATTTTTTGGCCCAGAAGACATCCAGTGGGCCAGGAAAGCACCTGGGGGGGTGCCGTGAGGGGAATACAACCCACCAGGGTGCGCCTGGAGGCCCAGGCGCGCCCAGGTGGGTCGTGCCCACCTCGGGTGCCCCCTGAACCGCCTCTTCACACTATAAATACCCCAATATTCCAGAAACCCTAGGGGAGTCGACGAACATTAATTCGAGCCGCCGCGGAGTCCAGAAACACCAGATCCAATCTAGACACCATCACAGAGGGGTTCACCACTTCCATTGGTGCCTCTCCGATGATGCGTGAGTAGTTCTTTGTAGATCTACGGGTCCGTAGTTAGTAGCTAGATGGCTTCCTCTCTCTCTCTCTCTTGATTATCAATACAATGGTCTCTTAGAGATCCATATGATGTAAGTCTTTTTGCAGTGTGTTTGTTGGGATCCGATGAATTCTTTGAGTTTATGATCAGATCTATGTTTTTATCCATGAAAGTTATTTGAGTCTTCTTTGATCTCTTATATGCATGATTGCTTATAGCCTTGTATTTCTTCTCCGATATTTGGGTTTTGTTTGGCTAACTTGATCTATTTGTCTTCCAATGGGAAGAGGTGCTTTGTGATGGGTTCGATCTTATGGTGCTTGATCCCAGTGACAGAAAGGGAAACAACACGTATGTATCGTTGCTATTAAGGATAACAAGATGGGGTCTATTTCTAATAAATAGATCTTGTCTATATCATGTCATCGTTCTTGTTGCATTACTCTGTTTCTCCATGAACTTAATACACTAGATGCATGCTGGATAGCGGTCGATGTGTGGAGTAATAGTAGTAGATGCAGGCAGGAGTCGGTCTACTAATCTTGGACGTGATGCCTATATGATGATCATTGCTTGGATATCGTCATGATTATTTGAAGTTCTATCAATTGCCCAACAGTAATTGTTTTCCCACCTTTTGCTATTTTACTCGAGAGAAGCCACTAGTGAAACCTACGGTCCCCGGGTCTCTTCTCATCATATTTGCCTTTGCGATCTATTTTCCTTTGCATTTATTTTCAGATCTATTAAACCAAAAATACGAAAATACCTTGCTGCAATTTATTTGTTTCATGATCTATTTATCCCATGTACCACTTTTAACTCACGTTATTTGCCTATCTTGAGGCGCCATACTCGAAAGGGATTGACAACCCCTTTAACACGTCCGGCTGCGAGTATTTGTTATTTCTGTGCAGGGGCTGTTTACGTGGTGTCAGGAGGTTCTCCTGCTGGTTTGATAACGTTGGTCTCATCAATAAGGGAGATATCTACCGTCTCTATACTGCATCATCCCTTCCTCTTTGGGGAAATACCGACGTAGTTCTAGCAGACATCAAAAGGAATTTCTGGCGCCGTTGCCGGGGAGGATCTTCAACATCAACCAGGTTCCTAATCACAAATCTCATCTCCTCGCAATTTACATTATTTGCCATTTGCCTCTCGTTTTCCTCTCCCCCCCCTTCACAAAAATTTGCCATTCTATTCGCTCTCTTTCCCGTCGCCGTTTTCTCGTCACATCTGTTTTTAGTGCAATCTTGTTGCGTAGTCATCATGACTCAAGAGAACACCAACTTGTGTGATTTCTCAAATACCAACGACAATGATTTTATTAGCACTCCGATTGCTCCTCCTGCCACTAGTGCGGAGTCTTGTGATATTAATACTGCTTTGCTGAATCTTGTCATGAAAGATCAATTTGCCGGTACTCTTAATGAGGATGTCGCGTCCCATCTTAACACATCCATGGAATTATGCGATATGCAAAAGGAAAAAGATGTGGGCAATGATGTTGTGAAGTTGAAATTATTTCCGCTTTCTTTGCGAGATCGCACAAAAATTTGGTTTTCTTCTTTGCCTCGCAATAGTAGCGATTCTTGGAACAAGTGCAAGGATGCTTTTATTACTAAGTATTTTCCACCCGCAAAAATTATTTCCCTTAGAACCCAGATCATGAATTTTAAGCAACTTGAACATGAGCATGTTGCACAATCTTGGGAAAGGATGAAATTGATGCTAAGGAATTGCCCAACTCATGGGTTAAATCTTTGGATGATCATACAAAAAAAATTATTCGGGATTGAATTTTGTTTCTTGTAATCTTTTAGATTTCGCCGCGGGTGGTACTTTTATGGAAATTACTTTGGATGAAGCTACTAAATTGTTATACAATATTATGACAAATTACTCGCAATGGCATACCGAAAGAGCTCCTACTAGTAAAAAAAAGTCAATTCGGTAGAAGAAATAAATTCTTTGATTGAAAAAGTTGATGCTCTTATGAAGTTGGTTGCTAATAAAAGTGCTCCTATTGATTTTAATGATGTGCCTTTGTCTACTTTGATTGAGCAAAATAGTGATGCCATAGATGTGAATTTTGTCTCGCGAAACAATTTCAATAACAATGCTTATAGAGGTAATTTTAATCCTAGGCCTTTTCCTAGTAATTCCTCTAATAATTATGGTAATTCCTATGGTAATCCTACTTATAATAATAATAGAAACACCTCTGATCTTGAGAACAATATTAAAGAATTTATCAATACTCAAAAAGCTTTCAATACTTTGATAGAAGAAAAGTTGAATAAAACTGATGATTTGTCTAGAAGTGTTGATAGAATTCCTCATGATGTAGAAACTCTCAAGATGAAAATTTTTGTGCCTAAAGTTGAAGAATCAATTAAAGCTCTTTATGTTTCTATGGATGAAAGTAAGAAAAGAACTGCTATGCTTAGAGCTAAAAGAAAATTTTTAGAAAGAGCGTTTTCTAGTGATTACTTTCATAAAAGTGATGAAGATCTTAAAATGATTGGTGTTTCTTCTATTGATTCTTCATTTAGTAAAGTTAAGATTGATGAAAAAGGGATTGGAGAAGAGTCAACTTTAGCTAGAAGCGTCCCTATCATTCGGAGGGTGAAAATATTGTTGAGAAATTTGATAAAAGTGGGTTTGAAGAGGTCAAGACTTTAACTAGTGATGTGCCCACTATTTTGGATTACAAAGACTTTAATTATGATAGTTTCTCTTTGGTTGATTGTATTTCTTTGTTGCAATCCATGATAAATTCACCCCATGCTTGTGAACAAAATAAAGCTTTTACTAAACATATTGTTGATGCCATGATGAAAGCTTTTGAAGAAAAGTTGGAATTGGAAGTTTCAATTCCTAGAAAATTGCATGATGAGTGGGAACCTACTATCAATGTCAAGATTAAAAATTATGAGTGTTTTGCTTTATGTGACTTGGGTGCTAGTGTTTCTACAATTCCAAAATCTTTATGTGATGTGCCTGGTCTTACCGATCTTGAAGAATGCTCTTTAAATTTGCACTTGGCGGATTCTACTATTAAAAAGCCTATGGGAAGAATTAATGATATTCTTATTCTTGCAAATATAAATTATGTGCCCATAGATTTTATTGTTCTTGATATTTATTGCAATCTGTCTTGTCCAATTATTCTTGGTAGACCGTTTCTACGTACTATTGGTGCCGTGATTGATATGAAAGAAGGCAATATTAAATTTAAATTTCCACTAAGGAAGGGTATGGAACACTTTCCTAGAACAAGAATTATGCCACCATATGAATCAATCATGAGGGCATCCCATGGATCTAGAACCAAAGATGACAAAACTTAGATCCTATGCGTTATGCCTACCTAGGGGCGTAAAACGATAGTGCCCGTTGGGAGGCAACCCAATGAATAAAATTTATTTTTGCTTTTTGCTTTATGTTCTTGTGTGTTAGCACAATTATGCTACTGTTATGATTGTGTTTTTTGTGTTTTAGTTAGTGTTTGTGCCAAGCAAGTCCTTTGGGATGATTTGGGTGAAAGTTGATTTGTCATTTTTAACAGAAGAGTGCTTTTGAGTTGATTCTTTTTGCAGAAGATTAATAGATAAATTTATCACTTCAACCTAATTTTTTCAGAATGTTTGGAGTTACATAAGTATTCTAAATATTCAGATTGCTGCAGACTATTCTGTTTTTGACAGATTCTGTTTTCTTTGCATTGTGTGCTTGTTTTTGACGATTCTATGGTTTTATTTAATGAGTTTGTGCCATACAAAAGTTTGAATACAGTAGATATAATGCAAAAACAAAATAATAATAGGTTTTCAATAGTACTTATAGTAGTGGTTTGCTTTCTTATACTAACGGATCTCACGAAGGTTTTGTTGAGTTTTGTGTGATTGAAGTTTTCAAGTTTTGGGGTGATCTTACGATGGATGAAGGAATAAAGATTAGCAAAAGGCTAAGCTTGGGGATTCCTGAGGCACCCCAAGATAATATTCAAAGAAGTAGCAAGCAACTAAGCTTGGGGATGCCCCGGAGTGGCATCCCCACTTTCTTCTAACAACCATCGGTATTTTACTTGAAGCTATATTTTTATTCGTCACATATTATGAATTTTGCTTGGAGCGTCTTGTATGATATGAGTATTTGCTTGTTTTGCTTATTGTTTTAAGTCTTTAATCCTTGCTGAACACACCTTTTTGAGAGAGCCAAAAATTATGTTATGCTTGCTCCTATGCTTCACTTAAATTTTTAGAGCCATGGATTTGCTCTAGTGCTTCACTTATATATTTTTGAGCACGGTGTGCTTTGTTAATTTTGAAGAAATTCTCTCATGCTTCACTTAGATTTATTTGGAGTTAGTAAAACTTTCAGAAATTCTCTCTTGCTTCATTTAGATTATTTTGAGAGAAAGAAAAATTATGCTCATGTTCTTCACTTAAATTTGTTTGAGCTTATCAAAAGCAACATATGAAAATAGTCCCCAAGTGATAGATATCCAGGGAGGATATAATAAAAACTTTCATGAAGATTATTGGACAAAAGAAACTTGATTCTTAGTAATGGTTTTGAGATATGATGATATGATATGTGAGTCATGTTGATGAGTAATTGTGCTTTAGTAAGAATATTGATGTTAAGGTTTGTGATTCCCTATGCAAGCATGAAAGTCAATAGTTATGCAATTAAATATATATCATACTTATGGTGCATTATTTGGTTTTACTTATGCTTAATGCTTGGGTATGAGATTTTTTGCTTTTTGGTTGGTCGCTTCTCAATCTTTTTGCTAGCCTTCATTCTGCACTAAGTATGATCACTACTTGTGCATCCAAAACCCTTTAAACCAGTTCTTCCTTATGAGTCCACTATAGCTACCTATATGCGGTATTTCCATGCCGTTCTAAGCAAATTTGCATGTGCCATCTCTAATTTTCAAAATAAATTTCTCTTTTTTGTGCTCTACCGCTCGCGAGGCGGTGAGGGGTGGCCAATATTTTCCATGCTAGATGTGTTATTCTCACGATGAGTGTTTATTCACTTGTCATTGCATGAGAGTACGACAAAGGTATTAGGGATGCCCAGTCCCGAAATGACAAATGAATTTACATTATGTTGTCAAATAATAAATTCCTTGGAAAGCGTTGGTATGGAGGGCAACCGTGGATTCGGCTAGCCATGGAAAGTGAAAGTAATGGTGGAAAAAGGAATAAACTTTATTTTCTGTTCGGGAACTGCTTATGATGTATCTAGCATGGAAAGTGTTGGGAGCTCTAAGTCGTTTTCGTTGGTGAGAAAAGTATGCCTCTCAAAAATGTTTTTATCTCTCAATTTAAGCTTTGAGCTCTGGCACCTCTACAAATCCCTACTTCCCTCCGTGAAGGGCCTTTCTTTTACTTTTGCAATTTTTATTTTTGAATTTGAGTCTCCATCTTCTCTTATAAAGCACCAACTAAGGGGCACTATGATCGTATTTGAGCATTGGGTGTAGCTAATATTTGAGTGTGTTTCATGAATGGATCAATGATTGATCATAATGGGCTAGGGATAACTTGCTTTAGTGTTGATATTTTGAAAGACATGGTTGCTTGTTGGTATGCTTGAGTATTAAAGTCTTCATGTCAAAACTAGACTATTGCTTTGAATCATATAAAAGTCCAAATGTCCATGCTATAAAGAAAAGAAATGGGATGAACATGTTAGGCAGCATTCCACATCAAAAATTCTGTTTTTATCATTTACCTACTCGAGGACGAGCAGGAAGTAAGCTTGGGATGCTGATACGTCTCCAACGTATCTATAATTTTTTATTGTTCCATGCTGTTATATTATCATTCTTGGATGTTTTAGAATCATCTTATAGTCATTTTATATCATTTTTTGGTACTAACCTATAGTGCATAGTGCCAGTTGTTGTTTTTTGCATGTTTCTTTACATCACAGGAAATCAATACCAAACGGAGTCCAAATGCAGCGAAACTTTTTGAGGATTTTTTGGGCCAGAAGACAGCCAGTGGGCCAGGAAAGCACCTGGGGGATGCTTCGAGGGGAGCACAACCCACCAGGGCGCGCATAGAGGCACAAGCGCGCCCAGGTGGGTTGTGCCCACCTCGGGTGCCCCCTGAACAGCCTCTTTGCTCTATAAATACCCCAATATTCTAGAAACCCTAGGGGAGTCGATGAAAATCAATTCCAGCCGCCGCAGAGTCCAGAAACACCAGATCCAATCTAGACACCATCACGGAGGGGTTCACCACTTCCATTGGTGCCCCCCCCCGATGATGCGTTAGTAGTTATTTGTAGACCTACGGGTTCGTAGTTAGTAGCTAGATGGTTTCCTCTCTCTCTCTTGATTATCAATACAATGGTCTCTTGGAGATCCATATGATGTAAGTCTTTTTGCGGTGTGTTTGTTGGGATCCGATGAACTTTGAGTTTATGACCAGATCTATGTTTTTATCCATGAAAGTTATTTGAGTCTTCTTTGATCTCTTATATGCATGATTGCTTATAGCCCCGTATTTCTTCTCTGATATTTGGGTTTTGTTTGGCCAACTTGATCTATTTATCTTGCAATGGGAAGAGGTGCTTTGTGATGGGTTCGATCTTGCGGTGCTTGATCCCAGTGACAGAAAGGGAAACGACACGTATTTCTACATAAATAGATCTTGTCTACATCATGTCATCGTTCTTATTGCATTACTCCATTTCTCCATGAACTTAATACACTAGATGCATGCTGGATAGCGGTCGATGTGTGGAGTAATAATAGTAGATGCAGGCACGAGTCGGTCTACTAATCTTGGACGTGATGCCTATATAATGATCATTGCCTGGATATCGACATGATTATTTGAAGTTATATCAATTGCCCAACAGTAATTGTTTTCCCATCGTTTGCTATTTTACTCGAGAGAAGCCACTAGTGAAACCTACGGCCCCCGGGTCTCTTCTCATCATATTTGCCTTTGCGATCTATTTTCCTTTCCATTTATTTTTAGATCTATTAAACCAAAAATACAAAAATACCTTGCTGCAATTTATTTGTTCCGCAATCTATTTATCCTATCTACCACTTTTACCTCACGTTATTTGCCTATCTTGAGGCGCCGTGCCCGAAAGGGATTGACAACCCCTTTAACACGTCGGTTTGCGAGTATTTGTTATTTGTG
The DNA here is from genome assembly GCA_963921465.1 of Triticum timopheevii. Taxonomy (NCBI): domain Eukaryota; kingdom Viridiplantae; phylum Streptophyta; class Magnoliopsida; order Poales; family Poaceae; genus Triticum; species Triticum timopheevii. The sequence goes on along the minus strand of OY997266.1, from coordinate 74,521,761 downwards.
TGCATGGGCTATTTACGTGGTGTGAGGAGGTTCTCCTGCTGGTTCGATAACCTTGGTCTCATCACTGAGGGAAATACCTACCGTCGCTATACTACATCATCCCTTCCTCTTTGGGGAAATATCGATGTAGTTCTAGCAGACATCAGTCACCGGAAGGGGTTTCGGGCACCCCCGGCAAAAGATATGGGCCTTATGGGCCAAGAGGGGAAACACACCAGCCAGAAGGGGCTGGTGCGCCCCCCATATGGGCCGGCCTAGGAGGAGAAGGAAAGAGGGAAGGGAAAGGAAAGAGTGGAATAGGATTCCCCCTTCCTTCCCTCCCCCCTCTTTCCTTCCACCTCCTACAAACATGGCAGGGGGGCGACCAAGGGCAGGAGCCCAAGTAGGATTCGGACCTACTTTGTGCGCCCCTTGGCCTCTCCCCTCTCCCTCTCACCTATATATATATATATATATATATATATATATATATATATAGGTGAGAGGGAGTGCCTAGCACATACCAGACAATTGCCTAGCCGTGTGCAGCACCCCCCTCCACCATTTACACCCCCGTCATATTTTCGTAGTGCTTGGACGAAGCCCTGCAGAGATCACTTCACCATCACTGTCACCACACTGTCGTGCTGACGAAACTCATCTACTACCTCGACGTCTTGCTGGATCAAGAAGGTGAGGGACGTCACCGAGCTGAATGTGTGCAAAATGGGAGGTGCCTTGTGTTCGGTACTTGATCTGTTGAAGCGCGAAGAAGTTCGACTACATCAACCACGTTGTGAAATGCTTCAGCTTACAGTCTACGAGGGTACGTAGACACACTCTCGACCTCGTTGCTATGCATCTCCATGGATAGATCATTGTGTGTGCATAGAAAAAAAATTTGTTTTCCATGCAACGGTTCCCAACAATGGCATCATGAGCCAGGTCTATACGTAGGTGATATGTACGAGTAGAATACAAAGAGTTATGGACGGTGATAGTCATATCTTCTTACCACCAACGTCTTATTTTGACTCGGCGGTATTGTGGGATGAAGCGTCCTGGACCAACCTTACATGTCCAGGTACATGAGACCGGTTCCACCGACAGACATGCAACTAGTTTTGCATAAAGGTGGCTAGCGGGTGTCTATTTCTCCTACTTTAGTTGAATCGAATTTGACTGCGGCCGGTCCTTGAAGAAGGTTAAAACAGCAAGCTTGATGAATCACCATTGTGGTTTTTGCCGTAGGTAAGAACGGTTCTTGCTAGAAGCCCATAGCAGCCACGTAAAACTTGCAACAACAAAGTAGAGGACGTCGAACTTGTTTTTGCAGGGCATGTTGTGATGTGATATGGTCAAGGCATGATGTGATATACGTTGTTGTATGAGATGACCACGTTTTGTAAATTTATCGGCAACCAGCAGGAGCCTTATGGTTGTCTCTTTATTGTATGAAATGCAAATGCCATGTAATTGCTTTACTTTATCGCTATGAGTTAGCAATAGTTGTAGAAGCAATAGTTGGCGAGACGACCACGACGCAACGATGGAGATCAAGGTGTCGAGCCGGTGGTGATGGAGATCATGACGATGCTTTGGAGATGGAGATCAAAAGCACAAGATGATGACGGCCATATCATGTCACTTATTTTGATTGCATGTGATGTTTATCTTTTATGCATCTTATTTTGCTTAGTATGGTGGTAGCATTATAAGATGATCCCTTCACTAAATTTCAAGGTAAAAGTGTTCTCCATGAGTATGCACCGTTGCTACAGTTCGTCGTGTTGAGACACCACGTGATGATCCAGTGTGATAGAATCTATGTTCACATACAACGGGTGCAAGACAGTTTTGCACATGTGGAATACTTGGGTTAAACTTGATGAGCCTAGAATGTACCTACATGGCCTCGGAACACCGGAGACCGAAAGGTCAAACGTGAATCATATAATAGATATGATCAACATAGAGATGTTCACCATGAATGACTACCCCATCTCACGTGATGATCGGACATGGGTTAGTTGATTTGGATCACGTATCACTTAGATGACTTGAGGGATGTCTATTTAAGTGGGAGTTCATTAGTAATTTGATTAATTAAACTTAATTTATCATGAACTTAGTCCTTATAGTATTTGCAAATTATGTTGTAGATCAATAGCTCGCGATGTAGCTCCCTGTTTATTTTTGATATGTTCCTAGAGAAAAATAAGTTGAAAGATGATAGTAGCAATGATGCGGACTTGGTCTGTGATCTGAGGATTATCCTCATTACTGCACAGAAGAATTATGTCCTTGATGCGCCGCTAGGTGACAGACCTATTGTATGAGCAGATGTAGACGTTATGAACGTTTGGCAAGCTCGATTTGATGACTACTTGATAGTTTAGTGCGCCATGCTTTACGACTTAGAACCAGGACTTTAAATTTTTTTTGAACGCCACAAAGCATATGAGATGTTCCAAGAGCTGAAATTGGTATTTCAGACTCATGCCTGTGTCGAGTGGTATGAGACCTCTGACAAGTACTTTGCCTACAAGATGGAGGAGAATAGCTCAACCAGTGAGCATGTGCTCAGAATATCGGGGTACTACAATCACTTGAATCAAGTGGGAGTTAATCTTCCAGAAAGATAGTGATTGACAGAGTTCTCTAGTCACTATCACCAAGCTACTAGAACTTTGTGATGAACTATAATATGCAAGGGATGACGAAAATGATTCCCGAGCTCTTCACGATGCTGAAATCGGCGAAGGTAGAAATCAAGAAAGAGCATCAAGTGTTGATGATTAACAAGACCAATAGTTTCAAGAAAAAGGGCAAGGGAAAGAAAGGGAACTTCAAGAAGAATGGCAAGCAAGTTGTCGCTCTCATGAAGAAGCACAAAGCTGGACCCAAGCCTGAAACTGAGTGCCTCTACTGCAAAGGAAATGGTCAATGGAAGCGGAACTGTCCCAAATACTCAGCGGATAAGAAGGATGACAAAGTGAACAAAGGTATATTTGATATACATGTTATTGATGTGTACCTTGCTAGTGTTCGTAGTAGCCCCTTGGGTATTTGATACCGGTTCAGTTGCTAAGATTAGTAACTCGAAACAGGAGTTGCAGAATAAACATAGACTAGTTAAGGGCGAGGTGAAGATGTGTGTTGGAAGTGATTCCAAGGTTGATATCACCATCGCACACTCCCTCTACCTTCGGGATTAGTGTTGAGCTTAAATAAATGTTATTTGGTGTTTGCGTTGAGCATGAATATGATTTGATCATATTTATTGCAATACAGTTATTCATTTAAGTCAGAGAATAATTGTTGTTCTGTTTACATGAATAAAACCTCATATGGTCATACACCCAATGTGAATGGTTTATTGAATCTCGATCGTAGTAATACACATATTCATAATATTGATGCAAAAAGATGCAAAGTTGATAATGATAGTGCAACATATTTGTGGCACTGCCGTTTAGGTCATATTGGTGTAAAGCGCATGAAGAAACTCCATGCGGATGGACTTTGGAATCACTTGATTATGATTCATTTGATAATTGCGAACCATGCCTCATGGGCAAGATGACTAAAACTCCGTTCTCCGGAACAATGAAGCGAGCTTATGACTTGTTGGAAATGATACATACCGATGTATGCAGTCCGATGAGTGTTGAAGCACACAACGGGTATCGTTATTTTCTGACCTTCACAGATGATTTGAGTAGATATGGGTATATCTACTTGATGAAACTCAAGTCTGAAACATTTGAAAAGTTCAAAGAATTTCAGAGTGAAGTGGAGAATCATCGTAACAAGAAAATAAAGTTTCTACAATCTGATCGAGGAGGCGAATATTTGAGTTACGAGTTTGGCCTTCATTTAAAACAATGTGGAATAGTTTCACAACTCATGCCACTTGGAACACCACATTGTAATGGTGTGTCCAAACATCGTAACCGTACTTTATTAGATATGTTGCGATCTATGATGTCTTTTACCGATTTACCACTATCGTTTCGGGGTTATGCATTAGAGACATTCACGTTGAAAAGGGCACCGTCTAAATCCGTTGAGACGACACCGTATGAACTGTGGTTTGGCAAGAAACCTAAGCTGTCTTTCTTCAAGTTTGGGGTTGCGACACTTATGTCAAAAGGCTTCAGCCTGGTAAGCTCGAACCCAAATCGGAAAAGTGCGTATTCATAGGATACCCTAAGGAAACAATTGGGTACACCTTCTACCACATATCCGAAGGCAAGATCTTTGTTGCCAAGAATGGAACCTTTCTAGAGAAGGAGTTTCTCTCGAAAGAAGTGAGTGGGAGGAAAGTAGAACTTGATGAGGTAATTGTACCTTCTCTCAATTTGGAAAGAAGCACATTAGAGATATCCGTTCCCGTGATGCCTACACTAATTGGAGAGTAAGCTAATGATAATGATCATGAAACTTCGGATCAAGTTACTACTGGAATTCGTAGGCCAACCAGAACACGTTCCGCACCAAAGTGGTACGGTAATCCTGTCCTGAAGTCATGTTATTAGACCATGGCGAACCTACGAACTATGAAGAAGCTATGATGAGCCCAAATTCTGACAGATGGCTTCAGGCCATGAAATCTGAGATATGATCCATGTATAAGAACAAAGTGTGGACTTTGGTGGACTTGCCCGATGATCGGCAAGCCATAGAGAATAAATGGATCTTCAAGAAGAAGATTGACACTGATGGTAATGTTACTGTCTACAAAGCTCGACTTGTCGTAAAAGGTTTTCGACAAATTTAAGGAGTTGACTATGATGAGACTTTCTCACCCCTAGCAATGATTAAGTACATCCGAATCATGTTAGTAATTGCCACATTTTATGATTATGAAATCTGGCAAATGGATGTCAAAACTGCATTCCTTAATGGATATTTCAAAGAAGAGTTGTATATGATGCAACCAAAAGGTTTTGTCGATCATAAAGGTGCTAACAAAGTGTGCAAGCTCCAGTGATCCATCTATGGACTGGTGCAAGCATGTCGGAGTTGGAATATACACTTTGATGAGGTGATCAAAGCATATGGTTTTATACAGATTTACGGTGAAGCCTGTATTTACAAGAAAGTGAGTCGGAGCTTTGTAGCATTTCTGATGTTATATGTGGATGACATATTGTTGATTGGAAATGATATAGAATTTCTGGATAGCATAAAAGGATACTTGAAAAAGAGTTTTTTCAATGGAAGACCTCGGTGAAGCTACTTATATATTGAGCATCAAGATTTATAAGGATAAATCAAAACGCTTAATAGGACTTTCACAAAGCACATATCTTGACAAAGTTTTGAAAAGGTTCAAAAATGGGCCGGTCAAAGAAAGGGTTCTTGTCTGTGTTGCAAGGTGTGAAGTTGAGTAAGACTCAAAGCCCGACCACGGCAGAAGATAGAGAGAGAATGAAAGTAATTCCCTATGCCTCAGCCATAGGTTCTATAAATTACGACATGTTGTGTACCAGACCTGTTGTGTGCCTTGCCAATGAGTTTGTCAAGGGGGTACAATAGTGATCCAGGAGTAGATCACTAGACAGTGGTCAAAATTATCCTTAGAGGACTATGGAAATATTTCTCGGTTATGGAGGTGATAAAGAGTTCGTCGTAAAGAGTTATGTTGATGCAAGCTTTTGCACCGATCCAGATGACCCTGAGTCTCAATCTGGATACGTATTGAAAGCGGGAGCAATTAGCTAGAGTAGCTCCATGCAGAGCATTGTAGACATAGAAATTTGTGAAATACATATGGATCTGAATGTGGCAGACCCGTTGACTAAACCTCTCTCACAAGAAAAACATGATCACACCTTAGTACTCTTTGGGTGTTAATCACATAGCGATGTGAACTAGATTATTGACTCTAGTAAACTCTTTGGGTATTGGTCACATGGCGATGTGAACTATGGGTGTTAATCACATGACGATGTGAACTAGATTACTGACTCTAGCGCAAGTGGGAGACTGAAGGAAATATGCCCTAGAGGCAATAATAAATTTGTTATTTTATATTTCCTTATTCATGATAAAAGTTATTATTCATGCTAGAATTGTTAAACCACTAGTGCAGAACCGGGCAATAGCACCGGTTCATAAGGCCCTTTAGTGCCGGTTACATAACCGTCACTAAAGTGTGGGCACTAAAGGCCCCCCCTTTAGTACCGGTTCAGCACGAACCGGTGCTAAAGGGCAACCACGTGGCACGAGCCAGCACCGAGGGCCTGGAGCCCTTTAGTACCGGTTGGTAAGACCAACCGGTACTATAAGGTTTGGTGTTTTTTTAGTTTTATGATTTATTTTTCATTTAATTTTGCGTTTCCATTTTAATTCTTTTTCGTTTGCTGGTATTTTACGATACTACACATTGTACACGTTATGCATATATATATATATATATATATATATATATAGAGAGAGAGAGAGAGAGAGAGAGAGAATTTCTAGTAGAACCAATCATGCATAGATATATCATCAATGTCTCACAAACCACCATATTAATTAATTCACACATACATACATGTATAGCTATATACAATTTCTCCTACATATGCATGTTGCCTTCGGAGCCAGTGGCATTAGCCTAATTGGTGCCTTCGGAGCACGATGACAATTGGAAGTGGTTTTCATGGGGACGGTAGCGGGTAATAGTATTCTCCCTTCGGATTTATGACCTGGTCGAGCAAAAATCCCGCTATTTCCTCTTGAAGTGCTTCTACACGCTCCGTTTCTAGGAGCTTCTCCCGCACCTCTTTGAACTGTTAAGAAGGAGATCAATATGCATGTGTATTAGTTGTGTGACTAGATATCGATAATGGTGTAAAAATTGTGAATAGTGTTCTGACAAGCGTACCCATTCCTGTCTTTGAGATCTGCTCTTTTCGGACGCCATCATGCGAATGTTCTCGCAAACTTAGAATGCACATAGATCAGTCCCCTGCGCCTGCTTCAGGGCCTTTATGAGAATGGAATTTGATCAGATAATAATTAATCAAGCATGATAATTAAAGAGATGGCAGCTAGCTAGCTAGCTAGTACTACTTAATTACTTACCTTGGGTCGAAACCATTTAAGCTTTTTTTTCCATTCGCCTTCCGTGATGCTAATGAACCTTGCCCAAGCCCTACCCGCTGACAAAGAAAATGAATAAAGGGGTTATTAAATAGTTCATATCATGAAATGACGAACTAAATAGGCCGAGATATATAGTCAATAATGATTGAAATTACCTGTTGACTATCCCAAACAAGATGTTATAGTCAGTTTTTGCTTTGAGTAGTGAGTCCAGTATTTCAACTGTTCCGGCGTCAACTTTAATGATACACAAGACCCAGTGAAATCTGCATGCACATACGTTTGCATGTCTTAATTAAGCGGGCATATGTAAGCAAAAACATGTAGCTAGCTAGTAGGCAAAAACAGAGAATTTGTAGTACAAGACAGTGTGACTCACTGGAAGTTGTAAGGAAGTAGTATATCTTCATTGTATTTGAGGCGCTTCAAGAACTCTAGCATGTTGTCCTCTACGTTCTTTTGATGATATGGATTTATTAGCCATGTGTATTCATTAACGGTGTTTGGGTCAATGAACCCAATGCCAAAGCGTCCACCTTTTCTCATTTCATACATCTTCATCCTGCATAATACCACAGAAAAGAATATAGTGAGGATAATTACAAGTAATGATTGATCAAAAGGATCACTACAGCTAGCTTGAGACTTAAATTACAGAAAGAAATCACTTACAGACAATAGCAACTGACGATAGATTTTTCGAGTGCGTCTTGATTGTATAACTGAAACAGTTCAGAATACTCAACGGACAGAGCTTTCTCATGGAAGTAATACTCCTCCTTGACATTCACCATGAGGGACAATCGATCTGAAATCTTGGTAATGTTCATGTACTATTGATGCAATTCATACATTCTCGTTGGGAGGTTCTTGACCTTGTCTGGCTCGACAAAAGGTTGGCCCCGGGCATATTTCCGTTTTATTTCATCCTCTCTAAGCACATGCATGGGCTCGATCTCGAGGAGTTGTCCAACAGTGATGTTGAGAACTTCAGCCTGCATTATATGGTCCTTGGTTATTACCACATTTCCCACCTCGGGAACGTAAACTATTTGCCCACAATAATATTGGGCGCGCGTACTGTCACGTGTTGTTGGCACAACAAGCGAGGGGATCGATTGCGCCGCCTGTTCTCCCAGCTGGGGAATGGTTTTCCCGCATTTTTTGACAGCTGCTTGTTGTTTGCTCGATCCCGAGCTCGCCTCCTTACGTAGACGTGCTCGATTAATGCCATCTGCGCTTAGACCAAACCATACGCTCCTTGCGTCATCTGCAAACTCCTTCCCGTACTTACTTCCGATTTTTCTCCACTGCGACCCGTCAGCGGGTAATCTCAACTTTCCGTCTTTCTTACGGTCTTCTCTGTGCCATCGCATCGCCTTGGCATGCTCTTGGTTTTGGAACAAACATTTCAACCATGGTATTATAGGAGAATACCACATCACCTTGGCAGGAATCTTCTTCCTGGGGCGCTCGCCCTCGACATCACCATGCTCATCGCGGCTGATCTTATAGCGCAATGCACCACATACCGGGCAAGCGTTCAAATCCTCGTACTCACCGCGGTAGAGGATGCAATCATTATGGCATGCATGTATCTTCTGCACCTCTAACCCTAGAGGGCAGACAGCCTTCTTTGCTTCATACGTACTCTCGGGCAATTCGTTGTCCTTTGGAAGCATATCCTTTATCATTACCAGCAACTTTCCAAATCCCTTGTCAGATACACCATTCTCTGCCTTCCATTGCAGCAATTCCAGTGTGGTGCCTAGCTTTTTCTTGTCACCTACGCAATTCGGGTACAACAATTTTTTGTGATCCTCTAACATGCGCTGCAACTTCTTCTTCTCCAAATCACTTGCGCAGTTTCTCTTTGCATCGGGAATGGCCCGACCTAGATCATCAACAGGCTCATCTGATGCCTCTTCTTCAGCTTCTTCCCACATTGCCGGCTCAGCTTCTTCCCGCATTACCGGCTCAGCTTCTTCCCCCATTGTTGTATCATCGTATTCGTGGAACCCATGGCCAGGATAGCTGTCGTCGTCCTCTTCTTCTTCATTGTCTTCCATCATAACCCCTCTTTCTCCGTGCTTGGTCCAAACATTATAGTGGGGCATGAAACCAGACTCAAACAGGTGGACGTGAATGGTTCTTGACGTAGAGTAATTGCGACCATTCTTACAGCCAGCACATGGACAAGGCATAAAACCATCCGCCCGCTTGTTTGCCTCAGCCGCAAGCAGAAAAGTATGCACGCCCTCAACAAACTGGGGAGAGCATCGGTCATCGTACATCCATTGTCGGCTCATCTTCATTACACAACACCGAATAGACCAAATTAATACAAGTTCATACATAAAGTTCATACAACACTTAAATGCAACAAACAAATAACTCTCTAGCTAAAGCATTTAAATGCAACAACAAATGCGATCAAGATCGCAACTAAGGTAACAATTGATCCAACAGCATAATGATACCAAGCCTCACTATCGATGGCATATTTTCTAATCTTTCTAATCTTCAAGCGCATTTTCTCCATCTTGATCTTGTGATCATCGACGACATCAGCAACATGCAACTCCAATTCCATCTTCTCCCCCTCAATTCTTTTCAATTTTTCTTTCACGTACTCGTTTTCTCTTTCAACTAAATTTAACCCCTCGACAATAGGGTCAGTTGGAATTTCCGGTTCACATACCTCCTAGATAAAAATATCTATGTCAACTTGATGGGCATAATTTGTCATAAACACGAAATGCAACAAATAGTTTTAAAAGAGAATATACCACATCCGAATCATAACAAGGATGAGGGCCGACGGGGACGGATATCAAAACCATGGCACTATGTATAACAAACAACGTACGGGTAAGATAATTATTATACGAGTAACTATATATCCAAATCACACAAACATCAATTTTTTATATAAAATTTCATGAACAAGAGGCTCACCACAAGGTGGTGCCGGCGACGGGACGGTGCGGGCGATCGACGGTGGTTACGACGGAGATTTAGAAGGCACTAAGTAAACCACACTTACATATGCAAACTAAGTGTTATTTTGACCTCAAATTGCATATAAATCAAATACTAGCACACACACACACACACAGATATATATATATATATATATATATATATATATATATATATATATATATCCTCCCAAATTACTAAACTCACAAATTAATAACTATATAAAGCATTTCAAGAGCTAATCTAGCAATGAGAGATGAAAGGACAAAGTTGCTAACCTTTGTGATCATTTGAATGGATGGGGGCCTTCAAATCTTGACAAATTTTGGGCAAAATGTGTGATGAGCTCGAGAGGAAGAGGGGAAGAACAGAGAGGAGAGGGGAAAGGGGAAGAACAGAGCGAGCTCGGGTGGACGAAGGGTTTATGTAGGACGACCTTTAGTACCGGTTCGTGCCAAGAACCGGTACTAAAGGTGCTGCAGGGGGCCCAGACTGACAACATCCTGCCACCACTCTCATTAGTACCGGTTCGTGGCACGAACCGGTGCTAAAGGTTAGCCACAAACCGGTACTAATGAGAGCGGCCAGGCTAGCCGTTGGAACCGGCACTAATGTATACATTTGTGCCGGCTCAAATACAAACCGGCACTAATGTGCTTCACGTTTGACCCTTTTTCTACTAGTGAACCTTGATACATGTGTGACCACATAAACAAACACTGTGTCCCTAGTGAGCCTCTACTAGACTAGCTCGTTGATCAAAGATGGTTAAGGTTTCCTAACCGTGGACATGAGTTGTCATTTGATAACGAGATCACATCATTAGGAGAATGATGTAATGGACAAGACCCATCCGTTAGCTTAGCATAATGATCGTTCAGTTTTATTGATGTTGCTTTCTTCATGTCAAATACATATTCCTTCGACTATGAGATTATGCAACTCCCAGATACCGGAGGAATGCCTTATGTGCTATGGAATGTCACAACGTAACTGGATGATTATAAAGATGCTCTACAGTTATCTCTGAAGGTGTTTGTTGAGTTGGCATAGATCGAGATTAGGATTTGTCACTCCAAGTATCGGAGAGGTATCTCTGGGCCCTCTCGGTAATACACATCATAAGCTTGCAAGCAAACGAGTAAGGAGTTAGTCACGAGGTGATGTATTACGAAACGAGTAAAGAAACTTGCCGATAATGAGATTGAAATAGGTATGAAGGTACCGACGATCGAATCTCGGGCAAGTAACATACCGATGGACAAAGGGAATAACATATGTTGTCATAACGGTTCGACTGATGAAGATCTTCATAGAATATGTAGGAGCCAATATGGGCATCTAGGTTCCGCTATTGGTTATTGACCAGAGAGGTATCTTGGTCATGTCTACATAGTTCTCAAACCCGTAGGGTCCGTACGCTTAACGTTCGATGATGATATAGTATTATATGAGTTATCTGATTTGGTGACCGAATGTTGTTCGGAGTCCTGGATGAGATCACGGACATGATGAGGATTCTCGAAATGGCCGAGAGGTAAAGATTGATATATAGGACGAGGGTATTCGGACACCAGAAGTGTTTCAGGGGTATCGGGTACTTATCGGGCCACCGGAAGGGGTTCCGGACACCCCCGACAAAAGATATGGGCCTTATGGGCCAAGAGGGAAAACGCACCGGCAACAAGGGGCTGGTGCGCCCCCATATGGGCCGACCTAGGGGGTGAAGGAAAGAGGGAAAGGGAAAGGAAAGAGTGGAATAGGATTCCACTTCCTTCCCTCCCCCCCTCTTTCCTCCCCCCTCCGACAAACATGGCAGGGGGGCGTGGCCAAAGGCAGGAGCCCAAGTAGGATTCAGACCTACTTGGGCGCCCCTTGGCCTCTCTCCTCTCCCTCCCACCTATATATATATATATATATATATATATATTTATATATGTATATATATGAGGAGGGGGGCACCTAGCACATACTAGACAATTGCCTAGCCGTGTGCGGCACCCCCTCCACCGTTTACACCCCCGGTCATATTTTCGTAGTGCTTAAGCGAAGCCCTACGGAGATCACTTCACCATCACCGTCACCACGCTGCGTGCTGATGAAACTCATCTACTACCTCGACGTCTTGCTGGATCAAGAAGGCAAGGAACGTCACCGAGCTGAATGTGTGCAGAACGCGGAGGTGCCATGCGTTCGGTACTTGATCGGTTGAAGCGTGAAGAAGGTCGACTACATCAACGCTTTGTGAAACGCTTCTGCTTACGGTCTATGAGGGTACGTAGACACACTCTCCACCTCATTGCTATGCATCTCCATGGATAGATCATTGTGTATGTGTAGAAATTTTTTGTTTTTCATGCAACGATTCCCAACAGATATTTTATCGGTCACTTGAGTTTAATGATCTTTACCAGAAAAAAAAACTACATCTAATGATAAGCAAACATTAATGCAACTCCAACTATAGATGGTAGTAAGATAATAATTAGGTTCTTCAGATATAGCATTAATGTACGACGAGAAGATAAGGATAAGAATTGATTAACCTCCCCCTTAATCCTCCCAAGAACCACTATATATACTACGGACACCATCACACGAAACACAAGCATTTGACCAGAAAGACGACACTATATAGAGGAAGAGGACCAATTAGCCAACTACAATACTCATTAGCCATGGCACATGACAGGAACAACACACAGTTTCTGCGCCTGGTCGTAGCTTTTCTGTTCATGTCGGTTTTCCTGTCCTCCTGCAATGCAGAGGGTATATAGTACTTCTAACTCCTTCCGTCCATGAATATAAGTTTTTTTCTAAATTAGATGTACATAAATATGTTTTAGTGTGTTTGTTTATTCATTTCAATCCTATATAGTTCATATTGAAATATCCAAAACATAGTATATCTCACAGAGGGGTTACTACATGATGCTCTTCATTCCTAATTCTTTCTTTCATATGGAACACACACGTACTAACTGTTTATCCCTTTTGTGCATGCGTGCATGCGTGCGTGCGCATGCAGACAACGGCTACTATCCTGACAGATACTGCGTAGAGGAGTGGAGTTGCAGCAAGCCGGTGGGAGATGACGACCAGCTCAGGTGTCGAAACTTCTGCGTAGGCTAAGGCTACAACTTCCTTAGGAGCTACTGCAAGCACGACCCCTACCCGGAGTGTTGCTGCCATAAGTGATCTCAATTCGGTGACTTTGGGGTGATCTGCGGATGATGATGTTTGTCATTTGTTACTTAGAAAGCTGTAGTTGTTTTTCTTTTTTGTGTGTGTTCATCTCATCCCATTGTAATCATCGGAGCAATTCATCATGATTGTTTGTGGAGTAAGGATGATTAGTTTCTGTCACGACCACCATGACTCGATGCGGATCAGGAAAGAAGAAGAAGAAAGTGCTAGAAGTAGCCTGGGCTTGCTAGGCCATGGACGATGGGATGGCGACATGAAAAGCTCAAACCAAAGCCTGAAGTGTTGGTCTGTACTTAAACTGAGTGGAATAGAGAGCAGCAGAACAAACATGTATCTCGAGCAATGGTACTGTAGAGGAATTGGATGCAACTCTCAATGTATTGATAGGTGCATATGCACAAGTATATATAGTACATAGGGCAAGTCATATCCTCAACTATACACAAGGAGGAGACTTGGAGTACAAGAATACATGTGCTAAATACATATCTCAACACCCGCCCCCCCCCCCCCCCCCCGCAGTCGAAATGACACCGTTGCTGACGCAAAGACTGGACCGGAATTCCTCGAAAGACGTCATGGGCAAGCCTTTGGTCATGATGTCAGCAAATTGTTGGGAGGTGGGAACGTGCATAACACGGACATGGCCAAGAGCCACCTGATCCCGAACAAAATGGATATCAAGCTCAATGTGCTTGGTGCGACGATGATGAACCGGGTTGGCGGAGAGGTAGACGGTGGAGACGTTGCCGCAGTAGACGACCGTGGCCTTCTCAACGGGACACGAGAGCTCGTGAAGAAGCTGACGAAGCCAGGAGCACTCAGCAACAACGTTAGCCACAACGTGGTACTCAGCCTCGGCGCTAGACCGCGAGACGGTGGGCTGCCGCTTGGACGACCACGACACCAGGGATGGTCCAAGGAAGATGCAGTAACCCGAAGTAGAACGGCGGGTGTCCGGGCAGCCAGCCCAGTCGGCGTCGGAGTAGGCGACCAGATCAATGGCAGTGGAGGCGCGCAGAGTAAGACCAAGATCCATAGCACCGCGGATGTAGCGGAGAATCCGCTTGACGGCAGTCCAGTGAACGTCTCGAGGAGCATGCATATGCAGGCAGACCTGCTGAACCGCGTATTGAAGCTCCGGTCGAGTGAGAGTGAGGTACTGGAGAGCACCAACAATGGACCGGTAGAAGCCAGCATCTGGAGCAGGAGTACCATCAGTAGCAGAGAGCTTGGCCTTCGTGTCGACAGGAGTGCAGGCCGGTTTGCAGTTAAGCATACCAGCACGGTCCAGGAGCTCATGAGCGTACTTCCGTTGATGAAGAAAGAAACCATCAGGACGATGCACCACCTCAACACCGAGGAAGTAGTGCAACGGACCCAAGTCCTTGATGGCAAACTCAGCACGGAGACGATCACTAAGCCGGCGAAGAAGCTCAGAAGTGCATGCCGTCAAGATGATGTCGTCAACATAGAGCAGCAAGTACGCCGTGTCAGTGCCCTGGTGATAAACAAACAGCGAAGCATCAGAGCGTGTAGAGCAGAAGCCAAGTTGGTGAAGAAACGCTGCGATGCGCTGGTACCAGGCACGAGGCGCCTGCTTTAGCCCATACAATGAGCGTGAGAGAAGACACACATGATCAGGATACGCCGGGTCAACAAACCCCGTGGGCTGCTGACAGAAAACCTGCTCCTCAAGATGACCATGCAGAAAAGCGTTGGAGACATCCATCTAATGAACCGGCCAGGCACGAGAGACCGCTAACTGTAAAACAGTGCGGATCGTCCCGGGCTTAACAACCAGGGAAAAAGTGTCGGTGAAGTCCACACCGGCGCGTTGTCGGAAACCATGAACAACCCAACGCGCCTTGTAGCGATCTAGAGTGCCGTCGGGACGAAGCTTGTGTTTGAAGACCCACTTCCCGGTGATCACATTAGCGTGCCAGGGACGGGGAACAAGCTGCCAAGTCCGGTTCCGCTGCAAAGCGTCGAACTCCTCCTGCATGGCGGCCATCCAGAGAGGGTCACGTAGAGCGGCCCGGACCGAGGACGGCAGCGGGGAAGGAGCGGATGTCGAGGCGGTGCAGACGTAGTCGTCCGCATAGCGGGAACTCGGGCGAAAAACCGCGGTGCACGAGCGGGTGACGGGCCCGGCCATCGGGGCGGCCGCGGGTGGCGGTGAGGCCGTGGCATCCACGGCGTCCACTGGAGAGGCAGCCACCTCTGCGTCGTCGGTGAAGCCAGCAGACGGGGCTGGCGAGGCGAGCGACCGAGGCGGAGTCGAGGCCGCGGCGTCGCTAGAGCCAGCCAACGGGGCTAGCGAGGCGGGCGACCGAGGCGGGGTCGTGGCCGCGCCTGTAGAAGCTGCACCAGGGGAGGCAGCGCCAGGAGAGGCCGGCCCAGCCGGTGTCCCAACGGGCGGCCCAGCATGTGGCCCAGCATGCGGCCCAGCTTGCATGGCTTGGGCTCGGCGCGACGTAGGCGGCGTCGACGGGGCTCCAGGCGACGAGGGCGCCAAGCCGGAGGAGGGAGCCGCAGATGTCCCCGAGCCGAAGGAGGGCGCCGCGGGCAGGGGTGCCGGAGCACCCAGGGCCGGCAGCTGGCGGCGGCGCGGAGAGGGGCCCACCACGGGAGGGGAAGACGGCACCACCTGTTCCTGAGCAAAGGGAAACACAAACTCATCAAAGTACATGTGTCTTGACGTGATGACATGGTGAGACACAGGGTCGTAGCAGCGATAACCCTTAGTGTTGGCCGGGTAACCAAGGAAGACACATGGAACAGAACGAGGAGCGAATTTATGAGCGGTTGTGGCGGTGGTGTTGGGGTAGCAACGGCAACCGAAAATACGGAGACTGTCGTAGGAGGGAGGAGTGCCATAGAGGAGATGATGAGGCGCGTAGTTCCAGCGCGGACGGCATGGCCGGAGATTGAGGAGGAGGGTGGCGGTGGCGAGGGCATTGGGCCAAAACCGAGAAGGCATGTAGGCATGGAAAAGAAGAGTGCGCACACACTCATTGAGGGTGCGTAGGATGCGCTCGGCACGGCCATTCTGCTGGGGGTGTAGGGACACGTGAGACGAAACACGGTGCTGTGGGTGGAAAGAAGATGGAGGATGGTGTGATTGTCGAATTCTTTCCCGTTGTCAGTCTGAAGTGCGAGTATGGGTCCCCCGAACTGTGTGGAGACATAAGCATAGAATGCAATGAGAGTGGCGGCAACATCGGATTTCCTATGAAGAGGAAGTGTCCACA
Source organism: Triticum timopheevii (assembly GCA_963921465.1). Classification (NCBI taxonomy): domain Eukaryota; kingdom Viridiplantae; phylum Streptophyta; class Magnoliopsida; order Poales; family Poaceae; genus Triticum; species Triticum timopheevii. The sequence continues at coordinate 74,505,238 of OY997266.1, read as the reverse complement.
CAAAGTGAGAGTAATCATCCAGTATGACGAGATAATAAAGATAGCCAGAATTACTGGGTACTGGAGATGTCCATACATCGTTATGAATTAACTCAAACGGGAAATATGCAACTGTGGAAGAGGAACTAAAAGGAAGGCGAACATGTTTGCCTAAGCGACAGGCTTCACATGAGTGAGCGGCCGTTTTATTACATGAAAAAGAAAATCCTCTCATTATTTGACGAAGGGAAGAAGTGCTAGGATGCCCGAGACGAGCATGCCAAAGATCGACGCCGGCGGAAAAGGCTCGAGGACCACCCGGAGATGATGGCGACTGAACTGGGTAGAGGTCGCCGGGACTGTCACAGCGGTGAAGAGTGCGAGCGTCCTTAACAGAAAAACCAACTTCGTCAAATTCCACAGTTACAAAATTATCACATGAAAGATTGCGAACAGAGACTAAGTTCTGAATGAGGTGGGGAGAAACAATAACATTATTAAGAGAGAGAGGTCGAGAGTTAGAAGGAAAAGGTGCAGAACCGACATGGGAGATAGGAAGACCAACACCGTTGCCGATGATGATACGGGAAGGAGTGGAAGTGGGATGAACGGAGGAGAGGTTACCCGGATGAGCGGACATATGGGCGGTGGCACCGGAGTCCATGATCCAATCGCCACCACCGCCAGAGTAGGGTGGCGGCTATTGCAGCGCCGCTAGAAGGGCTGGGTTGTAGTAGGGGGCGACGTACGTGCCGGGGCCGCCGTATGCGCCGTGGGAGGGCGCGGAAGGAGGGGCGCCGTGGGCGCTGGTGGCGCCGAAGGGCGCGGCCAGGAGCGCCTGGTGGGCGCTCGGGCGGGGACCGAGGATGCCCGGGGCGGGGGGCCGCGGCACGGGCATGCTGTATGCGTGCACGACCCCCGTCCAGGGGTTGTAGCCACCGGCCCAGGGCGGCGAGGGCTGCTGCTGAGGAGCCTGACCATCGCCGCCGCCACCTTTGCCACCGCCTTGGCGGTTACCGCCGTGACAGCGGCGGCGGTTGCCGCCGTTACCACCGTTGCGAGGTGGCTGAGGCGGCTGCGGCACCGGCGTAGGGTGCGGGACAGCCGGAGGACGAGGCGCCGAGGGTGGTGTAGAGGCGCCGATGGAGAGGCCGGCGGCGAGCGCGGTGTGGACAGCGCGGGTGTGGAGGTGCTTCATCCGCCGCTCCTCAAGACGGAGATAGGCCACCGCCCGCTCGTAAGTGGGTTTGGCCATGAGCGTGAGGTTCGAGGCGGTGTTGCCGAAGTCCTCGTTGAGGCGGCGGTGAGTGTCAAGAGGAGAAGCTCGTCGCCCACCTTGAACCCAACGTCATTGAGCTCGTTGGAGAGGGTCTTGAGCCGGAGGCAGAAGGCGTCGATGGTGGAGTCGTTCTGGTGACACCCAAAAAATTCCTGCTGCAAGAAAACAATCCGTTGAAGCTTGTTGTCGGTGAAGAGGCCATTGATATTGGTCCACACCGTGTAGGCATCGTCCCCATCGCGAACGACGGTGTGGAAGATGTCCGGAGAAACGGTGAGGAAGAACCACCGGATAAGGGTGGCGTCGATGGCGAGCCAGTTGGCATCGTGGGCGCCGGCGAAGAAGTTGGCGAGACCGTCCACATGATCACGAAGGTTGTACTCACGGAAGAGGAGGTTGAAGTAGGTTTTCCAGGCATAGTAGTTGGCGGAGGCGTGGGAGAGGATGATGGGAACGTGATCGGAGAGGTGGATGTTGCGGATGTCGGCGGCTTGGGGCTCATCGGGCTCGGACCCGTAGGAGGAGGCGAACGGGTTGCTGGGAGGGACGCTGGAGGAGGAGGAGGTGCCGAGGGCCGACATGGCAGAGAGAGGGGATGGCGGCGCGAGATGGGATCGGGTAGGGGTTAGGGTTTTCGGGAGGGAGGCGGCTCGGGGGGAGCGGCGTGGGAAGGCAGGGAGGGTGGGGGGCGCAGCGGGGTGGTGAGGAAGGGAGGGAGGAGGTGCGGCGGGGTGGTGGGGAAGGGAGGGAGGAGGCGCGGCGGCCGGGGAGGCGGCGGCGCGGCTACAGCGGGGGCAGCGGCGGCCTGGGGAGGCGACGGCGGCGCGGCTAGGGCTGGGGATCGAGGGTTAGGCTGATACCATGTAGAGGAATAGGATGCAAATGTATTGATAGGTGCATATGCACAAGTATATATAGTACATAGGGCAAGTCATATCCTCAACTATACACAAGGAGGAGATTTGAAGTACAAGAATACATGTGCTAAATACATATCTCAACAGGTACAACTATAGGGTTTTACGGGGCTGGCGTGGGCTGTGATGATTGGTAATTAGGGAAAGCGGGCCCTGCTGAAATTTGCACGGGGCGGGAGGGGGAGACTAGTCAACCTAATTATGCAAGCCTACATTCTGTCCTTTCTAAACAAATAATCAGCCCCCCTTGAGTTTCACGGTGTGGGCCTGGGCCTAATTTTTATTTCAATCAAAATAGGCCAAGTCAGCCAGTACGTAAGTTACGTAAAACAATTTAAGTAGGTAGGTGTAGAAAAGTAGCTCATAATCAACAGGAGGCTTTTCTTTGATTTTGTTAGTTCTGGCTGTTAATATTACGCAGATGATCTTATAGAGCATGTGGCGATTGCTGCATGCCAACCTGAATGCCTGATTCAAGTGTGACGGGTGTACGTACAAAAAATTGCACTTCCATCTTTTTGCATGCGTATTACTAGTTGTTTGTGTTTTTTTTAGGGTAACGCTTTGCCGCTTTTATTAACTAATGGAGTGCCGGAATCTCATCCTTTACAATGCTTAAAATGCAGTCTGGTGGAGAAGAGAGCCAAACCAAACTTATTCCCTCTCCCATTCCCACCTTTGCTAACCTATCCCACGATACTCTGAAGGCCTGAAAATTCTTCATCTTCGCCTCGATTTCCTCAACAATTGATCCAGATGTAGAAAGGTTTTTGTCCTGATTATTGAGCATGGCCACCACACCTGCCGAATCGCACTCGAGGTGGAGCTTCAGGACGCCCGTGCTCCTCGCCAGTTCGATTGCCTTCTTACACGCCATCAGTTCCATCGCCTCCACCTCGCCCGCTGATGCACAGAAGTGGCAGGAGCCTGCTCGGAACGCACCCTCATGGTCACGCAGGACTACACCAGCCCCCCCCCCTCCCTTCGCGCGTTTTGGAGATCGAGCCATCCATGTTGGCTTTGATCCAGCCATCATCAGGTGCTTCCCACGTAGCCTTTTCCTTTGGTACCTTCTGCTTCGCCTCCCTCGGATGGATCTCATCCCATTCCTTGACCAGAGTAGTCACGATGCGTGATATTTCATGTGCCTCAGCAATCTTCCGTCCGTCTCTCGTCTCATTACGCGCTAGCCAAAGACCATACACTGCTTGTATCATTGCTGATTTCTCAATATCTTGAGCCTGTGCGAACCACTCCAATAACCAGCTAGCCAGCTTGTTCTGAGAGTCAATGTTGCATGGTGGGTAGGCCACCGAGACTCCCAACTCCGAACTGGACCGCGTCCAAAAACACATCGAATGTGGGCATCCCCAAAAACGATGGTAGCTGGTTTCTTCTCGCCCACAAGCCACACAGAACACACCCGCCTTGATTCGCCGCCGAAGTAATTCTGCTCCCGTGGCAAGCCCGTTTTTCATCAATCGCCACATGTGGATTTTTGCTTTTCCCGGGGCCGATGTATCCCACAAAGAGAACCAGCCCCGGTGAGTAAGAACCGCCGAGGACGGTCCCGGTCTTCCTTGTTTTGCTGCATTCAAAGACATCCGCAGGTGGTAGGCTAATTTCACGGTGAAGACACCGTTTGTTTGTAAAGTTCCATGCCATATAATCTTGGCTGCCCGGGCCTCCCACCGAAATCTGTTTGATATCATTGACATCATCCTCAGAAAACATTACTTGAAGCTTTGTATCATCCCATGTGGCACCGGTGGTGTCCAACAGGTCAGCGACCTTCTGCACACCCGGAGCAAAGACTGCGCCCAGTGGCAGCAGACTCCCCTGGCATGGGATCCATGGATCGTGGTGGACATTCACCCCCGAGCCATCCCCAATACACCAAATAATCCCCTCCCTCAGCAGGTCTCTCCCATGTAGTATGCTCCTGAAGGTATAGGATCCACCCGATGGACATGTGGCACTCATGATGGAGCTATCGCTGAAATAACGGGCTTTAAGAACCCTAGCACAAAGAGACATCGGCGCCTGCAAAATCCTCCATGCCTGTTTTGCTAATAACGCTTGGTTGAAGGCCTCTGGGTCACAAAACCCCATACCACCTGTGCGTTTGGACTGACACATCTTATCCCAGGCAATCCAATGCACTTTCCTCTCACCATTTGCTGCACCCCACCAGAATTTTGAAGAGATTGAAGTCAAGTTCCGGCACATCTTCTTCGAGAGGTGAAAACAACTCATAGTCAGATTAGGTGTAGCTTGAAGGACCGATTTTACAAGTACTTCCCACGCCTTCTTCGATAACCCCTGCCCTTTCCAACCCGTTACCTTTCCTTTTGAGCATTCTGTAACATATCTGAAAGTGCCATCCTTAGATCTCCCAACCACCGTTGGTAATCCCAGATATCTCTCGCTAAGGGCTTCCTATTCAATCCCTATGGCCTGTTTGAGAACATCTTTTTATTGATGTCCACATCCTTTACCGAAGAAGATGGACGACTTTTGGAGGTTCACTTTCTGCCCCGATGATGCCTCATATCTACCCAATATGCCCTTTAGAACCTAGACATTTTCTGGCGTACCCTGCAAGAACACAATGCTATCATCTACAAACAAAAGATGCGTGACTTAGGGGCCAGTGCTCCCAAAGCCAACCCCTTTGATGTCTCCTTCTGCTTGTGCCTTCCTCAACATTGCTGAAAAGCCTTCAACACAAAATAAAAACAGATATGGGGACAGCGGGTCTCCTTGCCTGAGCCCTCGTGAGGGAACAAAAACCCTGGAAAGTCCCCCATTTAATTTCACATTAAACCTCACCGAGGTGACGCACCTCATCACCATCTTGATCCAGCTTTCCGTGAAACCAAACTTGGCCAGCATTTGTTCAAGAAACATCCATTTGACTCTGTCATACGCCTTGGTCATGTCCAATTTTACTGCACCCAAAGGTTTCTTTCATTTTCGTGTTCTTATCGCATGCACACATTCATACGCTACAAGCACATTATCCGTGATGATCCTCCCTGGCACAAATGTGCTTTGTTCATTAGAAATTAGCACTGGGAGTATTACCTTTAGCCGGTTCGCAAGCACCTTTGCAGCAATCTTGTAGAGCACGTTACACAAACTGATAGGTCGAAATTGGGAAAGCAACTCCGGTGAGTTAACTTTCGGTACCATCACTATCGTAGTAGCATTGAAAGAATCCGGTGCAGCGACACAGTGAAGAAAATCCTGGACAGCTCTGCAGACATCACCTTGTACCCACGGCCAGTGTCGCTGGTAGAATAATGCTGGTAGGCCGTCTGGCCCTGGCGCTTTCATTGGCCCCATTTGAAAAAGGGTGCACTCAATCTCCTCATCGGTCACTCTGGCTATAAGCTTGCAATTTGTTTCCTCTGTCACCGCCGCGTTTATGTTCTCCAGGAACTCGTGGACGCCCACCGAGCCTTCGGACGTAAAAAGTTTCTCGTAAAACCCCATAGCCATCTCCCTCATCTCTTCGTCGACCATGCACCGCAATCCATCCTCTCTTCTTAGGGCCCGAATTGTGTTTTTCCTTCTCCTATGCGACGCCCGGCCCAGGAAGTACTTTGTATTCTGGTCACCGGCCTTGAGCCAGTTAACATGCGATCGCTGCCTGTAGTAGAGCTCCTCCCTTGCATAGATTTCTTTTAGCTGGCCCTTGATACGTCTCCAACGTATCTATAATTTTTGATTGTTCCATGCTATTATATTACCCCTTTTGGATGTTTATGGGCTTTATTTTACATATTTATATCATTTTTGGGACTAACCTACTAACCGGAGGCCCAGCCCATATTGCTGTTTTATTGCCTGTTTCAGTATTTCAAAGAAAAGGAATATCAAACGGAGTCCAAACGGAATGAAACCTTCGGCATCGTGATTTTTTGGAAGAATATCATCCTGAAGGCTTGGAGATCAAGTCAGAAGATACTCGAGGAGCCCAGGAGATAGGGGGGCGCCCCCCCCCCCCCTACAGGGCACGGCCCCCTGTCTCGTGGACCCCTTGAGCACCCCCCGACCGACTTCTTTCGCCTATATAACCCTACGTACCCTAAAACCATCAAATATCAAGATAGATCGGGAGTTCCGCCGCCGCAAGCCTCTGTATCCACCAAAAACCTCTTGGGAGTCTGTTTCGGCACCCTGCCGGAGGGGGAACCCATCACCGGTGGCCATCTTCATCATCCCGGCGCTCTCCATGACGAGGAGGGAGTAGTTCACCCTCAGGGCTGAGGGTATGTACCATTAGCTATGTGTTTGATCTCTCTCTCGTGTTCTCTCTATGGCACGATCTTGATGTATCGTGAGCTTTGTTATTATAGTTGGATCTTATGATGTTTCTCCCCCTCTACTCTCTTGTGATGAATTGAGTTTCCCTCTTGAAGTTATCTTATCGGATTGAGTCTTTGATTTGAGAACACTTGATGTATGTCTTGCCGTGTTTATCTGTGGTGACAATGGGATATCACATGCCACTTGATGTATGTTTTGGTGACCAACTTGCGGGTTCCGCCCATGAACCAATGCATAGGGGTTGGCACACGTTTTCTTGACTCTCCGGTAGAAACTTTGGGGCACTCTTTGAAGTACTTTGTGTTGGTTGGATGAATCTGAGATTGTGTGATGCATATCGTATAATCATGCTGACGGATACTTCAGGTGACAATGGAGTATCTAGGTGACATTAGGGTTATGGTTGATTTGTGTCTTAAGGTGTTATTCTAGTACGAACTCTTGAATAGATCGATCCGAAAGAATAATTTTGAGGTGGTTTCATACCCTACCATAATCTCTACATTTGTTCTCCGCTATTAGTGGCTTTGGAGTGACTCCTTGTTGCATGTTGAGGGATTGTTATATGATCTATCTATGTTATTATTGTTGAGAGAACTTGCACTAGTGAAAGTATGAACCCTAGGCCTTGTTTTCTACCATTGCAATACCGTTTACACTCATTTTTATCATTAGTTACCTTGCTGTTTTTATATTTTCAGATTACGAAAACCTTTATCTACCATCCATATTGCACTTGTATCACCGTTTCTTCACCGAACTAGTGCACCTATACAATTTGCCATTGTATTGGGTGTGTTGGGGACACAAGATACTCTTTGTTATTTGGTTGCAGGGTTGTTTGAGAGAGACCATCTTCATCCTACGCCTCCTACGGATTGATAAACCTTAGGTCATCCACTTGAGGGAAATTTGCTACTGTCCTACAAACCTGTGCACTTGCAGGCCCAACAACGTCTACAAGAAGAAGGTTGTGTAGTAGACATCAAGCTTTTTTCTGGCGCCGTTGCCGGGGAGGCTAGGTAAACGGCACTCACTCACACCCTATCAACTAAGCTCTTTCTGGCGCCGTTGCCGGGGAGGTTAGCGCTTGAAGGTATATCTTTAGATCTTGCAATCGAATCTTTTTGTTTCTTGTTTTATCACTAGTTCAGTTTATAAAAGAAAATTACAAAAAAATGGAGTTACGTTTGTCTCATACGCTTCATCTTTTTAATATCTTTCGTGAGAATGATGGAAAGGAAAATTGTGCTCAATTGCTAGAAGAAGAATGCATTAAAGTGCTTGGTACTAAATCTTTGAATGATGAGCATGTTTGCAATGTTATTAGTATGAATTCTTTGAATACCCATGATGCTAATGATATGCAAAGCCACAAGCTTGGGGAAGCTATGTTTGATGAATATGATATTTTTTCTCCCCCAAGTTTTGATTTGCAAAGTTGTTATGTTGAAAGCATGCCTCCTATTTATGATGATTATATTGATGAAAGTGGATTTGGAAGAGTGTCAACTTTATTTAGTAATGATTCCACTATTTCGGAAGAGGTTCCAATTGATTATGAGAACAAAGTTGCTATCTATGATGATTATTGTGATGACTTGTATACTATTAAGAATAATGATAACCATGAAACTTGTCATCATGATTTTAGTTTTCAATTGGATTATGCCTCACATGATAATTATTTTGTTGAGTTTGCTCCCACTATTATTCATGAGAAGGATTTTGCTTATGTGGAGAGTAGTAAATTTTCTATGCTTGTAGATCATGAAAAGAATGCTTTTGGTGCTGGTTATATTGTTGAATTCATTCATGATGCTAATGAAAATTATTATGAGGGAGGAATATATGCTTCTAGGAATTGCAATAATATCAAGTTTCCTCTCTATGTGTTGAAAATCTTGAAGCTATGCTTGTTTTACCTTCCTATGCTTGTTGTTTATTGTTCCCATAAGTTGTTTGCTCACAAAATCCCTATGCATAAGAAGTGGGTTAGACTTAAATGTGCTAGTCATATGCTTCATGATGCTCCCATTATGTTTCTATTCTTATCTTTTATGTGAGCATCATTGTCATCATCATGCCTAGCTAGAAAGGCATTAAAGAAAAGCTCTTGTTGGGAGACAACCCAATATTTATCCTTACTATCTTTGTGTGTTCTCATGATTATGCTACTGTATTAATCATGCTTTTTAGCTTTTGTTTCAATAAAGTGCCAAGTAAGACCTTTAGGATATGTTAATTCACAGAAACGTGATCTTGATCTGATTCTTTTTGATATGGATTGGTACACAAATTTATTAGGACTTCCTAATTTGGTAGGATTGTTGGAGTTCCAGAAGTATACGTTTGATACAAATTACTACAGACTGTTCTGTTTTTGACAGATTCTGTTTTTCGTGTGTTGTTTGCTTATTTTGATGCATCTATGGCTAGTATTAAGTGGTATGAACCATAGAGAAGTTGGAATACAGTAGATACTACACCTCTAACCCTAGAGGGCAGACAGCCTTCTTTGCTTCGTACGTACTCTCGGGCAATTCATTGTCCTTTGGAAGCATATCCTTTATCATTACCAGCAACTTTCCAAATCCCTTGTCAGATACACCATTCTCTGCCTTCCATTGCAGCAATTCCAGTGTGGTGCCTAGCTTTTTCTTGTCACCTACGCAATTCGGGTACAACAATTTTTTGTGATCCTCTAACATGCGCTGCAACTTCTTCTTCTCCAAATCACTTGCGCAGTTTCTCTTTGCATCGGGAATGGCCCGACCTAGATCATCAACGGACTCATCTGATGCCTCTTCTTCAGCTTCTTCCCGCATTGCCGGCTCAGCTTCTTCCCGCATTACCGGCTCAGCTTCTTCCCGCATTGTTATATCATCGTATTCAGGGAACCCATGGTCAGGATAGCTGTCATCGTCCTCTTCTTCTTCATTGTCTTCCATCATAACCCCTCTTTCTCCATGCTTGGTCCAAACATTATAGTGAGGCATGAAATCGGACTCAAACAGGTGGACGTGAATGGTTCTTGACGTAGAGTAATTGCGACCATTCTTACAGCCAGCACATGGACAAGGCATAAAACCATCCGCCCGCTTGTTTGCCTCAGCCGCAAGCAGAAAAGTATACACGCCCTCAACAAACTGGGGAGAGCATCGGTCATCGTACATCCATTGTCGGCTCATCTTCATTACACAACACCGAATAGACCAAATTAATACAAGTTCATACATAAAGTTCATACAACACTTAAATGCAACAAACAAATAACTCTCTAGCTAAAGCATTTAAATGCAACAACAAATGCGATCAAGATCGCAACTAAGGTAACAATTGATCCAACAGCATAATGATACCAAGCCTCACTATCGATGGCATATTTTCTAATCTTTCTAATCTTCAAGCGCATTTTCTCCATCTTGATCTTGTGATCATCGACGACATCGGCAACATGCAACTCCAATTCCATCTTCTCCCCCTCAATTCTTTTCAATTTTTCTTTCACGTACTCGTTTTCTCTTTCAACTAAATTTAACCTCTCGACAATAGGGTCGGTTGGAATTTCCGGTTCACATGCCTCCTAGATAAAAATATCTATGTCAACTTGATGGGCATAATTTGTCATAAACACGAAATGCAACAAATAGTTTTAAAAGAGAATATACCACATCCGAATCATAACAAGGACGAGGGCCGACGGGGACGGATATCAAAACCATGGCACTATGTATAACAAACAACGTACGGGTAAGATAATTATTATACGAGTAACTATATATCCAAATCACACAAACATCAATTTCTTATATAAAATTTCATGAACAAGAGGCTCACCACAAGGTGGTGCTGGCGACGGGACGGTGCGGGCGATCGACGGTGGTTACGACGGAGATTTAGAAGGCACTAAGTAAACCACACCTACATATGCAAACTAAGTGTTATTTTGACCTCAAATTGCATATAAATCAAATACTAGCACACACACACACACACACACACACACACACACACACACACACACACACACACACACACACACATATATATATATATATATATATATATCCTCCCAAATTACTAAACTCACAAATTAATAACTATATAAAGCATTTCAAGAGCTAATCTAGCAATGAGAGATGAAAGGACAAAGTTGCTAACCTTTGTGATCATTTGAATGGATGGGGGCCTTCAAATCTTGACAAATTTTGGGCAAAATGTGTGATGAGCTCGAGAAGAAGAGGGGAAGAACAGAGAGGAGAGGGGAAAGGGGAAGAACAGAGCGAGCTCGGGTGGACGAAGGGTTTATGTAGGACGACCTTTAGTACCGGTTCGTGCCAAGAACCGGTACTAAAGGTGCTGGAGGGGGCCCAGACTGACAACATCCTTCCACCACTCTCATTAGTACCGGTTCGTGGCGCGAACCGGTGCTAAAGGTTAGCCACGAACTGGTACTAATGAGAGCGGCCCGGCTAGCCGTTGGAACCGGCACTAATGTATAAATTTGTGTCGGCTCAAATACAAACCGGCACTAATGTGCTTCACGTTTGACCCTTTTTCTACTAGTGAACCTTGATACATGTGTGACCACATAAACAAACACCGTGTCCCTAGTGAGCCTCTACTAGACTAGCTCGTTGATCAAAGATGGTTAAGGTTTCCTAACCGTGGACATGAGTTGTCATTTGATAACGAGATCACATCATTAGGAGAATGATGTGATGGACAAGACCCATCCGTTAGCTTAGCATAATGATCGTTCAGTTTTATTGATGTTGCTTTCTTCATGTCAAATACATATTCCTTCGACTATGAGATTATGCAACTCCCAGATACCGGAGGAATGCCTTATGTGCTATGGAATGTCACAACGTAACTGGATGATTATAAATATGCTCTACAGTTATCTCTGAAGGTGTTTGTTGAGTTGGCATAGATCGAGATTAGGATTTGTCACTCCAAGTATCGGAGAGGTATCTCTGGGCCCTCTCGGTAATACACATCATAAGCTTGCAAGCAAACGAGTAAGGAGTTAGTCACGAGGTGATGTATTATGAAACGAGTAAAGAAACTTGCCGGTAATGGGATTGAAATAGGTATGAAGGTACCGACGATCGAATCTCGGGCAAGTAACATACCGATGGACAAAGGGAATAACATATGTTGTCATAACGGTTCGACCGATGAAGATCTTCGTAGAATATGTAGGAGCCAATATGGGCATCTAGGTTTCTCTATTGGTTATTGACCAGAGAGGTATCTTGGTCATGTCTACATAGTTCTCAAACCCGTAGGGTCCGTACGCTTAACGTTCGATGACGATATAGTATTATATGAGTTATCTAATTTGGTGACCGAATGTTGTTCGGAGTCCTGGATGAGATCACGGACATGATGAGGAGTCTCGAAATGGCCGAGAGGTAAAGATTGATATATAGGACGAGGGTATTTGGACACCAGAAGTGTTTCAGGGGTACCGGGTACTTATCGGGTCACCGGAAGGGGTTCCGGACACCCCCGACAAAAGATATGGGCCTTATGGGCCAAGAGGGAAAACGCACCGGCAACAAGGGGCTGGTGCGCCCCCATATTGGCCGACCTAGGGTGTGAAGGAAAGAGGGAAAGGGAAAGGAAAGAGTGGAATAGGATTCCCCTTCCTTCCCTCCCCTCCCCTCTTTCCTCCCCCCTCCGACAAACATGGCAGGGGGGCGTGGCCAAAGGCAGGAGCCCAAGTAGGATTCAGACCTACTTGGGCGCCCCTTGGCCTCTCCCCTCTCCCTCCCACCTATATATATATATATATGAGGAGGGGGCACCTAGCACATACTAGACAATTGCCTAACCGTGTGCGGCGCCCCCTCCACCGTTTACACCCCCGGTCATTTTTTCGTAGTGCTTAGGCGAAGCCCTGCGGAGATCACTTCACCATCACCGTCACCACGCTGCGTGCTGATGAAACTCATCTACTACCTCGACGTCTTGCTGGATCAAGAAGGCGAGGGACGTCACCGAGCTGAATGTGTGCAAAACGCGGAGGTGCCATGCGTTCGGTACTTGATCGGTTGAAGCGTGAAGAAGGTCGACTACATCAACGCTTTGTGAAACGCTTCTGCTTACGGTCTATGAGGGTACGTAGACACACTCTCCACCTCATTGCTATGCATCTCCATGGATAGATCATTGTGTATGCATAGAAATTTTTTGTTTTTCATGCAACGATTCCCAACAGATATTTTATCGGTCACTTGAGTTTAATGATCTTTACCAGAAAAAAAAACTACATCTAATGATAAGCAAACATTAATGCAACTCCAACTATAGATGGTAGTAAGATAATAATTAGGTTCTTCAGATATAGCATTAATGTACGACGAGAAGATAAGGATAAGAATTGATTAACCTCCCCCTTAATCCTCCCAAGAACCACTATATATACTACGGACACCATCACACGAAACACAAGCATTTGACCAGAAAGACGACACTATATAGAGGAAGAGGACCAATTAGCCAACTACAATACTCATTAGCCATGGCACATGACAGGAACAACACACAGTTTCTGCGCCTGGTCGTAGCTTTTCTGTTCATGTCGGTTTTCCTGTCCTCCTGCAATGCAGAGGGTATATAGTACTTCTAACTCCTTCCGTCCATGAATATAAGTTTTTTTCTAAATTAGATGTACATAAATATGTTTTAGTGTGTTTGTTTATTCATTTCAATCCTATATAGTTCATATTGAAATATCCAAAACATAGTATATCTCACAGAGGGGTTACTACATGATGCTCTTCATTCCTAATTCTTTCTTTCATATGGAACACACACGTACTAACTGTTTATCCCTTTTGTGCGTGCGTGCATGCGTGCGTGCGCATGCAGACAACGGCTACTATCCCGACAGATACTGCGTAGAGGAGTGGAGTTGCAGCAAGCCGGTGGGAGACGACGATCAGCTCATGTGCCGAAACTTCTGCGTAGGCTAAGGCTACAACTTCCTTAGGAGCTACTGCAAGCACGACCCCTACCCGGAGTGTTGCTGCCATAAGTGATCTCAATTCGGTGACTTTGGGGTGATCTGCGGATGATGATGTTTGTCATGTGTTACTTAGAAAGCTATAGTTGTTTTTCTTTTTTGTGTGTGTTCATCTCATCCCATTGTAATCATCGGAGCAATTCATCATGATTGTTTGTGGAATAAGGATGATTAGTTTCTGTCACGACCACCATGACTCGATGCAGATCAGGAAAGAAGAAGAAGAAAGTGCTAGAAGTAGCCCGGGCTTGCTAGGCCATGGACGATGGGATGGCGACATGAAAAGCTCAAACCAAAGCCTGAAGTGTTGGTCTGTACTTAAACTGAGTGGAATAGAGAGCAGCAGAACAAACATGTATCTCGAGCAATGGTACTGTAGAGGAATTGGATGCAACTCTCAATGTATTGATAGGTGCATATGCACAAGTATATATAGTACATAGGGCAAGTCATATCCTCAACTATACACAAGGAGGAGACTTGGAGTACAAGAATACATGTGCTAAATACATACCCAAACACCCCCCCCCCCCCCCGCAGTCGAAGCGACACCGTTGCTGACGCAAAGACTGGACCAGAATTCCTCGAAAGACGTCGTAGGCAAGCCTTTGGTCATGATGTCAGCAAATTGTTGGGAGGTGGGAACGTGCATAACATGGACATGGCCAAGAGCCACCTGATCCCGAACAAAATGGATATCAAGCTCAATGTGCTTGGTGCGACGATGATGAACCGGGTTGGCGGAGAGGTAGACGGCAGAGACGTTGTCGCAGTAGACGACCGTGGCCTTCTCAACGGGACACGAGAGCTCGTGAAGAAGCTAACGAAGCCAGGAGCACTCAGCAACAACGTTAGCCACAGCGCGGTACTCAGCCTCGGCGCTAGACCGCGAGACAGTGGGCTGCCGCTTGGACGACCACGACACCAGGGATGGTCCAAGGAAGATGCAGTAACCCAAAGTAGAACGGCGGGTGTCCGGGCAGCCAGCCCAGTCGGCGTCGGAGTAGGCGACCAGATCAGTGGCAGTGGAGGCGCGCAGAGTAAGACCAAGATCCATAGCACCGCGGATGTAGCGGAGAATCCGCTTGATGGCAGTCCAGTGAACGTCTCGAGGAGCATGCATATGCAGGCAGACCTGCTGAACCGCGTACTGAAGCTCCGGTCGAGTGAGAGTGAGGTACTGGAGAGCACCAACAATGGACCGGTAGAAGCCAGCATCTGGAGCAGGAGTACCATCAGTAGCAGAGAGCTTGGCCTTCGTGTCGACAGGAGTGGAGGCCGGTTTGCAGTTAAGCATACCAGCACGGTCCAGGAGCTCATGAGCATACTTCCGTTGATGAAGAAAGAAACCATCAGGACGACGCACCACCTCAACACCGAGGAAGTAGTGCAACGGACCCAAGTCCTTGATGGAAAACTCAGCACGGAGATGATCACTAAGGCGGCGAAGAAGCTCAGAAGTGCATGCCGTCAAGATGATGTCGTCAACATAGAGCAGCAAGTACGCCGTGTCGGTGCCCTGGTGATAAACAAACAGCGAAGCATCGGAGCGTGTAGAGCGGAAGCCAAGTTGGTGAAGAAACGCTGCGATGCTTTGGTACCAGGCACGAGGCGCCTGCTTTAGCCCATACAATGAGCGTGAGAGCAGACACACATGATCAGGACACGCCGGGTCAACAAACCCCGTGGGCTGCTGACAGAAAACCTGCTCCTCAAGATGACCATGCAGAAAAGCGTTGGAGACATCCATCTGATGAACCGGCCAGGCACGAGAGACCGCTAACTGTAAAACAGTGCGGATCGTCCCGGGCTTAACAACTGGGGCAAAAGTGTCGGTGAAGTCCACACCGGCGCGTTGCCGGAAACCATGAACAACCCAACGCGCCTAGTAGAGATCCAGAGTGCCATCGGGACGAAGCTTGTGTTTGAAGACCCACTTCCCAGTGATCACATTAGCGTGCCGGGGACGGGGAACAAGCTGCCAGGTCCGGTTCCGCTGCAAAGCGTCGAACTCCTCCTGCATGGTGGCCATCCAGAGAGGGTCGCGTAGAGCGGCCCGGACCGAGGACGGCAGAGGGGAAGGAGCGGACGTCGAGGCGGTGCAGGCGTAGTCGTCCGCATAGCGAGAACTCGGGCGAAAAACCGCGGTGCGCGAGCGGGTGACGGGCCCGGCCATCGGGGCGGCCGCGGGTGGCGGTGAGGCCGTGGCATCCACGGCGTCCACTGGAGAGGCAGCCACCTCTGCGTCGTCGGTGAAGCCAGCAGACGGGGCTGGCGAGGCGAGCGACCGAGGCAGAGTCGAGGCCGCGGCGTCGCTAGAGCCAGCCAACGGGGCTAGCGAGGCGGGCGACCGAGGCGGGGTCGTGGCCGCGCCTGTAGAAGCTGCACCAGGGGAGGCAGCGCCAGGAGAGGCCGGCCCAGCCGGTGTCCCAACGGGCGGCCCAGCATGTGGCCCAGCATGCGGCCCAGCTTGCATGGCTTGGGCTCGGCGCGACGTAGGCGGCGTCGACGGGGCTCCAGGCGACGAGGGCGCCAAGCCAGAGGAGGGAGCCGCAGATGTCCCCGAGCCGAAGGAGGGCGCCGCGGGCGGGGGTGCCGGAGCACCCAGGGTCGGCAGCTGGCGGCGGCACGGAGAGGGCCCCACCTCGGGAGGGGAAGACGGCACCACCTTTTCCTGAGCAAAGGGAAACACAAACTCATCAAAGTACACATGTCGTGACGTGATGACACGGTGAGACACAGGATCATAGCAGCGATAACCCTTAGTGTTGGCCGGGTAACCAAGGAAGACACATGGAACAGAACGAGGAGCGAATTTATGAGCAGTTGTGGCGGTGGTGTTGGGGTAGCAACGGCAACCGAAAATACGGAGATTGTCGTAGGAGGGAGGAGTGCCATAGAGGAGATGATGAGGCGCGTAGTTCCAGCGCGGACGGCATGGCCGGAGATTGAGGAGGAGGGTGGCAGTGGCGAGGGCATCGGGCCAAAACCGAGAAGGCGTGTAGGCATGGAAAAGAAGAGTGCGCACACACTCATTGAGGGTGCGTAGGATGCGCTCGGCACGGCCATTCTACTGGGAGGTGTAGGGACACGTGAGACGAAACACGGTGCCGTGGGTGGAAAGAAGATGGCGGATGGTGTGATTGTCGAATTCTTTCCCGTTGTCAGTCTGAAGTGCGAGTATGGGTCGCCCGAACTGTGTGGGGACATAAGCATAGAATGCAATGAGAGTGGCGGCAACATCGGATTTCCTACGAACAGGAAATGTCCACACAAAGTGAGAGTAATCATCCAGTATGACGAGATAATAAAGATAGCCAGAATTACTGGGTACTGGAGATGTCCATACATCGCTATGAATTAACTCAAACGGGAAAGATGCAACTGTGGAAGAGGAACTAAAAGGAAGGCGAACATGTTTGCCTAAGCGACAGGCTTCACATGAGTGAGCGGCCGTTTTATTACATGAAAAAGAAAATCCTCTCATTATTTGACGAAGGGAAGAAGTGCTAGGATGCCCGAGACGAGCATGCCAAAGATCGACGCCGGCGGAAAAGGTTCGAGGACCACTCGGAGATGACGGCGACTGAACTAGGTAGAGGTCGCCGGGACTGTCACAGCGGTGAAGAGTGCAAGCGTCCTTAACAGAAAAACCAACTTCGTCAAATTCCACAGTTACGAAATTATCACGAGAAAGATTGCGAACAGAGACTAAGTTCTGAATGAGGTGGGGAGAAACAATGACATTATTAAGAGAGAGAGGTCGTGAGTTAGAAGGAAAAGGTGCAGAACCGACATGGGAGATAGGAAGACCAACACCGTTGCCGATGATGATACAGGAAGGAGTGGAAGTGGGATGAATGGAGGAGAGGTTACCCGGATGAGCGGACATATGGGCGGTGGCACCGGAGTCCATGATCCAATCGCCACCACCGCCAGAGTAGGGTGGCGGCTGTTGCAGCACCGCTAGAAGGGTCGGGTCGTAGTAGGGGGCGACGTACGCGCCAGGGGCGCCGTATGCACCGTGGGAGGGCGTGGCAGGAGGGGCGCCGTGGGCGCTGGTGGTGCCGAAGGGCGCGGCCAGGAGCGCCTGGTGGGCGCTCGGGCGGGGACCGAGGATGCCCGGGGCGGGGGGCCGTGGCACGGGCATGCTGTATGCGTGCACGACCCCCGTCCAGGGGTTGTAGCCACCGGCCCAGTGTGGCGGGGGCTGCTGCTGAGGAGCCTGACCACCGCCGCCGCCACCTTTGCCACCGCCTTGGTGGTTACCGCTGCGACAGCGGCGGCGGTTGCCACCGTTACCACCGTTGCGAGGTGGCTGGGGCGGCTGCGGCACCGACGTAGGGTGCGGGACAGCCGGAGGACGAGGCGCCGAGGGTGGTGTAGAGGCGCCGATGGAGAGGCCGGCGGCGAGCGCGGTGTGGATGGCGCGGGTGCGGAGGTGCTTCATCCGCCGCTCCTCAAGACGGAGATAGGCCACCGCCCGCTCGTAAGTGGGGTTGGCCATGAGGGTGAGGTTTGAGGCGGCGTTGCTGAAGTCCTCGTTGAGGCCGGCGGTGAGCGTCGAGAGGAGAAGCTCGTCGCCCACCTTGAACCCGACGTCATTGAGCTCGTTGGAGAGGGTCTTGAGCCGGAGGCAGAAGGCGTCGATGGTGGAGTCGTTCTGGTGACACCCAAAAAATTCCTGCTGCAAGAAAACAATCTGTTGAAGCTTGTTATCGGTGAAGAGGCCATTGATCTTGGTCCACACCGTGTAGGCATCGTCCCCATCGCGAACGACGGTGTGGAAGATGTCCGGAGAAACGGTGAGGAAGAACCACTGGATAAGGGTGGCGTCAATGGCGAGCCAGTTGGCGTCGTGGGCGCCGGCGAAGAAGTTGGCGAGACCGTCCACATGATCACGAAGGTTTTACTCACGGAAGAGGAGGTTGAAGTAGGTTTTCCAGGCATAGTAGTTGGCGGAGGCGTGGGAGAGGATGATGGGAACGTGATCGGAGAGGTGGATGTTGCGGATGTCGGCGGCTTGGGGCTCATCGGGCTCGGACCCGTAGGAGGAGGCGAACGAGTTGCTGGGAGGGGCACTGGAGGAGGAGGAGGTGCCGAGGGCCGACATGGCAGAGAGAGGGGATGGTGGCGCGAGATGGGATCGGGTAGGGGTTAGGGTTTTCGGGAGGGAGGCGGCTCGGGGGGAGCGGCGTGGGAAGGCAGGGAGGGTGGGGGCGTGGCGGGGTGGTGAGGAAGGGAGGGAGGAGGTGCGGCGGGGTGGTGGGGAAGGGAGGAAGGAGGCGCGGCGGCCGGGGAGGCGGCGGCGCGGCTACAGCGGGGGCAGCGGTGGCCTGGGGAGGCGACGGCGGCGCGGCTAGGGCTGGGGATCGAGGGTTAGGCTGATACCATGTAGAGGAATAGGATGCAAATGTATTGATAGGTGCATATGCACAAGTATATATAATACATAGGGCAAGTCATATCCTCAACTATACACAAGGAGGAGACTTGGAGTACAAGAATACATGTGCTAAATACATATCTCAATAGGTACAACTATAGGGTTTTACGGGGCTGGCGTGGGCTGTAATGATTGGTAATTAGGGAAAGCGGGCCCCGCTGAAATTTGCACGGGGCGGGAGGGGGAGACTAGTCAACCTAATTATGCAAGCCTACGTTCTATCCTTTCTAAACTAATAATCAGCCCCCCTTGAGTTTCACGGTGTGGGCCTGGGCCTAATTTTTCTTTCAATCAAAATAGGCCAAGTCAGCCAGTACATAAGTTACGTAAAACAATTTAAGTAGGTAGGTGTAGAAAAGCAGCTCATAATCAACAGGAGGCTTTTCTTTGATTTTGTTAGTTCTGGCTGTTAATATTACGCAGATGATCTTATAGAGCATGTGGCGATTGCTGCATGCCAACCTGAATGCCTGATTCAAGTGTGACGGGTGTACGTACAAAAAATTGCACTTCCATCTTTTTGCATGCGTATTACTAGTTGTTTGTGTTTTTTTTTAGGGTAACGCTTTGCCGCTTTTATTAACTAATGGAGTGCCGGAATCTCATCCTTTACAATGCTTAAAATGCAGTCTGGTGGAGAAGAGAGCCAAACCAAACTTATTCCCTCTCCCATTCCCACCTTTGCTAACCTAACCCACGATACTCTGAAGGCCTGAAAATTCTTCATCTTCGCCTCGATTTCCTCAACAATTGATCCAGATGTAGAAAGGTTTTTGTCCTGATTATTGAGCATGGCCACCACACCTGCCGAATCACACTCGAGGTGGAGCTTCAGGACGCCCGTGCTCCTCGCCAGTTCGATTGCCTTCTTACACGCCATCAGTTCCATCGCCTCCACCTCGCCCGCTGATGCACAGAAGTGGCAGGAGCCTGCTCGGAACGCACCCTCATGGTCACGCAGGACTACACCAGCCCCCCCCCCCCCCCCCTCCCGTCGCGCGTTTTGGAGATCGAGCCATCCATGTTGGCTTTGATCCAGCCATCATCAGGTGCTTCCCACGTAGCCTTTTCCTTTGGTACCTTCTGCTTCGCCTCCCTCGGATGGATCTCATCCCATTCCTTGACCAGAGTAGTCACAATGCGTGATATTTCATGTGCCTCAGCAATCTTCCGTCCGTCTCTCGTCTCATTACGCGCTAGCCAAAGACCATACACTGCTTGTATCATTGCTGATTTCTCAATATCTTGAGCCTGTGCGAACCACTCCAATAACCAGCTAGCCAGCTTGTTCTGAGAGTCAATGTTGCATGCTGGGTAGGCCACCGAGACTCCCAACTCCGAACTGGACCGCGTCCAAAAACACATCGAATGTGGGCATCCCCAAAAACGATGGTAGCTGGTTTCTTCTCGCCCACAAGCCACACAGAACACACCCGCCTTGATTCGCCGCCGAAGTAATTCTGCTCCCATAGCAAGCCCATTTTTCATCAATCGCCACATGTGGATTTTTGCTTTTCCCGGGGCCGATGTATCCCACAAAGAGAACCAGCCCCGGTGAGTCAGAACCGCCAAGGACGGTCCCGGTCTTCCTTGTTTTGCTGCATTCAAAGACATCCGCAGGTGGTAGGCTGATTTCACGGTGAAGACACCGTTTTTTTTTGTAAAGTTCCATGCCATATAATCTTGGCTGCCCGGGCCTCCCACCGAAATATGTTTGATATCATTGACATCATCCTCAGAAAACATTACTTGAAGCTTTGTATCATCCCATGTGGCACCGGTGGTGTCCAACAGGTCAGCGACCTTCTGCACACCCGGGGCAAAGACTGCGCCCAGTGGCAGGAGACTCCCCTGGCGTGGGATCCATGGATCGTGGTGGACATTCACCCCCGAGCCATCCCCAATACGCCAAATAATCCCCTCCCTCAGCAGGTCTCTCCCATGTAGTATGCTCCTAAAGGTATAGGATCCACCCGATGGACATGTGGCACTCATGATGGAGCTATCGCTGAAATAACGGGCTTTAAGAACCCTAGCACAAAGAGACATCAGCGCCTGCAAAATCCTCCATGCCTGTTTTGCTAATAACGCTTGGTTGAAGGCTTCTGGGTCACAAAACCCCATACCACC
Organism: Triticum timopheevii; assembly: GCA_963921465.1. Taxonomy (NCBI): domain Eukaryota; kingdom Viridiplantae; phylum Streptophyta; class Magnoliopsida; order Poales; family Poaceae; genus Triticum; species Triticum timopheevii. Next base: position 74,484,113 of record OY997266.1, on the reverse strand, counting down.
TGTGCGTTTGGACTGACACATCTTATCCCAGGCAATCCAATGCACTTTCCTCTCACCATTCGCTGCACCCCACCAGAATTTTGAAGAGATTGAAGTCAAGTTCCGGCACATCTTCTTCGAGAGGTGAGAACAACTCATAGTCAGATTAGGTGTAGCTTGAAGGACCGATTTTACAAGTACTTCCCGCGCCTTCTTCGATAACCCCTGCCCTTTCCAACCCGTTACCTTTCCTTTTGAGCATTCCGTAACATATCTGAAAGTGCCATCCTTAGATCTCCCAACCACCGTTGGTAATCCCAGATATCTCTCGCTAAGGGCTTCCTATTCAATCCCTATGGCCTGTTTGAGAACATCTTTTTGTTGATGTCCACATCCTTTACCGAAGAAGATGGACGACTTTTGGAGGTTCACTTTCTGCCCCGATGATGCCTCATATCTACCCAATATGCCCTTTAGAACCTGGACATTTTCTGGCGTACCCTGCAAGAACACAATGTTATCATCTACAAACAAAAGATGTGTGACTTAGGGGCCAGTGCTCCCAAAGCCAACCCCTTTGATGTCTCCTTCTGCTTGTGCCTTCCTCAACATTGCTGAAAAGCCTTCAACACAAAATAAAAACAGATATGGGGACAGCGGGTCTCCTTGCCTGAGCCCTCGTGAGGGAACAAAAACCCTGGAAAGTCCCCCATTTAATTTCACATTAAACCTCGCCGAGGTGACGCACCTCATCACCATCTTGATCCAGCTTTCCGCGAAACCAAACTTGGCCAGCATTTGTTCAAGAAACATCCATTTGACTCTGTCATACGCCTTGGTCATGTCCAATTTTACTGCACCCAAAGGTTTCTTTCGTTTTCGTGTTCTAATCGCATGCACACATTCATACGCTACAAGCACATTATCCGTGATGATCCTCCCTGGCACAAACGTGCTTTGTTCATCAGAAATTAGCACTGGGAGTATTACCTTTAGCCGGTTCGCAAGCACCTTTGCAGCAATCTTGTAGAGCACATTACACAAACTGATATGTCGAAATTGGGAAAGCAACTCCAGTGAGTTAACTTTCAGTATCATCACTATCGTAGTAGCATTGAAAGAATCCGGTGCAGCGACACAGTGAAGAAAATCTTGGACAGCTCTGCAGACATCACCTCGTACCCACGGCCAGTGCCGCTGGTAGAATAATGCTGGTAGGCCGTCTGGCCCTGGCGCTTTCGTTGGCCCCATTTGAAAAAGGGTGCACTCAATCTCCTCATCGGTCACTCTCGCTATAAGCTTGCAATTTGTTTCCTCTGTCACCGCCGCGTTTATGTTCTCCAGGAACTCGTGGACACCCACCGAGCCTTCGGACGTAAAAAGTTTCTCGTAAAACCCCGTAGCCATCTCCCTCATCTCTTCGTCGACCATGCACCGCGATCCATCCTCTCTTCTTAGGGCCCGAATTGTGTTTTTCCTTCTCCTATGTGACGCCCGGCCCAGGAAGTACTTTGTATTCTGGTCACCGGCCTTGAGCCAGTTAACATGCGATTGCTGCCTGTAGTAGAGCTCCTCCCTTGCATAGATTTCTTTTAGCTGGCCCTTGATACGTCTCCAACGTATCTATAATTTTTGATTGTTCCATGCTATTATATTACCCCTTTTGGATGTTTATGGGCTTTATTTTACATATTTATATCATTTTTGGGACTAACCTACTAACCGGAGGCCCAGCCCATATTGTTGTTTTATTGCCTGTTTCAGTATTTCAAAGAAAAGGAATATCAAATGGAGTCCAAACGGAATGAAACCTTCGGAATCGTGATTTTTTGGAAGAATATCATCCTGAAGGCTTGGAGATCAAGTCAGAAGATACTCGAGGAGCCCAGGAGATAGGGGGCGCCCCCCCTACAGGGCATGGCCATCTGTCTCGTGGACCCCTTGAGCACCCCCCGACCGACTTCTTTCGCCTATATAACCCTACGTACCCTAAAACCATCGAATATCAAGATAGATCGGGAGTTCCGCCGCCGCAAGCCTCTGTATCCACCAAAAACCTCTCGGGAGTCTGTTCTGGCACCCTGTCGGAGGGGGAACCCATCACCGGTGGCCATCTTCATCATCCCGGCGCTCTCCATGACGAGGAGGGAGTAGTTCACCCTCAGGGCTGAGGGTATGTACCAGTAGCTATGTGTTTGATCTCTCTCTCGTGTTCTCTCTATGGCACGATCTTGATGTATCACGAGCTTTGTTATTATAGTTGGATCTTATGATGTTTCTCCCCCTCTACTCTCTTGTGATGAATTGAGTTTCCCTCTTGAAGTTATCTTATCGGATTGAGTCTTTGATTTGAGAACACTTGATGTATGTCTTGCCGTGTTTATCTGTGGTGACAATGGGATATCACGTGCCACTTGATGTATGTTTTGGTGACCAACTTGCGGGCTCCGCCCATGAACCAATGCATAGGGGTTGGCACACGTTTTCTTGACTCTCCGGTAGAAACTTTGGGGCACTCTTTGAAGTACTTTGTGTTGGTTGGATGAATCTGAGATTGTGTGATGCATATCGTATAATCATGCCGACGGATACTTGAGGTGACAATGGAGTGTCTAGGTGACATTAGGGTTATGGTTGATTTGTGTCTTAAGGTGTTATTCTAGTACGAACTCTTGAATAGATCGATCCGAAAGAATAACTTTGAGGTGGTTTCGTACCCTACCATAATCTCTACATTTGTTCTCCGCTATTAGTGGCTTTGGAGTGACTCTTTGTTGCATGTTGAGGGATTGTTATATGATCTATCTATGTTATTATTGTTGAGAGAACTTGCACTAGTGAAAGTATGAACCCTAGGCCTAGTTTTCTACCATTGCAATACCGTTTACGCTCATTTTTATCATTAGTTACCTTGCTGTTTTTATATTTTCAGATTACAAAAACCTTTATCTACCATCCATATTGCACTTGTATCACCGTTTCTTCGCCGAACTAGTGCACCTATACAATTTGCCATTGTATTGGGTGTGTTGGGGACACAAGAGACTCTTTGTTATTTGGTTGCAGGGTTGTTTGAGAGAGACCATCTTCATCCTACACCTCCTACGGATTGATAAACCTTAGGTCATCCACTTGAGGGAAATTTGCTACTGTCCTACAAACATGTGCACTTGCAGGCCCAACAACGTCTACAAGAAGAAGGTTGTGTAGTAGACATCAGCCCTCTAGTTCGCGTACCTCCAGTGAGGAACCCGACCCTAGCGCCCTTTCCTTCGCCTTTTTGAGATGCGATTTGAGCTTTGAGATCTGTCTTCGAATAGCCCAAACACCGCCCTACTCCATCGTTGCATATCTCCCGAGACTTGATGAATTTTGTCCCAGACCGCAGCAATGCCCTAGGTTCTTCGTAGATGCTGTAAGCCACGCCTCGGAGATCATTCTCATAATAATCATGCTTTGTCCAAGCCTCTTAAAATCGGAAAGCACTGCACCCCCTTTGTCTTTGTGTGGAGCCATCTCCAACACATGTACTAGAAGGGCCAGGTGATCGGATTCCTCTGTGATAAGATGCTCAACATAAGTCTCTGGGAACATCTCCAAAAAGGAGTCAGTACAAGTAGCACGATCAAGTCGGATCTGCACATTTGCCTCTCCATCTCTCCTATTGTCCCATGTATATCTATATCCTGAGAACCCCAAGTCAGCTAGGCCACATTCCGCCAAATAATCTCTAGATGCCTCAATCTGCGTGAAACTCCGCTTATTTCCCCCTTGTTGATCAGATTGGAACATGGCCTCGTTGAAGTCTCCCACACGGAGCCCAGGAAGATTATCCTGTTTCCGTAAGTATCTCAAAGTGTCCCATGATTTCTTCCATTGTTCGTAGTCGGGTTCTCCGTAGAATCCAGTGATCCTAAGAGATCTCCCCTCCACCACCAATTCTGCATCCAGAAAATATTGGCTCCATGGCCTAATAGTTACCTGCACATGTTCTCTCCACCATAACACAAGACCGCCACTTCTACCCACGCAACTCACTGCCACCCCACTCCTGAACCCCAAACTCCACTTAAATTTCTCCATCGCCGTTGCACTTTTCTTTGTTTCGCTCAGAAAAACCACCGCTGGGTTGTGGGACCTAATCAGGTCATGAAGTTCGCCAACTGTCGAGTCCAACCCCAAGCCTCGACAGTTCTAGGCAAGGACATTCATTTCTCCCGGCGGACCCGAGTGTCGGGGTCCACCGACCTGCTTGTCTTGTTAGAGATGCGATCAAACATTGAAGTTGTTTTCTGCCTCGTATCAAGAATGAAAATATCTGTATTGCCCCTCCTCCCCGGGTCACCCTTCTGCACCCACACCTGTCTTGGTCTTATTTTCCTTCCCTCTAACTCATGGGTCTCGCTGACAGCCTCTCTCTGTCTACCTTCAGGCTCCCTCCTCGGTTTTCTGACATAGCGACCCCTTGACCTTCCCTGCATCTCATGCATATCGGGCCGTCCCAGTGGACTAGCCCAATCCGCCGGCCCATAGCGCTGCGCATATGCCGGCATCTTATCCTTCCCCTTCCTCTCCCGTTCTGCGTCCCAGTTATCATCGCCCCGACGTTGGGAGTGCTGGTTGATCAGTTTTGAGCAGAGATCGTGCTCCCGTCTGGACTCAATATCATCACGAAGATCCCTCTCCCTCTGCAGACCGTGATTGTATCTGTTCTTGCTAGGACTCTCCAGTTCCTCTCCCTCCCTACCCTGCTTGTCGCCAGTGCGATTATCAGTAGAGCGGGAGAACTCATTAACCAAGTTCCTTTTCATGGGCAAATCCCTGACCCTTGGTTGCTCATGTCTTCCATCCGAGGCTTCTGTGGCTCGCGAGCTGCCCATACTATTTCCACTGCTGACAGCTTCCCTTGCCCCTCCCTCCTTACTTGTTGCATTCCTGCCCGGATCAGACCTCAGCCAGCTTCCCCATTGAGCAGTCGGTACTACTGGAGGGATACACACGCCATTACCATGAACCAGACTGCCACAATCGAAACAAAAGTGGGGAACCTTCTCATAAGAAAATTCGAACCAAGTTCTCTCCTTATCATCACTTTTAGTCTTCAGAAAATAGCCCCGAATCTGAGGATCAAACACAGATATTTTAGTGTGAATACACAGCTGGTTCCCTCGCGCCACACCATCCTTGTCTACGTCAACCTTCATAGTTTCACCCAACAAGTTTCCCAGTGCCCTCTTGAAAACTTCAGTCCTCTTATCAGGTGGTAGGTCAGACACCTTCACCCAAACGTCCACCTTATCAAAAATCATCTCTGAAGGCCTTTTATCACCTTCATAATCTTTCATCACCAGGACCGCAAAGTCGTATTGCCACAAACCATTGTTCAGCACATGTCTCCAATCGCCTTCGCTACCGAACTGCACTGATATGATTTTCAGTCCGATCTCTTTGAATTTTGCTTCCCGATGAAGTCCCCAGGCCCTAGGCATTGTTTTCTCCAGCACAGACATCTTTAGAGGCCTTGGTGAGCACACCTTGCCCACCACCGCCCACTTACGATGTTTCTGGATGTCCGGTGTTGGATCTTCAAACACAAGTCCCGCTTCTTCCTTCTCAATCAGGGCCATCCCGCCAAGTCGCGCCGACAGGCTCGCCGACGGATCTGGGGTTTTACTCTCCACCAGAGAGATGGAGTCTCTCTGCGCTGCCGTCCTGGTCTCCGTTCTCATCGGTGTCGTCACCGTCCCGTTCCCAGGGGCCGTCGTCGAGTTCCTCAGAGTCGCCAGCGGCGTCTTCCCAACTACACCTCCCGCCATCAGCGTCGCTGCAGGGCAGGCTTGCAAACACACCAGCCTGGGTCGAGGGTAGCGCCATCGCTACCCTAGAGCACCGCTAGATTCAAGCCACCCCCATCGCCGAAACCCTAACCCTAGCACAGCCGCACGGTCGCCTCGCGATTGCCAGCTATCGCCTTAGAGCGTCGAAACGTGGTGGACCCCAATCATTCGGTGGGACTGGTTGTTTATGTTAATGCCTGTGACTCTGTGAGGGGAAACCGAATTCCTGGTCATTAATTTCTAGAATTTAGGTAATTTCTTAGGTCTTGTGCTCTATTTGTCGTTCATGGTTTTAGTTTTATGGAAACAAAATTTGGTAACGCAAAAGGTATATATGTATCTTTTGATATACGGCCAAATCATGTTTTCTTGTGAGAAATTTACATTTAGCATGGAGAGATCAAAGGCTTTATGTGAACTAAGCACTCTCAGATTAGCGTCGGATATGTGATCAAGACTAAGGAGTTTGGTGATATGTATTAATTAGTGTGATGACCAATCTGCTGATGAGGTTTAACCTGTCTAAATCTAAGTGTAGAATTTCTAAAAAATATATTCATAATCTGCATCAACCAAATCCTCATTATGTATAGGTGTTGCACCCAAGTGCACTTGACTCTTCTCTCCATCGGGAAATTACAATTTTTGGGTTTTCCAACAGCTATGGGCAGTAGTGGATGTGTGTGAACACTAGTGGAATGGTGAGAGACAAGAAAAGCTGCAAAACATCCAAGACCGTAAACTTTCACCAGAGCAGAAAATCGGAGAGGGCGTTGCTATAAATGTACTCATTGGATGAGATGTCCTACCAAGCTTGCATGACCATCGTGCAAAAAAACAAGTTTGATGGCCATCATGTAAAAAAAGGGTTTTCATAGCCATCATGTAGGGCGTCGGGGGGGAGGGGAGGGGTCAGGGCATCTCCAATGGGAAACTGCAAAAATCCTCCCATATCCGTTCACATACGGAGAGGGGGACCAGTACGCAGACACGGATGTGGAAGGTAGCCATCTAATGCTAGCGGCATACATTTTGACAACAGCTCAAACCAACGAACAAAATTCAATCAAACACGACTGGATTTCATATAAACATGACGGATTTCATTAAATTTTATACATCAATTATAAGCGGAGCTCATCCGACTAAATATAATTACCTAATCTAAATGGTCGTCGGCGTCCGTTCCCCGTGTCTGATCATAAAAGAAGAGAGTATTTTGTTTCAATCATCAAGTGAAATGGCATGAGTCGGACCCGTACTGGGACTCGTTGCGGCGTTCGGTACACCACTGGAATGGAATCAATCCGTTCCCACCAAACGAATATTCCCTGTATATGCGGAACCAAGCCATACCTCCAAATTGAATGGACCATGCGGGACGAGCGTCTCTTCCTCCTCCCCGACTCGCACGCACCCTCCAAATCTCAGCGCCGCCACACTCCCCCGACCCAGCGCTGATTGTCCCTCACCTCCCCCGTCGCCTCTACTCACGCTCGTCTTTCTTCCTCACAGCCAGCCATCCCATTGCGCACTGATAACCCATAAGTGTAGGGGATCGTAACAGCTTTCGAGGGTAAAGTATTCAACCCAAATTTATTGATTCGACACAAGGGGAGCCAAAGAATATTCTTGAGTATTAGCAGTTGAGTTGTCAATTCAACCACACCTGGATAACTTAGTGTCTGCAGCAAAGTATTTAGTAGCAGAAGTGGTATGATAATAATGGTAACGGTGGCAAAAGTAAAGATGATAGTTTTTGGGTTTTTCTAGTAGTTGTAACAGTAGCAACGGAAAAGTAAATAAGCGAAGAACAATATGTTAAAAGCTCGTAGGCAATGGATCAGTGATGGATAATTATGCCGGATGCGATTCCTCATGTAATAGCTATAACATAGGGTGACATAGAACTAGCTCCAATTCATCAATGTAATGTAGGCATGTATTCCGTAAATAGTCATATGTGCTTATGGAAAAGAACTTGCATGATATCTTTTGTCCTACCCTCCCGTGGCAGCGGGGTTATAGCGGAAACCAAGGGATATTAAGGCCTCCTTTTAATAGAGAACCAGAACAAAGCATTAGCACATATTGAATACATGAAATCCTCAAACTATGGTCATCGAGAAGTACCCCGATTATTGTCACTTCGGGGTTGTCGGATCATAACACATAATAGGTGACTATAGACTTGCAAGATAGGATCAAGAACACACATATATTCATGAAAACATAATAGGTTCAGATCTGAAATCATGGCACTCGGGCCCTAGTGACAAGCATTAAGCATAGCAAAGTCATAGCAACATCAATCTCAGAACATAGTGGATACTAGGGATCAAACCCTAACAAAACTAACTTGATTACATGGTAAATCTCATCCAACCCATCACCATCCAGCAAGCCTACGATGGAATTACTCACGCACGGCAGTGATCATCATGAAATTGGTGATTGAGGATGGTTGATGATGACGACGGCGATGAATCCCCCTCTCCGGAGCCCCGAACGGACTCCAGATCAGCCCTCCCGAGAGAGATTAGGGCTTGGCGGTGGCTCCGTGTCGTAAAACATGATGAAACTTTCTCTCTGATTTTTTTCTCCCCCAACGTGAATATATGGAGTTGGAGTTGAGGTCGGTGGAGGTCCAGGGAGCCCACAAGATAGGGGGGCGTGCCCTATAGGGGGGGCGCCCCCCTGTCTCGTGGATAGGCCGTGGGCCCCCTGGTGTATTTATTTCGCCCAGAAATTCTTGTTAATTCCAAAAAGTGCCTCCGTGGATTTTCAGGACATTCCGAGAACTTTTATTTTCTACACATAAAACAACATCATGGCAGTTCTGCTGAAAACAGCGTCAGTCCGGGTTAGTTTCATTCAAATCATGCAAGTTAGAGTCCAAAACAAGGGCAAAAGTGTTTGGAAAAGTAGGTACGTTGGAGAAGTATCAACTCCCCCAAGCTTAAACCTTTGCTTGTCCTCAAGCAATTCAGTTGATAAACTGAAAGTGATATAGAAAAACTTTTACAAACTCTGTTTGCTCTTGTTGTTGTAAACATGAAAAGCCAGCATTCAAGTTTTAGCAAATATTATGAACTAACCTTACTCACAATAACACTTAGGTCTCACAATTACTCATATCAATAACATAATCAGCTAGCGAGCCATAATAATAAAAATCGGATGACAACACTTTCTCAAAATAATCATAACATGATATAACAAAATGGTATCTCGCTAGCCCTTTCTGAGACCACAAAACATAAACGCAGAGCACCTTTAAAGATCAAGGACTGACTAAACATTGTAATTCATGGTAAAAGAGATCCAGTCAAGTCATACCCAATATAAACCAATAGTAATGAATGCAAATGACAGTGTGCTCTCCAGCGGGTGCTTTTTAATAAGAAGGGTGATGACTCAACATAAAAGTAAATAGATAGGCCCTTCGCAGAGGGAAGCAGGGATTTGTAGAGGTGCTAGAGCTCGATTTTAAAATAGAGATTGAATAACATTTTGGGCGACATACTTTTGTTGTCAACGCAACAACTATGAGATGGATGTATCTTCCATACTACATGCATTATGGGCAGTTCCCAAACAGAATGGTAAAGGTTTATCCTCTCCCATCCACCAACAAGCATCAATCCATGGCTTGCTCGAAACAACGAGTGCCTCCAACTAACAACAGCCCTGGGGGAGTTTTGTTTAATTATTTTGATTTGCTTTGATCTTTTTGTATCATGGAACTGGGCATCCCGGTTACCGGCTCTTTCTCGTGAATGAGGAGCGGAGTCCACTCCTCTTGAGAATAACCCACCTAGCATGGAAGATATAGGCAGCCCTAGTTGAAACATGAGCTGGTCGAGCATACAAAACAGAATTTCATTTGAAGGTTTGGAGTTTGGCACATACAAATTTACTTGGAACGACAGGTACATACCGCATATAGGAAGGTATAGTGGACTCATATGGAACAACTTTGGGGTTTATGGAGTTGGATGCACAAGCAGTATTCCCGCTTAGTATAGGTGAAGGCTAGCAAAAGACAGGGAAGCGACCAACTAAGAGAGCGACAACAGTCATGAACATGCATTAAAATTAATTCACACCGAATACAAGCATGAGTAGGATATAATCCACCATGAACATAAATATCATGAAGGCTATGTTGATTTGATTCAACTACATGCGTGAACATGTGCCAAGTCGAGTCACTCAATTCATTCAAAGGAGGATACTGAGGGAGTCCTAAACTAGGGGGTGTCCGGATAGCCGAACTATCATCATTGGCCGGACTCCAAGACTATGAAGATACAAGATTGAAGTCTTCGTCCTGTGTCCGGATGGGACTTTCCTTGGCGTGGAAGGCAAGCTTGGCAATACGGATATGTAGATATCCTACCATTGTAACCGAGTCTGTGTAACCATAGCCCTCTCTGGTGTCTATATAAACCGAAGGGTTTTAGTCCGTAGGACGAATAACAATCATACCATAGGCTAGCTTCTAGGGTTTAGCCTCCTTGATCTCCTGGTAGATCCACTCTTGTACTACCCAAATCATCAATATCAATCAAGCAGGAGTAGGGTTTTACCTACATCGAGAGGGCCCGAACCTGGGTAAAAACATCGTGTCCCTTGTCTCCTGTTACCATCCGCCTAGACGCACAGTTCGGGACCCCCTACCCGAGATCCGCCGGTTTTGACACCGACATTGGTGCTTTCATTGAGAGTTCCTCTGTGCCGTCGCAATCAGGAAGGATGCCTCGTCCCGTCTTCAAAGACGGCACCGTTGCCAAAGGAGCTTTGGCCACCGGCCAAACTATCCGGCTAGGTGGTTTTCTTATGACCGCCTGTTCGGCCGCCGCGCCGACGATGACATCTCGGGTCATCAAAAGCGATCTTCACGTCAACTCGGAACTCACCGAGCAGCTAGATCCGATGGAGCTCTCTTCCGTAAACGAGCTCTTGGATCGCATCGCCGCCCTGGGAGTCGCTACAGACTACGATCAGATTGGGCCTAAAACCGATCTGGGAGAGATCAACTCTCCCCAGGCTTCCCACCACGTTGCTGTGGTAGAGGAACATCACGGCGACTCTTCTCCCACATTAAGGACAAGCTATGTCCGAATTCCCGACCCCTCCATGTCGGATTCCCGCGGAGGGACGGACACCAACCAAGCACTGAACCTAATGTCAGGCAGCGGGGCAGGTTTGTCCGACAACATCCAACAACCCAAGCTTCCAAGTTCGGAAACTTTTCGGCCCTTGAGTCTTAGATTGGACGGGGTTCCGAATTTAATTCAATCCGCCCACCCGAACACAAGAGACCTATCTCGAATCCGGCAAGAGCCCGCTGAAACAGTACATCATTACTGGGCCAAATTCTTCCTGGTTATGGACAGGATAAAGGACTGGCGAGAGGAAAGCGCAATTTCAATTTTCTGCAACAATTGCACGGACAAGGGAATCATGAACGCCATAAGTCGTCATGAAATTACACGCTTCATCGACTTGGCGTCCATAGTACGAAAGTACTGTGCGATGGAGAGTGCCTGGAAAACCGAAACCAAATTTTGGGACAATCCGGCTCTGAACACAACCCTAGTCCGAAATAAAAGGGTGCATCATATGCAGGCACCTGGGTTAAAAACCAAAAAGCAAAAAAACCCTAAAGGGCACGGAACCGTACTGGAGGGATGGCTCAGCGGACCCTGTAAAATCCATAGTACAGAGGGCGCCACTCCAACACATAGCCTTCGAGCATGTTGGATACTACGGCAGGTGGCCAAAAGTGGCGAAGAGCTTCTAGCCCCAGAGAACCAGCCCAGCGGTACCAGTACGGTATTAACAGTCTTCGAGACTTTCGCATCAAATAATATGTGGAAACGAACACTCAAGTCTACCAAGTAGCAACAATAAATCCATGGAGCGACACGGCTACTACCTTTAACGCCAGTGACGAACCTAAATTCCGAACAGCCCGAGCACCAGCCGCATTGGTCCTCAGTCCAATAGTGGATGGCTTTCGCCTTACTAAGGTACTCATGGATGGAGGCAGCGGATTAAACCTCATCTACGAGGAAACCCTTCGAAAAATGGAAATAGACTGGAGCCGCATTGAGCGAAGCAGCACAACCTTTAGAGGAATAATCCCTAGTCGGGAAGCACGCTGCACAGGAAAAATTACACTGGATGTGGTGTTCGGCTCGCCGGACAATTACAGGTCCGAGGAGGTCACGTTCCAAGTGGCCCCGTTCAGTAGCGGATATCACGCTTTATTAGGGCGAGAGGCATTCACAATTTTTCAAGCCATACCCCATTACGGGTACATGAAGCTCAAAATGCCCGGGCCCAACGGAATCATCACTCTTGTCAGTGATCCGGACATAGCACTCCGCGTCGAAAATAAGACAGCCGCACTAGCCCTAGAGGCACTATCCGAAGCCCTAGCGGCCGAGGAACTCACTGCGCTGCGCTCCACGGTGAACAGCGGTGATGTGATACTCGATAAGATATCCAAGTCCACCTCTTTTAAGCCAGCAGACGAAATAGTCAAATTCCAAGTCCATCCAACGGACCCCACGAAGACGGCTCCATTGGGGCACAATTAAACCCTGATGTAGACGCTGCACTACGAGAATTCCTTCGGAAAAATTGGGACATCTTTGCCTGGCACCCTTCTGACATGCCAGGAATCCCACGCAGGTTGGCAGAGCACAGCCTAAATATCCTAAAAGGATTCAAGCCAGTGAAACAGGCTCTTCGGCGATTTTCCGAACCCAAAAGATGGGCAATGGGAGAGGAGCTTGCCAAACTATTAGAAGCCGGATTCATCAGAGACATAAAACATCCGGACTGGCTAGCAAACCTGGTAATGGTACCAAAGAAGGATAAATCCTGGCGCCTGTGTGTCGATTTCAAGGACCTTAACAAGGCTTGCCCAAAGGATCCTTTCCCCCTTCCCCGCATCGATCAAATTATAGATGCTACCGTAGGACACGACTCATTGTGCTTCCTCGACGCATACTCTGGCTACCATCAAATCAAGATGGCGGAGCCAGACCAAGCCGCAACGGCATTCATTACTCCATACGGACCATTCTGCTTCAACACAATGCCCTTCGGGCTCAAAAACACCGGCGCAACATATCAGCGCATGATTCAGGCATGTCTGGCAACCCAGATCGGCAAAACAGTGGAGGCATACTAGACGATGTGGTCGTCAAGTCTAAACACGTCGAAACTCTAGTAGATGATTTGAGGATCACATTTGGCAACCTCCAAGCATCTGACATTAAGCTCAACCCGGAAAAATGCGTTTTCGGCATACCAGCCGGAAAGCTCTTGGGCTTCATTGTATCCGGTAGAGGAATTGAAGCAAACCCAGCCAAGATCCGAGCTCTGTCACAATTGGATATCCCAAAAGACCTCAAGCAAATACAAAAATTGACTGGATGCGTGGCGGCCCTAAGCCGCTTCATCTCCCGCTTGGGAGAAAAGGCATTACCCCTTTATCGCCTCCTCCGGCGTGCCGAACACTTTGAATGGACGGATGCCGCCACGGCCGGACACGAAGAAATAAAGGCCATATTGGCAACAAATCCGGTCCTGGCCGCGCCCAACTTGGGCGAACCAATGTTATTATACATCGCGGCAACACATCAAGTTGTAAGCGCGTGCTCGTCGTCGAACGAGAAACGGAAGGACACAAATTCCCTCTTCAAAAACCAGTGTACTACGTATCCACTGTCCTAACTCCATGCAAGTCCCGGTATCCACATTATCAAAAGATAGCGTACGCGGTGTTCATGGCATCTCGGAAGCTGCGACACTACTTCCAAGAGTGTTCGATAACAGTAGCCTCCGAAGTACCTCTTAACGACATTATAAACAACCGCGACGCGACGGGCAGGATTGCAAAATGGGCCATTGAGCTCCTACCATTCGACATAACCTACAAACCACGGCGAGCTATCAAGTCGCAAGTTTTGGCCGACTTCATCGCTGAATGGACCGAAGCCGAACTCCCTAAAGAGTACGGCGCATACTCCAATTGGATCATGCACTTCGACGGCTCCAAAATGTTGGCCGGTCTGGGGGCTGGCGTCGTCCTGATGTCCCCAACTGGAGACATGGTCCAATACGTACTCCAGATAATGTACACAGACTCCAACAATGCAACCGAATACGAGGCCCTTCTACATGGTCTCCGGATGGCAATGTCCATGGGCACTCAACGCCTAGAGGTCCGCGGGGATTCAAACCTCGCAATATCCCAAATAAATGGAGACTTTGACGCCAAGGATCCAAAAATGGCAGCCTATCGTAACGCCATCTTAAAAATGTCAGCTCGGTTCGAAGGACTCGAATTCCACCATATAGCTCGGGATAATAACCAGGCGGTTGACGTGTTGGCACGCATCGGCACAAAGCATGACACCATCCCTCCCAACATCTTCCTGGAGCGGCTTTTCAAGCCATCCGTATTATGGGAAGGGGAGTCCGGAAACAACAACCCGGAACCAACCGCACCACCCAACACCGAACACTCTGACACAATCGATGGCTCTGCCAATGAAATAACACCTTCAGCCCACGAAATAATGGCAGTCATTGCCCCGTGGACGGAACCATTCCTAGCCTACTTAATCAGGCAGCAACTTCCCGAAGACCAAAACGAGGCCCGCTGCATAGTACGGCGATCTAAAGCCTACAAGGTCCATGAGGGAGAGCTTTATAAGAAAAGCACAACCGGAGTCCTTCAAAGGTGCATCTCCGAAGAGGAAGGGCGAAATCTTCTGGCTGAAATTCACTCCGGACTTGGCGGGCACCACGCCGCAGCCCGGGCCCTTGTAGGCAAGGCCTTCCGTACAGGATTTTATTGGCCGATGGCCCGGGCAGATGCTCAGGACTTAGTCCAACGATGCGTCGGTTGCCAGCTCTTTGCTAATCAGAGCCACATGCCACCCACCGCCCTCAAAACTATACCCATGACCTGGCCGTTCGCGGCCTGGGGGCTTGACATGGTTGGACCCCTTAAAGGGGGAACCCACAAGCAAAAATACCTATTGGTCATGGTAGACAAATTCACCAAATGGATAGAGGCCAAGCCAATTAACACGGCCGAATCCGGACCCGTGATAGACTTCATATCAGGGGTAGTACACCGTTACGGTGTCCCCCATAGCATCATCACTGATAACGACACAAACTTCACGGCAGACGAGGTTAAACTCTGGTGCAAAAACATGGGCATCAAGCTCGACTACGCTTCAGTCTATCACCCTCAAACTAACGGTCAAGTCGAGCGTGCAAATGGTCTAATCATGAGCGGCATTAAACCCAGACTAGTGCGGTCCCTCAAGGAATCCAACACGCACTGGGTAGAGGAGCTCGACTCCGTACTCTGGGGGCTGCGGACCACGCCGAATCGCACTATCGGATTCACACCATTTTTTATGGTATACGGCGCAGAGGCAGTTTTGCCCTGCGACATAATTCATGACTCACCTCGCGTGTGCATGTACGAAGAAAGAGAAGCCGAGCTGGATCGGCAGGACAGTTTGGACACCTTAGAGGAGGAGCGCGATGTGGCAAAAGTGTTCCGCATTCTATCAACAGCAGGCCCGAAGATATCAAAGCAAAGAAGTACGGGCCAAAACTTACAATGTTGGCGAACTAGTTCTATGCCTGTCGGACAAGAAAAAGGACAAACTCAAACCCAAATGGGAGGGTCCCTTCATCATCGACCAAGTCTTGACCGGCGGAGCATACCGTCCGCGAAACGCATCGGACAACAGACTCGAGCCGAACCCATGGAACACGGCCCGTCTTCGAAGATTCTACACCTAGCGCCGGACTCTGAGTTCGTCTCCTTCCTCCGTCCACATTTTATACTTTAGCTGTCTTTTTTTTCTCTCTTTCTCCCTCCTTTTTTCCTAAAGCCTTTGGAGGCTGATTTGTGCATTGTTCGCACACACTTGACGTGCTGCTCGCACTCATTATACCTGGGGGCTTCTTTAACAGAAGCTTATCTATACGGGCCTTATACCCAACACATGTGTCACACTTCCGCATGTACCTTTTATTCACCATTATATGCATCGATATGACTTAAGTTTTGGCCAAGCTGGGTTGCCTGGCTCCTGTGCTTACCCCTACGTTCCCGATTGTTCGACTAGGAGGTAAAGGGAGCACCTCTGCAATTGTTACTGCCGGGTCAGCCGGATGTGTACCTCAGACTGGGTGAAGCCGAAAGCTAGCTTTCTTAAGGGAATATTCGGTCGGTGAATTGAAAGATGATTTCTTACCTATTTATTTATCTACCCCCAGATGCTTTTCTGCCTTTTTTCGCAGTCCGGACATGCACTTTAGGGCATGCCTCCTAGGGAAAGGAACCCCTAACGGAACTATTCTCCCTGGAAGATGTTTCTTACTAACCATGTAATATAACATAACTAGTTGGGCACTTGTCTGATAAAGCACTAATGACCCCTACGCCTGGTCTCCATGCATGCCCCGGTTTTTATATAGCCGTGAGGGTATTCGGACACACTCCGGACTGTCGGGTCCCGAGGTTGAAGCGAAAAGGTCCGCAATGACAAACGATCTACAATCCAGCTAGAAGGCATTTTTCATGTCATTTTAAATTACATAGTCAAATTGACTGATTGTATTCCTCTTCAATACCATCTAACAGGTTGTCTAGTTTACAGTCCCGCTGGGAATACTTTGCGGCCAACTCTACTTGGCCGTACATTAAGCTCACAGGGATCTCCTTCCCATCGGGCCCCATAGGTCCGACCTCGGCCATGTGGTTTGGATTGGCCTTCGTGTACCTCGTCTTCACCATGGCCCAGGCCTCCTTGGCGCCTTGACGGCAGGCTGATATCTTCCACAGACGGAAGCGCCGCCGTGCTCCCTGAAGCTTCTCCACAAGCCCTCCAAGACCCTCGGGTAGGGAGACAGACGGCCATAAGGCCTGGGCGATGCCGCTCATCACCTGCCGAACTCGTTCGTGCAGTTGCAATAGCTCGGGAAGTTGGTCACCCGTTGAACCGGGCATCTCCTCTGCAGGACGGCCCGTGAGCATACCTACAGACATATTCAGGTTAATCGACTTCCTCGCCGAACTCTTGTTTTCAAAAGTTCGTTCAAGCACTTACTATAAATGCCGCGACGGAGCCGCTGATTCTCCTTCACGGAGTAAGACAGCTGGACCCGAACATCTTTCAGTTCCTCGCCCAGCCGAGTGTTGGCATCTTGGAGGTTATTTTTCTCCTGCCGCACCCTTGTAAGCACCTTCTCGCCGGCCTTTAGCTGTCGTAGTAGCTGCTGCCTGTCCGGATCTAGTCCGGCACCATCTGCAATGTTATTGTCAGACCCATACACATGCCCCACCTTAAAAACTACTGCTCTTTCGAAAGTATATATTACCGAAGGGGGTCTCTGTGGCTCCTCCCGTGGCGGCTAGTGCGGCCTCAAGTTGGGCCTTGCACTCCTGAAGCTCCTGGGACAGGTGGGTATTCTTCTCCATAAGATCCTGCATAACAAATGATCTTTAATCAGTTATTCTAACTATTTTAAGTCTCGGGGGCTACTGGCATATATAACTATCAAAATTCCTCACCCGTATGTCTTTCACATACTGCTCCGTGGCTCTGGCTAGACCATCTTGAGCAGCACGGAGGTGCGCATCACCCGAATTAAAGGCATTTAACGCCTTGGGGGAGAAGCATGTGTCACGAAGAACTGTCCGGCGGCGTCTGTGATTCATGGCGCTCTCCACCTCAGATCTGGTGGAGGACAACCTGTCAGTGTCCTCCGTTGGAGGAGCACCCGACGCGCGCCTTGCGTTCGCTTCCCCCTCTGGACCTGGTGTTGGAGCCTGGCTGGTGGAGGCGGGATTGGCAACCTCTCCGGGCATAGTCCGGCGAGCGCTCTTTCTCCTAAAAAAACCACGAGCGTTAATATGCCTTCCAGGAATCTTTTCCGGAAACATGGGGGCGCATCATACCGTTGCGGCGACGTCTCGATTCGCGCCGCACTTCTTTTCCGCCTGCTGGGCCGAGCTGCCCCTTGTTGGTCAGCCGCCGCAGGTTCGGCTTCCCGCCTCAAAGGCACCTCCTGCGGAGTACCATTAGTATACGGTGGTCAGAAATAAGCATGGATGAGTCGTGGTATCAAGACTCCGGTCACAGTTACCTGGGAAGCCGGAGATAAACCGGGGTAGTCGGCCGTAATGGCGACCAAAGCATTATCCATGCTAAGTTGGTGGAACACCCCATCGATCAGCTCCACCTTTATATCCGGATCCTCTTTGGAGGCCGGATCAAGGGATCGTTCCGGATCCTCTGGTTGTGGAGCCGGGCTGTGTGTGTCCTCTACGGCCCGGCGCAGTTCCTGCGTCGAAATCACAAAGTGAGACACTTAACTTTGGGAACAATGATCGGATAGACAAACGTCCGCTTACCTAGCTCCGAGGGTTGTTCATCGAAAATCCATTCAATGGACTTGCGTGGAGGAAGTCCTCCTTTTCCCCCTTATACAAGCCGGACAGGATCTTCACCAGATCAGCAACCGATCCCGACCCCTTGCGGCCATGACGGGTGGCGTCATCCTCCCCGTTGAAATCCCACATGGGGTGGCCCCTGTATTGAAGCGGCTGCACCCCTCGCATGATGCATGTGGCCATGACTCCAATCATGGTCAATCCAGAATGAGCCAATAACCTTATTCAGCCCATCAGATATTGAACGTCCCCATCATTCTCCTGTTGAGGGCTCCGCGGGCGCCAACTCAGGCGTTTCTTTAGAGGAGCGTTGCTGAACTCCGGGAGGCCTATCTGAACTGGGCCCGGCAGCGAGGCGTCCTCCATATAAAACCATTCCGAAGGCCAGTATTCGGACGCCTTCTTCGGGGTTCCGGATAGATATCCGGTCCCGGCGATGCGCCATATTTCGGCTTCGCCCACTTGATATATCGACCCCTCATGATAACGGGGTATGAGGCAAAATAATCTCTTCCATAGCGCAAAATGGGCCTCGATGCCCAAGAACAGCTCGCAAAGGGCCACGAAGCCCGTGATATGCAGAATGGAGGCAGGCGTGAGGTGGTGAAGCTGGAGCCCATAGAACTCCAGGAGCCCCCGGAGAAACGGATGTATGGGAAATCTGAATCCCCTTATTAGATAAGGGACGAAGCAGACTCGCTCTCGTTTGGAGGGATTGGAGACGCTCTCCGCCTGCTTTTCGCCCTTGTAGGTGGCCAGTCCGGCTCGAACCGGAACCATGAAGGCTAGGGGAAGATATCCCTCTGCTTGGAGCGTCACCAGCTTGCTATGCGGGACTGAACATCTCCCCCAATCTCTTGGCTGAGGGCTGGGAGCGCGAGAGGAGGAGCCGCGTCGACTGTCCATGATGGAGTGGATTTTTGTCAGAGGCGCTTCGATGAATACTCGCGGAAGGAGGATGGTGTGATTCGGATCTAGATCCTCGCCTCTCTTATAGGCAGTTTATTCACGCAGCTAGGGGGGAAAGTGTAAGAATACCCTGGCTTTTCGCATTCATACGACATGTGGAAGAGGGCCATTATTGGACGTGGAAGCCAAGGAGCGCAACATTTATAAGGAGGCCGTACACTATTCGTCAAGCACATGGAATTTGGAGGAGAACCCGCCTTGCAATGCCGAAGAGAACATGCGCGCCGGACTCGTCGTCATTGAAGCCTGCTTCGGGGGCTACTGAGGGAGTCCTGGACTAGGGGGTGTCCGGATAGCCGAACTATCATCATTGGCCGGACTCCAAGACTATGAAGATACAAGATTGAAGACTTCGTCCTGTGTCCGGATGGGACTTTCCTTGGCGTGGAAGGCAAGCTTGGCAATACAGATATGTAGATCTCCTACCATTGTAACCGACTCTGTGTAACCCTAGCCCTCTCTAGTGTCTATATAAACCTTTCCTTGCCTTTCACTTGCACGACAATATAAGCTGTCCGCCTCCCTGTCGTCCCCAAGCGGCTAATCAGCCGACGATGTTCAGTCCACCATGCTTGTATTCAACGGGAGGGGAAGAGCGGTGGCCTTCTTGGGACCCGAGCGGCGGGGACCTACTATGCACTACTCTTTCACGCTGCCGGCGGCCCCCGCGGACAAGTGGACTTCGTGGTTATTGCGGTAGGGCTCGGCCTCGGCGGCGTCCTCTTCGTCATCGGTCTCGTCGAACACCACCTCGTTCGCCTTGTTGTCACATTCCTTGCCGGTGGCTGCCATCTCCGCCACTCGCTAGCGGTACCACCAGCGGGCGAGACGGATGTCGCGGGCGGTGCGGTATGACTTGAGCAATGCCTACTGCTCCAGCATGTCCACGTCCGGTGGGACCGCCCTGCCGGTGAGCCGCTCCTCCGCCTGTAGATGCTCCTGGAGGAGATGGTGGTTGTAGGCGGCATGCGCCTCCCAAAACTGCTCCTCCCACTGAGGGAGTCCAGGATTAGGGGGTATCCGGACAGCCGGACTATATAATTTGGCCAGACTGTTGGATCGTGAAGATACAAGACTCAAGAATTCGTCCCGTGTCCGGATGGGACTCTCCTTTGCGTGGAAGACAAGCTTGGCAATCCGGATATTATATTTCCTTCTTTGTAACTGACTCCGTGTAAACCCTAGCCCTCTCCGATGTCTATATAAACCGGAGAGTTTAGTCCTTAGAGGGACAATCATAATCATCATAGGCTAGCTTCTAGGGTTTGGCCTCTACGTTCTCGTGGTAGATCAACTCTTGTAACACTCATATCATCAATATCAATCAAACAGGAAGTAGGGTTTTACCTCCATCGAGAGGGCCCAAACATGGGTAAAACATTGTGTCCCTTGCCTCCTGTTACCATCAGCCTTAGAAGCACAGATCGGGACCCCCTACCCGAGATCCGCCGATTTTGACACCGACATTGGTGCTTTCATTGAGAGTTCCTATGTGTCGTTGCTGCAAGGTTTGATGGCCTGTCTCGTTGTCAAGGACAACATCACCTCTGGGGGAGCGCTGGATGTAGGCCAAACTCTCCAACTAGGCGGCTTCGTCATGGTCACCCAATCGGCTGCCGTGCCAACGATGACCTCTCGGGTCATCACGAATAGCCTCCACGTCAATTCGGAACTCGCCGAATAGATGGATCCAAGGGAGCTCTCCTCCCTTAATGAGCTCTTGGATCACATTGCCGCTTTGGGAGTTGCCACAGACTATGACCGGATGGGGCTTAAACCCGACCGAAGGGATATTAAATCCCCACCGGTCACCCACGAGATAACGGTAGTGGAGGAGCCGCATACGGATTATCCCTCTATTTTGAGGACGAATTATGTCCGGATTACCGAGCTCTCTGAGCTGGATACCCGCTCATGGGAGGACATGACCCAGACCCCGGACTTAGAATTGGGTATTGGGCCAAAAAAATCGGGCAGCACCCCGGATCCCGAGCTGTCAAGCCCGGAAGCTCCTCTGCCCCTGGGCGTTAGATCGGATCAGAATCCAGATTCAGCTACACCCACCCACCCGGACTTAAACCGTCTCTCCCATATTAGACAACAGCCCCAAGAGACAGTACATCACTACTGGGCCAGATTCCTCCTTGTGCTAAACAAGGTCACGGACTGTCGTGAGGAAGACACAATCTCACTTTTCTGCAAAAATTGCACGAACAAAGGGATCCTTAATGCTATAAGTTGCCATGACATAGTACACTTTGCTGACTTAGCAGCCATAGTACAGAAGTACTGTGCGATGGAGAGCGCCTGGAAAACCCAAACAGAATTTTGGGATAGTCCAGCTCTCACCAAAACCTTTGTCCGAGCTAAACGGGCGAACTCTCGTAAGTCAGCCAATCCAATCCCCAAGAAACCAAAGCCCACCCCAAGGCGTGGAACCGTATTGGAAGAATGGCTCAATGGGCCATGTAAACTCCACAGCACGCCGGACACTACATCAACACATAGCCTTAGAGCATGTTGGATACTCCGGCAGGTAGCAAAAAGTGGCGAAGATCTTCTCGTAAGACATAAAGCAGAATAACATCCCACCAAAGAAAACAATACGGTACTGACAGTCTTCGAGACTTTTGCCTCAAACAACAGGCGTAAGCAAGCTCATCGAAATTTCGCTGAAATCTGCCACGTGGCAAAAATAAATCCGTGGAACGACACTGCTATAACTTTCAGTGCCAGTGATGAACCTCAATTCCATACAGTCCGGATACCAGCCGCTTTGGTCCTTAGCATAATCGTGGACGGCTTTCGGCTCACTAAAGTAATCATGGACGGCGGAAGCAGATTAAACTTGATCTATGAAGAAACACTCAACAAGATGGAAATTGATAAAAGCCGCATTGAGCAAAGCGGCACAACCTTCAGGGGAATCATCCCTAGTCGGGAAGCACGGTATGCGGGAAAAATCACACTCGATGTGGTATTCGGCACTCCGGAGAATTACATGTTTGAATAAATCACATTCCAAGTGGCTCCTTTCAGCAGCGGATGCCACGCCCTTTTAGGGTGGGACGCGTTCACAAGCTTTCAAGCTATACCCCATTACGGGTACATGAAGCTTGAAATGCCCGGACCAAATGGAATCATCACTCTAGCCAGTGACCCGGACGTTGCACTTCGTGCCGAAAATAAAACCGCAGCACTAGCCCTTGAAGCATTATCCGAAGCTCTAGCAGCCGAAGAACTAACAACGATGCGTGCTACCATGGACAGGGATGACGTGATACTCGACAAGCGACCCAAGTCCACCTCATTTAAACCCGCAGACGAGATAGTCAAATTTCAGGTCCATCCAATGGACCCCATGAAGACAGCCTCCATCGAGACACAGCTAAGCCTCACAATGGACGCCGCACTACGAGACTTCCTACGCGAGAATTGGGACATTCGCCTGGCACCCTTCGGACATGCCGGGCATCCCACGCAGACTGGCCGAACACAGCTTCAATATACCGAAAGGATACAAGCCTGTCAAACAAACTCTTAGGCGCTTCTCAGAGCCCAAACGGCAAGCCATGGGAGAAGAGCTAGCCAAGCTACTTGAGGCCGGATTCATCAGATATATCAAGCATCCGGATTGGCTCGCAAATCTGGTAATGGTACCAAAGAAGGACAAACCCTGGCGCCTATGCGTCGACTTCAAAGACCTCAACAAGGCTTGCCCCAAGGATCACTTCCCCCTCCCTTGCATCGACCAAATCATCTACGCCACCGCAGGACACGACTCACTGTGTTTCCTCGACGCATACTCTGGATACCATCAAATAAAGATGGCAGAGTCCGACCAAGCTGCAACGGCCTTCATAACGCCATATGGTCTTTCTGCTTCAACACTATGCCTTTCGGGCTTAAAAATGTCGGCGCAACCTATTAACGCATGATTCAAACATGCCTGGAGAAGCAAATTAGCAAAACAGTGGAGGCATACATGGACGACGTGGTCATAAAAACAAGACACGTCGAAACCCTAATAGATGACTTGAGGCTTACGTTCGATAACCTCCGAACATACGACATCAAGCTAAACCCGGAAAAATGTGTTTTCAGCGTGCCCTCTAGGAAGCTGCTCGGCTTCATTGTTTCCAATAGAGGAATTGAACCGAATCTGGCAAAAATCTGAGCTCTATCGTAGTTGGCTATCCCAACAAACCTCAAGCATATCCAGAAACTAGCTGGATGTGTGGCTGCCTTAAGCCGCTTTATCTCTCGATTAGGAGAAAAGGCATTACCTCTTTACCGCCTTCTTCGGCGCACCGAACACTTCGTGTGGACGGATGCAGCCGCGGCCGGACTGAACAAAATAAAGACCGTGTTGGCCAGTAATCCAGTCCTAACAGCGCCAAATACTGGCGAAACTATGCTATTGTACATAGCTGCAACACATCAAGTTGTAAGCGCAGTGCTCGTCGTCGAACGAGAGGCTGACGGATACAAATTCCCGCTCCAGAAGCCGGTATATTACGTATCCACGGTCCTCACCCCATGCAAATCCCGATACCCACACTATCAAAAGATAGCATACGCGGTCTTCATGGCATCCCAGAAGCTATGACACTACTTCCAAGAGTGTTCGATTACGGTGGCCTCCGGAGTACCACTCAACGACATAATAAATAACCGCGACGCTACAGGACGGATTGCTAAATGGGCCATCAAGCTCCTTCCGTTCGACATAACATACAAACCACGGCGGGCCATTAAGTCGCAAGTACTGGCTGACTTTGTCGCCGAATGGACAGAAGTCGAACTCCCTAAAGAGTACGGGGCGTACTCTAACTGGATCATGCACTTAGACGGCTCTAAAATGCTGGCCGGATTGGGAGCAGGTGTAGTCCTGACGTCTCCCACCTGAGACACGGTCCAATATGTACTCCAAATATTATACACAGACTCCAACAATGCAGCCGAATACGAGGCTCTGTTACACGGTCTTCGGATGGCAGTCTCTATGGGCATTCAACGCCTGGAGGTGCGCGGGGATTCAAACCTCGCAATATCACAAATAAACGGAGACTTTGATGCCAAGGATCCAAAAATGGCGGCCTACTGTAATGCCATCCTCAAAATGTCAGCTCGGTTTGAGGGGCTCAAATTCCACCATGTGGCTCGAGAAAACAATCAACCGGCGGATATCCTCGCCCGCATCAGCGCTAAACGTGACCCTATCCCACCTAACATATTCCTGGAAAGGCTGTTCAAGCCATCCATGGTATGCGAAGGGGAGTCCGGCAACACTAGCACAGATCCGAATACACCCCCAGATTCCTAACCATCAGACGTAATCGGAGGCTCCGCCACCGAAATAACACCTTCGGCCCACGAAATCATGGCTGTAATCGCCTCGTGGACTGAGCCTTTCTTGGCCTACCTAAATAGGCACGTTGCATCGTGCGGCGTTCCAAAGCCTACAAAGTCCATGAGGGGGAACTCTATAAGAAAAGTGCGACCGGAGTGCTCCAAAGATGCATCTCCGAAGAGGAAGGGCGGCAGCTCTTGGCTGAAAACCATGCCGGACTCGGAGGACACCACACTACGGCTCGGGCACTTGTCAGCAAGGCCTTCCGCACAGGCTTTTATTGGCCTACAGCCCGAGCAGACGCACAAGACCTTGTCCAACACTGCGTCGGTTGCAAGCTCTTTGCCAATCAGAGCCACATGCCCCCTACCGCTCTCCAAACAATCCCCATCACTTGGCCCTTCGCGGTCGGGGGGCTGGATATGGTCGGACCCCTTAAGGGGGGAAGCCATAAGAAAAAATACTTATTGGTCATGGTGGACAAGTTCACCAAATGGATAGAAGCCAAACCAGTCAAAACATCCGGACCAGTGATAGACTTCATATCCGGGGTTGTACACCGATACGGCGTCCCCCACAGCATCATCACTGACAATGGCTCAAACTTCACAGCCGATGAAGTGAAAACTTGGTGCAGCAACATGGCATTAAGCTCGATTACGCCTCCGTCTACCATCCCCAAACAAATGGCCATGTCGAACGTGCAAACGGTCTCATCATGAGCGGCATCAAACCCAGACTAGTGTGATCCTTGACAGAATCGGACATGCACTGGGTCGAGGAGCTTAACTCCGTACTCTGGGGGCTAAGGACCACGCCGAATCGCACCACCGGATACACACCATTTTTTTATGGTATACGGCGTAGAAGCAGTACTGCCCTGCAACATAATACATGATTCGCCTCGCGTGCACATGTACGAAGAGAAGGAAGCTGAGTTAGACCGGTAGGACAACTTAGATGCCCTGGAGAAGGAGCGCGACGTCGCAAAAGCCCGTTCCACATTCTATCAGCAGCAGGCTCGACGGTACCAAAGCAGAGAAGTGCGGGCCAAAACTTATAATATTGGCGAACTCGTTCTACGCCTACCAGAAAAAAAGAAGGACAAGCTCAAACCTAAGTGGGAGGGTCCCTTCGTTATTGACAAAGTTCTCACCGGAGGAGCGTACCGCCTACGTAATGCATCTGATAACAGACTCGAGTCAAACCCATGGAACGCGGCCAGACTCCGGAGATTCTACGCCTAGCGCCGAACTCAGTGTTCGTCTCCTTACCCCCTCCTTTTTAATTACGTTCCTCCACCTTTTTCCTTTCTCGCCCTTTTTCCTTCTTCACACAAAGTACTCAATACAGTGTGGATGCTCGGATCACTCCGGACGCACTACGTGTGTAAGCCATACCTGGAGGCTTCCTATACGGAAGCTAAATATAATTGCTTTCATGGCTTCTTGCCTATCACATATGCGTTCTTTTTCCATATGTGCCTTTTCTTCACCATTATATGCATCGACATGACTTAAGATGTGGCCATGCTGGGTTGCCTGGCTCTTGTGTTTATGCCCTACGTTCCCGTTAATTTGGCTAGGGCATAAGGGGAGCACCTCTGTGATTGTTACTGCCGGTTCAGCCGGATGTGTACCTCAGACTGGGTGAAGCCGAAAGCTAGCGTTCTTAAGGGAATATTCGGTCAGTGAACAAAAGATGTTTTTTCATTTATCACAACGTGAATCCCCAGAAGTTTTGTATCCCGCGTCTCTATTCGCAGTCCGGACATGTACATCGCTGCATGCGCACCCAGGGAAAGGAACCCCTAACGGAACTATTCTCCCTGGAAGATGTTTCTTACTATCCATGTAATATAACATAACTAGTTGGGTACTTGTCTGTTCAAGCACTTATGACCCCTACGTCTGGTTTCCACGCATACCTCGGTTCTGCATAACTGAGCGGGTATTTGGATACACCCCGGACTATCGGATCCGGGGGCTGAAGCGAAAAGGTCCGCCATGACAAATGATTTTAATCCGGCTAGGGACTACATATGTCCATTGAATTACATAGTCACTTGGACTGACTATATTCTTCCTCTATACCGTCCAACAGGCTATCTAGCTTACAATCCTGTTGGGAATACTTTGCGGCCAACGCTACCTGGTCATACACCAGACTCACGGGAATTTCTTGCCCATCTGGCCCCGCCGGTCTGACTTTGGCCATATGGTTCGGGTCAAGCTTGGTGTAGCGCATCTTCACCATAGCCCAGGCTTCTCTTGCACCTTGTTGGCAGGCTGACATCTTCCACAACTGGAAGCGCCGCCGTGCTCCTTGGAGCATATCCACGAGCTCCCCCATGCCTTTTGGCAGGAAGCTGGATGGCCACAAGGCCTGGGAAATACCCTGCATCACCTGCCGAGCTCGCTCGTGCAGCTGTGAGAGGTCTTGCAGCAAATCGCCTGCAGACGTGGGCATCTCCTCTTCAGGGCGGCTCGTCAACATACGTACAGATATAAATTCTTTCAATATGCTTCCTCGCCGAGCTGTACTGCAGTTCGTCTAGGCACTTACCATAAATGCCGTGATGAAGCCTTATGTTCTCCTTCACGGAGTCCGCTAGTTGAGCGCGAACATCTCCTAATTCGACGCCCAGCCGGACATTGGCATCTTGAAGATTGTTCTTCTCCTGGCTAACTTGCGTAAGAATACGCTCGCTAGCTTTTAGCTGCCTTTGGAGATGTGACTCGTCACCTCTTGCGACCTCCGGATTCACCCCGGGATTGTCTACAGAATTTTCTGTTAGACTTATCATACAAGCCACTTACTAACTGGTACATCTCCATACAATCGAGACAAATGTTACCAAACGAGGCCTTCTGGGATTCCTCTAGCTTGGCAACCGTGGCCCTCAGCTGGGTCTTGCACTCCTCCAGCTCTCGAGACAATTGGGCATTCTTTTCTACAAGGACCTGTGCATAAATTGATCCTTAAAACAGTTGTTCCAACCGTTTCAAGTCTCAGGGGCTACTGCTATACATGCTTATCAAATTTTCTTACCTGTATATCTTTGGCATACTAGTACGTTTCCCGGGCAAGCCCGCCTTGAGCAGCTCGGATGTATGCGTCTCCCGAATTGAAAGCATTAAATTCCTCTTCGGAGAAGATGTTGTTGCGAAGTACGGCCCGTCGGCGCCGGTGATTCATGGCACTCTCTACTTCGGAATTCGTGGCGGAGAGCATATCCGCATCCTATGTCGGAGGACAATTCAGCACCGGCCCCGCGTCCGCTTCCTCCCTCGAAGCCGGTCCTGGAATCCGGCTGGTGGAGGCGTGATTGGCAGGATCTCCGGATATAGTCCGACTACTCCTCTTTCTGCTAGGACACAAAGGACGCTGTCACATGTCAAACACAATAATCACATAGCAGGTTTTTACCATACCTCTGTAGTGGCGTTTCGGCCCTAACCGCCTTCCTCTTAAGCCTGCCCGATCCAGACGCCCTTCGCCGACCAGCCCCCAGGGGCTCGATGCCGTGTTTCGACTGTCGTCTCTACAAAAATACGATATCTCAGGCATAAGGCATGGCATCAGAAAGGAGTCCTCTTCAGAGGATAGGGTTTTTTGGCTTTGCTTACACGCGACACAGGTAGCATTCCGGGATAGTCAGCGACAATAGCCATTGAGGCGCCATCGCAGCTCGCCTGATAAAATGTCCTATTGATGAGCTCCACAGAAATGTCCGGGTCTTCTTCGAGTCCTGGATTGAAGGCCCTTCCGGGGTCCTCTGGCTGCGGGGAGGGGCTGGAGAATCCTTCTACGGCCCTCCTCAGTTCCTGCTCAGAAATATCAAGGTAAATAATCATGATGAAGGACGCCAGAATGAATGAAGCGGGGGAAAGAGTGACGACTTACCCAATTTGGGGGGTTGTACATAGAAAACCCATCCCGTGGTTTAATATGAAGGAATTCTTCTTCTTCTTCTCCTTTATACAAATCGGACAATATCCTCGCCAGAGCAGTGGCGGAGTCCGGACCCTTACGGCCACAGCGGGTGGCATCATCTTCCCCGTTGTAGTGCCACATGGGCTTCCCCCGATATTGAAGCGGCTGCACTCCCCGCATTATGCATATTGCCATAACCTCGACTATTGTCAGCCTGATTTGGCCAGTAACTTTATCCTGCTCATCAGGAAGTGTATTTCTCTGGTATCCTCCTCTTGGGGGGGCCCGAGGGCGCCAACTTCGACGTGCCTTCGGAGGAGCATTATTGAACTCAGGGAGACCAGTCCGGACTGGATCCGGAAGGGGAACGTCATCGACATAAAACCACTCTGAGGGCTAGTTCTCCAATGCCTTCTTGGGAGTACCGGATAGGTATCCGGTCTCGGCGACGCGCCATACTTCGGCTCCGCCCACTTGACATATGGATTCCCCCTGGTTGCGAGGGACGAGGCAGAGCAACTTCTTCCATAACCCGAAGTGAGCCTCGCAGCCCAGAAATAGTTCACAAAGGGCGACGTATCCTGCTATGTGCAGCACGGAGGCAGGGTGAAGTTGTGCAACTGGAGGCCATAGAACTCCAGGAGCCCGCGAAGGAATGGGTGGATTGGAAACCCGACGCCTCTTAGCAGATGCGGGATGAGGCATATTCGCTCCCCCGAGGATGGATTAGGAGATCTCTCCGCTTGCTCCCCGCCATTATAGGTGGCTAGTCCGGCTCGGACGGGGACCATGAACGCCGGTGGAAGAAACCCCTGGGTCTGCAGCTCTATTAAGCGGTTTTGAGGAACAGAACATTCTTCCCAATCACCTGGCCTAGAGCTACGGGAGCGAGAGGAGGAGTTGCGACGACCGGCCATGCTGGAATGATTTTTTCTGGGCACGCTTTGTTGGATGCTCGCTCAAGGGAAGAAGGTGAAGCTTGGATCTGAGAATCCCCGTCCCTTCAAATAGACTGTTTTGCTTGTAGGACCGGGGTGGTGAATGCAAAAATGCCCCGCTCCTCGTATTCACTCGACACGTGGCGATGGTCATTATTGAAGCACAGAAGCCGAGGAGTACAACATTGATGGAAAACCGGACACTGTTCGTTACGACAGGTACTTTGGAGTATTCGGAGATGGAACCCGCCTTGCAATGCCGAAGACAAACTGCGCGCCGGACTCATCGTCATTGAAGCCTGGTTCAGGGGCTACTGAGGGAGTCCTGGATTAGGGGGTATCTGGACAACCGGACTATATACTTTGGCCGGACTGTTGGACCGTGAAGATACAAGACTCAAGACTTCGTCTCGTGTCCGGATGGGACTCTCCTTTGCGTGGAAGACAAGCTTGGCGATCCGGATATTATATTCCTTCTTTGTAACCGACTCCGTGTAAACCCTAGCCCTCTCCGATGTCTATATAAACCGAAGAGTTTAGTCCTTAGAGGGACAATCATAATCATCATAGGCTAGCTTCTAGGGTTTAGCCTCTACGATCTCGTGGTAGATCAACTCTTGTAACACTCGTATCATCAATATCAATCAAGCAGGAAGTAGGGTTTTACCTCCATCGAGAGGGCCCGAACCTGGGTAAAACATTGTGTCCCTTGCCTCCTATTACCATCAGCCTTAGACGCACAGATCGGGACCCCCTACCCGAGATCCGCCGGTTTTGACACCGACACCCACTCCTCCCATAGCATGTCCATTTAATGGGCACTGGTCTCGTCAATGGTCAAGGTGCAGTGCTCCAGTTGCCAGTCGGCCAGCCAACCAACCCGCAACAATGGTGGCCATCTCCTTCTTCTGGTCCGGCATCACCCCGTCCCAAAGCAGTAGCGCGGGTTAAAGGCCTCACCAACGAGGACGAGAGCCGCCATAGTTTCAGTATTTTCATGTTTTTATTTTAAGTTATTATTAATGCATGAGTGAACTCTGGCTTACGTTTGAACTACCAAGTTTATTTATTTTAGGTGCTTATTTGGATTTAGTTTCCTTTCATCTATAATTTGAGATGCTCGACCGCATTGGACGCACGTACGTCGCGCCGGCCAAAACAGAACACACTCTTCGCTCGGCCGACCTAAACAAATAAAAAATGGATAAAAGCGTATGTTTGAGCTAGCGCATTGGAGTTGGTCTAATGCCTTCTACAATGCTAGATGCTTAGGAAGGTGCTTTGAAAAATGAACCGGCTTTTTCTGAAACACACGTGCCTATTTCTATAGGACGCCTAATTAAACGCCTATCCTATACAAATAAGCACCGGTAATTAAAAAAAAATTGGTTTATTTCTCTAAGCAACTCCCTTAAGCAGCTTGCATTGCACAAGGCGAAGGGAACACAATTTCGTGCAATAACGACAACACCTGCTGCTAGAGTTGCTCTTATTAAGTTCATAAAAAACTTCTTTTATATCGTCGAAATAAATAAGAACTGAACTTGAGACAACAAACCAACGCTCACTAACAGACAACGGTTCAGTTTGAAAAAAAAAAACAGAGCGCGGATCGAAAACCAAAACAAATCATTTGTCCTCTTCTTCCTACCCGGACTATTCTACTACTAATACTGATGCTCAGCCTCAGGACCGGCATGACGAAGACGAAGGATGCCGCGGCGAGCCACCGCCGTAGACGTCGCGGCGGCGGTCTTCATTTGTCATTCTCCACGGACGATGCTAGAGTTGCTTTTCGGTCATATGCACGTCCGGCCGGATCTACTTTTCGCGTGTGAATCGTGCAATTTTCGCCGTGCGCATGGCACGACTTTGTCATTTGAGAGAGGCGAGGCGCCTGATGAAGATGTCGTAGGCGTCGTCCCTGTCGAGCATGCTCACCCGGACGTACCTGGGGTCCGCCCCGAACTGGTTCCCGCTCCTCGTCAGGATCTTGTGCCCGCGGAGGAACCCCGCGCAGTCCTCCACGTCCTCCCTATCGCACCGCAGCCACGCGAACGCTGCAAAAAGAGATCAAACAATGGCGCGATGCGAGTGAGAACCGAGACCACGCGACGCGAGACATCGGGGCCATGGCGTGAGCGTACGACGTACCAGGGTTATTGGCGGCCGTCTCGTTGGCGAAGTTGCAGCGGCCGGAGGTCTCCGCGGGCAGGCTGAAGGCGCCGGACGCGGCGGCGGCCTCGCGCAGCATCCTCCAGCGCTCCACCATCTTGCGCCGCCCGAAGTCGAACAGCCGGTGGCGCGAGGCGCCGCCGTCGATGTAGCCGTCGGAGACCGCGCTGAGCACCTTGGCGGCGCGCAGCTGCGAGTCTTTCGACACGCCGATGGTGTTGAGCTCCACGAACTTGGTCATCCGACGCGCCACCTCCCGGTCCTTCACCAGCGCCCACCTGCATGCGGAACCATCGCATTTCGGTTCAGGTTCGGCAGTTCGGACTTCCGAGTAACACTCTTGTCTGAGGTGAAGTTGCAGCGGGCGACACTTACCCGATCCTCGTGCCGGCGTGGCCGGTGCTCTTGGACACGGTGAAGAGCATGATGTCGTGGTCGGCGCGTCGGGTGATGGGCGTGTACTGCGGCCAGTAGTAGGCGAGGTCATGGACGGCCTTCCCGGCGCCGGAGCTCAGCACGGCGTCGCGGATGGCGCCGTCGGGGTTGTTCGGGGAGCACACCAGCTCGACGTAGGCGTCGCCGACGAACGAGTTTGCGTCGCCGGCCCACCGGAAGAGCCCGGACCGGAGGAAGTCCGTCACGGCAGGGTACGACTGCATCCATGATGATCAGATTCTTTCAGTGATTTTTTGTGAATTTATCCGCTGGAGCAGATCGAGCCAGTGAACCGATGATTCGCTCACATTATTATAGTTCAGATTCAGATCAAGAAAATAGAACTATGTTTGGATAGCTAGTTCTTAGAGAACCGGTTCTGTTTAAACAACACAAAAGTTGTTATAAGAATCTAAAACTCGTTTGGGTTATCAAACTAAGTTTGGCAGCACAGTCTTTAAGAAAACCGAAGTAGGAGTATTCAAAAACCAGAAATATTCTTATGTGTGGGCAACAAATACTCTAGTTTTAAAAAATAGTTTTTCCGGTTTTGTCAAGTCCACCGAAATGTTTGGCTGGTGTTGTTTTGCTGCAGTCTCTGAGTATACAGCGGCGTGCTATTGATCTGGACACTCTCTGCCCGGTATGCAGGCGATTGAACGAAGATGGAGCCCATATCTTTCTTCGCTGCAAAAATGTTAGAGCTGTGTGAAGAATGTGACAGTCAGAGTGGAGCTCAAGATTTTGACTCGGTCTGCCCCCGCACCGCTCCCTCCCCGGGGCGACACGGGCGGCGGCGACCCCCGCCCCTCCCGCAGCCTCCCCTCACCAACCTCTCTCCTCCTCGCCATCGCCGGTGACCTCCGGCAAGCAAAGCCTGCGCGGAGCCGGGCGGCAGCGGGGTGCTCTCTGGCCGCTGCTCGCTCGGGAGGAGGGGATCTCGCGTGCGGGTGGCGGCTGTCCGGAGTTCGGCTCTGGGGCAGCGTCTTTGCTCGCGGCGGAGGCGGTCTTCGGCGTGCGTCGCGGCGTCTGGTCGCGGTCGTCGGGCTTGTTCGGAGGGAGGCTCGGCTCCTCTGTTGCGCGTCCTGGAGGCCTCCTGCAGCGTCTTCTCCGGCTAGGTGCCGTGGTGGTTCAGGCTGGGGCTCGGCTGCCGATCTAGTAGCTCGTCCTGCGAGTTGGGGTGGGGTGGCGGCCCTTCCTCCCTGCTCGGGGCTCTTCTGTGGCGCTGTAGCAGCAGTGGGTTGCTGGATCTGGCCTGTTTCGGCCGTGTTCGGCTCGTCGGTGTCTGGCCGGCGGCGAGGATTGTGGTGGCTCCTGCTTGGTCATGGCGTGATGGCTTCGTGGGAGGTGTGCGGGTTAGCGGAGGTGCTATGCGTGGGGGTGTGGGTGTGGGTGTTGCTCCGAGCGAAAGCTTTTCGCGCTCTTGCCGGCCGACGGCGTCGGCGTCTATGGACGTCGTTTCACCTTCTTGGAGGCACCGCCGTGGAGTCCACCCTTCACGCACCCTTGGATCCAGTTCTTCGGGTGAAAGCCTAAGACCCAGTCGGGTCGGGAGACGGCGTCGGCATCGTCGCTTCCCTCTTTGGGGCGTCGCCTGGAAGAACTTTGGATCTCGTTTGCATGCTCCATGGGCTGGACGCTCGCGACATCGTGGTCGGCAGGTGTCCGTCCGGCGATGTGATTGTTCTGTGCGGCTTCTTGTGTGGCAACGATGGTGGCTTCGAGCAGAGCTAGCTTGCTGATGGGTCTTGGTAGTCGGTCTCTTCCGATGTGTTCAAGGGGTCGCCGCTCTGGCGCTGGCTCGGCGCAAGCTCAACGCTCTTCTCCTGCAATGCTCGTCGACAGAGTCGGAGCTGCCTGGTCTCCAGCG
The DNA here is from genome assembly GCA_963921465.1 of Triticum timopheevii. Lineage (NCBI taxonomy): Eukaryota > Viridiplantae > Streptophyta > Magnoliopsida > Poales > Poaceae > Triticum > Triticum timopheevii. Next base: position 74,450,110 of record OY997266.1, on the reverse strand, counting down.
TGTGTGGCTGACTATTTGGCATCGACCGACGCAGGCCTCGACGCTCGTTTGTGGTGAGGGCTTCTTCGGTGGTCGTCGATGGTGGAGTCGGAGTTGCCCTCGTGAAGGTGTGATGACGATGACGGTGACGCCGGGTTGCAACCTTGACGACGCTTTTCTCCCAAGCGGCGTGTGTGCGTTCTTATGTGGGTTGCCAGGTCACCCTGTGTGCCTTGTTTTTGCGGGCGTGTTGTAACGGTTTTCGCTCGGTTTTCCGCTAATTAACCGGACTATTCTCTTCGACCTTTTTTTAATGAATCGGGCCCTAAGGGACCGCGTTTCGAATTTTTTTTTTTTGACTCGGTCTGTAAGAAAAAAGAATCAAAAAAAATCCCCGTGGGTAAAGCCCCGCGTAATCCCCTCCCCCTAATCACTCGCGACCCCATCTTCCCTGATCGCCCGCCGCACCGACCGAGCTCCGCCTCCACACCGCTCGCCTTGCCCTTAGCCTCGCGTCGCCAGATCCACTCCTCCGCCGTTCTCTCATCGCGACTCCACCGGCCAATTATGACCACCTCGCAGGCGAACTCACCGGCCAGCTCGATCCGCCTCCCACCTTCACCTCACCAGCCAGCCCGATCCGCCTCACTCCTCCACCTGACCAGCCAGCCCGATCCGCCTCACGCCTCCACCTCACTGGCCAGCTTCCGCCCCCCACAGTTCCTCCTTCAATCCTCGCCGCCGAGTAGCACGGCTGCCCCCTAGTCCTCTCCACCGATGCGAACCCCGGGCAACGCTGCGCCATCGTGGCATCAGCAGGTCGAGCGCCCCATCCTCAACGGCGTTTTGTCCTTCGCTAGGCTCCCCCATCGACTGAATCAGCTGCATTCGGGGTTACATCGTCCGGCCGGAGAATAGGTATTCTGATTGCAAAATCCCGCCCTATTTGAAGCGCCCCATCTCCAAACTGAAGGTTTGTGCACTTCATCCATCGCCCCAGATCCGGGCGTTTGTAAATTTTTGCAACAGAATGCTCTGTGTAATTCATCCGTCTGCCGGATTATAATTGTTAGTATTTATGTTCATTGTCTGCCTAGTATTTTTTTTGAATATTCATTTGTTTCAGTATTTCCCGATCCTCGGGATCAATTTGACAAATGGTATGGAATTTTTTATTTCAATGCTTCCTGCAATGCATCCTGTATACAGAGCTTCCAAGTATACGCACCCATAGTTTGTCAGTAAGTTTGTTATGTTTTCATTTTTCAAAATCCCATGCTTCTACCTAAGACTAAAATTGCACCCTTTGCATTTTTTACAGCTTCATACACGAATGCTTCTAAATTGTTCCCTTTTTGATACCGTCATCTGGAAAAATGCTTCCATGCCAAAGTCACCAACAGATGCCAATGTCATGTGCATCAAACTTACTAATGCCAATGTCATGTGCATCAAACTTACTAATGCCAACGTCATGTGCCGTATTATTGAGTGTCCATATTTTGTGCTTCCTACATTCATGTTGTCATCAGTCAACAAACATATATTTTTAGTTCTAATATATTGCTTCCATAAAACTAATTCCACCACACGGCGAATCTATCACTTCATTCCTTAAAACTTTTTTCCAGAGCTAACACATTGCATTGCCTCAGAACATTCGTGCTCCCAATTCATCTATAACTATAAGGATCATTGCTTAGAAATTCATGCTACCTAGGTGCTTGTTTGATGCTTTCTCATGTACATACAGAATTATAGTCGTGTGTCTTGATTTTACTATATTTCTTTCTAGTGTGTGTGGAGATTTATATATTATTTTAAACAAACACACTTCCTTATAATTCATCACCTGTGTGATTTCTCTTGCGTTCAATGCCTCCTTCAATTTGTGTAATTAGCCTTTTCTAATATAATAGTAATGCATATATATTCAACTGTCATGCCTGCTTGCATATTTATTTTTCATTCTCTATCTCTCCTCAAGTGCTATCTTTGTCGTCGTTTGCAACACTATGCGTCCATGCTTAACAACATTAAGATGAGATAGTTACCAAGCCATTTGCTAGTATATGTAATTTTTTGCTTCCATCCTACTTTACTATTGCTTCAAAATGGCAAGTTATATTCTTCGGACATATTGTTGTTCTTCCACACTGGTTTACCAAACATACCTTGGATCAAACCTTTTATTTCTTCGGTTGGAATGATGATTTGCTTCAAAATGGCAAGTTATATGCTTCGGACATATCGTTGTTCTTCCACACTGGTTTACCAAACATACCTTGGATCAAACCTTTTATTTCTTCGGTTGGAATGATGATTTGCTTCAAAATGGCAAGTTATATGCTTCGGACATATTGTTGTTTTTCCACACTGGTTTACCAAACATACCTTGGATCAAACCTTTTATTTCTTCGGTTGGAATGATGATTTGCTTCAAAATGGCAAGTTATATGCTTCAGACATATTGTTGTTCTTCCACACTGGTTTACCAAACATACCTTGGATCAAACCTTTTATTTCTTCGGTTGGAATGATGATTTGCTTCAAGCAATCCAGGTGTGATTTGGCAACTTTGGAAGCACCACCTCATCGGAAGAAAAATTTACTGATGTTTGAAGCACCATCGCATGGACGAGTGGCTTCTTCAAGTGGATGGAAGCAAATCGGTGTGTTGCTCGTGCACTAAAATAATGTGCGCCTTAAGGTGCTACACTAAATGCAGCGACTTGACGGCCGCATTGTCACATCTTGTATAGCAGCAAGTAGGAAGCTAGTAGGAGCAATTACCAGTTTGTTTGAGCATGTATTCAACGTAAATTGTATGTCCATGGAACTATGGAAGCATAAGTTTTTGTCCATGTAAGCAAAGTGAGCACATCTGTACAATTGTATTCCCAGGAAACACGTCCCTGTTGTGTTTGAAGCATGTATACTCATGATAATGATTCTCTTCTACGGAAACATCTTATCGGTTAGAAAAAGATAGCTAGTTGACGGAAGCAACATTTCCATTTTTCTGAAGTGTGGTTTATATGAAATCTGCCGTGTTTGTATGAATTTTGTTCGATTAGTTCAAACGGGGGTTGAAACGTATGCGGGACAGTGTTGGATGGTCGATTCCCGCATCCCTGTCCGAGGACAGGCCCCCTGTCCGCGGACAAATGAGGAAGCAAATTTGCATATCAACGTTGGAGATGCCCTAACTGAGCAACACCTAAAAGGGAAGATAGCAGGTGATCCCGGGCGTTAGGTGATACCGTGAGCCATTAGATCAGACGGATCTCGGAAGCTCTTGAACATTTTGCCAAAATGTCATCCGAGGGTCTCAAAATTTTGTATAGGCACAATATCTTTCGAGGAGTCGTGGAGCCCTTTGGCCCAGGAGCCCGTATCACGGTATCATTTAAGGTGGCCTATAGCCCATGCCTCTTTTACAAGTCACTTGGGCTATCACTATCAGCCCACTCCAAACGGTCAGAATATGCACTTTCTGGCCTTTTGGCCTTGCCGATCGCTGGCTGCCATCGCTCCAGCGGTTTAGGTGGGAAGCTGGCTGCTGAAGTCGAGTATTTTGCAGCCATGGCCAACTACCGAACACTTCCTAAGTGCTGGTAGCACCTGATATTTTTCCACACCTAAAAAGCAACACGGCAGGATTAGGATTAATCCAGCGTGTGCCAATGTACGACTGGATTAATCATCTGCAGCTACATGGCCATGCACGAGGTTAGTCTCCTATAGTCCTGTGTACGAGCGTGCTCCAACAAGCTGCTTGGTTCGTGCACCTACACGGCGACGTCAACAGGCTAAGTTTTGGAATTCGTAAAAAGTTCACAAATTTGATTTTTTTTTCATTTTAAAAAGTTCACGTTTTTGAAAAAAGAGAAAATTTGAAAAATAAAAAGAAAAGGTAGAAAATTAAAAGAAAATCAAGAATAAAACCTTGTTTAAAAAAACTCGACAAAAACCAGCCTGATTCACGAAGTTAGATTTGCCACATAAGAAGCGAAGAAGAAAGCAAGTGGACATACCAAGTAACCTGTCTTGATTGGTTAATAGAACTTGAAGTACACCTTTCTTTAAGATTAAAAAGAAAGAGAAAAACAAGCTGAGTGCGACAAATATGGTCTATGTTGATGTGTTTAGGGGGTTGTACTGAAGCAGAAGTGATCAGACCGTTAAGCAATTAATGGCAGGAAAATAAACTATGGGCTGGACACTGGCACCCGATGACTGAGCTGAGCTGAGCTGAGCTGAGCACATGATCAATCACCAGATGTGGAACACACACATGACAATGGAATCTTAACAACAGAGCGCCCTGCAGTTGCCTGTTTTCCCAGGTTAAGTACACAGATCAATCATGCCACATGAGGTTAAGCAGAAGCCGCAGACGGCGGCGCCGCCACGCCATGTGTTAGCCATATATACTCTCATCAGCAGCACATGCCGACGGAACTCCGCGGGGACAAGGAGTCCGGAGTTCCATCTCTGCTCTGCTGCCCTAATAACATGCTAAAACTCCCCGGAACTGAGATTCAGATCTGGTTCTAGAAGCCCATGCCCATGATTGTCTATAGGGACACTCGTCGGTCGGCTCACCGGCAAATCGCCGTGATGCCTTGCCGGCCCTACGAGAAGTCTCATCACGCCATATGGTTAACCACCATGTGGACAGGAAAATGGGGACAGAGAGAAATCGGTGGCACCATCGGGTGTCCCCCGCTGTCCTAATCTCTCTGCCCCATCCCCTCATCATTTTTAGTGGGGAATGATACGATATTGACAGGCCTTGCCGTCCTTGTCACCCAACATTTCATCTCCCCGATGGACTTGCCATTGGTTTATGCCGCCCAAGATCCGTTGTGTCTTTGTGTTGTTAAATCTGAACTTTAGAGGAATTTTTTTTTGGTAATATCGCACTTACCGAGTAGTAGGGCGCCGTGGAGACGACGCTGGTGGGCTGGTCGGCGTCGGCGGGCGACAGGGCGTAGAGCGCCGCCATGAAGAGCTGCGTGGAGCCGGTGCCGACGAGGACGTGGTAGCCGTCCACGGCGGCGTTGCCGACGGTGCGGTGGAGCCGGCGCACCTGCTGGTCGAACAGAGGCTCCATGAACCAGCATACGTTGCCCACGTCTGAGAAGTAGCTCATGGTTTGCCACCCCGGGATGACCAGCTCCGCCGCGTCGCCGGTCTCCCGCCAGAAGGCCTCAAACATGGTCGGGTCCCCGCTGCAGCCGACAGAACGAATGTCAAACGCGTTTGTAAACTGAGATGGAATTGATTCGGAAGTGTTTTTTTTAGAAAAAAGAGGTGAGAATAGATTCGTGCTCATGTGGAGCTGCATCGATGGCGAAAATAGACTAGTTGCGAAAACGAGAGCAAAATCATGGCGACAGGTACATGCACCGCGGATGAATCTGGCACCGATCGCCCCTAGATCGGCGTTCATTCCTCCTTGACATTGACACTGAACAGGGACATGCTCCGCCGGGAAGAACACTCATTGCCGGCTCTTCAAATTGCAGATATTTTAATGCAAAAATTTACCACAGAAAAAATTACGAGGAACAGGGACTTACTGGTCTAGATTAATGACCGAATCATCTGTTACGGCCGGCTTCCCGGTCGACGGCGCACTGGCCGCCGCGCCGCTCGTGCCCGGCTGCGGGGCGCAGGCGTGGTGCTGCTGATCAGGAGAGACGACACCGGAGTGGTGCGGCTGGCTGACGATGTACTGGTGGAGTAGGAGCGGGAGTGCGGCGACATTCAATGCGACAGAAGCAAAGATGAAGACTCGCCACAGTGGCATGCGCCCCGCCGGCTGCCTCCTGCCGGAGACCTTGGTTCCGGAGCATGCGCTGCTGCCGCTTCTTTGCTTCGCTCCCCGGTGCGCCGGGCCGCCGCCGTTCGTGGTCACCGGGTGGTCCTCCCGGCTGGGCGCACCACCGCTGCCACCGCCGCGGGAAGAAGCGATCACGTGCGCCGACGGCGGCATTAGGCCGCCGTTCACTTGGAGCTCCGCCGACGTGCGCCGCCTGGGTGCCGCCATGACGCCCGGAGGAATCGAGGCTTTTCTGGTGTGAACCAGCCCAGCAAAAATCAAAAAAACAACTGTCTTTTGGCGAGAAAAGGGCTCTCCGACCGGCTGGAATCAGCCGGGGTTTTGGGAAGAAAGATTCAGCTGGAAGAACTGAAACCAACGGCTTCAGCTCGGACCTTGGACCTCGGAGCTGCTTTACTTTGAGCAAGTAATGAACCGCTCTCCCACCTGTCTCTCTCTCTCTCTCCAGCGCTGAGGCTGACTTCGCTGTCGCACAAGTCACTCGCTCTCCTGTTGGCCTGTGACTTTGAGCAGCTGAAGCACTGGAGCAGTGATGAGGACGAGAGAGGAGGTGGGGCGAGGAGAGAGAAGAGGCGTCTGTGCGATGGGAGTGGTCGATGGAGAGGCAGAGAGCGTGCAGCTGCAGCGCCTGCCGTTCTGCCTTCTGGGTGGCGCAGAGGTAGGGGGAGGAGTGGCAGCGTGCCTTCACTGCACGGCTTTATTTATATTCCTTCTGTTTACAGGTCCACCGAGCAACAGCCAGGAATTGTCAAATGTAGTGCCGTAATAGTTCAAAAGTTATTAAACCTTATGAACTTTGATCATATTTACAACAACAAAGCCTTTAGGGCATCTCCAAAGAAAACCCTTAGAGCATCTACAACCGGACCTCTCAAACCCGCCTCATACGCCTGGGCGGTGTCGTGGTTTTATCATGGCAGATGCCTTTGTGAACGGTCTTAGGTGTGGAGCCATCGCAACGTAGGTCAGTTTGAAGAGGTTGAACGGGACAAAGGGCACAAGGTTTACCTAGGTTCGGCCCCTCTCAACGAGGTAAAAGCCTACTCTTACTTTTGTTGACTATTGCCTGGGTATTGATTACAAGGGAGTGGAATCACTTGACCTAGCTATTGATCAATTGTTTCTTGAGTTAACCCGCCGCAGGGTCTCGCCTTTATATACACAGGTCGAGGCCCTGGGTTTACAAGAGTCCAAGCCGGATCACAACATGGCCAACTCGGTTTCTAAGTCGCCTTGCCTTGCTAGGCAAGTCACCATCGGGCGGCTCACACCTCCGGGTCTTGGGCCTTCAACAGGCCCACCTCTTAAGCCGACTCCAGTCTTCATGTCTTCTCGGGCCCATTTAAGCCTTTTATTCTTGAGTCGCCAACAGAGTAACCCGGCCCCTCCTGGGCGGGTCACTCCGCGGGGCTATATCCCCAACATCAGGCCCCAGATTGATTTGAACTTGTTCATTTCAATCTTCATTGCTTCTGGTTGGTGAGTCTTCTTTTCCAACACTTAACCTAGAATGAATCGTTGTAACCCGCCATGACGTGTGCGAGATAAATCCAGAAAAACCTATGACATCACAACGGATCTTTTTTGCATTAATTGGCCGTTCAACAATCGAGGCGCCTCCAGTGTTGAGATAATCATGGTGTCTCCGCGATTTTCGCGCCTACCATTTTACTGTTTCACTTTTCCCTTATAAATAAGGACGGGAGGCTTGTTTTCTCACTTTTACCCCCGTCGCCCCTTCTTCTTCCCCGCGTCGTCCGCCGCTGCTAGAGCTCCGCCGCCTCAGTCCGGCTGGCCCTTCGTCCGACTTCCCGGTGCGGGCCGACTGGGCACGGCAACACGGCGGGCCAGCATGCCGTGTGCCGGCTGGTAGAGGGTGAGCGGCCATCCCATCCAGCCGCACGACAAGACAACCCTCCCACGAGAGCGTAGCTACAGTGCGGCTATATCCACTGACCCGGGCGGCCGACGTTAGCATGGCCCGCCACTGCAACCCCACGATGCCAACCACTCTATGACACGAGACGAGAAGGGCAATAGTGCCATGCAACCGGCGGGACCCGCACATAGAGGGGCCCGTGACCTGGCCGACCCACCACCGACTCCAGATGATGATACCAGGGCCCCGTGCCCATGTATCTTTACCATCATATCCCTGGGGGGGGGGTCAGCCTATAAGACCCCTCAGGCGCCCTCCATGCAGAGGGCCTTGGATTCTTACCTTATCACACACCCACACACATGGACAGGAGAGGTAGAATGGAGAGCTAGCTCCTTCTTCCTCCTCCACCAAACAGCTCCAGGATCGCCGTTGTAGCCCTCGTGCATATCATACCATTTCGGCAGGACAAGAGGTGTTACCTCCCTCAGAGGGCCCCGAACCTGGGTATCTCTTGTGTCTCACACTCGCGCGTGTTGACCTCGCCTCCGGAACCCACCGGCGTCCTCATGCAGCCCCCCACTTTTAGCCAACATTTGTGGATAAGTATCCCTTATATGATTGCTGAATTTTCGATTTGATATAGGTTCTAGATTTGTTGAAGCTAAGCAAAATTGCACGTTCTTTTGAACAACTTCATGCTTTTTGACATTTGAACTATTCTTCACTGACTTTTAGCCCAAATATGACCACCATATCCAACTGAATCTAATTTCTATGAAACCATTACCCTTTTAGACTTTCTAGAAGTAAAATTATCTAGCTTCCTCTTAGTGATGCTCCTCACATAACATACAATTTCAGCTCTTTCAATCTATAGATCAGTAAAAACAGGGTATTCTTGTTAGTTACTGAAGGAGATATGCCCTAGAGGCAATAATAAAGTTGTTATTTATATTTCCTTATATCATGATAAATGTTTATTATTCATGCTAGAATTGTATTAATCGGAAACTTATTACATGTGTGAATACATAGACAAAACAGAGTATCCCTAGTATGCCTCTTGACTAGCTCGTTAATCAACGATGGTCATGTTTCCTGACCATAGACATGTGTTGTCATTTGATGAACGGGATCACATCATTAGAGAATGATGTGATGGACAAGACCCATCCATTAGCTTAGCATAATGATTGTTAAGTTTTATTGCTATTGCTTTTGTTCATGACTTATACATGTTCCTCTAACTATGAGATTATGCAACTCCCGAATATCCGAGGAACACCTTGTGTGCTATCAAACGTCACAACATAACTGGGTGATTATAAAGATGCTCTACGGGTGTCTCTGAAGGTGTTTGTTGGGTTGTAATAGATCGAGATTAGGATTTGTCACTCTGTGTATCGGAGAGGTATCTCTGGGCCCTCTCGGTAATGCACATCACTATAAGCCTTGCAAGCTATGTGACTAATGAGTTAGTTATGGGATGATGCATTACGGAGCGAGTAAAGTGACTTGCCGGTAACAAGATTGAACTAGGTATGAGGATACCGACGATCGAATCTCGGGCAAGTAACATACCGACGACAAAGGGAACAACGTATGTTGTTATGCGGTTTGACCGATAAAGATCTTCGTAGAATATGTAGGAACCAATATGAGCATCCAGGTTCCGCTATTGGTTATTGACTGGAGATGTGTCTTGGTCATGTCTACATAGTTCTTGAACCTGTAGGGTCCGCACACTTAACATTCTATGACGATTTGTATTATGAGGTATGTGTTTTGGTTACTGAAGTTTTTTCCGGAGTCCTGGATGAGATCACGGACATGACAAGGAGTCTCGAAATGGTCGAGATGTAATGATTCATATATTGGAAGGTAGTATTCGGACATCGGAATGGTTTCGAGCGGTTCGGGTATTTTACCGGAGTACAAAGGGGTTACCGGAACCCCCCGGGGGAAGTATTGGGCCTACATGGGCCTTAGTGGAGAGAGAGAAGGGCCACAAGGGGTGCCCTCCATGGCAGTCCGAATTGGACTAGGGGAGGGGGCGGTGCCCCCCTTTCCCTTTCCCTCTCCCTCTCCCTCTCCTTCCTTTTCCCTCTGGTGGAAGAAAGGAAAGGGGGGGGGGGGGGGTGGAATCATACTAGGAGTGGAGTCCTTGTAGGACTCCCCCCCATGGCGCGCCCCTCCTGGCCGCCGGCCTCCTCCTCCCCTCCTTTATATACGGGTGTGGGGGGCACCCCAAAGGCACATCAATTGTTCTTTTAGCCGTGTGCGGTGCCCCCTCCATAGTTTACACCTCCGGTCATAGCGTCGTAGTGCTTAGGCGAAGTCCTACGCGGATCACATCACCATCATCGTCACCATGTCTTCGTGCTGATGAAACTCTCCCTCGACCCTCTGATGGATCAAGAGTTTGAGGAACGTCATCGAGCTGAACGTGTGCTGAACTCGGAGGTGTCGTACGTTCGGTACTAGATCGGCTGGATCGTGAAGACGTTCGACTACATCAACCGCGTTAACCTAACGGTTCTGCTTTCAGTCTACAAGGGTACGTAGACACACTACGTAGACACACTTTCCCCTATCGTTGCTATGCATCTCCTAGATAGATCTTGCGTGATCATAGGAAAATATTTGAAATTGCATGCTACGTTCCCCAACAGTTACAACAACATTTTTGTTGATCAAGTAATTGAAAAACTCACTACATACCATGCATGCATTATACATCGTGAGTCCCTCTCTTGTTTTCTTACAAGATGAAATCATAAGATTTATGTGCCGCTTATCATAGTCTCTAATCCTAGGCAGTTTCGTGTGTCTCCTCGGTACAGTTTGGTAATTATTATCAAGATAGAATATCTGCAAACATAATGCATATGATTACAGAATTACCAAACATATTGTAAATAAGATGCACATGATAACGCACTCTTGTAGAAATAAGTGACAACCATACAGATATATGGCAGGGCTATTTGACTGAAGCTGTTATTGTGCCTTTGTAATAGCATCCGATAGATAATTTATTGCATACTCACACTAGTTATATTCTCCTATATAATCAGTCCTATATAGAGCTCCCTAATAATCAACAATACAGTAGTCATGTTTAATAGATGTTGTCCACAAATTGCCCATAATAAATACAACACATGCTACCTTAAAGCATGCCTTTTTTAGCTTCACTTGATAATCCAATTATATCTCTGGCTAAGAAATTGTCTGCTGGCTTCAAATTGTGATAATCATTCCCTACCATACCTATATTTTTCTTCAAGAAGCCCATAAACAGAAGTTGTCTCAGCGTCAATACCATCAACATCTCTAGGTCCACAAGGAAACCCAAAAATTTTATGCATATCTGCAACATAAAATTTGAGTTACCTATCTCAAGACAACTTAAGGCACTGTTCTCTCACATCTTTGACTTACCAGAAATGTACTAAACTTAAGATGAACCTTTTTAATTGCAGGCAATTCAATGATAACTCATAAGTATAGGGGATCAATTGTAGCCTCTTTTGATAAATAAGAGTGTCAAATCCAACGAGGAGCTAAAGGTAAAATTAATATTCCCTTCAAGTTCTATCGACCACCGATACAACTCTAGGCACACTTAACGTTTGCTTTACCTAGAACAAGTATGAAACTATTTTGTAGGTGGAACGATAAGTTCGCGAGGATAAAACTAGATGTACTTAGCAAGAATAAAACTAGGAGTAATTTACGAGATAATAAAATTTAGTTGTTTAGTGGACAATATTTTTGTAACACAAGAGAATGATTTGTCCCTAGGCAATCGATAACTAGATGGTAATCATTATTGCAATTTTATATGAGGGAGAGGCATGAGCTAACATATTTTCCGTACTTGGATCATATGCACTTATGATTGGAACTCTAGCAAGCATCCGCAACTACCAAAGATCATTAAGGTAAAACCCAACCATAGAATTAAGTATCAAGTCCTCTTTACTCCCATACACAATAACCCCCTTACTCGGGTGTAAGCTTCTGTCACTCTAGCCACCCACTATAAGCGAATTATGAACGTATTGCAACAACCTACATCGGTAATCCCACACGCTTGCGCTACACGGTGGGCACCATAGGACAACAACAAAATAAAACATACTACTCAAACCAATCATGATCATCTACCAATCCATAGGACAAAACGAATCTACTCAAACATCATAGGATGGCAACACATCATTGGATAATAGCATGAAGGACCATGTTTAAGTAGAGATTACAGTGGGTAGAGGAGGAGTTACACCGCTGCATAGAGGGGGAGAGAGTTGGTGATGACGGCGGCGAAGTTGTTGGTGTAGATCGACGTCACGATGGTTGCCCCGGCGGTGTTCCGGCGCCACCGGGTGAGAGGGGGAGAGATCCCCCTTCTTCTTCCTTGGTCTCCCCCTAGATGGGGAGAGTTCCCCCTCTGGTCCATGGCCACCATGGCTCCTGTAGGGCGGGATCCCTCCGAGATTGGACTCTTTGTTTCTCTTATGTTTCGCATTCCTATTTTCTGGCCCTTCATCATTTCTTTAATTCCCGGAGATCCATAACTCCAATTGGGCTAAAATTTTAACACGATTTCCTTCCAGATATTATCTTTCTTGCGGCGAAAGAAGGGCACCAACCGCCTTACAGGTAGGCCACAAGCCTGCCAGGCGCACCCTGTGTAGGGGGCGCCCCATGGGCTTGTGGGTCCCTCGGGTATCGCCTTGCGTTGATTATTTATCTAAAAAATCACATATATTCCAAAATAAATCTCCGTAAATTTTTATCGTGTTTGGACTTCGTTCGATAGGGTATTCTGCGAAAAAACATGCAACAAACAAGAACTGGCACTGGGAACTGGATCAATATGTTAGTCCAAAAAATAGTATAAATTATTTCCAAAAATATATGAAATTCGTAGAATATTAACATGGAATAATAAAAAAATTGTAGATACGACGGAGAAGTATCATTCAACAACCCATCAAATTTGATTCCATGCAGCATATATTTCTTGTATTCAGTGAATGGATTTAAAACAGACGAACACAATCTACCTTCAACCTAGATTCAGGGTTACAATTGTCATCCACATTCTCTCTGCTTGAGTCATCTCCTTGAGTGAAATAATATCTTATCTCTGTTACATTTTGTTCTACCACTTGCTGAATGACTTGTCTTAGACGACATATTTTATCACTAGAAGTAAATGAAGACATAAGATTAATAAATGACTTAATGGATTACATAATTCATTAAATTTGATGTTTCAACAACTACTTGTTCAAATAAATATTTGTAAGGCACAAATGTTATTTAAAGAAATTTATTTACAAATCCAAGTAGATTAATATACACACTCATTTCCACTATAGCCGTAGATAACATAAATTCAAACTTAAATATACACTCTTTCTATATGTAACCTTCTTGTTAAGTTCTTGTGCAAGACTCGACAAAAAGCAAGTAAGATGAAGAGGATTAGAAGACGTCTTGGTCTTCAAGGTTTTCAGGGTGTGGATAGCAATGGATTAAGTGGTGGGCTTGCTCTGTTTTGGAATGAATCATTCCGAGTTACGGTTCTGGGAACAGATGAGCGGTTCATTGATATTTCAGTCATCTCTCCCTGTGGGGATCAGTGGAGACTAACTGCTGTTTATGGTGAACCTAGGGTTGAGAATAGGCACTTGATGTGGACTAAACTACAATCTTTGAAGCAAGCATTAGACCTGTCATGGATAGTTATCCAACACTTTAATGAGGCGCTGTGGAGTTTTGAACACATGTCCTTAACGCCTAGACCAAATGCTCAAATGGCTGCCTTTCGAGATGTCTTGATGGCATGTGAGTTAGTCGATCTGGGGTTTTCTAGAATACCCTATACACACGATAATATGCGATCAGGTTCTGCAAATGTACGAGTTCGCCTGGATCATGCGGTGGAAACAAACGACTGGAGGAACATGTATGCGTACTCTTCTATGCAACACCTTGCGTCCCCTTGCTCGGGCCATATTCCATTGCTACTGTGATTTATGGCAGAACAAGAGAAGCCCAGAACCAAGGTGCGGCGATATGAAATCTTTTGGGAACGTGATGCAGAATTACCAGATCTTATATACAAGGCGTGGTCGGCCTTAGGTGGAATGGAGAATCTGGGTCAGGTCAGTGCTTCCTTGAAATCCACCATGACTTCCCTACGATCATGGAGAAATAATTTTTTTTGGAAACATTACGAAAGAAATAAATAAATTGCACAGTCAACTTGAAGAGTTTATGAGAATGAATGCTGATAGACAGGAAATAAGAAAAGTATCTGATAAGCTTAATGAACTTCTGTATAAAGAAGAGATGCTATGGTTGCAACGGTCTCGAATCATGTGGTTGAAGGAGGGAGATAGGAACACGAATTTTTTCCAGAGCAAGCGTGTGTGGAGGGCAAGAAAAAACAGAATATGAGAGATGCATGATAATGATGGCAACGTGTATACAGACTGACGCTATGTGTAACATGGATAATTCCTATTTTCAGGACATATTTAGGGTTGATCCATCCCTAGATGCATTGGGAGTTATGGATCTGTTTAATGTGGTGATAACTGATGACACAAATAATAAGCTTTGTGCAGATTTCACTGACCAGGAGATCTCTGACCCTCTCTACCAGATAGGGCCCTTGGAGGCACCTGGCCCAGATGGCTTTCTAGTGAGATTTTTTCAGCGCAATTGGGAGGTTTTGAAGGAAAATATTATCAGGGCCGTTAAGGAATTTTTCAAACAGGCATCATGCCAGAAGGGGTTAATGAGACATCCATTGTTTTAATTCCAAAAGTTGTAAATCGGTGAAGCTATCTGAATTTTGGCATATTAGCCTTTGTAATGTAATTTATAAGGTGGTCTCTAAATGTCTTGTTAACAGAGTTGAAGCCTCTCCTAGATGACATTGTTACCCCTGAGCAGAGTGCCTTTATATCTGGCAGGATGATCACAGACAATGCGCTAATTGCCTTTGAATGCATCCATCACATAAACCAATAAATGGATCCAACAAAAAGTTTTTGTGCCTATAAACTTGATTTATCAAAAGCTTATGATCGGGTTGACTGGAACTTCTTGAGGTAAGTGATGCAAAAGTTGGGTTTTGCTCTCCGATGGATTGACTGGATTATGACTTGTGTCATATCGGTGAGATATTCTGTGAGATTCAATGGAACCCTCTTGGATTCATTTGCACCATCGTGTGGACTTCGGCAAGGGATCTACTCTCCCTTTCTTGTTTTTACTCGTCACTAATGGTCTGTCTACAATTTTGAGACAAAATGTTGAAGTGGGCTTGATTACTCCAATAAAGATTTGCAGGCGCGCTCCTGGCATATCACACCTCTTGTTTGCGGATGATACACTCTTATTTTTTGAGGCCTCACGTGCACAAGCTGAACAAGTTAAACTCTGCCTTGACCTATAGGCAAGTGCTACAGGCCAACTCCTGAACTATAACAAGTGCTCTATCATGTTTGGAGAAGCCTGTACGATAAATGCCCAAGAGGAGGTGCAGGATGTTTTAAATATTACAAGTATGGTATTTGAAGAGAAATACTTGGGGCTACCAACACCTAATGGCAGAATGGCAAAGGGTAGATTTCAGAACTTGCAAGCGCATCTCATGAAGAGATTAGTACAATGGGGAGATGGGCACCTTGCCCAATCGGGTAGGGAAGTTTTGACTAAATCTGTTGCTGAGGCACTTCCGGTGTTTATCATGGGAGTCTTTAAATTACCCTATTCTGTTTGCGATGATCTTACGGAGATGGTCAGGAACTTCTATTGGGGAGTAGTCCAAGGGAAACAAAAGGTGCATTGGAAATCTTGGCAAAAATCGCAACAACCAAAAAGTAAGGGGGTGCAGGTTTCCATGATTATCGTTTGTTCAACCAGGCCTTGCTAACTAGGCAAGCCTGGAGACTCCTAACAAGACCCGAGAGTTTGTGTGCAAGATTGCTGAAGAGCAAATATTACCCTAATGGCAAGCTAGAGGACACGGTCTTCTAGAGTAATGCTTCTTCAACTTGGACTGCTATCAGTCATGGCCTTGATCTCCTTAAGAAAAGTTTGATATGGAGAGTGGGAAATGGACAGAACATTCGAATATGGAGGGATGCTTGGATCCCTAGGCCTTTATCTTATAGGCCAATTTCGGTGCAAGGTACATGTAGATACCGGTGGGTTTCCCAACTATTGAGAGAAAATGGCTCCTGGAATGCAAACTTGCTACAAGAAGCTTTTCTTCCCTGCGATGTACATGAAATTCTGAAAATAAGGGCTTCACCAAGGCTAGGCAATGATGTGCTTGCTTGGGGACCAACAAAAAATGGTGTTTTTACAGTTAAGTCGGCATACACTATGGCCTTTGAGGAAACGTGTAGGCTGACTGAAGAATCATCAAGCAGTGCTCTGGACAACCATCATACATGTTGGAAAATTATACGAAAGATCCTTGTACCGCCTACTGTGAAGAACGTTGCTTGGCGTGTTGCGATTAATTCTCTTCCCACTTGGCAAAACAATCATAAACGTGTTGGGGAACGTAGCATGCAATTTCAAAAAAATTCCTACGATCATGCAAGATCTATCTAGGAGATGCATAGCAACGAGAGGGGGAGAGTGTGTCTATGTACCCTCATAGACCAAAAGTGGAACCGTTAGGTTAACGCGGTTGATGTAGTCGAACGTCTTCACGATCCAACCAAACTAGTGCCAAACATACGACACCTCCGAGTTCAGCACACGTTCAGCTCGATGACGTCCCTCGAACTCTTGATCCAGCAGAGGGTCGAGGGAGAGTTTCGTCAGCATGATGGCGTGGTGACGGTGATGTTGATGTGATCCGCGCAGGGCTTCGCCTAAGCACTACGACGCTATGACCGAAGGTGTAAACTATGGAGGTAGGCACCGCACACGGCTAAAAGAACAATTGGTGTGCCTTTGGGGTGCCCACCACCCCCGTATATGAAGGAGGGGAGGAGGAGGCCGGAGGCCATGAGGGGCGCGCCATGGGGGGAGGAGTCCTACTAGGACTCCACTCCTAGTAGGATTCGCCCCCCCCCCTTTTCCTTTCTTCCACCGAAGGGAAAAGGAAGGAGAGGAAGAGGGAAAGGGGGGCGACGCCCCCTCTCCTAGTCCAATTCGGATTGCCATGGGGGGAGGGGCGCGGCCACCCCTTGCGGCCCTCCTCTCTCTCCACTAAGACCCATGTAGGTCCAATACTTCCCCGGGGGGGGGGGGGGGTCCAGTAACCCCTCGGTACCCCGGTAAAATACACGAACCACTCGAAACCATTCCGATGTCTGAATACTACCTTCCAATATAGGAATCTTTACCTCCCGGCCATTTTAGACTCCTCGTCATGTCCGTGATCTCATTCGGGACTCCAAACAAAACTTCGGTCACAAAAACACATAACTCATAATACAAATTGTCATCGAACGTTAAGCGTGCGGACCCTACGGGTTCGAGAACTATGTAGACATGATCGAGACAAACCTTTGATCAATAACCAATAGCGGAACCTGGATGCTCATATTGTTTCCTACATATTCTACGAAGATCTTTATCGGTCAAACCGCATAACAACTTACGTTGTTACCTTTGTCATCGGTATGTTACTTGCCCGAGATTCGATCGTCGGTATCTTCATACCTAGTTCAATCCCGTTACCGGCAAGTCTCTTTACTCGTTCCATAATGCATCATCCCGTAACTAACTCATTAGTCACATTGCTTGCAAGGCTTATAGTGATGTGCATTACCGAGAGGGCCCAGAGATACCTCTCCGATACACAAAGTGAGAAATCCTAATCTCGATCTATTACACCCCCAACAAACACCTTCAGAGAGACCCGTAGAGCATCTTTATAATCACCCAGTTATGTTGTGATGTTTGATAGCACAGAAGGTTTTTCTCCGGTATTCGGGACTTGCATAATCTCATAGTCAGAGGAACACGTATAAGTCATGAAGAAAGCAATAGCAATAAAACTTAACGATCATTATGCTAAGCTAACGGATGGGTCTTGTCCATCACATCATTCTCTAATGATGTGATCCCATTCATCAAATGACAACACATGCCTATGGTCAGGAAACATAACCATCTTTGATTAACGAGCTAGTCAAGTAGAGGCATACTAGGGATACTATGTTTTGTCTATGTATTCACAAATGTACTAAGTTTCCGATTAATATAATTCTAGCATGAATAATAAACATTTATCATGATATAAGGAAATATAAATAACAACTTTATTGTTGCCTCTAGGGCATATTTCCTTCAAAACGGACATTAGAGCTCTTAGGAACTTGCCCGATCTACGGGCGCGAGGAGGAGGACTCCTTCCACGCTTTATGTAGATGCCCTCTCGCAGTGAAAATGTGGAGATGTATCTCTACTGTATGGCGTTTGCCGAAGCTGGAAGAATTGAAAAACACAGGCACTGAGTGGTTACTTGAGGTGCTGCAGCCACTTAATGATATTGAGCGATGCATGCTACTGATGACGCTGTGGCGGGTATGGCATAACAGGAATGATGTGACTCACAAGAAGGATCCTACGCCAATGGATGTGTCCAAAATATTCTTGATGAGTTACTTAGACTCTCTTTTAACACTCAAGCAGTCGGACGAGGAACAGATCAAAGGGAAACATGTGATATCATATGACCATATTACTTTGCCTCGTGAGAGAGTGAACTAAGTTGCTGTTGCTCCATGGACGTTGCCGATGGATGGATGGACTAAACTTAATACAGATGGAGCCTAGACTGCTGATGGTGGTGCGGGTGCTGGTATGGTTGTCGGTGTCAAAACCGGCGGATCTTGGGTAGGGGGTCCCGAACTGTGCGTCTAAGGTTGATGGTAACAGGAGGCGGGGGACACGATGTTTACCCAGGTTCAGGCCCTCTCTATGGAGGTAATACCCTACTTCCTGCTTGATTGATCTTGATGAATATGAGTATGACAAGAGTTGATCTACCACGAGATTGTAATGGCTAAAACCCTCGAAGTCTATCATGTATGATTATGATTGCCTCTACAGACTAAGCCCTCCGGTTTATATAGACACCGGAGGGGACCAGGGTTGTACAAAGTCGGTTACAGAGAAAGGAATCTTCATATCCGGTGCCAAGCTTGCCTTCCACGCCATTCGGTCTTGTATCTTCATAGCCCATCAGTCCGGCCCACGTCAACAGGCCGGACGCCCGAGGACCCCTAAATCCAGGACTCCCTCAGTAGCCCCTGACCAGTCTTTCAATGATGATGTGTTCCGCGTGTAGATTGTCTTCGACATTGCAAGGCGGGTTCCTCCTCCAATTACTTCAAGGTACCTGACTTAAAAAGAAATATTCGGCTTTCCATTCAATGTCGCGCCCATCGGCTTCCACACCTTCATGACTTCAGCTTCCACGTGTCGAGCGAATACGAGAGGTTAGGGTATTTTTGCACATATCACCCTGACCATGTAAGAAAGGCGTCTATTTAAAGAGGTTGGGATCTTCAGATCCATTCCACACCAAGCAAGGAATCCTCAGAGCTTGCTAGGAGAAACCATTCCAACATGGCTAGCGCTCCCAGCGCTTCCTCCTGTCCCTACGGCCCTGGAAAAGGCGATTGGGACAAATGTTCCGTATGCCACAGTCAGCTAGTGAAGCTATAGACATAGGATTGATTTCCTTCGACGGTGGGGCTCAGGCGGAGAATTTCCCCAATCCATCTAGGGGGAACGAGTGTGCTTCGTTCCCTAATTGTTGAGGGGTGTTGGATTTCCAATCCACCCGTTCCTCCAAGGGCTTCTGGAGCATTATGGCCTCCAACTGCACAACTTCACTCCCGGATCCATCCTGCACATCGTGGGTTACATTGCTCTTTGTGAGCTATTCCTGGGTTGTGAGGCCCATTTTAAATTATGGAGGAAACTATTCTGCCTCGTCCCTTGTAGCCAAGAGGGATCAATATTTGAAGTGGGCGGAGCCCAGGTAGGCGCATCCCCGTGACCGGATACCTGTCTGGTACACCGAAGAAGGCATCCAAAGAGTGGCCTTCCAAATGGTTCTATATCGAGGATGTCGCCCTTCCTGACCCAATCCGAATGGGTCTTCCCAAATTTTCAAGTGTTCCATTGAAGAAATGCCACAGCTGGCACCCTTGGAGCCTCGATGAGGAAGATAGCACGGAAGTCCGTCAATTGATGAGCAAGATAAAGACGCTCGCCCAGTCCAGATTATCAATAGTCGAGGTAATGGCGACTTCCATAGTATGAGGGGTTCAGCCACTCCAATACAGAAGGCTTCCCATGTGGCACTATAATGGGGAAGATGACGCCTCCCGCTGCGGTCCTAAGGGTCCAGACACCCCCGTCACTTTGGCCAAAATACTGGCCAAACTATACAAAGGGGAGAAAGAGGAGTGTACTCGCATTAAGCGCCGAGATGGATTTTCCATGTACAATCCTCCTAGCTGGGTGAGTTCCAATCCTACTACTCTACTCAATCTACTCCCTGAGTCACTTTCCATGGACATTAATCCGTCCATTTGTAACAGGAATGGCAGAAGATCTCCAAGGGGCTCCACAGCCCCACCCCATAGCCAGAGGACCACAACCGGGACCTTGACCCCAGATTCGAAGAGGATCCGGACATATTCATGGAGCTCGAGGATGGTGTGTTCTACCTGGCAAGCTATGATGGCATGGAAGTGGCCATCACCGCCGACTATCCTGGTCTTCTCCCTGCCTCACACGTAAGTAATCAGGAGACATCTCCTCCGAAAGAGCTTCCTCATTCTGCCTCACCCACCGCACTATCTCATGCTCTAAAGGGGAGGCACTCGATGCGCCATCCTGCACAAGAGGCGATTCCAAAGAGAGCGGCGCCCGCACCGGGCAAGCTTTCAAGAGGAAGGCAAGCGAAGACACATCGGAGCCGTCATCAAAGAGGTATGGCTTTGTAAATATGCCCTTTGGTAGTCACATCCAACTGTGGCATTATCCGTTCGTGTCTTATCAGGAAGAGCGTTCGTGGGGCTATGTCCGGGAGTCCTGCCAGTCACACTCCCAACAGCCAGGTTCCAGACCCTGTCATAACGACGAGGGCTGATATGGGAGTGCCGCCAGATTGTCCTTTGGCAGGGGATTCAGATGATGTGTCCGTCACAAACTTGGCAGTGGAGAGCGTCATGAACCATCGGCACTGGAGGGCCGCTTTTTGCGACCCCGGCTTTACAAAAGAGGCATTTAATGCCTTCAGCTCGGCTGATGCATACATCCGAGCTGCTCGAGATGGGCTTGCCAGAGCCACAGACCTAAAAGATATGCGGGTGAGCTCACATTATATAAACCTGATAATTATATACCAGTAGCCCCTGAGACTTGAAGCAGTTGGTTCAGCTGATTTAAGGATCGTTGTAAAACCAGGTGCTTACGGAGAAGAACAACCTGTTGTCTCAAGAGATGGAAAAGTGTTAGACCCAGCTAGCTTCTGCGACAGCCGAACTGGAGAAATACAAGAAGGCATCGCCTGGTAATGTGTCCCTCAAGCGAGAAAAACATGATTATATACCAGCAATACTAACACAGTTGCATATCTTATGGCAGGATCATCAGATCGTCCGGGAAAGGCACTGGAAGTCGCACAAGCGGGTGAACAAGAAGCCAAAAGGCAACTGGCCGCGGGCGAACATATACTGACACGGGTCACGGAGGAGAAAAACAAACTCCAGGATTCCCACACCCAGCTGGGCGAAGAACTGAAAGATGTGCGGGCCCAGCTAGCTGACTCCGTGAAGGAAAATAAGAGGCTGCGAGGCGGCATATTTAGTATGTGTTCAAACTTACCTCCGCATAATTCGGCGAGGAAAGGAACTGACAGAGTTATGTCTGTAGGTATGCTGACTGGCCGTCCCGAAGAGGAGGTGTCCGGATCTTTGGGCGATCTGCTACAAGAGCTGTCGCAACTGCACGATCGAGCTCGGCAGGCGATGCAAAGTGTTGCCAAGGCCTTATGGCCATCCGTCTCCCCTCTAGGAAGTATGGAGAAGCTTGTACAGCTATTCAAGGGAGAGCGGTGGCGTTTCCGATTGTGGAAGATATCGGCCTGCCGGGAAGGTGCGCGAGAGGCTTGGGCCATGGTGAAAACACGGTATACCAAGCTTGATCCGAATCATATTGCCCGGGTCGGACCTTTAGGGTCAGATGGAAAAGAAATTCCCGTTAGTTTGGTATATGACCAGGTAAAAGTAGCCGCAAAATATTCTCAACAGGATTGTAAGCTAGACAACCTGTTGGACGGCATAGAAGAGGAAAATTTTGAGTCCAAGTGACTATGTACTTTCCTTGACATATTTGTTCCTAGCCCGATTGTAAAGCAATTTTCATGACAGACCTTTTTGCTTTGAGCTCTGGACCCGAAGGTGCGGAGTGTTTCCGAATACCTCAGGCAAAATAAACCTGGGTATGCGTGGAAACCAGGCGTAGGGGTCATAGTTTCTTGAACATACAAGTATCCGGCTAGCTATGTTATATTACATTGTGATTGTAAGAAACATCTTCCAGAGAGAATAGTTCCGTTAAGGGTTCCTTTTCCTGGGTGAGCATGCGTTAACGTGCATGCCCGAACTGTGATTGAAAAAATCGCAGCATATGTAACATCTGGGGGTTCATAGTGTAATGAGTAAAAAACATCTTTAGTCCGCCGACAAAATATTCCCTTAAGAATGCTAGCTTTCGGCTTCACCCAGTCTGAGGTACACATCCGGATGACCCGGCAGTAACAGTCGCAGAGGTGCTCCCTTTATGCCCTAGCCGAACTAACGGGAACGTAGGGCATAAGCACAGGAGCCAGGCAATCCAGCTTTGCCAAAACTTAAGTCATATCGATGCAGATAATGGCGAAGAAAAGGTACATACGAGGAAAAGACACATATGTGGTGAGATTAATGCTCAGAAAATAATAATAATAATAATAATAAGCTTCTATGCAAGAAGCCCCCAGGTATAATGGACGTACATATTTGGGGAAGCATGCGTCGTAGATGCACGGTTTAGCCGCATGAAAGCTTTATGGCTAAAAAAAGGAAAGCGAAAATAGAAGGTAAAAAATAATAATGGAAACAAAAGGGAGAAGGAGACGAACAAAGATTTCGGTGCTAGGCATAGAATCTTCGGAGTCTAGCCGCGTTCCATGGGTTCGGCTCTAGGCGATTGTTTGATGCATCACGTAGGCGATATGCTCCTCTAGTGAGAACTTCGTCAATGATGAAGGGACCCTCCCACTTGGGCTTGAGTTTGTCCTTTTTTTTCTTCTCCGGCAAGCGTAGAACGAGTTCTCCAACATTATAAGTCTTGGCCCTACTACGTCTTGAGCTTGCGTTGGTTTTCCTCGAAGAGGAGAGGGTGATGCAGCGATAGTAGCGTAAGTATTTCCCTCAGTTTTTGAGAACCAAGGTATCAATCCAGTAGGAGGCTCCTCAAAAGTCCCACGCACCTACACAAACAAACAAAGAGCTCGCAACCAATGCAATAAAGGGGTTGTCAATCCCTTTCACGGCCACTTGCGAAAGTGAGATCTAATAAAGATAGTAAGATAAGATAAATATATTTTTCGTATTTTATAATATAGATGCAAAAAAGTAAAGATGCAAATAAAGGTAGATTGGAAGAAATTATGATGAGAGATAGACCCTGGGGGGCCATAGGTTTCACTAGTGGCTTCTCTCAAGATAGCATAAGTATTACGGTGGGTGACCAAATTACTGTCGAGCAATTGATAGAAAAGCGTATAGTTATGAGATTATCCAGGCATGATCATGTATATAGGCATCACGTCCATAACAAGTAGACCGACTCCTGCCTGCATCTACTACTATTACTCCACACATCGACCGACTCCTGCCTGCAGCTAGAGTATTAAGTTCATAAGAACAGAGTAACGCATTAAGCAAGATGACATGATGTAGAGGGATAAACTCAAGCAATATGATATAAACCCCATCTTGTTATCCTCGATGGCAACAGTACAATACGTGCCTTGCAACCCTTTCTGTCACTGGGTAAGGACACTGCAAGATTGAACCCGAAGCTAAGCACTTCTCCCATGGCCAGAAAGATCAATCTAGTAGGCCAAACCAAACTGATAATTTGAAGAGACTTGCAAAGATAACTCAACCATACATAAAAGAATTCAGAGAAGATTCAAATATTATTCATAGATAAACTTGATCATAAACCCACAATTCATCGGATCTCGACAAACACACCGCAAAAAGAGTTTACATCGAATAGATCTCCACAAGAGAGGGGGAGAACATTGTATTGAGATCCAAAAAGAGAGAAGAAGCCATCTAGCTAATAACTATGGACCCGTAGGTCTGTGGTAAACTACTCACAACTCATCGGAGGGGCAAGGATGTTGATGTAGAAGCCCTCCATGATCGATTCCCCCTCCGGCAGAACACCGGCGAAGGCTCCAAGATGGGATCTCGCGGATACAGAAGGTTACGGTGGTGGAAATTGTGTTTCATGTTGCTCCTCGATGTTTTCGGGGTACATAGGTATATATAGGAGGAAGAAGTACGTCGGTGGCCGCCCGAGGGGCCCAAGAGACAGGAGGCGCGCCCTACAGGGGGGCGCGCCCTCCTATCTCGTGGGAGCCTCGGCTGCTTCTTGACTTGCACTCCAAGTCCTCTGGATCACGTTCGTTCCAAAAATCACGCTCCCGAAGGTTTCATTCCATTTGGACTCCGTTTGATATTCCTTTTCTTTGAAATACTGAAATAGGCAAAAAAAACAGCAATATGGGCTGGGCCTCTGGTAAGTAGGTTAGTCCCAAAAATGATATAAATGTGTAAAATAAATTCCGTAAACATCCAAAAGGGGTAATATAATAGCATGGAACAATAAAAAATTATAGATACGTTGGAGACGTATCAAGCATCCCCAAGCTTAATTCCTGCTCGTCCTCGAGTAGGTAAGTGATACAAAAAGAAAATTTTGATGTGGAATGCTACCTAGCATAATTCTCAATGTAATTTTCTTTATTGTGGCATGAATGTTCAGATCCAAATGATACAAAATAAAAGTTCATATTGAAAAGAAATAGTAACACTTTAAGCATACTAATCAAAGCAATCATGTCTTCAAAATAACATGGCCAAAGAAAGTTATCCCTACAAAATCATATAGTCTGGCTATTGCTCTATCTTCATCACACAAAGTATTTAATCATGCACAACCCCGATGACAAGCCAAGCAATTGTTTCATACTTTAATAATCTCAAACTCTTTCAACTTTCACGCAATACATGAGCGTGAGCCATGGACATAGCACTACATGTGGAATAGAATGGTGGTTGTGGAGAAGACAAAAAAAGGAGAAGATAGTCTCACATCAACTAGGCATATCAACGGGCTATGGAGATGCCCATTAATAGATATCAATGTGAGTGAGTAGGGATTGCCATGCAACGGATGCACTAGAGCTATAAATAGATGAAAGCTCAACAAAAGAAACTAAGTGGGTGTGCATCCAACTTGCTTGCTCAGGAAGACCTAGGGCATTTTTGAGGAAGCCCATTGTTGGAATATACAAGCCAAGTTCTATAACGAAAAATTCCCACTAGTATATGAAAGTGACAACATATAAGACTCTCTATCATGAAGATCATGGTGCTATTTTGAAGCAGAAGTGTGGAAAAAGAGATAGTAGCATTGTCCCTTCTCTCTTTTTCTCTC
Source organism: Triticum timopheevii (assembly GCA_963921465.1). NCBI lineage: Eukaryota > Viridiplantae > Streptophyta > Magnoliopsida > Poales > Poaceae > Triticum > Triticum timopheevii. The sequence goes on along the minus strand of OY997266.1, from coordinate 74,424,602 downwards.
ATTTTATTTTTTTATTTTTCTTTTTCTCTCTTTTTTTCTTTCCTTTTTTTTCTTTGGCCTTCTTTTTTTTTCTTTTGGCCTTTCTCTTTTTTTTCTTTCTCCCCCTTTTTTTCTTTTCTTTTTGTAAAGTCCGAAGTCTCATCCCGACTTGTGGGGGAATCATAGTCTTCATCATCCTTTCCTCACTAGGACAATGCTCTAATAATGAAGATCATCACACTTTTATGGATTTACAACTAAAGAATTACAACTCAAAGCTAGAACAAGATATGACTCTATATGAATGCCTCCGGTGGTGTACCGGGATATGCAATTAATCAAGAGTGACATGTATGAAAATTATGAAGGTGGCCTTGCCACAAATACAATGTCAACTTCATGATCATGCAAAGAGCAATATGACAAAAGTAATGCGTGTCATATGAACGAAACGGTGGAAAGTTGCATGGCAATATATCTCGGAATGGCTATGGAAATGCCATAATAGGTAGGTATGGTGGCTGTTTTGAGGAAGGTGTATGGTGTGTGTATGGTACCAGCGAAAGTTGCACGACACAAGAGAGGCTAGCAATGGTGGAAGGGTGAAAGGGTGTGTATAATCCATGGAATCAACATTAGTCAAAAGAACTCATGCACTTATTGCAAAATTTTAGAAGTCATCAAAAACCAAAGCACTACGCGCATGCTTATAGGGGGATAGATTGGTAGGAAAAGACCATCGCTCGTCCACGACCGCCACTCATAAGGAAGACAATCAATAAATAAAATTGTGCTCCAACTTCATCACAAAGCGGTTCACCATACGTGCATGCTACGGGAATCACAAACTTCAACACAAGCATTCTTTAAATTCATAATCACCCAACTAGCATGACTTTAATATCACTACCTCCATATCTCAAAACAATTATCAAGCATCATATTGATCATAGCATCCAATTCACTTTCTATGATAGTTTTTATTATACCCAACTTGGATGCTCATCATTCTAGGACCAACTTTATGACCATAGCAAATACCATGCTGTTCTAAAAGACTCCCAAAACAATATAAGTGAATCATGAGAGACTATAAATTTCTTCAAAATTAAGACATAACCGCGCTCTAAAAAATATAAGTGAAGCACTAGAGCAAAAACTATCAAGCTCAAAAGATATAAGTGAAGCACATAGAGTATTCTAGCAAATTCTAATCAAATAGGCTTCTCCCAAAAGGTGTGTACAGCAAGGATGATTATGGTAAACTAAAAATCAAAGACTAATATAATACACGACGCTCCAAGCAAAACACATATCATGTGGCAAATAAAAATATAGCTCCAAGTAAAGTTACCAATGAACGAAGACGAAAGAGGGGATGCCTTCCCGGGGCATCCCCAAGCTTAAGATTTTGGCTATCCTTGAATATCTTGGGGGTGCCATGGGCATCCCCAAGCTTAGGCTCTTGCCACCCTTTATTCCATATTCCATAAAAGCTTTACCCAAAACTTGAAAACTTCACAACACAAAACTGAACAGGAAATCTTATAAGCTCCGTTAGTGAAAGAAAACAAAACCACCACATAAGGTACTGTAATTAACTCATTCTTTATTTATTTTGGTGTTAAACCTACTGTATTCCAACTTCTCTATGGTTTATAAACTATTTTACTAGCCATAGATGCATCAAAATAAGCAAACAACACACGAAAAACAGAATCTGTCAAAAACAGAACAGTCTACAGAAATCTGTAACTAACGCAAACTTATGGAACTCTAAAAATCCTACAAAAATAGGAAGTCCAGGACAATTTGTTTATTGAACAGCATCAAAAAGAATCAACGCAAAGTCACGTTTCTGTGATTTAAAAAAATTATATTCGTGCGTGCAAAGTTTCTGTTTTTCAGCAGAATCAAATCAACTATCATCGTAGGTTATCCTATAGGTTCTACTTGGCACAAACACTAATTAAAAGATAAAAACACATCTAAACATAAGTTAGATGCAAGATTTATTACTAAAAAGGAACAAAAACAAAAAACACAAAGAAAATTGGGTTGCCTCCCAACTAGCACTATCGTTTAACGCCCCTAGCTAGGCATAAAAGCGAAGATAGATCTAAGTAGTACCATCTTTGGCACTAAATTCATAAGTAGCTCGCATGATAGATTCATAAGGTAATTTGACTTTCTTTCTTGGAAAGTGATCCATGCCTTTCCTTAATGGAAATTGGAATCTAATATTCCCTTCCTTCATATCAATAATCGCACCAGTCGTTCTAAGGAAAGGTCTACCAAGAATAATAGGCAAGAAAGATTGCAATCTATATCAAGAACAATAAAATCTATGGGCACCAAATTTCTATTTGCAACAATAAGAACATCATTGATCCTTCCCGTTGGCTTTTAAATGGTGGAATCCGCAAGGTGCAAATTTAAAGAGCAATCATCAAGATCATGGAAACCTAGAATATCACATAAAGTTTTCGGAATCGTGAAAACACTAGCACCCAAATCACACAAAGCAAAACACTCATAATTTTTAATTCTAATCTTTATAGTAGGTTCCCACTCATCATTAAGTTTTCTAGGTATAGAAACTTCCAAATTAAGTTTTTCATCATAAGATTGCATCAAGGCATCAACGAAATGTTTGGTAAAAGCTTTATTTTGACTATAAGCATGAGGAAAATTAACAACGGATTGCAACAAGGAAATACAACCTTTTAAAGAACAATTATCATAATCAAAGTCCTTGAAATCCGAGATAGTAGGTTCAATGTTATTTGAAGTTGTGGCTTCACCAATCCCACTCTTACTAAATTTAGCATCAAGATCTAAAAACTCCGAATTCTTGGGACGCCTTCTAGGAAAAGTTGATTCATCATCAATCCCATAATCATCAAAATTCACATTGCAAAACATAGATCTAATAGGAGACGCATCAATAACTTTAAGATCCTCATCATTATTTTCATGGAAACTAGAAGAACACGCCTTTATAAAGCTATCTTTTTTAGCACGCAATCTAGCGGTTCTTTCCTTACACTCATCAATGGAAATCCTCATGGCTTTGAGGGACACATTGATATCATGCTTAGGAGGAGAAGATCTAAGTTTAAGAGAATCAACATCAAGCGAAAGTCTATCAACGTTCCTAGCCAAATCATCAACTTTGAGCAATTTTTCTTCAAGCAAAGCATTAAAATTCTTTTGAGAAATCATAAATTCTTTCACACTATTCTCAAAATCAGAGGGCATCTTATTAAAATTACCATATGAGTTATTGTAGGAATTTCCATAATTATTAGAGGAATTACTAGGGAACGGTCTAGCATTAAAGTTTCCTCTATAAGCGTTGTTTCCAAAACTATTCCTACCAAAAAAAATTCACATCCATAGATTCATTATTGTTCTCAATCAAAGAAGACAAAGGCATATCATTGGGATCAAGAGGAGTATTTTTAGTAGCAAACATCTTCATAAGTTCATCCATCTTTCCACTCAAAACATTGATTTCTTCTATAGCATGCACTTTTTTACTAGAAGATCTTTCGGTGTGCCATTGAGAATAATTAGCCATAATATTATCAAGAAGTTTTGTAGCATCTCCTAACGTGATTTCCATAAACGTGCCTCCCGCGGCCGAATCTAAGAGATTTCTAGAAGCAAAGTTCAAACCGACATAAAATTTTTGTATGATCATCCATAAATTCAAACCATGAGTAGGGCAATTGCGAAGCATCAATTTCATTTTGTCCCAAGATTGGGCAACATGCTCATGATCAAGTTGTTTAAAATTCATAATATCGTTCCTAAGAGTGATGATCTTAGTGGGAGGAAAATACTTAGAGATAAAAGCATCTTTGCACTTGTTCCAAGAATCAATACTATTTTTAGGCAAAGACGAAAACCAAACTTTAGCACGATCTCTAAGTGAAAACGGAAATAACTTCAATTTTACAATATTGTTATCCGTATCTTTCTTCTTTTGCATATCACACAAATCAACAAAGTTGTTTAGATGAGTAGCGGCATCTTCACTAGGAAGGCCGGCAAATTGATCTTTCATAACAAGATTCAGCAAAGCAGTATTGATTTCACAAGACTCAACATCATTAAGAGGAGCAATCAGAGTACTAAGGAAATCATTATTATTGGTATTCAAGAAATCACACAATTTGGTAGTATCTTGTGCCATGGCAACAAGTAATCCAACACACAAGCAAACAGAAAAAGGCAAGCGAAAAAGAGAGGAGGAGATTGGGAAAGAGAGGGCGAATAAAATGGCAAGGGTGAAGTGGGGGAGAGGAAAACGAGAGGCAAATGGCAAATAATGTAAATGCGAGGGAGATGAGTTTGTGATGGGTACTTGATATGTCTTGACTTGAGCGAAGACCTCCCCGGCAACGGCGCCAGAAATCCTTCTTGCCATGTCTTGAGCTTGCGTTGGTTTTCCTCAAAGAGGAGAGGGTGATGCAGCGATAGTAGCGTAAGTATTTCCCTCAGTTTTTGAGAACCAAGGTATCAATCCAGTAGGAGGCTCCTCAAAAGTCCCATGCACCTACACAAACAAACAAAGAACTCGCAACCAATGCAATAAAGGGGTTGTCAATCCCTTTCACGGCCACTTGCGAAAGTGAGATCTAATAAAGATAGTAAGATAAGATAAATATATTTTTCGTATTTTATAATATAGATGCAAAAAAGTAAAGATGCAAATAAAGGTAGATTGGAAGAAAATATGATAAGAGATAGACCCGGGGGCCATAGGTTTCACTAGTGGCTTCTCTCAAGATAGCATAAGTATTACGGTGGGTGAACAAATTACTGTCGAGCAATTGATAGAAAAGCACATAGTTATGAGATTATCTAGGCATGATCATGTATATGGGCATCACGTCCATAACAAGTAGACCGACTCCTGCCTGCATCTACTACTATTACTCCACACATCGACCGACTCCTGCCTGCATCTAGAGTATTAAGTTCATAAGAACAGAGTAACGCACTAAGCAAGATGACATGACGTAGAGGGATAAACTCAAGCAATATGATATAAACCCCATCTTGTTATCCTCGATGGCAACAATACAATACGTGCCTTGCAACCCTTTCTGTCACTGGGTAAGGACACCGCAAGATTGAACCCAAAGCTAAGCACTTCTCCCATGGCCAGAAAGATCAATCTAGTAGGCCAAACCAAACTGATAATTCAAAGAGACTTCCAAAGATAACTAAATCATACATAAAAGAATTCAGAGAAGATTCAAATATTTTTCATAGATAAACTTGATCATAAACCCACAATTCATCGGATCTCGACAAACACACCGCAAAAAGAGTTTACATCGAATAGATCTCCACAAGAGAGGGGGAGAACATTGTATTGAGATCCAAAAAGAGAGAAGAAGCCATCTAGCTAATAACTATGGACCCGTAGGTCTGTGGTAAACTACTCACAACTCATCGGAGGGGCAAGGATGTTGATGTAGAAGCCCTCTGTGATCGATTCCCCCTCCGGCAGAACGTCGGCGAAGGCTCCAAGATGGGATCTCGCGGATACAGAAGGTTACGGTGGTGGAAATTGTGTTTCGTGTTGCTCCTTGATGTTTTCAGGGTACGTAGGTATATATAGGAGGAAGAAGTACGTCGGTGGCTGCCCGAGGGGCCCAAGAGACAGGGGGCGCGCCCTACAGGGGGGCGCACCCTCCTATCTCGTGGGAGCCTCGGCTGCTTCTTGACTTGCACTCCAAGTCCTCTGGATCACGTTCGTTCCAAAAATCACGCTCCCGAAGGTTTCATTCCGTTTGGACTCTGTTTGATATTCCTTTTCTTCGAAATACTGAAATAGGCAAAAAACAGCAATATGGACTGGGCCTCCGGTTAGTAGGTTAGTCCCAAAAATGATATAAATGTGTAAAATAAAGCCCATAAACACCCAAAAGGGGTAATATAATAGCATGGAACAATCAAAAATTATAGTTACATTGGAGACGTATCAGGCCCACACTTCTCTGCTTCGATATCTGCGAGCCTGTTGTTGATAAAATGCGGAACGGGCTTTTGCGACGTCGCGCTCCTCCTCCAGGGCATCTAAGTTGTCCTGCCGATCCAGCTCGGCCTCTCACTCTTCATACATGCGCACTCGAGGTGAGTCATGAATAATGTCGCAGGGTAACACAGCCTCTGCGTTGTACACCATAAAGAAAGGTCTATATCCGATAGTGCGATTGGGCGTGGTCCGCAGCCCCCAGAGTACGGAGTCGAGCTCCTCGACCCAGTGCTTGTCTGATTCTTTCAAAGACCACACTAGTTTGGGCTTAATGCCACTCATAATAAGACCATTGGCTCGTTCGACTTGACCGTTTGTTTGTGGGTGATAGATGGAGGCGTAATCAAGCTTAATGCCCAGATTAACACACCAGGTTTTCACCATATCGGTTGTGAAATTGGAGCCGTTATCGGTGATGATGCTGTGTGGAACACCATAACGGTGCACAACACCGGATATGAAGTCTACCACTGGTCCGACTGAAGGAAATATGCCCTAGAGGCAATAATAAAGTAATTATTTATTTCCTTATTTCATGATAAATGTTTATTATTCATGCTAGAATTGTATTAACCGGAAACATGATACATGTGTGAATACATAGACGAACTTAATGTCACTAGTATGCCTCTACTTGACTAGCTCATTAATCAAAGATGGTTATGTTTCCTAACCATAGACATGTGTTGTCATTTCATTAACGGGATCACATTATTAGAAGAATGATGTGATTGACTTGACCCATTCCGTTAGCCTAGCACTTGATCGTTTAGTATGTTGATATTGCTTTCTTCATGACTTATACAAAGTTCCTACAACTATGAGATTATGCAACTCCCGTTTACCGGGAACACTTTGTGTGCTACCAAACGTCACAACGTAACTGGGTGATTATAAAGGTGCTCTACAGGTGTCTCCGAAGGTACATGTTGGGTTGGCGTATTTCGAGATTAGGTTTTGTCACTCCGATTGTCGGAGAGGTATCTCTGGGCCCTCTCGGTAATACACATCACTTAAGCCTTGCAAACATTGTAACTAATGAGTTGGTTACGGGATGATGTATTACGGAACGAGTAAAGAGACTTGCCGGTAACGAGATTGAACTAGGTATTGGATACCGACGATCGAATCTCGGGCGAGTAACATACCGATGACAAAGGGAACAATGTATGTTGTTATGCGGTTTGACCGATAAAGATCTTCATAGAATATGTAGGAGCCAATATGAACATCCAGGTTCCACTATTGGTTATTGACCGGAAACGTGTCTCGGTCATGTCTACATAGTTCTCGAACCCGTAGGGTCCGCACGCTTAAGGTTTCGATGACAGTTATATTATGAGTTTATGAGTTTTGATGTACCGAAGGAGTTCGTAGTCCCGGATGAGATCGGGGACATGACGAGGAGTCTCGAAATGGTCGAGACATAAAGATCGATATATTGGACGACTATATTCGGAGTTCGGAAAGGTTCCGAGTGAGTCGGGTATTTTTCGGAGTACCGGAGAGTTACGGGAATTCGTATTGGGCCTTAATGGGCCATACGGGAAAGGAGAGAAAGGGCCAAAAGGGTGGTCGCACCCCTCCCCTTGGACTAGTCCGAATTGGACTAGGGAGGGGGGCACCCCCTTCCTTCCTTCTTCTCTCTTCCCTTTCCTTCTCTCCTATTCCTACTACATGGAAGGGTTCCTAGTTCTACTAGGAAAGGGGGAATCCTACTCCCGGTGGGACTAGGACTCCCCTAGGGCGTGCCATAGAGAGGGCCGGCCCTCCCCCTCCTCCACTCCTTTATATACGGGGGCAGGGGGCACCCCATAGACATACAAGTTGATCTACGGATCGTTCCTTAGCCGTGTGCGGTGCCCCCCTCCACCATATTCCACCTCGGTCATATCGTCGCGGAGTTTAGGCGAAGCCCTGCGCCGGTAGAACATCATCATCGTCACCACGCCGTCGTGCTGACGGAACTCATCCCCGACACCCTGCTGGATCGGAGTCCGGGGAACGTCATCGAGCTGAACGTGTGCAGAACACGGAGGTGCCGTATGTTCGGTGCCTAGATCGGTCGGATCGTGAAGATGTACGACTACATCAACCGCGTTGTCATAACGCTTCCTCTTTCGGTCTACGAGGGTACGTGGACACACTCTCCCCTCTCGTTGCTATGCATCACCATGATCTTGCGTGTGCGTAGGATTTTTTTTTTGAAATTACTACGTTCCCCAACAGTGGCATCCGAGCCTAGGTTTTATGCGTTGATGTTATATGCACGAGTAGAACACAAGTGAGTTGTGGGCGATACAAGTCATACTGCTTACCAGCATGTCATACTTTGGTTCGGCGGTATTTTTGGATGAAGCGGTCCGGACCGACATTACGCGTACGCTTACGCGTGACTGGTTCTATCGACGTGCTTTGCACACAGGTGGCTGGCGGGTGTCAGTTTCTCCAACTTTAGTTGAACCGAGTGTGGCTACGCCCAGTCCTTGCGAAGGTTAAAACAGCACTAACTTGACGAACTATCGTTGTGGTTTTGATGCGTAGGTAAGAACGGTTCTTGCTCAGCCCGTAGCAGCCACGTAAAATTTGCAATAACAAAGTAGAGGACGTCTAACTTGTTTTTGCAGGGCATGTTGTGATGTGATATGGTCAAGACATGATGCTATATTTTATTGTATGAGATGATCATGTTTTGTAACCAATGTTATCGGCAACTGTCAGGAGCCATATGGTTGTCGCTTTATTGTATGAAATGCAAACGCCCTGTAATTGCTTTGCTTTATCACTAAGCGGTAGCGATAGTCGTAGAAGCAATAGATGGCGTAAACGACAACGATGCTATGATGGAGATCAAGGTGTCGTGCCGGTGACGATGGTGATCATGACGATGCTTCGGAGATGGAGATCACAAGCACAAGATGATGATGGCCATATCATATCACTTATATTGATTGCATGTGATGTTTATCTTTTATGCATCTTATCTTGCTTTGATTGACGGTAGCATTTTAAGATGATCTCTCACTAATTATCAAGAAGTGTTCTCCCTGAGTATGCACCGTTGCCAAAGTTCGTCGTGCCCAGACACCACGTGATGATCGGGTGTGATAAGCTCTACGTCCATCTACAACGGGTGCAAGCCAGTTTTGCACACGTGGAATACTCAGGTTAAACTTGACGAGCCTAGCATATGCAGATATGGCCTCGGAACACGGAGACCGAAAGGTCGAGCGTGAATCATATAGTAGATATGATCAACATAGTGATGTTCACTATTGAAAACTACTCCATCTCACGTGATGATCGGTTATGGTTTAGTTGATTTGGATCACGTGATCACTTAAGATGACTAGAGAGATGTCTGTCTAAGTGGGAGTTCTTAAGTAATATGATTAATTGAACTTAAATTTATCATTAACTTAGTCCTGGTAGTATTTTGCAAATTATGTTGTAGATCAATGGCTCGCGTTGTTGCTTTCATATGTTTATTTTGATATGTTCCTAGAGAAAATTATGTTGAAAAATGTTAGTAGCAATGATGCGGATTGGATCCGTGATCTGAGGTTTATCCTCATTGCTGCACAGAAGAATTGTGTCCTTAATGCACCGCTAGGTGACAGACCTATTGCAGGAGCAGATGCAAACGTTATGAACGTTTGGCTAGCTCAATATGATGACTACTTGATAGTTTAGTGCACCATGCTTAACGGCTTAGAATCGGGACTTCAAAGACGTTTTGAACGTCATGGACCATATGAGATGTTCCAGGAATTGAAGTTAATATTTCCAGCAAATACCCGAGTTGAGAGATATGAAGTCTCCAACAAGTTCTAAAGCTAAAAGATGGAGAAGAATCACTCAACTAGTGAGCATGTGCTCAGATTGTCTGGGTACTTCAATCGCTTGAATCAACTGGGAGTTAATCTTCCAGATAAGATAGTGATTGACACAATTCTCTAGTCACCATCACTAAGTCACTAGAACTTCGTGATGAACTATAGTATGCAAGGGATGACGAAAACGATTCCCGAGCTCTTCGTGATGTTGAAATCGACGAAGGTAGAAATCAAGAAAGAGCATCAAGTGTTGATGGTTGACAAGATCACTAGTTTCAAGAAAAGGGCAAAGGGAAAGAAAGGGAAACTTGAAGTAGAATGGCAAACAAGTTGTCACTCCCGAGAAGAAGACCAAAGCTGGACCAAAGCCTGAAACTGAGTGCTTATACTGCAAAGGAAATGGTCACTGGAAGCGGAAATGCCCTGAATATTTGGTGGATAAGAAGGATGGCAAAGTGAACAAGGGTATATTTGATATACAGATTATTGATGTGTGCCTTACTAGTGTTTATAGTAGCCCCAGAGTATTTGATACTTGTTCGGTTGCTAAGATTAGTAACTCGAAACAGGAGTTGCAGAATAAACAAAGACTAGTTGAAGGGGAAGTGACGATGAGTGTTGGAAATAGTTCCAAGATTGATATGATCATCATCACACACTCCCTATATTTTCGAGATTAGTGTTAAACCTAAATAAATGTTATTTAGCATTTGCGTTGAGCATGAATATGATTTGATCATGTTTATTGCGATACACTTATTCATTTGAAGATAAAGAATAATTGTTATTCTGTTCACATGAATAAGACTTTCAATGGTTATACACCCAATGAAAATAGTTTGTTGGATCTCGATCGTAGTGATACACATATTCAAAATATTGATGCCAAAAGATGCAAAGTTAATAATGATAGTGCAACTTATTTGTGGCACTGCCGTTTGGGTCATATCGGTGTAAAGCGCATGAAGAAACTCCATAAAGATGGATTTTCGGAATCACTTGGTTATGAATCATTTGATGCTTGCGAACCGTGCCTTTTTGGGCAAGATGACTAAAACTCCGTTCTCCGAAACAATGGAACAAGCTACTGACTTATTGGAAATAATACATACCAATGTATGCAATCCAACGAGTATTGATGCTCGTGGCAAGTATCGTTATTTTCTGACCTTCACAAGATGATTTGAGCAGATATGGGTATATCTAATTGATGAAACATAAGTCTGAAATAGTTGAAAGGTTCAAAGAATTTCAGAGTGAAGTGGAAAATCATCGTAACAAGAAAACAAAGTTTCTGCGATCTGATCGTGGAGATGAATATTTGAGTTACGAGTTTGGTCTTCAATTAAAACAATGTGGAATAGTTTCACAGCTCACGCCACCTGGAACACCACAACGTTATGGTGTGTCCGAACGTCATAATCGTACTTTATTTTGATATGGTGCGATCAATGATATCTCTTACTGATTTACCAATATCATTTTGGGGTTATGCATTAGAGATAGCTGCATTCACGTTTAATAGGGTACCATCTAAATCCGTTGAGATGACACCGTATGAACTATGCTTTAGCAGTAAACCTAAGCTGTCGTTTCTTAAAGTTTGGAGTTGTGATGCTTATATGAAAAAGGTTTTCAACCTGATAAGCTCGAACCCAAATCGGAGAAGTGCGTCTTCATAGAATACCCAAAGGAAACTGTTGGGTACACCTTCTATCACAGATCCGAAGGCAAAACATTCGTTGCTAATAATGGATCCTTTCTAGAGAAGGAGTTTCTATCGAAAGAAGTGAGTGGGAGGAAAGTAGAGCTTGATAAGGTAATATGTACCTTCTCCCAAATTTGGAAAGTAGTTCATCACTGAAATCTGTTCCTATAACTACTACACCAATTAGTGAGGAAGCTAATGATGATGATCATGTAACTTCAGATCAAGTTACTACCGAACCTCGTAGGTAAAACAAAGTGAGATCCGCACCAGAGTGGTACGGTAATCCTGTTTTGGAGGTCATGTTACTTGACCATGACAAAACTACGAACTATGAGGAAGCGATGATGATCCCAGATTCCGCTAAATGGCTTGAGGCCATGAAATCTGAGATATGATCCATGTATGAGAACAAAGTGTAGACTTTGATTGACTTGCCCGATGATTGGTGAGTCATTAAGTATAAATGGATCTTTAAGAGGAAGACGGACGATGATAGTAGTGTTACTATCTACAAAGCTAGAATTGTCGCAAAAGGTTTTCGACAAGGTCAAAGTGTTGACTACGATGAGAGTTTCTCACTCGTATCTATGCTTAAGTCTGTCTGAATCATGTTAGCAATTGCCGCATTTTATGAAATCTGGCAAATGGATAGACAAAACTGCATTCCTTAATGGATTTATTTAAGAAGAGTTGTATATGATGCAACCAGAAGGTTTTGTCAATCCTAAAGGTGTTAACAAAATGTGCAAGCTCCAGCGATCCATCTATGGACTGGTGCAAGCATCTCGGAGTTGGAATATACGCTTTGATGAGTTGATCAAAGCATATAGTTTTATACAGACTTGCGGTGAAGCCTGTATTTACAAGAAAGTGAGTGGGAGCACTACAGCATTTCTGATAAGTATATGTGAATGACATATTGTTGATCAGAAATAATGTAGAATTATTCTGCAAAGCATAAAGGAGAGTTTGAAAGGAGTTTTTTCAAAGAAAGACCTCGGTGAAGCTACTTACATATTGAGCATCAAGATCTATAGAGATAGATCAAGATGCTTGAAAAGTTTTTTCAATGAGTACATACCTTGACAAGATTTTGAAGTAGTTCAAAATGGAACAGTCAAAGAAAGAGTTTCTTCCCTGTGTTACAAGGTGTGAAATTGAGTAAGACTCAAATCCTGACCACAGCAGAAAATAGAAAGAGAATGAAAGTCATTCCCTATGCTTCAGTCATAGGTTCTATAAAAGTATGCCATGCTATGGACCAGACCTATTGTATACTCTGCCCTGGTTTGGCAAGGGAGTACAATAGTGATCTAGGAGTAGATCACTGGACATTGGTCAAAATTATCCTTAGTGGAATAAGGATATGTTTCTCGATTATGGAGGTGACAAAAGGTTCGTCGTAAAGGGTTACGTCGATACAAGTTTTGGCACTGATCCAGATGACTCTAAGTCTTAATCTGGATACATATTAAAAGTGGGAGCAATTAGCTAGAGTAGCTACGTGCAGAGCATTGTAGACATAGAATATTGCAAAATACATACGGCTCTAAATGTGACAGACCCGTTGACTAAACTTCTCTCACAAGCAAAACACGATCATACCTTAGTACTCTTTGGGTGTTAATCACATAGCGATGTGGACTAGATTATTGACTCTAGTAAACCCTTTGGGTGTTGATCACATGACGATGTGAACTATGGGTGTTAATCACATGGTGATGTGAACTAGATTATTGACTCTAGTGCAAGTGGGAGACTGAAGGAAATATGCCCTAGAGGCAATAATAAAGTAATTATTTATTTCCTTATTTCATGATAAATGTTTATTATTCATGCTAGAATTGTATTAACCGGAAACATGATACATGTGTGAATACATAGATGAACTTAATGTCACTAGTATGCCTCTACTTGACTAGCTCATTAATCAAAGATGGTTATGTTTCCTAACCATAGACATGTGTTGTCATTTGATTAACGGGATCACATCATTAGAAGAATGATGTGATTGACTTGACTCATTCCGTTAGCCTAGCACTTGATCGTTTAGTATGTTGCTATTGCTTTCTTCATGACTTATACAAAGTTCCTACAACTATGAGATTATGCAACTCCCATTTACCGGAGGAACACTTTGTGTGCTACCAAACGTCACAACGTAACTGGGTGATTATAAAGGTGCTCTACAGGTGTCTCCGAAGGTACATGTTGGGTTGGCGTATTTCGAGATTAGGTTTTGTCACTCCGATTGTCGAAGAGGTATCTCTGGGCCCTCTCGGTAATACACATCACTTAAGCCTTGCAAGCATTGTAACTAATGATTTAGTTACGGGATGATGTATTACGGAACGAGTAAAGAGACTTGCCGGTAACGAGATTGAACTAGGTATTGGATACCGACGATCGAATCTCGGGCGAGTAACATACCGATGACAAAGGGAACAATGTATGTTGTTATGTGGTTTGACCGATAAAGATCTTCGTAGAATATGTAGGAGCCAATATGAACATCCAGGTTCCACTATTGGTTATTGACCGGAAACGTGTCTCGGTCATGTCTACATAGTTCTCGAACCCGTAGGGTCCGCACGCTTAAGGTTTCGATGACAGTTATATTATGAGTTTATGAGTTTTGATGTACCGAAGGAGTTCGGAGCCCCGGATGAGATCGGGGACATGACGAGGAGTCTCGAAATGGTCGAGACGTAAAGATCGATATATTGGACGACTATATTCGGAGTTCGGTTAGGTTCCGAGTGATTCGGGTATTTTTCGGAGTACCGGAGAGTTACGGGAATTCGTATTGGGCCTTAATGGGCCATACGGAAAGGAGAGAAAGGGCCAAAAGGGTGGCCGCACCCCTCCCCTCGGACTAGTCCGAATTGGACTAGGGAGGGCGGGGCGCCCCCTTCCTTCCTTCTCCTTCTCTCTTCCCTTTCCTTCTCTCCTATTCCTACTACATGGAAGGGTTCCTAGTTCTACTAGGAAAGGGGGAATCCTACTCCCGGTGGGAGTAGGACTCCCCTAGGGCGCGCCATAGAGAGGGCCGGCCCTCCCCCTCCTCCACTCCTTTATATACGGGGGCAGGGGGCACCCCATAGAAACACAAGTTGATCTACAGATCGTTCCTTAGCCGTGTGCGGTGCCCCCCTCCACCATATTCCACCTCGGACATATCATCGCGGAGTTTAGGCGAAGCCCTGCGCCGGTACAACATCATCATCATCACCACGCCATCGTGCTGACGGAACTCATCCCCGACACCCTGCTGGATCGGAGTCCGGGGAACATCATCGAGCTAAACGTGTGCAGAACACGGAGGTGCCGTAAGTTCGGTGCTTGGATCGGTCGGATCGTGAAGACGTACGACTACATCAACCACGTTGTCATAACGCTTCCGCTTTCGGTCTACGAGGGTACGTGGACACACTCTCCCTCTCGTTGCTATGCGTCACCATGATCTTGCGTGTGCGTAGGAATTTTTTTTGAAATTACTACATTCCCCAACACCGACTTCGGCCGTTTTGACTGGTTTGGCCTCCTTCCACTTAGTGAATTTATCCACCATGACCAACATATATTTTTTCTTATGGCTTCCTCTTTTAAGGGGTCCGACCATATCAAGCCCCCATACCGCGAAAGGCCAAGTGATGGGGATTGTTTATATAGCGGTGGGTGGCATATGACTTTGGTAAGCTGGCATCCGACGCAATGTTGGACAAGGTCCTGTGCATCTGCTCGGGCCGTCGGCCAAGAGAAACCTGTACAGAAGGCCTTGCTTACAAGGGCCCGAGCTGCGGCATGGTGACCACTGAGATCGGCATGAATTTCAGCGAAGAGCTGCCGCCCCTCTTCCTCGGAGATACATCTTTGAAGTACTCGGGTAGCGCTTTTCTTGTAGAGTTCTCCATCGTGAACCTTGTAGGCTTTCGAGCGCCGGACAATGTGGCGCGCCTCATTCTGATCCTCAGGGAGTTCTCGCCTATTAAGGTAGGCCAAGAAGGTTCGGTCCATGGGGCAATGGCTGCCATGATAAGATCGGCCGACGGTGTTATTTCGGTGGCTGAGCCCCCGATGATGTCGGTGTATTCAGAATCTGGGGTTATAGTCAGATCCGGACTGGTGTTGCTGCTCTCCCCTTGCCACACCACAGATGGCTTGAAGAGCCATTCCAGAAAGATATTAGGTGGGACGGGGTCGCGCCTGGCGCCGATGCGAGCAAGGACATCTGCCGCTTGATTACTTTCTCGAGCCACATGATGAAACTCAAGCCCTTCGAACTGAGCCGACATTTTGAGAACAGCATTACGGTTTGCCACCATCTTCGGATCTTTGGCATCGAAATCTCCATTTATTTGAGATATTGCAAGGTTTGAATCCCCGCACACTTCCAGGCATTGTATGCCCATGGAGACGGCCATCCGAAGACCATGCAATAAGGCCTCATATTCGGCTGCATTGTTGGAGCCTGTGTATAATATTTGGAGTACGTACTGAATTGTACCTCCAGTGGGGGATGTTAGGACAACACCCGCTCCTAAACCCGCCAACATTTTGGAGCCGTCGAAGTGCATGACCTAGTTGGAATATGTGACGTACTCTTTAGGGAGTTCGGCCTCTGTCCATTCGGCGACGAAGTCGGACATTACTTGGGATTTAATGGCCCGGCGTGGTCTGTATGTTATGTCGAATGGGAGGAGCTCAATGGACCACTTGGCAATCCGGCCCATGGCATCGCGGTTGTTTATTATGTCATTGAGTGGTACTTCAGAGGTCATCGTGATTGAGCATTCTTGAAAGTAGTGTCGTAGCTTCCGGGATGCCATGAAGGCCGCGTATGCTATTTTTTTGTAATGAGGGTACCGGGATTTGCATGGTGTGAGGAAAGTGGATACGTAGTATACCGGCTTCTAAAGCGGGAATTTGTGTCTGTCCTATTCTCGTTCAACGACGAGCACTGCACTCACGACTTGTTGTGTTGCCGATATGTATAATAACATGGGTTCGCCGACGTTCGGTGCGGCCAGGATTGGGTTGCTTGCTAAAAGAGCCTTTATTTCT
Source organism: Triticum timopheevii (assembly GCA_963921465.1). Taxonomy (NCBI): domain Eukaryota; kingdom Viridiplantae; phylum Streptophyta; class Magnoliopsida; order Poales; family Poaceae; genus Triticum; species Triticum timopheevii. The sequence continues at coordinate 74,407,957 of OY997266.1, read as the reverse complement.
TCCAGTCCGGCCATTGTCGCATCCGTCCGCTCAAAGTGATCGGTGCGTCGGAGAAGGCATTAAAGTGGCAATGCTTTTACTCCTAGTCTGGAGATAAAGCGGCTTAAAGCTGCCACACATCCGGCTAGTTTTTGGACTTGTTTAAGGTCTGTTGGCGTATCCAACTGTGACAAAGCTTGGATTTTAGCTGGGTTCTCATCAATTCCTCTATTGGAAACGATAAAGCCCAACAGTTTTCTAGCGGGAACGCCGAAAACACACTTTTCCGGATTGAGCTTGATGTCATATGTACGGAGGTTGTTGAATGCAGATCGTCTATTAATGACTCGACGTGCCTAGTTTTGATGACGACACCATCTACATACGCTTCAACTGTCTTGCCGATCTGTTTCTCCAGGCATGTTTGAATCATGCGTTGGTAGGTGGCACCGGCGTTTTTGAGTCCAAAGGGCATAGGTGTTGAAGCAGAACGACCCATATGGGGTAATGAATGTTGTTGCGGCTTGGTCGGAATCCTTCATTTTGATTTGATGGTATTCGGAGCATGCATCGAGGAAACACAGTGAGTCGTGTCCGGCTGTGGCATCAATAATCTGATCGATGCGGGGGAGGGGGAAGGGATCCTTAGGGCAGGCCTTGTTCAGGTCTTTGAAATCGACACGTAGGTGCCAAGATTTATCCTTCTTTGGTACCATCACCAGGTTTGCTAGCCAGTCCGGGTGCTTAATTTCTCTGATGAATCCGGCCTCGAGTAACTTCGCTAGCTCCTACCCCGTAGCTTGTCGTTTGGGTTCGGAAAAGCACCGCAGTGTTTGCTTGACCGGCTTATGTCCCTTCAATATATTGAGGCTGTGTTCGGCCAGTCTGCGTGGGATCCCTGGCATATTTGAAGGGTACCAGGCGAATATGTCCCAGTTTTTGCGTAGAAACGCTCGTAGTGCGGCATCAACCGTTGGGTCCAGCTGTGCCCGATGGATGCTGTCTTCTTGGGGTCCCTTGGGTGGACTTGAAATTTGACTATTTCATCTGCTGGTTTAAAGGATGTGGATTTGGGCCGCTTGTCCAGGATCACGTCGTCCCTATCCACCGTGGAGCGTAGTGCGGTTAACTCTTCGGCCGCAAGGGCTTCAGACAATACCTCGAGGGCTAGGGTTGCGGTTTTGTTTTCGGCGCGGAGTGATATGTTCGGATCACTGGCAAGGCTGATAATACCATTGGGCCCGGGCATCTTGAGCTTCATGTACCCGTAATGAGGTATAGCTTGGAAGCGTGCAAATGCATCTCGCCCTAATAAGGCATGATATCCACTGTTGAAAGGGACCACTTGGAAGGTAATCTCCTCGGACCGATAATTCTCCGGCGTGCCGAATACCACGTCGAGTGTGATTTCTCCCGCGCATCGCGCCTCCCAGCTTGGAATGATTCCTTGGAAGGTCTTACTACTTTGCTCAATGCGGCTCATGTCTATTTCCATTTTGTTGAGAGTTTCCTCGTAGATGAGATTTAGTCCGCTGCCGCCGTCCATGAGCACTTTGGTAAGCCGAAAGCCGTCCACAATTGGACTGAGGACCAATGTGGCTGGTGCCCGGACTGTCCTGAATTTTGGTTCATCACTGGCATTGAAAGTTATGGCCGTGTCATCCCAGGGGTTTATTGCTGCGACTTGGCAGACTTCAGCGAGGCCGCGGAGTGCCCTTTTGCGCCTATTGTTTGAGGCGAAAATCTCAAAGACCGTCAATACTCTGAGGTCGTCGTCTTCGGTGGGGTTTTGCTCTGCGGTATTTTTGGTGAGGAGATCCTCGCTGCTCTTGCCACTTGTCGGAGTATCCAACATGCTCTAAGCCTGTGGGTTGGTGTGGTATCCGGTGTTGTGTGTATTTTGCATGGCCTATCGAGCCATCCCTCCAGAACGGTTCCGCGCCCCATAATGGGCTTTGATTTCTTTACTATTGGATCGGGCGACCCACGAGGGTGCATCCTTTTTGCCCGGATGAGGGGTTGAGTGGAAACTGGTGGCTCCCAGGGAGCTGCCTGAGTTTTCCAGGCGCTTTCCATTGCGCAGTACTTCTGTACTATGGTTGCCAAGTCAGCAAAGTGTAATACACGATGGCGGTTAATGGCATTGAGGATTCCCTCGTTCGTGCAATTATTGCAGAATACAGAGATCGGGTCTTCGTCGCAGCAATCTTTAATCTTGTTTTTAACAAGGAGGAATCTGGCCCAAAAGTGATGGACTGTTTCCTCATACTGCTGTCGTATGTACATGAGATCGCGTATATTTGGGTTGGTGGGTGGATTTGAATCCGAACCCTGACCCAATTTGGGATCTGGAGTTTGAGAAACTTCTGAGCTTAACAGCTCAGGCTCCGGGATATCAACTAATTTTTCAGGTCCATCTTCCGATTCTAGGTTCGGAGGACAGGGCACATCTTTCCGAGGACGGGTATCTGTCTCTTCGAGCTCGGAAATCCGAACATAGTTCGTCCTCAATATAGAATAAGAGTTGTTGCATTGCTCCACTACTACCGCTATCTGATGGGTGATCGGCGGAGATTTGATTTTTCTCTGGTCGGGTTTAAGCCCAATCCGATCGTAGTTTGTAGCGACCCCCAAGGTGGCGATGCGATCCAAGAGTTCGTTTAAAGACGACAACTCCGTCGGATCCATCTGTTTGGAGTATTTGGAGTCGACACGGAGGCGATTTTTCGATGACCCGAGAAGTCATCGTCGGCCTAACGGCCGAACGGGCGGTCATGCTGAAGCCGCCCAGCCGGAGGGTTTGGCCTGAGGCCAGGGCTCCTCTGGAGGTGATATTGTCCTTGATAACAAGGCGAGCCATCGATCCTGTCTTTGACGTCACAGCGGAAGCACCAATGTCGGTGTCAAAACCGGCGGCTCTCGGGTAGAAAGTCCCGAACTGTGCGTCTAAGGTTGATGGTAACAGGAGGCGAGGGACACGATGTTTACCCAGGTTCGGGCCCTCTCTATGGAGGTAATACCCTACTTCCTGCTTGATTGATCTTGATGAACATGACTATTACAAGAGTTGATCTACCACGTGATCGTAATGGCTAAAACCCTAGAAGTCTAGCATGTATGATTATGATTGCCTCTACGGACTAAGCCCTCCAGTTTATATAGACACCGGAGGGGACCAGGGTTGTACAAAGTCGGTTACGGAGAAAGGAATCTTCATATCCGGGCGCCAAACTTGCCTTCCACGCCAAGAAGAGTCCCATTCGGACACATGTGAGAGTCTTCGGTCTTGTATCTTCACAGCCCATCAGTCCGGCTCACGTCAACTGGACGGACGCCCGAGGACCCCTAAATTCAGGACTCCCTCAATGGTCCTTCGAGATAGTGTGGGAGAGATCATCTTTACATCATGTAGGATGTTATTCTCCTATAGGAATGCCTTAGAAGCAGAGCTTAGTGCTTGCATGGAGGGACTTTCAATTGCAATCCAAAGAACGGAGCTGCCTATACATGTGGAGATGGACTCTTTGCAAGCTGTAAGCATGATAAATGATGTTTCCATTGATAGATCAGTCTTTACCTCGCACGTGGAGGAAATCAAGCTTCTTAGCAATCTCCATACAACTATTTTTACTCATGCTCATCGTAGCCAAAATAATGTTAGTGATTATTTGGCAAAATTTGCTAGAACTAAGAGTAGAACCATCATTTGGCTTAACTCTGGCTTGTGAGAGGTTATTGGTCTTTGTAAAACGGACCGTGGCTTTACCACTTGAGTAATACAAAGTTCACCCGCAAAAAAAAAGTTTCTATATATTTTAAAGTTAAATAACCTTTCATATACATATGTAAGTACATATATTTGGTTTTAGAGATATTAATGCATATTCGAAATTTACATTGTACAAATACTGAGGAATTTGTGTTGATATTTCTTCTAAAGGTACAAGAGAGTACATGTGTACGATAAGTTTTTTGTCTGATTAACTAACACAATTGCATAAGTTTCAATGTCCCGAACACACCTACTTCCCAAGTTTCTGACATTTAATTTTAGATATATACAATCACGGCCTAGATTTGTAAACCTCATACCTACCATATTATTTTTGTTCTAAGATCTATACCAATTTTTTCCCAACAAAATTGGCTAAGCCAAAGCTTTGAGTTATTGAAGGAGGACAACGTAATAGAACGGAGTTAAAGAAGAAATGATCAAATAGCCAACAACCTTATGCCGACACTGTGCTTACAAAAACATTGGAAGAACATCAAACATACAGGGAAATACATCATCGGCTAACCTATGCTGGATAACCTTATGCAATACTTCTCCTCCTACCTTTGAGTTGTTTCGCACTGTGCGTAATTCGCAACAAATAGCTTCAATCTGTTCTCGTCTTCTAAGAAAGTATTCTAAGAATAGAAGAAGAGTGTATTTTAAGAGAAAATGAGATAGAAGAATAGAAGGAACACTTTAAGCACAAGGTAATGTTTAGTAGGCACTTGTTACAGGAACTGTTCATCGAAATATCTTTATCTTAGAAACGAGACCCACAGAAAAAGATATAATACTTTAGCTTTGCAATGTGAATACAAATATATGTGAAGCGATATACGCTCGCAATTACACAAAATATAGACCGAAATTTCTGAATCTTGACGCAGATCGGCGCCCCACAAACTGCATGCCCCTGCACTTGCGTGCCCTAAATCCTCTCCCAGATGTGCCCATGATCCTTAAGGAATGCTCCATTGGGGAATGGCCCATTCGTGTAAGACCATATCATGTCTAATTCGACCATAGGTGTTTCGACCTCTTAAATTATTTTCACTTGCATCAGAATTTAAATAAAATGATGGACATTATATATCAAATAGTCGATGTTCCTTCTGAAATAAGAGAATTCTACGTACGAATTTCAAGTAAAAATTCCTTTTCAGAAGAAAAAAATGCAAGTTTATTTCTGCCTGCATAGAAAATAACTGTGTCGTTTTGTGGATGCTGGCCCTTTTCAGGATGGTGGTAAGCTCCAATAAATTAAGAAGCAAAACCGGTATAGTCGGTAAAAGATAGTTAAGCTTTCCGACCATGTAAAAGAGACATTTTGCAAGCCCGCAAAAAAAACATTTTGTATCTCTACTGATATAAAGCAAGAGATAATCGTTAACCAAAGTGCTTTAATTTGGCTTTCGCAAATGCAACCATTGCCTTCGTTACATGCATAGTTTATTGTTTTCAAAGCGTGTTTGCGTTAAGCCCAATTCTTTGGTTTGGTTCTCTCCACGTACTACCAGTATTATATTAAGCCCAAGTGCTCCCTTTTTCTTGTATGTATTATTTATCACCGAGCTTTGGAAAAGTTTGTGATAACTTTAGATTAGTATATATAATTTAAAGAGATTGTGCTCATCATTTGTTTATGATGGTATGTGGGGAAAAGACTATGGAACGACTTCCTATAGAGGAAAAGGACCGCTCGATTATGGAAAGCATCAATCAATGATTCGTGCGATGATTAGACAAATGTACCTAAAAGTATTTCCACATGGTGTATGGGCATCTCCAACTCCGTGCCCCAAAATGCCCGCAAACGTTTAAGACCGACTCTCGGGACTATTTTTGCCATCCAACACGATGCCGCATACATCTGCAGACGGGTCCACGCATCTAAGTTCCCGCAAACCGGATGCAAAATTGGGGTAGGTTTACGGGAGTCGGAACTTCCGTCACGGATGACACCGACACTCCTGGCATACCGAAACCCCAACCGGAGCCCGCATCTTTCTCACTCCGTCCAACCCCCCTTCTCTGTATCCGCTCCCTCCCAGGCCGCCGACGTTATACCGCTCGGCCGCCTCAGCAGGTCTTGCCGCTGCCATTCCACACAGGCACCACGACCTGTTTGCCTACGTAGCCATCGATCCCCCCTACCCGTGCCTCTGTCGCCCAGCTACCCTCTGCCCTGTAGCTGCTGTCCACAGCGGACACTATGTCTGGTGTGTGTTTGTCCCAATGCCATAACCAAATGTTGACAATATTTTTTTCTTAGTTTCATACTTTGAAGCAAACATGATGGATTCAGACGACGAGTACTTCTACAACAACTTCATTGATTTGTCCTCGTTAGATGAGGACGAAGAATATGAGAATAAAACAATGATGATGCAGGTGGCCCTAGCAGGTGCAGAGCGTGCGGAGGAGCATGTCCTAAATTTCAAGGGATCAATCAAGGTACTTCTACAACAAATCATAAGAGAGCATGGGGGACATTTGACATTGATGGAAGACCACTTTCCCCTCAATGCCCTATTCACAGACAATTTTCGTCGACGTTTTCGGATGCGATTTTTTTCAGTCGCCTCTAAGATGGTGTCCGGGCTTATGCTGAGTACTTCATCTTAAAGAAGGATGTCGTTTTAAAATTGGATTCTCTGGGTACCAAAACTGCATGGTTGCATTGAGGATGCTTGCCTATGACACGGTCGCAGATTCGTGGGACGAGCACCTCCGGATGTTTGAAAGCACATGTGAATTGACATGGTTATATTTGCTACTATGGTGACAAGGTGTTTGGACTATAGTACATGAGCGAACCAATTGTCGCATATATCGAAAGGCTCATGGAACTCTCGGAAGCAAGAGGGTGGTCGGGTATGCTCGGATCCCTTGATTGCATGCACCGGAGATGGAAGAACTTCTCGTATGCTCTACAAGGGCATATTAGGGGTATGTTTTAAAGCTCACCATCATTCTTGATGCGGTTGCATCACAATACCTTTGGATTTGGCACGCTTTCTTTGGCATGTCCAGGTCAAACAATGACAACAATGTATTTCAGCGGTCTCCATTGTTTGCTACGTTGACTAAAGGACGACAAGCTCCTCCGTGCAACTAGACCATCCATGGCCATGACTACAACATGGGCTACTATCTGGTTTATGGTATCTATCCTCCGTGTGTGACCTTCGTCAAGACCATCTCTGAGCCAGTTGGTTAGAAAAAAAAGCTTACTTTGTTCGAAGACAAGGAGCTACAAAGAATGTGGAGATGCACTTGGAGTGCTCCAAGTCCGTCTTGCATATGTTCAAGGACCTACAAAAATATGAGATCCAGAGACCTTATGAAGGTAATGACAGTTTTGTGTGATAATGCACAACATGATTGTGGAACATGACAGTGAAGGAGCTGCCAGAGATCTAGAATTTGAGAACATGGGTTTTCCTATCAAACTTCCAACTGCATCAACAAATTCGACATTGAGGAACTCATGAGCAACTCAAGAATGATCTAATTGAGTATTTGTAACAACTATAACATAAGTTGAATTCAAGTTTAACTATTTCATTTGAAAACTTAATATTTGATTTTAATATTTATATTTAAACTAGTATTTTTTTTGTGCATATTTTCACTACCCGAAGGATTATGCTCATCTATTTTTATTTTGAGTGTTGCGGACTTTAGAGAAATAAAATAGAGGCGGACAGAGGTGGGCGTTTGATGGACAATGTTGGATGGTCAACTCCCGTATCCATGTCCGTGGATAGATAGTGGGTCTAATTTGGGCACACCGTTGGACATGCCTTAAGAGCACATTCATGAAAGTAGAAGGTTAGCAATTCTCGTAACCTCGACCCTATTCCTCCTCCTCTGAAGAAGAAAAGATGCAACTGTATTTTTTAAAGATTAATGAACTATAATTATAAGAAATAAAAACATATAAAATGGTAGGGACTCATTTTGGCTGTAAGTTTCTGGGCAGAACAGACGAGGAAAATGAAAGAAAATAATTTTCATAGGGTAAGTCAAAATACTATTCGTTTGCAAAAAAGCCTCATATATTTTTACAAATATCCCTAAAAATAGAGAAAATACATCGACTAGGCACGTCTACTTCAGAACAATTTAGCAATGATTCTTACAAGTTAGAAGCATGGATATATTTGTAAATGAAATTGGACACATGAAGATTCTGAAAAACACACATAATTGGAGTGAAATGCCATCTTGAGTACGATATGCTCCAGAGGATTGTTCATTGCGCACATAAAAAAAGGTTGGACTGAAAGGGAATTTTTTTTCTATCAATCTAGAATAAATAAATTCCCAGGAAAAATTATATGGTTTCTAGTCCTACAAATCAAATAAGCCACATGTAAATCTTTTAATTTTCTAAGGATTAGGATCCTACATAAATGCGTTGAATCATAGAATCCCAAGGAGTTGCTGAAAAATGCTGGCTGACTTCTTTCGATTTGCACATATGGAGAATAGTTGTGGGCAAAGGTTCGATAATCCAATTGGGAACAAGCAAATCAATCACACATCAATAATTCACATGCATGCTAGGTAACAATCAGAGAATGTGTTTTGAATGTGCTGCATAGGATGCTACATGCTAGTGCCGTGGAAGATTCTTTGAGGTCTCATCAACTGGATGGTGTACATGATTGGTGCTTGGCCCACAAAACCACAATCCACACCTTTTGGAGCTTTATCTCTCTTCTTTTTGTTGTTCAAGAAAATTCATGCTGCAGTTTCTGTAGGAAATGGTACTGTATGTTGCAAAATCTCTGCAAAGTTCATATGTCTCAGAATATCCACAAGAGACATATTCGATAGTTCACTTTTTCTTGTCTGGGATTTATATTGATTTTCTCTCTTCTTGTCTAGATAAAATTGTTTGGCTAATAAACATCTGTTTGAAACACCGCAGAATAGATATAGAGCATGTTTTTGTGGGAAATAAATATAGAGCCATTGATATACGAGGAGGACGAATAGAACTGGGCGGTAGGTGCACCATTTTTGACAGTAATTTAGTAATTGTAAAAATGGTTGAAAAATCATGATTTTTTTGGCAAGAAACTTGATAAATCATTACACCCGCGTAAAAACTTTGGTGACGAAATGACTTCCTTGGTATTATTGGTGATTTTTTTTTCAAAATCAGCACTATATTAGAGGTACTATTCACTTTACATTGTCCTGGAAATTTTGATTTTTATGCTCAGATTTTTTGCAGTAGTTTTCCCTTATCGAAATTTTTACACGAGTACGCCAGTAGGTCAAGTTTGCTGCAAAAAAGTTTCACATAATTTCGACCTTTTCCTGAATTGCTAAAAAAATCCGAGAGGTGCATGTACAACCAAGTGTATCAGGGTACTTTCCCATTGATATACCTGATGGTTATAAAACATATTCCGACCTGATAATGATAGAACACATAATATACCCCAATCTTATCAGATTGGAATAGTGGCAAAAGATTCCCTCAGAAAGAAAACTAGTGGTAAATAATGATATGCTTCTTTGATACAACGTAGCAGATTCTCAGATTGAAAAGGAAGAAGAAAAGGCGACTCCTGCATTTCCACACACAAAAAAACTGTCAATTTTTTGTAGTATAACATTTATGTTTGCTTGTTTATGCGAAACAAGAATTATCGATCCCACTGCTTTGCACTTTCTGAGCAGAGCACAGATTAAAAACGATCATCGCATTTTGTAGTATTTCCGGGCAGCTTCGTATGTATGGTAGGCAGTACCAGATAAAGCAGATGCCTCTGTATTTAATGTCCTAGTGTATACATATCTTTATATCTTAGGTACATGTGTCAAGGCCCATACGCAGATTCTTATAGTACAGTTTAAAGGAGACTCACTGACATTAGATAAGAAAAGAAATCTGCTGCATCATAAGGGCGGTGTATGCGCCCATGACGAGTCCAGATACACCAACGTAGTAGTACTTGAAAATGGCTTATTTATTTTCCCAACGAGGAAGAGCACCTTTTTTTTGAGGGGGGAGAGCACTTGTCTTTCTCTTTCTGTCGTGGAAAACGGCCTATCCATTATCAATGATTAGAGTATCTCTAACCGGATCTCCTATCTCGTTTCTATATGTCAGACAGCGTCCCCCGACAGATAGGAAGTAAACATCACTCAATTGGATCCTTCAAATGGTTTTGGTTCCGCAAACCTCCAAACCCAACCTATATGTGGAGTGAAAATGGGAGTCACACTGCCCGCCAGCTCGAACCCACTTCGAACCATTTTCTTTTATAGGACACGTCTAGATGTGACATATGTCACATTTAAACTGTTGTCCACTCTGTTTGTGGTCTATTTTTTTGTCCTAGTTCTTTTTGTTTTTTGTTGCTGCATTATATATTTGTGGGAGCTTAGATGTGGCATTCTTAAAAAACATCTAGATGTGAATTAGTCAAACTGTTTCTTTTTACCTCTTTTCTTTTCCTTTCTCTGTTCCCACCAATCATATGCATTTCTCTGGATAGTTGAAAGATTAAATGGAGAATGTCGTCGCATGCACGCACAAGTGAGGTTTTGCAGGGATGTCGGCGGATACTTTCTAGACCACTGGCGGAGCTACGCGAGGGCCAAACCAGGCCATGACCCGCCCTACTTTTCTGCAAAAATACATATTTATAACTAGGCCCAGCCCACCCACTACAACACAAGCTAGCTGCAACAGCCCAGGTGTAGTACATGTTCAGTTTGGCCCGCCCAACAATCTGTGTGTAGCTCCGCCACTGGTCTAGATGTGTCCGTAAACATATCAGAGGTCAAATTAGCTCGGTCTAGTTGAAGATGATATGAGAGCAACTATGGGACAATGCAGAATCAGTGGCGGCGCGGGGGTCTTCCTTGGACTTCCATGGAATACCGAAGAATTTGCCCTAAAAAAATTGACTACATATGCCACACGATTTGGAGCCCACGAACTCAAGTCCAAAACGGCTTAGTAGGCTAGCAGCCACGACAGCCACGCACCAAACCTGGCGTGTCTGGTGCGGCGGGCGAGAACCTCGTCTCCCAATCTCTCTTCCCCGATTCTGAAATTCCAAACCTTACTACTTATGAGTTACGGCGGCGGCGGCGGCAAGCCATTCCAGGTCCGGCGGGCGACGGGCGATGGCTGGCCCTCTTCCTCCCCTTTTCCTCCGGCCCTCTCCCCTGCGGCTCCACCAGTCCACCTCTGGCCTCTCCCTGTAGACGCCGTCCAGGGCTGACGGCTCCACCTCCGGCAGTCCAGCCTCCATCGCAGTGTCCCCGTCAGACTCCACCTCCGTCAAGTATGCATACATCCAGTATCGCATCCAGTCAACCCCCGTCCATCTACAAGCAGCAGCACCATGGTAATTTCCCTATGTTTTTAAAGAAATCTGAATTTTTTCCCTGTAAAGTGCCACTGCTACTGAATTCTAGGAGTAGAATTCACTCACTGCTTGTGAACTGTACTCCCTCTGTCCCACAATATAAGTTTTTACAGGCTAACATGGCTTACAAAAACATCTTATATTGTGTGATAGAGGGGGTAATTTTTTGTCCAATGTCCATCAGTCTTAAGTGTGTTTTGTGATGCTCTCTTTGTGCTTTAATTCTTCTCTTTCATGTGAGCACCAATAAAATTTCAAGCCTATCTTAATGGCTATAAAGAAAGAGCTTGTTGGGAGGCAACCCAATGAATAAAATTTATTTTTGTCTTTGTCTTTCTGTTCTTGAGTGTTTGCACAATTATGCTACTGTTTTACTTGTGTTTTTATATTTTAATTAATTTTTGTGCCAAGTAAAGCATTTGGGATCATGTTTGGTGATAGTTGATTTGATCTTGTTAGAAAACAGAAACTTTTGTGTCCGGTAGCAGAATTTTAAAAATTCACACAAGCGACGAAAGATTCTGAATTTTTTCTACAAGATTCATATACCAATTGCCTACGTTTCCATAGTTTTTCAAAATTTTCGGAGTTACAGAAGTATGAGTAAAATTCGCATCTTTATAGACTGTTCTGTTTTTGATAGATTCTATTTTCGTTGCATTGTGTGCTTGTTTTGATGAATCTATGAATTGTATCGGGGGGTATAATCCATGGTAAAGTTAGAGTACTATAGGTATAATGCGATAATAAAATATGAATGGGTTTGCAACAGTACTTCAAGTGAAGATTGGTTGTCTTATACTAACAGATCTCACGAAGGTTTGTTAAGTTTTGTGTGATTGAAGTTTTTAGGTTTTGGGTGAGATCGGGATGGATGAAGGAATAAGAAATAGAAAGAGCCTAAGCTTGGGGATTACCCATGGCGCCCCAAGATAACATCCAAGGATAATTGTAACACCCTCAGTGTCATGCTACAGTAATCCCCTGTTAATGGTGCCAGGTCACCATGCTTACTGAGCTAATTATCACTTGATGAAAAATCAAAGTCAAATTTAAATTCAAATTATGAGGGAAATTCAAAATTTCTCAAACATGAAAACAAAAATGTTCATCATGTGCCAAATATTCCAGAACTAATATTGGTGGTGAACCAACATTTTTGCAAAGGGTTTAAGTGGCCTAAACTACTTAAAACAGTGACCTAAGCAATAAATTAAATGCCCTTTTTAATTTATAAAATTGGCAACTATTCCAAAAGCCTCCCAACCTTTTTGAGGCAGTGCACTTTAATTCTTTGAAATTGTTTTGGCCAGTGGCATAATTTTGCAAAGTCATTATTGGCTAAAAAGAAAAGACAAAAGTTGCTGGAAAAAGAAAAACAAAAAAAAAAGAAAAGGAAAGAAGAAGGGGTGGGAGAGCCCCTGGCCTACCCTTGGGCTTTGGCCCATCCCAGCAGGCCGGCCCACCTCACCCAGCCTGGCCGGCCCAGCTCCCCGAAGCGCGCCTCCCTCCTATTCCTCCGACCGGGCGAGGCAGAGCGCGCCCGTCGCCGCCGAACCACCTCGCCGTCGACGCCTCTGCGAGAGGATAAGGCCTCCGTGCCCTCCCTCGACGCCTCGGCCTCCTCCCCAGCTACCCCCACTCACATCCGCCTCTCCCACTCCCCTTCAGATCCCCCTCGAGCACTCCCCACTCTCTGACCCAAGCGCGCCCGCCGCCGTCGCCGCGTCGATCCCGCGGCCATCGTCGTCGCCCCGCGTCGCCAACATGCCGTAGGCGTCCGCCGTCGTCCTCCACGTCGAACGGTGCCCACCGTTGGAGCCGGAAAGCTTCGCAGCGCCAGATCCACCCCGTCTTCCTCCTCGGGACGCCCGAGCTCACCGCCATCGGTTCGCTCCGCCAGCCTCCCCCGAGCCCATGTTTGCACACCTACAGGCGCCCAGTGAGCTCTGCCTCCCTCTCCCTCTCTCCCGTGCTCTTCCCCGCGCCGTAGCTAGCTGTCGCTGCCTCCGTGCCCTGCTCGCCGCCGACGAGATCATGGCCGTCTTTGTGGTAGACGTCGCCGCCGCCTGAGGCCACCGTCGGACTCCTGGAGCTCCCAAGAGCCCAACGAGCCTGAGCACGTGCCTCCCCGTGCTTCCTAGCATAGCTTCTGTCGAGGTCCCGTACGCGCGGCCGCCATAGCTCGTCGTCGGCGCAGTTCCGGTCGCCCCTGCGTCCAACCGACCACACCACGCGACGCGGCTTCGTCTCCGCGTTCGAACGCGACCGACCGCTTTCGTTTTGGTGGCCTGTGGGCGAATTCCGCGCGTCGCCGCCGTCTCCTGTGGTCGCCGGCGTTGCTCCGGCCGCCGTGTTGACCTGGCGCCGACGTGGCCCTATGGGGGCCACACCAGTGAGGCTGCCAGGGGGCCCCAGCGTCCCAGTTGACCATGTTGACTCTGGTCAATGCAGTTACTGTATATGACACGTGGGCCCCGTCTGTTACTTAGGCTAACTAAATGTTTTTATAAATAAAATTAACTTGTTAGACTAATTAGTCACTAACATGTGGGGCCCAACTGCAAATTAACCCCCCTTGTTCTTTTAAAATAACCCATGGTTAGCCCTCTCTCTATGACATGTGGGACCGAATGGTCAGTTTGACCAGTCAGCGGGTCTGTTGACCTGCTGATGTCATGCTGACACTCTGCTGACGTCATAATTTCTTTTCTGTTAATTTAAATAATTTCAGAAAATGGTTTAATCTTTAGAAATTCATAGGAATTAAACTGTTGCTCGGATGAAAATGTTTTCTATATGAAAGTTACTCAGAAAAATCCAACAAATCCGAATACGCGGTCTGTTCATCTGTCACATGCCCCTAGCATGCTGAACATGGGACATTCCCCCTCTGGTCATCTGTCTGACACAGGTCCGGAACTGGGAAAACATTCCCGGTTGATTCCCCCCTTCACCTTTATCGTGTAGCCATATGTTAGGTCACTCCCGGCACAGCATATTGCCACGTTCTGCTTTGTGACGCTATGTTTGCTTTATATTTACTGTTTCTTCCCCCTCTTCTCTCCGGTAGACCCCAAGACCGATGCCGCCCCTGTGATCGACTACGTCGATGATGACCCCTCCTTGCCAGAGCAACCAGGCAAGCCCCCCTTTGATCATCCCGATATCGCCCATTCCATTCTCTCATGTTTGCATTAGATTTTGCTACTGTTATTGATTGCTCCTATTCTGATGCATAGCCTATTTTTGTATCTGCTGTTGTACCTTACCTGCTTATCCTAAACTACTTAGTATAGGTTGGTTAGAGATCCATCAGTGACCCCCACCTTGCCCTTGTTGCCCCTGCTTCATCACCGAAGACTCGATCAACGGGATCGAAGACCAGGCCCCGGCACCGCACATCACTTCCCCTTAGTTGCTCGACCTACTGGGTTTCTATCGAGTGCCGAGGGTGAGACTTCTACAGCACTTCTGATGTTAACCCTATAGTGTAGCTATTCGGTCGTGGTCATAGAGGGTGATTCCGCCTTAACCACTTCCGATACGACTCTGTCGTGCAGCCCCTCAAGTGTGAACCTCGGGGGTGATTCCTCTTACGTTCACCTTGATGATTACATCGAGTGGAATTCACCGGGGCTGATTCCTCGGGTTTTCCCCTTGATGTTTAGACACACAGTTACTATGATTGATATGACTTTACACTGTACCATGTTACTAAAGACGGGTCGACCCTGAGGGGTACCCGCGCGAGCTTAATTGCGAGTGATGTGGAGTCGGGTTGACCTGGAGGGTGCCCGCGAGATAATTACGAGGCGTGGTCGGGCATTCCTAGCCCTTGCCGCAAGTCCTCGAGACGGGGCAACAGGGTCACATCTTTCGTGAGTCTCTGCTTGTTACCGCGCGTTCCTAATCCACTATGATTTGGATATTTGATCCGAGGGGCCTCTGGCCTGATAGCACTAACCATCTTGTGGGCATAGTATGGGCGTTCTGCGTTGTATACATCAGCCGAAGCTTAATAGACGCCAGCGACTGAGCGGCGCACACCGGGTTGGACTGGTAAGCTCTTGCCTTTTTAGGGAGGTAGCTAGGTCTGCTCACCGGTCGCCCACGCAACATGCAGGAGTTCTCGGGGCGATGGCCCATGACCCCTGGGGGCATAGGTTTAGTCCAGTGTGCTGGCCTCTCTATTAAGCCTAGGTTGGGTTGCGGCGTATTGTTTGGCCGAGGCCGGGCATGACCCAGGAAAGTGTGTCCGGTCGGAGTTAATCGAGCGTGGTGGGTAAGTTGGTGCACCCCTGCAGGGAAGAAAACATCTATCGGTAGCCTGTCCTACGGTAACGGACACTTGGAGTTGTATCCCGATCGATACAACTAGAACTGGATACTTGTGATGAGAACTAGATGGTGATGAGAAATGGATTGTGATGATAACTGGATAGTATGGCTCTGGGATGCCTTTCGTGCAGGGAGTCGAGAAAGGATCTCTGGCCGAGGTTGATAACACTTCTACTACTTTACTTTATGCTACTCTACTCCCTCCGGTTGCTGCAAGATGGTGGTTTCCAGAAGATGCTAGTCTTCGATAGGACTAGGCCTTCTCTCTATTCTGGCATTTCCGCAGCCCAGTCCACATATACAGCCTTCCTTTGATAATGTTGCATATGTAGTGTAGATCCTTGCTTGCGAGTACTTTGGATGAGTACTCACGGTTGCTTTGTTTCCCCTTTTTCCCCTTCTTTCTTCTTTCTGGTTGTCGCAACCAGATGGTGGAGCCCAGGATCCAGACGACACCACCGACAACTACTACTACCTCGAGGGTGCCTACTACTACGTGGAGGCCGCCGACGACCAGGAGTAGTTAGGAGGCTCCCAGGTAGGAGGCCTTGCCTTTTTGGTCGTTGCTGCTTTTGTGCTAGCCTTCTTAAGGCAAAGTTGTCTAACTCATGTCTGTACTCAGATATTGTTGCTTCCGCTGACTCTTGTGTATTCGAGCTTATGTATTCGAGCCCTCGAGGCCCCTGGCTTGTAATATAAAGCTTGTATTATTTTAATTTGTGTCTAGAGTTCTGTTGTGATATCTTCCCGTGAGTCCTTGATCTTGATCGTACACATTTGCGTGCATGATTAGTGTACGATTGAATCGGGGTGTCACAAGTTGGTATCAGAGACGACTGCCTGTAGGTAGCCCCCTTTCCAACTCCTTGGCCGAAGTTGAGTCTAGAAACCGAAAACTATTTTACTAACTTGGATGTGTGGCTTACGGGCCCACGTCGCCAATTGGGTGGTATTAGGATCTTTTATTCCTCGTCTATACTCTGGGACTCTGATCTCTCTTCTATTCGGGTTAACCATTTTACTAAACTCTGACATTAGGTTCCCGTACCCACTTCCTCCCGGAGAGCCCCGACATTATCAATGATCGCTTGCTTCGCCAGAAGATTCTGCGGATACTGCTCGATGTTTCTCGAGACCCTGTACCAACTGCCTTGCTGTTCCTGACCACCGATAATCCCCCGGAATAACATCCTTGCCGCTTGTACCTTCATCCCTAGTTGCTCCTGTTATTACAAGATACCACTAGTACTCTCCGTTGTTCCGAGAATCCTTTGTGCCTTCTCCTTTGCAGCTTCTTTTCGAACTGCGAATAATTCACTTAGCTGGGGTTCGTTCATCCCCAGTTGTTCATTTGCTTTCCAAAATACCTGAAAAGGCTATCTGGTCTTTCAAATTCCTCTGCAGCCTATTGCTCTTGATTCTCCTTGCCTGCTTGCATTAGGATTAATTCCATATGTCTAGCAATATTCTTTAGAATTCTTTGTGATTGTCATTCTGTTCCTATGGAAACAGCGTGTGTGCGATTACTCACAATCATCAATTAATCTTTCGAAATTTTCTTTCCGGCTCAGACATCCTTCCAGATATGAGCTGGTTCTTGCCCAATCCAGATTTGATCGGGTACACCTCTAAGTCTATTCAACTTACTCATCTTTTGATCAGAGCCTCTGCTTCTGATCCTTCGTCTTGAAATCATAATTTCCTTTGTATCCAAGCATCGAATCATTCAGACGTTTCTATAAGCCGATGCCTTTGCATCCCCTTCTTCATCTGATTGATTACCAATACTCACATCAACTCTGTCGTGAATCGCCAGATCCAGTGCTGGGTTGTTATCCAACAATGTCCTTCACATCCAAAGTCTTGAGAGTTTTCCCCAGCTACATAATACCTTCGGTAAATTGTATCATCTGCTTTGACTCTGATACTCTGCTTTTGAACTCATATCTTTTGCTTGGTTGATGGTTGTATAGATTCATAAAAATGCCCCGAAGGGTTGAACTTATGCCTTCCGTAATCCGAGTGAACCCGAGAGTTCTCACGAGTCTTACTCTTCTGGTACTTCGCCAGATAAATCCTCTGCACTACAATTTCTTCGAAAAACGAGGAGTGAATGAAAGGTTATGCATTGAAGAAGTGGGAATTGACCTTGAACCCTTGTGTTCATGCCCATGGACCCGATGTAGAACTTATCATGGAAGCTGCTCGCAAAAATGATTACCCCTTGTTATAAGTTCATCTTGTATCGGTGGTTTGATCATTCATAACCGTGGTTCCGACCATAGTTTCTCCTTAACTCCATTTCCCGGACAAGTTAAAATACTTGTCTTCTGCAGATCATTTCATCTGTCTAACCTCTATTTTTGATCTACCTCAAGTATTGCCCCTTGTTATCTCAAGTATATTGTGTCATTGCACTACCACTTGTGAATTCTCATTGGAATGATACTCCATCACATCATTCCTAGCTTGATCGGTTATATCATTATCATGCTAAATTTTAACTGTGCTACCAGGTCCTTTCCGGAGCACAATTTTCGACGACGAGCTAAGCTTATGTCGATCTTCCTCGTCATACCATTTTGCCATGAACAACAAGCTTGCTTTCGAGTTTGTGTCATACTCGTGGTTCAAATAACCTTACGCTTCATCATTTCTTTTGCTTAATGTCGTCGTTGATCGGTTACATCTTCATGAAACCTCTCGACAAATGTGTCATGATCATCATCATCATTCCAAACTTTTCTAGGATATCAACCGAATTCATGATGAGAAATACCATCCTTGCCCCCTCGATGAATTGTTGCTGAGCCCGTGGGCCCCATCCTCATCTTTTCCTTGCTGAAATTGTATGACTTATTTTGTAAGTTGTTCCGATGGATCCTTTGTGTATCCGAAGTCTGACCTTTCCCCGATGACCATGTCAACACTATCCTGAAGCATGTGTGTGGTACTCCGATCATCAACAAGAACATTGGGAGCGCAATGCTAACAGTTCTTTATCAATTATCCAAACACCGTTGTATGGGTAAACCTCATAAATTCCTTGCCCCTTTGTCTAAACGACTTAATACTTGGAGCCCTATCATGCTCTGCCTTTCCTTGGGAAAGTTATACTCTAACACTTGGGTATAAACATCTTTCCTTTCCATTGGTCTGGTTATCTTAATAATCACATTTCCTTTCCATTGTTTTGTTTCACCTTTCTTGTCATCTAACTTGTGTGAGCAGAGATAAATCCCTGCTTAAGTAAGCACCTCGGTGTACAACTCTGTCAGTAAGACCCTGTTTTCTGACAGAAAGACTGTAAGGGAACCCCCTACAGTATAATTGGTGCAACAAACCAAAATTGCAAGTACCATGCCTTGAACCTGGGTGGGTGGAAAGGCATCAGCCCCTTCCCACCACTAGGCTATGCCTTAGTCTGCTCAGTAAGACCCTGTTACTATTGTTGATGACATTCCGGTAACCACCGATGGACGAGAACTTTGCCTATTGGTCCGTCTCGTATTACGAGAAGGAAAATGGTTCTCTTTGTCCCTCGCCCTTGGTACCAATGTTGTTGCCAACATAATTGGCAGGCTATCCTCTGACCTGCCTTGCTATCATGGTCGTGCAAAATTTTAGCGCCTTCCTGCTTTTAACCCACATGGTGGGCCAATAAACCACAGTTCCAAACGATCGAAACCTGACTCTCCTGTATATCTTTGATTCAAAAATATTCTTGCATTTGGCTTCGTATCATGTCACGAGCCACCCCTCGAGGGATGATCTATTCCTGATGCTCTGAACCCCTTCTCACACTCTGTTCAGGTATCGATCGTCTGTCCATCCGCCTGAAACTTCTTATTGTACCTTCATATTTTGCTCTCGACGTTATTCTTAAATTTCAACTCGAGAGATACTTCTGTCACATTACCTGCATTGTTCACCAGAAAATTAAACCTATAAGGGTCAGTCCTCCCGAAGTTACTCTTTTCTTCCCCACTTAAATCTCAAGACGAGATTTCTTGTAGTGGAGGAGATTTGTAACACCCTCAGTGTCATGCTACAGCAATCCCCTGTTAATGGTGCCAGGTCACCATGCTTACTGAGCTAATTATCACTTGATGAAAAACCAAAGTCAAATTCAAATTCAAATTATGAGGGAAATTCAAAATTTCTCAAACATGAAAAAAAAATGTTCATCATGTGCCAAATATTCCACAACTAATATTGGTGGTGAACCAACATTTTTGCAAAGGGTTTAAGTGGCCTAAACTACTTAAAACAGTGACCTAAGCAATAAATTAAATGCCCTTTTTAATTTATAAAATTGGCAACTATTCCAAAAGCCTCCCAACCTTTTTGAGGCAGTGCACTTTAATTCTTTGAAATTGTTTTGGCTAGTGGCATAATTTTGCAAAGTCATTATTGGTTAAAAGGAAAAGGCAAAAGCTGCTAGAAAAAGAAAAGGAAAGAAGAAGGGGTGTGTCGGTGTCAAAACCGGCGGATCTCGGGTAGGGGGTCCCGAACTGTCCGTCTAGGCGGATGGTAACAGGAGACGAGGGACACAATGTTTTACCCAGGTTCGGGCCCTCTCGATGGAGGTAAAACCCTACGTCTTGCTTGATTAATATTGATGATATGGGTAGTATAAGAGTGGATCTACCACAAGATCAAGGAGGCTAAACCCTAGAAGCTAGCCTATGGTATGATTGTTGTAATGGAGGTTATGTCCTACGGACTAAAGCCCTCCGGTTTATATAGACACCGGAGAGGGCTAGGGTTACACAGAGTCGGTTACAATGGTAGGAGATCTACATATCCGTATCGCCAAGCTTGCCTTCCACGCCAAGGAAAGTCCCATCCGGACACGGGACGGAGTCTTCAATCTTGTATCTTCGTAGTCTTGGAGTCCGGCAAACGATGATAGTCCGGCTGTCCAAACACCCCCTAGTCCAGGACTCCCTCAGTAGCCCCTAAACCTGGCTTCAATGACGATGAGTCCGGCGCGCATAATGTTCGGCATTGCAAGGCGGGTTCCTCCCTTAAATAATCCAGAGAAGATCATGAACACCAGGATAGTGTCCGGCTCTGCAAAATAAATTCCACATTCCACCATAGAGAGAATAAAATGTGCACAAGTTCAATCTGCTGACGTATTTTGCGGCATGACGTCACATCACTATCAAGCCTTTACTTGAATCGTTTTTTATTATACCGCCTCAGTGCGTTTAGCGAAGCGGTTTCCTTGGCACGTCTTGTCAAAGCAGAGATCGTGTTCCCCTTATTCTGGGATTCTCATCAATACGGACGTGGGTAACCCAACTGCGCCATTGATGGTGGCGCTTGGGAGATAAGCGAGTTTTACTGGGCTAGTGGGGACGCATAGTCTTCGTCCGCCTATATATAAGGGATAAGGATTCACCTTTTCACCTACGCCCTCTTCCTCCTTTGCTTATCCATCTCCGCACACTCAAGCTCCAGCGCCCAAGTTCGCGCATCTCATCTCGACCTTCTCCGACCATGTCCGGAGCGGGAGGTAAATGGTTGGCCTCCACCGTCAAGGAGGAGCACATCACAAAGCTGCGCAGCGCCGGATACCTTTCCGGCGATGTCGCGCACCGGCTGCCCGACGAGGGGCAGCTCATCCCCACCCCCAGGCCCCATGAGAGGGTCGTTTTCCTTCCCCACTTCCTCCGCGGACTGGGCTTTCCACTTCACCCCTTTGTCCGGGGGCTCATGTTCTACTACGGCCTGGATTTCCATGATCTGGCGCCGAACTTCATCCTCAACATCTCGGCGTTTATCGTCGTGTGCGAGGCCTTCCTCTGCATCCAGCCCCACTTCGGCTTGTGGCTCAAGACCTTCAATGTCAAGCCGAAGGTAGTGAAGGGCACTCAAGCGGAGTGCGGAGGCTCCATGTTGGGCAAGATGCCCAACGTCCTTTGGTTCGAAGGGGCCTTCGTGGAATCCGTCAAGGGGTGGCAGTCGGGGTGGTTCTATATCACCGAGCCGCGCGACCCTACATGGGCGGCGGCCCCCGAGTTTAGATCTGGAATCCCTACGCAGCTCACCTCCTGGAAAGAGAAGGGCTTGCTGTGGGGTAATTCGAAGGAGCTGACGGGACTCCAAGCCTGTATCGAGAAGCTGGTGAGTAAAAAGCTCAGGCTGGTTAACGTGGTCCAAGTCATGCTCGTCCGCCGGATTCTCCCATGCCAAGAACGGGCATTCAATCTGTGGGAGTTCAATCCGGAACAGCACCAGGTGTGGAGCGGGCTCTTCGACACGACGTACGAAGGCGCCTGGAGGGTGCTGTTTAAGGGCGCCGAAGCCCCCGCATCCGCGACGGAAGATCGCGGGTTTCACTTGCAGCGTCCAGCTGACGAGGTAAGTGATTCTACCCCTTTACGGGACACTTGTTGTTAATAGTTCGACCCTAAGCGGGTTTTAATCTCCCTTTTCCTTTGACAGGAATGGATGAAGAAGGCCGAGTAGCTCATCTGCCCGGCTCCCATGCCAGAAGACCCAGTGGATGCCCGTCTAGCGGGGTTGCTGGCTCCGGCACCGCATGTGGTGCCGGAGAAGAAGGCCAAGAAGGTGGCCACGGGCACTCGAAGGAGTTCCCGTTTTCAGGTCTCCGACGACTCCGAGGCGGACTCCTCCCCCGAAGATGAGGAGGAGGAAGAAGACTCTCTCCCAGAGGAGGGAGAGAGGAAGAGGAAGGCTTCCCCAACAGGGGAGGCTGAAGGGTCCAAGAGGGGAAGAACTATTCCCCCGGACAGCTCCGCCAACACCAACGTTGGCGGTGAAGAGTGGCCCTCAAGGGCCAGGCCTCAGGCGAGATCGTAAGTATCCAGATCCCTGAATGATCTGTAATTTCTTTTTTGTCACATAGTGTCCTTCTAATGCCGCATACTTCCTGCAGTCCGGCCGATGATGATCTCCCCGCTACATCGAGCGGGTCGTTGGCTCCGTCGGATGTGGATTCCATCCCGACTGCCTCCACCCCTCGTGCCGATGAGGACGCCGGGGTGGGATCCCAGAACGGGACCCATCAGGAGGAGGCTCCGGAGGTGCCGCAAGGCAGCCTCCCGGACTTTGCGCCGGACTCTACGCCGGAACCTGCAGTGGTTCCAGAGTCCGGCAGGCGGTCCCTTCGCAAGAAGGGCAAGACCGTGACACTGGCGGCCCCCATCCAACCGGAGGCGCCGGACAACTTGTTGGAGGCGCTCAAAGGCGCTTCCATCGAGGAAGAACACCGCACTATCATGAGTGCGGTAATTCAGAAGGTTCAGCTCGCTAAGAGCAGGCTGACCGAAGCCTGCAGCTGCATTCTAACAGGCTTTGAGGTAAGAAGTTAAAATTATGTAATGTAATACCGCATAGACAGTAGCCCCTGATGCTCAGTTCGGTGTTCGGAAAGAAAAGCCGGACTAAGGATCTAAAAAGATATACACAGGGTTGCTAAAAAATATGTCAATATGGGTTTGCAGGCTGCGTTGCTGACCTCTGCCGCACTGACTGCGGAGGTCGGTGCGTTGAAGCAGGATCTCGAGCGGTCCGAGCAAGAGCTCGGCCGTGCCAAAAAGCAGCTCGAGGACAAAGAAGGTGAGTAACACCACTTTGAAAATTTACCTTACAGAAAAGGATTTAGGTTGCAATAAAAATGACAAGGATAACGTGGGTACTGCAGGGGCCACTAATGAGATGGCAACCCTGAAGGAGTCTGTGTCCGCGGCCGAACGCAATGCGGCCGCGAAATGGGCAGAGCGAGAGAAACAGGAGGCGCGGGTGGCGGAAGTGCGGCAACAGCTCTAGGCTCTCATGGAGAAGCATGAGAGTTTGGAGCACGACTTAAAGACTCAAGAGTCCAAGCTCGCCTCGGCTCTCGAAAGTGCCAAGTCCGCCAAGGCCGAGGCCCGTAAGGCCCTTCAGGAGGTTGAAGATGTGAAGAAGATAGCGGCGGGTAAGGCATTTTTCATGCAAAGCAAGCATGTTAATGTAAACTACCTGACACTTACCCGAATTCGGAGCTCTCCAGGGGCGTTTGCAGATCTGTCGTGCAGTGTATCCGATGCCGCCGCATTCTACCGTGGCGAGGAGGGGAGCTCAACGGAGAAGGTCTTCTGGTCTCAGTACGCTGAGGCCGGCCATCCGGTGCCCCCTAGCGACCAGCTGAAGCAGCTGGTCGAGCTCCACAAGGCGGTTGAGGAGGCCATGAAGGGCCTCATAGTCCGGCTGTGGCCTGGACAAGCCATGCCTGGGAGCTACTTCGGCCTCGTGCAGCGGCTGGTGGATGCGCGCCCCTGTGTGGAGGTCATCAAGCGCTCCGCCTGTATTGAAGGTGCTCGTCGGGCCCTTTCCCGCGCAAAGGTGCACTGGGGCAGGCTGGATGCGGAGAGGCTTCTTACTGACCCGCCGCCAGTGGGCAAGGAGTATCGTACGCCCGAAATGTACTATAAGACTGTCCTGAAGGGTGCCCGCAATATTGCAGATGAGTGCCCCAGAGATGTAATTCTTGAGTAAACTCGCTATGTATTATCCTGTGCGCTGAAGACTTTGTTCATATGCGCTACGCAACGCTTGTTTAATTTAAAATATTACCTTCTGTGCGGCCGTTTATAAAATCTGAGAGATGGCAAGTTGTTTGCTTCAGCCCCCAAGCCACGAGTGCTGGGGTGTTCGGGATAAACTTGAGCACTCTTGTTCCCATTTTTGGGTCCATCTAGGGAGGCGCTCAACACAACGAACAAGGCAGCCGGACTTATAATGCTTGAACACTCTCAGTTAGCCATAGAATTCTATAATTTTAAATTTCAGTGAAGCCCCTAGTATTCGGAAGACCAAATTCGGGGCGCTATCCACGCCTTCGTCGGACATTATCCGGTACTTCGCTCGAAGCGGCATAAGTCTTTAGGGACCCGAAAAGACCTCTCGAACAGCGACCAGTCTCTCGCCTTATCATGCCAGTCAGTTTTAGCTTTCTCCACTGAGGCGCTCGCCCAGCTCAATCGGTGCGCAATCGCAGTGGTTCTCCCAGTGCCACCTTAGCCGACAGAACGGAACGTAAGGCACCAAAACGTGGGAGCCGGGCAAACCCAACTATTGACCCAAGACATGATTCGGAGCTGATTCATATAATGTTATAAGTTCAGGGTGCCGCACTTGTGAAAGTGTTCGGACTTATCACACCATAATGCGGGGAACATAAGCCCCTGGTGTATTCGGTCGTACCAAAATATACGGGTGCACGATGTCATTAGTGAACATATATGTAAAGTAATGCAATAACAGGCAAAAAGTGCTGCATTGTTTATTCAAGGGATTCTGCTATGAGTGCACAATGATACAAATAGTGCGGTAAGCAAGGGATTGGACTAATTAAACATGTCCCCCTCCAGGGGTGGGCTGCGGACTGGTGTGTATAATCAAATTTAATGCTCGTAATGGAGACCACCTGAGTGTTCGTCGTAGCCTTCTTCCCTTCCTGGCTGTTGCATCGTGAGTTCGGCGGGTTCACCGCCGGACAGGGCCTCTGGTGAACAGAGTCCTGTGTATATAAAGAAGAAAAATGATAAAAAAGAGCGACACACTTAGGAGCCCCCGGTGTGGTCGAGCCGCACTCTGGCTCTGTTGTGGTCGTGCCCCTCCCCCTAGGCCCATGGTATCTCCAGAGGGTAATGATGTACGCGGAGGGTTGGTCTTGCAATTATGCGAGGGCTGGGGTTGGGGCCGCATTGCTACACGTGCTCGGAACGTGCCAGGTGGTCTTGGTTGATGTTTCTCCGGGCCTGTTTGGCCCTGTCCGGCCGTTTAACGGCCAGACTCGAAAATTGCCTTAGAAGGCTGCTTTGTACTTCTATCGCGAGAGCCGCTGTATGTTCCTCCGTTCGGAGGGAGCGTTCCGTATTTCCGTTGACCGTGATGACTCCACGAGGACCTGGCATCTTGAGCTTGAGGTATGCGTAATGCGGCACCGCGTTGAACTTTGCAAACGCGGTTCGTCCGAGCAGAGCGTGATAGCCGCTGCGGAATGGGACTATGTCGAAGATTAACTCCTCGCTCCGGAAATTGTCCGGGGATCCGAAGACCACTTCCAGTGTGACTGAGCCTGTACAATTGGCCTCAACACCTGGTATGATGCCTTTGAAGGTCGTCTTTGTAGGTTCAATCCTTGAGGGGTCTATGCCCATCTTGCGCACTGTATCCTAATAAAGCAGGTTCAGGCTACTTCCGCCGTCCATCAGGACTCTCGTGAGGTGAAATCCATCGACGATTGGGTCTAAAACCAATGCGGCGAATCCGCCATGGCGGATACTGGTCGAATGGTCTCTTTGGTCGAAAGTGATCGGGCAAGAGGACCATGGATTGAACTTCGGGGCGACTGGATCCATCGCATATACGTCCCTTAGTGCACGCTTCCGCTCCCTCTTGGGTATATGGGTTGCGTATATCATATTCACCGTCCGCACTTGTGGGGGGAAACCCTTCTGTCCTCTATTGTTCGGCGGTCGGGTCTTTTCCTCGTCGTCGCCGTGCAGCGCCTTGTCATTGTTTTCGGCAATTAACTTGCCTGCCTGCTTGAATACCCAACAATCTCTGTTGGTGTGATTAGCTGGCTTTTCAGGGGTGCCATGTATCTGGCATAAGCGGTCGAGTATTCGGTCCAAATTGGACGGACCCGGAGTGGTTCTTTTGAATGGCTTCTTCCGTTGACCGGGTTTAGAGCCTCGGAATTCGGCGTTGACCATCGTATCCTCCTTGTAGTCGCCGTTAATGCGGCGTTTATTTTTGCTTCGACACGACCTGCCATTGTGGTCCTTGGTATCCGGACTGCCAGAATTTTTACTGAGGTTGTTGCTGCGAGCTAGCCAGCTGTCCTCTCCCGCACAGAAGCGGGTCATTAGAGATGTGAGGGCTGCCATGGATTTCGGCTTTTCCTGTCCTAGGTGCCGGTCTAGCCACTCGTCGCAGATGTTATGTTTGAAGGCTGCGAGGGCCTCTGCATCCGGACAGTCGACGATTTGATTTTTCTTTATTAAGAATCGTGTCCAGAACTGTCTGGCCGATTCGTCTGGCTGCTGAATTATGTGGCTTAGGTCATCGGCGTCTAGTGGTCGCACATATGTGCCCTGGAAGTTGTCGAGGAATGCGGCTTCCAGGTCTTCCCAACACCCAATTGACTCTGCGGGCAAGCTGTTAAGCCAATGCCGAGCTGGTCCTTTAAGCTTGAGTGGGAGATACTTGATGGCATGGAGATCGTCGCCGCGGGCCATATGGATGTGAAGGAGATAATCTTTGATCCAAACCGCGGGGTTTGTTGTGCCATCATAGGATTCAATGTTTACGGGTTTAAACCCTTCAGGGATTTGATGATCCATTACTTCGTCAGTGAAGCATAGCGGGTGTGCGGCGCCTCTGTATTGAGCAATATCACGACGTAGCTCGAGTGAGAGTTGTCTGCTGTGTTCGGCCCGGCCGGAGTTGTTGTATCCGGCGCGACGGTATTCGTCGTGGGTCGTGGGGCCCCCACGTGATCCATAGATGGATCTGGATTGCCTTGCTTTGTCCTCCAATATATCTCGCAAGTCCGGCGCGTTCCCTCTTGGCTTCATACTTTTGGAGCGATGCCGGGGTACGGTCTTGGTGGAGGGCCTAGATGCCTCTCTGTCGCGACCACGGGGTGGTCGGTCGGCCGTATTGTGCGCTGGTGATGAAGGTATGTATGTTTCCTCCTCTAATCGGGGGAGCAACTTGCGTTTTGGGTAGCTTTTGGAGGGGCGTTCGAGTTCGTACTCTTCGGCCGCGAGGACCTCGGTCCATCGATCGGCAAGCAGGTCTTGATCATCTTGAAGCTGCTGCTGCTTTTTGTTTAGGCTATTTGCCGTGGCGATAAGCCTGCGTTTAAAACGCTCTTGTTCGACGGGATCCTCGGGCACGACGAATTCGTCGTCATTGAGGCTTGCCTCGTCTTCGGAGGGAGGTATGTAATTATCATCCTCGACCTCTTCATCTGTCGCTCTCTCGTGAGGGCTTGCTTCTGCATCCTCCTGCGCTGAATCTTGCTGGAGGGGATTGTCTTTGGCACTTTCTAGGGTATTATTATCTCATGTGCTGGAATCTCCATTCTTGCTGTGGCGGGATTTAGAGCGGCGCCGCTGACGTTGGTGCTTGGGCTGTTTCTTTAAGGAATCTGCCTCCGCTGTTTCTTCGCCGTCCCCATCTTTTGGGGTGTCCACTATGTATATGTCATATGACGAGGTGGTCTTCCAGTGCCCTGTAGGCGCTGGTTCTTGTTCGTCTCCTGCATCGTCGTCCATACCGTCGATGTCTTCGGAGTCATAGTCTAGCATGTCGGTTCGATCGTCGACAGTGGCTACAAAGTGGGAGGTGGGTGGGCTTTGAATTTCTTCGTCGTCCGCTTCCCAACCATCCTGGCCGTAATCCGGCCAGGGCTCTCCGGATAGCGAGAGATGCTTTAGCGAATTTAGGATGTCACCAAAGGGCGAGTGCTGAAAGATGTCCGCAGCAGTGAACTCCATGATCGGCGCCCAATCGGATTCGATTGGCAGGGGCGCAGGAGGTTCGGAGTCCGGCAGGGAGTCCGGCACCTCGGAGTCACGAGCTTTATAGGGGACAAGGTCAGTGTTCGGCTCCATCGCTGTGGAAGTTGCAGCCCCTGAGGCGGTGTCCAGCCACAGGTCCTCGATCTGGGTGATCGGCTCCGGACTAAGGGCCGGAGCGGATTCGTGTGCGGCCACCAAGGCACTGTCCGGCGGCAGAGCTAGATCATGCCCATCGTGACAGTGCGGCACGCTCGGCTGTGGCTCGAGCCCGTCGAAGATCAAGTCCCCGCGGTTGTCGGCCATGAAGTTTAGGCTTCCGAACCTGACCTGACGGCCAGGGACGTAGCTTTCGATCTGCTCCAGATGGCCAAGTGAATTAGCCCGCAGTGCGAAGCCGCTGAATATGAAGATCTGTCCGGGGAGAAAAGTCTCACCCTGGACGGCGTTGTTGTTAATTGAAGAAGCCATCGAGCCTATCGGTGACGACACAGAGGAACTCTCAATGAAAGCACCAATGTCGGTGTCAAAACCGGCGGATCTCGGGTAGGGGGTCCCGAACTGTGCGTCTAGGCGGATGGTAACAGGAGACGAGGGACACAATGTTTTACCCAGGTTTGGGCCCTCTCGATGGAGGTAAAACCCTACGTCCTGCTTGATTAATATTGATGATATGGGTAGTACAAGAGTGGATCTACCACGAGATCAAGGAGGCTAAACCCTAGAAGCTAGCCTATGGTATGATTGTTGTAATGGAGGTTATGTCCTACGGACTAAAGCCCTCCGGTTTATATAGACACCGGAGAGGGCTAGGGTTACACAGAGTTGGTTACAATGGTAGGAGATCTACATATCCGTATCGCCAAGCTTGCCTTCCACGCCAAGTAAAGTCCCATCCGGACACGGGACGGAGTCTTCAATCTGGTATCTTCGTAGTCTTGGAGTCCGGCGGACGATGATAGTCCGGCTGTCCGGACACCCCCTAGTCCAGGACTCCCTCAGGGTGGGAGAGCCCCTGGCCTCCCCTTGGGCTTCGACCCATCCCAGCAGGCTGGCCCACCTCACCCAGCCTGGCCGGCCCAGCTCCCCGAAGCGCGCCTCCCTTCTGTTCCTCCGACCTCACCTCCGCCTCTCCCACTCCCCTTCAGATCTCCCTCGAGCACTCCCCACTCTCTGACCCAAGCGCGCTCGCCGCAGTCACCGCGTCGATCCCGCGGTCACCGTCGTCGTCCCACGTCGCCAACATGCCGTAGGCGTCCGCCGTCGTCCTCCACGTCGAACGGTGACCACCGTTGGAGCCGGAAGGCTCCGCAGTGCCGGATTCACCCCATCTTCCTCCTCGGGACGCCCAAGCTCGCCGCCGTCAATTCGCTCCCCCGAGCCTCCCCCGAGCCCACGTTTGCACACCTACAGGCGCCCAGTGAGCTCCGCCTCCCTCTCCCTCTCTCCCCGTGCTCTTCCCCGCGCCATAGCTAGCTGTCGCTGCCTCCGTGCCCAGCTCGCCGCTGACGAGATCGTGGCCGTCTTTGTGGTCGACGTCGCCGCCGCCTGAGGCCACCGTCGAACTCCTGGAGCTCCTAGGAGCCCAACGAGCCTGAGCACGTGCCTCCCCGTGCTTCCTAGCATAGCTTCTGTCGAGGTCCCGTATGCGCGGCCGCCATAGCTCGTCGTCGGCGCAGTTCCGGTCGCCCTCGCGTCCAACCGACCACACCACGCGACGCGGTTTCATCTCCGCGTTCGAAAGCGACCGGCCGCTTTCGTTTTGGTGGCCTGTGGGCGAATTCCGCACGTCGCCGCCGTCTCCTGTGGTCGCCAGCGTTGCTCCGGCCGCCGTGCTGACCTGGCGCCGACGTGGCCCTATGGGGGCCACACCAGTGAGGCTGCCAGGGGGCCCCAGCGTCCCAGTTGACCATGTTGACTCTGGTCAACGCAGTTACTGCACATGACATGTGGGCCTTGTCTGTTACTTAGGCTAACTAAACGTTTTTATAAATAAAATTAAATTGTTAGACAAATTAGTCACTAACATGTGGGGCCCAACTGCAAATTAACCCCCCTGTTCTTTTAAAATAACCCATGGTTAGCCCTCTCTCTATGACATGTGGGACCGAATGGTCAGTTTGACCAGTTAGCGGGTCTGTTGACCTGCTGATGTCATGCTGACACTCTGTTGTCGTCATAATTCCTTTTCTGTTAATTTAAATAATTTCTGAAAATGGTTTAATCTTTAGAAATTCATAGGAATTAAACCATAGCACGGATGAAAATATTTTCTATATGAAAGTTGCTCAGAAAAATCGAACGAATCCGAATACGCGGTCTGTTCATCTGTCACATGCCCCTAGCATGCTGAACATGGGACACTCCCCCACCGGTCATCTGTCTGACACAGGTTCGGAACCGGGAAAACATTCCCGGTTGATTCCCCCCTTCACCTTTATTGTGTAGCCATACGTTAGGTCACTCCCGGCACAGCATATTGCCACGTTCTACTTTGTGATGCTATGTTTGCTTTATATTTACTGTTTCTTCCCCCTCTTCTCTCCGGTAGACCCAAGACTGATGCTGCCACTATGATCGACTACATCGATGATGACCCCTCCTTGCCAGAGCAACCAGGCAAGCCCCTCCCCCCCTTTGGTCATCCCGATATCGCCCATTCCATTCTCTCATGCTTGCATTAGATTTTGCTACTGTTATTGATTGCTCCTATTCTGATGCATAGCCTATTTTTGTATCTGCTGTTGTACCTTACCTGCTTATCCTATACTGCTTAGTATAGGTTGGTTAGAGATCCATCAGTGACCCCCACCTTGCCCTTGTTGCCCCTGCTTCATCACCGAAGACTCGATCAACGGGATCAAAGACCAGGCCCCGGCACCGCATATCACTTCCCCTTAGTTGCTCGACCTACTGGGTTTCTATCGAGTGCCGAGGGTGAGACCTCTACAGCACTTCTGATGTTAACCCTGTAGTGTAGCTATTCGGTCGTGGTCATCGAGGGTGATTCCGCCTTAACCACTTCTGATACGACTCTGTCGTGCAGCCCCTCAAGTGTGAACCTCGGGGATGATTCCTCTTACCTTCACCTTGATGATTACATCGAGTGGAATTCATCGGGGGTGATTCCTCGGGTTTTCCCCTTGATGTTTAGACACACAGTTACTATGATTGATATGACTTTACACTATACCATGTTACTAAAGACGGGTCGACCCTGAGGGGTACCCGCGCGAGCTTAATTGCGAGTGATGTGGAGTCGGGTTGACCTGGAGGGTGCCCCCGAGATAATTACGAGCCGTGGTTGGGCATTCCTAGCCCTTGCCGCAAGTCCTGAGACGGGGCAACCGGGTCACATCTTTTGTGAGTCTCTGCTTGTTACCACGCGTTCCTAATCCACTACGATTTGGATATTTGATCCGAGGGGCCTCTGGCCTGATAGCACTAACCATCACGTGGGCATAGTATGGGCGTTCTGCGTCATATACATCAGCCAAAGCTTAATAGACACCAGTGACTAAGCGGCGCGCGCCGGGTTGGACTGGTAAGCTCTTGCCTTTTTAGGGAGGTAGCTAGGTCTGCTCACCGGCCACCCACGCAACGTGCAGGAGTTCTCGAGGCGATGGCCCATGACCCCTGGGGGCATAGGTTTAGTCCGGCGTGCTGGCCTCTCTATTAAGCCTAGGTCAGGTTGCGGCGTATTGTTTGGCCGAGGCTGGGCATGACCCAGGAAAGTGTGTCCGGTCGGAGTTAATCGAGCGTGGTGGGTAAGTTGGTGCACCCCTGCAGGGAAGAAAACATCTATCGGTAGCCTGCACTTGGAGTTGTATCCCGATTGATACAACTAGAACTGGATACTTGTGATGAGAACTGGATGGTGATGAGAAATGGATTGTGATGATAACTTGATAGTATGGCTCTGGGATGCCTGTCGCGCAGGGAGTCGAGAAAGGATCTCTGGCCGAGGTTGATAACACTTCTACTACTTTACTTTATGCTATTCTACTCCCTCCGGTTGCTGCAAGATGGTGGTTTCCAGAAGATGCTAGTCTTCGATAGGACTAGGCCTTCTCTCTATTCTGGCATTTCCGCGGCCCAGTCCACATATACAGCCTTCCTTTGATAATGTTGCATATGTAGTGTAGATCCTTGCTTGCGAGTACTTTGGATGAGTACTCACGGTTGCTTTGTTTCCCCTTTTCCCCCTTCTTTCTTCTTTCTGGTTGTCGCAACCAGATGGTGGAGCCCAGGATCCAGATGACACCACCGATGACTACTACTACCCCGAGGGTGCCTACTACTACGTGGAGGCCGCCGCCGACCAGGAGTAGTTAGGAGGCTCCCAGGCAGGAGGCCTTGCCTTTTCGATCGTTGCTGCTTTTGTGCTAGCCTTCTTAAGGCAAACTTGTCTAACTCATGTCTGTACTCAGATATTGTTGCTTCCGCTGACTCTTGTGTATTCGAGCCCTCGAGGCCCCTGGCTTGTAATATAAAGCTTGTATTATTTTAATTTGTGTCTAGAGTTCTGTTG
Source organism: Triticum timopheevii (assembly GCA_963921465.1). Lineage (NCBI taxonomy): Eukaryota > Viridiplantae > Streptophyta > Magnoliopsida > Poales > Poaceae > Triticum > Triticum timopheevii. The sequence continues at coordinate 74,375,377 of OY997266.1, read as the reverse complement.
TGATATCTTCCCGTGTGTCCTTGATCTTGATCGTACACATTTGCGTGCATTATTAGTGTACGATTGAATCGGGGCGTCACAATAACCAAGCAACCAAGCTTGGGGATGCCCCGGAAGGCATCCCCTCTTTCTTCTAACGACCATCGGTAATTTTACTTGGAGCTATGTTTTTATTCGTCACATATCATGAGTTTTTCTTGGAGCGTCTTGTATTATATGAGTCTTTGTTTGTTTTGCTTTTTAGTTTGTCACAAGTATCCTTGCTGGACACACCTATTTGATAGAACCAAAATTATGCTATGATTTATTGGAATTGCTCTATATGCTTCACTTAAATTTTTTGAGCTATGGAATTACTCTCATGCTTCACTTAGATTTATTCAAGAGTTAGTAATTTTGAAGAAATTCTCTCATGATTCACTTATATTATTTTGAGAGATGAAAATCTTTATGCTCATGTTCTTTAAATTTATTTGAGCTTGTCAAAAGCAATGGCAATATATGAAACTAGTCCCAAAGTGATAGATATTCAAGAGGGATATAATAAAAGCTTTCATGAAGATCACTGGACAAAATAAACTTGATTCTTTGTAATAGTTTTGAGATATGATGATAGTAATATGTGAGTCATGTTGGTGAGTAATTATGCTTTAGTAAGAATATTGGTATTAAGGTTTGTGATTCCTTATGCAAGCACGAAAGTCAATAGTTATGCAATGAAATTACATCCTACTTGTGGGGAATTATTCGGTGTTAGTTATGCTTAATGCTCGTTTATGAGAATTTTTGTTTCTTGGTTGGTTGCTTCTCAGTCTTTTTGCTAGCCTCCACTTGTACTAAGTAGAAATACTACTTGTGCATCCAAAATCCTTGAACCCAGTTTTGCCATATGAGTCCATCATACCTACCTATATGCGGTATTTACGTGCAGTTCTAAGCAAATTTGTATGTGCCAACTCTATTTTTCAAAATAATTTCCTTTTTGTGTGCCCATACCACTCATGAAGTGGCAGGGGGTGGCCAATATTTTTCCATGCTATATGTGTTATTCTCAAGATGAGTGTTTATTCACTTGTCATTGCACGAGAGTATGGCGGTAATACGGATGCCCAGTCCCAAAATAGAAAAAAATTACTTTATGTTGTCAAATAATAAATTCCTTGGAAAGTTTTGGTATGGACGGTACCCGTGGATACGGCTAGCCATGGAGTGTGAAAGAATGGTCGAAAAAGGAATAAACTTTATTTTCTGTTTGGGAACCGCCTATGATATATCTAGCACGGAAAGTATTGGGACTACTTGGTCGTTTTCGTTGACAGGAAAAGCATGCCTCTCAAAATGCTTTTATCTCTCATTTTTGCTTTGAGCTCTGGCACCTCTACAAATCCCTACTTCCCTCTGCGAAGGGCCTATCTATTTACTTTATGCAATTTTTATTTTTATTTGAGTCTCCATCTTCTCTTATAAAGCACCAACTAAGGGACACTATGATCGTACTTGAGCATTGGATGTAACTAATACTCGAGTGTGCTTCGTGAATGGATCAATAATTGAGCATGATGGGCTAGGGATAACTTTCTTTAGTGTTGATATTTTGAAAGACATGGTTGTTTGTTGATATGCTTGAGTATTGAAGTCTTCATGTCAATTATAGACTATTGCTTTGAACCATCTAAAAGTCCAAATGTCCATGGTAAAAAGAAAATGAATATGTGATGAACATGTTAGGCATCATTCCACATCAAAAATTCTATTTTTTATCATTTACCTACTCGAAGACGAGCGGGAATTAAGCTTGGGGATGCTGATACGTCTCCAACGTATCTATAATTTTTTATTGTTCCATGTTGTTATATTATCATTCTTGGATGTTTTACAATCATTTTATAGAAACTTTATAACATTTTTTTGGACTAACCTATTGACATAGTGCCCAGTGTCAGTTCTAGTTTTTTTGCTTTTTTTACTTCATAGAATATCAGTACCAAAAAGAGTCCAAATGCCACAAAACTTTTTGGAGATTTTGTTTTGGACCAGAAGACACCTTGGGGGCCAAGAAAGCACCAGAGGGGAGGCCCTTGGGGGGCATAATCCACTAGGGCGCGCCCAGGGGTTCCCCACGTAGACCCCCTGCACCGCCTCTTTGCCCTATAAATTCCCAAATATTCCAGAAACCCTAGAGGAGACGTGAAACACAATTCCAGCCGCCACGAGTTCCAGAACCACGAGATCCAATCTACACCATCACGGAGGGGTTCATCATCCTCATTGGTGCCTCTCCAATGATGCATGAGTAGTCCATCATAGACCTACTAGTCCATAGAAAGTATCTAGATGGCTTTCTCTCTCTCTCTCTTTTGATTCTCAATACAATGGTCTCTTGGAGATCTATTTGATGTAATGACTTTTTGCAGTGTGTTTGTTGGGATCCGATGAAGTTTGAGTTTATGATCAGATCTATATCCATGAAAGTTATTTGAGTTTTCTTGATCTCTTATATGCATGATTACTTATAGCCTTGTATTTCTTTTTTGAATCTTTGGTTTAGTTAGGCCGATTTGATTTTTCTTGCCATGGGAAGAGGTGCTTCGTGATGGGTTCAATCTTGCAGTGTTCTTTCCTAGTGACGGAAGGGGCAGCAAGGCATGCATGTATCATTGCTATTAAGGATAAGAATATGGGGTCTATTCCTACATGAATAGATCTTGTCTACATCATGTCACTGTTCTTATTGCATTACTCAGTTTCTCCATGAACTTAATACACTAGATGCATGTTGGATAGCGGTCGATGTGTGGAGTAATAGTAGTAGATGCAGAATCATTTCGGTCTACTAATCTTGGATGTCATGCCTATATAATGATCATTGCGTGGATATCGTCATAATTATTTGATCTTTTATCAATTGCCCAACAGTAATTTGTTTACCCACCGTATGCTATTTTCTCGAGAGAAGCCACTAGTGAAATCTACGGCCCCCGGGTCTATCTTTTATCATATTGCTTTCTGATCTATTTTTATTCACTTTTCTTTTCAGATCTAATATTCCAAAAACCCAAAAATACCTTGCTGCACTTTTTCTTTATTTATTTTATTTTGTATTATTGCGAGATCTATTTATCCAAAGTGATACAAACTAATCTATCTTTTGCCCGAGAAGGCATTGACAACCCCTCTTACGCGTCGAGTTGCAAGTATTTGTTCTTTGTGTGTAGGTACCGTTTACATAGCTTGGCCTGGCCTCCTACTGGATTGATATCTTGGTTTCATAACTGAGGGAAATACCTATCGTAGTTGTACTGCATCATCCCTTCCTCTTTGGGGAAATACCAACGCAGTTTCAAGCGACATCAGTCAACCATTCCTCAAAGGTTGAACTGGTCGAATTCAAAACCCAAAATCCAAAACCAGTAAGGAATCGTCTGCCATATGGCAACAAATCGCGTCATTAATAGTATAATCGTGTGCATCATGCACGGTAATCGAGGAAACACCATATATCATGGCTTCCCCGCTCGCCTCGTCTCGTCAATAACAACGGCAACAGTCCACCTCGTGTACGCCTTGTGTGAAATTCGAAGAGTCTTCGCCTCAAGACAACTCCTCTGGGCATGACCAAGTCTATGGCCCGCATTAAATGCGCTCAGTCGATTGGACACTATGATCCAGACTCAATCTAAGGCTAGTCATAGTGGGATTAACTTAGCTAGTAACATAGCATACTCCAAGAAAATTTTGCTTACATGGCAAGTAGTTAATGAGAAGTGGTAACATAATATGTTACTATAATGTAGCGGTTTCCAGGACAAGATGAGTCTACAAGCTAATAAATGAAGTCATATATGACACTACTACTATGAACTACTGTGTTACTTTGCACTATGAAGGTAGTAACTTATACTGGTGTCATATGCATGACACTAGTATAAGTTACTCCCCACTATGACCAGCCTAACACCGTGACTGGCCACGCAACCTAAAAATCACTTGAGCTAAAAGGTTGACTACATCAGGTAGTGTGAAACATAGTTGACGAACCGGGCGAGGGGTCCATTCTACCCTCCAAGTAGCTCGACAACATCTAGGCTCTGCATCGAATCAATTCAGTCAGGCAATTGCCGCCCTCGAGTAAAGATGTCGATGATTGACTCCTACATCTTCGAGATTGCTCGGCAAAGACAAGGCAAAGTATGGACTCGACATCCTCAACGGCACAGGTTGGTTCCCCAACGAAATGCCTAAGTCTGATGACTTAGTTCCGAAGATGGATATCCAAGGAACGCGCCTCCTCGGGTACAAAGCTGGCAACAAACCACTCGGATAAGGCTAGGCGTTCTTCGAGATCACTCAGAATTTATGATACCCTACTTGACAAGACACAAGGCAAGCTCCCCGCTGAATGTAGGTATCACTAAGTCTATAGTGAACTGCATGTCTCTAATCTTTTCAGGTACTTTTCGAATCCATCAAGACCTCACTTCAGGCGACTCGATGACGATCGCAGAAGGTTTCCCCATGGGAACCTTGCTAATCCGAGAAGTCGGCGCCACCCCTAAGATCTTGATGGACTCGGGACTACTGATGACAGGAACCGCCGGGTAACCCATGACAAGGATTCAGCCTAGCAGGGCCCACAACCCTAGTATTCATCGGGAGAACTACTTTGGGCTGTCATCAATAAAGCACATCCGACTAGACGTCACAAATCCCATCCACCTAAGACCCCACAACGTCTATCCGACTGACATCAAATATCCCATTCGGCTAAGACCCCGCAACGTCTGTGCGACTAGATGAAGACGTGGTCAATCAAGACGAACGTTACCCGTGGCACCATTAAGATGGCTCTTACGGCGATGTGGTAATTCCATTAGTAACTACCACCATTACGACCGTTCTTACATCATGGTTGTTAAAAACCCTTGTAACTTGACCTTCTCATCATGATACATAAGGTGATAAGGGAGCGAGACACAGATAGGTTCACATAAGAATACAAGCTAGACAAATCATCTAGAATCACTCAGCTTGCGCAAAATAGAAAACATACAAGTAGGAGTAGTAGGGTGTTAGGGCATCTCCAATGGCAACCCACAAATTTCCTCCCGCATCCATCGGCGGACAGGGGGGGCCAGTCTGCGCACACGAATGTAGGAGGCTGGCATCCAACTCTGTCCACATACATTTCAGACACTCTTTTAAGAAATCGGTTGAAATTCATGCAAACACAATGGATTTCGTATAAACTGAACGAAATTTATTGCATTTTGGGCATATTTTAACCGAAATAGCTAAAACTACATGCATGTTCGCCTGCGTGGAGCTTCATTCCCACCAACGAATACACTACATTAGTCTACGGCCGGCCGGTCCAAATCCCTTTGTCTTCCCCATGTCTGGCAGCCCACGTACAGATGGGGGTTTGAGTGGGCCAGGGCGGTCAGAAAGGACATGGCAACGGTCCGGACGCCCGCAAGCCCCCCATTTTTGTCTCCGGTGCGCGACAGCGCGATCCAAATGTATGTGGTCGGTTTGAGGGTCGCCATTGGAGATACCTTGCCTAGAACAAGGGGCGAACTGGTAAACCTTCACTTCGTGAAATCCCGTACATAAATCTTCGACATGTGTCTTGGCTCCACAAAATACCCAGATCGTAAGTATTGCCTCAAAGTCCCTGCGACGCCATGTATTCCACGGGTCCAGATGGCCAATGAAACGGTATATATTGTGTTCCCTTGGAGATTAGACGTATTTGGCTAGCTGCCTGAGATCGCTCGGGGCATGTTTGGTTGCCCACAAAATCGTAACCAGACCCAGTTAGGCCACGAAATGTGCGTTTGGTTGCAAACGCAGTGGGCTGGCTCGCATCTGCACGAAGCTTAAAGCAGCCCTTAGCCTCGCTTGCTAGAAACTGCCGATTCTAAGGGCGGCTTTAAGCTTCGTGTGGATGCGAACCAGTTCTAGCAAGCCAGGTTGAGGGCGGTGCAAGCTCACATGCGAGGGGCATGGCGAAAGCGAGTGAGGATGGAGGGAGATGGAAATCGGGCGTGGTGGCACGACGCCAAATCTAGGCTCACCCCCCTCTCACCCATTTACTCGATCACTGCTACCTCTAGGACAACCACCTCCTCTAGCCTCACCACCACCGGTGGTGGCCACTCAGATCTGTTCGGACGCGGCGACGACGAGGGCAGATCCAGTAGTAAGAGATGTTGCTGCCCTTCCATTTGGCCACCGTCTGGTCGTCCTTGACTTAGTCGTGGCCCCTCCTTCGTCGTCCTCATTTACGATGTCGGTAAGCAACATCGCCTGTTGCCTATGTTAGGTGCGTTGTTAGGCTGTTAGGCAAGGTGTAGGATTGATTTCCCCATTGCTCAACGCACCCTCGGTATGGACTAGGTTATGGACTCACAGATGCGGATGGTACTTCAGGCCGGAACACTGATAGATGTGATTTAGGCATGGGTCATGTTCATGCACAAGAGAGTTGTTCGTCGTGCTGAGAGACCTGTCATCAGATATGCTCCAATGCTTATACGGGAGCAGGAGAGGATCTCCAGTCTGAACTACATATACAACTGCAATGACACAGAGGCTCTGTGGATGCTTAGAATGAAAAGAGCATCATTTGCAAGACTTGTTCGGACCTTCAGGACCATAGGGCTGCTAGAAGATAGCATCCACACCAGTGTGGATGAGCAAGTGGCCATGTTCCTTCATATTGTTGGCCATAACAAGAGGTTCAGGGTTATCCACAACACGTTCAGGGGGTCAATGGAGACCATCTCAAGATACTTCAAGCAAGTGTTGTATGTTGTTGGGAAGCTCAAAGGAGAGATGATCAAGTCACCAACTGGCCAGACTCCTTCCAAGATGTCAGCATCCTGGATATGGGGGTATCCAGTCCTGCTTGCCTGTGGACCACCGTGTGGCTCCATCGAAGCCTGGTACGGCCCAGCCTCAGCATCAACAGCTCAAGACCCTCACGAGGGGCCAAGCCTCGTGAGGTGGATGACGCCAAGACCCCCGACGAATCGGCCTTCCCAGGCTGGCTCCCGAGGGGCGGAGAGGTCTGTGCAAGGTTTACCTCACGAGGCTCAGCTAACGTGAGCCATGACGACCAAGGCCAGGCGGGCGCCAGGTGGGTGCAGAGCGCGGGTTTCCTCTTCGGTGCAAAGGAGGCAGGCCGCAGGCGCGGAGTCCCGAGGAATCAGCCAAAGGTTTCCATTCTGGTGCAACGAGACCAAGACCGCCAGGACGGCAGGACGGAGGTCATTGACGAGCCCACTGCAACATCTTGACCAGAGGCTTTTCGCAGGCGAAGACTACTTTTGTCAGGATAAGCTATACTACTTGTCCCCTTTCAAATCCGGCTGTTGTGGGATCCCTTCCCGCCAACATTTGGGAAGAGGACCAAGGCCACTATAAATAGGACTGGCCGCCACCATAGAGAGAAAAAAGACAAGTCGAACTAGCCCACAACACACCACACCAGCTCCCTTGAGCTCAAGAACACCTCACCTCCTGAGGCATGTTCATCCATTGTACTAGTTCATCCTCTGCCCTTTGAGGCAATCCACCAAAACACTGGAGTAGGGTATTACACCGCAAGGTGGCCCGAACCAGGATAAACTGTTGTGTCTCTTTATCTCTTTGAGCTTGTCGCGCTAGGCTTAGAAGGACAGCGAGTAGGCAGGCTGGGTAGGTTGAGATCTCTGCACGCACCCTAGAGTTCAAACCTCTCAAGGGTTTGCGGATCCCTTAATCTGACATTTGGCGAGCCAGGTAGGGGTGCGTCGGAACTCTTCTACCCCGACCGCCAGATCGCGCCGCCGGCCCCGATGGCGGGTGCTCCTCCGTCGACCCAGCCAATGCGCGCTCACGAAGAAGCGCCAGGGCTGCGCTGCTTCACCCACTCTCTGCGGCAGGTGCAGTGGCCGCCCAAGTCGGAGATGCTGCCATGTTATGACGGCACGGCGGATTCGACCGCCTTTCTCCAAGCATATGAGGAGGCAGTCTGGGCGACCAGCGGAGACGACAAGGTGAAGGCCAACTGGCTCCCCATGGCCCTTGTAGGCGCACCGCACGCCTAGTTGCTCAACCTGCCGGCATCCTCTATGGCCTCCTCGGAGGAGCTGTGCGACCTCTTCCTCGCCCACTACACGGCACCGGCTCCTCCGGTCGGCGCAGCTCTCCTAGGTGGCTCGCAGGCACCATCCTTCGACTGCCACATCAAGCAGTTCTACCGGCGAGTAGGCGCCACCCAGGTGGGCTCGGGGGCTCCCCCAGGGTGGGCGGCACCCAAGGCCGACCTCACCTTCGGCCCCGAGGATCATCCTGCCGCCACGACGGGGGCAGGCGCGCTCCCTATGCTTTGCACCCCCACCGTCTGCCACGTGGAGGTCACCAGGACCCTGATCGACGGCGTAGCCGGCCTCAACGTGCTCTCCCCAGAGGCGTTCGGCCTGCTGCACGTGCCGCCCAGCCGGCTCCGCCCCTCCAAGCCTTTCTTCGGGGTAGGCGGCAGCTCCACCAGCCCCCTGTGGCAGATCCGCCTCCCTGTCACCTTCGGGACCCGCAACAACTACCACACTGAGCTCATCGACTTCGACATCGCCAGGATCGATCTGCCATACAATGCCGTTTTGGGGTACCCGGCCTTGGCCCAGTTTATGGCTGCGACCCACCCTGCGTACAACCTCATGAAGATGCCCGGCAACAATGGTGTCCTCACGATGGCGGGCGACACCAAAGGCGCACTACAGGCCCTCAAGCTCGCCTTTAGGTCAGCCGCATCTGCACTACCCGACGAGAAAGAGGGTCAGGAGGCCCCAGAAGCAGCACCGGCCAAGAAGAAGCAATTGTTCTCCCAAGACCGAGCCAAGACGAAACAAGTGTTGGTCAGTGAAGATGGGGCGGCCAGCGCCACCTTCACCATAGGGGTTGGTCTCCCTCATGACCAAGAAGAGGCATTGGTCAACTTTGCGAGCCAACAAGGATGTATTCGCTTGGGAGCCCAAACACCTGGTCGGGGTCCCAAGGGGAATAATCGAGCACCACTTGAGGGTATGTCCAAATGTCCGACCAGTGAAGCAGAAGGCCCGTCGCCATTCCACTGAGAAACATGCCTTCATCGTCCAGGAGTGGCTGGCTACAAGCTACAAGCCCCAGGGGTCATCAGAGAGGTACGATACCCGGAGTGGCTGGCGAACCCCGTCATCGTCCCCAAGAAAGGAGGGAAGGAGCGTATGTGCGTCGACTTCACCAACCTCAACAAGGCCTGCCCACAAGATCCTATCCCGCTCCCTCGCATTGACCAGATTGTGGACTCCACCGCCGAATGCGACCTGTTATGCTTCTTGGATGCCTTCTCGGGCTACCACCAGATCAAGATGGTCGTGTAGGATGTGGAGAGGACGACGTTCTTGACCGCCCTGCTACACCTGCATGCCCTTCGGGTTGCGTAATGCCGGGGTAACCTTCCAGCGGCTGATGCATATCACCCTGGGCTCGCAGCTCGGGAGGAATGCAGAGGCCTATGTTGATGATATAGTGGTGAAGTCTCGGGAGGCCGGGACCCTGATAGGAGATCTGGAGGAGAGGTTTGCCAGCCTGCGCAAGGTGGATCTTCAGCTTAATCCCGAGAAGTGTGTGTTCAGCGTTCCCTCTGGCAAGATGCTGGGCTTCCTGGTGTCACACTGAGGGACCGAGGCCAACCCGGAGAAGGTCAAGGCGATAGAGGACATGAGCCCCCCACAAACCCTGAAGGAGATGCAGAACCTGGCGGGATGCGTAACCTCACTTGGGCGCTTCATTTCCAACCTGGGGGAGTGCGCCCTCCCATTCTTCAAGCTGATGAAGAGGAAGGAGCCATTCGAGTGGACCCCGGAGGCGGACGCAGCCTTTCAAGACCTCAAGAGATATTTGACCAGCCCGCCGGTGATGGTGGCACCACGCATTCTCGAGCCCTTGGTGCTCTATCTGGCAGCCACTCCTCACTCAGCCAGCGCAGCCCTGGTGGCACTAAGGAAGGAACGCCTGTCCAATAAACCTCTGCAGGATGCACGACCATCGAGCAAGACACAGCACCCTCCGGACAACGCGTTTGGGGCCTTGACCGACCTGGTGGTCGACATAACTCCCAAGGCCACGATCGACCCCGCGGCCACCAAGGCTCCCGAGGGCGGACCTCATGAAGCCATGGAGGACCTGCGCCCTCGTGAAGAATGAGACTCCGTTGATGCCTCCCACCTCGTCGAGCATCCTGTCTACTTTGTCAGCACGGTACTGAGGGAGGCCCGGCGCGCTACCCCATGCCCTCGCGCTCCTGGTCGCCTCCATAAAACTGCGCCACTACTTTCAAGGCCACCCCATCAAGGTTGTTTTGGTGTATCCTCTGGAGAGGGTACTCCGAATCCCGAATGCCGCCGGGCGAGTTGCTGAATGGAACATCGAGCTTCAAGTCCAATCTCGAGTTCAGCACCACCAGGGTCATCAAGAGTGCGGCCCTCGCAGACTTCGTGGCCGAGTGGACCGACGCTCCCGACCATGGGGTAGGCGAGGATCGCTCCGTCCTGCCAGGAGGCAAAGAACCGGATGGATGGATCATGTACTTTGATGGGGGCATTTGCGAGACAAGGCGTGGGAGTGGGGGCTGACCTCATCTCATCTACCAAGGACAAGCTCTGCTATGCAGAGCAACTCTGCTTCCAGCAGGGCGAAAAGGTCTCCAACAACATTTCAGAATTCGAAGGCTTGCTCGCCGGACTCAGGGCCGCGGACGCACTGGGAGTGAAGCGCCTCACCATCAAGGGCGACTCTCAGCTCCTCGTCAACTTCTCCAACAAGGAGTACACGCCTAAGGACAAGCACATGGAGGCGTACCTGGAAGAGGTGTGCAAGATGGAGAAGCGGTTCATGGGCGTGGAGCTGCAGCACATGCCGCGCGGAACAAACAAGGAAGCGGACAACATCGCCAAAAGAGCCTGCCGCAGGATCCCTCGGGAGCCGGGGGTGTTTGAGGAGCGGCTCTTCAAGCCGTCTGCGACCCCCCACGCCACGACTCCAGCACCGCCTCAGGAGGACTTGCCACAGGCACCCGAGACGGGCACCCCAGCCTATGGCCACCCCTCGGGAGCCTGCCTGCTGCTTGCACTCGAGCCTCAGGAGGGGTGCTGGACCGAAGAGTTCAAGACGTACTTGCTTCAAGGGACCCTTCCAGAGAAGGAGGAGGACGCCGAGCGTGTGGCCCGTCAAGCCACCGCGTACTGCATCAAGGATGGTGAGTTATATCACAAGAGGCCCAATGACATTTTGTTGCGGTGCATCTCCAGGGAACAGGGCCTCGAGCTGCTAGCGGACATACATGGTGGGGACTGCGGGCATCATTCCTTGTCACGTACTTTGGTGGGCAAAGCGGTTTCTACTGGCCCACCATTCTCAACGACGCCGCAGAGTTGGTGCGCTCTTGTGAAGCATGCCAGTTCCACGCCAAGCAGATCCACCAGCTCACGCAGGGCCTCCAAACAATCCCGCTCACATGGTCGTTCGCAGTCTGGGGGATTGACATCTTGGGGCCGTTCCCTCGAGCTCCAGGGGGCTACCGGTACCTCTACGTTGCCATCGACAAGTTCACCAAGGGGGCGGAGGTAGAAGCCGTGCGCACTATCCCAGTTGGATCGGCCGTCAAGTACGTCATGGGAATCATGAGCCGGTTCGGGGTCCCCAACCGCATCATCACCGACAATGGCTCGCAGTTCACCAACAACCTTTTCAAAACATACTGTGCTAACCTTGGAACGCAGATATGCTACGCCTTAGTGGCACACCCACGGAGCAACGGCCAGGTCGATCGGGCCAATGCAGAAGTCCTGAGGAGGCTCAAGACCAAGACCTTCAAGAAGAAGCTTGAGGCCTGCGGCAGGGGCTGGCTCGACGAGCTGCACTCCATGTTGTGGTCCATCCGCACCACCGCAACCAAGCCAACTGGAGAGATGCCGTTCTTCCTCGTCTACAGAGCAGAAGCGGTTCTCCCTCACGAGATCAAGCATCGCTCCACGCGGGTCCTGGCGTTCGACGAGGCACGCCAGGACGCCATGCAGGGGATGGATCTCGTCCTGGGTGAGGAATGTCGCCGGCAAGCCTTGCTCAAGCGCTGCAGCGGTACCACTGCTGCAGTATCCACTCCGGGACGTTAGAGGTGGGCGACCTCGTCTTGGGGCGGGTGCTCTTTAGGGAGGGGCTGCACAAGCTCTCTCCCATGTTAGAGGGCCCATTTAGGATTGCCCGTGTCTCCAGGCCTGGCTCCGCACGCCTAGAGACACAGGACGGGGTCCCTGAGGGAGTCCTGGACTAGGGGGTGTCCAGATAGCCGGACTATCATCATCGGCCGGACTCCAAGACTATGAAGATACAAGATTGAAGACTTCGTCCCGTGTCCAGATGGGACTTTCCTTGGCGTGGAAGGCAAGCTTGGCAATACGGATATGTAGATCCCCTACCATTGTAACCGACTTTGTGTAACCCTAGCCCTCTCCGGTGTCTATATAAACCGGAGGGTTTTAGTCCGTAGGACGGACAACCATCACAACAATCATACCATAGGCTAGCTTCTAGGGTTTAGCCTCCTTGATCTCGTGGTAGATCCACTCTTGTACTACCCATATCATCAATATCAATCAAGCAGGAGTAGGGTTTTACCTCCATCGAGAGGGCCCAAACCTGGGTAAAAACATCGTGTCCCTTGTCTCCTGTTACCATCCGCCTAGACGCACAGTTCGGGACCCCCTACCCGAGATCCGCCGGTTTTGACACCGACATTGGTGCTTTCATTGAGAGGGTTTTGGTACCACCGCGGGTTCGGCATCACCGTGGCCGCGACAGAGAGGCCTCTAGGCCCTCCATCAGGACCGTACCCCGGCACTGCTCGAAAAGTACGAAGCCACGGGGGAATGCGCCGGACTTGCGAGACATATTGGAGGACAAGGCAAGACAATCAAGATCGATCTACGGATCACGTGGGCACCCCACGACGCGCAACGACTACCGTCGCACCGGATACAGCAACTCTGGCCGGGCCGAACACAGTAGACAAAGCTCGCTTGAGCTACGTCGTGATATTGCCCAATATAGAGGCGCCGCACACCCACTATGCTTCACAGATGAAGTAATGGATCATCAAATCCCTGAAGGGTTTAAACCCGTGAACATTGAATCCTACGATGGCACAACAGACCCCGCGGTTTGGATCGAAGACTATCTCCTTCATATCCACATGGCCCGCGGTGACGATCTTCACGCCATCAAATATCTCCCACTCAAGCTTAAAGGACCAGCCCGGCATTGGCTTAACAGCTTGCCAGCAGAGTCAATTGGGTGTTGGGAGGACCTGGAAGCCGCATTCCTTGACAACTTCCAGGGCACATATGTGCGACCACCAGACGTCGATGACCTAAGCCACATAATTCAGCAGCCAGACGAATCGGCCAGACAGTTCTGGACACGGTTCTTAACAAAGAAAAATCAAATCGTCGATTGTCCGGATGCAGAGGCACTCGCAGCCTTCAAACATAACATCCGCGACGAGTGGCTGGCCCAGCACCTAGGACAGGAAAAGCCGAAATCCATGGCAGCCCTCACATCACTCATGACCCGCTTCTGCGCGGGAGAGGATAGCTGGCTAGCCCGCAGTAACAACCTCAGCAAAAATTCTGGCAGTCCGGATAACAAGGACCGCAATGGTAGGTCGCGTCGCAACAAAAACAAACGCCGCGTTAACGGTGATAACACTGAGGATACGGCAGTCAACGCCGGATTCAGAGGCTCCAAACCCGGTCAGCGGAAAAAGCCATTCAAAAAACTACTCCGGGTCCGTCCAATTTGGACCGAATACTCGACCGCTCTTGCCAGATACATGACACCCCCAAAAAGCCAGCTAATCACACCAACAGGGATTATTGGGTATTTAAGCAGGCAGGCAAGTTAATTGCCGAAAACAATGACAAGGGGCTGCATAGAGATGACGAGGAAGAGACCCGGCCGCCGAATAACAGAGGATAGAAGGGTTTCCCCCCACAAGTGCGGACGGTAAACATGATATACGCAACCCACATACCCAAGAGGGAGCGGAAGCATGCACTTAGGGATGTATATGCGACGGAGCCAGTCGCCCCGAAGTTCAATCCATGGTCCTCTTGCCCGATCACTTTCGATCGAAGCGACCACCCCACCAGTATCCGCCATGGCGGATTCGCCGCATTAGTTTTAGACCCAATCATCGATGGATTTCACCTCACCAGAGTCCTGATGGACGGCGGCAGCAGCCTGAACCTGCTTTATCAGGATACAGTGCGCAAGATGGGCATAAACCCCTCAAGGATTAAACCTACAAAGACAACCTTCAAAGGCGTCATACCAGGTGTAGAGGCCAATTGTACAGGCTCAGTCACACTGGAAGTGTTCTTCGGATCCCCAGATAACTTCCGAAGCGAGGAACTAATCTTCGACATAGTCCCGTTCCGCAGCGGCTATCACGCTCTGCTCGGACGAACCGCGTTTGCAAAGTTCAACGCGGTGCCGCATTACGCATACCTCAAGCTCAAGATGCCAGGCCCTCGAGGAGTCATCACGGTCAACGAAAACACTGAACGCTCCCTCCGAACGGAGGAACACACAGCGGCTCTCGCGGTAGAAGTACATAGCAGCCTCTTAAGGCAATTTTTGAGTCCGGCCGTTAAGCGACCGGACACGGCCAAATGCGCCCGGAGTAACATACAGCAAGACCACCTGTTACGTTCCGAGCACGCGTAGCAATGCGGCCCCAACCCCAGCCCTCACATAATTGCAAGACTGGTCCTTCGCGTACATCATTACGCTCTGGAGATACCATGGGCATAGGGGGAGGGGCACGACCACAACAGGCCCAGAGTGCGGCTCAACCACACCAGGGGCTCCCAAGTGTGTCGCTCTTTTTCTTTTTTTTTTCTTCTTTTACCCACAGGACTCCGTTCACCTGAGGCCCTGTCCGGCAGTGGACCTGCCGAACTCACAATGCAACAGCCAGGGAAGGAAAAAGGCTACGACGAACACTCAGGTGGTCTCCTTTACGAGCATTAAATCTGTTTAATACACCATTCCGCAGCCTACCCCTGGAGGGGACATGTTTAATAGTCCAATCCCTTGCTTACCGCACTATTTGTATCGTTCTGCATTCATGGCAGTATTTCGGGAATAAACAATGCATCGCTTTTTGCTTATAATTGCATTTCTCTCTTATATATATATTCGTTTATGACATGTTGCATCCGTACACTTTGGTACGGCCGAATACACCAGGGGATTAAGTTCCCCGCATTATGGTGTGATAAGTCCGAACACTTTCACAAGTGCGGCACCCCGAACTTATAGCATTATATGCATCGGCTCTGAATCATGTCTTGGGTCAATAGTTGGGTTTGCCCGGCTCCCATGTTTTGGTACCTTACATTCCGTTTTATCGGCTAAGGTAGCACTGGGAGAACCACTGCGATTGTGCCCCGGTTGAGCTGGGCGAGCGCCTCAGTGGAGAAAGCTAAAACTGACCGTCATGATAGGGCGAGAGCTGGTCGCCGTTCGAGAGGTTTTTTCGAGTCCCTAAAGACTTATGCCGCTTAGAGCGAGGAACCGGCTTTGTCCGGCCTAGGCGTGGATAGCGCCCCGAACTCGGTCTTCCGAACACTAGGGGCTTCGCCAAAATTTAAAATTATAGAATTCTATGGCTAAGTGAGAGTGTTCAAGCATTATAATTCCGGTTGCCTCGTTCGCTGTGTTGAGCGCCTCCTAGATGGACCCAAGCATGGGAACAAGAGTGCTCAAGTATATCCCGAACACCCCAGCACTAGT
Organism: Triticum timopheevii; assembly: GCA_963921465.1. Taxonomy (NCBI): domain Eukaryota; kingdom Viridiplantae; phylum Streptophyta; class Magnoliopsida; order Poales; family Poaceae; genus Triticum; species Triticum timopheevii. Next base: position 74,359,498 of record OY997266.1, on the reverse strand, counting down.
GGCATGGGGGCTGAAGCCGACGACTTGCCATCTCTCAGATTTGATAAACGGCCACACAGAAGGTAATATTTTAAATTAATAAGCGTTGCTTAGCGCATATGAACACAGTTTTCAGCGCACAGGATAACATAATGCGATTTTACTCAAGCCAGAATCCGGCTGGAGGTGGGATCCCAGGAGGGGACCCACCAGGAGGGGGAGGCTCCGGACTTTCGCATCAAATAATATGCGGAAACGAACAATCCGCAGCCTCGCCGAAGTCTACCAAGTAGCAACAACAAATCCATGGAGCGACACGGCTATCACCTTCAAGGCCAGCGACGAACCTAAATTCCGAACTACCCGAGCACCAGCCGCATTGGTCCTTAGCCCAATAGTGGACGGCTTTCGCCTTACCAAGGTGCTCATGGATGGCGGCAGCAGATTAAACCTCATCTACGAGGGAACACTTCGGAAAATGGAAATAGACTGGAGCCGCATTGAGCGAAGCAGCACAACCTTTAGAGGAATAATCCCTAGTCGGGAAGCACGCTGCATAGGAAAAATTACACTCGATGTGGTGTTCGGCTCGCCGGACAATTACAGGTCCGAGGAGGTTACGTTCCAAGTGGCCCCGTTCAGCAGCGGATATCACGCTCTATTAGGGCGAGAGGCATTCACAATTTTTCAAGCCATACCCCATTACGGGTACATGAAGCTTAAGATGCCCGGGCCCAATGGAATAATCACTCTTGTCAGTGATACGGACATAGCACTCCGCGCCGAAAACAAGACAGCCGCACTAGCCCTAGAGGCACTATCCGAAGCCCTAGCGGCAGAAGAACTTACCGCGCTGCGCTCCACAGTGAACAGGGATGATGTGATACTCGATAAGAGATCCAAGTCCACCTCTTTTAAACCAGTGGACGAAATAGTCAAATTCCAGGTCCACCCAACGGACCCCACAAAGACGGCCTCCATCGGGGCACAATTAAACCCTGACGTAGACGCCGCACTACGAGAATTCCTTAGGGAAAATTGGGATATATTTGCCTGGCACCCTTCAAATATGCCAGGAATCCCACGAAGGTTGGTAGAACACAGCCTAAATATCCTAAAAGGATTCAAGCCAGTCAAACAGGCTCTTCGGTGATTTTCCAAACCCAAAAGACAGGCAATGGGAGAGGAGCTAGCCAAACTATTAGAAGCCGGATTCATCAGAGACATCAAACATCCGGACTGGCTAGAAAACCTTGTAATGGTACCAAAAAAGGACAAATCCTGGCGCCTTTGTGTCGATTTTAAAGACCTCAACAAGGCCTGCCCAAAGGATCCTTTCCCACTTCCCCGCATCGACCAAATCATCGATGCTACCGCAGGGCACGATTCATTGTGCTTCCTCGACGCATATTCCGGGTACCATCAAATCAAGATGGCGGAAACAGACTAGGCCGCAACAGCATTCATTACTCCATACGGACCATTCTGCTTCAACACAATGCCCTTTGGACTCAAAAACGCCGGCGCAACATATCAGCGCATGATTCAGACATGTCTGGCTACCCAGATCGGCAAAAACAGTGGAGGCATACGTAGACGACGTGGTCGTCAAGACCAAACACGTCGAAACTCTAGTAGACGACCTGAGGCTCACATTCAACAACCTCCGAGCATACAACATTAAGCTCAACCCGGAAAATGCGTCTTCGGCGTACCAGACAGAAAGCTCTTGGGCTTCATCGTATCCGGTAGAGGAATTGAAGCAAACCCAGCCAAGATCCGAGCTCTGTCACAATTGGATATCCCAAAAGACCTCAAACAAATACAAAAATTGACTGGATGCATGGCAGCTCTAAGCCGCTTCATCTCCCGTTTGGGAGAAAAGGCATTGCCCCTCTATCGCCTCCTCAGGCGCACCAAACACTTCGAGTGGACGGATGCTGCCACTGCCGGACTCGAAGAAATAAAGGCCATATTGGCAACAAATCCGGTCCTGGCTGCGCCTAACCTGGGCGAACCAATGTTGTTATATATCGCGGCAACACATCAAGTTGTAAGCGCGGTGCTCGTCGTCGAACGAGAAACAGAAGGGCATAAATTCCCTCTTCAAAAACCAGTGTACTACGTATCCACTGTCTTAACTCCCTGCAAGTCCCGTACCCGCACTATCAAAAGATAGCATACGCGGTGTTTATGGCATCCCGGAAGCTGCGACACTACTTTCAAGAGTGTTCGATAACAGTGGCCTCCGAAGTACCCCTCAACGACATCATAAACAACCGCGACGCGATGGGCAGGATTGCAAAATGGGCCATCGAGCTCTTACCATTTGACATAACCTACAAACCACGACGAGCTATAAAGTCGCAAGTCTTGGCTGACTTCGTCGCGGAATGGACAGAAGCCGAACTCCCTAAAGAGTACGACGCATACTCCAATTGGATTATGCACTTCGACGGCTCCAAAATGTTGGTCGGCTTGAGGGCTGGCATTGTATTGACGTCCCCAACCGGAGACACAGTCCAGTACGTACTTCAGATAATGTACACGGACTCCAACAATGCGGCCGAATATGAGGCCCTCCTACATGGTCTCCGGATGGCAATCTCCATGGGCATTCAACGCCTAGACGTGCGCGGGGATTCAAACCTTGCAATATCCCAAGTAAATGGAGACTTTGACGCCAAGGATCCGAAAATGGCAGCCTATCGTAACGTTGTCCTAAAAATGTCAGCTCGGTTCGAAGGACTCGAATTCCACCACGTAGCCCGGGATAATAACCAGGCAGCCGACGTGTTGGCACGCATCGGCGCAAAACGCGACGCCGTCCCTCCAAATATCTTCCTAGAGCGGCTCTTTAAGCCATCCGTACTATGGGAAGACGAGTCCCGAAATAATAACCCGGAAGCAATCGCACCACCCAACACAGAACATTCTGACATAATCGGCGGCTCAGCCGATGAAATAACACCTTCAGTCCACGAAATAAAGGCGGTAATCGCCCAGTGGATGGAACCATTCCTAGCCTACTTAATTAGGCAGGAACTTCCCGAAGACCAAAATGAGGCCCGCTGCATAGTTCGGCGATCTAAAGCCTATAAGGTCCATGAGGGAGAACTCTATAAGAAAAAGCACAACCGGAGTCCTTCAAAGGTGCATCTCCGAAGAGGAAGGGCGAAACCTTCTGGCTGAAATTCACGCCAGACTAGGCGGACACCACGCCGCAGCCCGGGCTCTTGTAGGCAAGGCCTTCCGTACAGGATTTTATTGGCCGACGGCCCGGGCAGATGCTCAAGACTTAATCCAACGATGCGTCGGTTGTCAGCTCTTTGCTAATCAGAGCCACATGCCACCCACCGCCCTCAAAACTATACCCATCACCTGGCCGTTCGCGGTCTGGGGGCTTGACATGGTTGGACCCCTTAAAGGGGGAACCCACAAGCAAAAGTACCTATTGGTCATGGTGGACAAATTCACCAAATGGATAGAGGCCAAGCCAGTTAAAACGGCCGAATCCGGACCAGTGATAGACTTCATATCCGGGGTAGTACACCGTTATGGCGTGCCCCACAGCATCAGCACCGATAACGGCACGAACTTCACGGCCGACGAGGTTAAACTCTGGTGTGAAAATATGGGCATTAAGCTCGACTACGCTTCAGTCTATCACCCTCAAACCAACAGTCAAGTTGAGCGAGCAAATGGTCTAATAATGAGCAGAATCAAACCCAGACTAGTGCGGTCCCTTACGGAATCTAACACGCACTGGGTAGAGGAGCTCGACTCCGTACTCTGGGGGTTGCGGACCACGCCAAACCGTACTACCGGATTCACACCATTCTTTATGGTATACGACGCAGAGGCAGTTTTGCCCTGCGACATAATTCATGACTCACCTCGAGTGCGCATGTACGAAGAAAGAGAAGCCGAGTTGGATCGGCAGGACAGCTTGGACGCATTGGAGGAGGAGCACGACGTGGCAAAGGCTCGTTCCGCATTCTATCAGCAGCAGGCTCGAAGATATCAAAGCAGAGAAGTACGGGCTAAAACTTACAATGTTGGCGAACTAGTTCTACGCCTGTCGGACAAGAAAAAGGACAAACTCAAGCCCAAATGGGAAGGTCCCTTCATCATCGACCAAGTCCTGACCGGCTGAGCATACCGTCTGCGAAAAGCATCGGACAACCGACTCGAGCCAAACCCATGGAACGCAGCCCGCCTCCGAAGATTCTACGCCTAGCGCCGGACCCAGAGTTCATCTCCTTCCTCGGTCCACGTTTTTTACTTCAGTTGTCTTTTGTTTCTCTCTTTTTTTCTCCCCACCTTTTCATAAAGCCTTTGACGGCTGATCTGCGCATTGTTCGCACACGCTTGATGTGCTACCCGCACTCATTATACCTGGGGGCTTCTTTAACAGAAGCTTACTTATACGGGCTTTATGCCCAACACATGTGTCAAACTTCCACATGTACCTTTTATTCACCATTATATGCATCGATATGACTTAAGTTTTGGCCAAGCTGGGTTGCCTGGCTCCTGTGCTTACCCCTACGTTCTCGATTGTTCGGCTAGGAGGTAAAGGGAGCACCTCTGCGATTGTTACTGCCGGGTCAGCCGGATGTGTACCTCAGACTGGGTGAAGCCGAAAGCTAGCGTTCTTAAGGGAATATTCGGTCGGTGACTTGAAAGATGACTTTTTACCCATTTATTTATCTGCCCCCAGATGTTTTCCTGCTCTCTTCGCAGTCCGGACATGCACTTTAGGGCATGCCTCCCAGGGAAAGGAACCCTTAACGGAACTATTCTCCCTGGAAGATGTTTCTTACTAACCATGTAATATAACATAACTAGTTGGGCACTTGTCTGATAAAGCACTAATGACCCCTACGCCTGGTCTCCACGCATGCCCCGATTTTTTCATAACCGAGAAGGTATTCGGACACACTCCGGACTCTAGGGTCCAGAGGTTGAAGCGAAAAGGTTGGCAAAGACAAATGATCTACAATCCGGCTAGAAGGCATTTTACATGTCATTTTAAATACATCGTCAAATTGACTGACTGTACTCCTCCTCAATCCCGTCTAACAGGCTGTCTAATTTACAGTCCCGTTGGGAATACTTAGCGGCCAATTCTACTTGGCCGTACACTAAGCTCACAGGGATCTCCTTCCCATCGGGCCCCACGGGTCCGACCTCGGCCATGTGGTTTGGATCCGCTTTCTTGTACCGCGTCTTCACCATGCCCCAGGCCTCCCTGGCACCTTGACGGCAGGCCGATATCTTCCATAAACGGAAGCGCTGCCGTACTCCCTGAAGCTTCTCCGCAAGCTCTCCAAGGCCCTCAGGTAGGGAGACGGACGGCCACAAGGCCTGGACGACGCCACTCATTGCCTGCCGAACACGTTCGAGCAGCTGCACCAGCTCGGGAAGTTGGTCACCCGTTGAACCAGGCATTTCCTCCACAGGGCGACCTGTGAGCACACCTACAGACATGCTTCTGTCAATTGACTTCCTCGCTGAACTCTTCTTTTCAAAAGAGTTTGCTCAAGCACTTACTATAGATTCCGCGACGAAGCCGCTGATTCTCCTTTACGGAGCCAGACAGCTGGGCCCGAACACCTTTTAGCTCTTCTCCAAGCTGGGTGTGGGCATCTTGGAGTTTGTTCATCTTCTGCTGCACCTTCATAAGCACCCTCTCGCCGGCCTTCAGCTGGCGCAGTAGCTGTTGCTTGTCCGGATCAAGTCCGGCAACATCTGCAATATCGTTGTCAGACTTATACGCATGCCGCACACTGCTTATCTTTTTGAAATATGTGTTACCTGAGGGGGTCTCGGTGTCCCCTCCTACGGCAGCTAGTGCGGCCTCAAGTTGGGCCTTGCACTCTTGTAGCTCCTGGGACAATTGGGTATTCTTCTCCGTAAGATCCTACACATTAAATGATCCTTAAATCGGTTATTTTAACTACTTTAAGTCTCAGGGGCTACTGGCATATACAACTATTATAATCCCTTACCCGTATGTCTTTCACATACTGCTCCGCGGCTCTGGTTAAACCATCTTGAGCAGCACGGAGGTGCGCGTCTCCCGCGTTAAAGGCATTCAAGGCCTCAGGGGAGAAACACGCGCCATGAAGAACTATCCGGCGGCGCCTATGATTCATGGCGCTCTCCACCTCAGACCTGGTGGCGGATAGCCTGTCGGCATCCTCCATTGGAGGAGTATCCGGCTCGCGCCTTGCGCTCGCCTCCCCCTCCGGACCGGGTATTGGAGCCTGGTTGGCGGAAGCTTGGTTGGCAACCTCCCCGGGCACAGTCCGGCGAGCGCTCTTTCTCCTGAAAAAGTCATGAGCATTAATACACCTCCTAGGAATCTTTTCTCTAAACAACGGTCGCGAGCTATACCATTGCGGTGATGTTTCGATTCGCACCGCACCCCTCTTCCGCCTGCTGGCCGGACTGACCCTTGTTGGTCAGCCGCCGCGGGTTTGGCTTCCCGCCTTGAAGGCACCCCCTGCGAGACACCGTTGTATACGGTGGTCAGAAAACACGCAAGGACGAAGTAATGGTGTCAGGACTCCAGTCATAATTACATGGGAGGCCGGAGATAAGCCGGGGTAGTCAGCCGTAATGGCGACTAGAGCATTATCCATGCTGAGTTGGTGGAACACCCTGTCAATTAGCTCCACCTTTATGTCCGGATCCTCTTCGGAGGCCGGATCAAGGGATCTTCCCGGATCCTCGGGTTGTGGAGCCGGACTATGTATGCCCTCCACATCCCGACGCAGTTCCTGCGTCAAAATCATAAAGTAAGGTACTTAACTTTGAAAGCACGGGTCGGATAAATAAACGTCCGCCTACCCAGCTCCGAGAGTTATTCATGGAGAACCCATTCAATGGGCTCGTCTGGAGGAAGTCATCCTTCTCCCCCTTGTACAGGCCGGATAGAATCTTCACCAGATCTGCGGCCGATCCCGGCCCCTTGCGGCCATGACGGGTGGCATCATTCTCCCCGTTGAAATCCCACATGGGGTGGCCCCTATATTGGAGCAGCTGCACCCCTCGCATAGTGCACGTGTCCATGACTCCAATCATGGTCAATCCGGAATGGGCCAGCAACCTTATCCGGCCCATCAAATAATGGACGCTCCTGTCTTCCTCCTGTTGAGGGCTCCGCGGGCGCCAATTTAGGCGTTTCTTCAGAGGAGCCTTGCTGAACTCCGGGAGGCCGATCCGAACTGGGTCCGGCAGTGGAGCATCTTCTACATAAAACCATTCCGAAGGCCAGTCTTCAGACGCCTTCTTTGGGGTTCCGGATATATATCCGGTCCCGGCGATGCACCATATCTCGGCTCCGCCCACTTGATATATTGACCCCTCGTGAGAATGGCGTACGAGGCAAAATAGTCTCTTCCACAGCGCAAAATGGGGCTCGATGCCCAGGAACAGCTTGCAAAGAGCTACGAAACCCGCGATGTGCAGAATAGAGGCGGGCGTGAGGTGATGAAGCTGGAGTCCGTAGAACTCCAGAAGCCCCCGGAGAAACGGATGTACGGGAAACCCGAGCCCTCTTATTAGATAAGGGACGAAGCATACCCGCTCTCCTTTGGAGGGACTAGGGGTGGCCTCCGCTTGTTTTCCGCCTTTGTAGGTGGCCAGCCCGGCTCGAACCGGGACCATAAAGGTCGGAGGGAGGTATCCCTCCGCTTGGAGCGTCACTAGCTCGTTGTGCGGAACTGAACATCTCCTCCAATCTCCTGGCTGAGGGCTGGGAGCACGAGAGGAGGAGCCGCGTCGACGGTCCATGATGGGGTGGATTTTTGGTCAGAAGCGCTCCGATGAGTACTCGCGGAAGGAAGATGGTGTGATTTGGATCTGGATTCTTGCCTCTCTTATAGGCAGATTATTTGCGCAGCTAGGGGGTAAAAAATGAAAATACCCTGGCCTTTCGCATTCGTGCGACACGTGGGAGAGGGCCATTATTGGGCGTGGAAGCCAAGGAGCGCAACATTTATAAGGAAGCCGGACACTATTCGGCAACCACATGGAATTTGGAGGAGAACCCGCCTTGCAACGCCGAAGATAATATACGCGCTGGACTCGTTGTCATTGAAGCCTGGTTCGGGGGCTACCGAGGGAGTCCTGGACTAGGGGGTGTCCGGATAGCCAGACTATCATCATCGGCCGGACTCCAAGACTATGAAGATACAAGATTGAAGACTTCGTCCCGTGTCCGGATGGGACTTTCCTTGGCGTGGAAGGCAAGCTTAGCAATACGGATATGTAGATCCCCTACCATTGTAACCGTCTATGTGTAACCCTAGCCCTCTCCGGTGTCTATATAAACCGGAGGGTTTTAGTCCATAGGATGGACAACCATCACAACAATCATACCATAGGCTAGCTGCTAGGGTTTAGCCTCCTTGATCTCGTGGTAGATCCACTCTTGTACTACCCATATCATCAATATCAATCAAGTAGGAGTAGGGTTTTACCTCCATCGAGAGGGCCCGAACCTGGGTAAAAACATCGTGTCCCTTGTCTCCTGTTACCATCCGCCTAGGCGCACAGTTTGGGACCCCCTACCCGAGATCCGCCGGTTTTGACACCGACAAAGGTAGTGAAGATCGTGATTTTAAATCATACGTTGCCATGGAAGACGGGAACGGGGGGTTGAATTCCTCGTGAGAAAAAGAAAGCAAAGACTTCGCACGAGTAGGATGGATACTCGATTACGGACTCCGGTTCCGAGGAGAAAAGGGGTGGGGCGGGTGGGGAAAAGAAGACAACTGAGGATTGAACTTGGCAAAAAATGAAGATGCTCGAGTCAACTTGACGAGAAATGCACCGGGTGAAAAGAGCTGAGGAACAACGATCGGAAAACCAACTGCGTGATCCTAAAGAAAAATTTGAAGGGGAAGAGGAGTAATTCAAAACACCAATGTCAAGATTCCTCACCAGAGCGACGAAGGGGGCTGAGGAGTAAAAAGAATTCCTACTCTCCGATATAACTAGACTCCGAAAACAATTTTCTTCTAGACTCAACAACGACCAAACTACACGATCAATCAAGGGGCTCCTAGGGTCGGTCGAGGCTCTGATACCAACTTGTCACGCCCAATATGCGACCCTATCCAAAAGGAACTCGAAGGTCCCACCAAGGATAGACCCGCATATTGGAACGCTTTTGCAAGGTGGATATCATTACATCAACGTTACATAATAGATGGGGATACATACATAAGGCATACAATGCCACACGAATATAGCATCACAACATACAAGAACAACATCCGACTACGGATGAATCATAAACAGAAACTCAAACAATATCCACCCTGCTAGCCCAGGCTGCCGACCTGGAACCTATCCCCTAATCGAAGAAGAAGAAGAAGAAGAACTCAACGCAAGCAAGCATCGCTCTCACGTCATGATCATCGCATAACCTGTACCTTCAACTGTTGTTGTAGTAATCTGTGAGCCACGAGGACTCAACAATCCCATTACCATGGGTATCAAGACTAGCAAAGCTTAATGGGAAAGGAAGGGGTAAAGTGGTGAGCTTGCAGCAGCGACTAAGCATGATATGGTGGCTAACATACGCAAATAAGAGCGAGAAGAGAAACAAGCGGAACGGTCGTGAAGCTAGCAATGATCAAGAGGTGATCCTGAACACCTACTTACGTCAAACATAACCCATAAACTGTGTTCACTTCCCGGACTCCGCCGAGAAGAGACCATCAGGGCTACACACGCGGTTGATGCGTTTTAATTCGGATCAGGTGTCAAGTTATCTACAACCGGACATTAACAAATTCCCGTCTGCCACATAACCACGGGCACGGCTCTCGAAAGTTTATACCCTGCAGGGGTGTCCCAACTTAACCCATGACAAGCTCTCGCGATCAACGAAGGAATAGACCTTCTCCCAGGAAGACCCGATCAGTCTCGGAATCCCGGTTTACAAGACATTTTGACAATGGTAAAACAAGACCAGCAAAGCCGCCCGATGCGCCGACAATCCCGATAGGAGCTGCACATATCTCGTTCTCAGGGCAACACCGGATAAGTCAAGCTACGAGTAAAACCAGACTTTGAGTTTCCCCGAGGTGGCCCCGCAGGCTGCTCAGTTCGGACCAACACTTAGACAAGCACTGGCCCGGGGGGGCTATAATAAAGATGACCCTTGGGTTAATTACTCCCAAGGGAAAGGTAGGTGGTGGTGAGGCAAATGGTAAAACCAAGGTTGGGCCTTGCTGGACAAGTTTTATTCAAAGCGAACTGTCAGGAGGGTCCCATAAATCACCCGACCGCGTTAGGAATGCAAAATCCGGGAACATAACACCGGTATGACGGAAACTAGGGCGGCAAGAGTGGAACAAAACACCAGGCATAAGGCCGAGCCTTCCACCCTTTACCAAGTATATAGATGCATTAATAATATAAGAGATATTATGATATCCCAACATAACCCTGTCCACCATGCAGCAATCTTCAACTTCACCTGCAACTAGCAACTCTATAAGAGGGGCTGAGCAAAGTGGTAACATAGCCAAACAACGGTTTGCTAGGAAGGGTGTCAAAGGTTAGAGGTTCATGGCAATTTGGGATGGCTTGATGAACAAGTGATAGGTAGCGCAGCATGGTGATAGAACAAAGCAACTAGCATAGCAATGATAGTAGTGAGATCCAGGGTAGCGGTCATCTTGCCTGAAATCCCGCAAGGAAGAAGAACGCGTCCATGAAGAAGATGAAGCCACGAAGACAAACCACACGTAGACGAACGAATCCTCACGATCGCAACGAAACGGGAACTATCGAGAAGAAGCACACAACATGGTAAACACACCACACATGAACAAGACATGATGCACAACAAGCATGATGCATGACAAGGCTACATGAAGCTACTCATGACAAGAGATGATGCAAACAAGAACAACACATCAAGGCAAGTTTAAATGAGGCCGGGAACAACATAAAACAATTCCGGTAAGTCCTCATATGCAAATTTCGAAATTGGTCCAGATCTGAATAAACATTAAGTTGAAGTTGTTAAACAGCAAGTTAAAGAGCACCAAGAGGATCTACACGAAATTCTAGTCAAGTTACATATAAAGTTCATTAGGTTTGGAGCTACGGCCTAGAAGATATGAGCAAAACAAGTTAAGCATGGCATTGATGCAAAATGCACCCAAACATCAAGCAAACACACCAAAACAAGGATGCAACATGATAATATGAAGCTACATGCAAAATCAAGCAAGTTTCATATAGAGCACACTCAAAACGGAGCAACGGTGCAACACACACACACTTTACAAGTCATAGCAACAATATGTCCATAACAGCAACTAGGCATATTGCAAGCATCAAAACAACATGCTACAGCACCCCAACATAATAACAAAAGGCATGGGCATGAAGTACAGGTAAAGCATAACAAAACATGAACACTGAGCTATCTCCAGAAAAGACTAGAACATGCTCCAAAACACATGGTAAGATGGCAAATAATAACAGTTTCAGACTTTAGCAGAAATAACATCAGGTTGCAATGTTTAGAGCTATCAAACAACATGTTACAGGAACATATCATGGCAAACAAAGGCATGGCATGAATCTACTAAAAGCATAGATCAAAAGTCCCTTACTGACCATGAGCCAAAAAGGCATAGAAAATATGATGGCACCCATGTAAACATGGCAAGTTATATTACAGATACAAACATGGCAGAAACAACAATAAGTAGGCATGTTGGTGAGCTTGAACCACTCACCACAGAGCAATACATGGCATGGCAAGGCACCCAACAGTAAGAAGGCATGTTTATGAAGCTAAGCATGGCAAGATTAAGTTCATAGGGTGCATGGATCACTAGGAAACAATCATGGAAACATTAAACTTAATGTTAACAGGCTGACAGCAACATTTTCAAGCAACTTTGGAGCAAGATATGAACATGTTCCATCAGCCTATAATTGCAATCAAGGGCATGAATGGATAGAGCATAACATGTAGATCAAAACATGTTTATAGAACATCTCCAGATTATGCATAGAATGATTAGTAGAAGCATGTTAACATAGCAACAAAATATAACAGAATCAGCCTAGCCAAACAGCAACAGCAACTACCCTACTTAGCAAGCTTGATACACTCATCACACAACTCACAAAAATACATGGTAAAAACCTCTGGAAAGATGGCATGGCATAGATCAAAACACATGTAGACATCAACCTCATAGGATGCACACATCAATCATGGAAAAAATGATAAATGAGCAAGTTATAACAGTTTCAGCAGATTAACATCAACATGCACTCTTCCAACAGCATTTCGGGCATCAAGATGAGCTCAAATGAAAATGATGCAACGGAATCAAATGAAGTACTCGTCGAGGCGAACAATTTGACATATTACACGCGCAAAATGGAGCTATGGATGCAGAGATACAACAGGATGAACATGGCATGTTTATGCAAAATCCTGAGGACTTGGGCGATTTCGGGGACAACCTTAGGGTTTCCAGATCTGGATCTGGGGCGCGGATCCCGAGGATAGCCGGCTGGGCTCGCCAGAGAGGAGGACGGGGAGGCCGGAGAAGGGCGCCAGAGAGGGCCGGGGCACCGGGGGTCGCCGGAGGAGGCAGGGCGGCGCAGCTCCGGCGCGACGGGGCGGCGCTGGGACGCCGGGCGGCGGAGGGCGCGGCGGCGCCGGGGCGGCGCTGGGGCGGCGCTGGCCGCGGCCGACGGCGGCGGCGGGATGCCCCGCGGTGGCGCGGGAGCGCGGGAGGCGGCGGCCGGGCGGCGGATCTCGCCGGGCGGCGGCGGGCGATGCAGTCCGGCGAGGGGCCGGCCGGAGGCGGAGGGCGAGACGGCCGACGGCGGGAGCACGGCGGCGCGCGGGCGGCGGAGCAGCGGAGGGGCGCGGGGCGCCGGGCGCTCGGGCCAGCGGCGGCGGCGCGCGGGCTCGCGCGGGCCCGCAGCGGGCCTGGCGGGCCGGCGGCGGAGGGAGGCGCGCCGGGACACGTGTCGCGCTCTCACTGGAGCAGGGCGGCGGCGGGGACGGGCGGACATGTCCGGACGGCGGGGATTTTTGTCCGGTGGCGCGAGGATGAAGATGGCTAGGGTTTGGACCCGAAATTTCGGAGGAGGCCACATATTTATAGGTAGAGGGAGCTAGGAGAGTCCAAATGAGGTGCGGTTTTCGGCCACGCGATCGTGATCGATCGACCGAGAGCATGGATGGGAGTTTGCTGGGTTTTGGGCCACTTTGAAAGGGGTGTTGGGCTGCAACAAAAGAGGCTTTTGCGGTTACCCGGTTAACCGTTGGAGAATCAAACGACCTCCAAATGGCACGAAACTTGACAGGCGGTCTACCGGTGCTAAACCAAGGCCGCTTGGCAAACCTCGGGCCATTCCGAGAAAGTTTAACACCCACACAAGAGAAGAGGCAAAAGGGGACGCCGGATGACATAGGAGTGCCGGATTGCAAACAGACAACAGGGAAAATGCTCGGATGCATGAGACGAACACGTATGCAAAATGAAATGCACATGACGACATGATAAAATGCAACACGCAAGCAAATGACATGGCAACAACGGCGAATAACTGGCGGACAACTGGCGCATCGAATCCGGGGTGTTACAACACTCCTCCACTAACAAGAGATCTCGTCCCGAGATCTTAGGACCGAGACGGAAGGGAAAGGGGATGAGGTGAAGCAAGAGCTCAAGAGAAAAAGCAAAGAATCGAGAGAACTCGAACTCCGGGGGAATTAGAAGAGTCAGGTAAGATCCTGGGAAAAGACCTGTGGGTTAGGGCCCACTAAAATAAAACACCATTGCAAAGGATTGTTGAACAGATAGATGATGCACCGGAACAATTGAAATATTTAAATGAGGTGACAACCTCGAATTAATTCAAACACAGACGAATCTCTTGAGATGTCTTGAACACTCCGGAAGGATGAACTGGCGAGAGGCGAACTAGCAAAGGGAAATAGTTGAGCTGAGGGAAAGAATACGATCCACAGCGAAAAACTTGAATTAAGTCCACCGGAAAAGAGATGAGGAATGTCGAACAAAAGAGAATTCACCGGTTGAAATAATTGAGGGAAGACTGAAGAGGCTCCGAGCGAATGAAATGGATGCTCGAAAAAGACTCAGGGAAGAAAAGGGGTGGGAGGGCGGGAAAACAAAGACAACTTGGAAGGGGAAAACGACGAATATCTTGAAGAGAAAACACCAGTTGAAATCATTGAGAAAAGAAAGCAAAGACTTCGCACGAGTAGGATGGATACTCGATTACGGACTCCGGTTCCGAGGAGAAAAGGGGTGGGGCGGGTGGGGAAAAGAAGACAACTGAGGATTGAACATGGCAAAAATGAAGATGCTCGAGTCAACTTGACGAGAAATGCACCGGGTGAAAAGAGTTGAGGAACAACGATCGGAAAACCAACTGCGTGATCCTAAAGAAAAATTTGAAGGGGAAGAGGAGTAATTCAAAACACCGACGTCAAGATTCCTCACCAGAGCGACGAAGGGGGCTGAGGAGTAAAAAGAATTCCTACTCTCCGATATAACTAGACTCCGAAAACAATTTTCTTCTAGACTCAACAACGGCCAAACTACACGATCAATCAAGGGGGCTCCTAGGGTCGGTCGAGGCTCTGATACCAACTTGTCACGCCCAATATGCGACCCTATCCAAAAGGAACTCGAAGGTCCCACCAAGGATAGACCCGCATATTGGAATGCTTTTGCAAGGTGGATATCATTATATCAACGTTACATAATAGATGGGGATACATACATAAGGCATACAATGCCACACGAATACAGCATCACAACATACAAGAACAACATCCGACTACGGATGAATCATAAACAGAAACTCAAACAATATCCACCCTGCTAGCCCAGGCTGCCGACCTGGAACCTATCCCCTAATCGAAGAAGAAGAAGAAGAAGAAGAAGAAGAAGAAGAAGAACTCAACGCAAGCAAGCATCGCTCTCACGTCATGATCATCGCATAACCTGTACCTGCAACTGTTGTTGTAGTAATCTGTGAGCCACGAGGACTCAGCAATCACATTACCATGGGTATCAAGACTAGCAAAGCTTAATGGGAAAGGAAGGGGTAAAGTGGTGAGCTTGCAGCAGCGACTAAGCATGATATGGTGGCTAACATACGCAAATAAGAGCGAGAAGAGAAACAAGTGGAACGGTCGTGAAGCTAGCAATGATCAAGAGGTGATCCTGAACACCTACTTACGTCAAACATAACCCATAAACCGTGTTCACTTCCCGGACTCCGCCGAGAAGAGACCATCACGGCTACACACGCGGTTGATGCGTTTTAATTCGGATCAGGTGTCAAGTTATCTACAACTGGACATTAACAAATTCCCATCTGCCACATAACCGCGGGCACGGCTCTCGAAAGTTTATACCCTGCAAGGGTGTCCCAACTTAGCCCATGACAAGCTCTCGCAATCAACGAAGGAATAGACCTTCTCCCAGGAAGACCCGATCAGTCTCGGAATCCCGGTTTACAAGACATTTCGACAATGGTAAAACAAGACCAGCAAAGCCGCCCGATGCGCCGACAATCCCGATAGGAGCTGCACATATCTCGTTCTTAGGGCAACACCGGATAAGTCAAGCTACGAGTAAAACGAGACTTTGAGTTTCCCCGAGGTGGCCCCGCAGGCTGCTCAGTTCGGACCAACACTTAGACAAGCACTGGCCCGGGGGGGCTATAATAAAGATGACCCTTGGGTTAATTACTCCCAAGGGAAAGGTAGGTGGTGGTGAGGCAAATGGTAAAACCAAGGTTGGGCCTTGCTGGACAAGTTTTATTCAAAGCGAACTGTCAGGAGGGTCCCATAAATCACCCGACCGCGTTAGGAACGCAAAATCCGGGAACATAACACCGGTATGACGGAAACTAGGGCGGCAAGAGTGGAACAAAACACCAGGCATAAGGCCGAGCCTTCCACCCTTTACCAAGTATATAGATGCATTAATAATATAAGAGATATTGTGATATCCGAACATAACCTTGTCCACCATGGAGCAATCTTCAACTTCACCTGCAACTAGCAACGCTATAAGAGGGGCTGAGCAAAGCGATAACATAGCCAAACAACGGTTTGCTAGGAAGGGTGTCAAAGGTTTGAGGTTCATGGCAATTTGGGATGGCTTGATGAACAAGTGATAGGTAGCGCAGCATGGTGATAGAACGAAGCAACTAGCATAGCAATGATAGTAGTGAGATCCAGGGTAGTGGTCATCTTTCCTGAAATCCCGCAAGGAAGAAGAACGAGTCCATGAAGAAGATGAAGCCACGAAGACGAACCACACGTAGACGAACGAATCCTCACGATCGCAACGAAACGGGAACTATCGAGAAGAAGCACACAACATGGTAAACACAGCACACATGAACAAGACATGATGCACAACAAGCATGATGCATGACAAGGCAACATAAAGCTACTCATGTCAAGAGATGATGCAAACAAGAACAACACATCAAGGCAAGTTTAAATGAGGCCGGGAATAACATATAACAATTCCGGTAAGTCCTCATATGCAAATTTCGAAATTGGTCCAGATCTGAATAAACATTAAGTTGAAGTTGTTAAACAGCAAGTTAAAGAGCACCAAGAGGATCTACACGAAATTCTAGTCAAGTTACATATAAAGTTCATTAGGTTTGGAGCTACGGCCTAGAAGATATGAACAAAACAAGTTAAGCATGGCATTGATGCAAAATGCACCCAAACATCAAGCAAACACACCAAACCAAGGATGCAACATGATAATATGAAGCTACATGCAAAATCAAGCAAGTTTCATATAGAGCACACTCAAAACGGAGCAACGGTGCAACACACACACACACACACACTTTACAAGTCATAGCAACAATCTGTCCATAACAGCAACTAGGCATATTGCAAGCATCAAAACAACATGCTACAGCACCCCAACATAATAACAAAAGGCATGGGCATGAAGTACAGGTAAAGCATAACAAAACATGAACACTGAGCTATCTCCAGAAAAGACTAGAACATGCTCCAAAACACATGGTAAGATGGCAAATAATAACAGTTTCAGACTTTAGCAGAAATAACATCAGGTTGCAATGTTTAGAGCAATCAAACAACATGTTACAGGAACATATCATGGCAAACAAAGGCATGGAATGAATCTACTAAAAGGATAGATCAAAAGTCCCTTACTGACCATGAGCCAAAAAGGCATAGAAAATATGATGGCACCCATATAAACATGGCAAGTTATATTACAGATTCAAACATGGCAGAAACAACAATAAGTACGCATGTTGGTGAGCTTGAACCACTCACCACAGAGCAATACATGGCATGGCAAGGCACCCAACAGTAAGAAGGCATGTTTATGAAGCTAAGAATGGCAAGAGTAAGTTCATAGGGTGCATGGATCACTAGGAAACAATCATGGAAACATTGAACTTAATGTTAACAGGCTGATAGCAACATTTTCAAGCAACTTTGGAGCAAGATATGAACATGTTCCAGCAGGCTATAATTGCAACTAAGGGCATGAATGGATAGAGCATAACATGTAGATCAAAACATGTTTATAGAACATCTCCAGATTATGCATAGAATGATTAGTAGAAGCATGTTAACATAGCAACAAAATATAACAGAATCAGCCTAGCCAAACAGCAACAGCAACTACCCTACTTAGCAAGCTTGATACACTCAGCACACAACTCACAAAAATACATGGTAAAAACCTCTGGAAAGATGGCATGGCATAGATCAAAACACATGTAGACATCAACCTCATAGGATGCACACATCAATCATGGAAAAAATGATAAATGAGCAAGTTATAACAGTTTCAGCAGATTAACATCAACATGCACTCTTCCAACAGCATTTTGGGCATCAAGATGAGCTCAAATGAAAATGATGCAATGGAATGAAATGTAGTACTCGTCGAGGCGAACAATTTGACATATTACACGCGCAAAACGGAGCTACGGATGCAGAGATACAGCAGGATGAACCTAGCATGTTTATGCAAAATCCTGAGGACTTGGGCGATTTCGGGGACAACCTTAGGGTTTCCAGATCTAGATCCGGGGCGCGGATCCCGAGGATAGCCGGCTGGGCTCGCCGGAGAGGAGGACGGGGAGGCCGGAGAAGGGCGCCGGAGAGGGCCGAGGCACCGGGGGTCGCCGGAGGAGGCAGGGCGGCGCAGCTCCGGCGTGGCGGGGCGGCGCTGGCACGCCGGGCGGCGGAGGGCGCGGCGGCGCTGGGGCGGCGCGGGCCGCGGCCGATGGCGGCGGCGGGATGCCCCGCGGTGGCGCGGGAGCGCGGGAGGCGGCGGCCGGGCGGCGGATCTCGCCGGGCGGCGGCGGGCGAGGCAGTCCGGCGAGGGGCCGGCCGGAGGCGGAGGGCGAGGCGGCCGACGGCGGGAGCACGGCGGCACGCGGGCGGCGGAGCAGCGGAGGGGCGCGGGGCGCCGGGCGCTCGGGCCAGCGGCGGCGGCGCGCGGGCTCGCGCAGGCCCGCGGCGGGCCTGACGGGCCGGCGGCGGAGGGAGGCGCGCCGGGACACATGTCGCGCTCTCACTAGAGCAGGGCAGCGGCGGGGACGGGCGGACATGTCCGGACGGCGGGGATTTTTGTCCGGTGGCGCGAGGATGAAGATGGCTAGGGTTTGGACCCGAAATTTCGGAGGAGGCCACATATTTATAGGTAGAGGGAGCTAGGAGAGTCCAAATGAGGTGCGGTTTTCGGCCACGCGATCGTGATCGAACGACCGAGAACATGGAGGGGAGTTTGCTGGGTTTTGGGCCACTTTGAAAGGGGTGTTGGGCTGCAACAAAAGAGGCTTTTGCGGTTACCCGGTTAACCGTTGGAGAATCAAACGACCTCCAAATGGCACGAAACTTGACAGGCGGTCTACCGGTGCTAAACCAAGGCCGCTTGGCAAACCTCGGGCCATTCCGAGAAAGTTTAACACCCACACAAGAGAAGAGGCAAAAGGGGACGCCGGATGACATAGGAGTGCCGGATTGCAAACAGACAACGGGGAAAATGCTCGGATGCATGAGACGAACACGTATGCAAAATGAAATGCACATGACGACATGATAAAATGCAACACGCAAGCAAATGACATGGCAACAACGGCGAATAACTGGCGGACAACTGGCGCATCGAATCCGGGGTGTTACAACACTCCTCCACTAACAAGAGATCTCGTCCCGAGATCTTAGGACCGAGACGGAAGGGAAAGGGGATGAGGTGAAGCAAGAGCTCAAGAGAAGAAGCAAAGAATCGAGAGAACTCGAACTCCGGGGGAATTAGAAGAGTCAGGTAAGATCCTGGGAAAAGACCTGTGGGTTAGGGCCCACTAAAATAAAACACCATTGCAAAGGATTGTTGAACAGATAGATGATGCACCGGAACAATTGAAATATTTGAATGAGGTGACAACCTCGAATTAATTCAAACACAGACGAATCTCTTGAGATGTCTTGAACACTCCGGAAGGATGAACTGGCGAGAGGCGAACTAGCAAAGGGAAATAGTTGAGCTGAGGGAAAGAATACGATCGACAGCGAAAAACTTGAATTAATTCCACCGAAAAAGAGATGAGGAATCTCGAACAAAAGAGAATTCACCGGTTGAAATAATTGAGGGAAGACTGAAGAGGCTCCGAGCGAACGAAATAGATGCTCGAAAAAGACTCAGGGAAGAAAAGGGGTGGGAGGGCGGGAAAACAAAAGACAACTTGGAAGGGGAAAACGACGAATATCTTGAAGAGAAAACACCAATTGAAATCATTGAGAAAAGAAAGCAAAGACTTCACACGAGTAGGATGGATACTCGATTACGGACTCCGGTTCCGAGGAGAAAAGGGGTGGGGCGGGTGGGGAAAAGAAGACAACTGAGGATTGAACTTGGCAAAAATGAAGATGCTCAAGTCAACTTGACGAGAAATGCACCGGGTGAAAAGAGCTGAGGAACAACGATCGGAAAACCAACTGCGTGATCCTAAAGAAAAATTTGAAGGGGAAGAGGAGTAATTCAAAACACCAACATCAAGATTCCTCACCAGAGCGACGAAGGGGGCTGAGGAGTAAAAAGAATTCCTACTCTCCGATATAACTAGACTCCGAAAACAATTTTCTTCTAGACTCAACAACGGCCAAACTACACGATCAATCAAGGGGGCTCCTAGGGTCGGTCAAGGCTCTGATACCAACTTGTCACGCCCAATATGCGACCCTATCCAAAAGGAACTCGAAGGTCCCACCAAGGATAGACCCGCATATTGGAACGCTTTTGCAAGGTGGATATCATTACATCAACGTTACATAATAGATGGGGATACATACATAAGGCATACAATGCCACACGAATACAACATCACAACATACAAGAACAACATCCGACTACGGATGAATCATAAACAGAAACTCAAACAATATCCACCCTGCTAGCCCAGGCTGCCGACCTAGAACCTATCCCCTGATCGAAGAAGAAGAAGAAGAAGAAGAACTCAACGCAAGCAAGCATCGCTCTCACGTCATGATCATCGCATAACCTGTACCTGCAACTATTGTTGTAGTAATCTGTGAGCCACGAGGACTGAGCAATCCCATTACCATGGGTATCAAGACTAGCAAAGCTTAATGGGAAAGGAAGGGGTAAAGTGGTGAGGTTGCAGCAGCGACTAAGCATGATATGGTGGCTAACATACGCAAATAAGAGCGAGAAGAGAAACAAGCGGAACGGTCGTGAAGCTAGCAATGATCAAGAGGTGATCCTGAACACCTACTTACGTCAAACATAACCCATAAACCGTGTTCACTTCTCGGACTCCGCCGAGAAGAGACCATCACGGCTACACACGCAGTTGATGCGTTTTAATTCGGATCAGGTGTCAAGTTATCTACAACCGGACATTAACAAATTCCCATCTGCCACATAACCGCGGGCACGGCTCTCGAAAGTTTATACCCTGCAGGGGTGTCCCAACTTAGCCCATGACAAGCTCTTGCGATCAACGAAGGAATAGACCTTCTCCCAGGAAGACCCGATCAGTCTCGGAATCCCGGTTTACAAGACATTTCGACAATGGTAAAACAAGACCAGCAAAGCCGCCCGATGCGCCGAAAATCCCTATAGGAGCTGCACATATCTCGTTCTCAGGGCAACACCGGATAAGTCAAGCTACGAGTAAAACCAGACTTTGAGTTTCCCCGAGGTGGCCCCGCAGGCTGCTCAGTTCGGACCAACACTTAGACATGCACTGGCCCGGGGGGCTATAATAAAGATGACCCTTGGGTTAATTACTCCCAAGGGAAAGGTAGGTGGTGGTGAGGCAAATGGTAAAACCAAGGTTGGGCCTTGCTGGACAAGTTTTATTCAAAGCGAACTGTCAGGAGGGTCCCATAAATCACCCGACCGCGTTAGGAACGCAAAATCCGGGAACATAACTCCGGTATGACGGAAACTAGGGCGGCAAGAGTGGAACAAAACACCAGGCATAAGGCCGAGCCTTCCACCCTTTACCAAGTATATAGATGCATTAATAACATAAGAGATATTGTGATATCCCAACATAACCCAGTCCACCATGGAGCAATCTTCAACTTCACCTGCAACTAGCAACGCTATAAGAGGGGCTGAGACAAGCGGTAACATAGCCAAACAACGGTTTGCTAGGAAGGGTGTCAAAGGTTAGAGGTTCATGGCAATTTGGGATGGCTTGATGAACAAGTGATAGGTAGCGCAGCATGGTGATAGAACGAAGCAACTAGCATAGCAATGATAGTAGTGAGATCCAAGTTAGCGGTCATCTTGCCTGAAATCCCGCAAGGAAGAAGAACGAGTCCATGAAGAAGATGAAGCCACGAAGACGAACCACACGTAGACGAACGAATCCTCACGATCGCAACGAAACGGAAACTATCGAGAAGAAGCACACAACATGGTAAACACACCACACATGAACAAGACATGATGCACAACAAGCATGATGCATGATAAGGCTACATGAAGCTACTCATGGCAAGAGATGATGCAAACAAGAACAACACATCAAGGCAAGTTTAAATGAGGCCGGGAACAACATATAACAATTCCGGTAAGTCCTCATATGCAAATTTCGAAATTGGTCCAGATCTGAATAAATATTAAGTTGAAGTTGTTAAACAGCAAGTTAAAGAGCACCAAGAGGATCTACACGAAATTCTAGTCAAGTTACATATAAAGTTCATTAGGTTTGGAGCTACGGCCTAGAAGATATGAACAAAACAAGTTAAGCATGGAATTGATGCAAAATGCACCCAAACATCAAGCAAACACACCAAAACAAGGATGCAACATGATAATATGAAGCTACATGCAAAATCAAGCAAGTTTCATATAGAGCACACTCAAAACGGAGCAACGGTGCAACACACACACACTTTACAAGTCATAGCAACAATATGTCCATAACAGCAACTAGGCATATTGCAAGCATCAAAACAACATGCTACAGCACCCCAACATAATAACAAAAGGCATGGGCATGAAGTACAGGTAAATCATAACAAAACATGAACACTGAGCTATCTCCAGAAAAGACTAGAACATGCTCCAAAACACATGGTAAGATGGCAAATAATAACAGTTTCAGACTTTAGCAGAAATAACATCAGGTTGCAATGTTTAGAGCTATCAAACAACATGTTACAGGAACATATCATGGCAAACAAAGGCATGGCATGAATCTACTGAAAGCATAGATCAAAAGTCCCTTACTGACCATGAGCCAAAAAGGCATAGAAAATATGATGGCACCCATATAAACATGGCAAGTTATATTACAGATTCAAACATGGCAGAAACAACAATAAGTAGGCATGTTGGAGAGCTTGAACCACTCACCACAGAGCAATACATGGCATGGCAAGGCACCCAACAGTAAGAAGGCATGCTTATGAAGCTAAGCATGGCAAGAGTAAGTTCATAGGGTGCATGGTTCACAAGGAAACAATCATGGAAACATTGAACTTAATGTTAACGGGCTGACAGCAACATTTTCAAGCAACTTTGAAGCAAGATATGAACATGTTCCAGCAGGCTATAATTGTAACCAAGGGCATGAATGGATAGAGCATAACATCTAGATCAAAACATGTTTATAGAACATCTCCAGATTATGCATAGAATGATTAGTAGAAGCATGTTAACATAGCAACAAAATATAACAGAATCAGCCTAGCCAAACAGCAACAGCAACTACCCTACTTAGCAAGCTTGATACACTCAGCACACAACTCACAAAAATACATGGTAAAAACCTCTGGAAAGATGGCATGGCATAGATCAAAACACATGTAGACATCAACCTCATAGGATGCGCACATCAATCATGGAAAAAATAATAAATGAGCAAGTTATAACAGTTTCAGCAGATTAACATCAACATGCACTCTTCCAACAGCATTTCGGGCATCAAGATGAGCTCAAATGAAAATGATGCAATGGAATGAAATGAAGTACTCGTTGAGGCGAACAATTTGACATATTACACGCACAAAACGGAGCTACGGATGCAGAGATACAGCAGGATGAACATGGCATGTTTATGCAAAATCCTGAGGACTTAGGCGATTTCGGGGACAACCTTAGGGTTTCCCGATCTGGATCCGGGGCGCGGATCCCGAGGATAGCCGGCTGGGCTCGCCGGAGAGGAGGACAGGGAGGCCGGAGAAGGGCGCCGGAGAGGGCCGGGGCGCCGGGGGCCGCCGGAGGAGGCAGGGCGGCGCAGCTCCGGCGCGGCAGGGCGGCAATGGGACGCCGGGCGGCGGAGGGCGCGGCGGCGCCGGGGTGGCGCTGGGGCGGCGCGGGCCGCGGCCGACGGCGGCGGCGGGATGCCCCGCGGTGGCGCGGGAGCGCGGGAGGCGGTGGCCGGGCGGCGGATCTCGCCGGGCGGCGGCGGGCGAGGCAGTCCGGCGAGGGGCCGGCCGGAGGCGGAGGGTGAGGCGGCCGACGGCGGAGGGGCGCGGGGCGCCGGGCGCTCGGGCCAGCGGCGATGGCGCGCGGGCTCGCGCGGGCCCGCGGTGTGCCTGGCGGGCCGGCGGCGGAGGGAGGCGCGCCGGGACACGTGTCGCGCTCTCACTGGAGCAGGGCAGCGGCGGGGACGGGCGGACATGTCCGGACGGCGGGGATTTTTGTCCGGTGGCGCGAGGATGAAGATGGCTAGGGTTTGGACCCGAAATTTCGGAGGAGGCCACATATATATAGGTAGAGGGAGATAGGAGAGTCCAAATGAGGTGCGGTTTTCGGCCACGCGATCATGATCGAACGACCGAGAGCATGGAGGGGAGTTTGCTGGGTTTTGGGCCACTTTGAAAGGGGTGTTGGGCTGCAACAGAAGAGGCTTTTGCGGTTACCCGGTTAACCGTTGGAGAATCAAACGACCTCCAAATGGCACGAAACTTGACAGGCGGTCTACCGGTGCTAAACCAAGGCCGCTTGGCAAACCTCGGGCCATTCCGAGAAAGTTTAACACCCACACAAGAGAAGAGGAAAAAGGGGACGCCGGATGACATAGGAGTGCCGGATTGCAAACGGACAACGGGGAAAATGCTCGGATGCATGAGACGAACACGTATGCAAAATGAAATGCACATGACGACAAGATAAAATGCAACACGCAAACAAATGACATGGCGAATAACTGGCGCATCGAATCCGGGGCGTTACACTCGGCGTCCTGGATATGGGGGTATCCAGCCATGCCTACCTGCGGCCCACCGCGTGGCTCCATCGATGGCCTGGTATGGCCCAGCCTTAGCATCAATAGCTCAAGATCCTCACGAGGCGGTCGACGCTAAGACCCCAGAGGGATCGGCCTCCCCAGGCTAGTTCCCGAGGGACGGAGAGTTCTATGCAAGGTTTACCTCACGAGGCTCAGCTGACGTGAGCCATGACGACCAAGGCCAGGCGGGCACCAGGCGGGTGCAGAGCACAGGTTTCCTCTTCAGTGCAAAGGAGGTAGGCCGTAGGCACGGAGTCCCGAGGAATCAGCCAAAGGTTTCCATTCTGGTGCAACGAGACCAAGACCGCCAGGACGGCAGGCCGGAGGCCATCAACGAGCCCACCGCAGCGTCACGACCAGAGGCTTTTCGCAGGCGAGGACTACTT
This sequence comes from Triticum timopheevii, assembly GCA_963921465.1. Classification (NCBI taxonomy): domain Eukaryota; kingdom Viridiplantae; phylum Streptophyta; class Magnoliopsida; order Poales; family Poaceae; genus Triticum; species Triticum timopheevii. The sequence continues at coordinate 74,334,293 of OY997266.1, read as the reverse complement.
TTATCAGGATAAGCTATACTACTTGTCCCCTTTCAAATCCGGCCATTGTGGGATCCCTTCCCGCCAACATTTGGGAAGAGGATCAAGGCCACTATAAATAGGACTAGCCGCCATCATAGAGAGAATAAAGACAAGTCGGACTAGCCCACAGCACACCACACCAGCTCCCTTGAGCTCAAGAACACCTCACCTCCTGAGGCCTGTTCATCCATTGTACTAGTTCATCCTCTGCCCTCCGAGGCAATCTACCAAAACGCTGGAGTAGGGTATTACACCGCAAGGTGGCCCGAACCAGGATAAATTGTTGTGTCTCTTTGTCTCTTTGAGCTTGTCGCACTAGGCTTAGGAGGATCGCGAGTAGGCAGGCTGGGTAGGTTGAGATCTCCGCACGCACCCCAGAGTTCGAACCTCTCAAGGGTTTGCGGATCCCTTAATCCAACACAAGATTCGCACAAGCCCAAGATGGTAATCATACTTCCAGGTGAGCATTGGAATATGTAGTTCATTGCTTGATATGCTTGGATAGTTCAAGGTGAGCACTAACACAATCTTGTATTGGCATTTTAGGATTGCATTGGGGCAATAGATGGTACTCATGTCACTGCCAGAGTGCCGAGGTCACAAGCTGCACCATTCAGGGAGAGGAAGCACTACACAAGCCAAAATGTCCTTACTGCTGTTGACTTCGATCTGAAGTTCACCTATGTGCTGGTTGGCTGGGAAGGGTCAGCACATGATGCTAATATACTCAGTGACAGCATTAGTCGTCCTGATGGCATCAACATCCCTGATGGCAAGTTCTACCTAGGAGATGCTGGCTATGCATGTCGGTCGGGTGTTTTTTCCGCCCGTCAGGAAAACTAGGTACCATCTAAACGAGTTCTTTGGTAGGAACTACCCTGGGACTCCACAGGAGTTGTTCAATCTCAGATACTCCGGCCTTAGAGTAACGGTTGAGAGGGCATTCAGAGCTCTCAAGAACAAGTTCAAGATCCTGCATCAGAAGCCATTCCACCCTTACCCTACCCAGGTTAAGCTTGTTCGTGCATGTTGCATTCTCATGACTGGATCCTGCAATGGGGTGTTGATGAACTGGTGCCTGAGGAGAAAGAGGTGACGCCTGACGATCTTGACCTTGGTGGCCATGGTGTTGAGGCATTTGACAACGAAGCCTGAAAGAACAAAAGGCTGAAGTGGGCACAGGCAATGTGGGATAATAAAGGTCAGACAAGGATCTGAAGAAAAAGAGCAAGAGCAGCAACAGAGGAGGAGGAAGCAGCAGCAGCAGCAGCAGAAGAAGAAGAAGAAGAAGAAGAAGAAGAAGAGGGATGATGAACGTTCCCCGTTCAGTCATCTGGCTCTTAATAATATGTACTGCCATTTGATAGTAGCTAGGATGAATCGTAGTTTGTTTCGTAGCTAGGAGTGAAACTATTAATCGTGTGTGTAATTCACCACTAGTAAGAAGTGGTGATAGCACCTAATGCACGTTTCAACCAAACAACGAGTCGTGTGTGCGCCTAATGCAAGATGCAGCCAACCAAACGGCGAGTCAAAATTAGTTCCCTCATGCAGTTAACCTATATGCAGGCAACCAAACTATGTGCAGATGATGGTTTATAGGCTGTTTTTGCTCAGGTGGGCCCGATTGAGAAGTGTATGTAAACATGCCAAAATCGGTGCGGGCAACCAAACCTGTCCTCACTGTCCATGCTTAGTTGTACGCTCGATCCGTTTACACTCGAAGCCACACCACGCCCACCGATCACAAGAGTGGGCATATGTGCCACCGCCAGAGCAAACCCGCATTTGGTCGCCGGTGACATGGACCTGTCCGTTGCCCACCGGAGATAGGGCGGCTCACTCGCCGCCCGTCACCCTCCAGCGCCAGGGAGGAAGCAGCAGCAACTTCGGCGGCGCTACGAGTTTACAGCTACGTACATGACGAGCAGATAACAGCGACCCGACTGACAACCGGAAATCAGGCATGTGCATAGACGATGATTCGAGGAGGAAGTCGGACCATTATCTATCTATCTTTCTGTCCCCAAGTTGCTGACGGGTACAGGGGGAGCAGCGGCACTCACTGTGCGCGTGCGTTCCCGATCATGCGCCATCGCCACCACCATCCGATCGGGACCATCGGCCCGTCCGTCCCCACTCGCCGACGAGACGACGACCGCTGGGCTAGCGCTAGGCGCTAGCTCAGGCCCAGCGCTACACGAATGGAGCGGGGCCTTTTTAATGCATGGCATGGCGGGCACATGACGGCACGTGATCCCACGGCGCGCGCGCCGAACAAGCAGGCGGGGCGACGCCGACGCCAGCGCCGTCCGTCCCACCCCCGCCACGAGCGCCAGCGTGGCGCCTGAGGGCGATGCGTGCGCGGCCCGCGCCGCATGGATCGGACACGCTTCGTCGCGGCGTCCGTGTCGCCTGAGGGCGGTGTGCGCGCCGCGAGGATCGGCCACGCCGTGTCGTGTCGTGGCGTGCGTGTCGCGGTCCAGTCGGCAGAGCCATGAGGCACGCCGAGTTTATCGTATAGTGGGATTCGGTGCGACCCAAACGGTAGCCGGCCGAGCCCAACGTAAACGTCATGTTGCCTACCGTCCATTATGTTCACCGGAATTCCAAATTTAATGGGAGTGATCGCATTTTACTACATTTATTTCAAGTTCTTCGTGATACAGTATTTGTTTAGCGGCAAACGAGAGGCTCTTAAAAAAAGTCAACCGGTGTGGATAGGTCTCAATCGCACTGAGCAAGTCTCGATCAACTGACATAACATGTACATATAAGAAAACATAATAACTGCAAAGAAAATTTGCACCGATGTCGTTGTAAGAGCATTTACAGCCGGACTTGGCAAATCCGACCCTCTATATCCGCGGACGCGACAGGGCACGCCCGCGGACGCATCCGAACGGCGCCCCATATTTTTCTCCCGGCATCCAGTACATGCAAATCCATACACATCGATCATACAAGCAAATGCCGCACATAAATAGCAAATATTGGTACGAAGCAGAAATAGCGTTTACATAAAAATTATTTTAAGTGCCAAACTCAAACATTGGCTCCTTGGTCGCCATTGTGGGTCCACATGTGCTCCACAAGATTATTGAGTAGCTGTGTGTGCACCTAATGATCTCGAAGATTCGGATGCATCTGCAGAAAGTTCATAAGCTGAGTCGCATCTTGATCTTCCGGGATTTCAACTTGTTCTCCAGGTGCTTCAAAATCTTGGGTTTCTACACCATCATCCTCATCATCGACAATCATATTATGCAGAATAACACAACATGTGATCGGCTGCCACAAAGTTTCTGATTCCCTCATCATTGTAGCGCTCCGCAGAATTCCCCAACGAACTTGAAGCACATCAAATGCCCTCTCCACATCCTTCCTAGCCGCTTCCTGCATTGTTGCAAAGTGGCTCTGTTTATTGACATGCGGTTCGGATATGGTCTTCACAAACGCCGCCCACTGAGGATAGATACCATCGGCAAGATAGTATCCCATGTTATACTCTCCGCCATTGACGGTGTAGTTGCACGGCGGTGATTCCCCATTGCAAAGCCTCTTGAACACTAGCGATCGTTGAAGCACGTTGATGTCGTTGTGAGAACCCGGCATTTCAAAGAAAGCATGCCAAATCCATAAGCCATGTGATGCCACCGCTTCTAGTATGATGATGGCCTCTCTGGTGTGACCTTGATACATTCTCCGTAAACCTTTTGGGCAGCTCTTCCATTGCCAATGCATGCAACCAATTGATCCGAGCATTCCTGGAAACCCCCTTGCCTCTCCAATAGCCAACAACTTCTTCATGTCCTGAGCATTTGATTCTCTGAGATACTCGGGTCCAAACACCTCCACCAGGACGCGGGCAAACTTCACAGTAGTCTTCAAGCACGTGCTCTCCCCCATCCTGACCATCTCATCAACGGCATCTGCAGCAGTACCAAGTGCAAGCATCCTCAGAGCAGTCGTGCACTTCTGCTTGGGAGAGAAAGAGAGTTGTCCGCAACAATTCCTTGTGCGCTTGAAGTAGTTGTCGTGTGCCTTCACTCCCTCCACAATGCGCAAAAACAATGGTTTCAGCATGGGAAAACGGCGACGAAACCATGGATCATCCGAGAAAACAGGATTGGGAGCAAAGTAGTCCCTGTGCAGTAGCTTTTCTCCGGACACCCTATCCCGGTTGATCACTCTTTTTTCCTTTGATTGAGCCTGAGGGAGTCCTGGACTAGGGGGTGTCCGGACAGCCGGACTCCAAGACTATGAAGATACAAGATTGAAGACTTCGGCCCGTGTTCGGATGGGACTTTCCTTGGCGTGGAAGGCAAGCTTGGCAATACGGATATGTAGATCTCCTACCATTGTAACCGACTCTGTGTAATCCTAGCCCTCCCCGGTGTCTATATAAACCGGAGGGTTCTAGTCCGTAGGACAACAACCATTACAACAATCATACCATAGGCTAGCTTCTAGGGTTTAGCCTCCTTGATCTCGTGGTAGATCCACTCTTGTACTACCCATATCATCAATATCAATCAAGCAGGAGTAGGGTTTTACCTCCATCAAGAGGGCCCGAACCTGGGTAAAAACATCGTGTCCCTTGTCTCCTGTTACCATCCACCTAGACGCACAGTTCGGGACCCCCTACCCGAGATCCGCCGGTTTTGACACCGACATTGGTGCTTTCATTGAGAGTTCCTCTGTGTCGTCACCGATAGGCTTGATGGCTTCTTCAATCAATAACAACACCGTCCAGGGTGATATTTTTCTCCCCGGACAGATCTTCGTGTTCGGCGGCTTCGCACTGCGGGCCAATTCACTTGGCCATCTGGAGCAGATCGAAAGCTACGCCCCTGGCCATCAGGTCAGGTTTGGAAGCCTAAACTTCACGGCTGACATCCGCGGGGACTTGATCTTCGATGGAGTTGAGCCACAGCCGAGCGTGCCGCACTGTCACGATGGGCATGATCTAGCTCTGCCGCTGGACAGTACCCTGGAGGCCGCACACGAGTCCGCTCTTGCCCTTAGCTCGGAGTAGACCGCGCAGATCTATGACAGGTGGCTGGACACCGCCTCGGGGGCTGCAACTTCTACGGCGATAGAGCCGAATACTGATCTTGTCCCTTATAAAGCTCGTGACTCCGAGGCGCCGGACTCCTTGCCGGACTCCGAACCTCCTGCGCCCCTGCCAATCGAATCTGATTGGGCGCCGATTATGGAGTTCACCGCCGCGGACATCTTTCAGCACTCACCCTTTGGCGACATCTTGAATTCGCTAAAGCATCTCTCGTTATCAGGAGAACCCTGGCCGGACTACGGTCAGGATGGTTGGGATGCGGACGACGAAGAAATTCAAAGCCCACCCACCACCCACTTCGTAGCCACTGTCGACGATCTAACCGACATGCTAGACTATGACTCCGAAGACATCGACGGTATGGACGACGATGCCGGAGACGACCAAGAACCAGCGCCTACAGGGCACTGGAAGACCACCTCATCATATGACATATACATGGTGGACACCCCAAAGGATGGGGACGGCGAAGAAGCAGCAGAGGCAGATTCCTCTAAGAAACAGCCCAAGCGCCAACGTCAGCGGCGCCGCTCTAAATCCCTCCACAGCAACAATGGAGATTCCAGCACCGGAGATAATAACACCCCATAGAGTGCCGAAGACAACCCCCTCCAGCAAGATTCAGCACAGGAGGACGGGGAAGCCAACCCTCGAGAGAGAGCGGCAGACGAGGAGGATGAAAATTACGTGCCTCCCTCCAGAGACGAGGCAAGCCTCAACGACGACGAATTCGTCGTGCCCGAGGATCCCGTCGAACAAGAGCGTTTTAAACGCAGGCTAATGGCCACGGCGAACAGCCTAAAGAAAAAGCAGCAACAGCTTCAAGCTGATCAAGACCTGCTGGCCGATAGATGGACCGAGGTCCTCGCGGCCGAAGAGTATGAACTCGAGCGCCCCTCCAAAAGTTACCCAAAACGCAAGTTGCTCCCCCGACTAGAGGAGGAAGCATACAAACCTTCATCACCAGTGCACAATACGGCAGACCGACCACCCCGTGGTCACGACAGAGAGGCATCTAGGCCCTCCACCAGAACCGTACCCCGGCACCGCTCGAAAAGTACGAAGCCACGGGGGAATGCGCCGGACTTGCGGGATATATTGGAGGACAAGGCAAGACAATCCAGATCTATCTATGGATCACGTGGGCGCCCCACGACCCACGACGACTACCGTCGCCCCGGATACAGCAACTCCGGCCAAGCCGAACATAGCAGACAACGCTCTATTGAGCTGCGTCGTGATATTGTTCAATATAGAGGCGTCGCACACCCATTATGCTTCACTGATGAAGTAATGGATCATCAAATCCCCGAAGGGTTTAAACCCGTGAACATTGAATCCTACGATAGCACAACAGACCCCGTGGTTTGGATCGAAGATTATCTCCTTCATATCCATATGGCCCGCGGTGACGATCTCCACGCCATCAAATACCTCCCACTCAAGCTTAAAGGACCAGCTCGGCATTGGCTTAACAGCTTGCCCACAGAGTCAATTGGGTGTTGGGAAGACCTGGAAGCCGCATTCCTTGACAACTTCCAGGGCACATACGTGCGACCACCAGACGCCGATGACTTAAGCCACATAATTCAGCAGCCAGACGAATCGGCTAGACAGTTCTGGACACGGTTCTTAACAAAGAAAAATCAAATCGTCGACTGTCCGGATGCAGAGGCCCTCGCAGCCTTCAAACATAACATCCGCGACGAGTGGCTGGCCCGGCACCTAGGACAGGAAAAGCCGAAATCCATGGCAGCCCTCACATCACTCATGACCCGCTTCTGTGCGGGAGAGGACAGCTGGCTAGCTCGCAGCAACAACCTCAGCAAAAATGCTGGCAGTCCGGATACTAAGGACCACAATGGTAGGTCGCGTCGAAACAAAAACAAACGTCGCGTTAACGGCGATAACAATGAGGATACTGTTGGAAATATGCCCTAGAGGCAATAATAAAAGTATTATTATATTTCATTGTTCATGATAATTGTCTTTTATTCATGCTATAATTGTATTATCCGGAAATCGTAATACATGTGTGAATACATAGACCACAATATGTCCCTAGTGAGCCTCTAGTTGACTAGCTCGTTGTGATCAACAGATAGTCATGGTTTCCTGGCTATGGACATTGGATGTCGTTGATAACGGGATCACATCATTAGGAGAACGATGTGATGGACAAGACCCAATCCTAAGCATAGCACAAAGATCGTGTAGTTCGTTTGCTAGAGCTTTTCCAATGTCAAGTATCTCTTCCTTGGACCATGAGATCGTGTAACTCCCGGATACCGTAGGAGTGCTTTGGGTGTATCAAACGTCACAACGTAACTGGGTGACTATAAAGGTGCACTACAGGTATCTCCGAAAGTGTCTGTTGGGTTGACACGGATCGAGACTGGGATTTGTCACTCCGTATGACGGAGAGGTATCTCTGGGCCCACTCGGTAATGCATCATCATATTGAGCTCAAAGTGACCAAGTGGTTGATCACGAGATCATGCGTTACGGTACGAGTAAAGTGACTTGCCGGTAACGAGACTGAACAAGGTATTGGGATACCGACGATCGAGTCTCGGGCAAGTAACGTACCGATTGACACAGGGAATTGTATATGGGGTTTTGATCGAATCCTCGACATCGTGGTTCAACCGATGAAATCATCGAGGAGCATGTGGGAGCCAACATGGGTATCCAGATCCTGCTGTTGGTTATTGCCCGAGAGTCGTCTCGGTCATGTCTGCGTGTCTCCCGAACCCGTAGGGTCTACACACTTAAGGTTCGGTGACGCTAGGGTTGTATGCATATGAGTTCGCAGCATACCGAATGTTGTTCGGAGTCCCGGATGAGATCCCGGACGTCACGAGGAGTTTCGGAATGGTCCGGAGGTAAATAATAATATATAGGAAGTGGTATTTCGGCCATCGGGAAAGTTTCGGGGTTTCCCGGTAATGTACCGGGACCATCGGAAGGGTCCCGGGGGTCCACCGGGTGGGGCCACCCATCCCGGAGGGCCCCACGGGCTGAAGTGGGAGGGGAGCCAGCCCATAGTGGGCTGGTGCACCCCCCCTAGGCCCACCCCCTGCGCCTAGGGTTGAAACCCTAGGGTGGGGGGCGCACCACATGCCTTAGGGGGCACTCCTCCCCCCTTGGCCGCCGCCCCCTTGGGAGATTCAATCTCCCAGGGCCGGCGCCCCCCCTTGGGGGCCTATATAAAGGAGGGCAGGGGGGAGGGCAGCCGTACCCTTGTGCTTGGCGCCTCCCTCCCCCTGCAACACCTCGTCCTCCTCCCGTAGTCGCTTGGCGAAGCCCTGCTGGAGTTCTGCTGCATCCACCACCACGCCGTCGTGCTGCTGGATCATCATCAACCTCTCCTTCCCCCTTGCTGGATCAAGAAGGAGGAGACGTCTCCCGTCCCATACGTGTGTTGAACGCGGAGGTGCTGTCCGTTCAGCACTTGGACATCGGTGATCTGAATCATGTCGAGTACGACTCCATCATCACCATCCCCTTGAAAGCTTCCGCACGCGATCTACAAGTGGTATGTAGATGCAATCTATCTCCCATGACTCGTTGCTTAGATGAACTCATAGATGGATCTTGGTGAAACCATAGGAAAAATTTTAATTTTCTGCAACGTTCCCCAACAGTGGCATCATGAGCTAGGTCTATGCGTAGTTCTCTAATGCACGAGTAGAACACAATTTTGTTGTGGGCGTGGATCTTGTCAACTTGCTTGCCACTACTAGTCTTTTCTTGCTTCAGCGGTATTGTGGGATGAAGCGGCCCGGACCAACCTTACACGTACTCTTACGTGAGACCGGTTCCACTAACTGACATGCACTAGTTGCATACGGTGGCTGGCGGGTGTCTGTCTCTCCCACTTTAGTTGAAGCGGATTCGATGAAAAGGGTCCTTATGAAGGGTAAATAGAAGTTGACAAAATCACGTTGTGGTTATTCGTAGGTAAGAAAACGTTCTTGCTAGAACCCAATTGCAGCCATGTAAAAGATGCAACAACAATTAGAGGACGTCTAACTTGTTTTTGCAGCGATTGTTCATGTGATGTGATATGGCCAGAAGTTGTGATGAATGATGATTGATATATTGTGACGTATGAGATCATGTTCTTGTAATAGGATTCACGACTTGCATGTCGATGAGTATGACAACCGGCAGGAGCCATAGGAGTTGTCTTTATTTTTTGTATGACCTGCGTGTCATTGAAGAACGCCATGTAAATTACTTTACTTTATTGCTAAGCGCGTTAGCCATAGAAGTAGAACTAGTCGTTGGTGTGACAACTTCATGAAGACACGATGATGGAGATCATGATGATGGAGATCATGGTGCCATGCCGGTGACAAGATGATCATGGAGCCCCGAAGATGGAGATCAATGGAGCTATATAATATTGGCCATATCATGTCACTACTATATAATTGCATGTGATGTTTATCATGTTTATGCATCTTGTTTACTTAGAACGACGGTAGTAAATAAGATGATCCCTTACAACAATTTCAAGAAGTGTTCTCCCCTAACTGTGCACTGTTGCTACAGTTCGTCGTTTCGAAGCACCACGTGATGATCGGGTGTGATAGATCCTTACGTTCACATACAACGGGTGTAAGACAGTTTTACACAGCAAAACACTTAGGGTTAACTTGACGAGCCTAGCATGTACAGACATGGCCTCGGAACACGGAGACCGAAAGGTCGAACACGAGTCGTATGGAAGATACGATCAACATGAAGATGTTCACCGACGATGACTAGTCCGTCTCACGTGATGATCGGACACGGCCTAGTCAACTCGGATCGTGTAACACTTAGATGACTAGAGGGATGTCTAATCTGAGTGGGAGTTCATAATTTGATTAGATGAACTTAATTATCATGAACTTAGTCTAAAACCTTTGCAAATATGTCTTGTAGATCAAATGGCCAACGCTCATGTCAACATGAACTTCAACGCGTTCCTAGAGAAAACCAAGCTGAAAGATGATGGCAGCAACTATACGGATTGGGTCCGGAACCTGAGGATCATCCTCATAGCTGCCAGGAAGCAATATGTCCTAGAAGGACCGCTAGGTGACGCTCCCGTCCCAGAGAACCAAGACGTTATGAACGCTTGGCAATCTCGTGCTGATGATTAATCCCTCGTTCAGTGCGGCATGCTTTACAGCTTAGAACCGGGGCTCCAAAAGCGTTTTGAGCATCACGGAGCATATGAGATGTTCGAAGAGCTGAAACTAGTTTTCCAAGCTCATGCCCGGGTCGAGAGATATGATGTCTCCGACAAGTTCTATAGTTGTAATATGGAGGAAAACAGTTCTGTCAGTAAGCACATACTCAAGATGTCTGGGTTGCACAACCGTATGACCCAGCTGAACATTAACCTCCCTGATGAGGCGGTCATTGACAGAATCCTCCAGTCACTCCCACCAAGCTACAAGAGCTTTGTGATGAACTACAAAATGCAGGGGATGGTGAAGTGTTCTCAATGCTAAAGTCAGCAGAGGCTGAAATCAAAAAGGAACATCAAGTGTTGATGGTCAATAAGACCACTAAGTTCAAGAAGGGCAAGGGCAAGAAGAACTTCAAGAAGGACGGCAAGGATGTTGCCGCGCCCGGTAAGCCAGTTACCGGGAAGAAGTCAAAGAATGGACCCAAGCCTGAGACTGAGTGCTTTTATTGCAAGGGGAAGGGTCACTGGAAGCGGAACTGCCCCAAATACTTAGCGGATAAGAAGGCCGGCAACACCAAAGGTATATTTGATATACATGTAATTGATGTGTACCTTACCAGTACTCGTAGTAACTCCTGGGTATTTGATACCGGTGTCGTTGCTCATATTTGTAACTCACAGCAGGAGCTGCGGAATAAACGGAGACTGGCGAAGGACGAGGTGACGATGCGCGTCGGGAATGGTTCCAGAGTCGATGTGATCGCCGTCGGCACGCTGCCTCTACATTTACCTACGGGATTAGTTTTGAACCTTAATAATTGTTATTTAGTGCCATGTTTGAGCATGAACATTGTATCAGGATCTCGTTTAATACGAGATGGCTACTCATTTAAATCCGAGAATAATGGTTGTTCTATTTATATGAGAGATATGTTTTATGGTCATGCTCCGATGGTCAATGGTTTATTCTTAATGAATCTCGAGCGTAATATTACACATATTCATAGTGTGGATGCCAAAAGATGTAAAGTTGATAACGATAGTCCCACATACTTGTGGCACTGCCGCCTTGGTCACATTGGTGTCAAGCGCATGAAGAAGCTCCATGCTGATGGACTTTTAGAGTCTCTTGATTATGATTCGTTTGACACATGCGAACCATGTCTCATGGGCAAAATGACCAAGACTCCGTTCTCCGAAACAATGGAGCAAGCAACCAACTTGTTGGAAATCATACATACCGATGTGTGCGGTCCAATGAGCGTTGAGGCTCGCGGAGGATATCGTTATGTTCTCACTCTCACTGATGACTTAAGTAGATATGGGTATGTCTACTTAATGAAACACAAGTCTGAGACCTTCGAAAAGTTCAAGGAATTTCAGAATGAGGTAGAGAATCAACGTGACCGAAAGATAAAGTTCCTACGATCAGATCGTGGAGGAGAATACTTAAGTCACGAATTTGGTACACACTTAAGGAAATGTGGAATCGTTTCACAACTCACGCCGCCTGGAACACCTCAGCGTAACTGTGTGTCCGAACGTCGTAATCGCACTCTATTGGATATGGTGCGGTCTATGATGTCTCTTACCGATTTACCGCTATCATTTTGGGGATACGCACTAGAGACAGCTACATTCACTTTAAATAGGGCACCGTCTAAATCCGTTGAGACGACACCGTATGAATTATGGTTTGGGAAGAAACCTAAGCTGTCGTTTCTAAAATTTTGGGGATGCGATGCTTATGTCAAGAAACTTCAACCTGAAAAGCTCGAACCCAAGTCGGAAAAATGCGTCTTCATAGGATACCCTAAGGAAACTGTCGGGTATACCTTCTACTTAAGATCCGAGGGCAAGATCTTTGTTGCCAAGAACGGATGCTTTCTAGAAAAAGAGTTTCTCTCGAAAGAAGTAAGTGGGAGGAAAGTAGAACTCGATGAAGTACTACCTCTCGAACGAGAAAGTGGTGCAGCTCAGGAAAATGTTCCTGTGATGCCCACACCAACTGAAGAGGAAAATAATGATGATGATCAAGGTACTTCGGATCAAGTTGCTACTGAACTTCGTAGGTCCACAAGGACACGTTCCGCACCAGAGTGGTACGGCAACCCTGTCCTGGAAATCATGTTGTTAGACAATGGTGAGCCTTCGAACTATGAAGAAGCGATGGCGGGCCCAGATTCCAACAAATGGCTTGAAGCCATGAAATCCGAGATAGAATCCATGTATGAAAACAAAGTATGGACTTTGACAGACTTGCCCGATGATCGGCGAGCGATAGAAAACAAATGGATTTCTAAGAAGAAGACGGACGCGGATGGTAATGTTACCATTTATAAGGCTCGACTTGTCGCTAAGGGTTATCGACAAGTTCAAGGGATTGACTACGACGAGACATTCTCTCCCGTAGCGAAGCTGAAGTCCGTCCGAATCATGTTAGCAATTGCCGCATACTATGATTATGAGATATGGCAGATGGACGTCAAAACGGCATTCCTTAACGGACATCTTAAGGAAGAGCTGTATATGATGCAGCCGGAAGGTTTTGTCGATCCTAAGAACGCTAACAAAGTATGCAAGCTCCAACGATCCATTTATGGACTGGTGCAAGCGTCTCGGAGTTGAACATTCGCTTTGATGAGATGATCAAAGCGTTTGGGTTTATGCAGACTTATGGAGAAGCCTGCGTTTGCAAGAAAGTGAGTGGGAGCTCTGTAGCATTTCTCATATTATATGTAGATGACATACTCTTGATGGGAAATGATATAGAACTTCTGGACAGCATTAAGGCCTACTTGAATAAGTGTTTTTCAATGAAGGACCTTGGAGAAGCTGCTTATATATTAGGCATCAAGATCTATAGAGATAGATCGAGACGCCTCATAGGTCTTTCACAAAGCACATACCTTGATAAGATTTTGAAAAGGTTCAAAATGGATCAGTCCAAGAAGGGGTTCTTGCCTATGTTACAAGGTGTGAGATTGAGCTCAGCTCAGTCCCCGACCACGGCAAAAGATAAAGAAGAGATGAGTGTCATCCCCTATGCTTCAGCCATGGGATCTATTATGTATGCCATGCTGTGTACCAGGCCTGATGTAAACCTTGCCGTAAGTTTGGTAGCAAGATACCAAAGTAATCCCGGCAAGGAACACTGGACAGCGGTCAAGAATATCCTGAAGTACCTGAAAAGGACAAAGGACATGTTTCTCGTTTATGGAGGAGACGAAGAGCTTGTCGTAAGGGTTACATCGACGCTAGCTTCGACTCAGATCTGGATGACTCTAAGTCACAAACCGGATACGTGTATATGTTGAATGGTGGAGCAGTAAGCTGGTGCAGCTGCAAGCAGAGCGTCGTGGCGGGATCTACATGTGAAGCGGAATACATGGCAGCCTCGGAGGCAGCGCATGAAGCAATTTGGGTGAAGGAGTTCATCACTGACCTAGGAGTCATACCCAATGCGTCGGGGCCAATCAAACTCTTCTGTGACAACACTGGAGCTATTGCCCTAGCCAAGGAGCCCAGGTTTCACAAGAAGACCAGGCACATCAAGCGTCGTTTCAACTCCATCCGTGAAAATGTTCAAGATGGAGACATAGATATTTGCAAAGTACATACGGATCTGAATGTCGCAGATCCGTTGACTAAACCTCTCTCGCGAGCAAAACATGATCAACACCAGAACTCTATGGGTGTTCGATTCATCACAATGTAACTAGATTAGTGACTCTAGTGCAAGTGGGAGACTGTTGGAAATATGCCCTAGAGGCAATAATAAAAGTATTATTATATTTCATTGTTCATGATAATTGTCTTTTATTCATGCTACAACTGTATTATCCGGAAATCATAATACACGTGTGAATACATAGACCACAATATGTCCCTAGTGAGCCTCTAGTTGACTAGCTCATTGTGATCAACAGATAGTCATGGTTTCCTGGCTATGGACATTGGATGTCGTTGATAACGGGATCACATCATTAGGAGAATGATGTGATGGACAAGACCCAATCCTAAGCATAGCACAAAGATCGTGTAGTTCGTTTGCTAGAGCTTTTCCAATGTCAAGTATCTCTTCCTTGGACCATGAGATCGTGTAACTCCCGGATACCGTAGGAGTGCTTTGGGTGTATCAAACGTCACAACGTAACTGGGTGACTATAAAGGTGCACTACAGGTATCTCCGAAAGTGTCTGTTGGGTTGACACGGATCGAGACTGGGATTTGTCACTCCGTATGACGGAGAGGTATCTCTGGGCCCACTCGGTAATGCATCATCATACTGAGCTCAAAGTGACCAAGTGGTTGATCACGGGATCATGCATTACGGTACGATTAAAGTGACTTGCCGGTAATGAGACTGAACAAGGTATTGGGATGCCGACGATCGAGTCTCGGGCAAGTAACATACCGATTGACAAAGGGAATTGTATACGGGGTTTTGATCGAATCCTCGACATCGTGGTTCAACCGATGAAATCATCGAGGAGCATGTGGGAGCCAACATGGGTATCCAGATCCTGCTGTTGGTTATTGCCCGAGAGTCGTCTCGGTCATGTCTGCGTGTCTCCCGAACCCGTAGGGTCTACACACTTAAGGTTCGGTGACGCTAGGGTTGTATGAATATGAGTTTGCAGCATACCGAATGTTTTTCGGAGTCCCGGATGAGATCCCGGACGTCACGAGGAGTTTCGGAATGGTCCGGAGGTAAAGAATAATATATAGGAAGTGGTATTTCGGCCATCGGGAAAGTTTCGGGGTTTCCCGGTAATGTACCGGGACCATCGGAAGGGTCCCGGGGGTCCACCGGGTGGGGCCACCCATCCCGGAGGGCCCCACGGGCTGAAGTGGGAGGGGAGCCAGCCCATAGTGGGCTGGTGCACCCCCCCTAGGCCCACCCCCTGCGCCTAGGGTTGAAACCCTAGGGTGGGGGGCGCACCACATGCCTTGGGGGGCACTCCTCCCCCCTTGGCCGCCGCCCCCTTGGGAGATTCAATCTCCCAGGGCCGGCGCCCCCCCTTGGGGGCCTATATAAAGGAGGGCAGGGGGGAGGGCAGCCGTACCCTTGTGCTTGGCGCCTCCCTCCCCCTGCAACACCTCGTCCTCCTCCCGTAGTCGCTTGGCGAAGCCCTGCTGGAGTTCTGCTGCATCCACCACCACGCCGTCGTGCTGCTGGATCATCATCAACCTCTCCTTCCCCCTTGCTGGATCAAGAAGGAGGAGACGTCTCCCGTCCCATACGTGTGTTGAACGCGGAGGTGCTGTCCGTTCAGCACTTGGACATCGGTGATCTGAATCACGTCGAGTACGACTCCATCATCACCATCCCCTTGAAAGCTTCCGCACGCGATCTACAAGTGGTATGTAGATGCAATCTATCTCCCATGACTCGTTGCTTAGATGAACTCATAGATGGATCTTGGTGAAACCATAGGAAAAATTTTAATTTTCTGCAACGTTCCCCAACAGTGGCATCATGAGCTAGGTCTATGCGTAGTTCTCTAATGCACGAGTAGAACACAATTTTGTTGTGGGCGTGGATCTTGTCAACTTGCTTGCCACTACTAGTCTTTTCTTGCTTCAGCGGTATTGTGGGATGAAGCGGCCCGGACCAACCTTACACGTACTCTTACGTGAGACCGGTTCCACTGACTGACATGCACTAGTTGCATACGGTGGCTGGCGGGTGTCTGTCTCTCCCACTTTAGTTGAAGCGGATTCGATGAAAAGGGTCCTTATGAAGGGTAAATAGAAGTTGACAAAATCACGTTGTGGTTATTCGTAGGTAAGAAAACGTTCTTGCTAGAACCCAATTGCAGCCATGTAAAAGATGCAACAACAATTAGAGGACGTCTAACTTGTTTTTGCAGCGATTGTTCATGTGATGTGATATGGCCAGAAGTTGTGATGAATGATGATTGATATATTGTGACGTATGAGATCATGTTCTTGTAATAGGATTCACGACTTGCATGTCGATGAGTATGACAACCGGCAGGAGCCATAGGAGTTGTCTTTATTTTTTGTATGACCTGCGTGTCATTGAAGAACGCCATGTAAATTACTTTACTTTATTGCTAAGCGCGTTAGCCATAGAAGTAGAACTAGTCGTTGGTGTGACAACTTCATGAAGACACGATGATGGAGATCATGATGATGGAGATCATGGTGCCATGCCGGTGACAAGATGATCATGGAGCCCCGAAGATGGAGATCAATGGAGCTATATGATATTGGCCATATCATGTCACTACTATATAATTGCATGTGATGTTTATCATGTTTATGCATCTTGTTTACTTAGAACGACGGTAGTAAATAAGATGATCCCTTACAACAATTTCAAGAAGTGTTCTCCCCTAACTGTGCACCGTTGCTACAGTTCGTCGTTTCGAAGCACCACGTGATGATCGGGTGTGATAGATCCTTACGTTCACATACAACGGGTGTAAGACAGTTTTACACAGCAAAACACTTAGGGTTAACTTGACGAGCCTAGCATGTACAGACATGGCCTCGGAACACGGAGACCGAAAGGTCGAACACGAGTCGTATGGAAGATACGATCAACATGAAGATGTTCACCGACGATGACTAGTCCGTCTCACGTGATGATCGGACACGGCCTAGTCAACTCGGATCGTGTAACACTTAGATGACTAGAGGGATGTCTAATCTGAGTGGGAGTTCATAATTTGATTAGATGAACTTAATTATCATGAACTTAGTCTAAAACCTTTGCAAATATGTCTTGTAGATCAAATGGCCAACGCTCATGTCAACATGAACTTCAACGCGTTCCTAGAGAAAACCAAGCTGAAAGATGATGGCAGCAACTATACGGATTGGGTCCGGAACCTGAGGATCATCCTCATAGCTGCCAGGAAGCAATATGTCCTAGAAGGACCGCTAGGTGACGCTCCCGTCCCAGAGAACCAAGACGTTATGAACGCTTGGCAATCTCGTGCTGATGATTACTCCCTCGTTCAGTGCGGCATGCTTTACAGCTTAGAACCGGGGCTCCAAAAGCGTTTTGAGCATCACGGAGCATATGAGATGTTCGAAGAGCTGAAACTAGTTTTCCAAGCTCATGCCCGGGTCGAGAGATATGATGTCTCCGACAAGTTCTATAGTTGTAAGATGGAGGAAAACAGTTCTGTCAGTAAGCACATACTCAAGATGTCTGGGTTGCACAACCGTATGACCCAGCTGAACATTAACCTCCCTGATGAGGCGGTCATTGACAGAATCCTCCAGTCACTCCCACCAAGCTACAAGAGCTTTGTGATGAACTACAAAATGCAGGGGATGGTGAAGTGTTCTCAATGCTAAAGTCAGCAGAGGCTGAAATCAAAAAGGAACATCAAGTGTTGATGGTCAATAAGACCACTAAGTTCAAGAAGGGCAAGGGCAAGAAGAACTTCAAGAAGGACAGCAAGGATGTTGCCGCGCCCGGTAAGCCAGTTACCGGGAAGAAGTCAAAGAATGGACCCAAGCCTGAGACTGAGTGCTTTTATTGCAAGGGGAAGGGTCACTGGAAGCGGAACTGCCCCAAATACTTAGCGGATAAGAAGGCCGGCAACACCAAAGGTATATTTGATATACATGTAATTGATGTGTACCTTACCAGTACTCGTAGTAACTCCTGGGTATTTGATACCGGTGCCGTTGCTCATATTTGTAACTCACAGCAGGAGCTGCGGAATAAACGGAGACTGGCGAAGGACGAGGTGACGATGCGCGTCGGGAATGGTTCCAGAGTCGATGTGATCGCCGTCGGCACGCTGCCTCTACATTTACCTACGGGATTAGTTTTGAACCTTAATAATTGTTATTTAGTGCCATGTTTGAGCATGAACATTGTATCAGGATCTCGTTTAATACGAGATGGCTACTCATTTAAATCCGAGAATAATGGTTGTTCTATTTATATGAGAGATATGTTTTATGGTCATGCTCCGATGGTCAATGGTTTATTCTTAATGAATCTCGAGCGTAATATTACACATATTCATAGTGTGGATGCCAAAAGATGTAAAGTTGATAACGATAGTCCCACATACTTGTGGCACTGCCGCCTTGGTCACATTGGTGTCAAGCGCATGAAGAAGCTCCATGCTGATGGACTTTTAGAGTCTCTTGATTATGATTCGTTTGACACATGCGAACCATGCCTCATGGGCAAAATGACCAAGACTCCATTCTCCGAAACAATGGAGCAAGCAACCAACTTGTTGGAAATCATACATACCGATGTGTGCGGTCCAATGAGCGTTGAGGCTCGCGGAGGATATCGTTATGTTCTCACTCTCACTGATGACTTAAGTAGATATGGGTATGTCTACTTAATGAAACACAAGTCTGAGACCTTCGAAAAGTTCAAGGAATTTCAGAATGAGGTAGAGAATCAACGTGACCGAAAGATAAAGTTCCTACGATCAGATCGTGGAGGAGAATACTTAAGTCACGAATTTGGTACACACTTAAGGAAATGTGGAATCGTTTCACAACTCACGCCGCCTGGAACACCTCAGCGTAACTGTGTGTCCGAACGTCGTAATCGCACTCTATTGGATACGGTGCGGTCTATGATGTCTCTTACCGATTTACCGCTATCATTTTGGGGATACGCACTAGAGACAGCTACATTCACTTTAAATAGGGCACCGTCTAAATCCGTTGAGACGACACCGTATGAATTATGGTTTGGGAAGAAACCTAAGCTGTCGTTTCTAAAATTTTGGGGATGCGATGCTTATGTCAAGAAACTTCAACCTGAAAAGCTCGAACCCAAGTCGGAAAAATGCGTCTTCATAGGATACCCTAAGGAAACTGTCGGGTATACCTTCTACTTAAGATCCGAGGGCAAGATCTTTGTTGCCAAGAACGGATGCTTTCTAGAAAAAGAGTTTCTCTCGAAAGAAGTAAGTGGGAGGAAAGTAGAACTCGATGAAGTACTACCTCTCGAACGAGAAAGTGGTGCAGCTCAGGAAAATGTTCCTGTGATGCCCACACCAACTGAAGAGGAAAATAATGATGATGATCAAGGTACTTCGGATCAAGTTGCTACTGAACTTCGTAGGTCCACAAGGACACGTTCCGCACCAGAGTGGTACGGCAACCCTTACCTGGAAATCATGTTGTTAGACAATGGTGAGCCTTCGAACTATGAAGAAGCGATGGCGGGCCCAGATTCCAACAAATGGCTTGAAGCCATGAAATCCGAGATAGAATCCATGTATGAAAACAAAGTATGGACTTTGACAGACTTGCCCGATGATCGGCGAGCGATAGAAAACAAATGGATTTCTAAGAAGAAGACGGACGCGGATGGTAATGTTACCATTTATAAGGCTCGACTTGTCGCTAAGGGTTATCGACAAGTTCAAGGGATTGACTACGACGAGACATTCTCTCCCGTAGCGAAGCTGAAGTCCGTCCGAATCATGTTAGCAATTGCCGCATACTATGATTATGAGATATGGCAGATGGACGTCAAAACGGCATTCCTTAACGGACATCTTAAGGAAGAGCTGTATATGATGCAGCCGGAAGGTTTTGTCGATCCTAAGAACGCTAACAAAGTATGCAAGCTCCAGCGATCCATTTATGGACTGGTGCAAGCGTCTCGGAGTTGAACATTCGCTTTGATGAGATGATCAAAGCGTTTGGGTTTATGCAGACTTATGGAGAAGCCTGCGTTTGCAAGAAAGTGAGTGGGAGCTCTGTAGCATTTCTCATATTATATGTAGATGACATACTCTTGATGGGAAATGATATAGAACTTCTGGACAGCATTAAGGCCTACTTGAATAAGTGTTTTTCAATGAAGGACCTTGGAGAAGCTGCTTATATATTAGGCATCAAGATCTATAGAGATAGATCGAGACGCCTCATAGGTCTTTCACAAAGCACATACCTTGATAAGATTTTGAAAAGGTTCAAAATGGATCAGTCCAAGAAGGGGTTCTTGCCTATGTTACAAGGTGTGAGATTGAGCTCAGCTCAGTCCCCGACCACGGCAAAAGATAAAGAAGAGATGAGTGTCATCCCCTATGCTTCAGCCATGGGATCTATTATGTATGCCATGCTGTGTACCAGGCCTGATGTAAACCTTGCCGTAAGTTTGGTAGCAAGATACCAAAGTAATCCCGGCAAGGAACACTGGACAGTGGTCAAGAATATCCTGAAGTACCTGAAAAGGACAAAGGACATGTTTCTCGTTTATGGAGGAGACGAAGAGCTTGTCGTAAGGGTTACATCGACGCTAGCTTCGACTCAGATCTGGATGACTCTAAGTCACAAACCGGATACGTGTATATGTTGAATGGTGGAGCAGTAAGCTGGTGCAGCTGCAAGCAGAGCGTCGTGGCGGGATCTACATGTGAAGCGGAATACATGGCAGCCTCGGAGGCAGCGCATGAAGCAATTTGGGTGAAGGAGTTCATCACTGACCTAGGAGTCATACCCAATGCGTCGGGGCCAATCAAACTCTTCTGTGACAACACTGGAGCTATTGCCCTAGCCAAGGAGCCCAGGTTTCACAAGAAGACCAGGCACATCAAGCGTCGTTTCAACTCCATCCGTGAAAATGTTCAAGATGGAGACATAGATATTTGCAAAGTACATACGGATCTGAATGTCGCAGATCCGTTGACTAAACCTCTCTCGCGAGCAAAACATGATCAACACCAGAACTCTATGGGTGTTCGATTCATCACAATGTAACTAGATTAGTGACTCTAGTGCAAGTGGGAGACTGTTGGAAATATGCCCTAGAGGCAATAATAAAAGTATTATTATATTTCATTGTTCATGATAATTGTCTTTTATTCATGCTACAACTGTATTATCCGGAAATCGTAATACACGTGTGAATACATAGACCACAATATGTCCCTAGTGAGCCTCTAGTTGACTAGCTCATTGTGATCAACAGATAGTCATGGTTTCCTGGCTATGGACATTGGATGTCGTTGATAACGGGATCACATCATTAGGAGAATGATGTGATGGACAAGACCCAATCCTAAGCATAGCACAAAGATCGTGTAGTTCTTTGCTAGAGCTTTTCCAATGTCAAGTATCTCTTCCTTGGACCATGAGATCGTGTAACTCCCGGATACCGTAGGAGTGCTTTGGGTGTATCAAACGTCACAACGTAACTGGGTGACTATAAAGGTGCACTACAGGTATCTCCTAAAGTGTCTGTTGGGTTGACACGGATCGAGACTGGGATTTGTCACTCCGTATGACGGAGAGGTATCTCTGGGCCCACTCGGTAATGCATCATCATACTGAGCTCAAAGTGACCAAGTGGTTGATCACGGGATCATGCATTACGGTACGAGTAAAGTGACTTGCCGGTAATGAGACTGAACAAGGTATTGGGATGCCGACGATCGAGTCTCGGGCAAGTAACATACCGATTGACAAAGGGAATTGTATACGGGGTTTTGATCGAATCCTCGACATCGTGGTTCAACCGATGAAATCATCGAGGAGCATGTGGGAGCCAACATGGGTATCCAGATCCCGCTGTTGGTTATTTACCGAGAGTCGTCTCGGTCATGTCTGCGTGTCTCCCGAACCCGTAGGGTCTACACACTTAAGGTTCGGTGACGCTAGGGTTGTATGAATATGAGTTTGCAGCATACCGAATGTTGTTCGAAGTCCCGGATGAGATCCCGGACGTCACGAGGAGTTTCGGAATGGTCCGGAGGTAAAGAATAATATATAGGAAGTGGTATTTCGGCCATCGGGAAAGTTTCGAGGTTTCCCAGTAAAGTACCGGGACCACCGGAAGGGTCCCGGGGGTCCACCGGGTGGGGCCACCCATCCCGGAGGGCCCCTCGGGCTGAAGTGGGAGGGGAGCCAGCCCATAGTGGGCTGGTGCGCCCCCCTAGGCCTACCCCCTGCGCCTAGGGTTGAAACCCTAGGGTGGGGGGGGCGCACCACATGCCTTGGGGGGCACTCCTCCCCCCTTGGCCGCCGCCCCCTTGGGAGATTCAATCTCCCAGGGCCAGCGCCCCCCCCCCCTTGGGGGCCTATATAAAGGAGGGCAGGGGGGAGGGCAGCCGTACCCTTGTGCTTGGCGCCTCCCTCCCCCTGCAACACCTCGTCCTCCTCCCGTAGTCGCTTGGCGAAGCCCTGCTGGAGTTCTGCTGCATCCACCACCACGCCGTCGTGCTGCTGGATCATCATCAACCTCTCCTTCCCCCTTGCTGGATCAAGAAGGAGGATACGTCTCCCGTCCCGTACGTGTGTTGAACGCGGAGGTGCTGTCCGTTCAGCACTTGGACATCGATGATCTGAATCACGTCGAGTACGACTCCATCATCACCATCCCCTTGAAAGCTTCCGCACGAGATCTACAAGTGGTATGTAGATGCAATCTATCTCCCATGACTCGTTGCTTAGATGAACTCATAGATGGATCTTGGTGAAACCGTAGGAAAAATTTTAATTTTCTGCAACGTTCCCCAACAGATACGGCAGTCAACGCCGGATTCAGAGGCTCTAAACCCGGTCAACGGAAGAAGCCATTCAAAAGAACTACTCCGGGTCCGTCCAATTTGGACCGAATACTCGACCGCTCTTGCCAGATACATGGCACCCCCGAAAAGCCAACTAACCACACCAACGGGGATTGTTGGGTATTCAAGCAGGCAGGCAAGTTAATTGCCGAACACAATGACAAGGGGCTGCATAGCGACGATGAGGAAGAAACTCGGCCGCCGAACAGTAGAGGACAGAAGGTTTTCCTCCCACAAGTGCGGACGGTAAATATGATATACGCAACCCACATACCCAAGAGGGAGCGGAAGCGTGCACTCCGGGACGTATATGCGATGGAGCCAGTCGCCCCGAAGTTCAACCCATGGTCCTCTTGCCCGATCACTTTCGATCGAAGGGACCACCCCACCAGTATCCGCCATGGCGGATTTGCCGCATTGGTTTTAGACCCAATCGTCGATGGATTTCACCTCACTAGAGTCCTCATGGACGGCGGCGGCAGCCTGAACCTGCTTTATCAGGATACAGTGCGAAAGATGGGCATAGACCCCTCAAGGATTAAACCTACAAAGACAACCTTAAAAGGCGTCATACCTGGTGTCGGGGCCAATTGTACAGGCTCAGTCACACTGGAAGTGGTCTTCGGATCCCCGGATAATTTCCAAAGCGAGGAGTTAATCTTCGACATAGTTTCGTTCCGCAGTGGCTATCACGCCCTGCTCGGACGAACCGCGTTTGCAAAGTTCAACGCGGTGCCGCATTATGCATACCTCAAGCTCAAGATGCCAGGCCCTCGTGGAGTCATCACGGTCAACGGAAACACTAAGCGCTCCCTCCGAACGGAGGAACACACAGCGGCTCTCGCGGCAGAAGTACAGAATAGCCTCTTAAGGCAATTTTCGAGTCCGGCCGTTAAAAGACCGGACATGATCAAACGCGCCCGGAGCAACATACATCAAGACCACCCGGCACGTTCCGAGCACGCGTAGCAATGCGGCCCCACCCCCAGCCCCTGCATGATTGCAAGACAAACTCCCCGTGTACATCATTACACTCTGGAGATACCTTGGGCATAGGGGAAGGGGCACGACCACGGCAGGCCCAGAGTCACGCTCCAAACTCTCATGCTTCTCCATGAGAGCCTGGAGCTCTTGCCGCACCTCCGCCACCCGCGCCTCCTGCTTCTCTCGCTCCGTCCGTTCCGCGGCCGCATTGCGTTCGGCCGCGGACATGGCCTCCTTCAGGGTCGCCGCCTCGCTCGTGGCCCCTGCAGTACCCACGTTATCCTTGTTATTTCTATTTGCAACCAAAATCCTTTTTTGTAAGGTACAAATTTTAAAGTGGTGTTACTCACCTTCTTTGTCCTCGAGCTGCTTCTTGGCAAGGCCGAGATCTTGCTCGGACCGCTCGAGATCCTGCTTCAAAGCACCGACCTCCACAGTCAGTGCGGCAGAGGTCAGCAGCGTAGCCTGCAAACCCATATTGACATAATTTTTAGCACTCCTGCGTATATCTTTTATAGATCCTCAGTCCGGTTTTTCTTTCTGAACACCGAATCGAGCATCAGGGGCTACTGTCTATGCGGTATTACATTACGTATTTTAAAGCTTCCTACCTCAAAGCTTGTTAGAAGGCTGCTGCAAGCTTCGGTCGGCCCGCTCTTGGCGAGCTGAACCTTCTGAATCACCGCACTCATAATAGTGCGGTGTTCTTCCTCGATGGAAGTGTCGTTGAGCGCCTCCAGCAAGTTGTCCGGCGCCTCCGGTTGGATGAGGCTGCCGGTGCCACGGTCTTGCCCTTCTTGCGAAGGGGCCGCCTGCCGGACTCCGGAACCACTGCGGGTTCCAGTATGGAGTCCGGCGCAGAGTCCGGAAGGCTGCCTTGCGGCACCTCCAGAGCCTCCTCCCGATGGGTCCCCTCCTGGGATCCCACCTCAGCGTCCTCAGCACCATGAGGGGTAGAGGCGGTCGGAATGGAATCCACATCCGATGGCGCCAAGGACCCGCTGGATGAAGCGGGAAGATCCTCCTCGGCCGGGCTACAGGCAATATGCAGCATTAGAAGGATGCTACATGGCACGAAAAAGAAATCACAAATCACTTAGGAGTCCGGACACTTACGATCTTGCCCGAGGCTTGGCCCTTGAGGGCCACTCCTCGTCGCCGTCCTTGGCGTGGGCGGTGCTGTCCGGAGGAAGGGTCCTTCCCCTCTTGGACCCTTCGGCCTCCCCCATTGGGGAAGCCTTCCTTTTCCTCTCTCCCCCCTCCGGGGGAGAGTCCTCTTTCTCCTCCTCGTCTTCGGGGGAGGAGTCCGCCTTGGAGCCATCGGACGATGAGTCCGATATCACCTGGCGCCGGGAACTTCTTCGAGTTCCCGCGGCCTTCTTCTTGGCCTTCTTCTCCGGCACCACATAAAGTGCCGGGACTAGCAGCCCCGCTAACCGGGCGTCCGCTGGTTCTTCGGGAAGGGGAGCCGGACAGCCTACCTGTCCGGACGTCCTCCGCCAGTCCTGTCAAAGGCATTGGGAGTTTTTAGATCCCACATAACATTAAATCGTGAAAGAAAATAAATGTCCCATAGAGGATAACAAGCTTACCTCGTCGGCCGGGCGCTTGGTGCTGAATCCGCGGTCTTCCGTCGCGGACGCAGGGGCTTCTCCGCCCTTGAACAGCACCCTCTAGGCATCTTCGTACGTTGTGTCGAAGAGCCCGCTCAGGGTCCGGTGCTGTGCCGGATCGAACTCCCACAAATTAAAGGCCCGCTGTTGGCAGGGGAGAATCCGGAGGACGAGCATGACCTGGATCACATTGACAAGCCTAAGCTTCTTGTTCACCAAGGTCTGGAGACAAGACTGGAGTCCTGTCAGCTCCTCCGAACTGCCCCATAGCAAGCCCTTCTCTTTCCAGGAGGTGAGCTGCATAGGGATACCAGATCTAAACTCGGGGGCCGCCGCCCATTTTGGGTCACGCGGCTCGGTGATGTAGAACCACCCCGATTGCCACCCCTTGACGGATTCCACGAAGGCCCCTTTGAGCCAGATGACGTTGGGCATCTTGCCCAACATGGCGCCTCCGCACTCCGCTTGGACGCCCTTCACTACCTTCGGCTTGACGTTGAAGGTCTTGAGCCACAAGCCGAAGTGGGGCTGGATGCAGAGGAAGGCCTCACAAACGACGATAAACGCCGAGATGTTGAGGATGAAGTTTGGCGCCAGATCATGGAAATCCAGGCCGTAATAGTACATGAGCCCCCGGACGAAGGGATGCAATGGGAAACCCAGTCCGCGGAGGAAGTGGGGAAGGAATACGACCCTCTCATGGGGCCTAGGGGTGGGGATGAGCTGCCCCTTGTCGGGCAGCCGGTGCGCGATGTCGTCGGACAGGTATCTGGCGCCGCGCAGCTTCTTGATGTGCTCCTCCATAACGGAGGAAGCCAACCACTTGCCTCCCACTCCGGACATGACTGGAGAAGGTTGAGACGAGATGTGCGGGCTTGGGCGCTGGAGCTCGAGTGCACGGAGATGGATAAGCAAAGGAGTAAGAAGGCGTAGGTAAAAGAGGTGGATCCTTATCCTCTTATATATGGGCGGACGAAGACTATGCGTCCCCACCGGCCTGGTAAAACTCGCTTATCTCCCAAGCGCCACCATCAATGGTGCGGTTGGGTTACCCACGTCCGTATTGATGAGAATCCCGGAATAAGGGGAACACGATCTCTGCTTCGACAAGACGTGCCAAGAAAACCGCTTCGCTAAACGCGCTGAGGTGGTATAATAAAAAACGATTCAAGTAAAGGCTTGGTAGTGGTGTGACGTCATGCCACAAAATACGTCAGCAGATTGAACTTGTGTACATGTTATTCTCTCTACGGTGGAATGTGGAATTTATTTTGCAGAGCCGGACACTATCCTGGTGTTCACAATCTTCTATGAATTATTCGGAGGAGGAACCCGCCTTGCAATGCCGAACAATATGCGCGCCGGACTCATCGTCATTGAAGCCTGGTTCAGGGGCTACTGAGGGAGTCCTGGACTAGGGGGTGTCCGGACAGCCAGACTATCATCGTCAGCCGGACTCCAAGACTATGAAGATACAAGATTGAAGACTTCGTCCCGTGTCCGGATGGGACTTTCCTTGGCGTGGAAGGCAAGCTTGGCAATACGGATATGTAGATCTCCTACCATTGTAACCGACTCTGTGTAATCCTAGCCCTCCCCGGTGTCTATATAAACCGGAGGGTTCTAGTCAGTAGGACAACAACCATTACAACAATCATACCATAGGCTAGCTTCTAGGGTTTAGCCTCCTTGATCTCGTGGTAGATCCACTCTTGTACTACCCATATCATCAATATCAATCAAGCAGGAGTAGGGTTTTACCTCCATCAAGAGGGCCCGAACCTGGGTAAAAACATCGTGTCCCTTGTCTTCTGTTACCATCCGCCTAGACGCACAGTTCGGGACCCCCTACCCGAGATCCGCTGATTTTGACACTGACAGAGCCCTTGAAGTTGAGAATACGCTCCACTTGGCGGTCTATTTCCTCTTGCATGCTCATAAGATAATCATGTCCACTTCTTCATCCGAAACCGAGGAATCAAAGAATTCGTCTTGAATCATTTGATCAAGCTCCATTGGTCCATACTCCTCGTCCGACAGAGCATCAGAATCCATCGTTTTCCATAACAAAATCACAAAAAAATTCCGGTCGAACAATTTGTCGAACACATCAAGTACAAGGCAGAGCTAGAGAGTTGTCGGACGTACCACGGTGGCGTCCGGGCCGAAGACAATGTCCCCCGCGGCAAGGACGGGAGAGAGGACTGCTCTCCCGGAGCTGGCGGCGTAGAGGCTACGGAACGGCTACGGAGCGCGTGACGGCGGAGCTGCGAGACGGGCGGCGCGGAGGAGGAAGAAGAGAAGAGACAACAAATGGATCCAACATGTATTTAGGGTGCATTTGGTGCAATTTGTGGTGGGGTTGGATCTGATGTGGCGGGCGTGCCCGGGCGCCCCATATTTGAGCTGGATATGAAGGGTGCTGGTCAGCCCGGGCGTTTGAGGCCCGTTTAAGGCGCATGTCCGAATCAAAATTTTGCAACCGGATAGTGACCGGCCGGCCCGCCCGGGCGTATGAGGCGGATTTTAGATGCCCGGCTATAGATGCTCTAAGATCTCACAAATATAGCATCGACTGAGATATAACCAAGTCTCACTCGGCTAGGATTTGCAAGACTGAACTGCAATCTTTTAGAGCATCTAAAATTGGACATCACAATCCAGACCATTGTACGTCCGCAGGCGTGTCCAAGTATAGTGACTGGTCACCTCTCATTCCCTCTGGACATTAGAGCATCTACAACTGAACCCCTCAAAACCGTCTCAAACGCCCGGGCAGGCCGCCCGGTCGCTGCCTGGTTATGAAATTTGGACCCAGACGGGCCCCTCAAACGCCCGGGCATGACCGCCACGTCGGACCCGGCCCATGCTGGCCAACCCGACCCCACTTATATTTGTCCCCATCCTCTCGCCGGACCAAACCCTAGCCACTTCACTCCCCTCCATCCACTCCCCTCCGCCACCCGAGCTCACCTCCGACGGTTTGCGACCTTCTCCGCCATCGCAGGCAGTGGATCAGACTCCGACCAGTCCGGATCCGTCGACTGGGGTGTTGCCCCATGTGGGTTGGAGGAGACAATGGCAGTCCATATTGCACTCCGCCGCTACCGGGACGACAGTGCTCGGTTGAAAGAACATGTGGTGCCCCCATGTTTGGTTTTGATAATTGATGACAATCTCTATGGACTAATTTTTGTCTTGAGTTATATTTTAAGGATTTGTCCATAGGATTTTCTTGAAGTCCATGTGTTGGTTTCAAGGAGTTTATGAGTTGACCAAGGTGCTATTAAGGAATTATCCAAAGATTGGTTATGTGAGTGTTGAGCTTATTGCAAGCATGTCTTGAAGAAGAAGATTGTGTGATCATTCATGTTTACCTTCAAGACATCATCCAAATGAAGAGAGTTGGAAAGATTCAAGGTTGATCAAGACTAAGTCAAGAGTGAATCAAGTTGATCAACTCACAAAGCGTAGAAGATGTACTGAGAGGGATCAAGTGATCCCATGGTATGGTAAGCATTGTCCATTGCACTTTGTGTACTAACCCATGGTCTATGTGAGAGTTCTTTGTGGGGTTAGGTACGTGTCCATGGGCTTGCGTCAAGAGGAAGATATCATACAACCCATGGAAAGGATGGCATCAAGTGGTGATCGTCATCAAGATTGCCATGTGCAAGTTCAAGTGGAGCATCACGAAGAGATCAAGTGCTTGAATCTTGCCATCCATTGTGGTGTCAATAGACTTGTGAAGATGTGCCGAAGAGTGGCT
This sequence comes from Triticum timopheevii, assembly GCA_963921465.1. Taxonomy (NCBI): domain Eukaryota; kingdom Viridiplantae; phylum Streptophyta; class Magnoliopsida; order Poales; family Poaceae; genus Triticum; species Triticum timopheevii. The sequence continues at coordinate 74,305,099 of OY997266.1, read as the reverse complement.
CACCCATAGTGGACTATGGGGGAGCAATCATCTAGTCTTCATCGAGCCAACGCAATCAAGAAAGGTGGTCCAACTTGAGGGATTCAAGATCGTCATCATCTACTCAAGTGGACCATGTGCAAGGCAAAGGTTTTCCCTTGATAGGTTTTCTATTTTACCGGTCTCATGGTGGTAGTTGGGAGACCGGGTTATAGGATCGTTTGCCGTACTATCAAGGGGGGCTCTCAAGTTGGTAGCTTGATCGTATCGTTAGTAGAGAGATCAAACCATTTCATCCTTGCATCATGTTTCTTGGTTCTTGTTTGGTTCTCTTTGTGAGTCTTAGAGCTTATGGTCATCTTGATGACAAGCTTGAGTTCATCGAAAACGGAGTTCGCATGCGTCTACTATGATGTTTTCGGTGTTGGAGGTTTTACCGGTCTTATCCGAGGAAGGGTTCTCACCATTTTCTTATGGGCCTTTTCTAATTTGCTTATTATTGATATTTCTTTCAAGATTGTGTTAGCCCTTGTCGCTAGCTTTCGAACAAACTTGGTTTCATCAAATTCGGAGTCCGTTTGCAAAAGTTGTGGCAGTTTTGGTGTTCTGAAAAGGCTGCAGCGGTACTACCGCGAATTGGAGCGGATGTAATTTTTTACTACCGCTCCAGAGCGGTACTACCGCGGCTCCTACAGCGGTAGTACCGCTCCGGACCAAAAAACTCGTCCCAAGTCCTGCGGAGGTAGGTACGGAAGTATATTTTTGTATCGCAAGCCGTAGTACCGCGATCCCTAGCGGTAGTACCGTGAGGACGAGCGGTGGTACCGCTCTGTGCGGGTTATGAGCATAACGGTTGGATTTTCCCCCGCCTATAAAAGGGGGTCTTCTTCCCCATTGAACCTTATCCTTTGAGCTCGTGTTCTTCCCCCATTGTTGACCTTCTTCGAGCTTGCTAACTCTCAATCCCTCCATGGATTCTTGCTAGTTTTTGAGGGAAAAGAGAGAGGAGATCTAGATCCACGTTTCCACCAATCACTTTCTCCTCTAAGTGAGGGGAACCCCCTGGATCTAGATCTTGGAGTTCTTCGTGCTCTTCTTTCGTTCTTCCTCTCATTTTCCTCCCTAGCATTAGTTGCTTTGGTGGGATTTGGGAGAGAAGGACTTGGGCACTCCGTGTGCTCTTGCCATTGCATTTGGTGCATCGGTTTGAGTTCTCCACGCGATACGTGGAAGTTACAAGTTGAGAAGCTTATTACTCTTGGGTGCTTGGTGCCCTTGAGCTTGTTCCTCTTGGGTGCTTGGGCGCCCTAGACGGTTGGTGGTGTTCGGAGCTCAATCATTGTGGTGTAAAGCTCCGGGCAAGCGTCGGGGTCTCCAATTAGGTTGTGGAGATCGCCCCGAGCAATTTGACGGGTACCGGTGACCGCCCCCAAGGGTTGCCAAAGTGTACGGGTTCGGTGACCGCCCCCAAGGGTCGCCATTTGTATGGGTTCGGTGACCGCCCTCAAGGGTCCCTTAGTGGAATCACGGCATCTTGCATTGTGCGAGGGCGTGAGGAGATTACGGTGGCCCTAGTGGCTTCTTGGGGAGCATTGTGCCTCCACACCGCTTCAAACAGAGATTAGCATCCACAAGGGTGTGAACTTCGGGATACATCATCGTCTCCACGTGCCTCGGTTATCTCTTACCCGAGCCCTTTACTTATGCACTTTACTTTGTGATAGCCATATTGTTATTTTGTCATATATCTTGCTATCACATAGTTGCTTATCTTGCTTAGCATAAGTTGTTGGTGCACATAGGTGAGCCTAGTTGTTGTAGGTTTTGTGCTTGACAAATTAACCGCTAGGTTTATTCCGCATTTGTTCAAGCCTCTACCGTAATTATTTTAAAACGCCTATTCACCCCCCCCCCCTCTAGGCGACATCCACGATCTTTCACCGGCCGACGGACGGATCCGTCCGTCGCGACGCCATAGCGTGGGCTCATCGGGCACTCGGGTCCTCTGATGCTGGATCCTCGCGGTCCTGGCCGGAACACCTCTCCTTCCCCATCACCGGTCGGGCAGAGTATGAGTCCCCCCCGGGAACGGGCGGCCCGACGTGGAAATGAGAGGATAAGGGCCACCAAGGCCTGTCTCACGACGGAAATGGTGGCGGCGGAGGCGGCCGAAGCGGCGGCGCGGGCAACTGCAGAGGAGAAAGCCATACACGCCCGCATTGTGAAGAAACGGCAGCGGAGGAACACGCACGCCCTTGCCCCGTGAGCAGGATCGGGCGGTCCGTGCCATGGACGGACTGCCACGGAAGGAGGAGAAGGAGGACAGCGACGGCGAGGACAGCTCTGGCGACGAGCAGATCCGGCTCGATCCATACTGCGTCTTCGACCGGTACTTCCGCGAGAAGGACGGCAAGGGCGCCGCGAAGGGCAAGGGCAGCCGTGGATGAATTCCACCATAGCCAAACATGCCAAATATTGATAGTCCGATGGCATATTTAGTGTACTGTAGATGTGAGATATGATAATTTTGGTGTCTAGATGTAGATTCCATTTTTTGAGGAGTGCACGGTCAATGCCCGCGGACGCGCCTGGCGTTTGAGGGATAGGATTTGTCAAGTCCGGTTGTAGATTCTCTTACAATCATAGTCGTCAATTTTTCTATCATCGTATCCATACTACTACATGCAAACATCAAATTGGTCCAAGTACATCGCTAAAAGCAAAGAAACTAGCCACTCATCATCGGATATCTCGATTCGTCCTTGTCGGTGCGTCGGCCTCGTGATCATTGGCGGTGAGGCGAAACTTCGGCGCGTCAGATATCTTGGTTCGTCCTTGTCGAAGCCGCTGGCCTCGTGGTCATTGGCGGTGAGGGGAAACTCCGACGCGTCCTCGTCCGTGAATAGTTGTTCAGGTTCCAATTCCATCTTGTGGAGGAAGCAGCGGTTCCCCTCCCTTCGCCTCGGACTGGATGCACTGCAGGATGGCATGTTGCTCCGCCGCCTCCTTCGCTTGGGCGACCTCAAACTCTGCCAGCACGTCATGGTCGAATCTGACCTGCTCTGGCATTGAATCTACCTCGGCCTGCTCCTCCTCTTCGTCCCATGGTTCCATCTCCTCCATCTCCGCGTCCAATGCCTCATCCTGCTCCTCCCCCTCCTCTTCCGAAGAGTCCGAAAGCAAGTCGGCTGCAAGTCAAGTGGCGCGGCATGCCTCCATCTCCGCTAGGATCTCCGCCAGGTTCTGCAAGGTGAGCATCTTGTAGTAGGTAATCTTTTGACGAACCATGGCTACCGCAAACGGCATGTTGGAGTGGAATAGGGTGCGGGCGCGATCGCGGTGACGACGCAGACTGTAGGGAGTGGGAGGAAATGGGGAAGGTAGGATTGAGGCTCGACGTCCGGCTTAAATTGCCAGGTTTGTCCCCTCGGGCGGCACGCCAAGCATACGACAATGTTGGAGTGGAATAGGGCGCAGGCGTGATCGCAATGACGACGTGGACTGGACGGAGTGTGTGTGTGGGGGGGGGGGGATGGGGTAGGTAGGATTGAGGCTCGACGTCCGGCTTAAATAGCCAGGTTTGTCCCCTCGGGCGGCGCGCCAGCAAACGACAATGTTGGAGTGAAATATGGCGCGGGCGTGATCGCGATGACGACACGGACTGGAGGGAGTGTGTGTGGGGGGGAGGATGGGGCAGGTAGGACTGAGGCTCGACGTCCGGCTTAAATAGCCAGGTTTGTCCCCTCAGGTAGCGCACCAGCAGACGACAATGTTGGAGTGAAATATGGCGCGGGCGTGATCGCGATGACGACACGGACTAGAGGGAGTGGGGGGGGGGGGGGTAATGGGGCAGGTAGGATTGAGGCTCGACATCTGGCTTAAATAGCCAGGTTTGTCCCCTCGTGCGGCGCGCGAGAGCAACGACATGAATGCAGGCCGATGGAGCTCCCGTCAAACCGATGGGTTTCTACGTGTTTCTGTTTGAGTGCCATTTACTTCCTCCGTTCCTAAATATAAGTCTTTCTAGAAATTTCACCATGGACTACATACAGAGCAAAATGAGTGAATGTTGTATTCTATATACATCCGTATGTAGTCCAGGAGTAGTTTGCATCGGGGCCTCTCCATATCTACGCCACATATGGGCTCGGTATGGGGGTGCCGGACAGTTGGGTCGCAAAAAAGTGACCGGTCACTGCACGGTCATTCTCCCGGACGTATAGCCGTATAGGGCGAGAAGAGGGGATATGAGGGGTCCAATAGTAGATGCTCTTATAAGGTGTTTCAGGCTTTCAGCAAACAACACATGATGCAGCTAGCATTTGTAGTTCTAGTCTTTTGTCCATCTTCACTTACTGGGATGCCCTCGCATGCCCATGCCGTGAACCCAGCTTCTTCTAGGTCCACACAGACGAGATCGATCTCTGCGGAGCAATGTCCAAAGGGGGTCACAAAAACTACCTATAGAATTATAAATTTCGAGGGAACTTCAAATCCAAATTCACACCTCGTACTGTACTGCTATAAAAAAAGGTAACTGAAGCCAGAACAGTAAATGATTTGAATGCCACATTCTACAGAAGGAAGGGCCTGAACATGCTTACCTATCACTGTACAATGAAGAAAGTGCAGAAAAGTGATTGGGAATATAATCCATCATAATTCATTAGTTCCTTCAGACTGAACAATGGGAGTGCAGATATTGGTGTCTCTACCGTATTTGAGTTTTGGTATGTGCTAGATCCACACATAAAATAGCTTATGAAACACACTAAATGTTTTTTTATTAACAGAACAAAAGAAACCATAGTTGAGTATTTGGTATGTCATCATCACATATACGGAAAGAACAAGAGTATGTTATATATTCACTCATTAACAACACCTGTGGATGGAAGAAAGCAGAGCGACCAAGAGAGCGGGCAGCAAACCTGATACTAGCCCCAACACTGATATTTTGCGCGCAAGACGTGTCATTTTAAATATTATACACAAACTGTGCCAAATGGTAGTGCAGCGTGGTCGCCGCATCTTGACTTATCACCCGTTCATCAGCTTGTCGAGCACCACATTCAGGTCGACATTCTGCCCATTCTCGGTCAGCCTCCGCACAGTTGCCCTCACCTGCTCCCTTGAGAACCCCATGGTCGCAACCTTCTCTACCACATCATCAAGGGCCACCCTGTTGCCCGATGCAGCGGTTGGGCTGGAACTGACTGGCTCTGCTTGTGGTAGTATCCGAGCTGTGGGGAGCCTGGTGCCGTAGCTGTTGCCGCTACCCCCAGAGGATGGTCCTGAGGGAGCAAAAGGCATGGGCTTCATTCCAGCATTCCCACGGTAAGAAGAAGATCCAGTGTAACCATATGATTCAGAAAAGCTACTTCCTCCCTGTGGCCCATACCCAGGGGCACCATAGGACAGCGGTGGCCCAGAGTTGGGCCTGACTGCAGGAGGTTCATACATGCTAGGATTCTGTCCATAGAAAGGCGGGGCTGATTCATTTGGCGGCGGCATGTAAGCTGAAGGAGTGCGGACATTTGGTGGATAGCTATGAGAAGGCGCATACTCTGTCTGCTGTGGTGCAGGAGGTGCAAGTGGACTTGAAGGGTTAACATTTGTAGGCTGAGGTTGTTGTGAATACTGAGAAAACTGAGACGGGGTTTGATACTGTTGTGGTGGAGCTGGAGGCGCCTGCGCCTGTGGAACTGGAGGGGCTTGATACTGCTGTGGTGGGGCTGGAGGCGCATGTGCCTGTGGAACTGGAGGGGCTTGATACTGCTGTGGTGGAGCTGGAGGCGCCTGTGGCTGTGGAACTGGAGGGGCTTGATACTGCTGTTGTGGTGCTGGAGGCGCCTGCGGCTGTGGAACTGGAGGGGCTTGATACTGCTGATGAATGGCTTCAGTTGTCTGGGCAGATGGTGTGTAGTAGGGTTCCTGTGGTAATGCTGGTACAGAGGGAGCCGATGAATGGCCTAGGAACTGTGCTGGAGGCTGACTTTGAAGTGTTGCAGGTGGAGGCGGCGCGTTAGGAGCAGGAAGGGCAGGAAAAGTTTGGGGTTGATGTTGCGGCGGAATGCCTGCCTGCTGCGGAGCAACTGACTGGTGCCGCGAGTCCTGTCCAACACCACTATTTTCTGATGACTGGGTCTCAGTTTTAGGTATCTGGAGCTTTGCAAGATGAAGCTGTGTTTCAACAATTTCCTGCTTGTCACGCATAATCTGTACACCCGCTTGGACCTGCATGTAGTATTACAAAATTATATGCAAGTTATCCCAATAGCATAACAACAAAACAACAGGGTACTGTTCATAAGCATTTAAGTGATGCTCTCTCTATTATCACACAACCATACATCTATGCAAGCACAATACTAGTGGGAAAATAATACCCCATGAGTGGCAATTACAAAAAAAAAGTGTGATTATCTGTAGCATCATCTGAAGGAACAATGACATGCAATGTGAATGACCAGCTTAGAAGGAGGAAAAACTATAGAAGCCTAAAATGTGAATATGCATCTAGAAAAAGAATCCACCAAATATCTATGTGTATCGCCGATAGGTTTTAGCCTTGAAACAGATAGATGTCTAGTTAACTACTCCCTCCATCCTATAATATAAGATCGTTTCTCAAGCTAACATAGCTTGGAAAACGATCTTATATTATGGAACGGAGGGAGTACTTCACTACAGAGCTCAAAATAAGACAGTAATTGTCTATTATAAATCGTAAACAAGGTGTATACAATAATTTCCAACATAATATCGGTAGAGCATGGCAATCAGTTGTCAGAAATGACCAGCGGTGAGTTAGCACATCACTGTAACCTGCTCAGTAAACCAATGCCAATATGACATAATATGCATTGCTTCGCAAGCATAGCCATCGTATGATCATAAAAAATTCAGAGAGGGATGGAGCAGGAGAGTCAAATGAAGCATACCTCCCTCAACATATTCTCAAGTTGCCTCAGTTTTCCATCAGTGCTACCATTATAGTTGCCAATTGTTAGCTTGAACTCATCAACAGAACTTTCAAGATGGTGTGTTCTACCCTCTAGCTGTGAAAGCCTTGAGCTTACACCTTCTAGTGCATACAACAGGTTATCAGAATACTTCTTCATGGTTCGATCAATATCTGCTATAGTTACCGGTCCAAAGTTACTCCTGTCTTCCTCATGATTAACATTCTTCGGCACACGGTTCTCCAATATACCAGCACTCTTTCCATCATAAAAAAAAATGTAAGTAAGCTATATATGACAAATGATGGGTATTTATTATCAAATGCAATTAATAATAATTAGAAGTTCATTGCATGCAATCGACAGAACCAATGGAACAAATATATCAAGTAAGAATCACAAATTCAACAAAGTAATTCAAAAGAGTACAAATAAAGTCGTAAATGTGAGAACTGGGGAAAATGTGTATCGCCATGATATCTGATGAGTTACATTTAAATCAGTCATATGCAAGAATTTAAACAGCAATTTGTCAGCACAAATTTGTGTGTAACTTCTAACAAAACAAAATCTTGGCATAAATTTCACAGGGCAGATGTACTGGCAATCTGGCATCTAACAGCATGCAAAGAAAAGAAAAACTTAATGTACAAATCTTCAGTCGCTCTGATCATTTTTCTGACAATTAAGCGTCTATCTATGAGCTATCGCATGCTCGTTAGATGGCATGTTTTACAAATTCACTGAGATATGTTTCATGGAACTGAAACATGACTTATAGATGGCTTGAGGAATCGACAAATTCGATTATGCATACCATTTGTATGTGCTAACTTGATAGCCACCAAACAACAAGGCCATGTTTCCAGCGCATGCTATAGGATACCCGAAATTTAGTAGTAGTACCTAACTAGCAGTATCATGTACCCCAAGACAAGCCAACATGAACCTATCAAACGTGCAGTTCCTTCATTTACCCAGCCGATCCACTTATGGCGCATATTACCTAGCAAAGCAACATCACTACATCACAATTCACAATACTGCCTACAAGCTACTACTAGATTTATCTTCCGAACTAGGCGCCCTTGTGAAGTTTGCAACACGAAATAATCAGGCAATTTGCTTGAGGCAAGGACATGAATCGCGGATAGATCGAGAGATCCAACGAGTAACAGTAGGTACCTTGAGGCTGTATGGGGACGAGGCGGAGGCGGAGACCGAGGCGGCCTTGGAGTTGGAGTCGAGGGAACCCCACGAGGGCGGCGCGGCGGCGGGGGCGGCCGCGGCGGTGCGCATGGGCTGGAAGTCGTAGCTGGGCAGCACGTCGGTGGCGGTGCCGTTGGCGCTGTGGTGGTGGCGGCGGCGCAGGCCGTCCTCGCTCTCCTCCTGGGGGTCGGGGCCCATCAGATCGAGGAGCTCCGAGCCCCCGCTCCCGCCGCCCGCGAGGGAGGGGGAGGGGGCGGCGGAGGCGGCGAGGCCGAGGATCTGCTTGTCCATGAACTGCGACGTGTTCATCGGGCGGGGTCGCCTCGCCGGCGGCGGGAGCGTGGTGGGTGGGGGTGGCGTGCGGCGGGGGGCTGGGAGGAGAGGGGCGGCTGAGCTGGGGGCGATGGGGGGATCGGGTGGGGAGGAAGAATCTAGACGGGACGGCGAGCGAGACCACACGAGACGGCACGGCGAGTGACGGAGTGAGTTGGTTGGTTCGTCGGCTTGCGCCTCTTCCGTGGGCCTCAAACGTTTTTTCCTTTCGAGAAACCTGTGGGCCTCAAACGTGTCTGGGTATTTCTGGGCTCTGCTGTTCGACCCGGCGGCGGATCTAGTGGGATTTCCGGGAGCAACTAATTAACGAGCGCTCCTTCGGGAGCCTCGCAACGATCAGCGCCACTTGATGCGCTCACAGCCATTCGCCATGTGTCGCGCTCTGGATGCTTTCTTCGGATTTTGTTTTTTTATTTTTACGCACGCGTTTTCGGTTTTTTAAATGGTTTTTTTGACGTTTTGGTTTTTTACTGGTCTTCCTTAGCTTTTCGATCAAAAAAAATTTGTGCAAAAAAATGCATTTTTTTCGCGAGAGTCACGATTTTGTTTTCGCGAGAGGCACGGGCGTGCCTCTTTCGGAAAGGGAAAAAACGCGTTTTCTGTTTTTTTTCTTTCGCGAGAGGCACGGTTTTGCTTTCGCAAGAGGCACGGTTGTGCTTTCGCGAGAGGCACGGTGTGCCTCTTTCGGAAAGGAAAAAAAACGTGTTTTTTGTTTTTTTTTTCTTTCGCGAGAGGCACGGTTTTGCTTCCGCGAGAGGCACGGGCATGCCTCTTTCGGAAAGGGAAAAACGCGGTTTCTGTTTTTTTCTTTCGCGAGAGGCACGGTTTTGCTTCCGCAAGAGGCACGGTTGTGATTTCGCGAGAGGCACGGGCGTGCCTCTTTCGGAAAGGAAAAAAACGCATTTTCTAAATATTTTTTCTTCCGCGAGAGACACGGTTTTGCTTCCGCGAGAGGCACGGTTGTGATTTCGTCAGAGGCATGGGCGTGCTTTTTTCGGAAAGGGAAAAAACCTGTGTTTCTGGTTCGGTTTTTTCGTCGGTTTTTTTTGTCCGGTTTTTTCGTAAAAAAAAAAGTTCGTCAAAACCTATCAACATGGGATCTAGTTTTGAAGATCTCGATGCGAGGAATCCAATGGCGAAAGCGGTTCGAGATTTGGACGCACGGAGATAAAACGTTTTAGATAAACGGATCTATAAAAAAAAGGAAAACTCTCAGGTTGCGACAAGTGGCGCGCATGCAGCGCGCCACTTGTCGCAACCTGGGGGAGTTGGAGTGCACGTAGTACCGCGGGTATAACCACCACGCCAACCCACCTTATTTGTTTAGAATGAACTTTTACTTTCTTTTACGCTTTTCCTTTTTACCCTTTTCTGTTTTTCCGTGTTAGCTTTCTTTTATGTTTTTTTTCAATTTGATGAACTTTTTTCAAAACCAATGAAATTATTTACAAATTAGATGAACTCTTTTCTAATTCGATGAACTTTTATCGAAATCAATGAACTCTTTTCAAAATCCTATGAACTTTTTATCTGAATTAATGAACTTTTTCAAAATTCGTGAACTTTTATGAAAATCAATGAACTTTTTCAATTTTTTTGAACTATATTGAATTTCGTGAACTTTTTCGATCCGTGAACTTTTTTCAAACTCGTGAACTTTTATGAAAATTGACGAACTTTTTTTCAATTTTCTTGAACTATATTGAATTTCGTGAACTTTTTCGATGCATGAACTTTTTCAAACTCATGAACTTTTTAAAATTTGTTAACTTTTCTGAAATTAGTGGACCTTTTTAAATTTATGAACTTTTTCTTGAACTAGTGAACTTTTTACAATTTTCGTGAGCTTTTTCTTAATATCTGAACCATTACTTTTTGAAACAATTTCGTGAACTTTTTTTTAATCTGGGAACTTCTAAATTTTGGACCAGCGCAACTGTAATTGTACTTAAATAACACGCAATACCAGTGGTCAGTATTGTGATGTGGCTGCAGTGGCTAGCGAAGCGCGTGCAGGATGCAGCGGCGCGAGTTCGAATCCCCAACACATTTAACATTTTTTTCCTATGATTTTTTGCTGCTGCTGCTTGTTCGTGGGCCGGCCCAGCGCGGGGCGCTGCAGGCACCAGGAGCGCAAATGGGCGCCTGCAGCGCCGTATAGGAGCTCCCAAACGGGCGCCTGCAGCGCCGTATAGGTTGCCTGGTTTGTAGAGTGTTGCGGTCCTGGGCTGATCCCGGATCCACACAGTATCGGTCCTGCTCCGAGGTGGTGGTCTGGTTTCTTCTCACAAAAAAAAGGTGGTGGTCTCGTGGATACGTCTAACGGTGGCGGGGTATGTATGTTTTTCTACTAGGGGGTAAAGCCATGTTTTGTTCATCGGAACCATAGTTTGTGAGATACACATTGAATCGTGGGGTTGAGTAAGCCACACATGACGCCCCTGATATATAGAAAGGAAAATTTTAGCTAAAGGACGACCGAGCATACCGGCCTTGACTGCCCTTAGCAATGTCGTTTACCACATGCTTTGTGTTTGAAGTGATTATGAAGCTTTGAAGACCTAAATCTTCTGTCAAAGATAGTGCTTCACGGCACGCGATTTCTTCAAGTGTGGCGGCTTCGTGGAGTCCCATAATATTGAGAGGAGCTTCCCAAGAAATTTTCATATTGGTCACGGCACACTGCAACAGTAGATCCCCTGGAGTTTAAGACACCTGCGTTAACATGGATTTTTGTATGTCCTGTTTGGTGGAGGCCTGGGTTGGCTGATCCTTCTTGTTCCCCTAGGTGGCACACCCGTGTTGATGATCATCGACATTTGTTCTTTTAATATTTGAGCTCGGAGATAAAACATGAGATGAACGAATGTGTTATTTGAGGACTTTGGAAGGTTCCCTCGCTTTCCTTCTAGCCGACCAGGTGGCCCATAGAGCGATCACAAGCTTCACAAAAGCCAGATGGGATAAAGTGTGTAACATTGAGAACAACCATTGTTTTGCACTATGCTCGCTTCGAGGGGTTTGTATGTAGGCACTTCCTATTTACCGCGAAGGTCGCTGGGTAGCGAACACTCGCATAACTAGTGATCGCTATGCTCTATATCGAGTCGGCCCAAGTAGGACACTCCCTATTTTTGGGTTTTCCGTGTTATGTTCTTTCTATTTTTTATTTTTATTTTTGTATTTATTTTTATTTTTCCATTGCATTGTTATTTGTGAAAAAAATTCAAATTTGTGACAATTTTCCAAATCATAAGCATTTCCGAAAAACATTAATTTTTTGAAAAATGTTTCCATATTTGAATTCGGGAACATGTTTTGAAGTTCGTGAACTTCTGAAATGTAGGAACATTTTTAGAAATACCCAAAAAAATCCATGAACTTTTTTCAAATCTGTGAACCATTCTAAAAATTTGGAAACATCTTTAAAATTTATGAACATTTTTTGAAATTTAAACCAGTGTTTCAAATTCATGAACAGTTAATGAAATTAGGGAGAAATTATATTTGCAAATATTTTTAAAATTCTTGATTTTTATTTAAAAAATGGAAACATATTTTCCAAATTCATGAGTATTTTTTGAAATTTCACATATTTTAAAATAAGAATAAATAAAAACAGGAAAAATAATAATTAAAAGATTGAAAAAGTAGGAGAGCTTCCGCCCCGTATATGATTCAGCCAAAAACACGCAGGGAAACGTGGGGTACGTGTTTCCTTCTTATTCCCCGCATAGGTTGGGGAATTGGAGGTCCCATGTATGTTGGCTTGCTTTGTTCATTGAGGCAAAATGTCGACGTGCCGCACAGATCACGCTGGGGCCCAGTTCATTTAGGGACTTGTGGCTGTGGAAATAAGCTGCCCCTCCTCAGCTTATTCTAGAAGCCAATCTAAAATCCCCTAAAAAAAGAAGCCAATTTAAAAGTTTATCTTAGAAGCATACTAGTTAACCCTTAATAAGTAGGCCTTTAAAAAAATTTAGATTGCGCTTGTATAATAAGCTGGAAAAAGGGCAACTTATTTCCACAATCGGCCATAAGCCCAAAAGAACTGGCCCTAGCGAGGCACTGAGTTGAGCTAGGTAGGTTAGTTTTGGGAATCTTTTTGCCGGTTTTGACTTGAGAACCACCTAAAAGGTTTTTTATTTGATTTTTCATTTTCTTCATTTTCTATAGTTTTCAATTATGGTATTTTATTTTAAAAAATAGAAACATTAATAATGTTCTGAAACTATATAAAAAATTAGATTTTCTAACGAATAAACAAAAAAAATGAAAATTTGAAGAAAATATAGAATTTCGAAACATTTACAATTTGAAAAACTTATTTAAAAACAATTATTCATCTATTCTCAAAAAAATTAAGTGGTTTTGCAAAAAAAAAAATCATGATTTCAGAACTATAAAAACATAAGAAAAGGAAAAAGAACAAACGAACACGGGACGTCCCAATCGGACAGTGCCATTTGTGAGTGGTCGCCTGCTTAACACAATAAGCTTCGAATAGGGCCTCCTATGCATGTACTTTGTATCGCTCATTGCTAGGGATACATAGTGGTCGTGGAGCACCTATGTGCAATATTTTGGGGATGTGGTTTTCTAGGAAGGTTCTCGTCTGGATTTTTCAGTTTTTTTCTTCCCCATACTATTATTCCTTATAATCTTTTTTTGTAAATAAATCACCCAAATATTTATGATAATCAGGAAATCGTATTATAATGTGTTGGCGCATTTTAGAAACAATCCATCGTGCATTTTCAAAAGTTGTTTCAGAAAAGAATGGTGTATATTGACAATATTCATTTTTTTATTTAGAAAATATTTGGCTTGAATTAATATGGTCAACATGTTGTTTTTATTTTAGAAATGATGAACACGTATTTAAAAATGTGCACACATTTAAAAGTTATTTTTAAATTTTCTAGGGTTATAAATTTCATTGTTTGTTCTGAAAACATGTTCTTGAAAAAATCAACGCGCATTAAAAGATCAGCATGCAATTGAGAAACAATTTGCGCATAAAAACATTTACTTATTTTACATAAATTGGTATATGGAAAATGAAAAAGGAAGGGAAAACAGAGAGGGATGAAAACAAACATAATAATGTTCATATAATTACAAAAGATGTTTGACACGTTTAAAAAGATATAATTTAATTGAAGTGTACAATGCATTTTTACTGTAATTGGGAAAATGTTCATGTAATTAAAAATGTATTCGACACAACATTACTAACGTTCATGTCATTAAGACAACTGTTCAATGCATTTTAACCCAACTTCCTCTGGTCTGAGAACGTTCATGTACTGTAAAATGTCCATGTAATTTAAAATTGTTAAAGTCATTATTTTAATGTTCTTAATAAAAGTTTCTGCCATGTTTTTCATGTAATTATAGTGTACAATGCATTTTTTTAACATGCATTTAGAAAAATATTCCTGCTATTAAAAATTTTCTTCAAATTTTTAAAAATTATCATGTCTTTAGAAAAGTGTTTGATGCATTTAATAAAATTTATTATACTTAGAAATGTTCCTCCTAATGGTTGGACATGAACATTTAATAAAATTTAAAACGTGTTATACACATTATGCCCATGTAACTATAAGAGTGTTGGACACATTTTTTTAAATGTTCATATACTTACACTGTGTACAATGCAATTTCAAAAAAATGTAATTATAATAATGTATATGTAATTAAAAATGTATCGAAACATTTTTAAAATTTGCTATTGTAATTTGTGTTTCATGCATATTCCGCTATAATCATGTGGTTTAAGATAATTGTGTTTAAAAATATATGCATGTGATGTTGAGCAAACCATTTTTAAAATGTTTGTTTCTCGTTAATAATGTTTATATATGTTTGCAGAAAATAAAATAAGAAGGAGAAAGGGGGAAATAAAATAAGTCCAACAGATTTAACTTGTGTTCCTCATTTTAAGTGTTCAAGGACAAAGATTTGGGATTTGTTAGTGGCCACGAGAGATGAGACTTGACAAACACACTGCATCGATCACTTCAGGGGGGTTGCCGATAAAAAATGTATCAAGTGTTCAAATGCTTCTCCGCACAAGTCGCAGAGGTGATCGGACACATGACATGGAAGTTTAAGATTTTCAGGGCATGTATAATGGTGCTATCTTAGGAGTGACACGTACGAGAAATGATGAGGTGGAGGAGTGAGAACTCGTAAGAAAAGGCTTGTCTTCTCTTATTTAAGAGAAGACAAGAGATGATCTCTTAGTATAATATGTCTCATCATATTTTTAGGAAACGCTAGTTATTAAAGAAAAGGCTAAGAAATGTCCCATTGTACATATTTTTTTTTGTCATATCTAAATTACATGCAAGACTTAAGATAAGACTATCTTATCAACCATTGTACATGCCCTCAATGAATAACTATTTTCGCGTCAAGAGGTGATCGGACACACGACATGAAAGTTTAAGATTTGCAGTGAATTACACTTTCGAGGGATATGTTGCCAAAAAAAGAAAAAAACAACAAAAAGGCAGGAAAAGAACACATAAAATCGAGAATGAAAAGGAAAGAAAATAAAAATAAACAAATCACTTAGAAGAAAAAAAGAGAGGAAAAAACAAAAACATAAGAACATGCGCTACTGAAAGTGCATCTCCATTATTCCCTAGTTGCTTCGATGAATAATGGCAAAATTGTCTGAGAGGAGTAAATAAGTTTATTTCAGGACCTTGGACTAATTTCCATATTCATGTCTATGATTTTATATGGGAGATGAATAGTGATCCTTACAAATATTCATTCCTCCTCAAAATCTCCGTTTGTATTTTGTAGTAGAATCCAAGGTTTACACGGAGTTAGAACGACCTATACTCCCTCCGTTTCTATTTAGTCTGCATATAAAATATAGTTAAAATAAAACTTTGTCAACTTTGACTAAGTTTATAGAAAAATATATCAAGATTCACAATATGAAATCAATATTATTAGATACATCATGGAATTAATTTTTATACCATATAGTTTTAGTATTATAGATGGTAAAGTTATTAAACTTTATAAAGTTTGACTTTGACCAAATACTACACGGAGCCTAAGAAGAGGAGCACAGGCAAAATCTAATCCAGGGGGGCCTGTTTGGTCTATGACTAATTTTGCCAAAGATTTTACACCTAAAGTTAGACAAGTTTGACCAACTTAAGCGAGTGTTTGGTTCAAGGCACATTTTAGGCAAGCCACACTTGGGCCCCATATGGCATACACATAAAAAATGTGGCAAGATTCCCTTAGGCTTGCCAACTTGTGGCCCGAGGATCTGTTTGGTTGGAGACTAGTGTGGCCAAGCCAAAGTGTGGCTAGCCACACAAGTATGGCAAGCCACACAAGTGTGGCTAAGAAATTGGACGCCAAACTTTGGCAAAAGTTGGCAAAAAAATTGTCTCTATGACAAGTGGGCCATAGGGGCAATAAAGTGTGGCAAGCCAAAGTGTGGCAAAGACCAAACACATGCCAACTAAACTGTGACGGCCAAATTTTGGCTTGGTAAACCGTGGCTGGGAACCAAACAGCCCCTCATTTTGATGAACTAACCTTAGGCAAGCTTGGCAAAAATGTGTGGCAAAGTGCGTCAATGCTAAGCCTAGAACCAAACAGCCTCTTTGTGTCTATGACATGTGGGGCTCACTGCTCATAAAAAAATCTTTATCTTAGGTGTGGCCAAAACTAAACACCTACCTAACTTGATCAAACTTGCTTGGCTAGAACCAAACAGCCACTACTACCGATTCACATAGGAGAACCACCATTTTTGTTCCAGAGCTACCGACACTAATGTTTCCAATTTGCATACCTCCTATTTTGTAGAGTATCTCGCAAAGACACAACGTAAGCGCACGTACATGAATGCTGAATAAGCAAAATCATAATATTCTATCAATTCAGAATAGATAATCGCTCGTAACAAAAACCAGAATTTTTATTGATTCAGTTTAGATAGATGAAATCCTCACGAGTAAAAAGGGTAAATCAAACCAAAAAAGTAAAGATAAGAGCTGTACAAATTCGAAGCTCCACCTAAATAAAATTATTTGGACGCAAAACGTGCTAAGCTCCCGGTTGACAGAGACGTCAATAGACATACTCGACACGAGACAACTTGGACGACGACCCGGACCACGGCACGGCCACGGTGACCACGCCGTCCTTGTACGCGAACTCGGCGTCCTCGCCCTCAACCATGCACAGCCTGGGCTTCGCCGACGAGTAGGCCGCCATCTCCCCCGCGCCCTTGACCGCCACCTCCACGGTCACCTCGCCGTTGCCGCCCTCGCTGAACTCGAAGGCCTGCACCGCGCCGCCGGTGTTGAGCATGTTGGCGAGCCCGATGGGCGCGAACCGGATGTCCTTCTCCGGCGAGACGACCCGGACGGGCGCCACCACGAGGAGCTCGTAGTTGAACGGCTCGAGCGTGATCTCCACCGTCTCCTCCGGGAGCAGCAGCTCCAGCTTCTTGGCCTCGACGAAGTAGACGGCGAACAGCGCGGCGCCCTCGACGGCGACGGGGTGGGCGGTGCCCTGCTTCCACTCGACGTCGGCCGGGCCGGCGCGCGCGGTGACGGGGACGGAGCACTGCGACCAGCACTTGTTTCGGCGAGCCTCGGGGCTCCAGCCGCCGCCCTGGCAGTTGAACGCGCCGAGCACGCCGGAGAACCTGTTGAGGTTCCAGATCTTGAGCATGGTCTTGCCGTCGTGGAGCGGGTCGAGGAAGAGGAGGTCGCGGGTGGGGAGCGCGTGGTGCTCGCAGCGGAGGACGGTGCCGTCCGGGAGCGCGAGGCGGCGGAGGAGCGCGAAGTCGTGGCTGCCGACGGAGTCGCTGACGTAGACGGGGCCGCCGGAGACGGCGCGGGAGGCGGCGTGGAAGGCGGCGCAGGGGTGCGTGGACTGGAACATGTCCCAGTCGGGGTGGATGAAGCTGCCCATCCAGAGCGAGTTGTAGGCGCAGTGCACCATGTGGCAGCCCTGCAGCCAGAAGGTGCCGTTGGGGTCGCCGGAGGGGTCGGTGCACCAGAAGTCGTCGCCGACGCGGCCCAGCGCCACCGCCTCCGTACCCAGCAGCATGAAGTCGTTGCAGTGCTCCATGCTGGCGATCACGCCGTTGCCGCCGAAGTGCCGGCGAACGGACTCCGTCAGCCCGCGGAAGTAGGCCTTGGCCAGCTCCACCCGCCCGCCGTACTCCTCGCACAGCATCTCCAGCAGCTGCACACGCACGGTCCGAAAAAATGTCAGCACAGCATCTTTTTTATTTGTTTCTGTTGGTGACAAGTCACATCAACAAGTAATTACCTAGCGGTTTCTTGGCTGTTCTAATTACACGTTTCAGCATGGTGTCAAATGTCAAATACTTCTCTATCCTACCGTCTAGGTCAGGTCGCTGGATGTGTCAGTTGAACAAGATTGGATTATAGGTACTAATAAAAGCAGAAAAGGATAGCGTTCCAAATCGTCTACCGTTATGGACCATTTGTGGCAGAGCTAATTCACGAACAGCTTCAAGACAGTGACTACTAATGGCAGCAAATTCATATATTTTATACATTTTTCGTAACTCCAGATGGCTCGGGAACCTCATCACGTGCACGGTGGACTGCACCGTTTATGTTTTCTACATATTTTATTCAAACGCATGCAAGCAAAACATTCTGGGCTAATCACATCCATCAAAATACGAGATGGAACTAAAGTTTCTGATAAAGACTCACATGTATGACGTCGACCTTGACGCCATCGATGCCGGAGGCCTGGAGGTGGGAGTGGAGGCCCTCGTAGAGCTCGCGCGCGTGCTCCGGGTCGACGAGCCCGACGCCGTTGTTGACGATCTTGTCGACGGCGAGGTCCTCCATGGTGCGCTTGAGCCCCGGGGAGAGCTTGGGCGCGACGACCTTGGTCGGCGGCAGCCCCGGCGTGCCGGGCCGGAGCCCGCCCCAGTACCCGCAGAGCGCGTGCCACACGTACACCTGCTCCACCGTCGGGAACGCCGCCTTCATCTCGCGCACGAACCCGCCGAGGCCGAGCCCGCCCTTGTAGTCCCTGAACTTGTGGTTCTCCTGGAACTTGATGAGCCGGCACGGCATCTGCTCGCCGGCGGCCGTGCGGTTCATGCCCTCGGCGCCGTCGGCGGGGTCGTCGTCGTCGTGGCAGATGGACTGCCAGCCGTCGTCGATGAGCACGAGCCCAGGGGGGCACCCGCCCTCGACCAGCCCGCGCACGCCCTCCCACACGCCCTGCGGGTGCACCTTGAGGTAGAAGGCGTCCCAGGTGCACCACCCGAACTTGTCCACGATCGGCGGCGGCGTCTTCTCCTCCAGCAGCCGGAAGGTGCCGAGGTGGGCGCGCACCACCCTCGCCGCCTCCCTCACCAGCTCGAACGGGTCGTCGCCGGCGTGCAGGTACACGGCGCTCCGGAACACGGACCCCTTCACGACAGAGGAGCCGCTCTCGAGGCAGAGGGCGACGTGGTCGTCCTCGCCGGACTGGAGGCTGGCGCGGAAGGCGCCGTCGACGATGGGCAGGAGGAGCAGGTAGGGGCGGTCGGCGGCGCGGTCGAGCACCATCATCTGGGTCTCGTTCTCCACGTCACGGCCGGCGGTGCCCACCCAGTGGGTCGTCCACCACACCTTGAAGCGGAAGATGCTCATGAACCGCGTGTCAACCAGCTTGCCGATCGGCACCACATGGCGGCTCTCCGGCGCCGGGGCGTCGAAGCCGAGGAAGCTGCCGTCGGCGGCGCCAGCAACCTCGGCAGCGGACACGAGGACGGAGGCAGGGGTGAGGCGGATGTTGGCGGGGACGTCGAGGAGGGCCGGGTGGCCGTCGACGGCGAGGTCCTTGCCCTTGAGCGTGAAGCGCGGCGATTGCTTGAGGCCGTCCACGGCCACGTCGCCGAGCAGGTCGTCCGTCGCCTTGCTGAGGTTGGGAGCCATGGCCGGTCGGCGGTGCTCGGCTCGCTTGCGGTGGAGGCTTGGAGGGTTTTGCTCTGCTTTTGCTTGGCTTTGCTATAAGCTCGAGATGTGTGCTTTGGCGAATTGATCGGCGGCCAATTGGCGCTGGATTTATAGGGGATTTGCGTGTGGCCCACAAGGAAAGCTCTGCTCCCCCGAATGGAAATGTTATTTTGGCGGTGAAAATTTTCCTTTTCTCTTACAGCATTTCTTTTTTTTTTTGCGGGACTCTTACAGCATTTCTAAACTGTAGCTCTCACCGGCCTAATAAAATCGCGAAGCTTCGCACGCTAATTCATCCATTCCCTTCCTTTTGGTGTTTTTTTCCCTTAGGATTTGGATTTGGATATTCATTTCTATATAACGGATAAGCAGGATAAATGTATTATCCGTAGAAGAAGAATCACGCGGCGGTCGAGTTTCTGCGTGGTAATCATCTCTCCACATCTTCCTCCTCTCTGTTATATCACTTTCCTTGCTGTGAGGCCAATTTCGGGTTGGGGTATTCAGGCATCCTATGATCTGGGACAATGAATAGCTGATAACACATACAGAAGTGATATACTTCCTGTTGACATCCTGCTGCGCGTGCAAGGAATCAAATCACTATGATTTTCCGTTTATTGATGATGCACTTCCAAGCTTGCCGTATCCTACATGCAAATGTACTCCCAACACTAATGTCGGTGTACTAGAGTAGGGGTACCCTAGTATTTCGAATTTGTGCACGGGCAGTCGCAGCACCCCGCGGCAAGGCTTGCCGGGTGACCGCCAAGGTCCTCCGTGGTTCCTTTGGAACCATTCAAGAATAAAGTATTCAAGCCAAGGAGACAAGGCCCCGGCAAGAGGAGCTTGTCAGGAAGGCCAACCAAGGCATCTCAAGGAACTTGCCGCGACGTGCCACGCGTCCCGGCAAGGCCCGGTGAGCGACAAGCTCCCGGACGCGACAAGACAACGACCGCGGCAAGACGCTTGCCGCGGCAAGCTACCACTCTGTACCCGCGCTCTAGCACATCCACCAACGTGTCGCCCCGAGACCATTTCAGGCGCGCGTGGCGAGAGGCTGTGCAGCCAGCAGTGCGCGGTGGCAAGCGGTGCTGACAAGATTGCCATCGTGGCAAGCGGTGGCGTCCTTGGCGGTCCCTTTTTGCACTGTTTGGGCGACGCAGACGGGCATTTAATGCCTTTATCCCCTGCCGTCAGGGTTAGGTAGGATACACTGTACAGGTTGTTGTACCAACCGCAACTCCTTTCCATTTTTGCCCTTGTCTACGTTGCCACCTGTCGGTGACCCCTTGAGCATATAAAAGGAGGCCCATGCGCAACGTAGAGAGGGGTTCGGAAGCCAGAAGCCACTCACGCTCGGTCTCGTCAGCAGCTAGAGTGTACTGTAGCACTCCGCGCTCCCGAGCAAGAACTCAATACAATCAGACATGCAGCAGTAGGAGTATTATCTCTCCGGAGAGCTCCGAAGCTGGGTAAATCGCTCGTGTGCTTCGCCTCGATCTGCTCTTCGTGCGGTCTCCGCCCCCCGCCGAACCGAAAGGGGCTCGGTCCGCCGGTCCCATAGGTGTCCGTGGATCCAGCTTTCCCCACGACATCTTTGGCGCGCCAGGTAGGGGGCGTCGAGGTTGTGTGAACCCGATCCGGCGTTCACACGAGCCAGATCTTCATCTTCTTCATCTTCATCGACATGCCACCGAAGAAGAAGACTTTGGAGGTGGCTGCTCCGTCCGCGTCAATCCCACCGCCACCGGAGCAAACGGGTGGTGGGGTAGACGCCGGCGGAAGAACGGGCGTCGACGAGGGAGCTCACGCTGCTGCCAGGTCCAAGGACAAGGCTGCGCAGACCTCGGCGTCCGTACATGCACCGTGCCCATCTCAGGAGGCGCAGGACCAACAGCGTCTTGGTACTCGCAGTACCATACGTTTGTTGGACCAAGATCGAGCTGGTGGATCTCGGGGTGCTCAAGACCAGCATGCGCGCCAACATGCTGGCACGAGCGTGGCACGGTCGCCTGGACGAGATACTGCTCCTTCTGACGTAGTTAGAAGTCCGAGCATATCCCGATCCTCGCACCGTTCGCCACCGCCACCCAAGACTCCAGCAGAAGCTTTGGCACGAGCTCAACTGCTCCTAGATTACCCTCCAATAGCAGACAAGGTCGGCGAATGGAGGGCCACCATTCAGAGTCTCATCGGCTTCGCCAACGGCGACACTCCACGACAGCCGGGTACATCGCAGCCACGGCAAGATTGCCAGGCACGAGCCGATGGCGACAAGACCGGTGGGGGTGCAACCACCGTGCACTCTCCACCCCGAAGGCCAAGATCGCTGACTCGCCGGATCCACCTCGACAGCGACTCCACCGCATCATCAGATCCGCGAGCTCGTCGCGATCAGCGCCAAGTTCTTCACGAACGACAGCAAGAAGACGCTCGTACTCGCATCGAGCGCCGAAGAGAAGCGCGGCGTCAATCGGACCAGCGCGCTGGGCCCGCTGTCGACATGCATGTGCCAGGGGAACCAGGCAACTTGCCGTACGCGGTAGGTTGCCCTGCGTTCACTCGTGAGCTGCGGCAAGTCCAGTGGCCTAGCACGAAGAATTTCAAGCCAGACGTACCAGAGAAGTACGACGGCAAGTTGCATCCGTCGGAGTTCCTCAGCATCTACACCATCGCGGTGCAAGCTGCCGGGGGACGGGACGACAAGATCCTTGCCAACTACTTCCCGCTGGTGCTCAAGCCCAATGTCAGGTCCTGGCTCATGCACTTGCCGGACAACTCCATATCCTCCTGGGCCGACCTATGCCATCAGTTTGTCAGCGCCTTTACAGGCGGCCACAACCCTCATGGCCAAGAGAGCGACCTTCATCTGCTCGGCCAGAAGGAAGGAGAGCCCCTGCGCAAGTATATTTAGAGATTCAGCCGTGTACAGCGCAACATCCCAGATGTCCACCCTGCCGCGGTCATCAGCGCGTTCCATCAGAACGTGCGTAACCGCAGGATGCGGGAGGAGATGGCGATGTGCAAGATCAGAGACGTCAGTGAGCTATATGCCCTGGCCGACAAGTGTGCACGTGCTGAGGAAGGGAGGAAACTCCCCGGAGAGAATACAGGAGCAGGAGGATCTGACAGCGAGGATGCTGCCCCGGCAAAGAGAAACCGGCGGCGGAACAACAGGAAGAAGAAAGGCAAAGATGTGCTAGTCGTTGAGCAGTCCGGCAACGGAGGTGGCGTCGAGAAAGCCAACAGCCAGGCTGTGGCGATCGCCGACAAGCAGGACGACACCAACAAGTAGTACTGCAAGATCCACCGCACCAAGGGCCATGATCTCCAGAGCTGCAAGAAGGTCGAGCAGCTTGTCGAACAGCAAAAGGCCGAATACGAGCGACGCGACAAGGAGAAGGCCCAAGAAGGTACTGGAGGATCCGGCAAGAAACGTCCCGGCCGAGGAGGACGCCGCGGCAAGGCCAAGCAGCGGCAAGGAGACAGACCTCCCCGCGGACGCGACAATGATGAAGATGACGACGAGGATGAAGATATGGACGATGACGAGACCGATGAGCAGGAGTTTCAGAAAGCCACAGAGGTCCTGTGCGTTGACGGCGGTGCTTCTCTGCATACTTCACACCGCCAGCTCAAGCAGTGGGTGCGGGAAGTCAATGCAGCAGAACCACCCGTCGAGTCACGCAAGCCTCTGAAATGGTCCAGCACGCCTATCATCTTTGATATTGAGGACCACCCTGATCGCATAACTGCGGTCGGATGCTTGCCGATGTTGGTTTCACCAACTATCCGCAACCTCAAGGTCACTAAGATGCTAGTTGACGGCGGGGCCGGCTTGAACCTGATCTCCTCCGCGGTACTCCAGAAACTCCAGATCCCTGACAGCGAGCTCGAAGAGACCGACACATTCCAAGGAATCAATCCGGGAAGGAGCAAGCCGAAGGGAAATATCACGTTGCCGGTGACATTTGGCAGCGAGTTGAACTTCAGGACTGAGAGGGTCACTTTTGACGTTGCTGACTTTCCATTGCCTTACAATGGGATACTCGGCCGTCCAGCACTCGCCAAATTCATGGCAGCCTCTCACTATGCATACAACATGCTGAAGATGCCAGGCCCGATAAGTGTCATCTCTGTCCCTGGCGACAAGAAGGATGCTCTTATCTGCGCCGACAAGATCTACCGGGATGCAACAGCCGCAACAGATCGCAAGTCACTTGCCGCTGAAGCTCCCGGGGGGAAGAAGAAGACCAAGTCCGGCAAGAGTTCTGATGCCCACTCCGGCAAGCGCACCTCTTCGGAGTGCTGCGCTACCGTCGATGACGCACCATCGAGCTCCACCGGCAAGTGTAAGAAGACAATGGCAGCTCCACCAGAGACCAAGAAGGTGTCCGCCAAGGAGGACGGCACTGGTGGTACCTTCACCATCAGTGCCACTCTCGACCCTAAATAGGAAAGCGCGCTCGTTGCTTTCCTGCAGGCGAACGTCGACGTGTTTGCATGGAAACCGTCTGACATCCCCGGTGTTCCCAGGAAAGTAATCGAGCACCACCTTGCCGTCTGTCCTCATGCGCGGCCCGTCAAGCAGAAAGTCAGGAAACAAGCAGTGGAGCGCCAAGAATTCATCGCAGAAGAAATCAAGAAGTTGGAAGCAGCATGCCTTGTCAGAGGAGTGCTCCATCCTACGTGGTTGGCCAATCCTGTAGTCGTGCGCAAGGCGAACGGGAAATGGAGGCTCTGTATCGACTTTACCGATGTCAATAAAGCTTGTCCCAAAGACCCATTTCCCTTGCCACGCATTGACCAGATTGTTGACTCCACGGCTGGATGTGACTTGCTTTCATTTCTTGACGCATACTCAGGATACCATCAGATCTTCATGGCAGAAGAGGATGAGGAGAAGACCGCATTCATCACTCCATGTGGCACATACTGTTTCGTACGGATGCCTTTCGGTTTAAAGAATGCTGGTTCAACATTTTCAAGAGTAGTCCATGACGCTTTTGAGCCACAAATGCACAGAAATGTGGAAGCCTACATGGATGACATAGTGGTCAAGAGCAAGGACAAAGTGACTCTGATTCAAGATTTAGACGAAACCTTTGCAAATCTGCGCAAGATCAACCTCAAGCTTAACCCCGAGAAGTGTGTGTTTGGATTCCCCTCCGGCAAGCTTCTCGGGTTCTTCGTGTCTCAGCGGGGAATTGAAGCCAATCCCGACAAGATCAAGGCCATTGAGCAGATTGAAGCACCGAAGCGTGTCAAGGATGTACGAAGGCTTGCCGGTTGCGTGGCTGCTCTCAGCAGGTTTATCTCTAGGTCTGCTGAGCGTGCCCTACCGTTTTTCAAAATATTAAAAAAGGCAGGTCCAATGAAATGGACTCCGGAAGCGGAGGCTGCGCTGCAGGACTTAAAGAGATACCTGTCCTCCACTCCGACACTTGTCGCACCTAAGCCACAAGAGAAGTTGCTGCTGTATATAGCGGCAACCAATCAAGTGGTTAGTGCTGCGTTAGTAGCGGAGAGGGAGGCGGATGATGAGCCAGCAACCACGGCAGATGCATCCAGCGACAAGCAGGGGGCTTCACCGGCAAGCTCTGGTCCCGACAAGGATGGATCTGCGCAGGCGCGTGAGGAGATACAGAAGAGAATGATGCAGCGCCCGGTTTACTTTCTCAGTTCCCTTCTGTATGGGCTAGGTCGAGGTATTCTGGCGTGCAGAAATTGCTTTTCGGCCTTCTCATGGCCTCGAGAAAGCTGCACCATTACTTCCAAGCACATGAGATCACAGTTGTCACTCGTTTTCCGCTGAAGAGGATACTGCAGAATCCAGAAGCAACAGGCAGGATTGTCGAGTGGGCACTGGAACTGTCAAGCTTTGGCCTCAAGTTTGAGAGCACTTCAACTATCCAAAGCAGAGCATTGGCAGAATTCATAGCAGAGTGGACGCCAACACCAGATGAAGAAATTCCAGAAACGAGCATCCCCGTCAAGGAAGCAAACAAAGAGTGGCTGATGTACTTTGATGGTGCCTTCTCACTGCAAGGCGCCGGTGCGGGCGTGCTACTTGTTGCGCCCACCGGAGAGCACCTCAAGTACGTAGTCTAGATGCACTTTCCCAAGGAGCAAGCAACGAACAATACTGCAGAGTATGAAGGTTTGCTTGCCGGTCTCAGGATCGCAGTAGACCTTGGGATCAAGAAGCTCATTGTCAGGGGTGACTCGCAGCTTGTCGTCCGCCAAGTGAACAAGAATTATCAGAGTCCATTGATGGAAGCTTACGTTGATGAAGTGAGAAAGTTAGAAGAGCACTTTGACGGCTTACAGATGGAACATGTTCCAAGAGCTCAGAACGACATTGCCGATGGCCTGTCGAAGTGCGCCGCACTTAAGTTACCTGTGGAACCAGGGATCTTTGTGCTCAAACTGACTCAACCGTCTGTAACGCCATCAACTGGACAGAGCAAGAAGAGGAAGTTGATTTCTGGTGACTATTTTCCGGCAGAGCTTCCCGAAGCCGCCGCCAAGAAGGTCCCCAAGATCAACACCAAGAGTGCTGAGGAGCAGTCTGCTCCGGCAAGCCCTAGGGTTTGTTCCGTTGAAGCAGACGCTCCCGACAAGTTTTGCTCCGGCAAGCTTGCCGGGGAACGTCAAGCTCTGGCTGAGCCGCAGGTTCTCGCCGTAGAAGCGGATGTTCCCGCAGCAGCAGATGTGCCTTTAGTCCTTGTTGTCGAGCCGCAAGCTCTAGCATGGGCACAGCAAATTGTCCGTTTTCTTCAGACAGGAGAACTTCCCGAAGAGCAAGAAGAAGCGGAAAGAGTAGTCCGGCAGTCAAGTATGTACCAGTTTGTCGACAACACACTGTACAGAAGAAGACTCAACGGTGTGAAATTGAAGTGTATTCACCGGGAAGACGGACAAAAGCTGTTGGCAGAGATACATGGAGGCATATGTAGTCACCACATTGGCGCAAGAGCACTTGCCGGCAAAGCATTCCGGCAAGGTTTCTTTTGGCCGACAGCCCTCCAGGATGCAACTGCACAAGTAACCAAGTGTGAAGCGTGCCAGTTCCATTCCAAGCAGATACACCAGCCAGCTCAAGCTCTCCAGACGATCCCTTTATCCTAGCCATTTTCGGTCTGGGGGCTCGACATCCTCGGCCCCTTTCCCCAAGCTGTCGGGGGCTTTGAGTACTTGTACGTTGCAATCGACAAGTTCACAAAGTGGCCGGAAGTGGAAGCAGTGAGGAAGGTGACAGCACAGTCAGCAGTCAAGTTCTTCAGGTCGATTGATGGTCGCTTCGGGATCCCTAACAGGATCATCACCGACAACGGCACGCAATTCACGAGCTGCACCTTCATGCAGTACGTCCAAAATCTTGGCGCCAAGGTCTGCTTCGCTTCTGTTGCTCACCCGAGAAGCAACGGTCAAGCGGAGAGGGCAAATGTTGAAGTGCTGCGGGGGCTCAAGACCAGGACTTTCGACAGGCTGCACAAGTGCAGAAAGAACTGGATTGAGGAGCTACCGGTGGTTCCTTGGTTGATCAGGACGACGCCAAATCGAGCCACTGGCCAGACACCTTTTGCTCTAGTCTATGGAGCAGAGGCAGTTCTCCCCACGGAACTCGTATACGGGTCACCTCGAGTGCTCGCTTATGATGAGCTCGAGCAAGAGTAGCTGCGACAAGATGACGCGCTGCTCCTTGAGGATGACCGTCTTCAGGCTGCTGTACGAGCTGCTCGATACCAGCAAGCTTTGCGCCGCTACCATAGCCGCAAAGTTAATGCCAGAAGTCTCGAGGAAGGCGACCTTGTTCTTCGGCGCGTTCAGTCCGCCAAGAATTCCAACAAGTTGACGCCGAAGTGGGAAGGCCCTTACCGGGTGAAACGAGTCACTAGGCCTGGCGCTGTTCGCCTTGAGACCGAAGATGGCATTCCGGTGAGCAACTCTTGGAACATTGAGCATATTCGTAAGTTTTACCCGTAGGGCGCGGTTGCCGGAACCTGTTCCGGCAACCACCTTTTGTACAAGTCTTGCTGCTGTTGCATGTAATCCTTTGTACAAAGCCGGGCGCAGATCCCGTGCATAAGTAAAGCTCATGTGCTCGGCACATCTTGTCAATTTCATGCTTTCTATTATTTGCATGTGTTATCTGACACTTTGTGCAGCACCCACCCCCGGTAAGCAATAACGAGCCGTAAGGCTCCATATCTTTATTTTCTCTCTTTCTCTTTCTCAAAGAAAGGAAGGTTCCCTCGCCCACAAGTTTGCCGGGGGGAAAGGAGAAGATAATAGTGTGGACCAGGCGTCGTTCAAGAAAGTTTCGCCTTATCGGGAAGCAAACGACAGAAAAGCTAAGTTGCCAAAGTTTGAGCAATCAGTTTTAAAATTTTTAAGTTATCTTCCTCGAATGACCGTGCTTTGTATGGAAAACCTGTGCGCGGAGGAACCAACTCATAGCTAGTTGCGCCCTTACTTTGTTTCGAGTCCGCTCAACAACTTAAGTGAGCTGCGACTAGTTGCGACAAGGTTTCTTGTCGGTAGCGGCACCGCCAGCAGGCTGCTGACGTCCCGCACTCAGCGCTCGCGGCTAAGGTGCCTGCACCGGCAAGTTCCCTAAAAGCATAGGGCAAAAACATACAAAGGAAGGAATCAAGTAAAGGAAATAACATAGCAATCGATACCCAAAATAGAGTTATATTACAAAATAGCTTGTCGCAGCTCTAACAGATTGTTCTCATAACATGACCAGCAGCGACAAGAAAAGGAGAAAACAGGCGGCCTAATCTACGCGATCGCCGTCAACCCTCTTGATCTCGCTCACCTTGTCCACAATGGGTGCGACAAGGGCCTTGAGCGCTTCCAGATCGGCATCCGCCGACAAGGTCTTGAGGACGTTGGTGAGGTTGAGGCCCGGATTGCGGAAGGCCACCTTCACCAACACCTTTTGAAGAACTCCCGCACAAATCTTGCGCGACTCGTCGGCCAGCTGCTTTGGGATCCTTTCCTGGAGTCGCTGGAGGGCCGTCGCCATGCCTTTGAAGAACAAAGTGAGCTTGACGCTGGGTTGGAGGTTCTCATCGGAGGGATACCCGAGATCCTCCATCCCCAGCTGCGCCAGCTCCCTGTCAATGGATGCGGCAACATCCACGAGACCCTCCGTCCAGTGCTCCACATTCTCCCTAAAGGTGTTCTGGGTGGCGGCAGCACTCGCCAGCAGCGCCTCGTTGGCCTTGATCTCCTCCTTCAAGGCCACCTCCTACTTCCTGGCGCCGTCCAGCGTCTTGGTCAAAGTAGCCAGCTTCAACTCAAGATCTGCGTTGGAGTCCTTGGCGGCGCTAAGCTCCTTGCCCTTCTCGATGAGACGACCCTGCAGCTCGCCATGGGCGTAGGCGTCCTTCTCGCGCTCACGCTTGAGCGCGCCAAGCTCTTCACCGCTCGCCTCGAGATCGGCCTCCAGCTGCGCCACCTTCGTCTCCAGCTCCTTCTTGGCGGCCTCAGCAGCTGCAGCAGCATCCTTTGCTTCCTTGAGAGCCCCACCGAATGTTTGCTCGCGGGCAGCAAGCTCCTCCTCATGGCTGTCAAGATTGACCTTCCGCTGCGCCTCGGTCGTCTTCACGGCCTTCCCCTTGCCGGCTTTCGGAGCCATGGCGGAGGCGGTGGGGGAGATCGACGGCGTTGGTGGTGCTGGTGGCGATGGGGGGCGGAGCGCTGCTCTCTTTCGGCTTTGGGAAGAAGGGGGGAGCGGGCGGAGATTTTTGAGATCGAGATAGCAACTGGCGAGATGGGCGAACTGCCCCTGTTTCCCCTGCTTATAAAGAGGGAGGGGGCGGACGTTCCGTCTTTCCGAATAAAGAGACCACCCATGATCTCTCCCACGACGCCGCATTCGACGCGTGCCGTTCGGGAAGGGCGCGGTGAGTGCGGAGTAAGATACGGCGTGACCTAGGCCGCGCGTGCCCGTGTCCTGTTTTGGGCCTGGCCCAACAGCGCTCGACACCGTGTGTGGCCCAGGCCCGGGGGCTCCTGTCGGTGTACTAGAGTAGGGGTACCCTAGTATCCCGAACTTGTGCACGGGCAGTCGCAGCACCCCGCGGCAAGGCTTGCCGGGTGACCGCCAAGGTCCTCCGTGGTTCCTTTGGAACCATTCAAGAATAAAGTATTCAAGCCAAGGAGACAAGGCCCCGGCAAGAGGAGCTTGCCAGGAAGGCCAACCAAGGCATCTCAAGGAACTTGCCGCGACGCGCCACGCGTCCCGGCAAGGCCCGGTGAGCGACAAGCTTCCGGACGCGACAAGACAACGACCGCGGCAAGACGCTTGCCGCGGCAAGCTACCACTCTGTACCCGCGCTCCAGCACATCCACCAACGTGTCGCCCTGAGACCATTCCAGGTGCGCGTGGCGAGAGGCTGTGCAGCCAGCGGTGCGCGGTGGCAAGCGGCGCTGACAAGATTGCCATCGTGGCAAGCGGTGGCGTCCCTGGCGGTCCCTTTTTGCACTGTTTGGGCGACGCAGACGGGCATTTAATGCCTTTGTCCCCTGCCGTCAGGGTTAGGTAGGATACACTGTACAGGTTGTTGTACCAACCGCAACTCCTTTCCATTTTTGCCTTTGTCTACGTTGCCACCTGTCGGTGACCCCTTGAGCATATAAAAGGAGGCCCATGCGCAACGTAGAGAGGGGTTCGGAAGCCAGAAACCACTCACGCTCGGTCTCGTCAGCAGCTAGAGTGTACTGTAGCAGTCCGCGCTCCCAAGCAAGAACTCAATACAATCAGACATGCAGCAGTAGGAGTATTATCTCTCCAGAGAGCTCCGAAGCTGGGTAAATCGCTCGTGTGCTTCGCCTCGATCTGCTCTTCGTGCGGTCTCCGCCCCCCGCCGAACCGAAAGGGGCTCGGTCCGCCGGTCCCATAGGTGTCCGTGGATCCAGCTTTCCCCACGACAACTAATTTTAAAACGGAGTGAGTACATGTTTCTAAAACATTTTCTGCTCCAATACATGGCATGGCCAGGTACATGCCTATACTGAGTACCAGCCGCGCGGCCTGCGGTCGACACGTCCACTTTGGGCGTGTGCGAAGCGGGGGACGTGCGTGTCCTGGCGGTAACTAAAAAGCGTTGTCTATTTTAGGAAAAACCAAAAAAGGAAGAGAAAAAAACAAACACAGCCGTCGAGGCCTCTCCAGAAGAGGACAGAGCCTCCCCGGCCATGGGCCACAGGCTGTACTCCTCTGCATGGGCCGTGGGCCGCAGGTCCAAACTAGTCTGCAGCTGGCCGCGCGTCGACGCTCTCGTCCGCCGACGATGCCCGCGTGGCCGAGCCCGGGCATGCGCTGCCTGTCGCTGTCCCGGAGGCACGTACTACGTTAAGGTACGTAAGCACGCACCAAACTCGAGCAGCTAATTGGGCCGGTGCAAGTCGACCGATCCAAAAGTCAATCTTGACGATGTTTCAACAAAATCCGTTACGTTAACCGTGTCGACGACGAGCCCTACTGCGTACTGCCGCTTGCGGTGCAATCAAATGGGTGAACGCCACGTACGTACGTCGTGGTTCACCAAGAACGATGAGTAGCGTGAGTTAACTGCCATGCTCCCGTTCGGTTAACTTTTGCGCCGACCTCGTCGACAGTGTCCGGTACTTACTGTAGTAGTACCACGTACCAGTCGGAGTAGCTGAGACCATGTGTGCCCAGCTGGTTAATTTAAATCAGTCGTGATCGAGCTGCTTCCGTCAAGGATATGAGCGGGGCCCGGGTTGAGCCTGGACACTTGTGGGTTGTGGCACGACACGCACGCTCGCGACCATGGCATATGGAGCATGGCCGGTGGTGTCTGTCCGGGGCATATGGAGCATGGCCAATGGCGCCGTACGTCTTGTCCACGCGAGCTCTTCCAGGTGTTCATTTCACCCTCGAGCCTGAGCGCTATGCGTCAGCGTCCCAGACACTTGTTCGCTCTTCTCACGTCGCCGGTCGAGTTGAACGGGCCGGTGAAACTGCCCTATCCACTCCGTTTTCGGCGGGATTGCGTTGGCGCTCTGCCGCGAGCCCAGAACGACTCGGCCGACAGCGCGACGGGCCGGTTTTCATGGGTGCGAAGCCACCGACCGTGCCATGTACTTCCTCTGTAAACTAATATAAAAGCGTTTAGATCACTACTTTAGTATTCTAAACACTCTTATATTAATTTACGGAGGGAGTACTTTAGTAGTACTTATCCCGATGCGTGGTACGTGACACGTCGCCATTGGCCCAGTTGCCCAGTGCTAGGATCATGCATGCCTTGTTTAACACTTTGACCTTGAGCATTCGTCTGGGCGAAGATACGGGGTTATTTGTGCCCTGGATGGACGGAGTTGTCACCACGTACCACACTAATCTTTTAACGTCAAACAGAGAGATTATAAACGGCTTTCATGAATTTATAAGTCGATGCCCACAGCCACGTGACGTCTCCGTGTTGTGATATGTACATCGACAGAAACGGCTAGCACTATCGGCTTATCGATAAGAAAAAAAAATCTCATCCTAGAATGGACTAAATTCCAAACACAAACTTTCAAATCAAAGATCCCAACGTTTATCGAGTCACAAGTACATATGTTGACTAAAATGTTGCTGAAGTCATGTCAAGAAAAAAAATGTTGCTGAACTTCAAATCGAAACCAAGAAATATATTTTAGACCGTCTGACTATGGCTTCTGGTGAACCTCCGGTGATCGAACAAGTCGAGGCGGACAATAGGCCTATAGGCCCATAGTGCAAACACATATGTGTATTTGATGGAGATTAAAAGCCAACAGATGGTTAGATGGTTACACGGGTGGTTGTATTTTCTGTCCACTCTGGATGACTTGTTCAAAAATGAACAAAAGTTAAGTTAATTAACAAGGAAATATAAAAATGCATACCTTGCATTCTTTTTTGTCAATGAGGATGGTGAATTAAGTACGGTCATTAGTTAAGAGGGTATTGGCGTCACTTCGCTCGCAAACTAACATCGAGTGATTAAAGATAGGCTTTTGGGAACTGCATTTAACTATCTGGTTAGTGAGGGAAGCTTCCCCAATCTAAGACACAACCACAACAGAACATAGCCTGGAAGGGCTACAAACACGCCATGGTTAGATGGAATGTGGGCCTAATGCGTTAAAGAACTACTCTAACAGGCTGGCAGGCGGGTCCTTCACAACCCGGAGCAACCAGGGTTCTCCCTTTTCCAGAGAGCTAGAAGTTGTAGAGATGTGTATCAAAGGGCTAGATACGTGTGTTTATTGTTTAGTAATGTACTGTATGTGTAATTTGCCTATGTTGATAATTTGTTAGCACAACTTTCATGCTTTGATTCTCTTCACTTACAAAAAACACATCGTGTCACAATGGCGTGGTCAGCATTGTCCACACCCTTCCTTGGCCCCACCCTGTCCCCGCACCCTAGTAATGTGAGACTAAATATTATACACATGATGCGCAGTCAAGATGAATCATCGGGACTGTTCAGTAAAATTATCATTGAATCAGACCCCATATTTGAGCGTTCGTTCATTTCAGGTGTTCGTTCATTTCACCCTCGCTCCTGAGAGCTATGCGTCAGCGCGTCCCAGGCACTTGTTCGCTGTTCGCACGTCGCCGATCAAGTTGAACGGGCCGGTGAAACTGCCCTATCCACTCCGTTTTCAGCGGGATTGCGTTGGCGCTCTGCCGCGAGCCCAGAACGACGCAGCCGACACCAGCCACGGCCGACTGACGCCATCTACTGTACTTTTTTTCCCCGACGCATGGTACTACTTCAGTTCGGAAATACTCGTCATCAAAATGAATAAAAGGGGACGTATCTAGAATTATTTTAGTTCTAGATACATCCTTTTTTGTCCATTTTGATGACAAGTATTTTCGGACGGAGGGAGTACGTGATACGTTGCCATTGGTCCAGTTGCCCAGTGCTAAGCACGAACGATTAGTCGATTACTGGATCATGCATGACTGGTTTAACACTTTGACCCTGATGAGCATTCGTCTGGGCGAAGCTAGGGTTATTTGTGCCCTGGATGGACGGAGTTGTTGCACCACGTACGACTAATCTTTTAAGGCCAAACAGAGTGATTATAAACGGGTTTCATAAGTTTATAAGTCGATGCCCAGAGCCATGTGACGTCTCCGTGTTGTGATCTGTACATTGATAGAAATAGCTAGCACTATCGGCTTACCGATAAGAAAATCTCATCCTAGAATGGACTAGATTTTAAACACAAGATTTCAAGGCAAGGATCCCAACGTTTATCGAGTTACAAGTACTCCGTATATATGTTGACTAAATGTTGCTGAAGTCATCTCAGGGGACAAATGTTGCTGAACTTCAAATCGAAACCAAGAAATATATTTCAGACCGTGTGACTATGGCTTCTAGTGAACCTCCGGTGATCGAACAAGTCTGAGGCGGACAATAGGCCTACAGGCCCATAGTGCAAACACATATATGTATTGAATGGAGATTAAAAACCAACGAATGGTTGGATGGTTACACGGGTGGTTGTATTTCCGGTCCACTATGGATAACTTGTTAAAAAATGAACATAAGTTAAGTTAATTAACAAGGAAATATACAAATGCATACCTTGCATTCCTTTTTGTCAA
Organism: Triticum timopheevii; assembly: GCA_963921465.1. Classification (NCBI taxonomy): domain Eukaryota; kingdom Viridiplantae; phylum Streptophyta; class Magnoliopsida; order Poales; family Poaceae; genus Triticum; species Triticum timopheevii. Next base: position 74,270,981 of record OY997266.1, on the reverse strand, counting down.
TCGGCATGGTGAATTAAGTATGGTCGTTAGTTAAGAGGGTATCGGCGTCCCTTCACTCGGAGACTTACATCAAGTGATTAAAGATGGGCTTTTGGGAACTACATTTAACTATCTGGTTAGTAAGGGAAGCTTCCCCAATCTAAGACACAACCAATGTTAGACTGTATATTGTATAAGAGTTTCTGTACGTGACCGTATATTGTAACGTGTACAAGTTGTATCCCTATATATATAAAGAGCCACGCCCGCATTAGGGTGTCTAGCAGTTTCCCTAAACATATAGTTTAACATGGGATCAAACTACGTCTACGGTTCACTTCTTCCGCCCTGTCAATCGCATCGATGGCCTCCGCACCGCCGCTGCCGCCACCGTGATCTCCTCCTGCCCCGGCTGCAGCTTCGGCCTCCGCCCCGCCGCCGACGCACTACGGCCCCGCCCCGCCGCCGACAAATGGCTACGCGTACGACGCCGCGATGCAACCAGGCGCATCGTCCGCGGGGCCTTAGAGCATCTCCAACAGGCGCACAAAAATTACGCGCCCTAAAATAGTTTTAGCGCGTCACTGTAGCACTTTTAGTGCGCCGGACCCAACATTGCTTTAGAAGAAGCCCAAAAGCGCGCGCCCAATCCGGAGCCCAAAATATGCTGCGTGCGATAGCATTTTTTAGCGCGTGCCCAAAAACTTTTAGCGCTACAGCTTCTGCTGGAGCAGTTCGACGCCAAAAAAATGATGTTTTAATGCGCGGAGCTCTTTTTGAGCGCCTGTTGGAGATGCTCTTACGCCATGCAGCAAGTCGCTGCCCCGCCGCCCCTGCATGGCTATGCATATGGAGCCATGCAACCAGACGCATCGCTTGCGATGCAAACAGGCGCATCGCTAGCAAGGCCTCACGGCGCGACGCCAGCAGGGCCGCACGGCGCGGGAGGTGCAATGGGACACTACGCGCCTGCGCCTACAGCTTCGTCTAGTACGTCGTCTGCATACAGTACACCGGCGATCTACGGCGGGTACCAGCCGGCTCCTCCGATCGCACCGTACCACGGTGCACCTGCTCGGTCCTATGGTATTTCCCCATTAGCGTATCCTCTGCCGGCTGTGGCTCCTTCGACGGAGCCGGTCCATGTCTCGCCGACGCATGGTGGTGGTCCGCATCAGGGCTACTACACGCCGCCTCTGCCTGATCATGGCGCCGCTGCTGCACCGTTCTACTTTGCGCATCTCATCCCGGTGAAACCGACGACAGACAACTACCTGTCATGGCGTGCTCAGGTCTTGCTGCTTCTCCGCAGTCGTTACTTGGAGGGGTTTGTTGATGGGACTTTGTCGTGCCCACCGCAGTACCATCCAGGGCATCATGCATGGGTGGCTCAGGATCAGGCCATTCTCTCTGCCATCCAGTCCTCTCTTACGGATGGGGTCTCGTCGCTGGTCATCTTCACCGCTATGTCTCGGGATGCGTGGACGGCCCTTCATACCAGCTTTGCTTCGCATTCTCAGGCGCGGGCTCACGCCATCCACACTGCGCTTGGCGAGGTGAAGCTTCATGATCTCACCGTCACCGACTACTTCAACAAGGTGACGGGTATGGCTGACACACTTGCCTCCATTGGCAAGGTGCTTGGCCCGGAGGAGTTCACCTCCTATGTGCTCAACGGACTGAGTGACGACTATGATAATTTGGTGAGAATATCAATGGTCGCGACACTCCTATCCAGCCGCGTGAGTTGTATGCGCTTCTCCTCGCTACGGAACAACGCATCTAGGCTCATCGCTCTATGTCGAGTTTCCCTTTCGCCAATGCAGCAACGCATGGGAAGGGTAAGACCTACAAGCCACCAACTGGTGGCAAACCTCCGCCGACCGCGCCTAGCTCGCGGAACACCACTAGCTCCACAAGAGGTCGAGTCCATGCCTGATGTCCTTCATGTGCCGCTCAGGTCCCCTGCCAGCTGTGTGGGCTTGATGGTCACCTTTGTTGGGGAACGTAGTAATTTCAAAAAAATTCCTATGTACACGCAAGATCATGGTGATGCCATAGCAACGAGAGGGGAGAGTGTTGTCCACGTACCCTCGTAGACCGTAAGCGGAAGCGTTATGACAACGCGGTTGATGTAGTCGTACATCTTCACGATCCGACCGATCCAAGTACCGAACGTACGGCACCTCCGAGTTTAGCACACGTTCAGCTCGATGACGATCCCCGGACTCCGATCCAGCAAAGTGTCGGGGATGAGTTCCGTCAGCACGACGGCGTGGTGACGATGATGATGCTCTACCGGCGCAGGGCTTCGCCTAAACTCCGCGACGATATGACCGAGGTGGAATATGGTGGAGGGGGGCACCGCACACGGCTAAGGAACGATCCATAGATCAACTTGTGTTTTTGGGGTGCCCCCTGCCCCCGTATATAAAGGAGTGGAGGAGGGGGAGGGCCGACCCTCCCTATGGCGTGCCCTAGGGTAGTCCTACTCCCACCGGGAGTAGGATTCCCCCTTTCCTAGTAGAACTAGGAACCCTTCCATGTAGTAGGAGTAGGAGAGAAGGAAAGGGAAGAGAGAAGGAGAAGGAAGGAAGGGGGCGCCCCCCCTCCCTAGTCCAATTCGGACTAGTCTAAGGGGAGGGGTGCGGCCACCCTTTTGGCCCCTTCTCTCCTTTCCCGTATGGCCCATTGAGGCCCAATACGAATTTCCGTAACTCTCCGGTACTCCGAAAAATACCCGAATCACTCGGAACCTTTCCAAACTCCGAATATAGTCGTCCAATATATCGATCTTTACGTCTCGACCATTTCGAGACTCCTCGTCATGTCCCCGATCTCATCCGGGACTCTGAACTCCTTCGGTACATCAAAACTTATAAACTCATAATAAAACTGTCATCGTAACGTTAAGCGTGCGGACCCTACGGGTTCGAGAACTATGTAGCCATGACCTAGAACTATTCTCGGTCAATAACCAATAGCGAAACCTGGATGCCCATATTGGCTCCTACATATTCTACGAAGATCTTTATCGGTCAAACCGCATAACAACATACGTTGTTCCCTTTGTCATCGGTATGTTACTTGCCCGAGATTCGATCGTCGGTTTCCAATACCTAGTTCAATCTCGTTACCGGCAAGTCTATTTACTCGTTACGTAATGCATCATTCCGTAACTAACTCATTTAGCTACATTGCTTGCAAGGCTTATAGTGATGTGCATTACCGAGAGGGCCCAGAGATACCTCTCTGACAATCGAAGTGACAAAACCTAATCTCGAAATACGCCAACCCAACATGTACCTTTGGAGACATCTGTAGTGCTCCTTTATAATCACCCAGTTACGTTGTGACGTTTGGTAGCACCCAAAGTGTTCCTCCGGTAAACGGGAGTTGCATAATCTCAGAGTTACAGGAACATGTATAAGTCATGAAGAAAGCAATAGCAACATACTAAACGATCAAGTGCTAGGCTAACGGAATGGGTCATGTCAATCACATCCTTCTTCTAATGATGTGATCCCATTAATCAAATGACAACTCATGTCTATGGTTAGGAAACTTAACCATCTTTGATTAACGAGTTAGTCAAGTAGAGGCATACTAGTGGCACTATGTTTGTCTATGTATTCACACATGTATTATGTTTCCGGTTAATACAATTCTAGCATGAATAATAAACATTTATCATGAAATAAGGAAATAAATAATAACTTTATTATTGCCTCTAGGGCATATTTCTTCAGTCTCCCACTTGCACTAGAGTCAATAATCTAGTTCACATCGCCATGTGATTTAACACCAATATTCGTATCTGTATATGATTAACACCCATAGTTCAAATCATCATGTGACCAACACCCAAAGGGTTTACTAGAGTCAATAATCTAGTTCACATCGCTATGTGATTAACACCCAAAGAGTACTAAGGTGTGATCATGTTTTGCTCGTGAGAGAAGCTTAGTCAACGGGTCTGTCACATTCAGAGCCGTATGTATTTTGCAAATATTCTATGTCTACAATGCTCTGCACGGAGCTACTCTAGCTAATTGCTCCCACTTTCAATATGTATCCAGATTAAGACTTAGAGTCATCTGGATCAGTGCCAAAACTTGTATCGACATAACCTTTTACGACGAACCTTTTGTCACCTCCATAATTGAGAAACATATCCTTATTCCACTAAGGATAATTTTGACCAATGTCCAGTGATCTACTCCTAGATCACTATTGTACTCCCTTGCCAAACCAGGGCAGAGTATACAATAGGTCTGGTTCATAGCATGGCATACTTTTATAAAACCCACGACTGAAGCATAGGGAATGACTTTCATTCTCTTTCTATTTTCTGCCGTGGTCGGGATTTGAGTCTTACTCAATTTCATACCTTTGCAACATAGGCAAGAACTCTTTCTTTGACTGTTCCATTTTGAACTATTTCAAAAATTTATCAAGGTATGTATTCATTGAAAAATCTTATCAAGCGTCTTGATCTATCTATATAGATCTTGATGCTCAATGTGTAAGCAGCTTCACCGAGGTCTTTCTTTGAAAAACTCTTATTCAAGTATCCTTTCATGCTATTCAGAATTTCTATATCATTTCCAATCAACAATATGTCATCCACATATAATATTAGAAATGCTACAGAGCTCCCACTCACTTTCTTGTAAATACAGGCTTCTCAAAAAGTCTGTATAAAACCATATGCTTTGATCAAATCATCAAAGCGTATATTCCAACTCCGAGATGCTTGCACCAGTCCATTGATGGATTGCTGGAGCTTGCACACTTTGTTAGCATCTTTAGGATTGACAAAATCTTCTGGTTGCATCATATACAACTCTTCTTTAATAAATCCATTAAGGAATGCAATTTTGACATCCATTTGCCAGATTTCATAAAATGTGGCAATTGCTAACATGATTCGGACAGACTTAAGCATCGATACGAGTGAGAAAATCTCATTGTATTCAACATCTTGAACTTGTCAAAAAACCTTTTTGCGACAAGTCGAGCTTTGTAGATAGTAACACTACTATCAACGTCCGTCTTCCTCTTGAAGATCCATTTATTTTTTATGGCTTGCCGATCATCGGGCAAGTCCACCAAAGTCCACACTTTGTTCTCATACATGGATCCTATCTCAGATTTCATGGCCTCCAGCCATTTCGCAGAATCTGGGCTCATCATCGCTTCCTCATAGTTCGTAGGTTTATCATGGTCTAGTAACATGACTTTCAGAACAGGATTACCGTACCACTCTGGTGCGGACCGTACTCTGGAAGACCTACGAGGTTCTGTAGTAACTTGATCTGAAGTTTCATCATCATCATTAGCTTCCTCACTAATTGGTGTAGGAATCACTGGAATTAATTTCTGTGATGAACTACTTTCCAATTTGGGAGAAGGTACAAATTACCTTATCAAGCTCTACTTTCCTCCCACTCACTTCTTTCGAGAGAAACTCCTTCTCTAGAAAGGATCCATTCTTAGCAACGAATGCTTTGCCTTCGGATCTGTGATAGAAGGTGTACCCAACAGTTCCCTTTGGGTATTCTATGAAGACGCACTTCTCCGATTTGGGTTCAAGCTTATCAAGTTGAAAACCTTTTTCATATAAGCAACGCAACTCCAAACTTTAAGAAACGACAGCTTAGGTTTACTGCTAATCCATAGTTCATACGATGTCGTCTCAACGGATTTAGATGGTGCCCTATTAAACGTGAATGCAGCTGTCTCTAATGCATAACCCCAAAATGATAGTGGTAAACTAATAAGAGATATCATAGATCGCACCATATCTAGTAAAGTACGATTACGACGTTCGGACACACCATTACATTGTGGTGTTCTAGGTGGCGTGAGTTTGTGAAACTATTCCACATTGTTTTAATTGAAGACCAAACTCGTAACTCAAATATTCATCTCCACGATCAGATTGCAGAAACTTTATTTTCTTGTTACGATGATTTTCCACTTCACTCTGAAATTCTTTGAACCTTTCAACTATTTCAGACTTATGTTTCATCAAGTAGATATATCCATATCTGCTCAAATCATCTGTGAAGGTCAGAAAATAACGATACCCGCCACGAGCCTTAATACTCATTGGTCTGCATACATCAGTATGTATTATTTCCAACAAGTTTGTTGCTCGTTCCATTGTTCCAAAGAATGGAGTTTTAGTCATCTCGCCCAAAAAGGCACGGTTCGCAAGCATCAAATGATTCATAACCAAGTGATTCCGAAAATCCATCTTTATGGAGTTTCTTCATGCGCTTTACACCGATATGACCCAAACGGCAGTGCCACAAATAAGTTGCACTATCATTATTAACTTTGCATCTTTTGGCATCAATATTATGAATATGTGTATCACTACGATCGAGATCCAATAAACTATTTTCATTGGGTGTATGACCATTGAAGGTTTTATTCATGTAAACAGAACAACAATTATTCTCTGACTTTAAATGAATAACCGTATTGCAATAAACATGAATAAATCATATTCATGCTCAACGCAAAAGCTAAATAACATTTATTTAGGTTTAACACTAATCCCGAAAGTATAGGGAGTGTGTGATGATGATCATATCAATCTTGGAACTACTTCCAACACTCATCGTCACTTCCCCTTCAACTAGTCTGTTTATTCTGTAACTCCTGTTTCGAGTTACTAAATTTTTAGCAACTGAACAAGTATCAAATACTCAGGGGCTACTATAAACACTAGTAAGGTACACATCAATAACCTGTACATCAAAATATACCCTTGTTCACTTTGCCATCCTTCTTATCCACCAAATATTTGGAGTAGTTCCACTTCCAGTGACCATTTCCTTTGCAGTAGAAGCACTCAGTTTCAGGCTTAGGTCCAGCTTTGGGCTTCTTCACAGGAGTGACAACTTGTTTGCCATTCTACTTGAAGTTTCCCTTTCTTTCCCTTTGCCCTTTTCTTGAAACTAGTGGTCTTGTCAATCATCAACACTTGATGCTCTTTCTTGATTTCTACCTTCGTCGATTTCAACATCACGAAGAGCTTGGGAATCACTTTCATCATCCCTTGCATACTATAGTTCATCATGAAGTTCTAGTAACTTAGTGATGGTGACTAGAGAATTTTGTCAATCACTATCTTATCTGGAAGATTAACTCCCACTTGATTCAGGCGATTGAAGTACCCAGACAATCTGAGCACATGCTCACTAGTTGAGCGATTCTCCTCCATCTTTTAGCTATAGAACTTGTTGGAGACTTCATATCTCTCAACTCGGGTATTTGCTTGAAATATTAACTTCAATTTCTGGAACATCTCATATGGTCCATGACGTTCAAAACGTCTTTGAAGTCCCGATTCTAAGCCGTTAAGCATGGTGCACTAAACCATCAAGTAGTCATCATATTGAGCTAGCCAAACGTTCATAACGTCTGCGTTTGCTCCTGCAATAGGTCTGTCACCTAGCAGTGCATTAAGGACACAATTCTTCTGTGCAGCAATGAGGATAAACCTCAGATCACAGATCCAATCAGCATCATTGCTACTAACATCTTTCAACATAATTTTCTCTAGGAACATATCAAAATAAACATATGAAAGCAACAATGCAAGCTATTGATCTACAACATAATTTGCAAAATACTACCAGGACTAAGTTCATGATAAATTTAAGTTCAATTAATCATATTACTTAAGAACTCCCACTTAGATAGACATCCCTCTAATCCTCTAAGTGATTACGTGATCCTTTTAAACTACACCATGTCCGATCGTCACGTGAGATGGAGTAGTTTCAACGGTGAACATTAATATGTTGATCATATCTACTATATAATTCACGCTCGACCTTTCGGTCTCCGTGTTCCGAGGCCATATCTGTTATATGCTAGGCTCGTCAAGTTTAACCTGAGTATTCCGCGTGTGCAACTGTTTTGCACCCATTGTATTTGAACGTAGAGCCTATCACACCCGATCATCACGTGGTGTCTCAGCACGAAGAACTTTCGCAATGGTGCATACTCAGGGAGAACACTTCTTGATAATTTTAGTGAGAGATCATCTTAAAATGCTACCGTCAATCAAAGCAAGATAATATGCATAAAGGATAAACATCACATGCAATCAATATAAGTGATATGATATGGCCATCATCATGTTGTGCTTGTGATCTCTATCTTCGAAGCACCGTCGTGATCACCATCGTCACCGGCGCGACACCTTGATCTCCATCATAGCATCGTTGTCGTTATGCCATCTATTGCTTCTACGACTATCGCTACCGCTTAGTGATAAAGTAAAGCAATTACAGGGCGTTTGCATTTCATACAATAAAGCGACAACCATATGGCTCCTGCCAGTTGCCGATAACTTCGGTTACAAAACATGATCATCTCATACAATAAAATATAGCATCACGTCTTGACCATATCACATCACAACATGCCCTGCAAAAACAAGTTAGACGTCCTCTACTTTGTTGTTGCAAATTTTATGTGGCTGCTACGGGCTTAGCAAGAACCGTTCTTACCTACGCATCAAAACCACAACGATAATTCGTCAAGTTAGTGCTGTTTTAACCTTCGCAAGGACCGGGTGTAGCCACACTCGATTCAGCTAAAGTGAGAGAGACAGACACCCGCCAGCCACCTTTAAGCACGAGTGCTCGTAACGGTGAAACCAGTCTCGCGTAAGCGTACGCGTAATGCCGGTCCGGGCCGCTTCATCTAACAATACCGCCGAACCAAAGTATGACATGCTGGTAAGCAGTATGACTTGTATCGCCCACAACTCACTTGTGTTCTACTTATGCATATGACATCTACGCATAAAACCTGGCTCGGATGCCACTGTTGGGGAACGTAGTAATTTCAAAAAATTTCCTACATACACGCAAGATCATGGTGATGGCATAGCAACGAGAGGGGAGAGTGTTGTCCACGTACCCTCGTAGACCGTAAGCGGAAGCGTTATGACAACGCGGTTGATGTAGTCGTACGTCTTCACGATCCGACCGATCCAAGTACCGAACGTACGGCACCTCCGAGTTCAGCACATGTTCAGCTCGATGACGATCCCCGGACTCCGATCCAGCAAAGTGTCGGGGATGAGTTCCGTCAGCACGACGGCGTGGTGACGATGATGATGCTCTACCGGCACAGGGCTTCACCTAAACTCCGCGACGATATGACCGAGGTGGAATATGGTGGAGGGGGGCACCACACACGGCTAAGAAACGATCCATAGATCAACTTGTGTTTTTGGGGTGCCCCCTGCCCCCGTATATAAAGGAGTGGAGGAGGGGGAGGGCCGGACCTCCCTATGGCGCGCCCTAGGGGAGTCCTACTCCCACCGGGAGTAGGATTCCTCCTTTCCTAGTAGAAATAGGAACCCTTCCATGTAGTAGGAGTAGGAGAGAAGGAAAGGGAAGAGAGAAGGAGAAGGAAGGAAGGGGGAGCCCCCCCTCCCTAGTCCAATTCGGACTAGTCTAAGGGGAGGGGTGCGGCCACCCTTTTGGCCCTTTCTCTCCTTTCCCGTATGGCCCATTGAGGCCCAATACGAATTCCCGTAACTCTCCGGTACTCCGAAAAATACCCGAATCACTCGGAACCTTTCCGAACTCCGAATATAGTCGTCCAATATATCGATCTTTACGTCTCGACCATTTTGAGACTCCTCGCCATGTACCTGATCTCATCCGGTACTCTGAACTCCTTCGGTACATCAAAACTTATAAACTCATAATAAAACTGTCATCGTAACGTTAAGCGTGCGGACCCTACGGGTTCGAGAACTATGTAGACATGACCTAGAACTATTCTCGGTCAATAACCAATAGCGGAACCTGGATGCCCATATTGGCTCCTACATATTCTACGAAGATCTTTACCGGTCAAACCGCATAACAACATACGTTGTTCCCTTTGTCATCGGTATGTTACTTGCCCGAGATTCGATCGTCGGTATCCAATACCTAGTTCAATCTCGTTACCAGCAAGTCTCTTTACTCGTTACGTAATGCATCATTCCGTAACTAACTCATTTAGCTACATTGCTTGCAAGGCTTATAGTGATGTGCATTACCGAGAGGGCCCAGAGATACCTCTCCGACAATCGGAGTGACAAAACCTAATCTCGAAATACGCCAACCCAACATGTACCTTTGGAGACACCTGTAGTGCTCCTTTATAATCACCCAGTTACGTTGTGACGTTTGGTAGCACCCAAAGTGTTCCTCCGGTAAACGGGAGTTGCATAATCTCATAGTTACAGGAACATGTATAAGTCATGAAGAAAGCAATAGCAACATACTAAACGATCAAGTGCTAGGCTAACGGAATGGGTCATGTCAATCACATCATTCTTCTAATGATGTGATCCCATAAATCAAATGACAACTCATGTCTATGGTTAGGAAACTTAACCATATTTGATTAACGAGTTAGTCAAGTAGAGGCATACTAGTGACACTATGTTTGTCTATGTATTCACACATGTATTATGTTTTCGGTTAATACAATTCTAGCATGAATAATAAACATTTATCATGAAATAAGGAAATAAATAATAACTTTATTATTGCCTCTAGGGCATATTTCCTTTATTATTTATTTCCTTATTTCATGATAAATGTTTATTATTCATGCTAGAATTGTATTAACCGAAAACATAATACATGTGTGAATACATAGACAAACATAGTGTCACTAGTATGCCTCTACTTGACTAACTCGTTAATCAAATATGGTTAAGTTTCCTCACCATAGACATGAGTTGTCATTTGATTTATGGGATCACATCATTAGAAGAATGATGTGATTGACATGACCCATTCCGTTAGCCTAGCACTTGATCGTTTAGTATGTTGCTATTGCTTTCTTCATGACTTATACATGTTCCTGTAACTATGAGATTATGCAACTCCCGTTTACCGGAGGAACACTTTGGGTGCTACCAAACGTCACAACGTAACTGGGTGATTATAAAGGAGCACTACAGGTGTCTCCAAAGGTACATGTTGGGTTGGCGTATTTCGAGATTAGGTTTTGTCACTCCGATTGTCGGAGAGGTATCTCTGGGCCCTCTCGGTAATGCACATCACTATAAGCCTTGCAAGCAATGTAGCTAAATGAGTTAGTTACGGAATGATGCATTACGTAACGAGTAAAGAGACTTGCTGGTAACGAGATTGAACTAGGTATTGGATACCGACGATCGAATCTCGGGCAAGTAACATACCGATGACAAAGGGAACAACGTATGTTGTTATGCGGTTTGACCGGTAAAGATCTTCGTAGAATATGTAGGAGCCAATATGGGCATCCAGGTTCCGCTATTGGTTATTGACCGAGAATAGTTCTAGGTCATGTCTACATAGTTCTCGAACCCATAGGGTCCGCACGCTTAACGTTACGATGACAGTTTTATTATGAGTTTATAAGTTTTGATGTACCGAAGTTTGTTCGGAGTCTCAGATGTGATCACGGACATGACGAGGAGTCTCGAAATGGTCAAGACATAAAGATTGATATATTGGAAGCCTATGTTTGGACATCGGAAGTGTTCCGGGTGAAATCGGCATTTTACCGGAGTACCGGGAGGTTACCGGAACCCCCCGGTAACCTAATGGGCCTAAGTGGGCCTAGTGGAGGAAGAGGAGAAGGAGGGGGAGGCGCCCCCCCTTTCCTTTCCCCCCTCTCCTCCTTCCCCCCAAGTCCTAGTCCAACTAGGGAAGGGGGGGAGTCCTACTCCCGGTGGGAGTAGGACTCTTCCGGCGCGCCTCCTCCTAGGGCCGGCCGCACCCCCCCTTGCTCCTTTATATACGGGGGAAGGAGGGCACCCTAGACACACAAGTTGATCTACGGATCGTTCCTTAGCCATGTGCAGTGCCCCCCTCCACCATATTCCACCTCGATCATATCGTCGTGGAGTTTAGGCGAAGCTCTGCGCCGGTAGAACATCATCATCGTCACCACGCCGTCGTGCTGACGGAACTCATCCCCGATGCTTTGCTGGATCGGAGCCCGGGGATCGTCATCGAGCTAAACGTGTGCTGAACTCGGAGATGTCATACGTCGGTGCTTGGATCGGTCGGATCGTGAAGACGTATGAATACATCAACCGCGTTGTCATAACGCTTCCGCTTACGGTCTACGAGGGTACATGGACAATACTCTCCCGTCTCGTTGCTATGCCATCACCATGATCTTGCGTGTGCGTAGGAATTTTTTTGAAATTACTACGTTCCCCAACAGTGGCATCCGAGCCTAGGTTTTATGCGTAGATGTTATATGCACGAGTAGAACACAAGTGAGTTGTGGGCGATACAAGTCATACTGCTTACCAGCATGTCATACTTTGGTTCGGCGGTATTGTTGGATGAAGCGGCCCGGACCGACATTACGCGTACGCTTACGCGAGACTGGTTCTACCGACGTGCTTTGCACACAGGTGGCTGGCGGGTGTCAGTTTCTCTAACTTTAGTTGAACCGAATGTGGCTACGCCCGGTCCTTGAGAAGGTTAAAACAACACTAACTTGACGAACTATCGTTGTGGTTTTGATGCGTAGGTAAGAACGGTTCTTGCTCAGCCCGTAGCAGCCACGTAAAATTTGCAACAACAAAGTAGAGGACGTCTAACTTGTTTTTGCAGGGCATGTTGTGATGTGATGCTACATTTTATTGTATGAGATGATCATGTTTTGTAACCGAAGTTATTGGCAACTGGCAGGAGCCATATGGTTGTCGCTTTATTGTATGAAATACAAACGCCCTGTAATTGCTTTACTTTATCACTAAGCGGTAGCGATAGTCGTAGAAGCAATAGATGGCGTAACGACAATGATGCTACGATGGAGATCAAGGTGTCGCGCCGGTGACGATGGTGATCACGACGGTGCTTCGAAGATGGAGATCACAAGCACAAGATGATGATGGCCATATCATATCACTTATATTGATTGCATGTGATGTTTATCCTTTATGCATCTTATCTTGCTTTGATTGACGGTAGCATTTTAAGATGATCTCTCACTAAAATTATCAAGAAGTGTTCTCCCTGGGTATGCACCGTTGCGAAAGTTCTTCGTGCTGAGACACCACGTGATGATCGGGTGTGATAGGCTCTACGTTCAAATACAACGGGTGCAAAACAGTTGCACACGTGGAGTACTCAGGTTAAACTTGACGAGCCTAGCATATACAGATATGGCCTCGGAACACGGAGACCGAAAGGTCGAACGTGAATCATATAGTAGATATGATCAACATAGTGATGTTCACCATTGAAACTACTCCATCTCACGTGATGATCAGACATGGTTTAGTTAATTTGGATCACGTGATCACTTAGATGACTAGAGAGATGTCTGTCTAAGTGGGAGTTCTTAAGTAATATGATTAATTGAACTTAAATTTATCATGAACCCTGGTAGTATTTTGCAAATTATGTTGTAGATCAATAGCTTGCGTTGTTGCTTTCATATGTTTATTTTGATATGTTCCTAGAGAAAATTGTGTTGAAAGATGTTAGTAGCAATGATGCGGATTGGATCCATGATCTAAGGTTTATCCTCATTGCTGCACAGAAGAATTATGTCCTTGATGCACCGCTAGGTGACAAACCTATTGCAGGAGCAGATATAGACGTTATGAACGTTTGGCTAGCTCAATATGATGACTACTTGATAATTTAGTGCACCATGCTTAACGGCTTAGAATCGGGACTTCAAAGACGTTTTGAACGTCATGGACCATATGAGATGTTCCAGGAATTGAAGTTAATATTTCAAGCAAATACCCGAGTTGAGAGATATGAAATCTTCAACAAGTATAGCTAAAAGGTGGAGGAGAATCGCTCAACTAGTGAGCATGTGCTCAGATTGTCTGGGTACTACAATCGCTTGAATCAAGAGGGAGTTAATCTTCCAGATAAGATAGTGATTGACAGAATTCTCTAGTCACCATCACCAAGTTACTAGAATTTCGTGATGAACTATAGTATGCAAGGGATGACGTAAAAGTTTCCCGAGCTCTTCGTGATGTTGAAATCGACGAAGGTAGAAATCAAGAAAGAGCATCAAGTGTTGATGATTGACAAGACCACTAGTTTCAAGAAAAGGGCAAAGCGAAAGAAAGGGAACTTCAAGTGGAAAGACAAGCAAGTTGTCACTCCTACGAACAAGCCCAAAGCTGGACCATAGCCTGAAACTGAGTGCTTACACTGCAAAGGAAATGGTCACTGGAAGCGGAAATGCCCTGAATATTTGGTGGATAAGAAGGATGGCAAATTAAACAAGGGTATATTTTATATACAGGTTATTGATATGTGCCTTACTAGTGTTTATAGTAGCCCCTGAGTATTTGATACTTGTTCGGTTGCTAAGATTAGTAACTCAAAACAGGAGTTACAGAATAAACAGAGACTAGTTGAAGGGGAAGTGACGATAAGTGTTGGAAGTAGTTCCAAGATTGATATGATCATCATCGCACACTCCCTATACTTTCGGGATTAGTGTTAAACCTAAATAAATGTTATTTGGCGTTTGCGTTGAGCATGAATATGATTTGATCATGTTTATTGCAATACGGTTATTCATTTAAAGTCAGAGAATAATTGTTGTTCTATTTACATGAATAAAACCTTTGAATGGTCATACACCCAATGAAAATAGTTTGTTGGATCTCGATCGTAGTGATACACATATTCATAATATTGATGCCAAAAGATGCAAAGTTAATAATGATAGTGCAATTTATTTGTGGCACTGCGGTTTGGGTCATATCGGTGTAAAGCGCATGAAGAAACTCCATAAAGATGGATTTTTGGAATCACTTGGTTATGAATCATTTGATGCTTGCGAACCGTGCCTTTTTGGGCAAGATGACTAAAACTCCATTCTCGGGAACAATGGAACAAGCTACTGACTTATTGGAAATAATACATACCGACGTATGCGATCCAATGAGTGTTGATGCTCGTGGCAAGTATCGGTATTTTCTGACCTTCACAAGATGATTTGAGCAGATATGGGTATATCTACTTGATGAAACATAAGTCTGAAATAGTTGAAAGGTTCAAAGAATTTCAGAGTGAAGTGGAAAATCATTGTAACAAGAAAAATAAAGTTTCTATGATCTGATCGTGGAGACGAATGTTTGAGTTACGAGTTTGGTCTTCAATTAAAACTATGTGGAATAGTTTCACAGCTCATGCCACCTGGAACACCACAATGTAATGGTGTGACCGAACGTCGTAATCGTACTTTACTAGATATGGTGCGATCTATGATGTCTCTTATCGGTTTACCACTATCGTTTTGGGGTTATGCATTAGAGATAGCTGCATTCACGTTTAATAGGGCACCATCTAAATCCGTTGAGACGACACCGTATGAACTATGGTTTAGTAGTAAACCTAAGCTGTTGTTTCTTAAAGTTTGGAGTTGCGATATTTATATGAAAAAGGTTTTCAACCTGATAAGCTCAAACCCAAATCGGAGAAATGCGTCTTCATATAATACCCAAAGGAAACTGTTGGGTACTCCTTCTATCACAGATCCGAAGGCAAAACATTCGTTGCTAAGAATGGATCCTTTCTAGAGAAGGAGTTTCTCTCGAAAGAAGTGAGTAGGAGGAAAGTAGAACTTGATAAGGTAATTGTACCTTCTCCTGAATTGGAAAATAGTTCATCACTGAAATTAGTTCCAGTGATTCCTACACCAATTAGTGAGGAAGCTAATGATGATGATCATGAAACTTCTGATCAAGTTACTACAGAACCTCGTAGGTCTTCCAGAGTACGGTCCGCACCAGAGTGGTACGGTAATCCTGTTCTAAAAGTCATGTTACTAGACCATGATAAACCTACGAACTATGAGGAAGTGATGATGAGCCCAGATTCCGCAAAATGGCTGGAGGCCATGAAATCTGAGATAGGATCCATGTATGAGAACAAAGTATGGACTTTGGTGGAGTTGCCCGATGATCGGCAAGCCATATTGTATAAATGGATCTTCAAGAGGAAGACAGATGCTGATAGTAGTGTTACTATCTACAAAGCTCGATTTGTCGCAAAAAGGTTTTCGACAAGTTCAAGGTGTTGACTACAATGAGATTTTCTCAACAGTAGCGATGCTTAAGTCTGTCCGAATCATGTTAGCAATTGCCACATTTTATGAAATCTGGCAAATGGATGTCAAAACTGCATTCCTTAATGGTTTTCTTAAAGAAGAGTTGTATATGATGCAACCAGAAGGTTTTGTCAATCCTAAAGGTGCTAACAAAATGTGCAAGCTCCAGCGATCCATCTATGGACTGGTGCAAGCATCTCAGAATTGGAATATACGCTTTGATAAGATTGATCAAAGCATATAGTTTTATACAGACTTGCGGTGAAGCCTGTATTTACAATAAAGTGAGTGGGAGCACTACCGCCTTTCTGATAAATATATGTGAGTAACATATTGTTGATCAGAAATGATGTAGAATTTTTCTGGAAAGCATAAAGGAGTACTTCAAAGGAGTTCTTTAAAAGAAAGACCCTAGTAAAGCTACTTACATATTGAGCATCAAGATCTATTGAGATAGATCAAGACGCTTAATAAGTTTTTCAATAAGTACATACCTTGTCAAGATTTTGAAGTAATTCAAAATGGAATAGTCAAAGAAAAAGTTCTTGCCTGTGTTGCAAAGGTGTGAAATTGAGTAAGACTCAAATCCCGACCACGGCAGAAAATAGAAAAAGAGAATGAAAGTCATTCCCTATGCCTCAGTCATAGGTTCTATAAAGTATGCTATGCTATGGACCAGACCTATTATATACTCTGCTCTGGTTTGGCAAGGGAGTACAATAGTGATCTAGGAGTAGATCACTGGACATTGGTCAAAATTATCCTTAGTGGAATAAGGATATGTTTCTCAATTATGGAGGTGACAAAAGGTTCGTCGTAAAAGGTTAGGTCGATACAAGTTTTGGCACTGATCCAAATGACTCTAAGTCTTAATCTGGATACATATTGAAAGTGGGAGCAATTAGCTAGAGTAGCTCCGTGCAGAGCATTGTAGACATAGAATATTTGCATATGGCTCTGAATGTGATAGACCCGTTGACTAAGCTTCTCTCACGAGCAAAACATGATCACACCTTAGTACTCTTTGGGTGTTAATCACATAAGCGATGTGAACTAGATTACTGACTCTAGTAAACCTTTTGGGTGTTTGTCACATGACGATGTGAACTATGGGTGTTAATCATATACAGATATGAATATTGGTGTTAAATCACATGGCGATGTGAACTAAATTATTGACTCTAGTGCAAGTGGGAGACTGAAGGAAATATGCCCTAGAGGCAATAATAAAGTTATTAATTATTTCCTTATTTCATGATAAATGTTTATTATTCATGCTGGAATTGTATTAACCGGAAACATGATACATGTGTGAATACATAGACAAACATAACGTCACTAGTATGCCTCTACTTGACTAGCTCATTAATCAAAGATGGTTATGTTTCCTAACCATAGACATGTGTTGTCATTTGATTAATGGGATCACATCATTAGGAGAATGATGTGATTGACATGACCCATTCCGTTAGCCTAGCACTTGATTGTTTAGTATATTGCTATTGCTTTCTTCATGACTTATACATGTTCCTGTAACTATGAGATTATGCAACTCACATTTACCGGAGGAACACTTTGGGTACTACCAAACGTCACAACGTAACTGGGTGATTATAAAGGAGTACTACAGGTGTCTCCAAAGGTACATGTTGGGTTGGCGTATTTCGAGATTAGGTTTTGTCACTCCGATTGTCGGAGAGGTATCTCTGGGCCCTCTCGGTAATGCACATCACTATAAGCCTTGCAAGCAATGTAACTAATGAGTTAGTTACGGAATGATGCATTATGTAACGAGTAAAGAGACTTGCCGGTAACGAGATTGAACTAGGTATTGGATACCGACGATCGAATCTCGGGCAAGTAACATACCGATGACAAAGGGAACAACGTATGTTGTTATGCGGTTTGACCGATAAAGATCTTCGTAGAATATGTAGGAACCAATATGGGCATCCAGGTTCCGCTATTGGTTATTGACCGAGAATAGTTCTAGGTCATGTCTACATAGTTCTCGAACCCGTAGGGTCCGCACGCTTAACGTTACGATGACAGTTTTATTATGAGTTTATAAGTTCTGATGTACCGAAGTTTGTTCGGAGTCCCGAATGTGATCACGGACATGACGAGGAGTCTCGAAATGGTCGAGACATAAAGATTGATATATTGGAAGCCTATGTTTGGACATCGGAAGTGTTCCGGGTGAAATCGGCATTTTACCGGAGTACCGGGAGGTTACCGAAACCCCCCGGTAACCTAATGGGCCTAAGTGGGCCTAGTGGAGGAAGAGGAGAAGGGGCCAAGGGGCAGCCACGCGCCCCTCCCCCCCACAAGTCCTAATAGGACAAGGAGGGGGGGGGGGCGCCCCCCCTTTCCTTTCCCCCCTCTCCTCCTTCCCCCCAAGTCCTAGTCCAACTAGGGAAGGGGGGGGGGGGGAGTCCTACTCTCGGTGGGAGTAGGACTCCTCCGGAGCGCCTCCTCCTAGGGCCGGCCGCACCCCCTCCCCCTTGCTCCTTTATATATGGGGGCAGGGGGCACCCTAGACACACAAGTTGATCTACGGATCGTTCCTTAGCCGTGTGTGGTGCCCCCATCCACCATATTCCACCTCGGTCATATTGTCGCGGAGTTTAGGCGAAGCTCTGCGCCGGTAGAACATCATCATCGTCACCATGCCGTCGTGCTGATGGAACTCATCCCCGACGCTTTGCTGGATCGGAGCCCGGGGATCATCATCGAGCTGAACATGTGCTGAACTCGGAGGTGCCGTACGTTCGGTGCTTGGATCGGTCGGATCGTGAAGACGTACGACTACATCAACCGCGTTGTCATAACGCTTCCACTTACGGTCTACGAGGGTACATGGACAATACTCTCCCCTCTCGTTGCGATGCCATCACCATGATCTTGCGTGTGCGTGGGATTTTTTTTGAAATTACTACGTTCCCCAACAGTCGATCCACACAATTGAGCCTACTTAATGTCCTTCGTGTTCCCTCGGTTTCACGTAGTTTGCTTTCAGTTCCGAAACTTACTCGTGATAATAATGTTCTTGCTGAATTCCATCCTTTTCATTTTTTTGTTAAGGACCGAGACACGAGGGACATACTCCAGAGAGGTCGACTGCGCAACAATGGTCTCTATGCACTTGATGTGCCACCAGCTCCTAGTGTTTTTAGCAGTGTTCGTGTGTCTCCATCACATTGGCATGCGCGCCTTGGTCATCCTGCCACTCGTTCGCTATGTACTTCATCGTCATGAGATTCCAATAGTGGCAAATAAACATGTTGATGCAGCTTGTGATGCCTGTCAGCAAGGCAAGAGTCATCAACTTCCTTTTTCTGAGTCGAGTCGTGTAGTCAATAAACCGCTTGAACTTGTGTTTTTGGATGTATGGGCTATGCTCAAACCTCGGTTAGTGGTCATAATTATTACGTCAGTTTCATTGATGCTTACAGTCGACTCACTTGGCTTTATCTTCTTAAACGCAAATCTGATGTGTTTAATATTTTCTTGCAATTCCAAGTGTTGGGGAACGTAGTAATTTCAAAAAAATTCCTACGCACATGCAAGATCATGGTGATGGTATGGCAACGAGAGGGGAGAGTGTTGTCCACGTACCCTCGTAGACCGTAAGCGGAAGCATTATGACAACGCGGTTGATGTAGTCGTACGTCTTCACGATCCGACTGATCCAAGCACCGAACGTACGGTACCTCCGAGTTTAGCACACGTTCAGCTCAATGACGATCTCCGGCCTCCGATCCAGCAAAGCTCCGGAGATGAGTTTCGTCAGCACGACGGCGTGGTGACGATGATGATGTTCTACCGACGCAGGGCTTCGCCTAAACTCCGCGACGATATGACTGAGGTGGAATATGGTGGAGGAGGGCACCGCACACGGCTAAGGAACGATCCGTAGATCAACTTGTGTGTCTATGGGGTGCCCCCCACCCTTGTATATAAAGGAGCCAGGGGGGAGGAGGCGGCCGGCCAAGGAGGGCGCGCCAAGGGGGGAGTCCTACTCCCACCGGGAGTAGGACTCCCTTCTTTCCAAGTTGGAGTAGGAGAAGGGGGGAAGGAGGAGGAAGAGAGGAAGGAAAGGGGGGGGCGCCTCCCCCCTTCCCTTGTCCTATTCGGACTAGGAAGGGGAGGGGCGCGCGGCCCCTCCTGCCTCCTTCTCTCTTCTCCCTCGAGGCCCATGTAGGCCCAATAACCCCCCGGGGGGTTCCGGTAACCTCCCGGTACTCCGGTAAAATACCGATTTCACCCGGAACGATTCCGATGTCCAAATATAGGCTTCCAATATATCGATCTTTATTTTTCGACCATTTCGAGACTCCTCGTCATGTCTGTGATCACATCCGGGACTTCGAACAAACTTCGTTACATCAAAACTTATAAACTCATAATAAAACTGTCATCGTAACGTTAAGCGTGCGGACCCTACGGGTTCGAGAACTATGTAGACATGACCTAGAACTATACTCGGTCAATAACCAATAGCGGAACCTGGATGCCCATATTGGTTCCTACATATTCTACGAAGATCTTTATCGGTCAAACCGCATAACAACATACGTTGTTCCCTTTGTCATCGGTATGTTACTTGCCCGAGATTTGATCGTCGGTATCCAATACCTAGTTCAATCTCGTTACCGGCAAGTCTCTTTACTCGTTAAGTAATGCATCATCCCGTAACCAACTCATTGGTCACATTGCTTGCAAGGCTTATAGTGATGTGCATTACCGAGAGGGCCCAGAGATACCTCTCCGACAATCGGAGTGACAAAACCTAATCTCGAAATACGCCAACTCAACATGTACCTTCGAAGACACCTGTAGTACTCCTTTATAATCACCCAGTTACGTTGTGACGTTTGGTAGTACCCAAAGTGTTCCTCTGGTAAACGTGAGTTGCATAATTCTCATAGTTACAGGAACATGTATAAGTCATGAAGAAAGCAATAGCAGTATACTAAACGATCAAGTGCTAGGCTAACGGAATGGGTCATGTCAATCACATCATTCTTCTAATGATGTGATCCCACTAATCAAATGACAACACATGTCTATGGTTAGTAAACATAACCATCTTTGATTAATGAGCTAGTCAAGTAGAGGCATACTAGTGACTATATGTTTGTCTATGTATTCACACATGTATCATGTTTCTGGTTAATACAATTCTAGCATGAATAATAAACATTTATCATGATATGAGGAAATAAATAATAACTTTATTATTGCCTCTAGGGCATATTTCCTTCAGTCTCCCACTTGCACTAGAGTCAATAATCTAGATTACATAGTAATGATTCTAACACCCATGGAGTCTTGGTGCTGATCATGTTTTGCTCGTGAGAGAGGCTTAGTCAACGGGTCTGCAACATTCAGATCCGTATGTATCTTGCAAATCTCTATGTCTCCCACTTGGACTTGGTCCCGAATGGAATTGAAGCGTCTCTTGATGTGCTTGGTCCTCTTGTGAAATCTGGATTCCTTTGCCAAGGCAATTGCACCAGTATTGTCACAGAAGATCTTCATTGGTCCCGATGCACTAGGTATAACACCTAGATTGGAAATGAACTCCTTCATCCAGACTCCTTCATTTGCTGCTTCTGAAGCAGCTATGTACTCCGCTTCAGATGTAGATCCTGCCACGACGCATTGTTTGGAACTGCACCAACTTACAGCTCCACCGTTTAATAAAAACACGTATCCGATTTGCGATTTAGAATCGTCCGGATCAGTGTCAAAGCTTGCATCGACGTAACCATTTACGACTAGCTCTTTGTCACCTCCATATACGAGAAACATATCCTTAGTCCTTTTCAGGTACTTCAGGATGTTCTTGACCGCTGTCCATTGATCCACTCCTGGATTACTTTGGTACCTTCCTGCCAAGCTTATTGCTAAGCATACGTCAGGTCTGGTACACAACATTGCATACATGATAGAGCCTATGGCTGAAGCATAGGGAACATCTTTCATTTTCTCTCTATCTTCTGCTGTGGTCGGGCATTGAGTTTGACTCAACTTCACACCTTGTAGCACAGGTGTCGGTGTCAAAACCGGCGGATCTCGGGTAGGGGGTCCCGAACTGTGCGTCTAGGCGGATGGTAACAGGAGATAAGGGACACGATGTTTTACCCAGGTTCGGGCCCTCTTGATGGAGGTAAAACCCTACGTCCTGCTTGATTAATATTGATGATATGGGTAGTACAAGAGTGGATCTACCATAAGATCAAGGAGGCTAAACCCTAGAAGCTAGCCTATGGTATGATTGTTGTAATGGATGTTGTGTCCTACGGACTAAAACCCTCCGGTTTATATAGACACCGGAGAGGGCTAGGGTTACACAAAGTCGGTTACAATGGTAGGAGATCTACATATCCGTATCGCCAAGCTTGCCTTCCACGCCAAGGAAAGTCCCATCCGGACATGGGACGGAGTCTTCAATCTTGTATCTTCGTAGTCTTGGAGTCCGGCGAACGATGATAGTCCGGTTGTTCGAACACCCCCTAGTCCAGGACTCCCTCAGTAGCCCCTGAACCTGGCTTCAATGACGATGAGTCCGGCACGCATAATGTTCGGCATTGCAAGGCAGGTTCCTCCTTTGAATAATCCAGAGAAGATTGTGAACACCAGGATAGTGTCCGGCTCTGCAAAATAAATTCCACGTTCCACCGTAGAGAGAATAATATATACACAAGTTCAATCTGCTGACGTATTTTGCGGCATGACGTCACACCACTACCAAGCCTTTACTTGAATCGTTTTTTATTATACCGCCTCAGCGCGTTTAGCGAAGCGGTTTCCTTGGCACGTCTTGTCGAAGCAGCGATCGTGTTCCCCTTATTCCGGGATTCTCATCAATACGGACGTGGGTAACCCAACCGCGCCCGTCGCCACGCCTCCTCTATCGAAGGCGAGTCCCGAACGGTCACGGAGACAGCTCTTGGTATTCTCCCTCTTTATAATAGGACCAAGGCTCGTTCCTTTTCTTCAATCTTCCACCGAATCTTCTCCTTGCTCCAAGTTCCAACACCCAGAGCCCCAGATTCGAGCGCTTCGGACCTTCAACAATGTCCGGCTCTGACCTTCAGGGCCGGTGGATGCCCTCCTTCATTACGGAGGAGGACGTGCTAAAGCTGCGAGAAGCCAAGTACCTGTCCTACGAGATTTCGCACAGGTTGCCCGCCGAAGGGCAGGCCATCCTCACCCCCGAGCCCGGCAAGTATGTCGTCTTTGTATCCCACCTCCGTCGGGGTTTAGGCTTCCCGACGGATTCTTTTGTGAGAGGGCTCATGTTTTACTATGGGTTGGAATTCCACGACTTGGCTCCGGAGTCCATCCTCCATATCTCCGCATTCATCGTCGTCTGCGAAGCCTTCCTCCGCGTCACCCCCCACTTCGGCCTGTGGCTGAAGACCTTCAATGTGGAGCCGAAGATGATCGGGGGGCGTCAAGCAGAGTGCGGCGAGGCGGCCGTAAGCAGGAGGGCCGATGCCCCGTGGCCCGAGGGCTCCTTCCAAGAGGATCTCGGCTTGTGGTAGCAGGAGTGGTTCTATATCACCGCTCCAAAGGGCAGCAGGCAGAAGTCGCCGCCTCCATTCCGCTCGGGACCTCCACGACGGTTGATGTCGTGGGTCAACCAAGGGCTCAATTGGGGGCCGTCAAAAGACGTGCCCCTATTGCAGGGCCGGATTCGAGACCTCCAAGCGAGGGAGATCGATCTGGTCGTGGTGGTGCATGTCATGCTAATTAGGCGTCTCCTGCCCTGCAAACGCCGTCCTCTCCGGCTATGGGAGTTCAATCCAGAGGGACCACGGATTCTCCAACACTTCATGGGTACGACACTCGTGGAGATGTACAAGTTGTTCTTCGGATCACAGGAGGTGTGTCCGGAATTGACCGAGGATGCCGGCCTAAGCTGCAATCGCCTGGATACTCAAGTAAGTAGCTCAGTGTTCGGACGTACCATTTGTTTGCCTTTCTACAATTCGCCTTTTAACCTGTTATCCTTCAACAGGAGTGGATAGCGCAAGCAAAGCTGATACGGTGTCCGGCCCCCCTCCCAGAGACTGCGCCGGAGCCCGTGCTGGTCAGAATGTTGGAGGTTGCGCCTTCAGAAGAAGGCGAAGGGGAAAACAAAGGAGCTACCGCCTCGCCCAAGGGGGCGCTTGAAGAAGGGGGGATCGAGAATCCCTCCCTCTAGGGGGAGAAGAGGACCGCCTCCGAAGACCCGGAGGCCAAAGCCCCTAAGCGGGGGAAGAAATCTTCACCAGAGGGTCCTGCGTCCGGGGAGGCCCTGGCCGCACAGTCTTCTCTAAAGAATCAGCCCTCCAGCGAGCCGTGAGTAAAAAATGGGGGAGTTTGTTAATAAGAAACATCCCTATTTGTGCTTCTGACGATAACCGAAATTTTTACCTTGTAGTTCGGACCTGCGACCTTCTCAGATGAGCTCGTCTTCGGGGGATCTTCGTCCGGAGATGATGGAGAGCGAGACGCCTCCGTCTGCTGCGCCGTCGGATAGGGCGGACGAGCCTGAAGTGTCGTCACGGAGGGTATCCCCGAGCCCGGCAGAGCCGAAGAGTTCGGCGCCGACTAGTGTTCGGCCGGGGGAGCTGAAGGATCTGCTTGAGAGGGCATCCATCTCAGAAGATCACCGTGCATTTATGAGTACGGTGATTGGAAGGATTTTGTCCGCCGAAAACGGATTGCATAATGCCGTCAGGAGTTTGCTGGCGGGTTTTGAGGTACGTAAAAACAACGCGCCTTTTTGACAGTTTTGCACATGAAAGTGCGCCCTGTATAGATAGTAGCCCCTGAGACTCGGTAGGTTGTCGAAAGCGACAGCGTGCCGAGGATCAAAATCGCAGGTATTGAGTGTCGCCTTTCCTATGCAGGTGGCGGATAGTCCGGGGGCTAGCCAGACTGATGGAGTTGCCGAATTAATGCGACAACTCGATGTGGCGGATGCAGACATCGCGCTAGTCAACAAGCGACTTGACGAGTCGCAAGGTAAATTGATTCTCCGCAGTCACCTATTAAGGGAGCTAAATACCACCTCTTACAATATTTATGCTTGACGCAGATGGTGCTGCTGCTGTGGAGAGCCTTTGGGAAGAACTTGCTCAATCCAAGGAGCAAGCCAGAAGGAGTGATGCGGCTGCCTCGAGGGCGGCCGAGGAGTTAGAAGCCGAAAGGGCTACACACTGCCGAAGCAGGGAAGAGATGGCCGAATTGGCCGTTAAATTGAAGGATGCTACCGACTGCAATGAGGCTCTTGAAAAGGAGCGCCTATCGGAGCGAGAAGACCTGAGGAAGGCCACCGCCGAAGCCAAGGATGCCCGTTCTGCAATGCGGGCTATGAAGGAGGAGCTGCGTCAGGCCGGAGACATTGTGGCTGGCAAGCCTTTTCTGCTACGCCGCAGGTTTACGGATCCAAAGTATGCCCAGCTTGGCCAGCTGTGGGGTCCGGAGGATCCATATATGGACTTAGCGGCGAGTGCGGCGGATGCCGTTGTGCACTTCCGAAGTCAGAAGGATCACAAGACGGAAGAGCTATTTTGGTCTCAATTCCATAGTCCGGATCGTTCACTTCCGCTGACCGATCGGTTGGCCGAATGGGCTGAGATGAATAGGTTGTCCGGACTTGCCATGACGGATATCGTGACTCATGTCTGGCTGGAGAGGCCCAAGCCGACGAGCTATTTTGACTTATTGCAGGAGTTTCTTGGGGCGGTGCCGCATATCAAGGAGATGAAGCGGTCGGCCTGCATAGAGGGTGCACGGATGGCCCTTGCCCGTGTGAAGACACATTGGACAGAGATGGATGCCACCGCTGTTGCAACCCAGGGTTCGGACGAAAGCCGGTTACCCGCCGAGCACTATTTTGGGGAAGTTATGCGTGGTGCTCGTGTAATAGAGTCGCAGTGCTCGAAAAATGTCACGTTCAAATGAACGTTTTATTTTTTAAAACAATGGTTATGATGTAATCGCTTTTTATACTTGTGCGTTCCAAGTATTGAAATATCTCCTATGCGGCCGTTTATGTATACGTGTGTATAACCTGAAAGATGGCAGTCTTCGTCTTCAGCCCCCACGCACAAGGTGCGGGGGTGTTCGCAAAAATAGCGCATTTTCACACTTAATCCAATGTCTCGGTCCTGTTGAGGAGGTGGTAGCGTAGCAAACGAGGCAACCAGACTATGATGCTTTATCACTTTCACTTAGCCATTGGAGTTCGAGGGTGGGGCTACGATATAGCCCCTGGGGGCACCGCGCTCTCCGAATTCGGGGCACGTGTGTGCCTGACCGGGAAACGGTCCTTCGTCAAAGCGGAGGAATTCTAAACATTCCGGTGGTCGATCGAGTGGTTGACCAGTCTCTCGCTGTATCATGACAGTCAGTTTTCGGCTTTCTCTACTGAGGTGCTCGCCCAGCCGAACTGGGGCACAATCGCAGTAGTTCTCCTGGTGCCGCGTTAGCCGATGGTACGGAACGTAAGGCAGCAAAACACAGGAGCCGGGCAAACCCAACATTTGACCAAAGACATGATTCGGAGCTGATGCATATAAGGCCTAACTCGAGACGTCGAACACTCCCTAAGGTGTTCGGTCTTTATAATAATGGGTAGAACAATGCCCTAAGCCCCTAGTGTCCAGGTACGGGCAAGGTCCTCTGACGCGGCCGATGCCAAAACGCCAGGCTCCACTCTGGTTATAATGAGAAACCAGGGGATTATAGCAACAAGAGACAGTAAAAAAGGTTTATGCAGGGTCTTAATCTGAAAAGAATCCTTGCGACGGGTCCCTACTGCACGTCTGCGCCTGTGTCTCCGTTGTGCCGTTATCCTGGACGAGTGTGCACGTTGTTCATCTGTAAAAAGAGAGGAACTTAGTTTGAAAGGAAATCGTGCGAAAAAAGGTATATGAAAAATATTAATAAGTAACGCGGAGTCTATATTAGCTCGTTGTTGCTTATACGCACAACCCCTTGTGAAGGGGTGTGCGGCTAAGGAGCCCCTAGCTTATTTATGCCGGACTCGTCTAGCCGTGTCCGGGGTCTTTAAATGACCCTCGCAATGAAATGATGCCACGTGGACCAGGCATTTTAAGTGTAAGAGACGCGTAATGTGGTATGGCGTTGAAGCGGACAAAAGCTTCACGTCCCAATAGTGCTTGATAGCTACTTTTGAACGGGGCGACATGAAAGATTAGTTTTTCGCGTCAGAAGTTGTTCGGTGACCCGAACATAACTTCTAGTAATAAGGAGCCTGTGCACTTGGCATAAGGGCCTGGCATCACTCCTTTAAAGGAAGTGCGGCTATGTCGAATTTTAGTAAGGTCTATCCCCAACTTGCGGATTGTGTTTGGATATAGCAGGTTTAAATCGCTGCCTCCATCCATCAGGACTTGTGTAAATTGTAGTCCGTCGATTATAGGATCCAATATCAGAGCAGTCCATCCTGCATTTCGAACACTTCTGGAATAATCCAGGTGGTCAAAAGTGATTGGTTTTGACATCCAATCTCGAGGTTCCGCTGGGGTGGACCGTGCGAGACCCATCTTAGCGGGTGCCGCACTGTTTTTCCGTATTATCACATGAAGAGAGTTTACTGCTTTGACTTCTTGTGGGAAAGTCTTTTGTTTTCCGGTGCTCTGCTGGTGGGGTTTATCATCATCCTCGCTTGATGCGTCGATCCCCTTGTGTTCGACGTTGAGTCGGCTGGACTGTTTGAAAACCCAACAATCTCGGTGAGTGTGGTTTGCAGGCCTTCCGGGGGTACTGTGGATTTGACATATCCGATCCAAAATTTTGTTTAAGTTGGATAGCTCATCACTGTTATCCTTAAGAGGCAGTGTTTTGTTGTTTGGCCGCGAGCTTTTGAATCCGACGTTGACCGCCGTATTCTTTGGGCTTTTTTCTTTATTCCGGCGCTGATCCTTTCTGCGCCGTGATTTTCTGTTTCCATCTCTAATCTCGGATGTACTCGGGTCGCTGGTGCTGCATCTTGCTAGCCAGCTATCTTCCCCCGCGCAAAGGCAGGTCATGAGGCTTGTTAGCGCGGACATTGTCCTCGTCTTCTCTTGGCCGAGGTGTCTGGCGAGCCATTCGTCTTGGACGTTGTGTTTAAAAGCTGCTAAGGATTCGGCGTTCGGACAGTCGACTATTTGGTTCTTTTTAGTAAGGAACCTGTTCCAGAATTTGCGCGCTGACTCTCCGGGCTGTTGAGTTATATGACTTAGATCGTCTGCATCCGGAGGGCGGACATAAGTCCCTTGAAAATTTGCTCTAAACGCGTCCTCAAGCTCTTCCCAACTTCCAACAGTGTTTTCTGGGAGGCTTTTGAGTCAAAGCCGAGCTGGCCCTTTGAGCTTGAGGGGTAGGTATTTTATGGCGTGGAGGTCATCTCCTCTAGCCATGTGTATGTGTAGTATATACTCCTCTATCCAGACTCCAGGGTCTGTTGTTCCGTCGTAAGCCTCTATGTTTATGGGTTTAAACCCTGCTGGGAATTCATGATCCAGCACCTCATTGGTGAAACATAGTGGGTGTGCGGCGCCCCTGTATTTGGGTGTACCGCTGTCTTCGAACACTTGGCGTGTTGTGTTGCTTCCTGGGGCCCTCTTTTTTGGCCCGTAAATGGACCTGGCTGGGCGATCTGTTTTCCCAGGGTCATGAGTCGGCTTGTGTGCGGCGCCACTTGTAGATTTTGGCCTATCATCTGGCCGTCTATCCGGCCAGGCGGTCTCTTTGTTTTTTGACTGTGGGGGCTCCATGGCTTCCTCGTCAAATTCTAGCAGCAGCTTGCGCTTCGGGTAGCTCTTTGATTGATGGCCATTGCCGTATTTGTCTGCGGTTTTGAGCACTTTGCTCCACCTCATTCTGAGTATGTCTTCCGCTGTTTTGAGCTTCCGTTTTTTCTTCTTCAAACTTCTTGCAGTGGCGACGAGTCTTTTCCGAAGGTTCTTATTCTCCGGTGTGTGTCTGGCGTGAGGTCGTCTGGACTGTTGGTTTCGCCGGGCATGGATTGATTATCCGACTCATCCTGTTCAGACGGTTGCTTGGCTGCATGTTCGTCGTCCACTAGTTTGCCCTGCTCTATTGCTGGGTCATTAGGAGCGCTGTTGTTGTCGAGGCGGGACTTAGGGCAGCGTCTGCGTCGCCGTTTTGGTTGTTTATCGGCGGGATTATCCTTTGCCGCGCCCCGTTGGTCCTCGTTATCGCTTCCTTTTGGGGTATCCACCATATATACGTCGTGTGTTGGGGTGGTCTTCCAGTGTTCTGTAGGCGCTAGTTCTTGATCGTCTCCGGCATCGTCGTCCATGCCGTCGATGTCTTCGGAGTCATAGTCTAGCATGTCTATTAGATCGTCGACAGTGGCTACAAAGTGGATGGTGGGTGGGCTTTGAATTTCTTCGTCGTCCGCATCCCAACCATCCTGGACATAATCCGGCCAGGGCTCTCCGGATAGCGAGAGATGCTTTAGCGAATTTAGAATGTCGCCAAAGGGCGAGTGCTGAAAGATGTCCGCAGCGGTGAACTCCATGATTGGCGCCCAATCGGATTCGATTGGCAGGGGCGCAGGAGGTTCGGAGTCCGGCAGGGAGTCCGGCACCTCGGAGTCACGAGCTTTATAGGGGCCAAGGTCAGTGTTCGGCTCCATCGCCACGGAAATTGCAGCCCCCGAGGCGGCGTCCAGCCACCGGTCCTCGATCTGGCCGATCGGCTCCGGACTGAGGTCCGGAGCGGATTCGTGTGCAGCCACCAAGGCACTATCCGGCGGTAGAGCTAAATCATGCCCATCGTGATAGTGCGGCACGCTCGGCTGTGGCTTGAGTCCGTCGAAGATCAAGTCCCCGCGGACATCGGCCGTGAAGTTTAGGCTTCCGAACCTGACCTGACAGCCAGGGGCATAGCTTTCGATCTGCTCCAGATGGCCAAGTGAATTAGCCCGCAGTGCGAAGCCGCCGAATACAAAGATCTGTCCGGGGAGAAAAGTCTCACCCTGGACGGCGTTGTTGTTGATTGAAGAAGCCATCGAGCCTATCGGTGACGACACAGAGGAACTCTCAATGAAAGCACCAATGTCGGTGTCAAAACCGGCGGATCTCGGGTAGGGGGTCCCGAACTGTGCGTCTAGGCGGATGGTAACAGGAGATAAGGGACACAATGTTTTACCCAGGTTCGGGCCCTCTTGATGGAGGTAAAACCCTACGTCCTGCTTGATTAATATTGATGATATGGGTAGTACAAGAGTGGATCTACCACGAGATCAAGGAGGCTAAACCCTAGAAGCTAGCCTATGGTATGATTGTTGTAATGGATGTTGTGTCCTATGGACTAAAACCCTCCGGTTTATATAGACACCGGAGAGGGCTAGGGTTACACAGAGTCGGTTACAATGGTAGGAGATCTACATATCCGTATCGCCAAGCTTGCCTTCCACGCCAAGGAAAGTCCCATCCGGACACGGGACGGAGTCTTCAATCTTGTATCTTCGTAGTCTTGGAGTCCGGCGGACGATGATAGTCCGGCTGTCCGGACACCCCCTAGTCCAGGACTCCCTCAACAGGCAAGAACCCTTTCTTTGCCTGATCCATTTTGAACTTTTTCAAAATTTTGTCAAGGTATGTGCTTTGTGAAAGTCCTATTAAGCGTCTTTATCTATCTCTATAGATCTTGATACCCAATATGTAAGCAGCTTCACCGAGGTCTTTCATTGAAAAACTTTTATTCAAGTATCCCTTTATGCTATCCAGAAATTCTATATCATTTCCAGTTAATAATATGTCATCTACATATAAAATCAGAAATGCTACAGAGCTCCCACTCACTTTCTTGTAAATACAGGCTTCTCCAAAAGTCTGTATAAAACCATATGCTTTGATCACACTATCAAAACGTTTATTCCAACTCCGAGATGCTTGCACCAGTCCATAAATGGATTGCTGGAGCTTGCACACTTTGTTAGCACCTTTTGGATCAATAAAACCTTCTGGCTGCATCATATACAACTCTTCTTCTAGAAATCCATTCAAGAATGCAGTTTTGACATCCATTTGCCAAATTTCATAATCATGAAATGCAACAATAGCTAACATGATTCGGACAGACTTAAGCATCGCTACGGGTGAGAATGTCTCATCGTACTCAAACCCTTGAACTTGTCGAAAACCTTTCGCAACAAGTCGAGCTTTATAAACAGTTACATTACCATCGGCGTCAGTCTTCTTCTTAAAGATCCATTTTATTCTCAATGGCTTGCCGATCATCGGGAAAGTCAACCAAAGTCCATACTTTGTTTTCATACATGGATCCCATCTCAGATTTCATGGCTTCTAGCCATTTTGAGGAATCTGGGCTCATCATCGCTTCCTCATAGTTCGTAGGTTCATCATGGTCAAGTAACATGACTTCCAGAATAGGATTACCGTACCACTCTGGTGCGGATCTTACTCTGGTAGACCTATGAGGTTCAATAGAAACTTGATCTGAAGTTTCATGATCAATATCATTAGCTTCCTCACTAATTGGTGTAGTTGTCACAGGAACCGGTTCTTGTGATGAACTACTTTCCAATAAGGGAGTAGATACAGTTATCTCATCAAGTTCTACTTTCCTCCCACTCACTTCTTTCGAGAGAAACTCCTTCTCTAGAAAGGATCCGATTTTAGCAACGAAAATCTTGCCTTCAGATCTGTGATAGAAGGTGTACCCAATAGTTTCTTTTGGGTATCCTATGAAGACACATTTCTCCGATTTAGGTTCGAGCTTATCTGGTTGAAGTTTCTTCACATAAGCATCGCAGCCCCAAACTTTAAGAAACGACAACTTTGGTTTCTTGCCAAACCATAGTTCATAAGGTGTCGTCTTAACGGATTTTGATGGTGCCCTATTTAACGTGAATGCGGCCGTCTCTAAAGCATAACCCCAAAACGATAGCGGTAAATAAGTAAGAGATATCATAGATCGCACCATATCTAGTAAAGTAAGATTACGACGTTCGGACACCATTTCATTGTGGTGTTCTGGGTGGCGTGAGTTGCGAAACTATTCCGCATTGTTTCAAGTGCAGACCAAACTTGTAACTCAAATATTCTCCTCCACGATCAGATTGTAGAAACTTTATTTTCTTGTTATGATGATTTTCCACTTCACTCTGAAATTCTTTGAACTTTTCAAATGTTTCAGACTTGTGTTTCATTAAGTAGATACACCCATATCTGCTCAAATCATCTGTGAAGGTGAGAAAATAACAATATCCGCCGCGAGCCTCAACATTCATTGGACCACAAACATCAGTATGTATGATTTCCAACAAATCATTTGCTCGCTCCATAGTTCCGGAGAACGGCGTTTTAGTCATCTTGCCCATAAGGCACGGTTCGCAAGTACCAAGTGATTCATAATCAAGTGATTCCAAAAGCCCATCAGTATGGAGTTTCTTCATGTGCTTTACACCGATATGACCTAAACGGCAGTGCCACAAATAAGTTGCACTATCGTTATCAACTCTGCATCTTTTGGTTTCAACACTATGAACATGTGTATCACTACTATCGAGATTCAACAAAAATAGAGCACTCTTCAAGGGTGCATGACCATAAAAGATATTACTCATATAAATAGAACAACCATTATTCTCTGATTTAAATGAATAACCGTCTCACATTAAACAAGATCCAGATATAATGTTCATGCTCAACGCTGGCACTAAATAACAATTATTTAGGTCTAAAACTAATCCCGATGGTAGATGTAGAGGTAGCGTGCCGACCGCGATCACATCGACTTTGAAACCATTTCCCACGCGCATCGTCACCTCGTCCTTAGCCAATATTCGCTTAATCCGTAGTCCCTGTTTCGAGTTGCAAATATTAGCAACAGAACCAGTATCAAATACCCAGGTGCTACTGCGAGCATTAGTAAGGTACACATCAATAACATGTATATCACATATACCTTTGTTCACTTTGCCATCCTTCTTATCCGCCAAATATTTGGGGCAGTTCCGCTTCCAGTGTCCAGTCTGCTTGCAATAGAAGCACTCAGTTTCAGGCTTAGGTCCAGACTTGGGTTTCTTCTCTTGAGCAGCAACTTGCTTGCCGTTCTTTTTGAAGTTCCCCTTCTTCTTCCCTTTGCCCTTCTTCTTGAAACTGGTGGTCTTGTTAACCATCAACACTTGATGCTCCTTCTTGATTTCTACTTCCGCGGCTTTTAGCATTGCGAAGAGCTCAGGAATAGTCTTGTTCATCCCTTGCATATTATAGTTCATCACGAAGCTCTTGTAGCTTGGTAGCAGTGATTGGAGAATTCTGTCAATGATACTATCATCAGGAAGATTAACTCCCAGTTGAATCAAGTGATTATTATACCCAGACATTTTGAGTATGTGTTCACTGACAGAACTATTCTCCTCCATCTTGCAGCTATAGAACTTATTGGAGACTTCATATCTCTCAATCCGGGCATTTGCTTGAAATATTAACTTTAACTTCTGGAACATCTCATATGCTCCATGACGTTCAAAACGTCGTTGAAGACCCGGTTCTAAGCCGTAAAGCATGGCACACTGAATTATCGAGTAGTCATCAGCTTTGCTCTGCCAGACGTTCTTAACGTCGTCAGTTGCATCAGCAGCAGGCCTGGCACCCAGCGGTGCTTCCAGGACGTAACTTTTCTGTGCAGCAATGAGGATAATCCCCAGGTTACGGACCCAGTCCGTGTAATTACTACCATCATCTTTCAACTTTGCTTTCTCAAGGAACGCATTAAAATTCAACAGAACAATAGCACGAGCCATCTATCTACAAACAAACATAGACAAGCAAAATACTATCAGGTACTAAGTTCATGATAAATTTAAGTTCAATTAATCATATTACTTAATAACTCCCACTTAGACAGACATCTCTCTAGTCATCTAAGTGATCACGTGATCCAAATCAACTAAACCATGTCCGATCATCACGTGAGATGGAGTAGTTTCAATGGTGAACATCACTATGTTGATCATATCTACTATATGATTCACGTTCGACCTTTCGGTCTCCGTGTTCCGAGGCCATATCTGTATATGCTAGGCTCGTCAAGTATGACCTCAGTATTCCGCGTGTGCAACTGTTTTGCACCCGTTGTATTTGAACGTAGAGCCTATCACACCCGATCATCACGTGGTGTCTCAGCACGAAGAACTTTCACAACATTGCATACTCAGGGAGAACACTTCTTTATTATTAGTGAGAGATCATCTTAAAATGCTACCGTCAATCAAAGCAAGATAATATGCATAAAGGATAAACATCACATGCAATCAATATAAGTGATATGATATGGCCATCATCATCTTGTGCTTGTGATCTCCATCTTCGAAGCACCGTCGTGATCACCATCGTCACCGGCGCGACACCTTGATCTCCATCGTAGCATCGTTGTTGTTACGTCGTCTATTGCTTCTACGACTATCACTACCGCTTAGTGATAAAGTAAAGCAATTACAGGGCGTTTGCATTTCATACAATAAAGCGACAACCATATGGCTCATGCCAGTTGCCGATAACTTCGGTTACAAAACATGATCATCTCATACAATAAAATATAGCATCACGTCTTGACCATATCACATCACAACATGCCCTGCAAAAACAAGTTAGACGTCCTCTACTTTGTTGTTGCAAATTTTACGTGGCTGCTACGGGCTTAGCAAGAACCGTTCTTACCTACGCATCAAAAACCACAACGATAGTTCATCAAGTTAGTGCTGTTTTAACCTTCGCAAGGACCGGGCGTAGCCACACTCCATTCAGCTAAAGTGAGAGAGACAGACACCCGCCAACCACCTTTAAGCACGAGTGCTTGTAACGGTGAAACCAGTCTCGCGTAAGCGTACGCGTAATGTCGGTCCGGGCCGCTTCATCTCACAATACCGCCGAACCAAAGTATGACATGCTGGTAAGCAGTATGACTTGTATCGCCCACAACTCACTTGTGTTCTACTCGTGCATATAACATCAACGCATAAAACCTAGGCTCGGATGCCACTGTTGGGGAACGTAGTAATTTCAAAAAAATTCCT
This sequence comes from Triticum timopheevii, assembly GCA_963921465.1. Taxonomy (NCBI): domain Eukaryota; kingdom Viridiplantae; phylum Streptophyta; class Magnoliopsida; order Poales; family Poaceae; genus Triticum; species Triticum timopheevii. Next base: position 74,235,781 of record OY997266.1, on the reverse strand, counting down.
ACGCACACGCAAGATCATGGTGATGGTATAGCAACGAGAGGGGAGAGTGTTGTCCACGTACCCTCGTAGACCGTAAGCGGAAGCGTTATGACAACGCGGTTGATGTAGTCGTACGTCTTCACGATCCGACCGATCCAAGCACCGAACGTACGGTACCTCCGAGTTCAGCACACGTTCAGCTCGATGACGATCTCTGGCCTCCGATCCTGCAAAGCTCCGGAGATGAGTTTCGTCAGCACGACGGCATGGTGACGATGATGATGTTCTACCGACGCAAGGCTTCGCCTAAACTCCGCGACGATATGATCGAGGTGGAATATGGTGGAGGGGGGCACCGCACACGGCTAAGGAACGATCCGTAGATCAACTTGTGTGTCTATGGGGTGCCACCCGCCCTTGTATATAAAGGAGCCAGGGGGGAGGAGGCGGCCGGCCAAGGAGGGCGCGCCAAGGGGGGAGTCCTACTCCCACCGGGAGTAGGACTCCCTTCTTTCCAAGTTGGAGTAGGAGAAGGGGGGAAGGAGGAGGAAGAGAGGAAGGAAAGGGGGGGCGCCGCCCCCCCTTCCCTTGTCCTATTCGGACTAGGAAGGGGAGGGGCGCGCGGCCCCCTCCTGCGTCCTTCTCTCTTCTCCCTCGAGGCCCATGTAGGCCCAATAACCCCCCGGGGGGTTCCGGTAACCTCCCGGTACTCCGGTAAAATACCGATTTCACCCGGAACGATTCCGATGTCCAAATATAGGCTTCCAATATATCGATCTTTATGTCTCGACCATTTCGAGACTCCTCGTCATGTCCGTGATCACATCTGGGACTCCGAACAAACTTTGGTACATCAAAACTTATAAACTCATAATAAAACTATCATCGTAACGTTAAGCGTGCGGACCCTACGGGTTCGAGAACTATGTAGACATGACCTAGAACTTTACTCGGTCAATAACCAATAGCGGAACCTGGATGCCCATATTGGTTCCTACATATTCTACGAAGATCTTTATCGGTCAAACCGCATAACAACATACGTTGTTCCCTTTGTCATCGGTATGTTACTTGCCCGAGATTTGATCGTCGGTATCCAATACCTAGTTCAATCTCGTTACCGGCAAGTCTCTTTACTCGTTACGTAATGCATCATCCCGTAACCAACTCATTGGTCACATTACTTGCAAGGCTTATAGTGATGTGCATTACCGAGAGGGCCCAGAGATACCTCTGCGACAATCGGAGTGACAAAACCTAATCTCGAAATACGCCAACTCAACATGTACCTTCGGAGACACCTGTATCATGTAGAGGCATACTAGTGACTATATGTTTGTCTATGTATTCACACATGTATCATGTTTCCGGTTAATACAATTCTAGCATGAATAATAAACATTTATCATGATATGAGGAAATAAATAATAACTTTATTATTGCCTCTAGGGCATATTTCCTTCACCAAGCGCATGTTGAACGTTTGCTCAGTCATAAAATCATTCATGTGCAATCCGATTGGGGTGGTGAGTATCACAACCTCAATGCATTCTTTAATAAGCTTGGAATTACACATCGTGTTTCTTATCCTCATACACATAAGCAAAACGGTGTAGTTGAGCGTAAGCATCGTCATATAGTTGAGACTGGTCTTGCTTTTCTTACCCATGCCTCCGTCCCTTTCCGGTTTTGGAGTGATGCGTTCTCCACCGCATGCTTTCTCATTAATAGACTCCCTACACGACTCCGTTAGATGAAAATACCATTTGAGCTCTTGCTGAATGAAGTTCCTAATTATACATTTCTCAAGTCTTTGGGTGCGCGTGTTGGCCACATCTTCGTCCATATAACCAACACAAGTTGGAGTTTCGGTCTAAACAATGCGTGTTTCTTGGTTATAGTTCTCTTCATAAAGGGTACAAGTGTCTTGATGTTCCCTTTAACCGCGTCTACATATCACGTGATGTGGTGTTTGATGAGAACGTTTTTCCTTTTTTCACACTTCCGGTCACCTCCACCACTCCCACCGTGCCTGAGAAATCTGCTTTACCTTTGCCTGGTCAATTTGTTGATGTTGCATATGCTCCTTTGTTGCTACCTAACCATGGTGCAGGTACTGGGCGCGGAGCACGCCTCGAGATTCTGGATGAGCACCTGCTCGCGTCTCCTCGGATGTCCGCCGAGCCCGCTCGTGACGTACCTCCATCATCTGGCCTGCCGACGGGGCTGGCCGAGCTGGGCACTACACGTCTTCCCGACGCGCCGGCCGAGCTGGCGTCCCCGCACATGTTGGCCGAGTGGGCGTCCTCGCCCGAGCCAACTCCCTCGCCTGGCCAGTCGCCTGGTGTGACTGGTTCTGCGTCTGGGGAGCGGTCTACATCAGCATCATCATCTTCATCGACTCCGTCTCTGCCGCCACCTCCGCCGCCTACCACTATTCTGCGTGCTCGTACGTGCAGTCAGAGTGGTATTTTTCGGCCGAAGGAGCGTACTGACGGCATGGTTGCATGGATTGCTGCGTGTATGGCACTGACAGATGCTGACCCCGCTGCCGAGCCTCGGAATTTTCAGGCGGCTCTTTGGATTCCTCATTGGCGCGGTGCCATGGAGCAGGAGTTTCAGGCACTACAGAGGAATAATACTTGGCGCTTGGTTCCTCCTGTGTCTGGTGTCAACATCATTGACTCCAAGTGGGTGTTTAAGGTAAAGAAGCATGCTGATGGATCTATTGAGAGGTACAAGGCATGGCTGGTGGCTAAAGGGTTTAAACAATGGTATGGTTCTTATTATGAGGATACCTTCGGTCCAGTTGTCAAACCTACCACCATTCGTATGCTTCTATCCTTGGCTGTTGCCAAAGGGTGGTCTCTGCGTCAGCTTGATGTCCAGAATGCTTTCCTCCATGGGGTCTTGGAGGAAGAGGTATACATGCGACAACCTCCAAGTTTTATTGATCCTGCTCATCCGCATCATTCGTGTCGTCTTGATAAGGCGCTTTATGGACTTAAGCAGGCTCCTCGTGCATGGTATGTCCGACTTGGCTCGGTTCTTCGACGTCTTGGGTTTGCTCTGTCCACTGCTGACACATTTCTGTTCATGTTCTATCGTCCCGAGGTTACTATGTACCTGGTTTATGTTGATGTCATTATTCTTATCAGCTCCTCAGTGACTGTTGTTGATCGTCTGTTGTCTGCTCTGAGTGGTCATTTTGCTGTCAAGGATCTGGGTGTTCTCCATTACTTCCTTGGTTTGGAGGTTTCACGGTCTCCTGCTGGCCTGACTCTCACTCAGCATAAGTATTCCTTGGACTTGCTGCGACGTGCAGCTATGTTGCAGTGCAAGCATGCTACCACCCCCATGTCTGCGACTGATCGGTTATTAGCCTTGGATGGTGCTTTGCTTCCTTTAGATGATGCTACAGAGTACCGCAATATTGTTGGTGGGTTGCAGTACTTGACTATCACACGGCCGAACATCTCGTATGCAGTAAACCGTGTGTGCCAATATCTTCATGCTCCTCGGACTTCACACTGGTCAGCTATGAAGCGCATACTGTGTTATCTCTCTCTCATACTGTCTCCTATGTTTTGCATCTTCGGTCTATCTCCTCGAGTGCTCTCTCGGCGTTCTCTGATGCTGATTGGGCTGGGAGCCTGGATGACCGACAATCAACGAGGGGCTATGTTGTCTTCTTTGGTCACAACTTGATCGCCTGGAGTGCGCGCAAGCAAGCCACAGTCTCTCGGAGTAGCACTGAAGCAGAGTATAAGGCGGTTGCCAATGCCACGACTGAGCTCATTTGGGTGCAGTCTCTCTTGAGAGAGTTGGGAGTCTCTCAAGAGCAGCTACCGGTTATTTGGTGTGATAATATTGGTAAGACGTATCTTTCATCTTATACAGTTTTCCATGCTCGTACCAAGCACATTGAAGTTGACTATCACTTTGTGAGGGGACGTGTTGCACAGAAGCTTCTTCATGTCAAATTCATGTCCTCTAAAGATAAACTTGCTGACATCTTCACGAAGCCACTTCCAAAACCTCAGTTTGAAGGTTATAGGCGCAATCTTAATTTGCTTTGTACTTCAGGCCACAGTTAAGATTGAGGGAGGGTGTTAGACTGTATATTGTATAAGAGCTTCTGTACGGGACCCCTATATATGTACATCGTGCCACAATGGTGTGGTGAGCGTTGTCCACCCCCTCCCTCGGCCCCGCCCTGTCCCTGCATGCACCGTATTAATGTGAGATTAAATATTGCACACATGATACGCAGTCAAAATGAGTCATCGGGACTTTTCAGTAAAATTATCATCGAATCAAACCCCATATCTGAGCACCGTGTGTAGTCCTGGCCATGGGCAGCCCGGCCCGGTCGGCCGAAAAAGCCCGACCCGGCCTGGCCCGACCTTGCCCACAGGCTGGGCTCGGGCCTAGGTTTTGAGCCCGAAGCCCGGGCCGGGCCGGGCCCATCATTTTCACTGTTTAAGGAAGAGGCATGGCCTGTGGCCCGAGGCCCGACGGGCATTTAGTGTGCTGGGCCAGGCTCGGGCCTGGTTTTTTTGCGTCGGGGTTTGGTTGGCCCGGCCCGGCCCGAGGGATGGCTAGGTATAACCGTGTGTCTAATTATAACTTTTTTCTCGGTGGGAGATGATGTTTTCATAGATAACGAGGCGCCATTCGGTCTTACAACTTTGTGACTTGTGTATCTAGGTAAAACATCCTATAACCTTGTGCCAAGGCACTTGGCGGCGGTGCTACATACAAAGCTTGCTAGCACAGCTTTGCCGAAAGACTATTCAGTTTCTAGATGTCAAACGCTTTGGGATTAAGAGTATCTCCAATAGGCGCACAGAATTTTGTGTTTTAGCGCGTCACTGTAGCACTTTTAGCGCGCCGGACCCAACATTGGTTTATCAAATGACCAAAAACGCGTGCCTAGAAAACACGCAGTGCGAATTGTGTAGCGCGCGCAATCCGACGCCCCAAATATGCAACTTCTCATAGCGCTTTTTAGCGCGTGCCGAAATCTTTTTATGCGCGCACTATTTTACAGTTTCTGCTGGAGCTGTTTGGCACCAAAAAACCCGAATTTTACCGCGTGCAGTTTTTGTGCGCCGGTTGGAGATGCTCTAACATCAAAAAACCTTGGGTGCTTGCACTGACACTACGTGTGGAGATGGTGTGTGAACATGCCAACGTTATCGTCAGTCTTTCTAGAGAAATGACGCTACATGAGGCTACGCTGAGTGGAATTTGTACCGCCTCTCATTCTTCCCATTTGTGATCGCCAGCAACTTTCAGACCAATCGAGCGCCTTCCTAGCCAGCTTCAGCCGTTGCCTTTTGTCTCGTGGCCGTTGCACCAGAACGATCGAGAGAGCTACGTAGCGCACAAGGGCAAAAGGCCAGCAGCCCCTCGCTAGCCGGTTCTACGCAACAATCCAGAAGCCGGTGCATGCGTAGTCCCAGTCCCAGGCCGACAGGCAAAAAAGTCTGAACTTTTCGGGGCTCCTCTGTGTCATGCCCGTTGCGATTCGTGGGCTCCTGGAGGTTTGCCGTGCACGAGAGCTGAAGCCTGGAGGTCAACACGTACCTGCGCGAGTAGAGTATTCCGGACGGAGACGAACGCCATCGACTGATCGACACCTCGTCGCCCTCCGGCTGCACGTACGTGAGTGCAGAGCAGGGCCAGCTCTCGTTCTGCTTTTGACCGGATCTGATCCTGCAGAAGCATAATCCAGGTGGCCTGCAGCTTGCACATCTTCCGTATTGTTCTGGTGCCTCCCATGCGCCCGTGCGGTGCATGGTCCGATCGGCGACAAGGAAATTTTCGGCGCTTTTGCTCCTGTCTCGGTGCGGGCTAAGGAAGCGGCAGCGACATTACTTCTTGACCGGAGGCCAACGGCAACTGCCAACCAAACGATGGTGTGGGAAATTCCTATTTGAGTACTCAAAAACAAATTATTTGACGCATTTTGCATCGAATAGTCTTGTTTTGTTGTTGAGAAAACTTGCCGTCTTTATTGATTCAAGGTAATGTCTATAGGTACACTGGCTGGGTCATGAGGAATACCCAGCCACACATGTCTACCTAAACCTAAACTACAAGCAAACTTGATAAGATTATGAGCCACACAATTAAAGTTTCTGCATTCATAAATGAAACTAGAAGACTGAAAACTACTCCTACAAGCTATGATTTCATGAATGATTCCGCATGGTGACCTCTTGATCCATGGTTGATGTCATTCACTACTTCTTGACAATCTGAAGCAACCATCAGGTTTTGAATATCCAGGTCCTCAGCCAAAGCTATGGATTTCCTACGCGCATATGCTTCAAGCAACACCGGATTTGTAATGTAGAACACCACCGCTGATGAACCAAGGTAGACACCATTATGATCACGACAAACTGCCGCTACCATGCCCCCATATTTGTAACGGGCTACCGCAACATCCACATTAAGCTTCATAATATTGGCCGGCGGGGGAAGCCAGCGCTGCTGGTTATCAACTTGAGTCGTCATCCTTGGATGCTCGTCTCCTCTTGGTAGCTGTTCGAGCTCATTAATTAATGTATGAATTCACAAAGGATATTGTTTGATGAGTGCTCTGGAAAATAGCTTCATGAATTGCCTTGCGCCGAGCATACCATATAGACCACAGTGTCATCGCTAGCTTGGTGAACTTGTTATGGCTCAGTGATTCATTAAGTTCGAACAGCCAATTTTTTGCTCTAGGCTACAAGGTCCTCATCTCAAAGTGCCCAAGTGCACCTTCCCATTGTGGAAGACAAGAGTGCGTGTCGCCAGGTGTCTTCTTGTCCGCACAAACAACAAGAATTTACCCGTGCCATGTTTCTCCTATGCAAGACATCAGTAGTAGGTATTGAGTAACGTGCCAGCCTCCACAAAAAGACCCTAACTTTTGAAGGGACCGCCACATTCCAAAGGGAGGGCCAATCTTTCTCCTCCTGTGAAATATCTGAACTTCCACTTCTCCCCTCGAGCCAGCTCTCCTGTTGTATCTTTGTTCTAACCATGAACTTGTAAGCGGAGCTTACTGTGAAGCGCCCTTTTGTCTGGATGCCATGCCGAGAAATCCTTCGTATTTCTCGTACATATGGGTATCTTTAGTATCTTGTATGCATAGGAGGCGACCGAACGAGCGATTGGGCTACAACTTTCCCTTTTGGGGAATCTTCTGAGGGTTCTCAATGGGGTTTATTGGTTTTGGGTACCTACTAGAAGGTTCCTGAACCGGTTTTCTATTTTTCTCATTTCCTTTTATTTTTTCCTGTTTCTTTTTCTTTTTCTTCTTCTAATTCTTTTTTTCTTTGTTTTCTTTTTGCATTTCCGTTTCTTTTTCCTTTCCCTTTTCCTTTTTTCATTTCCATGTTTCTTTTTTTTCGAAATTTCAAATATTTATTTAAAATTGAAAATATGTTTACAATTTTTGATAATGTGCTCATTTTCAAAAATATATATAATTTTTTAAAAACTATTTGTGTTTGAAAAAAATGTTCAGGAAATTCAAAAATATTTTGTTTTAAAAAAATCATAATTCGAATTTTTTTTCAGGAAATTCAAAAATGTTCTTGGTTTTAAATTTTGTTATGTTCGTGTTTTCAAAAACTGTTAAGAAATTAATAGCTCTCATTTTTCAAAATTTGTTCACAATTTTTAAAAATGTCCGTGTTTCAAAACATGTTCTCAATTTCATAAAATGTTCGTGTTTCAAAAAGTGTTCAGGAATTTCAGAAAATGTTCTCGGTTTTAATATTTGTTCGCAATTTCATAAAATATTTATGTTTCGTGTTCAGGAGTTTCAAGAAATGTTTTCGTTTTTTAAAATTTGTGCACAATTTCTAATAAATGTTTGTGTTTCAAACAATGTTCATGAATTTTAATAAAAAAGAATCTCATTTTCAAAATATGTTCAGAATTACAAAAGAATTACGTTTTTTTCCAAAAAAATGGAATATCAAAATAAAATTGCGGCATTTCAAAATTGTTCATAATTTTGAAGAAATGTTTTTAATTTTTTTACCAAATCTCAACCCGGTGTTCTAGTACGTTTTCGCGCCTTCATGTTGAGCTTCTAATGTGTAGTGGAGTGGCTAACGGCTCGCGGTCAGGAGTCAGATGCGATCAAGGTCGTGGGATTGAATCCTTGCTTGCTCTATTATTTTTGGGGTTTTATAGGTCGCATGATAGGAAACACATGCACCTTCGTGTCGGTGTGCTGGCCCAGTCACGCGTCTCACCCTGTGCGTCGAGCTCCTATATGACTCAAAATGCGTCATATAGAAGGTCCCGGTGTGCTATCCATGCGGACCGACCTTGGCAGCTTTCGCGCGAAATCATCCATATACCCATGGGCCATGGCCCTTCTCCTCTCTCTCTCTTTTTCCCGAGGAGAAGAGAAAATCAAGGAAAGTTCGTGATGAATTGAGGATGCATGTCCGTGCATTTCTTTTAGGACATTCATAAGAGCCGAACATCATGTAAGAGCATATAACAACTCTAAACGTTTCTATGGCAATTCTAGTTACATGAGAATGATAATTTTAGTTAGCAAGCATTGCAACTTCGTGCTTCACTTAATTTTTGACAGAAAACTTGTCGTGTGTCACTGGAATTTGCCATCCTTGCATGACTGAAATTGCCATAAGAAATGTTAGAACCGGAGTGCCATGCACCTGACGTGTAGCACTTATCATTTGATTTCTTTCATCTCTCTCCAGAGGCTCTTTATTCAAAAAGGTCCAACATTATGGAAAAATCCACAAAAGAAATGAAAATTACATGCCGATGACACACTGATAGTTCTGCAACTAGAGTTCCACACCACCGTCCAATAAGAGAGTTTTATGCACACATGTAACAAAAAACCGTCGGACAAAAATACCAGCGACACTACAATATGCGATATGAAACACCTTTTTGCAAGGATTAGATCTATTATAGAAGTTCTCACGAAGTAGAGAGCATATGAAATATTAAAAATTACATGGAATTCCGAGACCAGCTAACAACCACTAATGCCACCAAAACGAGCTGCCGACGCACCGCTATCATCGCTCGCATACCGGAGGCGGCTTGACATTAACGATGACAACTAGGAAGTATTCATGTACGTGCCCCTAAGGACCAGTGTCTTGGAGCCGCAGTCGTTGTCATTAAACCCTTGCATAGATCTGAAGCACCTGACACCAAATCTCTTCATATGACGAGAAACTCTAACTCATCATTCTTTAACTAAGTCGGCATTCTTTGTCGCAAAAAAAAAATCTTCCAGAATAGAATGCATAAGCGAACTGAGCCTAGCTCAAATGATTTGGTGTGTGGAGGAACCAGCCCACCACGGTCTAAATTCTAGACTTAGCACTGGTGGTCCATTTTCCTTAATTTATTTCAGGCTTTCTCCGAAGTTCGTTCAGTGGGAGGAGACATTCCCGTCGACTATAGAGGCCCTGTGATGACTTCGTCAAATCTTAAAATAAGGCATCAACTCAGTCTCTCAAAAGTGTTCAATAATAGAGGGTGCATTCTAAAGGATGAGTGTATAAGCTACTTTGGTTCGCATCCACGCTGGATGACGCTAGGCCTGGACCTTGCGTCGAAGCTTCCTAAGCTTTGTTTGGTTGTTGCCTGAGAAAAATAGAGCAAGCTTGGCCTGGACAACTCAAGTAGACGGTTAGCCTGCCAGGCGTCCTTTTCTATTTGCCTGGCCAGAGGGCAGTACTAACCTGGGGCTAAACTAGCAGTTTGCAGATAACTTTGGAGATGCTTTCTCAGTTCTTATATTTTTTTAACCGATGACCTTCCAGGCACAGGCCATCATCTAAACAAGAACGCGGCCAGGCTACCTGGCTAGGCGAGAGGAATCAAAATCCTGGGTACATGCATCACTTTTGCCCAGTCATGCGGCCGAGGACAGCGCGTATGTATGAGCGTCTTCATCTATAATGTATCTAAAAAAAAGATACATACACACAGACTTGATGTGAAAATCGGGACAAACATTTTCGGTTTGAGGTGGCAACAAACAATCAAAAGAAAAATTACAAATGTGCACTAGTTCCATGTTTTTGCTGCGAAGAACAATACACAAATTGCTCATATTTCAACGCTAAATTCTATCAGAATTTAGTTTATGTTATAATATTAATATCATAACTAAATCATAAAAAATGGTTTTGGAATTCCATAGGAAAAATACATTGCTTTGTGCTATTTTATTAGTACTATAGAGAATAAAATTTCATGCACAAATCATATTTTAGGCGGATCAGAAAGTAGTCATTTTTTACACGAAAAAGTAATGCGCATATAAGAGTCTTATTTTTATGGGAGAGTCTAAAACTAACATGTGAAAATAGAAGTTTTTTCATGGAAAATTTGTTTTATTTTGTTCATATGCGGCTCAATAGAAAACTCTCTTTTTAATCTCACTTCAGAAATTCGATCATACATATGTAGAAAATGTTCACCATGTTGTAATAATTTATCTATCTAATATCAAAGAGAATGTAGAAGAATCTTTACAACCTCAGCGGACTTTACAAATTTTCCATACAAATATAGAAAATGTCCATCTTTTTGCAAGACAATGTTTAGCTTAGATGCCACGAAACGTTTCCTCATTGTGCTCCCACGAGCGACTCCCACGCTAGGGTTTCGCCGCCTTCCGTCGGTGTCGCGCGAACAGTCTCGTCTACTGTGGCCTTAGGGCCAAGGAGGCGCGATGGATCCCAACCCTTACCTGTGGGAGGGCTCCTGCTTTGGTTTTAGGTGTTTTTTTTGTTTGTTTAGGGTTTATGTCCTGCTCAACAAGACAAGATGACGGCGATTCTCTGAAGATGGAATAAGATTCTCTCCGCCTAGCCCCCGTCCCGGCGGTGCATCTAGCGTTGTCGAAAGTCTCGTGGAGGTGTGTCTTTGTCAGATATTGCGGGATTCGACCGGTGTTTCTCTTCGGTGGATTTGCTTGGATCCGATCATCTTTTGTCCGTGTTCGTGTTTCTACAGGTTGGGTCCTTTTGATCTACGCTTATCTTCATCAGGGACGGTTACTTTTCTAGTGTGCTGGTCCATTAGGGTTTGCCCGGCTCCGCTGAGGGAGGGACGATGACTATGATGCTTTTCGGATCGCTTCAGTGCTTATAGTTGTCTCTACATGATCTATGGCACGGATGTAACTTGCTTCTTGTGTTCTTTATACGTGCAAAGCGAGCAATCCAGTTGGCTTTTCCATTTCCCCTAAAAAAGTTGTCTTTCCTACTTTTTGTGCTTTTCTTTGTTTTCTTTAGTTTTTAATCTTTATTCCAAAAACATGAAATTTATTAGTTATTCAAAAAGAGAACAATTTTTATAAATTTATCACCATTTTTATAAAAAGCAAACATTTTTTAAAAGAATTAACCATTCTTATAAAAAGTAAACATTTATTTAAAATGCCAATATATTTTGAAAACTCAAACATGTTTTCAGATTTCAATCATTTTTCTGAAATTTTATTTGATTGAGTTTTTGAACATTCTAAAAAGCCAAACGCTCAATGAAACACATACTTTTTTGAATTTCTTAAATGCGACATTTTTTCCCTGAAAAATAACCATTTTTAAAAAAACATGAACCTTTTTTGAAAATATTAAAGTTTTTTAAAAATAAGACAAACCTTTTCTGCAAATCAATCATTTTTTGAAATTTCAAGCATTTTTTGAGACCGTGAACATTTTTTTTTGAAAAGTAAATAAAAAGCCAAAAAAACATGTAAAGAAAAAACAAGCAAACATCAAACATAACAAAAACAGTCAAGGATATTCTAGAAAGTTCCCAATAGTAGCGAGGAACTTCCCAAATCCGGATCCCTATACTTTCTATAGTGAAGGAGGGGCAATGATGACCGCGCGCCTTCGGCTAGCTCTAGTGCTTGTAGTTGTCGCTAGGTGGTCGATGAATCTGGATGCAATTTTTATTATTTCTGGTGTTCTTCGTACTGCCTTGATAGTTGATAAATAGACTGGATGTTTTCTTGCAAAAACAAAGTTTTTCGAAGAGTGTCAATTTTTTTTGAAGGCATCGAGAGTGTCAAATAGGAGGTCTTTGTAATATCCGAGCCTTTTTTATATAGGCCGTAAAGGCCTGTGTTGTGATGGGCCAATGAGATGGGCTCTAATAGCTGAGCCTTTTTTATATAGGCCGTAAAGGCCTGTATTGTGGTGGGCCAATTAGATGGGCTCATTGCAGTACACTAATCCCACAGATTTTTTTTAAAAATCCATCGGTTGTTCCTGCCTGAAATGTCTGCACGAAAATCGCGTATCTTTTCACTGTCCCGAAATGCAAGTGTATAGTGTAACGCCTGCCCGTGGATGTCAGTCGATGAAGACCATGCAGCTTGCTTCGATGAACCAACACAGACCGTCGAACTCAAAGGAGACAAATTGCCTGACCCGTCTGCATGTTCGTTCTGTTTTACTGCATGCCTGCCTGCCAAAGGGCGTCCCCAGAATTATCAGAAACATGGGACGTGCCCACATACGGCAGCCAAAATGCAAACATATATGCTCCCAGATCCATAATACGATGTGTCGACCGTGGGCTCTCTGACCAAGAAGAATAACAGAGCCTTGGATCGTTGGCAGTCTATGTTCTGTGGCCGTCTCAGATTTGACCGCCTGTCACTTCCCCGTAAAGCAGCGAAATGTTCCGGCTGGAGGTGCAGCGATGATGCAGCCCCATCGTGATTGCCACCCCGACTGATGACTATGATGGTGTCCCCTTGGTCCAAGGTACGTACCATCAGTACACTTTGTTTGCGCTGACATGGCGTCGGCGTGGACGCGGGCCTGCCACCTCACTCATGCAATCACGCAATGCTTTTGTTGTCTCAGAGTGAAAATGCCATGGTGCCTCTCTCTGGTCCTAGGTCGTGTACGTGGCTCGATCCAGTTTCAGATTCGCAAGGCTACAGTGACGCTGTCCGAAGAAAGAAAAGAACGGTTGTTATGAACTGTGGCGCTGACAGTGATGGTTTCTCGGACCAGCCGAGTTGTCGTCAGTCGTTCGCCCCAATGTCCTCGCTGCATGCATGCAACGGTGGGCGCGAAACTCAGGCCCTGTTTGGATACTCTAACTTGGTTAGAGGTTAGAGTTATTTTCTAACTCTAGACTAACCTTAAACTAACTTTAGTCTTTGGTGGTGTTTGGCTGGGGCGGGCGGAAGGGACGGTGACGGGCGGACAAACTGGTGCGGCGGGATGGAGGCGGACGGGGGCGGGCAGGCGGGGCCGGCGGGGCCGGCGGGGGCGGGCAGACGCGGCCGGTGTGGGCGAGCGGACGCGACCGGCGATGCAGGGCGACAGGGGCCAGCGGGAGGAGGAGAACGAGATGCAGCGGGGGGAGGAGAACGAGAGGCAGCGGGGACGAATGGATAGGATCCGGTGCGGCTGCATGCGACAGAAAAAGAATTTTTTTTAGGGCCCCACCACAACTAGCTTCAATTAGCACCTCTCCACAGGAATAATTTTTTTGGTGGGTTAGTTTCAATCTAATTCAAATTAGCCCATGTGTTTGGATACTTTAAGAATTAGTTCAGCCCCAAATAGGTCAAAGTAGCTCTAGCCCTGGATCCAAACAGGGCCTGAGACGGAATCGCGGCAACCTCTTTTTTTAGCAGTGCTATTCAGACGACATTATTTGGACGATTTGCAGCCGACGATCAAATCCAGCGGAGCAATCCTGTTCACGGCCGAGCAACGGCCGGTGGATTCTTTAATGGTGCACAGATCGTTCAATGTTTATCGTCTGTGGAGTGGTTTCGTTTTTTTTCTACATGCCGGCAACCTTCTTCTAGCAGTGCTACTCCTTTCTCGATTGTTCATATGCATGTCTCGCCTCTTGCAATCTGATGAAATGGAGTCTGTGTTACCCGCAAAAGAAAGAAAGAGAGGGAGAGAGAGAGAAATGGAGTGTGTGAATCTCATCTTGGTTTTGGAAAGAACTCACGAAGGCCTCCTCTGCCCCTCTCTTTGCCCTCTACAAAGTTGCAAGAAGAGCCATGAGGGGCGAAAAGCCAATGTTCACAGAAGTCATGGAACATCATGATATTCTGATGACAAATCATAAAAATATCTTTTTGGAACTATAAAAGAATGTTCCATTTCTATAACTCAAACTGAGCTCTATGATCAGCAATGTTGAATAAGTTTTTTTTTGCGAGAAAATTTCCGATCTATTCATCTTCAATCATGGTAGTACAACGAATACCAGAAATAATAAAAATTACATCCAGATCCATAGACCACCTAGCGACGACTACCAACACTGAAGCGAGCCGAAGGCGCGCCGCCGTCATCGCCTCTCCATCGCCGGAGTCGGGCACAACTTGTTGTAGTAGACGGTCGGGAAGTCGTCGTGCTAAGGCCCCGTAGGACCAGCGCACCAGAACAGCAACCGCCGCAGATGAAGAATAACGTAGATCAGAAAGATCCAATCCGAAGACACGCGAACGTAGACGAACAACGACGAGATCCGAGAAAATCCACCAAAGATAGATCCGCCGGAGACACACATCCACATGCCCACCAACGGTGCTAGATGCGCCGCCAAAACGGGGACTAGGCGGGGAGACCTTTATTCCATCTTCAGGGAGCCGCCGCCGTCTCGTCTTCCTGAGCAGGACACAAACCCTAGCAAAACTGAAAGAAACAACTAAAAATGGAGCCCTCCCGCCGGCCCTTGCCGAGATCCACCGCGCCCCCATGGCCCTAGGGCCATCGGAGAGGAGGCGGACCTGCGGCAGCGGCGGCGGGAGGCAGAAACCCTAACTTTTTTGTGGAGGAAGGAGGAGGCGGCGGCGGCTAGCCTTTCATTCGAGAAAAAAATTAGTAGATTTCTCTCCCACAAAGCGTAGCAATGTTGAACAAGTTGATAATGCAAACTACCATGTTTTCCTTACAAATATAGACAATCATGTAATGTCGAAGAAATCCGTCTTCATTTTCTTCCGCAAACGTGTCTTTACTAGTTTCATACAGAAATGGTTTATTCGGTTGTCGGGGTTGACACAGGAAGATTTATGACCAACCGCAGTAATCTGTCAACAAATGTGTGTGTAGTTTTATTTGTTTAAAATTATCCAATGGTCATATCAGCAAGTGAAGGCGAAATGGTTTACCTCGCCGGACTTTGCAACAACTCCCTCCTCCATTCGGTCACCGGAGCCGTCATCATGGTCTCCTTCTTCCTCCACCATTCGGTCACTGGAGCCGTCATGATCTCCTTCCTCCTCCATTCTTGGATTAACAAAGCCATCATCCTCTCCTTCCTGACCATCTGTGCCATTGAGAAACAACAATACATCACCTCCGTTGCGGATTATATCCCCCAACAACTCTTCTTGTTCTATGTCTCTGTCCATAGTTTCTGCAATATTACAACATGTCAATTAATATACAAACATGAGAGATGGATATATTAGTGGCAAACATAGACCTAGCTAATATCACAACAAGGAATCATATGCATATATGAGCAATGGATTAGTTGCGGACCGCTTCTCTCATGCATGTCCAATGTTCCCCCTCGTGTCAAAGTTATCGGGGTTATACTTTCAGGAGATGATACTTTCAGAAGTTAGTTGCGGCCTCGACAATGCTTCTAGGGTTTGGGGTGGCCTCGACAACGCTTTTTCAGTCCCGGTTTGGCGAGAGGGGGTTGATCCATTGACGTTCCCCCTCATGTTGAAGAGTTACCGGAGTTTTCTATGAACAAAAAAAATACTACCTATCACATCTCAGTCCCGGTTTGGGTGGACTCGAGAGTTTGGTCGGGCAAGAGGGGGTTGACGACCGACGTCCCCCCTCATGTTGAAGAGTTACCGAAGTTTTCTATGAACAAAAAATATACTACCTGTCACATCTCAGTCCCAGTTTGGGTGGACTCGAGAGTTTGTCGGGCGAGAGGGGGTTGATCGACGTCCCCCTCATGTTGAAGAGTTACCGGAGTGTTCTATGGAAAAAAAATACTACCTAGCTATCACATCTCAGTCCCGGTTTGGGTGGACTCGAGAGTTTGGTCGGGCGAGAGGGGGTTGATCGACGTCCCCCCTCATGTTGAAGAGTTACCGGAGTTTTCTATGAAAAAAATACTACCTATCACATCTCAGTCCCGGTTTGGGTGGACTCGAGAGTTTGGTCGGGCGAGAGGGGGTTGATGGACGTCCCACCTCATGTTGAAGAGTTACCGGAGTTTTCTATGGAAAAAATACTACCTACCACATCTCAATCCCAGTTTGGGTGGAATCGAGAGTTTGGTCGTGCGAGAGGGGGTTGATCGACGTTCCCTCTCATGTTGAAGATTTACCGGAGTTTTCTATGAAGAAAAAAAATACTACCTATCATATCTCAGTCCCGGTTTGGGTGGACTCGAGATTTTGGTCGGGCGAGAGGGGGTTGATCGACATCCCCCCTCATGTCGAAGTGCTCAGAGTTTTCTATGAACCAAAAAAATGCCACATGACATGTCCGACGACCGGACCGCCTCTGTCATGAATGTCCGACTCCCCCGCCTCTCTCTCATGAACAAAAATACTCTATGAATAAAGAACATCATATTCTGAATACTCTTTAACATTTTAACATTTGGTTATTTTGTTATTTGGTTATTTTAACATTTTAACATATAATATGAACAAATTTTTTTATGAAAAAATACATCATATGATCATATAGCTAGACATACATATCATCATATACACATGTACATACATATCCGTCCATGCATATATGAACAAAAAAACATGCATATATATAAAAAGGGGCAAGGGAGGGAGGAGGACAGGGAGGGCGCCGTCCGGACCAAGGTGAGGAGGGGCAGGGGCGCGGGGTCGGCGGCGTGGAGGGCGACGGCGACGATGTCGACGGGGCAGGGGCGCGGGCTCGGGGCAGTGGTTGACGGCGACGACGGGGGCGGGGCAGGGGCGCGGGCGAGGGGCAGGGCGATATTAATGACGGGGGTGGGCCGAGGCGACGGCGACGGCGGGGGCGAGCCTCGGCGACGACGGGCGCGGGCGACGGCGACTGCGTGGGCGGGGGCGGCGTCGGGGCAGCCTGGCGGCGTCGATGTCGTTGTCGTGGTCGGGGGCTACTGTGAGATGAGAACCAAAAATTTCTAAGTGCTATCTTATATACCCAGAGCATTGGTCCCGGTTCGTGGCATCAACCGGAACCAATGCCCCCCTTTAGTCCCGGTTGGTGCAACCAACCGGGACCAAAGGTCTCTTTTCGTCAGCCCAAAGGGCGGGAAGCAGAGACCTTTGGTCCCGGTTGGTGGCACCTACCGGGACCAAAGGTTGGCATTGGTCCCGGTTGGTGGCACAAACCAGGACCAAAAGGGTGTATTAGTCCCGGTTGGTGGCACAAACCAGGACCAAAAGGGTGTATTAGTCCCGGTTTAGGCCACCAACCGGGACGAAAGGTTGGTGCTGCCCGGGGCCAAATGTTTAGTCCCACCTCCTAGTTGAGAGAGTTCGAGAGTGGTTTATAAGCGCTGTTGCGCCCACCGTCTCGAGCTCCTCTCAACTGCAGCCTTGCAGGCCTAATCTGACACTCCTCTACCTATGGGCCTACTCGGCCTACTACGGGCCTGAATCCTAGACCAACAAGCTGGTGGGGTTTCTAGTCGTATTCACGCCGTGGTGGCCTAGTAGGCGACATTTTAAAAAAAAATACAGTTTTTTGTTTTGTTTTTTTGCTTTATTTAGTTTATTTTGTTTCTACTTACTGTTTTTCAGTGATTCTTTTTGCTTTTAGGTCACAAAATTATAAACTTTCTGTTAGTGCCATTAGATTTCAATTTTGAATGGTTTAAATTTGAATTCTTTGACATTTGTGAATCACTAGTTTCTGAATAACTTTACTATAAAAATAGAATTTTTAGTAATTCTTTTTCTTGCTATTGAATATTACTATGTTTTATCATTATATTCAATTTGGTAATTTTTAGGTTATTTTAAATGTCTGTTTTAATCAAAAACATATTTTGTTATTTTAGTTTGCTATTAAAGTTTCTACCAAAAAATTCTTTATTAAAATTCTTTTTGCTATTAATGTTTTGAACAAAAAATACTGTGATAATTTTAGTTGCATAAATTTTATATAATTTTAGTTTCAAAAGTACTAGAGGTTTATAATTTTTTTAGTTGATTCTTTTTGCTATTAGGGTTTTATAAAAGTTTTTTAGTTGATTCTTTTTGCTATTGAAGAATATTATAGTTTTGTTTTAGTTGATCATAACAGAATATTTTAATTTATTATTTTTAGTTAATTCTTTTTGCTATTAGAGTTTCATAAAAGTTTTCTAGTTCATTCTTTTTGCTATTAGTTCATTCTTTGAGCTAAATGACCCTGAAATTGAAAAACACTTCAAATGAACTCTGAAAAGGTTGAAAGTTGGCATTGTATCATCATTTCACCCACATAGAATGTGCTAAAAAGTTGAGAGGGTTACGGCAAAATCTGGATGCACTTCGTGTACAAAATGGATAATCTCTTTCGAAGTATGAGGGTTTCATACAAAAACTCATCTGTTACAAAAGGGATTTCATTTTTTTGAACTTATTTGAACTCTAGACTTTTTGTGTGTTCAAAATGCACCATTCAAAGTCACATCATCAATTTTCAACCCTTTCTGAGTTCATTTGATATTTTTCATGCATTTATTGATTTTTTAAAGCTAAATGACCTTGAAATTGAAAAGCACTACAAATGAACTCTGAAAAGGTTAAAAGTTAGCATGGTATCATAATTTCACCCACATAGCATGTTCTAAAAAGTTGAGAGGGTTACGGCAAAAAATGAAGCACTTCGTGTGAAAAACGGATAATCTCTTTCGAAGCATCAAGGTTTCATACAAAAACTCATGTGTTACAAAGGGATTTCATTTTTTTGAACTTATTTGAACTCCAAACTTTTTGTGTGTTCAAAATGCACCATTCAAAGCCACATTAACAATTTTCAACCCTTTCTGACTTCATTTGGTATTTTTCATGCATTTACTGATTTTTTTGAGCTAAATGACCCTGAAATTGAAAAGCACTGCAAATGAACTCTGAAAAGGTTGAAAGTTGGCATGGTATCATCATTTCACCTACATAGCATGTGCTAAAATTTTTAGAGGGTTACGGCAAAAGCTGGATGCACTTTGTATACAAAACAAACAATCTCTTTCGAAGTATAAGGGTTTTGGACGAAAACTCATCTGTTACAAAGGTATTTCATTTTTTTGAACTTATTTGAACTCCAGAATTTTTGTGTGTTCAAAATGAACCATTCAAAGCCACATCATCAATTTTCAACCCTTTCTGACATCATTTGGTATTTTTCATGCATTTACTGATTTTTTAAGCTAAATGACCCTGAAATTGAATAGCACTACAAATCAACTCTGAAAAGGTTGAAAGTTGGCATGGTATCATCATTTCACCCACATAGCATGTTCTAAGTTTATGGCAAAAACTGGATGCACTTCGTGTACAAAACGAACAATCTCTTTCGAAGTATCAGGGTTTCAGATGAAAACTCATGTGTTACAAAGGATTTCATTTCTTGACATGTAACTGCAATGATATTTTAGATCAAAGGCATCATCATAATAGTTGTGGAGAGAAAGTCTTCAGTTTTTCTTCGCTTGTGTCCTTTGCTTATTGCGCTGTAACCATGGATAATCTTCATCGTTTAACAGGGTGCTTGGGCCGGCTTAACTTTGAAGGGAGGAATTTCATGAAACTTTTCATAATCTTTAGACATGTCTATCTTGCCCTCCACTCCCACGATGTCTTTTTTCCTAAAAGAATTATGTGGCGCTTTGGCTCATCGTACGATGTATTCGCTTCATTATCTTTTCTTTTTCATGGTTTGGTAGACATGTCCTTCACATAGAAAACCTGCGCCACATCATTATCTAGGACGAATGGTTCATCTGTGTACCCAAGATTGTTCAGATCCACTGTTGTCATTCCGTACTGTGGGTCTACCTGTACCCCGCCTCCTGACAGATTGACCCATTTGCATTGAAACAAAGGGACCTGAAAATCATGTCCATAGTCAAATTTCCATATGTCCACTATGTAACCATAATATGTGTCCTTTCCCCTCTTGGTTGTTGCATCAAAGTGGACACCACTATTTTGGTTGGTGCTCTTTTGATCTTGGGCGATCGTGTAAAATGTATTCTCATTTATCCCGTACCCTTTGTAAGTCAATACAGTAGAAGATGGTCCCCTGGCCAACGAGTACAGCTCATCAGAAACAACGTTCTCACCCACGAGACGTGTTTGCAACCAACTGCCGAAAGTCCTGATGTGTTCACATGTAATCCAGTCGTCACACTGCTCTGGGTGTTTGGAGCGCAGAATATTCTTGTGTTCATTGACATACGGGGTCACCAAGGTAGAATTCTCTAGAACTGTGTAGTGTGGTTGAGACCAAGAATGCCCTTTCCTACATATTATTGAGTCTGGTCCTAGCGTGCCTTTTTCAGTCAGTCTCCCCTCATACCGCGATTGTGGGAGACCAATCTTTTGAAGGTCAGGAATGAAGTCAACACAAAACCCAATGACCTCCTCTGTTTGATGGCCCGTGGAGACACTACAAGAAATATGTCAACTTATGACCTTCTGTCAGTGACCCTGGAAGAAATGGCCATAAATTTATGACCATTTTAGACCAATTGGTCAAAAGCTGTCTGGGGGGCTCCAAACCCTAAACCATTGCGACCATTTTGGTCAGAAAGGTCATAATTTCCTTACACGAAATGGTCATAAAGCAAACAGCGCTAGTCCGCTGCCTTATTTCTAGTTGTTAATGACTAATATAGATGGTCATAGCCTTGTAAATTGTGGTGGAATGCAATGACTAGGCGCCATCTCATCAGTTTTGCCTATGTGTCATGTCCATGTGGCAGTTTTTGCCCTAGGTTGTGAAGCAACCTATATTTCTATCATTCCCAAAATTCACAAAAAAATCTCATAAATTCTTTGGGTCATATCTTCGTCAAATATGTAAAAACCTTCCTTTCCTAGTTCAAAAATAATTCAGAAATATTCATTTTCCTATTCTGTTCAGAACAACAGTTTGTGAAGGAAGTACCACTTTGGCATGTCCAAATAGTATCCATTTTCTACAGTGCTTTCCTATGCCCAAATAACCATCCTCCACCAAATATTAGCTCAATACATTCATTATTTTGAGCCGAGCTTCAACATTCGTAGTTATGTCCAGTGTGGTAGTTTGCAAAGCAAGTACCACCTAGGCTCCTCCTTTTGAGCTGAAAATTTGTGAACACGGTCTTCTTAGTAACTGATCATCCTCAGCCAAAACTCACGCCCATTATCCATGTACATTTCCCATACCGCTAATTAAACACTTGGCTACTAATTCATGTTTGAGCATCGATCGGTCTCCTCGTGAGAATCTTATGTTGTAATTTTCTTCCTAGCACCAACCTGGGGAGTGCCCAACCCACTAGACATGCCTAGGCCGCGCAGAACACATGGCAACGTTACGGTCGCGCGGTGACCACGCGGCGGGCATGCGAGTTTACGCGCTCTAGAGTTGGGGCCCTCGGCCGCCGCCCAAACCTCGACGTATCGCCACCAAACCATGTATTTATGATTAAATAGGTCCTTATGTAACTATAAATGATTTTTGGAAAAAATAAATAGCAAACTATGAGGCAGCTGCAGTTTAAATTTGACCCGCTTCCAACTGAATCGGCGGAAATTTGTCTTTTTCACGAGAGGTGGATCAAAAATTTTACACCCAACCATTTTGTTAATTGTGCATTAAATATGGCCTAGTATTTTATAAAAATGATTTGGTCCAATTTTGCAACAATTATTTGGTAGCTCCTTCAGAAAAAAACCTCCTTTCGGGCACTCGAAAAATGGAAAATGGTTTTTTCGTCCAACGAAAATGAAAGCTTCCTTAGACAACATTGTTTACCATTCCAATATGCACTCTTGTGCACAATATGAGATTTTTTGAACAAACTATGCCATGGATGTGGCCATAAGATTGATCATTTTGCTTGAAAGCCATTGATCTCCACACATGAGAGCTCGTTTCTGAGAACACTTTTTAATAATAATTGCCATATTACAAGTTTGTTATTTTTTTTGGGAACTTGGCCACATATGATGACATAATGCGAAGGTGTCCCAATTTTTTGATTTTTTTTGAATTTTTTATGCCCGTTTCAAAATGCGGTCAAAACGGCGGGAATGACCGTTCCTAGCTAGTGGTTGAATCTTGGATTTTTTTGGTGTTTCTCTGATTAAATAGGTCCTTATGTAACTATAAATCATTTTTGGAAAAAATAAATAGCAAACTATGAGGCAGCTGCAGTTCAAATTTGACCCGCTTCCAATTGAATCGGCGGAAATTTGTCTTTTTCACAAGAGGTGGATCAAAACTTTTTGCGCCCAACCATTTGGTCAATTTTGCATTAAATATGGCCTATTATTTTATAAAAATGATTTGGTCCAATTTTGCAACAATTACTTGGTAGTTCCTTCACAAAAAAACCTGCTTTCGGGCACTCGAAAAATGGAAAATGGTTTTTTCGTCCAACGAAAATGAAAACTTCCTTAGACAACATTGTTTGCCATTCCAATATGAACTCTTGTGCATAATATGAGATCATTTGAACAAACTATGCCATGGATGTGGCCATAAGATTGGTCATTTGGCTTGAAAGCCATTGATCTCCAGACATGATAGCTCGTTTCTGAGAACACTTTTTTTATAATAATTGCCGTATTACAAGTTTGTTATTTTTTTTGGGAACTTGGCCACATATGATGACACAATGCGAAGGTTTCCCAATTTTTTGATTTTTTTTAAATTTTTTATGCCCGTTTCAAAATGCGGTCAAAACGGCGGGAATGACCGTTCCTAGCTAGTGGTTGAATCTTGGAATTTTTTGGTGTTTCTCTGATTAAATAGATACTTATGTACCTAGAAATGATTTTTGGAAAAAATAAATAGCAAACTATGAGGTAGCTGCAATTCAAATTTGACCCGCTTCCAGCTGAATCGGTGGAAATTTGTCTTTTTCACGAGAGGTGGATCAAAACTTTTTGCACCCAACCATTTGGTAAATTTTGCATTAAATATGGCCTAGTATTTTATAAAAATGATTTGGTCCAATTTTGCAACAATTATTTGGGAGGTCCTTCACAAAAAAACCTCCTTTTGGGCACTCGAAAAATGAAAAATGGTTTTTTCGTACAAAGAAAATGAAAACTTCCTTAGGCAACATTGTTTGCCATTCCAATATGCACCCATGTGTACCATATGAAATCATTTGAGCAAACTATGCCATGAATGTGGCCATAAGATTGATCATTTGGCTTGAAAGCCATTGATCTCCACACGTGATAGCTCGTTTCCGAGAACACTTTTTTAAAATAATTGCCGTATTACAAGTTTGTTATTTTTCCTGGGAATTTGGCCACATATAATGACACAATGCGAAGGTTTCCCAATTTTTTGATTTTTTTTGAATTTTTTATGCCCGTTTTCAAAATGCGGTCAAAACGGCGGGAATGACCGTTCCTAGCTAGTGGTTGAATCTTGGAATTTTATTGGTGTTTCTTTGATTAAATAGGTACTTATGTATCTAGAAATGATTTTTGGAAAAAATAAAGAGCAAACTAGAAGGCAGCTACAGTTCAAATTTGACCCGCTTCCTGCTGAATCGACGGAAATTTGTCTTTTTCACGAGAGGTGGATCAAAGCTTCTCACACCCAACCATTTGGTCAATTGTGCATTAAATATGTCCTAGTATTTTAGAAAATTGAGTTGGTACAATTTTGCAATAAATATTTGGTAGGTCCTTCACGAAAAAGCTCATTTCGAACACTCAAAAAATGAAAAAATAATTTAAAAGAACTCATTTCTCATAACTCTTTAAAAAAATATTTATCTTATTTAAATTTATGATTATTCCTGAAAACAAGAGTCAAATTTGCTGACACAATAAAACGTTTTTTTTTCAAATTTTCAGGTCATAATAAAATAGCTAACACGATTTAGCACATAATTTTAGTCGATTATGACCAATTTAAATGGTCAAAATATCATACCTGGATACTGCATTCTGATTGCTCTAGGGGCCTCTCACGCGGATCATGGGTAAATCACCGTCGGATCCCCTGGATCCAACGGCCCGCACCAAACATGGATGTGTCCCCGAAACCCTAGCTCTGTCCCGTGGTCATTTTCCATCCACCCCCCCGCCTCCTTTCTTTCACTCGCTCTCTGCTCCTCCTCTCCCCTTCCAGATCCGGCGGAGCTCCTCTCGATCCCCTCTCCTTCCAGATCCAGCTGCCGCACCCATTCTCTCCAGATCCTATCCAAGCCCCCCGTCCACCGTCCCCTTCCTTCGCCGTCGACGTTCGTGCTCAAGGCCTCTGCCTCACCCGCCCTTGCCATTTGTAACGCCCCGGATTCGATGCGCCAGCTGTCCGCCAGTTATTCGCCGTCATTGCCATGTCATTTGCTTGCGTGTTGCACTTTTCCATGTCATCATATGCATTTCATATCATGTCATCATGTGCATTTCATTTTGCATACATGTTCATCTCTTGCATCCGAGCCTTTTCCCCGTTGTCCGTTTTGCAATCCGACACTCCTATGTCCTCCGGCGTCCCCCTTTTACCTCTTCTCATGTGCGGGTGTTAAACTTTCTCGGAATGGCCCGAGGTTTGCCAAGCGGCCTTGGTATACCACCGGTAGACCACCTGTCAAGTTTCGTGCCATTTGGAGGTCGTTTGGTACTCCAACGGTTAACCGGGTAACCGCAAAAGCCCTCTTTGAGTTGCAGCCCAACACCCCTTCCAAAGTGGCCCAAAACCCATCTAACTCCCCTCCATGCTCTCGGTCGTTCGATCACGATCGCGTGGCCGAAGACCGCTCCTCATTTGGACTCTCCTAGCTCCCTCTACCTATAAATATGTGATCCCCTCTCAAATTCGCGGTGCAAACCCTAGTCCTCTTCCTCCCGCCGCCACCGGACACGTCCGTGATGGCCGGACACGTCCGCCGCCGTCCCCCGACGAATCGCAGCTCGCCACGTCGCCTCCTGCGCCCGAACCCGCCGCCGGCCCGCTGCAGGCCCACGGGGCCCATGCGCCGCCGCCACCAGGCCCGCACCGCGCCCGCTCGCCCGCGCCCTCCGCCTCCCGCTCCGGCCGCCGCCGCCGGCTGCCGCCTTTGCCGGCGCCCGTCGCCCTCGCCGGCGCCCGCCTCTGCCACCTCGCCGCCCGCGCTGCCGCAGCGCCTCCATGCTCCGCCGCCCCGCAAGTCGCCGCCCAGCGCCGCCCGCACCTCGCCCTCCGGACGCCCGAGACCCGCGGCGCCTCCGCTGGCCGTCGCCGCCCGGTCAACCCTCGCCGGCGCCGCCCCTCCGCGCTCCGCCTTCGCCCGTCCCACCGTCCCGCGCTCCAAACTCCGCCGGATCCGGGGCCCGCCGACACTGCCCCGTCGTCCTGGCCCCGCCAGACCTCGCCGGCACCGCCATGGCCGCCGCCCCGCCCTGGCCTCGCCCGATCTGCATCGCACCATCCCGGCACGGCTTCATCCCCCGAACCAAACAGTACACCTGCACGGCTCCGTCCCGATTTCGCGAGGTTGAATTTTCCACTAAGTCCCTGTTTCTTTGTAATTTTTCATGCCATGTTGGACCTGCTGTATCTCTGCATCCGTAGCTCCGTTTCGTGCGTATAATATGTCAAATTGTTCGTCTCGATGAGTACTTCATTACATTACATTGCATCATTTTCATTTGAGCTCATCTTGATGCCCTAAATTCTGTTGGAAGAGTGCATGTTGATGTTAATCTGCTGAAACTGTTATAACTTGCTCATTTTTCATTTTTGCCATGATTGATGTGTGCATCCTATGAGGTTGATGTCTTCATGTGTTTTGATCTATGCCATGCCATCTTTCCAGGGGTGTATTCCACGTATTTTTGTGATCAATGTGGTGAATAGCACAAGCATGCAAACTAGGCTTCGTGATATTGCTGATTTTAGTCCCTGTTCTGCTGTTATTTTGATGCCATGTAAACTTGATGCTACAGAGAGATCCATGCATATTTAGAGATACTTCAGTAAGGGTGTTTTGAACATATGGTTGTTGTCTATCCATCCCTGCCCTTGTTTGCAATTATGGAGTAGTCTAGCATGTCATTTGAGTGCTCTACTTTTGCTTCAAAATGTTTCCTGGCAGATTGTTTACTTGTTATTCAATTTAGCCAAGCTTGCTATAGTTGATCCTTGCATGCTATGGACTTGTTCTTGACTTGGTTTATTTCACAAACATGTCTTCTTGATGATGCTATGCTTATCTTGTCATGAAATGACTTGTGGTGAGTGAGTCGAGCTTGTTAAGTAGTGTACTTGCTGTTGCTGTTTTGCTAGGCTGAATCTGTTATTTCGTGATGCTATATAAACATGCTTGTACTAATCATTCTATGCATAATCTGGAGATGTCCTATAAACATGTTTTGATATACATGTCATGCTCTATCCATTCATGCCACTGGTTGCAATTATAGCCTGCTGGAACATGTTGTTATCTTGCTCTCAAGTTGCTTCATAATGTTGCTACCAGCCTGTTAACATTAAGTTCACTAGTTCCCATGTGTTTTGCTAGTGTTCCATGCACCCTATGACCTTGCTCTTGCCATGCTTAGCTTCATAAACATGTCTTCTTACTGTTGGTTGCCTTGCCATGCCATGTATTGCTCTGTAGTGAGTGGTTCAAGCTCACCAACATGTCTACTTATTGTTGTTCTTGCCATGTATGAATCTGTAATATAACTTGCCATGTTTACATGGGTGCCATCATATCTTCTGATCCTTTTTGGCTCATGGTCAGTAAGGGACTTTTGATCTATGACATTAGTAGATTCATGCCATGCTTTTGTTTGCCATGATAAGTTCCTGTAACATGTTGTTTGATAGCTCTAGACATTGCAACCTGATGTTATTTCCTGATAAGTCTGAAACTGTTATAATTTGCAATCTTACCATGTCCTTTTGAGCATGTTCTAGTTGTTTCTGGAGATAGCTCAGTGTTCATGTCTTGTTATGCTTTACCTGCATTTCATGCCCATGCCTTTTGTTATTATGTTGGGGTGCTGTAGCATGTTGTTTTGATTCTTGTAAGATGCCTAGTTGCTGTTATGGACAGATTGTTGTTATGACTTGTATAGAGTGTATGCGTTGAACCGTTGCTCCGTTTTGAGTGTGCTCTATATGAAACTTGCTTGATTTTGCATGTAGTGCCATATTATCATGTTGCATCCTTGTTTTGAGGTGTTTGCTTGATGGTTGTATGCATTTTGCATCGATGCCATGTTTAACTTGTTTTGCTCATATCTTCTAGGCCGTAGCTCCAAATCTAATGAACTTTATATGTAACTTGACTAGAATTTCGTGTAGTTTCTCTTGGTGCTCCTTAACTTGCTGTTTAACAACTTGAACATAAGGTTTATTCAGTTCTGGACCCATTTCGAAATTTGCTTATGAGGACTTACCGGAATTGTTATATGTTGTTCCCGGCCTCTTTTAAACTTGCCTTGATGTGTTGTTCTTGTTTGCATCATCTCTTGCCATGAGTAGCTTCATGTAGCTTGGTCATTCATCATGCTGGTTGTGCATCATGCCTTGTTCATGTGTGGTGTGTTCACCTATGTTGTGTGCTTCTTCTTGTTAGTTCCCGTTTCGTTGCGATCGTGAGGATTCGTTCGTCTACGTGTGGTTCATCTTCGTGGCTTCATCTTCTTCATGGACTCGTTCTTCTTCCTTGCGGGATTTCAAGCAAGATGACCGCTACCCTGGATCTCACTACTATCATTGCTATGCTAGTTGCTTCGTTCTATCGCTATGCTGCGCTACCTATTACCTGTTTATCAAGCCATCCCATATTGCCATGAACCTCTAACCTTTGACACCATTCCTAGCAAACCGTTGTTTGGCTATGTTACCCCTTTTGCTCAGCCCTTCTTATAGCCTTGCTAGCTGCAGGTGATGTTGAAGATTTCTCCATGGTGGACAGGCTTTATGTTGGGATATCACAATATCTCTTATATTATTAATGCATCTATATACTTGGTAAAGGGTGGAAGGCTCGGCCTTATGCCTGGTGTTTTGTTCCACTCTTGCCGCCCTAGTTTCCATCATACCGGTGTTATGTTCCCGGATTTTGCGTTCCTAACGCGGTCGGGTGATTTATGGGACCCCTCTGACAGTTCGCTTTGAATAAAACTTGTCCTGCAAGGCCCAACCTTAGTTTTACCATTTCCCTCACCACCACCTACTTTTCCCTTGGGAGTCGCTTTCTCGAGGGTCATCTTTATTTTAGCCCCCCCGGGCCAATGCTTGTCTAAGTGTTGGTCCAAACCGAGCGATGTCCGGCGCCCCCTGGGCAACCAGGGTCTATGCCAACCCGACGTCTAGCTCATCTGGTGTGCCCTGTGAACGAGATATGTGCAGCTCCTATCGGGATTTGTCGGCACAGCGGGAGGCTTTGCTGGTCTTGTTTTACCATTGTCGAAATGTCTTGTAAACCGGGATTCCGAGACTGATCGGGTCTTCCTAGGAGAAGGTCTATTCCTTCGTTGATCGCGAGAGCTTGTCATGGGCTAAGTTGGGACACCCCTGCAGGGTATAAACTTTCGAGAGCCATGCCCGCGGTTATGTGGCAGATGGGAATTTGTTAATGTCCGGTTGTAGATAACTTGACACCTGATCCGAATTAAAACGCATCAACCGCGTGTGTAGCCGTGATGGTCTCTTCTCGGCGGAGTCCGGGAAGTGAACACGATTTCTGTGTTATGTTTGACGTAAGTAGGTGTTCAGGATCACCTCTTGATCATTGCTAGTTCACGACCGTTCCTTTGCTCTCTTCTCGCTCTTATTTGCGTATGTTAGCCACCATATATGCTTAGTCGCTGCTGCAACCTCACCACTTTACCCCTTCCTTTCCCATTAAGCTTTGCTAGTCTTGATACCCATGGTAATGGGATTGCTGAGTCCTCGTGGCTCATAGATTACTACAACAACAGTTGCAGGTACAGGTTATGCGATGATCATGACGCGAGAGCGATGCTTGCTTGCGTTGAGTTTTTCTTCTGCTTCTTCGATCAGGGGATAGGTTCCAGGTCGGTAGCCTGGGCTAGCAGGGTGGATATTGTTTGAGTTTCTGTTTATGATTCATCCGTAGTTGGATGTTGTTCTTGTATGTTGTATTGTTGTATTCTTGTGGCACTGTATGCCTCTTGTATGTATCCCCATCTATTATGTAATGTTGATGTAATGATATCCACCTTGCAAAAGCGTCTCAATATGCGGGTCTATCCTTGGTGGGACCTTCGAGTTCCTTTTGGATAGGGTCGCATATTGGGCGTGACAAGTTGGTATCAGAGCCTCGACTGACCCTAGGAGCCCCCTTATTTGATCGTGTAGTTTGGCCGCTGTTGAGTCTAGAAGAAAACTTTTTCTGAGTCTAGTTATATCGGAGAGTAGGAATTCTTTTTACTTCTCAGCCCCTTCGTCGCTCTGGTGAGGAATCTTGACGTAGGTGTTTTGAACTACCCCTCTTCCCCTTCAAATTTTTTCTTTAGGTTCACGCAGTTGGTTTTCCGATCGTTGGTTCTCAGCTCTTTTATCCGGTGCATTTCTCGTCAAGTTGACTCGAGCCTCTTCATCGTCGTCAAGCTCAATCCTCTGTTGTTTTCTTTTCCCACCCGCCCTCCCTTCTTCTTCTCGAATCTGGAGTCCGTAATCGAGTATCCATCCTACTCGTGCGAAGTCTTTGTTTTCTTTCCTCAATGATTTTAACCGGTGTTTTCTCTTCTAGATATTCGTCGGTTTCCCCTTCCAAGTTGCCTTTGTTTAACCGCCCTCCCACCCTCTTCTTCCCGGAGCTTGAGTCTGTTTCGAGCATCAATTCCAGTCGTGCGGAACCCCTTTAGTCTTTCGTCAATTATTTCAACCGGTGAATTCTCGTCTCGGTGGACATTCTTCATCTCCTTTTCTTTTCAGGGGGACTCAATTCAATTTTTTTCGGGTTGTTCATATTCTTTTTCCTCGGCTCAAGTGTTTCCCTGCTCGTTCGCCCTCGCCAGTTTATCCTTCTGGAGTGTCCAAGACATCTCAGGGGATTCGTCTGTGTTCGAATTAATTCGAGGTTGTCACCTCATTCAAATATTTCAATCATTTCGGTGCATCATCTATCTATTCAACAATCCTTTCCAACGGTGTTTTTCTTTTAGTGGGCCCTAACCCACAGGTCTTTTTCCAGGATCTTACCTGACTCTTCTAATTCTCCCGGAGTTATTCTCAAATTCTTTTCAAAGTGTGACGTAAGAATGGATTCCATCAGTCACATGCCTTCTCCAAGATCGCTTTCAAAATCATTTTCATTGTTGGCTCAACCTTTTCGGTTTTCATTCTCCCGGAGTATCTCAATAATTTTGGTGGTGTTTCTCGTCGTCATTTGAAGACCGAAGAAGAGTTGTTCCTCTATATTTTGTCCGTTCTATCGAAGATTCGTGGTTCTAGATTTGTGTTACCCTCTCGAATTATTCCGTTTGTCAGATATTCTTTCTTACCCATCCAGAGTATTTCAGGAGTTGTTTTCCCATCTCTTTTCCGGAGGCCATCATTCCAATTATCATTCTCTATTTACCCTGGTGTTTCGTCCAAGTGTTCTTTAATCAGCTCATGATCTCGTTGTTCTTTTGCATCTAAATTTCCTCTAGGATATTGGTTCTTCTAATTCTTCCCGGTGATTCTTTCTCTTTCATCAGTCATTTTTGAATTCTCACGGTGGTTCGTTCAAGATTCTTTTCCTTCTTTATCATATTAATCCATTCGTTCTTTTCAATCCTACCGGTGGTTCATGAAGACCTTCCCAAGTTTGCGATATGTCACTTCTCAATTCTTTTACAAGAAGAATAAGTAATATGTAAATCCATTGCTTGTCATCAATTTAATTTGATGAAGGATAAGCATACAATAAATCTTATTCTTATTTTATCCAAGTGATTAATCCTTTTCTCTGGAGTTTGTTCTTGATGAATAAATTCTAGTTCCAAGTATTTTCATCTTTTCTCTTCCGGAGTTCAAATTTCCTCGACCATCTCGTCGGAACCTCCATCTAAATCATCGCAAGGCTCTTCTTATTCTTTCATCCTTCATTCTATCTCGTCATCCTTTTGTCACCGGAGTTCTTCATGGTGGTTCTTCGTGATTCAATTCATTCTTCAAGAGTTCATCAAGTATCATTCCACCCTCTCAAGTTCTTGTTCTAATCCTTCTTTTTTTTTCAGCCGGAGTGCTGCCTAAATCCTTTCAGTCTTATCCGTTTCTTTTCTCATTCTAACCACTCCGGTTAGAACGAGTGGGTTCATAGTCTATCTGATTCCGTGTGCTCTCCATTCTCGTCATTCTCATCGTTCCTCTCTTCTTACCGAGTGCTCTCGATTCTTTGCTTCTTCTCTTGAGTTCTAGTTTCACCTCATTCCTTTTCCCTTCCATCTCGGTCCTAAGATCTCGGGACGAGATCTCTTGTTAGTGGAGGAGTGTTGTAACGCCCCGGATTCGATGCGCCAGCTGTCCGCCAGTTATTCGCCGTCGTTGCCATGTCATTTGCTTGCATGTTGCACTTTGCCATGTCATCATATGCATTTCATATCATGTCATTATGTGCATTTCATTTTGCGTACATGTTCATCTCTTGCATCTGAGCCTTTTCCCCGTTGTCCATTTTGCAATCCGGCACTCCTATGTCCTCCGGCGTCCCCCTTTTACCTCTTCTCATGTGCGGGTGTTAAACTTTCTCAGAATGGCCCGAGGTTTGCCAAGCGGCCTTGGTATACCACCGGTAGACCACCTGTCAAGTTTCGTGCCATTTGGAGGTCGTTTGGTACTCCAACGGTTAACCGGGTAACCGCAAAAGCCCTCTTTGAGTTGCAGCCCAACACCCCTTCCAAAGTGGCCCAAAACCCATCTAACTCCCCTCCATGCTCTCGGTCGTTCGATCACGATCGCGTGGCCGAAAACCGCTCCTCATTTGGACTCTCCTAGCTCCCTCTACCTAATCCCCTCTCAAATTCGCGATGCAAACCCTAGTCCTCTTCCTCCCGCCGCCACCGGACACGTCCGTGACGGCCAGACACGTCCGCCGCCGTCCCCCGACGAATCGCAGCTCGCCACGTCGCCTCCCGCGCCCGACCCTGCCGCCGGCCCGCTACAGGCCCGCGGGGCCCGTGCGCCGCCGCCGCCCGGCTCGCACCGCGCCCGCTCGCCCGCGCCCTCCGCCTCCCGCGCCGGCCGCCGCCGCCGGCTGCCGCCTTCGCCGGCGCCCGTCGCCCTCGCCGGCGCCCGCCTCTGCCACCTCGCCGCCCGCGCTGCCGCAGCGCCTCCATGCTCTGCCACCCCGC
Source organism: Triticum timopheevii (assembly GCA_963921465.1). Classification (NCBI taxonomy): domain Eukaryota; kingdom Viridiplantae; phylum Streptophyta; class Magnoliopsida; order Poales; family Poaceae; genus Triticum; species Triticum timopheevii. Next base: position 74,203,275 of record OY997266.1, on the reverse strand, counting down.
AAGTCGCCGCCCAGCGCCGCCCGCACCTCGCCCTCCGGATGCCCGAGACCCGCGGCGCCTCCGCTGGCCGTCGCCGCCCGGTCAACCCTCGCCGGCGCCGCCCCTCCGCGCTCCGCCTTCGCCTGTCCCACCGTCCCGTGCTCCAAACTCCGCCGGATCCGGGGCCCGCCGACACTGCCCCGTCGTCCTGGCCCCGCCGGACCTCGCTGGCACCGCCATGGCCGCCGCGCCGCCCTGGCCTCGCCCGATCTGCATCGCACCATCCCGGCACGGCTTCATCCCCCGAACCAAACAGTACACCTGCACGGCTCCGTCCCGATTTCGCGAGGTTGAATTTTCCACTAAGTCCCCGTTTCTTTGTAATTTTTCATGCCATGTTGGACCTGCTGTATCTCTGCATCCGTAGCTCCGTTTCGTGCGTATAATATGTCAAATTGTTCGCCTCGACGAGTACTTCATTTCAGTCCATTGCATCATTTTCATTTGAGCTCATCTTGATGCCCTAAATGCTATTGGAAGAGTGCATGTTGATGTTAATCTGCTGAAACTGTTATAACTTGCTCATTTATAATTTTTGCCATGATTGATGTGTGCATCCTATGAGGTTGATGTCTTCATGTGTTTTGATCTATGCCATGCCATCCTTCCAGGGGTGTATGCCACGTATTTTTGTGATCAATGTGGTGACTAGCACAAGCATGCAAACTAGGCTTCGTGATATTGCTGGTTTTAGTCCCTGTTCTGCTGTTATTTTGATGCCATGTAAACTTGATGCTACAGAGAGATCCATGCATATTTAGAGATACTTCAGTAAGGGTGTTTTGAACATATGGTTGTTGTCTATCCATTCCTGCCCTTGTTTGAAATTATGGAGTAGTCTAGCATGTCATTTGAGTGCTCTACTTTTGCTTCAAAATGTTTCCTGGCAGATTGTTTGCTTGTTATTCAGTTTAGCCAAGCTTGCTATAGTTGATCCTTGCATGCTATGGACTTGTTCTTGACTTGGTTTGTTTCACAAACATGTCTTCTTGATGATGCTATGCTTATCTTGTCATGAAATGACTTGTGGTGAGTGAATCGAGCTTGTTAAGTAGTGTACTTGCTGCTGCTGTTTTGCTAGGCTGAATCTGTTATTTCGTGATGCTATATAAACATGCTTGTACTAATCATTCTATGCATAATCTGGAGATGTCCTATAAACATGTTTTGATATACATGTCATGCTCTATCCATTCATGCCACTGGTTGCAATTATAGCCTGCTGGAACATGTTGTTATCTTGCTCTAAAGTTGCTTCATAATGTTGCTACCAGCCTGTTAACATTAAGTTCACTAGTTCCCATGTGTTTTGCCAGTGTTCCATGCACCCTATGACCTTGCTCTTGCCATGCTTAGCTTCATAAACATGTCTTCTTACTGTTGGTTGCCTTACCATGCCATGTATTGCTCTGTAGTGAGTGGTTCAAGCTCACCAACATGTCTACTTATTGTTGTTCTTGCCATGTATGAATCTGTAATATAACTTGCCATGTTTACATGGGTGCCATCATATCTTCTGATCCTTTTTGGCTCATGGTCAGTAAGGGACTTTTGATCTATGCCATTAGTAGATTCATGCCATGCTTTTGTTTGCCATGATAAGTTCCTGTAACATGTTGTTTGATAGCTCTAAACATTCTAACCTGATGTTATTTCCTGATAAGTCTGAAACTGTTATAATTTGCAAGCTTACCATGTCCTTTTGAGCATGTTCTAGTTGTTTCTGGAGATAGCTCAGTGTTCATGTCTTGTTATGCTTTACCTGTACTTCATGCCCATGCCTTTTGTTATTATGTTGGGGTGCTGTAGCATGTTGTTTTGATGCTTGTAAGATGCCTAGTTGCTGTTATGGACAGATTATTGTTATGACTTGTATAGAGTGTATGCGTTGAACCGTTGCTCCGTTTTGAGTGTGATTTATATGAAACTTGCTTGATTTTGCATGTAGTGCCATATTATCATGTTGCATCCTTGTTTTGAGGTGTTTGCTTGATGGTTGTATGCATTTTGCATCGATGCCATGTTTAAGTTGTTTTGCTCATATCTTCTAGGCCGTAGCTCCAAATCTAATGAACTTTATATGTAACTTGACTAGAATTTCGTGTAGTTTCTCTTGGTGCTCCTTAACTTGCTGTTTAACAACTTGAACATATGGTTTATTAAGTTCTGGACCCATTTCGAAATTTGCTTATGAGGACTTACCGGAATTGTCATATGTTGTTCTCGGCCTCTTTTAAACTTGCCTTGATGTGTTGTTCTTGTTTGCATCATCTCTTGCCATGAGTAGCTTCATGTAGCTTGGTCATTCATCATGCTGGTTGTGCATCATGCCTTGTTCATGTGTGGTGTGTTTACCTATGTTGTGTGCTTCTTCTTGTTAGTTCCCGTTTCGTTGCGATCGTGAAGATTCGTTCGTCTACGTGTGGTTCATCTTCGTGGCTTCATCTTCTTCATGGACTCGTTCTTCTTCCTTGCGGGATTTCAAGCAAGATGACCGCTACCCTGGATCTCACTACTATCATTGCTATGCTAGTTGCTTCGTTCTATCGCTATGCTGCGCTACCTATTACCGGTTTATCAAGCCATCCCATATTGCCATGAACCTCTAACCTTTGACACCATTCCTAGCAAACCGTTGTTTGGCTATGTTACCGCTTTTGCTCAGCCCCTCTTATAGCGTTGCTAGCTGCAGGTGAAGTTGAAGATTTCTCCATGGTGGACAGGGTTTATGTTGGGATATCACAATATCTCTTATATTATTAATGCATCTATATACTTGGTAAAGGGTGGAAGGCTCGGCCTTATGCCTGGTGTTTTGTTCCACTCTTGCCACCCTAGTTTCCATCATACCGGTGTTATGTTCCCGGATTTTGCGTTCCTAACGCGGTCGGGTGATTTATGGGACCCCCCTGACAGTTCGCTTTGAATAAAACTTGTCCAGCAAGGCCCAACCTTGGTTTTACCATTTGCTTCACCACCACCTACTTTTCCCTTGGGAGTCGCTCTCTCGAGGGTCATCTTTATTTTAGCCCCCCGGGCCAATGCTTGTCTAAGTGTTGGTCCAAACCGAGCGATGTCCGGCGCCCCCTGGGCAACCAGGGTCTATGCCAACCCGACGTCTGGCTCATCCGGTGTGCCCTGAGAACGAGATATGTGCAGCTCCTATCGGGATTTGTCGGCACAGCGGGAGGCTTTGCTGGTCTTGTTTTACCATTGTCGAAATGTCTTGTAAACCGGGATTCCAAGACTGATTGGGTCTTCCTGGGAGAAGGTCTATTCCTTCGTTGATCGCGAGAGCTTGTCATGGGCTAAGTTGGGACACCCCTGCAGGGTATAAACTTTCGAGAGCCGTGCCCGCGGTTATGTGGCAGATGGGAATTTGTTAATGTCCGGTTGTAGATAACTTGACACCTGATCCGAATTAAAACGCATCAACCGCGTGTGTAGCCGTGATGGTCTCTTCTCGGCGGAGTCCGGGAAGTGAACACGGTTTCTGTGTTATGTTTGACGTAAGTAGGTGTTCAGGATCACCTCTTGATCATTGCTAGTTCACGACCGTTCCTTTGCTCTCTTCTCGCTCTTATTTGCGTATGTTAGCCACCATATATGCTTAGTCGCTGCTGCAACCTCACAACTTTACCCCTTCCTTTCCCATTAAGCTTTGCTAGTCTTGATACCCATGGTAATGGGATTGCTGAGTCCTCGTGGCTCACAGATTACTACAACAACAGTTGCAGGTACAGGTTATGCGATGATCATGACGCGAGAGCGATGCTTGCTTGCGTTGAGTTTTTCTTCTGCTTCTTCGATCAGGGGATAGGTTCCAGGTCGACAGCCTGGGCTAGCAGGGTGGATATTGTTTGAGTTTCTGTTTATGATTCATCCGTAGTCGGATGTTGTTCTTGTATGTTGTATTGTTGTATTCTTGTGGCATTGTATGCCTCTTGTATGTATCCCCATCTATTATGTAATGTTGATGTAATGATATCCACCTTGCAAAAGGGTCTCAATATGTGGGTCTATCCTTGGTGGGACCTTCGAGTTCCTTTTGGATAGGGTCGCATATTGGGCGTGACACCATTGCCTCCTCGGCGGGGTTGCCCTTCTTGGCGTCCGCTTCCGCGGCGTCGAGGGCCACGCCGCCACGGCCAGGAGGGTCTCGCTCTGCGGGGCCACACCCGCGACCTGCTACCCCACGCCCGCACCAACTCCGGCGCGGCTCCACCCGCCGCTCCCGCCCCGGCACCGGCGCCAAGGCCATCCCCGCCCACCAGGTCTGGGATCCCGCCGCGGGGTTCGTCGTCAAGGTCCCCGCCGTCTCCGAGTTCTTCGTCAAGGTCCCCGCACATCCTCTCCTTACCCCCTGGCCTAGATCGGAATCAACGCCTCCCTCTGCCGCCGGCCGCCATGTCGCCGTCTCTGCTTGAGGTCAGCTCCCCTCCCTCCCCCTCTCTCCTCTCTTTCTCGTTGCGCAACGCAGGTGGAGGTAACACTCCAATCTGGTTCGTGTGTATTCTGCTATTGTGCAGCCTGTTTGTGGGGTTGTTAGCAAGCCACGGTGTAGATTAGGACGGCCAGGAGCTTGGCGGCCTCACCATCAGTGTCAGCCAGGCCAATCAACGCCCCCGCCACTGGAGGGCATGAACAGCAACTAGGAGGTCGGCCGCCGGCCATTAAATCCACCAGCTTATCAACTTATCGTCTCTGTTTAAGTTATCAAGTCTCGTGTGGCAGTTTAAGTTATCAGTCTCGTGTGGCGGTTTAGTTTATGGTCGTGAGATGAGATGGAACCTACCGAATGTCTATCTATCTGTGTTGCGTATCGTTCGCTTATGCCTGTTGAACATGCACTAGTATCGTTTAACCAACTGCAGTGGTGAAATGTAGTAGTATCGTTTAACCATTTAACCAACTGCACATCCTACTTAGGACAGGACTCATATTTAGCCATGCTTTAGTCACTGTGCCCTTAGTTCTTTTTTTGTAGGGAGCTATGCTTATCATCAGAAACTCTTGGTGATGATGTTATTCCTCTTTTGGTTCATGTGTTGCAATTATATACCACATAATTCTACACCATGTGGTGGACATAAGTATCTTAGTGACTTCATTTGAGTGTGCATTTCTGTTAATTCTAAGCTTCTGTTGCTGTGAAAATGTACCTCACTGACCGTCTGTCTATTTGTTGTGTACTTCTTGCATGAGGAGGTGACTAGTGATGCGGCGCGCGAAGCAGCAGTAGGGTAAGGGGGTCTCCTGCTCGAAGAGGCGGAGGAGTAGGGGCGTGCCTAGCCGGCAGCCCTGTCCTGCTTGTGGGGGAGGGGCAGGATGGGTCTGCTCCTCTGCTTCCATTGTGATCGCGGCAGGTAGCTCCTCCATCTCCGTCCCCCTCTTCCTGTGCTCACTACTTCTGCTGCTAAGTTGATGAATATGTGATGCACTTGTCCCAAGGAATTTTAGAGGGATCTGTATGAACAAGTCATGTTTTTATTTTATTTTATTTAGGTTGTTAGTTACCAAACAGAGAGAGAAGATGAGCTCATGCTTGGATTTTTTTCTGCCAGCACATGATTTGTATGTATGCAATCATGCATGGCCTATCTTACTTCGTGCTTATACATTCTGTTCTGTACCTAACTTATATTGGAAGCTGACTATTCTGTAAGATGGATCTAACCATCATTAAGTGCACAAGTTTTCAGGATAATTCACAACTGCATTAAAAAATTCTAGTGGGAGTTATACATGTTTTCTCATGATAGATTGATCTGGACTGAAACATGATTTTGCATCCCGTTTTGCATCGACAAATATACAAGTTATATCAGCAAGTTACTGTATGTGTTAGAGAAATTAGTGTTGATTTATTTGTTGTTCTTTTTTTCTTTCTAATTTTTGCATGAGAGCAAACTGGTGTAGCTAGCTGAACTATGCAGCCATGAATCAGGCAACTACAGAGTAAATTGGATGATGACATGTTTTCTTTCTAATTAGTGTTAATTTAGATGATCACATGTTTCCAAGCTTGATACTGTAAATGTTACCCCCATCTATCAAGTTGGACTACTCGGGTGTCAAGTTGGTGTTGTACTGTAGCCTGTAGTATGAACCTGCATATGCACCTACATGTGTAGTCAGTAACTAGTACTACTGCTTGAACTCAAAATTTCTTTTACAATGAATACAAAGATGAGCATTTCTCCAGTCAATGTCTGCAGTAGTTGCTGCTGTGTAATCATCGGCTGGAGCTATGCATTTCATCAAAATTTGCAATGATGTTTGCTGCCTAAGTAACTAGAGAATTATAGAGGCCTGAGATTCTTATTTTGTTGTACTTGTACATGTAGCATTGTTCTTGGCACTATGACCTAAAGCAATCAGTCGGCCAATTGCAGTCTTGGCATGCTCTGTTGCTCTCCTAGTTGTTAACCTATGTGTAGTAGTACGTAGGAATAGAGGTATGCTAAATCTGGCATTTTCAAGTATGTTGTGTTGCTGTGACTGCTCTCAGTTTAATAATTTTAACTCTTCTGGCATTTTCAAGTATGCACAGTGTATTAGTGTATCATCATCTGTGTTATACGTTTCCGCCACGGAATCAACGAAATGTTCCTGCAATAAGATGTATTTATTTAGACGAAGTATCCGCTTTCCCTGACATAATATGTTCATGTTCACGACAGGCCGGCTGCAAATTGCTGGATGCAACATCAATGTAGCTATGATCCGCGCACGACCCAACCTTGAGGAGAGCACCTCTGCGAGCTGGAATCTCCGGATGGTAATGTTCTTCGGTCTCAATCCCTCCTTACCTAGCACAGATTCCTGATTTACTGCTTATCTGCGTGCCAAATCCATGCTTGGGACCGACCAAACACTCTGGTTTGAGTTGGCCATGTTGTTCATGTTTGTTGATATTCTGCAAGTATATGTGAACTGATTAGCTAGCAATTTGGACCAGTGGATGGAGTCTGGTACATGTAAACGGTTTGGCATTGTCATTCTGGGCATATTCTCTAACTTTAGCCTGCAAGATCATTGAGCAGATCTGAATTGTTTACCAATTTGGATAGGTAGGTGGGGTCTGGTACATGTAGGTGATTCGTGAACACACAACCAGGATGATTCCTATCCTACCTATGCTTTGCTTATTGCTTCCAAGCTAGTGATGGAGGTCGCAGGTGCAGTACCTGCTGGTTGTTACTATCGCTGGCAATTAGTGTTCAACATCTATCGCTTTAGCACCAAGCGACTAAACAATGTTTTGGTAAAGCTTTCAGAAATCAGTTTGCAGTGTTGAATCAGTACACATCTTTTTCCTTCAATTTGGTAGTATGAAAAACACATTAGTAAATCTGAGTAACTTTGACATATTTTCTCTATTAACTTGCACTGGATTGGTACCCGTGATTGCCTTGTACTTAATTCTGCTAACACTGATCTTGTTACTGTTAATTTGTTATTGCCATGGTGTTTATGCTGTTTAGAATAAGATCCATGTATCAATTCTAAGTTCTTGTCTCTCTAAAGGGACACTTCTAGCTTCTACGACCCAGACTTGTTAACTATTGTTTCTTACTTTGTTAGCTACGACATATATTTTCCCCAGTTATTCTAATTCTTCTCTGATTCATGTAACAGGATGACAGTGGAAGCCATGTTATTGTTTTGTTTGTTCCCAGCCCTGACTATGGTCGTCGAGCGAGTCCGGCATGTAGTTCATCTAGTAGAGCTTGTTAGGAGTCTGAATCTAAGAACTCACCCTATTTTTCTTACTTTTGTTTGTTGGCAACTATGTTCATCCAGCGAGTCTAGTATGTTCACGACAGGAGCAGGTAGTTTGTGATCACATGGAAGGATCTTGTAAAGCAGTACTATATTACAATTGTAGAACTTGTAAAGCAGTATGGTCTTCTGTATTGGAATGGATAGAGCTTGTATTATGTGATCTGGTTGCTCTTATTTAAGTATCATGTGTGTTTTTGTCTCCGAAAATCTAAATAATGCTTGAAATATGAAGAATATGAGTCTCAATTGATGGGACCCACTTACCACAACATGACAAATGGGAACCTATTACTAGAACCTGACAACCGGGACCCATATGACTAGTGGATCCTTCTTTTGGAAAAAAAACTAAATTCGTTTAGACAAAAAGGCCACAACCCAACAATAAAAAGGCTGCAATATTGGGCTTGGCCCATGAACCCAACCAAAAATTGACAGACAGAAAAAAACACAAATAGGCCGAATTGTTGGGCTAGGCCCATGTAGAAAATTGAATTGGACCGGGCTGAATCTTGTGCCACGTCAGATTGCCACGCTGGATGCCTACGTGGCCTGAGGAGGTTGCTAGTGACCAAAACGCCACAGTAGGCTTATTTTGGTCATAAACGTTTGCAACCATTCCAGAAGAAAGGTCGCTATAGTCAGTTTATGACGCCCAGCTTTTGACCTTATGTTTTTGGTCACAAAAAGGTCATAAATGGAAATTTGTGACCATTCAGTGACCAATAGTGGTGGTCATAAGTTGACATATTTCTTGTAGTGAGATGGTTCCTTCTGGCCTAGCACGGTTACGAACATATTTCTTTAAGACTCCCATGAACCTCTCAAAGGGTTAACATATTGTGTAGAAATACAGGGCCCAGAATGGCAATCTCATCGATTAGATGAACTAGGACGTGCGTCATGATATTGAAGAAGGATGGTGGGAACACCAGCTTGAAACTGACAAGACATTGCGCCAGATCACTCCTTAACCTTGGTAGGATTTCTGGATAGATCACCTTCTAAGAGATTGCATTGAGGAATGCACATAGCTTCACAATGGCTAATCGAATGTTTTCCAGTAGAAGCCCCCTCAATGCAACCGGAAGCGGTTGCGTCATAATCACGTGGCAGTCATGAGACTTTAGGTTCTGAAATTTTTTCTCTGCCATATTTATTATTCCCTTTATATTCGACGAGAAGCCAGATGGGACCTTCATACTGAGCAGGCATTCAAAGAAGATTTCCTTCTCTTCTTTGGTAAGAGCGTAGCATGCAGGACCTTCATACCGCTTTGGAGGCATGCCGTCTTTTTCATGCACACGTTGCTGGTCCTCCCGTGCCTCTGGTGTATCTTTTGTCTTCTCATACATGCCCAAGAAGCCTAGCAACTTCACACAAAGATTCTTTGTCACGTGCATCACGTTGATTGCAGAGCGGACCTCTAGGTCTTTCAAGTAGGGTAGGTCCCAAAATATAGATTTCTTCTTCCACATGGGTGCGCGTCCCTCAGCGTCATTCGGAACATATAGTCTGTCGGGACCCTTTCCAAAGATTACTTATAAATCATTGACCATAGCAAGTATGTTATCACCAGTACGATTGGCGGGCTTCTTCTGCTGATCTGTCTCACCTTTGAAATACTTGCCTTTCTTTCGACATTGATGGTTGGTCGAAAGAAATCGATGATGCCCCAGGTACACATTCTTCCTGCATTTGTCCAAATATATATTTACGGTGTCATCTAAACAGTGCGTGCATGCATGGTATCCCTTGTTTGTCTATCCTGGAAGATTACTATGAGCATTCCACTCATTGATGGTTACAAACAACAACACATGTAGGTCAAATTCCTGCTCGTCGTGCTCACCCCACACACGTACACCTTTTCCATTCCACAGTTGTAATTTTTTTCAACTAATGGCCTTAGGTACACATCAATGTCATGGTTGGGTTGCTTAGGGCCTTGGATGAGCATTGGCATCATAATGAACTTCCACTTTATGCACAGCCAAGGAGTAAGGTTATATATACTTAGAGTCACGGGCAGGTGCTATGATTGTTGCTCTGCTCCCCAAAAGGATTAATTCCATCCGCCCTTAAACCAAACCATACGTTCCTTGCGTCACCTACAAAGTCCCCCCACTTTCTCTTGATTTTTCTCCACTGCGACCCTTCAGCGGGTGCTCTCAACTTCTCGTCTTTCTTACGGTCCTATTTGTGCCATTGCATCAACTTGGCATGCTCTTTGTTTCTGAACAGACGTTTCAACCGTGGTATTATAGGAGCATACCACATCACCTTGGCAGGAACCCTCTTCCTGGGGCGCTCATCGTCATCATCACCAGGGTCATCTCATCTGATCTTATACCGCAATGCAGTGCATACTGGGCTTGCATTCAAATCCTCGTATGCACCGCGGTAGAGGATGCAGTCATTAGGGCATGCATGTATCTTCTGCACCTCCAATCCTAGAGGGCATAGAACCTTCTTTGATCCGTACGTACTATCGGGCAATTCGTTATCCTTTGGAAGCTTCTTCTTCAATATTTTCAGTAGCTTCTCAAATCCGTTGTCAGATACACCATTGCCTGCCTTCCATTGCAGCAATTCCAGTGTGGTACCGAGCTTTGTGTTGCCATCTTCACAATTGGGGCTCAACCCTTTTTTGTGATCCTCTAACATGCGATCAAACTTCAACTTATCCTTTTCACTTTCGCATTGTCTCTTTGCGTCAACAATGACCCGGCGAAGATCATCATCGGACACATCGTCTGGTTCCTCTTGATCTTCAGCTTCCCTCGTTGCAGCATCACTGTATTCAGGGAGCACATAGTTTTCATCATCCTCTTCTTCTTCGTGTTCTTCCACCATAACCCCTCTTCCTCCGTGCTTGGTCCAAACATTATAGTGTGGCATGGAACCCTTCTCAAGTAGGTGGATGTGAAGGGTTTTCGCGTCAGAGTAAGACTTCGTATTCCCACAGATAGGGCATGGACAACACATAAAACCATTCTGCTTGTTTGCCTCAACCACTTCGAGAAAATTATGCACGCCCTTAATGTACTCGGAGGTGCGTCTGTCACCATACATCCATTGTCGGTTCATCTGCGTGCATTATATATAATTAAGTGTGACAAAAACCATTACAGAACATCATGAATGAAGAAGTGAGCAAATTAATAGAAGTTCATCATCATATTAAAACCAAAGTACAGTAGTGATCAAATGTTATTACTGAAAAATAAATACATAAAGTTCATACATAGTTCTCACTGAACAACATATAGCTCTCTAGAGCATCTAATCAAACCATACATTGAAACTATGTAAAACATTTCAATGCAACAACAAATGCGATCATAATCACAACTAAGGTAACAATTGATCCAATGGCATAATGATACCAAGCCTCAGTTTGAATGTCATATTTTTTAATCTTTCAAATCTTCAAGCACATTTTATCCATCTTGATCTTGTGATCATCGACGATATCCGCAACATGCAACTCCAATGCTATCTTCTCCTCCTCAATTCTTTTCAATTTTTTCTTCAAGTAATCGTTTTCTTTTTCAACTAAATTTAACCTCTCGACAAGAGGCTCGGTTGGAATTTTCGGTTCACATACCTCCTAGATAAAACATCTATGTCACGTTGGTCGGCATAATTGTCATAAACACTAAATGAAACAAATAGTTATAGAAGATAATATATACCACATCCGAATCATAGACAGGACGAGGGCCGATGGGGGCAGATACCAAAACCATCGCACTATATATTAACAAACAATAATAAAAGTAATAAAATTATACAAGTATCCATCTAAATCATACAAGTAAGAATTTTTTTCTTCTAGAAAGAAGATAAGAACAAGAGGCTCACCACGGTGGTGCTGGCGACGAGATCGGCGCGGGCGATTGCCGGCGGTGAGGACAAGGATGGGATAGGACGGACCGCCAAACCTAGACAAATCCTGAGGAAAATGGAGTTTGGACAAGGAGCTTCGAGAGGAGAAAGCTTAAGTGTGGCTCGGGCATTTCATCGAATGCCTCATGTGCATAGGAGCTGAGCTAGAGTACCACAAAGCTCTCCCACGGCCGAAAAAAAACAAAGCAGTGCACTGCTCTGCTCGCGGACAGGGGGTATATATAGGCCTCTCTTTAGTCCTGGTTGGTGGCTAAAACCGGGACTAAAGGACCACATTTGGTCCCGGTTCCAGACACCGACCGGGACTAAAGGTTGTGTGCCAGGTGTCGTGGTACTAAGTCTGACAGTAAGAGTAGGGGGTACGTATGAGGAGGCAAGGCCCTAGCTACGGCGTGGTTGTACACACGAGTTTACGAGTTCAGGCCCCTCTCAAAGGAGGTAAAAGCCCTACATCTCGGTGCCCTGAGGCGGTCCACTGGAATATGGGTGTGTGTTGCAGGGGGTGCGAACCCTTGTGCCAGAGGAGGGGGTGGCTTATATAGAGTGCGTCAGGACCCCATCCGTCCCCCATTACAGGGTTCAATGTACATTAAGACAGGGCATTACTGGTAACGCCAGATATAAAGAGCTATTAATGATCTTTAATACTACGGAGTGAACGCCCGACCGTTGCCATCCTGAGTGACTCTAGGTCTTCTGTACTCTGAGTGGTTTCTTGTATGGTCGAATGACTTCATCTTGGTCGAGTGAAATTGGGGGTATCCGAATGGGGTAACTGGTCGAGTGGATTGCACTCCATGGTTACTTCAGTCGGTATCTCTTACTATATTTTGAATGTCCTTGATTCTAGGGTAGTGACCTTGGGTAGGGCATATAGGTCAGGCCTATGACCCTACCCTAGGTACATGGCATCGTCATTAGCCCCCGAATGGATTGAGGTCCGAGTGGAAAGAGAGTTGAAGTTGATCCTGTCCTGACTTTCATGCTTCATAGGCATTCTTACTGAGTTCGGGAATCATGCTGAAACTTCAACTTTATTTCAGTCGCCTTGATCGATTCAGAGGTCATTGAGTGAACTTATACTAGCAGTCTTCGAGTGTTGATATGGTGAGAAATCTTCAGTGCGATTGGTTACTGCGGTTCTCGGATCTCACGGGATTCGAAACTTTGGGGAAGCGCGCGGGACGGAGCACGCCGCAGTGAACGGGATGGATAGACAGGGGCGCCTTGATTCTCACACCACCTTTTTCGCCATGTATCGGGCACGCGACTGTTGCGGGATTTGACAGGATTGCTTGGGCCCACGCGTCAGCCACTCGGAAGCAGGCTCATAAAAGGTGTCGAGGCCGATGCGTTTGCATAGTGCGGGTCATTCGCCTTCTTCTTCCTCTGCTTATCCACTACGTCTTCCTCCACTCACGACACTTCTGCCCCACTCGTGCGCAGTCCGCCGCAATGGTTAAGGACAAGACGGCAGCCCTGGAGCACGCAATGAAGGCAACGGTGATGGCGAAGGGCAAGAAGATGAGTCGGGGGTTGTCGTAAAGGTCCGGACTGCCGCCTGGCTGGATCCAGGAGGACTGGATTCAGTCCATGCTCCGGAAAGAAGATCTGGCAGATCGCCGACGGGTCTTGGAGGTTGCCGGGGAACGAGATCGAGCCTCAGCCACGGGAGGGTGAGTGAGACCTCCTCGCAACCCATGTCGACCGTGGTTTCTCTCTGCCCCCGCATCCCTTCTTTCGGGGTTTCCTGAACTTTTTTGGTGCCCAACTTCACCATTTCTCTCCCAACACTATCACATACCTTGCTGCATATGTTTCTTTGGGCGAAAACTTCTTGGGCTGTAGACCGCATTGGGGTCAATTCAAACACATCTTTACTTGTCGTTCCCAATTTGTGGAGAAGGCGAATCCGACTGACGAGAGGACACACGTGATTCAAATGTGCGGGAGTTTAGGGATTCACATGAGTGTTAGGAGTACTTTTCCCCCTATGACACTTCCCAACTCGGTTAGGGAATGGCAGTCGACCTCGTTCTACTGCCAAGATATTCCGACTCCCGGTCAGTTGACCGGTCTTCCTCCCTTCACCATGGATCGAGTCCAGCAACCTTCTTCATTGATCGTGTCTGCTGCGGAGAAAGTAGAGGTGAACATGCTAGTCGAGCGGGTAGTCCAATTGGTCCATGAGGGAGTGACTGGCATGGATTTATCGGAAGTGTTTCTCAGTCGACGCATCCAGCCACTCCAAGCTCGCGATCATCCAATGTGGATGTATTCGGGCTCCAATGACACCGCTCGGGTCCACCCAGAGGAGGTCGCCGATGAGACGGTGGCCCAGTGGCTGAAGGGCATTACTGGAAACAAAGACAACCCAGGGGGTCCAGAAGAGTCGTCCCATTCGACACCGAAAGTCAGCCGGACAAGGTCTGATCCTTATCACAGAGTGTCTTTTCATTCTGACTTGCAACCTTCTTTGAATCTGACTGATGTTTGTTTAACTTCTTGCTTTGCAGATTTACACTGAGATGTACTCGATGCTGAACGGGGAGCAAGCCCAGGAGGGAGCGGAGAGCGCCGACGAGAGTGCCAACTGGCAATCCCCCGACGATGACGATGAGGAAGAGAGTGATGAGTCGAACAATGAAGAAGAGGTCGACCCACCACCCCGCACAAAGCGCTGATCCAAATAGTCTCACGATCCTACATGTGGGCGCAACAAGGCAGCACCTCCAAGAACACAAGTGCAGAAACGCACTCGGACTTCGTCTCCGGAGCCATCTGAAAAGGTCTCCAAGCAGCCCAAGGTTGTCCCTTCGAAGCCTCGGAAGACCTTGCCCAGGATCAAGATGGATGTTCCCGTCGCTTCTGCGTAAGTGTTCTATCTTTCAGTATTTTACCGTCGACTCATACCTCTGCTTGACCGATTGAGTTCTGAATCTTTTAGTGCTGCAACTTCTGGGACCTCCATGGACATTGACAAGGCTCAGGATGATGAAGAAACTGAAGACGCAGCTACTTCCAAAGCGGGTAAGATTATGCTATCTTGTGCTTATTTTGTTGGTAGAACTGTCGGTCGACTGAACTCTTATGGTCGAATTTTGTGCAGCCCCACAAGATGTCATTGAACTTCCAGACAACGATGAAGAAGTGCCTCAAAAGAATACGGGAAGGAGGGGCAGGACTTCAAGTAGGAGAACGCCAGCCATCCAGGTGCCTTAGTCCACATCAGCTCCGGAAACAGTGGTCGAGCAATCTGGAGATCCGAGTCGGGCCTCTATTTCTTTTGCCAATCCTGTGTCGACTAACCATCATTCGGCGTCAATTTCTCAAGTCCCTGCTCCATACATGCAACTCCATGCCTCAGGTCCTTTGGTCGCTCCGGCTGTTCCACCAACTCCTCTCTTTGTTACCCATCATACTCTGGAAGACCAGGTGGGTGCTGCTAAGGAAGCCATACTCCAAGCAGGTTTTATGATGGACCAAATAAAGGTGGTGCATGAGGTTAGCAAGCTGCCTATGATGCCAGCTCTGCTTTGGAGATCAATGTCAAGGTGAGTTGATTTCTGACTGGACAGAAGCTGATGCTTTGTTATCCATATATAAGATGTCGCTGGATGAGAGTTTTGGAACCTTTTATGTGCATCTGTCATGAGTTTGCGCTTTATATCCACTCACCCACTGGGTGTTTTAACTTTAGCTGAATAGTTCTTCCTCTTGAGTCGACCAGGTCGAGTCGAGTGTACCCCTGAACTAGTGGGGGCGTGCAGAGTGCACCCACTGGGTGTAGTCCCCGAGACCGCTGTCGAATGTTTGATTCGGTAGGGGTCTTTATCAAATGTCTCTTCATAGTTCTCTCACTCGGCGGAACAGATTGAACCGAGTGGGATCCAGACCAGTGGGGGCACGCAGAGTGCACCCACTGGGTGTAGTCCCCGAGACCGCGGTCGACTGTGGGCGGTCGGCCGGGGTCTAAGAATCTCTCTTCTTCATTTTTTTGTATATATACTCGTGCTGGGCAGACCATGCCGGGTGGTAAATCGGACCAGTGGGGGCACGCCAAGTGCACCCATTGGGTGTAGTCCCCGAGACTACTATTGAATGTTTGATTCGGCAGTAGTCTTAGAACACTTTCTGTTTGATTGACATTTATTTTTGTCGATTGACGTGTCTTATTTGTTGACTGCAGAAATCTTGTGAGCTCGGGGCCCAATTTGCTGAGTTGGAGAAGAAGCAGATCAGTCTCAACCTCGACCTGGAGCTAGCCAAGAAGAATCTTCAGAAGGCCAAGGATGATGCTGCTGCTATGGGAGGTAATAACTCGTCGACTGTCCACCTTATAACGTTCCCTTTAAGTCTTTTGAACCGAGTGACTCCACTCGAACAGATGTGCATAGTGAAAACTGTCAACTCCAAGCTCCTTTGAAGAATGTTATTTATTTAGTCAAAATGAAGCAGGCTCTAGAGCAGAAGGACCTTGACCTTGCCATAGCACAGAGAGAGGCGCGAGAGAAAAAAGAACTTGCTGACAATAAGCTGGCTTCAGTCAGCAAGTTGGAAGAGGAAAACACCCGGCTGAAGACTGCTGTTAACGAAGCCAACAAAGCAGTTGTGCAACTGAAGAAGTACAAGGAGGCCCTGTCTGACAAGGTTGGAGATCTCACACAAAAGAAGGGTGAACTGGAGGCTTATCTTGGAAGACTCGCTGAGAAGATGCTCCTGAAACTTGAAGGTACTTTCTCTTGTCCGACTGATTTGCAGCTGTCGACTCATCATATAACTTCCGACTCACCATTTTTCCGAGTGCGCAGAATTCTGTCAAGACTTCGAGGTAGAGACTGGGCGGATTGAGACGGACCTGGTCCCCATAAACTCTCCCGTCAAGGATGAAGTTGTGATGAACGTGCTGCGACTGGAGTCTCGTCTTGACAGTGTTGTGGATTATCTTGCTTGTCTGAAAGTGGCAGTGTCATAGATTGACATGGAGCTCTGGCCCTGAGTGGAGTTCCAGAATGATCTCGAGTCCCTGATGACTCGACTCAAAGAAATCCCTGGGCGATTGCAAGAGTGAAAGAAGTCGTCTGCTCGCTGTAGCGCTCTTGTGGCTCTGTCCTTGGTCTGAGTCCATTGCAAGGAGGTCAAAGAAGACAAGCTAGCAACTCTCAAGGTTCCCAACACCAAGAAGCTCCAATTCCAGTCCTTCATGGAGACCTTCATTGATGCCGCCACTTGTATTGCAGACGGCATCGACCTTGACAACTTCGTCGAGCCAGCAAGCCCTCCTCCTGCCGAGTGAACAAACTTTATGCCTCACCTTTATTTGCCTCGGAATTCCGAGTGATTTTGTAACCATTAAACTCTTTCAGGCCTGATGCCTGAGTACTTCTACCCGTGGTTCGGAACTTCGCTGGGTTTATCTAAACTTGGTTTTCCCTTGAATATGATGCCTTTGCCTTTACCACTTTTAGATCCTTTTTAATTCCGAGTGGAACTTGACTTTTCACTCGAAATACACGTTGTACTTGAGATGCAGCTCTAACGACGTTCTCGATTGGCACCTCATTGTCCTTGCGGATCAAGATGAAGCGGACATTGTACTTGTGGTGCAGCTCTGACGGCGTGCTCGATTGGCACCTCGTCGTCCTTGCGGATCAGGATGGAGAGGACGTTGTACTTGTGACGCAGCTCAGAGGATCTTTGTGACTTAGGCGAGTACAGGGTCGCAGCTAAGCCCCCGAGTGGGAGGATTGCTCTCCACTCGGAATGGTTTTTTTAACTTAGGTGAGTATGGGGTCGCAGCTAAGCCCCTGAGTGGGAGGATTGCTCTCCACTCGGAATGGTTTTTTAACTTAGGCGAGTACGGGGTCGCAGCTAAGCCCCCGAGTGGGAGGATTGCTCTCCACTCGGAATAGTTTTTTAACTTAGGCGAGTACGGGGTCGCAGCTAAGCCCCCGAGTGGGAGGATTGCTCTCCACTCAGAATGGTTTTTTAACTTAGGCGAGTACGGGGTCGCAGGTAAGCCCCCGAGTGGGAGGATTGCTCTCCACTTGGAATGGTTTTTTAACTTAGGCGAATACGGGGTCGCAGCTAAGCCCCTGAGTGGGAGGATTTCTCTCCACTCGGAATGGTTTTTTAACTTAGGCGAGTACGGGGTCGCAGCTAAGCCCCCGAGTGGGAGGATTGCTCTCCACTCGGAATGGTTTTTTAACTTAAGCGAGTACGGGGTCACAGCTAAGCCCCTGAGTGGGAGGATTGCTCTCCACTCGGAATAGTTTTTTAACTTAGGCAAGTACGGGGTCGCAGTTAAGCCCCCAAGTGGGAGGATTGCTCTCCACTCGGAATGGTTTTTTAACTTAGGCGAGTACGGGGTCGCAGCTAAGCCCCCGAGTGGGAGGATTGATCTCCACTCGGAATGGTTTTTTACTTAGGCGAGTACGGGGTCACAGCTAAGCCCCGGAGTGGGAGGATTTCTCTCCACTCAGAATGTTTTTTTAACTTAGGCGAGTACGGGGTCGTAGCTAAGCCCCCGAGTGGGAGGATTGCTCTCCACTCGGAGTGGTTTTGAAACTTATGCGAATCAGGTTCGCGGCTAAGCCACCCACTGGGGGATTTGAACACATGTGTTTATGGGAAATCAATCATTAAGATACTGCAAAAATCTTGTATTTGATAAGCAGACCGAAGGATTCTTATTACGACTCGTCGATCCGAGTGGTTTAGGTATAGAAATGGCGGAGCAGCTCCGCATTCCACGAGCGTGGCTCGTCTTCTTTCTTGGCTACGTTGTAGAGGTGTTACGCCCCGTTGTGGAGCACCTTGGTGATGATGAAGGGACCTTCCCAGGCCGGAGCGAGCCTGTGAGGTCGTTTTTGATGCACTCGAAGCACAAGGTCTCCTTCCTGGAATGCTCGACCTCTGACATTACGAGCATGGAATTGACGCATGTCTTGTTGGTAGATGGTCGACTGGATCAAAGCCATCTCACGTTCCTCCTCCAGGAGATCAACTGCATCCTAGCATGCCTATTCTGCTTCAGCTTCTGAGAAGAGTTCCACTCGGGGGGCGTTGTGCAGGAAGTCACTCGGAAGCACAGCTTCAGCACCATACACCATGAAGAAAGGGGTTCGGTCAGTCGACCGGTTCAGAGTTGTTCTCAACCCCCATAAGACTGACGGCAACTCATTCACCCAAGCTCCAGCGGCATGCTTGAGGTCGCACATCAGTTGGGGTTTCAGCCCTTGAAGGATCAAACCATTCGCCCTTCCCGCTTGCCCATTCGAATGCGGGTGCGCAACAGATTTGTAGTCGACCCAAGTGCCTTGGGAAGCACAAAATACCCTAAACTCGTCAGAATCAAAGTTGGAGCCGTTATCTGTGATAATGTTGTGAGGGACTCTATATCAGAATATCAACTCCTTGATGAAACTGATGGCAGTGCTTGAGTCAAGGTTCTTGATAGGCTTGGCTTCGATCCATTTGGTGAATTTGCCGACTGCCACGAGGAAATGAGTGAAATCACTTCTGCCGGTCTTGAAGGGTCCAACCATATCCAACCCCCAGACTGCGAACGACCAAACGAGTGGAATAGTCTTCAAGGCGGATGCAGGCTTGTGAGACATGTTGGAGTAGAACTGGCAACCTGCGCACTTGTTGACCATATCCTTTGCCATCTCATTTGCATGCGGCCAATAGAGTCCCGCTCAGTATGCTTTGGCCACGATGGTCCGAGAGAACGCATGGTGACCATAGGTCCCCGAGTGGTTCTCATTTAAAATCATTCAACCTTCTTCTGGGGAGATGCAACCCTGAGCCACCCCTGTGACACTTTCCCTGTAAAGCTGCCCTTTTATCACGGTGAAAGCTTTGGATCGACGGACGATCTGGCGGGCCTCATCTTCATCTTCTTGGAGTTCTTGCCTGAGCAGGTACGCGATATACGACACCGTCCAGTCGGGCGTGATCACTAGAACTTCCATGACCAAGTCAACTACAGCTGGGACTTCAATCTCAGTCGGATATGTTGAACTTATCGGTTGCGGGGGCTCTTCCTTGAAGGGATCTTCTTGTACTGACAAGGTGTGGAGATTCTCCAAGAACACATTACTGGGGATAGGCTTCCGAGTGGAACCTATCTTTGCTAGATCATCAGCAGCCTGATTCTTGATTAGGGGTATGTGGTGGAGCTCTAACCCCTCAAACTTTTTCTCTAGCTTTCTTACTGCATTGCAATAACCGGTCATTGCTGGACTCCTGATGTCCCATTCCTTCATTACTTGATAAACCACTAAGTCTGAGTCACCGTAGACCATCAAGCGTCAGACGCCGAGTGAAATGGCCATACATAACCCATACAACAGTGCCTCATACTCAGCTTCATTATTTGAAGAATCAAAGTGAATCTGGAGGACATAGCTGAGCTTGTCTCCTCTTGGGGATACCAAAACCACTCCTGCACCAGAGCCATTCAACATCTTGGATCCATCAAAGAACATAGTCCAATGTTCCGAGTGAATCTGAGTCGGTTGCTACTGTTCAATCCACTCTGCGAGGAAATCTGCTATTGCTTGGGACTTGATGACTTTCTTTGCCTCAAACTTGATATCCAACGGAAGGAGTTCAATCACCCATTTTGCCACTTGTTGACACCAGATTTTGGCACAGTCAAGAACTTATTTAAAATGGCCTCAAATGGAGAAGTGCTCTACATGAAAAAGTTTCATATTGTCGATACGCACATCTTTGAATTTTGGGCCATCGCCATCTGATCTCATCTCGAAGGCCGAAGTTGTGTTCGAAATACTGAGATTTTGTATTCAGAACACTATTCGGCACATTACGCCCCAAGACTGCCTCGTATGGAAAAATGATATACATGGATTGTCTTCGTCTCGTCGAAACGATCGATTTTGATATAAGAATCGTTCCAATCCGAGTTCGTATGCAAAAGTTAGAGCCATCCGTATACAACACTATCACGAGCCAAAAGTGGCGCGCCCCACCAGACACCCTGTCTGATGGGTAGCGCGAATAACAGCCTGTATTGCACGAGCGATTTGACCCTCAAGATGAACTCTAATAAAAAAACGTTCAACATAAAAGTTGTTCATCTCGTCGAAACGGTCAAGATTGCTTTTGGGCTTGTTTCCATCCGAGGTCTTTTACGACCTCAAAAGTTACCCGCAAGGTGCAGCCAGTTTAAACCGAACAGTTTTGGAAAGTTCGGACAAAACCAATCCGAATTTGACTAGGGTTTTGGACGTGACTCCAAGCCTTTTCCTTGCACGGGAAGTCCAGCCGCCTCTTATATACCTGAGGGGTGATGGCCGATTGAACAACACACAATCGATCAAATCATCTACCACTTTTTATCTTTTATCTTTTCTCCTTAACCCTAGTTCTTCTTCTTCCTCATTCTTCGTCTGTTCTTCTTGTTGCAGGGCGGCGAACCTCGAGGCCCTAGGGGCGATCAGGTCGACCTAGGGCAGCCCATAGCCGCCGCGCGCCCAGACGGGGTCCCTCCCGGGCGTGTGGGGTTTCGGGTCCCAAAAGCGTCTGCTTGCTGTCTTGCGTATCATGCTGGAAGTCGGCCTCCCGTGGTGTGAGTTGCGGAGCATCTCCCTCGGCGCCGCGGGTACACATCGACGTGTTCGTGTGACGCGTTCCAGCGTCAACACACTTTTTGGCGACTCCGCTGGGGACGAAGCTTTGAACGGTCTCCGGCCCGTTCTTGCTACGAAGAGATCGTCATCTAGGGTTTGCAATCTACAAAGGTAATATGAATACCCAATCCCTTTATGTAGATGCAAATAATTCATATGGTGTTACTAGATCGTTCAATGAGTATACTCTATCGGCCAACCCTAGTTTTTTCAATCATGCAACTAACTACGTGCAAGGGCCGATTCAAAGTAATTTATATACTTCAACTTCTTATGATATTAGTAACATGCACCATATGTATCCCAACTCACATGCATCGGCAACCCAGCGAATTCATATGCCGATGAGCAACATGATGAGTTCGATTAATCAATTTGAAACACCCCAAGTTAGAATTTCCAATGCCATACAAGAAAGTGTTTCACCCTTTTATTCATCGGCAACTAATGTGCAATATAGTAATCCAACCATGCCGATGAATGAGAGAATTGGCCATGCTACTAGTGGCTATTCGGCCAGTTACTCTCAACCGTCATATGCTACACCTCATGTTACTAATTCTTCGGCACCATACACAACTGTAGATGCTCATAATTCGGCTTCACACCTTCCTGGTTATAGCCGAATGAATGTAAATTTTACAGGAGCGGTTGTGCCCAACATTGTAGAAGATGAGGTAGTGGTGGCTGCATTGAAGAGTTTAGCACAAAATAAGAGAATTAGTGCTCTTTGCCTTGAACAACATGAAAAGGGGCTATTTCCTGATTATGCCGCAATAAAAGCTAGAGTTTTGCAAGAAGATGAATCTTTGCCAATTGATAAAATTGGCGAGCAAAAGGATGGTCTTACAACAATGCATATGCCTTCACCTAGGACTACATCATATTATACACCCCCTACACAATTGCAAAATTTCGGCAACACCCGTGTGTCATTGCCGAAAGAATCTAAAAGCATTGGGGGGCAATCATATCCGGAGTGGGCTGAAATTGAGAAAAAGCTTAAAGCTAATTTTGCCGCTCGCCGTTAGAAACAAATAGAAAAAGAATTGGCTCAGATAAAAGAAGCATTGCCAATTGGTACTATCAATAAAAAGAAGGATGATTCGGAACATGAAAGTGCTTCAGTTGAAAAAGCCGAATCAAGTAGTATATATTCTGAATCCATCAAATCCAACGAGGCAAGCATTATTGAGAAAGGGCATGGCAAGCATAGGAAAACAACAGTGCTTGATTTTTCTGAAGTTAATGGAACCTACTTCCTGCCCTATGAGTTCCGTGCTGTAGAAATTGACAAGCTTCAAGGACAAGAACAAGTAGCCGGACAAAGTTCGGCCGACAAAAATCTTCAAAGCAATGATGCACGGATTCTAGAAAAAGATGATGACAAGGTGTTGGGGAGCCATCCAAAGACGGAGCAAGATGTTCTTCAAATGGCACCACTATCATGCTCTCCCAACATATTTGAAGAGGTATGCATAGCGAGTAATTTACCTATTTTTAGATTTGGTCGCAACTTCATTATTGATGCATCTATAAGAAATATTCTCATAAGTAATTTTGAAAGACCAATGAAGAAAGGTAATTTACTTGTTAGCAGTAAAATTGTTATGGAACATATCGGTCAACCCATTGCGCCATTTATAAAGACCGATAATGACATATTGTCACAGCCAAAGCTTTTTCCGTTGCTTTCTCTAAAGTTCATATCTAGTTGGGTAGCTTTGCTTATTTCTTACTTGGCTTACACTTGGTCTCCACTGAGACATGTATGTTCTAAATATCTTCATGTCAGAAATTTAAAGCCAAGGTTAAATTCTATTAAGAAAACCGATGCTAATACAATATCTTATCCAAAGACATCGGAGATAGAGTGGAAAACACAATGCATAACCGAATGGGGAGATTCCAAATCTGAACCATTCATTTGCTTATCTCCAAAGCCGTTCAAACAGCAAGATCGGCTAGGAAACAAGAAGTATACCTTCAATTCAAGCATGTGTGATAAAATATTTGATTTGTTGCTGAAAAATAATTACATTACAATTCTTGATCACCACGTTAAGCCATCAATCCAAGGACAAATGTATTGTAAGTTGCATGAGTCGTCCAAGCATAATTTTGAGGATTGCAACATGTTTCGTCAAATAGTTAAATCGGCCATTGAAAAAGGACGATTGAAGTTTGTTGAAACACCAAGAGATGACCAGTCTATTCCGATTGGTCCCGATGGCAAAAAGTTTTTGCATCGGCTGCTTCAAGCCGATCCATTTAAAGAGAATGTAAAAGCTGTAGGTGATGGGATCAAGCTTTCAAGTAAAGAAGTTGTTGAAGAGCATAACGAGCATAATCTTGAGGGCGGGAGTTCCATCGAAGCTACAATGGAGACACCAAGGACTGGGGGGCAGCAAGCAAATCTAATGATCGATGAAAGCAAACTAAAAGAAAACAAAGGCCAGAATAAGCGCAAGTGTAAGAGATCAAAAATCACCTTTGCTGAACTATTGGATAAATATCAAAAGAAGAGTGAAGAGAAGAATGCTTATCGGCCAAATCATGCAAAGAAACTAAGATCACCCCCAAGGCGCAAATATGAGGATTGGTATTGGCAAAGTGCTAATTTTAATGCAACATATTCATATCCTTATTTTGGGCCGCCAATGCCAATGCCGTGGATGCCTCCCTATGCTCATATAGATACATATTCATCATGGAACATGTATGATACAAGGGCACATTCTCCATCTTACTCCAGACCATCTCACCAATACTATGCAGCTCGAAGGAGATCAACATTTGAACAATCACGCGTCAAAGACCGTTTCAATCATAAGGAATCGGTCCAGAGCTCAAGGAAGAAGAAAGAGGTGGTAAAGCAAGTTTACCGCATGAAAAGAGATGGTCGTAAGTGTGCTGCTTCAGATTTGATCTCAAATGAAAAAGAGCCAATGAAAGTGTTGACATTGGCTACTACAGTCAATGAGATGAAGCAATCAATTGTTAAGACTCAGAGTGCCAAATCTGAAGAAAAGAAGTTGAGAGTGCACAAAGCCAAAAAAGAATTGCCATTGGTCAAAATAGAAACACAGCCGAGATTCCCACTCGGCTTATCATATTGGCAAAAGAAGAAATTACAAAATCTTAGTGCACAAGAGCTGAAAAAGAAGAACATGGCATGGGTTCCCAAGAAGATCAATCAAGACAAAAATGATGTGCATGCTTCTATTGCAACAAGTACAATACAAGTGAAGAAGGAAAATAATGAAAGCCACAAGCAATTAAGCCGAAGGTGCGCATCACAACATCAAAATCTTCGGTTAGCACATCAACCATTTCTTCAACAATGCCATTGATGCGTTTGCCATGGAATTCATCCACAGGTATGAACAGTTACCCTCCATGGACTTATTTTGATCCATGGATGCAACATAATTTTCCATATCATGACAGAGTATTACCAAATCACTATATATTTGGTTAGTTACATTTTTGTTGCTAAGACAAAGGGGCCGAAATATTTTATTGCTATTTTATTTGTTTATTTCGGCTATACATTCTTTAATGGATGAATTCTACATGGACCTCATGATAATGGCCGATAATTAACTATCGTCCTAAGAAACTATCCGATCATGGCCGGTGTGAAATTCTAACATCGTCCTTAGTTCAATTGGAACCGAGACAAGGTACATGTTAAGTGATATTAACCTTGTCTCTCTAGTGCTATGGAGATTATGTTTCGATGGTTGAATTCATAACAATGGCCATGGTGTTGGTGTTGTTTATATATCTCCATATGGTGTTGTTATGTGAAGCCTCATGCTTCTTAAAATATTTATTGCACAATAATCAAAGCCGAATATGCAATGTTATTCGATTTGGAACTTTTGCCATATGTGCTAAACATATTGAGGCTTTTGGTGATTCGTTATGAGTAGTGCAACAAATATCGAAGGGTTATGAATGTTTTGACGAATCGCTTGTAGTTTATCTTGAGGTATGCCTAGATGCAAAATTTACCTTGGTTGCTTTAAAGCTGTTCATATTTCTAGGCAAGACAATTCAAAAGAGTTGGTATAGCAAGCATCAGGCTACTATGTTAATCATGGTGTATTGTATTTCATTCAATAGCCGATGCTTAGTCTCGTCAACATAGGTAAGGCTGAATCGAAGTCCATCGCTTCGGCCACTAATGATTTTTTTATGCAGGCAAAAAGTAAGGATTGGAGAAAGTTTATTATTGATTATTAGCAAAATCCTAGCAAAAGGGTGAATAATATGGTTCCGAGGATGACCTTGAGATACATGTTTATGGGACTTTATCATCGGATTGTTAAGGAAGTTGAGAAAGTTTCAACCAAGCTTGCGTCAAAATATTCACACAAGCAATGGCCGATATAAACTTTTCGTCCTAAGAATATGCCAAAATGGCCGATGGAGTGTTGACATCGTCCTTAGAGCAAGCTATGTGCAAGTTATTTTTCGGCACACAGCGGGCATGTGTTGACACTAGATTTTGGCACAGTCAAGAACTTATTTAAAATGGCCTCAAATGGAAAAGTGTTATACATGAAAAAGTTTCGTATTGTCGATACGAACATCTTTGAACTTTGGGCCATCGCCATCTGATCTCATCTCAAAGGCCGAAGTTGTGTTCGAAATACTGAGATTTTGTATTCAGAACACTATTCGGCACATTACGCCCCAAGACTGCCTCGTATGGAAAAATGATATACATGGATTGTCTTCGTCTCATTGAAACGATCGATTTTGATATAAGAATCGTTCCAATCCGAGTTCGTATGCAAAAGTTAGAGCCATCCGAAAACAACACTATCACGAGCCAAAAGTGGCGCGCCCCACCAGACACCCTGTCTGATGGGTAGCGCGAATAACAGCCTGTGTTGCACGAGCGATTTGACCCTCAAGATGAACTCTAATAAAAAACGTTAAACATAAAAGTTGTTCGCCTCGTCGAAACTGTCAAGATTGGTTTTGGGCTCGTTTCCATCCGAGGTAGTTTACCACCTCAAAAGTTACCCGCAAGGTGCAGCCAGTTTAAACCGAACAGTTTTGGAAAGTTCGGACAAAACCAATCCGAATTTGACTAGGGTTTTGGACGTGAATCCAAGCCTTTTCCTTGCACGGGAAGTCCAGCCGCCTCTTATATACCTGAGGGGTGATGGCCGATTGAACAACACACAATCGATCAAATCATCTACCACTTTTTATCTTTTATCTTTTCTCCTTAACCCTAGTTCTTCTTCTTCCTCGTTCTTCGTCTGTTCTTCTTGTTGCAGGGCGGCGAACCTTGAGGCCCTAGGGGCGATCAGGTCGACCTAGGGCAGCCCATAGCCGCCGCGCGCCCAGACGGGGTCCCTCCCGGGCGTGTGTGGTTTCGGGTCCCAAAAGCGCCTGCTTGCTTTCGTGCGTATCGCGCTGGAAGTTGGCCTCCCGCGGTGTGAGTTGCGGAGCATCTCCCTCGGTGCCGCGGGTACACATCGACGTGTTCGTGTGATGCGTTCCAGCGTCAACACACTTTTTGGCGACTCTGCTGGGGACGAAGCTTTGAACGGTCTCCGGCCCGTTCTTGCTACGAAGAGATCGTCATCTAGGGTTTGCAATCTACAAAGGTAATATGAATGCACAATCCCTTTATGTAGATGCAAATAATTCATATGGTGTTACTAGATCGTTCAATGAGTATACTCTATCGGCCAACCCTAGTTTTTTCAATCATGCAACTAACTACGTGCAAGGGTCGATTCAAAGTAATTTATATACTTCAACTTCTTATGATATTAGTAACATGCACCATATGTATCCCAACTCACATGCATCGGCAACCCAGCAAATTCATATGCCGATGAGCAACATGATGAGTTCGATTAATCAATTTGAAACACCCCAAGTTAGAATTTCCAATGCCATACAAGGAAGTGTTTCACCCTTTTATTCATCGGCAACTAATGTGCAATATAGTAATCCAACCATGCCGATGAATGAGAGAATTGGCCATGCTACTAGTGGCTATTCGGCCAGTTACTCTCAACCGTCATATGCTACACCTCATGTTACTAATTCTTCGGCACCATACACAACTGTAGATGCTCATAATTCGGCTTCACACCTTCCTGGTTATAGCCGAATGAATGTAAATTTTACAGGAGCGGTTGTGCCCAACATTGTAGAAGATGAGGTAGTGGTGGCTCCATTGAAGAGTTTAGCCCAAAATAAGAGAATTAGTGCTCTTTGCCTTGAACAACATGAAAAGGGGCTATTTCCTGATTATGCCGCAATAAAAGCTAGAGTTTTGCAAGAAGATGAATCTTTGCCAATTGATAAAATTGGTGAGCAAAAGGATGGTCTTACAACAATGCATATGCCTTCACCTAGTACTACATCATATTATACACCCCCTACACATTGCAAAATTTCGGCAACACCCGTGTGTCATTGCCGAAAGAATCTAAAAGCATTGGGGGGCAATCATATCCGGAGTGGGCTGAAATTGAGAAAAAGCTTAAAGCTAATTTTGTCGCTCGCCATCAGAAACAAATAGAAAAAGAATTGGCTCAGATAAAAGAAGCATTGCCAATTGGTACTATCAATAAAAAGAAGGATGATTCGGAACATGAAAGTGCTTCGGTTGAAAAAGCCGAATCAAGTAGTATATATTCTGAATCCATCAAATCCAACGAGGCAAGCATTATTGAGAAAGGGCATGGCAAGCATAGGAAAACAACGATGCTTGATTTTTCTGAAGTTAATGGAACCTACTTCCTGCCCTATGAGTTCCGTGCTGTAGAAATTGACAAGCTTCAAGGACAAGAACAAGTAGCCGAACAAAGTTCGGCCGACAAAAATCTTCAAAGCAATGATGCACAGATTCAAGAAAAAGATGATGACAAGGTGTTGGGGAGCCATCCAAAGACGGAGCAAGATGTTCTTCAAATGGCACCACTATCATGCTCTCCCAACATATTTGAAGAGGTATGCATAGTGAGTAATTTACCTATTTTCAGATTTGGTCGCAACTTCATTATTGATGCATCTATAAGAAATATTCTCATAAGTAATTTTGAAAGACCAATGAAGAAAGGTAATTTACTTGTTAGCAGTAAAATTGTTATGGAACATATCGGTCAACCCATTGCGCCATTTATAAAGACCGATAATGACATATTGTCACAGCCAAAGCTTTTTCCGTTGCTTTCTCTAAAGTTCATATCTAGTTGGGTAGCTTTGCTTATTTCTTACTTGGCTTACACTTGGTCTCAACTGAGACATGTATGTTCTAAATATCTTCGTGTCAGAAATTTAAAGCCAAGGTTAAATTCTATTAAGAAAACCGATGCTAATATAATATCTTATCCAAAGACATCGGAGATAGAGTGGAAAACACAATGCATAGCCGAATGGGGAGATTCCAAATCTGAAGCATTCTTTTGCTTATCTCCAAAGCCGTTCAAACAGCAAGATCAGCTAGGAAACAAGAAGTATACCTTCAATTCAAGCATGTGTGATAAAATATTTGATTTGTTGCTGAAAAATAATTACATTACAATTCTTGATCGCCATGTTAAGCCATCAATCCAAGGACAAATGTATTGTAAGTTGCATGAGTCGTCCAAGCATAATTTTGAGGATTGCAACATGTTTCGTCAAATAGTTAAATTGGCCATTGAAAAAGGACGATTGAAGTTTGTTGAAACACCAAGAGATGACCAGTCTATTCCGATTGGTCCCGATGGCAAAATTTTTTTGCATCGGCTGCTTCAAGCCGGTCCATTTAAAGATAATGTAAAAGCTGCAGGTGATGGGATCAAGCTTTCAAGTAAAGAAGTTGTTGAAGAGCATAACGAGCATAATCTTGAGGGCGGGAGTTCCATCGAAGCTACAATGGAGACACCAAGGACTGGGGGGCAGCAAGCAAATCTAATGATCGATGAAAGCAAACCAAAAGAAAACAAAGGCCAGAATAAGCGCAAGTGTAAGAGATCAAAAATCACCTTTGCTGAACTATTGGATAAATATCAAAAGAAGAGTGAAGAGAAGAATGCTTATCGGCCAAATCATGCAAAGAAACCAAGATCACCCCCAAGGCGCAAATATGAGGATTGGTATTGGCAAAGTGATAATTTTAATGCAACATATTCATATCCTTATTTTGGGCCGCCAATGCCAATGCCGTGGATGCCTCCCTATGCTCATATAGATACATATTCATCATGGAACATGTATGATACAAGGGCACATTCTCCATCTTACTCTAGACCATCTCACCAATACTATGTAGCTCCAAGGAGATCAACATTTGAACAATCACGCGTCAAAGACTGTTTCAATCATAAGGAATCGGTCCAGAGCTCAAGGAAGAAGAAAGAGGTGGTAAAGCAAGTTTACCGCATGAAAAGAGATGGTCGTAAGTGTGCTGCTTCAGATTTGATCTCAAATGAAAAAGAGCCAATGAAAGTGTTGACATTGGCTACTACAGTCAATGAGATGAAGCAATCAATTGTTAAGACTCAGAGTGCCAAATCTGAAGAAAAGAAGTTGAGAGTGCACAAAGCCAAAAAAGAATTGCCATTGGTCAAAACAGAAACACAGCCGAGATTCCCACTCGGCTTATCATATTGGCAAAAGAAGAAATTACAAAATCTTAGTGAACAAGAGCTGAAAAAGAAGAACATGGCATGGGTTCCCAAGAAGATCAATCAAGACAAAAATGATGTGCATGCTTCTGTTGCAACAAGTACAATAAAAGTGAAGAAGGAAAATAATGAAAGCCACAAACAATTAAGCCGAAGGTGCGCATCACAACATCAAAATCTTCGGTTAGCACATCATCCATTTTCTTCAACAATGCCATTGATGCGTTTGCCATGGAATTCATCCACATGTATGAACAGTTACCCTCCATGGACTTATTTTGATCCATGGATGCAACATAATTTTCCATATCATGACAGAGTATTACCAAATCACTATACATTTGGTTAGTTACATTTTTGTTGCTAAGACAAAGGGGCCGAAATATTTTATTGCTATTTTATTTGTTTATTTCGGCTATACATTCTTTAATGGATGAATTCTACATGGACCTCATGATAATGGCCGATAATTAACTATCGTCCTAAGAAACTATCCGATCATGGCCGGTGTGAAATTCTAACATCGTCCTTAGTTCAATTGGAACCGAGACAAGGTACATGTTAAGTGATATTAACCTTGTATCTCTAGTGCTATGGAGATGTTTCGATGGTTGAATTCATAACAATGGCCATGGTGTTGGTGTTGTTTATATATCTCCATATGGTGCTGTTATGTGAAGCCTCATGCTTCTTAAAATATTTATTGCACAATAATCAAAGTCGAATATGCAATGTTATTCGGTTTGGAACTTTTGCCATATGTGCTAAACATATTGATGCTTTTGGTGATTCGTTATGAGTAGTGCAACAAATATCGAAGGGTTATGAATGTTTTGACGAATCACTTGTAGTTTATCTTGAGGTATGCCTAGATGCAAAATTTACCTTGGTTGCTTTAAAACTGTTCATATTTCTAGGCATGACAATTCAAAAGAGTTGGCACAGCAAGCATCAGGCTACTATGTTAATCATGGTGTTTTTTATTTCATTCAATAGCCGACGCTTAGTCTCGTCAACATAGGTAAGGCTGAATCGAAGTCCATCGCTTCAGCCACTAATGATTTTTTTATGCAGGCAAAAAGTAAGGATTGGAGAAAGTTTATTATTGATTATCAGCAAAATCCTAGCAAAAGGGTGAATAATATGGTTCCGAGGATGACCTTGAGATACATGTTTATGGGACTTTATCGTCGGATTGTTAAGGAAGTTGAGAAAGTTTCAACCAAGCTTGCGTCAAAATATTCACACAAGCAATGGCTGATATAAACTTATCATCCTAAGAATATGCGAAAATGGCCGATGGAGTGTTGACATCGTCCTTAGAGCAAGCTATGTGCAAGTTATTTTTCGGCACACAGCCTTTGCCGAAAAACAGGGGGGCATGTGTTGACACCAGATTTTGGCACAGTCAAGAACTTATTTAAAATGGCCTCAAATGGAGAAGTGTTATACATGAAAAAGTTTCGTGTTGTCGATACGAACATCTTTGAATTTTGGGCCATCGCCATCTGATCTCATCTCGAAGGCCGAAGTTGTGTTCGAAATACTGAGATTTTGTATTCAGAACACTATTCGGCACATTACGCCCCCAAGACCGCCTCGTATGAAAAAATGATATACATGGATTGTCTTCGTCTCGTCGAAACGATTGATTTTGATATAAGAATCGTTCCAATCTGAGTTCGTATACAAAAGTTAGAGCCATCCGAATACAACATTATCACGAGCCAAAAGTGGCGCGCCCCACCAGACACCCTGTCTGATGGGTAGCGTGAATAACAGCCTGTGTTGCATGAGCGATTTGACCCTCAAGATGAACTCTAATCAAAAAACGTTCAACGTAAAAGTTGTTCGTCTCGTCGAAACGGTCAAGATTGCTTTTGGGCTCGTTTCCATCCGAGGTCGTTTACCACCTCAAAAGTTACCCACAAGGTGCAGCCAGTTTAAAGCGAACAGTTTTGGAATCCAAGCCTTTTCCTTGCACGGGAAGTCCAGCCGCCTCTTATATACCTGAGGGGTGATGGCCAATTGAACAACACACAATTGGTCAAATCATCTACCACTTTTTATCTTTTATCTTTTCTCCTTAACCCTAGTTCTTCTTCTTCCTCGTTCTTCATCTGTTCTTCTTGTTGCAGGGCAGCGAACCTCGAGGCCCTAGGGTCGATCAGGTCGACCTAGGGCAGCCCATAGCCTCCGCGCGCCCAGACGGGGTCCCTCCCGGGCGTGTGGGGTTTTGGGTCCCAAAAGCGCCTGCTTGCTGTCTTGCATATCGCGCTGGAAGTCGGCCTCCCGCGGTGTGAGTTGCGGAGCATCTCCCTCGGCGCCGCGGGTACACATCGACGTGTTCGTGTGACGCGTTCCAGCGTCAACACCACTCAACCAGTTGCATCCCTATTATTCAGAATTTCTGACAATGGAGCATCGCTGACGACTGAAACCGAGTGGTCTGAGAAGTAGTGTGCAACTTTCTTCATGGTCAAGTAAATTCCATAGACAAGCTTCTGATAATGAGGATATCTCTGCTTGGACCAAGTCAAGACTTCAGAAATGTAATACACAGGGCGCTGAACTTTGTAGGCGTTGCCTTCTTCTTCCCGCTCGACCGTGAGCACCGTGCTAACAACTTGTCTAGTGGCTGCGATGTAAAGCAGTAAAGGCTCCTTGCTGATTGGAGCGGCAAGCACCGGCTGGGTGGAAAGCAGGGCTTTGAGCTCTTCAAACGCTGCTTCAGCTTCATCATTCCACTCAAACTTGTCAAACTTCTTCATCAGTCGGTAAAGAGCTAATGCCTTTTCCCCGAGGCGTGAGATGAATCGACTCAATGTAGCCAAACAACCAGTAAGCTTCTGAACATTGTGCACACGCAAAGGGCGTTTCATTCGGAGGATTGTGCCAACTTTCTCTGGGTTTGCGTCGATTCCTCGTTCAGAAATGAGGAAACCGAGTAACTTTCCACATGGGACTCCGAATGTGCACTTTGAAGGATTGAGCTTGATATCATATCTTCTTAAGTTGGCAAAGGTTTCAGCGAGGTCAGTCAGTAGGTCGGAACCTTTGCGTGACTTGACCACTATGGCATCCATGTATGCTTCCACATTCCAACTGATTTGAGTGAGCAGGAACTTCTTAATCATGCGCATGAACGTGGTACCAGCATTCTTGAGGCCAAAGGGCATAGTAACATAGCAAAAACACCCGAATGGGGTGATGAAAGCTGTTTTTATCTCATCGGGTCCATACAGTCGGATCTGATGGTACCCGGAATAAGCATCCAAAAAGGACAATCACTCACACCCCGCGGTTGAGTCGACTATCTGGTCAATGTGAGGCAGAGGAAAATGATCTTTTGGCCAGACCCGATTGATATGCTTGAAATCAATACACATTTGAAGTGGCATATCTTTCTTGGGAACCATAACAACATTTCCGAGCCACTCGGAGTGGTATATCTTGCGAATGAACTCAGCAGCCAGAAGCCGAGCCACCTCCTCACCAATTCCCTTCCTTTTCTCCACGACAGACCGTCAGAGATGCTCTTTAATGGGTTTTGCTTTCGGGTCGACTCGCAAACGGTGCTCAGCCAGTCCCCTGGGTACACTCGGCATGTCAGATGGTTTCCATGCGAAGATGTCCCAGTTCTCACGGAGGAACTGGATGAGCGCTTCTTCCGATTTGCCATCGAGTGTGGTTGAGATATGAGTCGGAGCAGCATTGGGATTAGTCGAGTGAATGTGAACTGGCTTTGTTTCACCAGACGACTAAAATGCAGACTCTGAAGCAGGCCCCTTGGCGCGCAACAAGTCACTCGGATATGCATTCTTCTGGAATTCTTGCATTTCTACTACTGCCATTTGTTCATCGGCGATCTTTGAGCCTTTCTAGAGGCAATATTCTGCTCTCTGCCGTTTCCAGTGACTGTGATCACGCCTCTAGGGCCAGACATCTTCAACTTGAGGCACACGTAACATGATCGAGCCATGAAACGAGCATAAGCAGGTCTGCCTAGAATGTCATGATAGGCACTGTCAAAATCCACCACCTCAAACGTCAATTTTTCCTTGCAGTAATTCTTTGAATCACCGAAAACCACATCAAGAGTGATCTGGCCGAGCGAGTTGGCTTTCTTTCCTGGGATGACACCATGGAATCTCATGTTGCTCTCACTGAGCTTGGACATCGGAATGCCCATCCCTCGGAGGGCCTCAGCATACAATATATTCAAACCACTGCCACCGTCCATCAAAACCTTGGTCAGTCGAGTGCCCCCAATGGCTGGGTAAACCACCAACGCTTGCCGCCTAGGGGTAGCAACGTGTGTTGGGTGGTCGGACTGGTCGAATGTAATAGGGGTTTTTGACCACTTCAAATACTTCGTCGTTGCCGGAGCAACCATGTTTACTTCTCTATTAATAACTTTCAGTCAACTTTTTCTCTTGAGGTCAACAAAAATCACCAAAGTGGCATTAGCATTGGGGTAACCACCATCTTCCTCTTTGTCCTCCTCCTTATCAGACTCTTTGTCCTTTTCACTGGGCTGGCTCTCTCAGAAACTCTGAATCAGGAGTCGACACTGTCGAGTGGTATGCTTGGGAAGAATCAAATTTCCCTCTTCATCCTTTTTGGTGTGTATATGACATGGTAAATCAAGCAAATCATTTCCCACTTGATCTTTCACTTCTTTAGGGGTCCAAGGCCCTTTAGGCTTCCCCTTGAACTTCCCTTGATTCAAAACTGCTGCCTCAGCAGGACCTGCAGCCTCAGCTTTTCATTTCTGCTTTCGACTGGAGTTTCCTTCTCCGGTGTCCTGGGCGACTGATTTTTTCTTGCCGTTCCGGAGTCGGTCCTCCTCTTCACCGTTAGCGTATCGAGTGGCAATCTCCATCATCCGAGTCAGAGACATGTCTCCGGTCCGACTGAACTTCAGATTGAGCTATCTGTAGCGAATGCCTTCTTTAAAGGCACAAACTGCTTTCTGCTCTGACACATTCTCCACTATGTGATTAAGGGTAGTCCATCTCTGGATATAGTCTCTTGAAGTTTCATTCTGTTTCTCAACACAATGCTGCAATTCTGCCAAACCAGCAGGTCACTTGCAGGTGCCCTCAAATGTTTTTGGTAAACACTCGGGCTAACTCTTCCCAATTGAAAATGCTCCCAGGGGCCAACTGATTCAACCAGGCTCTGGCAGAGCCCTCAAGAATCAAAGGGAGGGTTTTCATGGCCACCTCATCGTTACCACCACCAATGTGTACAGCCACTCGGTAATCCTCCAACCAAGTGTCGGGCTTCGACTCTTCGGTGAACTTACTTATGCCCGTCGCCAACCTGACGTTATGAGGGATCTCAGTGGCTCGGATGGCTCTTCCGAAGCACTCGGGGCCGAAAACGTGCACTCTGCTTCCGCTGGGTCGATCTCTATCCAGCCCTTCTCTGTATGCTCTGTTCCTGTCGACCAAACCTTGTACAAAGACTGACCTTGCGTCGAACCCAGGCTCTCTTGGGTCAAATGGAACTCTGCGGTCATTTCCATATGGGCGCCCGTCGTCATACCGCCAGGGCACGTATGACCCGTCCCTCGGAGGTGGCGAAGGCACTCGGCGGTGGTTGTTATGGGCATACTTATGATCAAATTCTCCATGGGCTCTCCCCAGGTGCCGATCATGGGCATACTTATGACTGTGTGCCGACTGAACTGTATCTGCCCTCACTGACCTGCCGTGGATCCTGTTGCGCGACTGAGAAACGGCCGAGTTTTGCTCTCCTGCCGCCCGGAGAAGCACTCGGATCTGCTCCAAGCCTCTTACAGCTTCTAAACAGGATGGCTAAATACACTCTGCTATTCATGCAGCAGTTGTAAGATTCTGGATCGGAGTGCAGTGTACCTAGGGTTTAGGCGGGAACAACTGTCGTTGACGTCGACTGGATTCAGGGATCAGTCAACGGGCGCGTTCGTCGAGAGAATGATGGAGGTTCTCCAGACGCGTGCGCTCAACCAACATGGCCAGGTGCACAGCCTCCAAGGCACGAGCCTCGACAGTCTCCCCCACGATGGGGGTCTGGAGCGCCTCCATGTTGCGGCGGTGCAACTCTTCCCTCTGTTGCGAATTGAGAGGTTGGGGCTCGTACTCATCATGGGCGTACAATGAGCCGTCACCATCGCCATTGCCACCGTTGCGGCAAAACCCGAGTGGGCTGCAACAGGAGTCGACCATGAGGACTTCTACTGCGGGGTCGCTGCTCCCGCGCTTGGAAAGAGTATCCATAGAGCCATTCGACGGGTCGACTGGACCGCAGAGAAATTCGTCGAGCACGATCGCCGCGACTTGAGGAGTGGCCGTTTGAAGGACCACCGCATGCTTTACCCACCACTGGAGCCGCGACCGACCGGATCGCTTGCGGCGGCGGCCAGCGGAGAGAGCGGATGATGCGAGGGTCGACCGATACAGAGTCGACGGCTATCGTAGAAGAATGCCGCAAGCACTCGCGCGGATAAGCGACGCACTGCGGATCGGAAGAGTCTCGACATTGAGGGGGGCTTCTTGGAGCCAGGCGGAGTCGTCAGCGACGAAAGTGAGTGCGCTGAGTGGGAACTCACGGCCCATGACCAAACCACCACCGGAAACCATGTTGATGAGGATCGGAAAAAATGCAACCTCGCCGGAAGTTGCCAAGACGCTTTGCCCCACGGTGGGCGCCAACTGTCGTGGTACTAGGTATGGCAGTAAGAGTAGGGGGTATGTATGAGGAGGCAAGGCCCTAGCTGCGGCGAGGTTGTACACACAAGTTTACGAGTTCAGGCCCCTCTCGGAGGAGGTAAAATCCCTACTTCTCGGTGCCCTGAGGCGGTCGAATGGAATATGGGTGTGTGTTACAGGGGGTGCGAACCCTTGTGCCAGAGGAGGGGGGTGGCTTATATAGAGTGCGCCAAGACCCCAGCCGTCCCCCATTACAGGGTTTAATGTACATTAAGACAGCGCGTTACTGGTAGCGTCAGCTACCACTACTAGGGAAAAGCTTAGCAGCAGCGCGGGTTTTAGGCCTATCAGTAGCGCGGGACGATGCGCTACTGATAAGGCGCTACAACTAACGTGTAGCAGTAGCGCCTGTCGTCCCATGCTACTGCTATGCATGGATAGCTGTAGCGCGCTTCAGAGAAGAGTGCTGCTGATATTTTCTGCAGTGCTTTTTACAGGGAAGCGCTACTGGTAAGGCGGTACTACTGCTAACTTTTTTCCCCTTGCTACTACTAGTTTTATTAGTTTTTTTTTGCATATTTGTTTTGTATTTGAATAGGCTTTATACAATAATCTTTAGCATATCGTACACATACAAATGTAATCATAGCATATACATACAACTAGTCTCATGAAATCATGTCATCATCATAATCATCATCCAACACAAAGTGGTCTCTCGTCATCATCTCGAAAATAGCGATACAAGTCTCGATTACTTGCAAATACATCATCATCCATCTAAACAATGATATACGAGAGAAGAGCTATCACTTTGAGTGAGAGCGGAACTATGCAGTACATGAGTTCGTATCCCTCTCTCGCATTAGCGTGAACCTAAACTAACTACTGCCTCTCGCTCGGAAACCGGTACACCTGGGCCTGACACTGCGGCCACTCGTCGTATATATACTCCTGGCGTAGCACTTCTTCGCCATCGATGATCTATGCACCTGCATCGTCACATGAGTCGATGATATGCAACATATATAGTTGAGCAACAGAAAGAGACAGACTTGGCAAAAATAGAAACAACATGTCATAAGCATAAATAACAAAGTTCATCGTACCCAAAATGCCCTAACTAGAGTGATCTTCGCTAGTCGAGGAGGAGGATAGTTTAATTACATCACAAATAAAGTTTTGCCGTGCATAACTCAAAGTTTTGTCATACAGAAAGTATGGACTAAACAGACACATTGTCATATATCGACAATCAGTCCAACATGTCGTGCCATCCATCCATGTCAGGGAGATAGTCCCCGAGCTTAGTGAAAGGCTTCATGTTGAGACGCTGCGAGGCTACCCATGTTCAGACGTCTTCCCGCGACATTTGTCCTTCTCCGTAGAACATCCCTGTTTTTCCGACGACCTCCTTCATGATGATTTGGGCAAGTTCGCGTTGGATGTTATAGAACTCAGCTCGAAGTCGATGATCCTCGATATCTCCTACGTCCTTTACCCATTGCAGAATATGGGCATCGCTGGATCTAGGTGACATGCCAAGGTTCTGGTGATCCTGTCTGTACTCCAGCATGTGGTGTAGGACATGAAATCCATCATTAAGAGAATCGCTCGGTTGCTGGATGCAGCAGAAGTCGGTCTTATGGCTGAAGGCGAGCCTGCCGCCCCTTCTCTTCTTGTCCTTGACCTCTCCACCCCGTGCATGGTAGTAAAACATAGCACTGTTGAGAACATCCTTGATGTGGGTGTAATCCTTTTTGTGAATGTTCTTCGACGAGTCCAAGTAAAGAGCGTGGGAGTATCGGGGGTAGAGGATGATGAGGATGGCGCGCCCGCCGCTGCGCAAAATAAGTACCCCTCAAATTAATTAGCCTCCACCGTGAAAATGAATGATTCAAATCGAAGGAAGGATAGTCGCGCGGATGACTTACACGGGATGATAAGGCACGAGAATCGCCTCCTTGTCCTTATTGGCGAGCATGAAACTGACGATGTATTCCCTCGCGTATTCACAGTACTTTGCGCAGACTCCCAAGAAGCCCTCGAGCATGTAGTACGGGTCAGCGACACAGATATGAGGTATCTTCTCAACCCCGACGATGTAGTTCATGTGCAAGGCATAAAGGCGGACAAACGTAAAATCCAGCTTCTTCACGTGAAACATGTCGAATATGTAATCGAATCGAAGGAAGAACTTATCCGCGGGGAAGCAGTCGACGTACGACATTTGCCGCGGAACGTTAACCACGTAGAGTGGGTATCTTGGATCTTTCGAGGCGATGAGGCCTTTCTCTATCCGCAGCACATCGTCATGAAGTCTCCTTAGATCGCCGAATCTGGCCCCTAGCGCTCTTGCAGGTAGGATTGGTTGACGGGGGATATGCCATTTATCCGCATCGGGGATATCTATACGGTCCTGAAGCCGAGGCTGCTGAGGCGGCTGGATCATAGAATCAGCTTTTTTGCCTTTCCTCGCTCTCTTCCTAGACTTCTTTACTACCGGAAGGTCGTTCATAATACGTTCAGCCTCCGGAGACGGCAATTCAGGCACCGACTCATGACGCTCAAACCCTGAGTAGGCGCCAGTATATACATACTGTTGAGTGCCATCGTCATCGTCATCCTCATCCATGGCGACGTCATTAGCGACTAATGGAGCCTCCTCCTTACCCCATCCGCTATCACCCAAACCGACACCCGACGCTAATTGGGTAGGTGGCGTGTTGATGTTCATGCGTTGCTGAGGCTGCGTGCTCGTGGGTGTGCTCCCGGCCGCCTCCAGACGAAGCAGACTCTTTGGCCACAATAGGACCCACCCATTGCAACAATCACCAAGCCACCGCGGGGTCTCGTCGTTATCCCCCACTAGTATCAGAGGAGGCAAATTCTCGTGGCCCGGTTTGACACTGGCCATGGAAACCTTGAAGACGTTCGGGGGGATCGGCCGGCTGTGGAACAATGGTTCCTTCGGCTCCATTATCGTCGCCTTCCCCACGTCCACCTTCTGGTCACCGATGGGGTACAATATGGTGCATGGGTTTTCGTCGGCCTGCAAAGAAAAGTCTGCGACGTGAGTCATTCGAAAGGCAACGAAAACGGGAGATTATACATTTATTGAAGGGGGCCATTGTGACAGATACCGTGAGGGCGTCGAGCTCAGCCAAAGACGAAGCACCGCCGAGCATGTTCGGTGCGGGAGCAGGTGCGGAAGCCGGTGCGGGAGTAGGTGCTAGTGCAACGCTAGTCGAGCTGCTCCCCAAGAAGTTAGCAAGGGGAAAGTCTGCTGCATTTTTTTCTGGATTTTGCCTGGTCCAAGTGAAAACGGCCGAAACCAAGGAAGTAGACATATCTGCAACCACCTATTTTGCGGCAGCTACCGCTGTTGCGACTGTCTGAGATGATTTCTTCTCAACCACAATCTCAACCTTCTTGTCAATGTTTTCTTCAGTTAACCTCCGTCTTTCATTTCTCTCCTCCGTGGACTCACGATAGTACTTCTTCCATGTGGCGCCTTCTCCGACACCATGCACGCATCCATACGACGGTCGAGTATCCACCGGGAGTCGTTTCAATATGTTCAACGCCCGGCTGAATGGAGTGTCCCACTTGGGCCTCGCCAATGC
Source organism: Triticum timopheevii (assembly GCA_963921465.1). NCBI lineage: Eukaryota > Viridiplantae > Streptophyta > Magnoliopsida > Poales > Poaceae > Triticum > Triticum timopheevii. The sequence continues at coordinate 74,162,899 of OY997266.1, read as the reverse complement.
CTCAGACGGCGAGTCGCTTTTGGCCGCAATCCTGTGCTGCTCTCTCTGCAAAAAGGCACAAGGATCGTTTACAAATATGACTAACGTGTGCAGTCGAATTGATCAGAAACTAAAATTATCAGCAGTCTAATGAACTCCGTCGTGACCAGGTTTTTCTCGTAAACCTTCTTCACTGGGTCCCAACGGTGCCGGGCCCTGAGGACATCACGCTCCCGCGGGATGATGAACTCCGCCAAGGGGTCTGGGATGCCCAGACTCACGGCTTCCGTGTCCTCCTTGGCAAATTTGGACCTCTTCTCGTCGTAACCACGGCTTCCGAGGTGGTGGCTCCTAATGTTCCTCTCTTGAAGCCCCTTCATGTACTTAGACTTTTTTTGGCAGCTTCGGCCTCGCAAGCCTCCTTGAATATTTGAAACTGCTCTCCCGTGATTGTCGGATTATCCTTTACAATCTCGAAGTAGGGTTCCTTCTTGTCGATGATCCTTCCTTTCACCCTTGTTTTCCAGGCGTCCAATGCGTCGCTAATCTTGGTCATGGCGTGTTTGTTTATCTTCTTCAGTGCCGGGTCCTTATCTGGATCTTCATAATCCTTTTCATTCCGGCCCGAGAACAAGAATATATGGTGAAACTTCTTTAGGAGGGAGTGAAGGAAATATGCCCTAGAGGCAATAATAAAGTTATTATTTATTTCCTTATTTCATGATAAATGTTTATTATTCATGCTAGAATTGTATTAACCGGAAACATAATACATGTGTGAAAACATAGACAAACATAGTGTCACTAGTATGCCTCTACTTAACTAGCTTGTTGATCAAAGATGGTTAAGTTTCCTAACCATAGACATGAGTTGTCATTTGATTAACGGGATCACATCATTAGGAGAATGATGTGATTGACTTGACCCATTCCGTTAGCTTAGCAGTTGATCATTTAGTATGTTGCTATTGCTTTCTTCATGACTTATACATGTTCCTATGACTATGAGATTATGCAACTCCCGTTTACCGGAGGAACACTTTGTGTGCTACCAAACGTCACAACGTAACTGGGTGATTATAAAGGAGCTCTACAGGTGTCTCCGAAGGTACATGTTGAGTTGGCGTATTTCGAGATTAGGATTTGTCACTCCGATTGTCAGAGAGGTATCTCTGGGCCCACTCGGTAATGCACATCACTATAAGCCTTGCAAGCAATGTGACTAATGAGTTAGTTGCGGGATGATGCATTACGGAACGAGTAAAGAGACTTGCCGGTAACGAGATTGAACTAGGTATTGAGATACCTACGATCGAATCTCGGGCAAGTAACATACCGATGACAAAGGGAACAACGTATGTTGTTATGCGGTTTGACCGATAAAGATCTTCGTAGAATATGTGGGAGCCAATATGAGCATCCAGGTTCCGCTATTGGTTATTGACTGGAGACGTGTCTCGGTCATGTCTGCAAAGTTCTCGAACCCGTAGGGTCCGCACGCTTAAGGTTTCGATGACAGTTTTATTATGAGTTTATGAGTTTTGATGTACCAAAGGAGTTCGGAGTCCCGGATGAGATCGGGGACATGATGAGGAGTCTTGAAATGGTCGAGACGTAAAGATCGATATATTGGACGACTATATTTGGACTTCGGAAAGGTTCCGAGTGATTCGGGTATTTTTCAGGGTACCGGAGAGTTACGGGAATTCGCCGGGAGAAGTATTGGGCCTTATTGGGCCATACGGGAAAGAGAGAGGGGCTGCCTAGGGCAGGCCGCGCGCCCCCCAAGGCCTAGTCCGAATTGGACTTGGGGGAGGGGCTGCGCCCCCTCCTTCCTTCCCTTCTCTCTTCCCTTTCCTTCTCTCCTACTCCTACTACATGGAAGGGCTCCTAGTTCTACTAGGAAAGGGGGAATCCTACTCCCGGTGGGAGTAGGACTCCCCTAGGGCGCGCCATAGAGAGGGCCGGCCCTCCCCCTCCTCCACTCCTTTACATATGGGGGCAGGGGGCACCCCATAGACACACAAGTTGATCTTCGTGATCGTTCCTTAGCCGTGTTCGGTGCCCCCCTCCACCATATTCCACCTCGGTCATATCGTAGCGGTGCTTAGGCAAAGCCCTGCGTCGGTAGAACATCATCATCGTCACCATGCCGTAGTGCTGACGGAACTCATCCCCGACACCCTGCTGGATCGGAGTCCGGGGATCATCATCGAGCTGAACGTGTGCTGAACTCGGAGGTGCCGTACGTTCGGTACTTGGATCGGTCGGATCGTGAAGACGTACGACTACATCAACCGCGTTGTCATAACGCTTCTGCTTACAGTCTACGAGGGTACGTGGACAACACTCTCCCCTCTCGTTGCTATGCATCACCATGATCCTTGCGTGTGCGTAGCATTTTTTTTTGAATTACTACGTTCCCCAACAGTGGCATCCGAGCCTGGTTTTATGCGTAGATGTCATATGCACGAGTAGAACACAAGTGAGTTGTGGGCGATACAAGTCATACTGCTTACCAGCATGTCATACTTTGGTTCAGCGGTATTGTTGGATGAAGCGGCCCGGACCGACATTACGCGTACGCTTACGCGAGACTGGTTCTACCGACGTGCTTTGCACACAGGTGGCTAGCGGGTGTCTGTTTCTCCAACTTTAGTTGAACTGAGTGTGGCTATGCCCGGTCCTTGCGAAGGTTAAAACAACACTAACTTGACGAACTATCGTTGTGGTTTTGAAGCGTAGGTAAGAACGGTTCTTGCTAAGCCCGTAGCAGCCACGTAAAATTGGCAACAACAAAGTAGAGGACGTCTAACTTGTTTTTGCAGGGCATGTTGTGATGTGGTATGGTCAAGACGTGATGAGATATAAATTGTTGTATGAGATGATCATGTTTTGTTGAAGTTATCGGCAACTGGCCGAAGCCCTATGGTTGTCTCTTTGTTGCATAAGATGCAAGCACCAAATAATTGCTTTACTTTATCGCTATGCGATAGCAATAGTTGCAAGAGCAATAGTTGGCGAGACGACCATGTGACGACACATTGATATAGATCAAGATGATGAAGATCATGGTGTCGTGCCGGTAACGATAGAGATCATGACAATACTTTGGAGATGGAGATCAAAGGCGCAAGATGATCATGGCCATATCATGTCACGTATTTTGATTGCATATGATGCTTATCTGTTATACATCTTATTCTGTTTTGTTTGACGGTAGCATTTTAAGATGATCTCTCACTAATTATCAAGAAGTGTTCTCCCTAAGTATGCACCGTTGCAAAAGTTCTTTGTGCTGAGACACCACGTGATGATCGGGTGTGATAGGCTCTACGTTCAAATACAACGGGTGCAAAACAGTTGCACACGCGGAATACTTAGGTTAAACTTGACGAGCCTAGCATATACAGATATGGCCTCGGAACACGAAGACCGAAAGGTCGAGCGTGAATCATATAGTAGATATGATCAACATAGTGATGTTCACCATTGAAAACTACTCCATCTCACGTGATGATCGGACATGGTTTAGTTGATTTGGATCACGTGATCACTTAGATGACTAGAGAGATGTCTGTCTAAGTGGGAGTTCTTAAGTAATATGATTAATTGAACTTAAATTTAATCATGAACTTATTACCTGATAGTATTTTGCTTGTCTATGTTTGTTGTAGATCAATAGCTCGCATTGTTGCTTTCATATGTTTATTTTGATATGTTCCTAGAGAAAATTTTGTTGAAAAATGTTAGTAGCAATGATGCGGATTGGATCCATGATCAGAGGTTTATCCTCATTGCTGCACAGAAGAATCATGTCCTTGATGTACCGCCAGGTGACAAACCTATTGCAGGAGCAGATACAGACGTTATGAACGTTTGGCTAGCTCAAAATAATGACTACTTGATAGTTTAGTGCACCATGCTTAAACGGCTTAGAATCGAGACTTCAAAGATGTTTTGAACGTCATGGACCATATGAGATGATCCAGGAGTTGAAGTTAATATTTCCAGCAAATACCCGAATTGAGAGATATGAAGTCTCCAACAAGTTCTGTAGCTAAAAGATGGAGGAGAATCGCTCAACTAGTGAGCATGTGCTCAGATTGTCTGGGTACTTCAATCGCTTGAATCAAGTGGGAGTTAATCTTCCAGATAAGATAGTGATTGACAGGATTCTCTAGTCACCATCACTAAGTTACTAGAACTTCGTGATGAACTATAGTATGCAAGGGATGACGAAAACGATTCCCGAGCTCTTCGTGATGTTGAAATCGACGAAGGTAGAAATCAAGAAAGAGCATCAAGTGTTGATGATTGACAAGACCACTAGTTTCAAGAAAAAGGGCAAAGGGAAAGAAAGGGAAACTTCAATTAGAATGGCAAACAAGTTGTCACTCCCATGAAGAAGACCAAAGCTGGACCAAAGCCTGAAACTGAGTGCTTACACTGCAAAGGAAATGGTCACTGGAAGCGGAAATGCCCTGAATATTTGGTGGATAAGAAGGATGGCAAAGTGAACAAGGGTATATTTGATATACAGGTTATTGATGTGTGCCTTACTAGTCTTTATAGTAGCCCCTGAGTATTTGATACTTGTTCGGTTGCTAAGATTAGTAACTCGAAACAGGAGTTACAGAATAAACAGAGACTAGTTGAAGGGGAAGTGACGATGAGTGTAGGAAGTGGTTCCAAGATTGATATGATCATCATCGCACTCCCTATACTTTTGGGATTAGTGTTAAAACTAAATAAATGTTATTTAGCGTATGCGTTGAGCATGAATATGATTTGATCATGTTTATTGCGATACGGTTATTCATTTGAAGTTAAAGAATAATTGTTATTCTGTTTACATGAATAAGACCTTCGATGGTTATACACCCAATGAAAATAGTTTGTTGATCTCGATCGTAGTGATACACATATTCATAATATTGATGCCAAAAGATGCAAAGTTAATAATGATAGTGCAACTTATTTGTGGCACTGCTGTTTGGGTCATATCGGTGTAAAGCGCATGAAGAAACTCCATAAAGATGGATTTTCGGAATCACTAGGTTATGAATCATTTGATGCTTGCGAACCATGCCTTTTGGGCAAGATGACTAAAACTCCGTTCCCCGGAACAATGGAATGAGCTACTGACTTATTGGAAATAATACATACTGATGTATGCAAACCAATGAGTATGAAGGCTCGTGGCAAGTATCGTTATTTTCTAACCTTCACAGATGATTTGAGCAGATATGCGTATATCTACTTGATGAAACATAAGTCTGAAATAGTTGAAAAGTTCAAAGAATTTCAGAGTAAAGTGGAGAATCATCGTAACAAGAAAATAAAGTTTCTACGATCTGATCGTGGAGGAGAATATTTGAGTTATGAGTTTGGCCTTCATATAAAACAATGTGGAATAGTTTCACAGCCCACGCCACCTGGAACACCACAATGTAATGGTGTGTCCGAACGTCGTAATCGTACATTACTAGATATGGTGCGATCTATGATGTCTCTTATCAGTTTACCACTATCGTTTTGGGGTTATGCATTAGAGACAGCTGCATTCACGTTTAATAGGGCACCATCTAAATCCGTTGAGACGACACCGTATGAACTATGGTTTAGCAGTAAACCTAAGCTGTCGTTTCTTAAATTTTGGAGTTGCGATGCTTATATGAAAAAGGTTTTCAACCTGATAAGCTCAAACCCAAATCGGAGAAGTGCGTCTTCATAGAATACCCAAAGGAAATTGTTGGGTACTCCTTCTATCACAGATCTGAAGGCAAAACATTCGTTGCTAAGAATGGATCCTTTCTAGAGAAGGAGTTTCTCTCAAAAGAAGTGAGTGGGAGAAAAGTAGAACTTGATAAGGTAATTGTACCTTCTCCTGAATTGGAAAATAGTTCATCGCTGAAATCAGTTCCAGTGATTCCTACACCAATTAGTGAGGAAGCTAATGATGATGATCATGAAACTTCAGATCAAGTTATTATAGAACCTCGTAGGTCTTCCAGAGTACGGTCCGCACCAGAGTGGTACGGTAATCCTGTTCTGGAAGTCATGTTACTAGACCATGATGAACCTACGAACTATGAGGAAGCGATGATGAGCCCAGATTCCGCGAAATGGCTGGAGGCCATGAAATCTGAGATAGGATCCATGTATGAGAACAAAGTGTGGACTTTGGTGGACTTGCCCGATAATCGGCAATCCATAGAAAATAAATGGATCTTCAAGAAGAAGACGGCCGTTGATAATAGTGTTACTATCTACAAAGCTCGAATTGTCGAAAAAAGTTTTTCGACAAGTTCAAGGTGTTGAATACAATGAGATTTTTCTCACTCGTATCGATGCTTAAAAGTCTGTCCAAATCATGTTAGCAATTGCCGCATTTTATGATTATGAAATATGGCAGATGGATGTCAAAACTGCATTCCTGAATGGGTTTTTGGAAGAAGAGTTGTATATGATGCAGCCAGAAGGTTTTGTCGATCCAAAGGGAGCTAACAAAGTGTGCAAACTCCAGCGATCCATTTATGGATTGGTGCAGGCCTCTCGGAGTTGGAATAAACGCTTTGATAGTGTGATCAAAGCATTTGGTTTTGTACATACTTTTGGAGAAGCCTGTATTTACAAGAAAGTGAGTGGGAGCACTACAACATTTCTGATAAGTATATGTGAATAACATATTGTTGATCGGAAATAATGTAGAATTATTCTGCAAAGCATAAAGGAGTGTTTGAAAGGATTTTTTCAAAGAAAGACCTCGGTGAAGCTGCTTACATATTGAGCATCAAGATCTATTGAGATAGATCAAGACGCTTGATAAGATTTTCAATGAGTACATACCTTGACAAGATTTTGAAGTAGTTCAAAATGGAACAGTCAAAGAAAGAGTTCTTGCCTGTGTTGCAAAGGTATGAAATTGAGTAAGACTCAAATCCCGACCACAGCAGAAAACAGAAAGAGAATGAAAGTCATTCCCTATGCATCAGTCATAGGTTCTATAAAAGTATGCCATGCTGTGGACCAGACCTATTGTATACTCTGCCCTGGTTTGGCAAGGGAGTACAATAGTGATCTAGGAGTAGATCACTGGACATTGGTCAAAATTATCCTTAGTGGAATAAGGAAATATTTCTCGATTATGGAGGTGATAAAAGAGCCCGTCATAAAGAGTTACATTGATGTAAGATTTTACACCGATCCAGATGACTCTAAGTCTCAATCTGGATACATATTGAAAGTGGGAGCAATTAGCTAGAGTAGCTCCGTACAGAGCATTGTAGACATAGAATATTTGCAAAATACATACGGCTCTGAATGTGACAGACCCGTTGACTAAGTTTCTCTCACGAGAAAAACATGATCACACCTTAGTACTCTTTGGGTGTTAATCACATAGCAATGTGAACTAGATTATTGACTCTAGTAAACCCTTTGGATGTTGGTCACATGAAGATGTGAACTATGGATATTAATCATATACAGATATGAATATTGGTGTTAAATCACATGGTGATGTGAACTAGATTATTGACTCTAGTGCAAGTGGGAGACTGAAGGAAATATGCCCTAGAGGCAATAATAAAGTTATTATTTATTTCCTTATTTCATGATAAATGTTTATTATTCATGTTAGAATTGTATTAACCGGAAACATAATACATGTGTGAATACATAGACAAACATAGTGTCACTAGTATGCCTCTACTTGACTAACTTGTTGATCAAAGATGGTTAAGTTTCCTAACCATAGACATGAGTTGTCATTTGATTAACGGGATCACATCATTAGGAGAATGATGTGATTGACTTGACCCATTCCGTTAGCTTAGCACTTGATCGTTTAGTATGTTGCTATTGCTTTCTTCATGACTTATACATGTTCCTATGACTATAAGATTATGCAACTCCCGATTACCGGAGGAACACTTTGTGTGCTACCAAACGTCACAAGGTAACTGGGTGATTATAAAGGAGCTCTACAGGTGTCTCCGAAGGTACATGTTGAGTTGACGTATTTCGAGATTAGGATTTGTCACTCCGATTGTCGGAGAGGTATCTCTGGGCCCACTCGGTAATGCACATCACTATAAGCCTTGCAAGCAATGTGACTAATGAGTTAGTTGCGGGATGATGCATTACGTAACGAGTGAAGAGACTTGCCGGTAACGAGATTGAACTAGGTATTGAGATACCGACGATCGAATCTCGGGCAAGTAACATACCGATGACAAAGGGAACAACGTATGTTGTTATGCGGTTTGACCGATAAAGATCTTCGTAGAATATGTGGGAGCCAATATGAGCATCCAGGTTCCGCTATTGGTTATTGACTGGAGACGTGTCTCGGTCATGTCTACATAGTTCTCAAACCCGTAGGGTCCGCACGCTTAAGGTTTCGATGACAGTTTTATTATGAGTTTATGAGTTTTGATGTACCAAAGGAGTTCGGATTCCTGGATGAGATCGGGGACATGACGAGGAGTCTCTAAATGGTCGAGACGTAAAGATCGATATATTGGACGACTATATTCGGACTTCGGAAAGGTTCTGAGTGATTCGGGTATTTTTCGGGGTACCGGAGAGTTACGGGAATTCGCCGGGAGAAGTATTGGGCCTTATTGGGCCATACGGGAAAGAGAGAGGGGCTGCCTAGGGCAGGCCGCGCGCCCCCCCAAGGCCTAGTCCGAATTGGACTAGGGGGAGGGGTTGCGCCCCCTCCTTCCTTCCCTTCTCTCTTCCCTTTCCTTCTCTCCTACTCCTACTACATGGAAGGGCTCCTAGTTCTACTAGGAAAGGGGGAATCCTACTCCCGGTGGGAGTAGGACTCCCCTAGGGCGCGCCATAGAGAGGGCCGGTCCTCCCCCTCCTCCACTCCTTTATATACGGGGGCAGGGGGCACCCCATAGACACACAAGTTGATCTTCGTGATCGTTCCTTAGCTGTTTGCGGTGCCCCCCTCCACCATATTCCACCTCGGTCATATTGTAGCGGTGCTTAGGCGAAGCCCTGCGTCGGTAGAACATCATCATCGTCACCACGCCGTAGTGTTGACGGAACTCATCCCCGACACCCTACTGGATTGGAGTCCGGGGATCATCATCGAGCTGAACGTGTGCTGAACTCGGAGGTGCCGTACGTTCGGTACTTGGATCGGTCGGATCGTGAAGACGTACGACTACATCAACCGCGTTGTCATAACGCTTCCGCCTACAGTCTACGAGGGTACGTGGACAACACTCTCCCCTCTCGTTGCTATGCATCACCATGATCCTTGCGTGTGCGTAGATTTTTTTTGAATTACTACGTTCCCCAACAGGGAGGGCCTCATATTATCTATCTTCTGTAGTTTCTCATCGTTGATGGTGGCGGTTGTCCGTACGATGCAGCCTATTTGATTGCCGTAGCACGCGCGCGCTTCCTCGGGCGCCTTTGGCTCAAAATTGCCATCATCCACCTCCGTGACCACCAATCTAGTAGTCCTGACTTTGTTAGGAAGTCGTTGCCTCTTTGCTTTCGGTTCTACACCGGCTCCACTCACCGAGGCAGCGCCGGTCTCGATGCCGGTTTGAGTCTCAGCACCGGTCTGCGTGTCGGTCTCAGTCCCCGATGCCACCGGTGGGCCCAACAACAACATCGGTTGATCGTCGGCAAGGCTAAAAAATTCGCCTGCCGCCCGATAGACGTCGTCACAATCATCAGAACCCTGTCCTTCATCGTTGCTAGCCATGTTTCCTATGATTAAATCTAGTCAATTAATTCTAGACCTAATAAAATGAATAATGACATAAAAAAGGCCTATTGTTTTGCAGGAACGTTGACTCCTTCCCGGTGCGGCAAATCCCGGGCACTCGATATGTCCTAGTTTGTAGCACAAGTCATGTCGAAATTCACGGAAAATTTCGGCATGACCTTTGCTAAAAAGTGGACAAATCGAGAATCTGAAATTTGCCGGAATGGAAATGAATCAACATTCCGGCAAAATATAGGCCACTCGGCTTCATTCCGTGGAAACAACAAAAGGCCACTTGGGCACAATCGAAACATTCATGTGCAAACACAATTGAGGAATTTGCATATATCCTGACCACTTCAAATTTGCATGTCCTAGCGTTTGACACTATAAGAAAATCTACACAAATCTCATGCTCTCTCAAACTCAATTCAAAAACCAAATATAGATTATATTTAGTTAACTACTGAACTAAATTACTTTACTCTAAACTAAACCCTACTGCCCTAATTAACATCTAGTTAAACAAACTCAATTCAAAAACTAAACCCTACTGAACTAATTAGCATCAATATTATCTACTACTTAACATCTATTATTACCCTAACTAAAAAACATCTACTATTAACCATACTGCCCTAGTTAACTAGTACCATCACTACTACTAATTAACATCTACTACTACTACTAAAAATCATTATGTATGAACCCTAGTACTAATTAACATCTACTACTGCTGCTAATTAACGTGGCAGAGGAAGAAAAAGCTGAGAGAGAGTGGGTGGGGGAGGGGTGGGGGGCTTACAGAGAGGGGAGAGACGGTGGCGGGGAGGTGCTCAGCGACGGAGGTAGGGGCGGCGAGGGCGGGTTCATGATCGAGAGGCGGCGCTCCTAGGGGGGCTCGGCGGCGGAGAGGTCGAGGGCGACCCGAGAGTCGGCGGCGGTGAGACTGGGCGGCCTCGGGCGGCGGCGGTGAGGATGAGTGCGACGTCGACGCCGGCAGGAGACGGCTGCGAAGTGGGGGCGACGACGAAGTGGGGGAGATGGCAGCGAAGAGTGGGGCGAGGGATTTGGGGAAGAAGTGGTGGCCGGGGGGAAACTGTTTTTTGTGTTAAGTCAAAAATAACGGTAGCGTGTTAGGGAAAACGCGCTATAGCTAAGTTAGCTATAGCGCGTTTCCGCAAACGCGCTACTGCTATTCCTTCATCTTTTTCCCCTTTTTGTTTATTTTTCTTTACATTTTATATTTTTCCTTTCTCCTTTTTCTATTTCTTTCATTTTCATTTACTTTTCTATTTGTTTTTCATTTTATTTTCTTTTCGTTAGCAGTAGCGCTATACTGATATGCTATAAGAATATTAGCGGCAGCGCGGTTTCTGAAAGATCGCTACTACTATGTGTAGCCCATCGTCTTAGTGGTTGAAATTTTAGTAGTAGCGAGTTTTCAGCGAGACGTGCTATTGCTATATATGCATCTGCAGCGCGCTTATTTGGCACGCGCTACTGCTGTCTAGCAGTAGCGAGCATTTTTAACAAGCGCTACTGCTAAAGTTTTGTGTATAACGTTTTCCCTAGTAGTATATAAAGAGCTATTAATGATCTTTAAGACTACGGAGTGAACGCCTGGCCGTTGCCATCCCGAGTGACTCTAGGTCTTCTGTACTCCGAGTGGTTTCTTGTATGGTCAAATGACTTCATCTTGGTCGAGTGAAACTGGGGGTATCCGAGTGGGGTAACTGGTCGAGTGGATTGCACTCCATGGTTACTTCAGTCGGTATCTCTTGCTATACTTTGAATGTCCTTGATTCTAGGGTAGTGACCCTGGGTAGGGCGTATAGGTCAGGCCTATGACCCTACCCTAGGTCCATGGCATCGTCACCAGGAGTGAGGCCCATTGGTCCCGGTTCATGTCTGGAACCGGGACCAAAGGGGCCAGATGAACGGGGACCAATGGCCCTCGAGGCCCGGTCGGCCCCCTGGCCGCACGAACCGTGACTAATGCCCCCTTTAGCCCTAGTTCATGACTGAATCGGGATTAATGCCCTTACCCAGGCCTCAACCAAAGCCTTGTTTTCTACTAGCGTGTATCCGGAGAACTCTATGAAATGTTGTTGTTTGATGAATAAAGCCGATAAATGTTCTTCTAAAAAAACGGACACATAATTCAACAGGTGGCAGCGACGTGAGCGAGAGGAGATGAGACGTGGGCGGTGGCTAGGGTTTCGCCGAAGCGAGCCGCCCGCTAGGATCAACGTGAGCGTCTCTTTCACCTGTTCACAATATTTAGGAGCTCTCACCAGGGCGACTGTCAGTTCGCTCCACGAAAAAATGATCGCCTAGCGTTGCCTAGCCAAGGGCAACTCGGGTGTGGCTAGCACTCCTCGCACTAGCGACACTCTTTTTCCCCTTCTTTCGTCGCGTCGTCGCTAGAGGACCGCCCACGCGGCCGACTACGGCGATGGGGTGCTCTCACGTGGCGGCTTCCGTCCTGTAGGGCAGCAGGTTGGGTGGTGCGTCGGCGCACGGTGGGGGTCAGGATTACGGCGACTAACGGCGTCCTCACATGGGCGTGGCGGCGGCTACCGGCATCGTGACCGTTTGGGGCTGGGGGAGGTTGTTAGGCGTGGCACTGCCCATATCTGGCCGTTAGGATCCAGAGTAGCCCCACGATGGTTGGCCCTGCTATTCTATGTGCTCCATTACTTCGATTTTCTTAATGCGGCCTCTCAATCTGGACACAGATGGGTTCCGGTCTTCCTCTCGAAGATCTCAGCTTTAGGCACATGGCATCATTGGATATCTAGATCAGAATTTATTCGGTCGGGCGCTCCCACATCTTCGGCTAGAGAGGCTTCATGAGGGTGTGGCACTAAGCTTCGATGTCTTGCCGGTGCCATGAGACATGTCTAAGTATAGATTTCCATGGCGTTGACAGTGGTGAAGAAAGTCATGGTGGCTGCGATCGGAGACTTGTAATGACAGAGAGGAGTTTTGGTTGCGTTGAAGACTGGCAGCACAGGTTTTTTTCCCGTGTGTCAGGTGTTGAGGACTTACAGCGGCGGCCTTGGCAGGAGGGGGCAGCAACACAAGTGGACAACATTTTTGGGGGTGCTTCTCTCGAGTACCGAGCCGCGATCTCTAGGGTGAAAGCCTAAGGTCTGGCCTTCATTCGTTGTACCTGACAATGGTCTTGCGAAGGCATTGTTTTGGGGATCTCGGACTCTCTCCTGGGTGAAAACTCAAGATCCTTGATCAGGCGATGACAACGCTTGTGCATTGTTTCCTTCTTGGAGACGTCGCTTTGGAGAACCTCTTTTGTAGTCTGGGTGTTGTCTTTGGTGGTGGTTAGAGTATTGCTGTTTCGAGTGTTTCATCACTGCGCCGGGGTGTGTGCATCCTTTTTGTTTTTTAATATCTTGTCGGTGCAGAGGTTGTATGTAATTGGGTATGTTCGCGATATTAAAATATTTTCTTTATTGAAAAAAAATAGGAGCTCTCTGCCACCCAGATCGGGAGGTATGCTCTCTCATTATTACTCTGTATAAAGTACCTTTGCATTATCACCTTGCAAACATAAGTTTTCACGCATTGTTTCACTCCGCTGCCAGCATGTACATAATCCAGAAGGTAACCAAAAGGGGAGGCTGAAAAAAGGTACTCTAAACAGAATGATAGTAATAAGCATGCTGTGTTGAGTAGACGACAGTAGGCAGGGCATGCAGGTTATCTAGTGGTGTGCATCTAAATGTTGGTCAAGGGAACAAGCATGGCCTGAAAGAAAGAGAGTATATTTGCCTTGCCAGCCAGCCGGTCAGGCCAGGCCTTGCGATCATGAAAAGAAGCGTAGCCAGCTGCATATTCTAAAGGAACAAGGATTGCAATGGCACCAAAACCTAAGCCGCATCGGTTCCCCTGTTTTCATCTTCCCGCATAATCAAATCCACTGCCGCATGCTTCATGCATTTGATGCATACTCCCTCCGTTCCTAAATATTTGTGTTTGTAGATATTTCAACGAGTGACTACATCGGAGCACTATACACACATTCCCCGCACTCCTTGCAAGAGCAACAGCAAATTGCTTATCTCTCACGGAGAGTGAGAGTGAGAGACTATATCTTACTCTTTGCCCCACACACGCTCTTTGCAAAAGCAGAAGCAGGCAGTGGGCTCATGACTCATGTGGACCTGGCCCGAGTGACCTCCCCCTTTTTATGAACCCTGAGCACTATGTGTATGTGTGCGCGGGGGCGCGTCACTGAGACCCCTGGCACCGGTAGGTGCGGGAGGGAGAGAGAAGCCAAATGTTAAAGATGCCTGGTGCAGTGCAGCTCAGCTAGCAAAGCGAAGTGGGGGAGACGAGAGGAGAGGAGAGTAGTACTCAAGAAATTAAGGCATAGCTGACCATTTAAGGGCTGCTCCTCTCGCCTCGCCATGCATGGGGTCCTACCCCATTCATGCTACTCTGGCAGTGCAATTCAATTCAATGTGACCATGCATGGTAGTACTATTACAGTCCTACTCTCTTTGCTGTTGGGACTTGGGAGATAGTAGTAGTAGCAGTGATCATGGCGGTGCTGGGGACGTACAGTGCTGCCAACCAACAGCCCTCCGGCTTGCACTGGCCAGGGAGGGAAGGCGCATCAAATGCATTGCGATTCATGGGCATGGCGCCATGAAGACGGAGGTGTGTTGCTTGTGCAGGTTGCCATCGCATTTGCGACGCCAATGATGCCGCAGTCGGTCGCCTTTGTTAGGGAAAAGATCGAAGAAGAACTTTCGTGTGCTGTGCTGGGAGACAGTGGACGGCTATGGCATGTGCTGGGTATTCTAGGTGAGTTTTGTAGATGCGCACGGCACACGCATAGCTTAATTCAGATTTGACTTGAGGAGCAGTGCAGTGCCGTGCTTAGTTACTTTGAGCGGATTAAAGAGGATCCGTATCTGATAAGGAAAAGCAAGCAGCAAGCAACCGGGTCGATCACTTTAAATTTGGCCGCGAAACAAAGTGAGCAATGATCAAAGGTGCACTACGTACGTAGTACGTGATCTTTCGTAGTCTCATCTGGATCCGATCTCAACACTACCATGGCTGACAAAGACGTGCACTAGAAAGAGAACAAAAGCCGTGGCTGCGGTGGCCTACATGCATGGTTGCCGATCGACGGATCGAGAGCTGCCGCCGGTTGCTCCAAGGAGGAAGCTACAAGGAAGCGATTTTTATCATGGCGGACAGGGATAGGAAGAGCGCTCATGATTGCACCAGCTGAAGGCCACTGCCGGTCGGAGGCGGCCTTTGAAAATTCCCGCCCCCACCCCCCTGGCACATGGCGGGCACCATCCCCTGCCCGCCTTTCCAAAGGAAAAGCACACTCACCCAAGGACGCGTGCGGTGCGATGCGATGCGATGCTCCAGAGCGCGCGCGCGCGCGCACACGCGATCTGTTTCTTTCTTTATTCCCTGACGGAGCAAAGTTCAGTGCCACTGAGACTGAGCTGAACCCCCACTGTCTGCATCGACGATGGTGCTTTGGTTGCAGTAATCCGTCCATCCAGCTCCAGCCCCGACCTTTCTTTTCATGGGGGGAGGAGCGGGGAAGGGAATGTGGAGAGGGGGACAGGACCATGGACCCAAGCATGATATAAAATGAGATGATGCCATGGCTAGGCATGGGCTGGGCGGGGCAGGGGCAGGGGCGTGTCTTTCTCTTTCCATTTCTTTCTCCTCGGGAAAAAGCGCGCCCCCAGCTGCAAGCCACAGCCGCGAGCAACTCAACTTGAAGCTCATCTCACCCCGCCGTGTCGGAACTCATCAATCCGTCCACCACATAACTTCAAGGCTCCAAGCTCGGCTCCCCCACCCTCCCCCATCCCCATCCCCACCCCCAACCGCCGCACGGCGACATTGGTTGACCTTCCAGCTTGACATCGAGCGAGGCCCGGCGCCTCAGCTGAGCCACACTCCATCTCCACCACGCTCCTATATATTTATAGTCGGGTAGTCTCTCTCGGGCGAGTCAAGGGAGGAAGAAGCCAAGCGAGAGGGGCAGGGGAAGAGGACAAGCAGGCGATCCGGTGGAAGCGGATACAGACAAGCGAGCAACAACGACTCTACTCCCCATCTACGACAAGGTTTTGAGGCGAATCGAAGAGAAGGAGAAGCCCACGCACGGGCGTCGATGGCGTCTAGCTGCTGCGGCAAGAGGCCCAGACCAGCCGTCCCCTTGCTGCTGGCGCTGCTCGTCGTCTCGTGCGCTTTGTCGGTGTCGGCAAGCAGCGGCGGCGGCAGGGGCAACGGCACACGGACGACGGAGTTCCAGTCCGGGGACGAGCTGAGAGCTTACCGGAGCATCGTCGCCCGGATGGACAGGATGAAGAAGGCCTCCGTCAAGACCATTCAGGTGAGTGGCTTTGCTTCTTTTACATGCGCCCGCCATTGATGTTTGAGTTTTGAGTGTTTGACCGAACTCAAGGTTTCGACCATCTGCTTCCTCGCCAGCTCTTCTTGCCATTTTCTCTTTGCCCAGCGAGCAGTATTATTGACGCTGTACTCCTTTTGCACGCAGAGCTCCGACGGCGACGTCATCCATTGCGTGCCGGCGCACCTCCAGCCGGCGTTTGACCACCCAACGTTGAGAGGCCAAAAGCCAGAGGTCGTCCATCCCATTCATCCTCCTGTAAAATGCTGCATTCTTACTTTCACCGATCAGACGGCCGGCGTTCTGAAAAAAGAACATGGTGTCTTTCGCAGGCTGAGCCGGAGGAGAGGCCCAAGATCAGCGCCGACGCCACCGAGAAAGAAGGAGGGGACGCGGTGTTCCCGCAGGTGTGGAGCGACGGCGGCGAGTCGTGCCCGGGCGGGACGGTCCCGATACGGCGGACCACGGAGAGCGACCTGCGGCGGTACTCCGGCTCCCTCCGGCGGTACGGGATGAAGCCCCGCGCCGCCGGCGTCCGGCGCGACTCCACCAGCGACGGCCACGAGGTACTTCCTATACCACGCCCAGCTGAAACTAACACGACGTACGGCGATCTCATCAATCATCATCATCAATACTGACCCACCAGATTAGCGGTACCATTGAAAATTGAAAATTGATCGACAGCGGCTTCACTGACCAACAGTCCGAGCCAGTAACTGCGGCCTTAACCACGCGACCAAATCATGATCCCATACGATCGCTCAATAGTATAGCGCGCAGTAGCTGGATGACATTGATTGTGCTGGGGATAGCATTAGCTACTAGCATCAACCTGCGTCTGTGCGCGCACAGGACGTTGATTGAGGCACTGGCCGGGGATGGCGATGCAATGGCGATCGGCGCGGCGACAACCGCGGCAGCGGCGGTAATGGCGCCGCCCGCCTAGCTAGCGCGCTGGCTCGCTGGCTGGCAGTAGCATTCATTAGCGCCCGTCCGTACGTGCGTGTGTGATGGCAATGGCATGGACCTTAGCCTGATGATGGCCGTTTGGCGTATGTGTGGTGCAGCACGCGGTGGGGTACGTGACCGGCGACCAGTTCTACGGCGCCAAGGCGAGCCTGAACGTGTGGCCGGCCAGGGTGGCGTCGGCGGCGGAGTTCAGCCTCTCCCAGATCTGGGTCATCTCCGGCACCTTCGGCAACGACCTCAACACCATCGAAGCCGGCTGGCAGGTATCTAATCCATCTTCCTCTTATTACCTCGTTGCATGCAAACTACTCTTACTATTCTACTACTATGAAAGAACATTTTTCTTCTTCTCGATACCGTACGAAGTCGCACTTGAAAGCAAAACATCGAAGAGCGTTAATGTGAAAGATATGGAGAATCAGTGCAAGATCTTTGGCCGGCTAGAGCTGTATAGTGCAGGAAGTTAAGGAGGTGAGTGAGCTGACAGTGGCAGCTTTCACATCGCCGTGGCTGCAAAGCGATCAAGTAGATAATGGGAGGGAAGCTGGCTCGCAGTCGCAGAACGCGTTCTTCAGGCTGTCCGTCTCTCCGGTTGGTGAAAGCGAGTAAATGTGGCAGGTCGATCGATGTGGTGTGTATGCGCTAGCAATGGCATAGCAGCACAGAGCTCTGCACCGCAGGCCCTTGCTTGAATGCCCAGCTTCATCCCTCCCTCCATCCCTAGTCACATTACTAGCTACATGCATGGAGGATAAGTCATGATCAAGCATTTTAAGTACACATATATTCAGATTAGCAGAGTAGTCAAGACACCACTATAGTTCAGATCCATTCAAGAATATATGAACATGCATCCTTGATCGCCATCTTAAAGCGTGAACAAGCATCCTTGCCTCCTTGCAGTAAACTGTAAGTAGAATCTTGTTAGCATGCTTGACCTGCATGTGGTTGCATGTTGACTGTGTAGAGTATAGAAAGGAGGTGGAAATGCAACTGGGGATCGATCATTAATGAGATTCGATCGACATGTAAGCCAGTGCCACAGTTGACCTGATTACTTCTTGTTTTCTGGTTGTTGGGTTTGAAACGAGTGTCGTAAGTACATGGTCGTGGTGGTCAAACAGATGTGGTGCATGCAGTCCATACGTGTGTTAACTCTGTGCACTGTTCCTCGCTTTCTTTTAGGTGAGCCCTCAGCTGTATGGCGACAACAGCCCACGCTTCTTCACCTACTGGACGGTAAAACACCTCCTCCTCTCAACCAAACACTGTAGCACCACACCACCATGCATCTTCATTCAGGCGGAATTGACGTGTGTACGATAAATTTGATGCATGCATGCAGAGCGACGCGTACCAGGCGACGGGGTGCTACAACCTGCACTGCTCGGGGTTCGTGCAGACCAACCGGCGGATCGCCATCGGGGCCGCCATCTCGCCGGCGTCCGCCTACAACGGCCGCCAGTTCGACATCAGCCTGCTCATCTGGAAGGACCCGCGGCGGGGCCACTGGTGGCTGCAGCTCGGCTCGGGCCCGCTCGTCGGCTACTGGCCCTCCTCCCTCTTCTCCCACCTCGGCGGCCACGCCAACATGGTGCAGTTCGGCGGCGAGGTCGTCAACACGCGCCCCTCGGGCTCGCACACGCCCACGCAGATGGGGAGCGGCCACTTCCCGCGCGAGGGATTCAACCGCGCCGCCTACTTCCGCAACGTCCAGGTGGTCGACTGGGACAACAACCTCCTCCCCGCCAGGGACCTCCGGCTCGTCGCCGACCACCCCGCATGCTACGGCATCCAGGGCGGATACAACCGCGCCTGGGGCAACTACTTCTACTACGGCGGGCCGGGCCGCAACGTGCACTGCCCATAGAACTTACGCTACGTGCTGATCATCATCATCGGTGCCGGAGAAGAAGGAGATCCATCTATATCTGCTTAACTGAGAAAAGTATTGCTGATTGATCGTTAATTCTTACTACTACGTACGTACGTGATGATCATTACGTACCAAGGGAACGGACGGCAACGACGTCGATCCTATATAGGTAGCTAGTGGTTTCTCGATCGGGTTGACACGTACGTACGTTGCGCGGTGCTTATTTTGATGTGGCTGAGTCTTGCTGTTTTTGTTTTTCTCCTTTTGAGCTACGTAGCTTGTATACATGAGAAAACTGACATATATATAGAGAGAGTATTGTGGATTTGTGATCCTCTTATGTAGTACGTGTGTTGTAATATAGTGTTTCAAGTTATACATCAAGCTACAATTGATGTTCAAAATGACAAGTGCTTGCTGTTCATAAACTGACGAGGATTTCGAGGATGCGCGTGAAGAAGAAAAGGCGCAAAACCAGGCTAAACTTTGCACCTCCACGACACTGCTGCTATGCTGCCGGTCCAAGTTGAAGGTTAACGCATTATCCTCTAGGACAAATTGCAAGAACAACTAGTTAACGAGCGCTTCTTCGGGAGGCTCACAATGATTAGCATTACTTGGCGCGCTCTCGGCCGTTCTCTACGTGTCGTGCTGGGCGATCCCTCCGGATTTTGTTTTTTTATATTTTTCCGCACATGTTTTCTGCTTTTTAAACGGTTTTTCCGGGTTTTTTCGATGTTTTGGTTTTTCACCGGTCTTTCTTAACTTTTGGAACAATCTTTTTTTAAAAAAAAATTCCCGCAAAAAAAAAACGTTTTTTATATTCCGCGAGTCACGGTTTTGCTTCCGTGAGAGGCACGGTTTTGCTTTCGCGGGAGTCACAACCATGACTCTCGGAAACGGAAAAATACGCATTTTTTGTTTTTTTTCCTTTCGCGAGAGGCACGGTTTTGCTGTCGAGAGAGGCACGGTTCTGCTTTCGCGAGAGGCACGGCCGTGTGAGGGAGTCCTGGATTAGGGGGTGTCCGGATAGCCGAACTATCACCGTTGGCCGGACTCCAAGACTATGAAGATACAAGATTGAAGACTTCGTCCCGTGTCCGGATGGGACTTTCCTTGGCGTGGAAGACAAGCTTGGCGATACGGATATGTAGATCTCCTACCATTGTAACCGACTCTTTGTAACCTTAACCCTCTCCGGTGTCTATATAAACCGGAGGGTTTTAGTCCGTAGGACGAACAACAATCATACCATAGGCTAGCTTCTAGGGTTTAGCCTCCTTGATCTCGTGGTAGATCTACTCTTGTAGTACCCATATCATCAATATTAATCAAGCAGGAGTAGGGTTTTACCTCCACCGAGAGGGCCCGAACCTGGGTAAAAATATCGTGTCCCTTGTCTCCTGTTACCATCCGCCTAGACGCACAGTTCGGGAACCCCTACCCGAGATCCGCCGGTTTTGACACCGACATTGGTGCTTTCATTGAGAGTTCCTCTGTGTCGTCACCTTTAGGCCCGATGGCTCCTTCGATCATCAACAACGACGCGGTCCAGGGTGAGACTTTTCTCGCCGGACAGATCTTCGTATTCGGCGGCTTCGCACTACAGGCCAATTCACTTGGCCATCTGGAGCAGATCAAAAGCTACGCCCCTGGCCATCAGGTCAGATTTGGGAGTTTTAACTACACGGCTGACATCCGCGGAGAATTGATCTTCGACGGATTCGAGCCACAGCCAAGCGCGCCGCACTGTCTCGACGGGTATGATCTAGCTCTGCCGCCGAACAGAGTCCTGGAGGCCGCACCAGCGTCCGCTCCGATCCTTAGCTCGGAGCCGACTTCGCCGATCGAGGACGAGTGGCTGGACACCGCCTCGGGGGCTACGATCTCTACGGCGATTGAGCCGAACACCATCCATGTCCTTTGCAAAGCCCGTGACTCTGAGGTACCGGACTCTTCTCCGGACTCCGAACCTCCCGCACTCCTGCCAATCAAATCCGAGTGGGCGCCGGTTATGGAGTTCACTGCCGCGGACATCTTTCAGCACTCGCCCTTTGGCGACATCCTGAATTCACTAAAGTCTCTCTTTATCAGGAGAGCCCTGGCCGGACTATGGTCAGGAAGGTTGGGATGCGGACGACGAAGAAATTCAACACCCACCCACCACCCACTTCATAGCCACTGTCGAAAGTTTAAACGACGTGCTTAATTTCGACTCCGAAGACATCGACGGTATGGACGACGATGTAGGAGATAACCACGAACCAGCGCCTACAGGGTGCTGGCAGCCACCCCATCTCACGATGTATACATGGTGGATACACCTAAAGGAAGCGACGACGAGGAACAACGGGACGCTACGAAGGATAAATCCCTTGAAAAGCAATCAAGACGGCGACGAAAGCGCCACACTAAATCCCGCCTCGACAAAGACGGCGACCAGACAGACCCAGCCATAGAGCAGGTCGAACCGGTGGACGACGAACATGCCATTGAACAACCGTCCGAACAGGACAACTTGGATAAGCAACCCGTCCCCGGCGAAGATAACAGTCCGGACAATCTCACACCGCACAAGTTGTTGGAGCAGAAGAACCTCCACAAAAGGCTCGTCGCCACTGCGCGTAGCCTGAAAAAGCAGAAGCGGAAGCTCAAAACAGCGGAAGATGCACTCAGAATCAGATGGAGCAAAGTACTCAACACCGCAGACAAATACGGCGACAGTCGCCAAACAAAGAGCTACCCGATGTGCAAACTACTTCCCGAATTCGATGAGGAGGCCTTAGAGCCCCCACAATCAAAGAACAAAGAGGCCGCCCGGTCGGATAGAGCAGCAAGCGGCGCCGCACATAAACCGGCACACGATCCACATAAGAACTCGCATCAAAAGGATGGCCCAGTTAGATCCATCTACGGGCCAACAAAGCAAGCTCTTCTAAGCAATACAACACGCCAAATATCCGGACATCATGGCACACCCAAATACAGGGGAGCCGCACACCCCCTATGTTTCACCGATGAGGTGCTGGATCATGAATTCCCAGCGGGATTTAAACTCGTAAACATAGAGGCATATGACGGAACAACAGACCCAGGAGTCTGGATAGAGGATTACATCCTCCACATACACATGGCTAGAGGAGATGATCTCCACGCCATAAAATACTTACCCCTCAAGCTCAAAGGGCCAGCACGGCACTGGCTTAAAAGCCTCCCTGAAAATATCATTGGAAGTTGGGAAGAGCTCGAGGATGCTTTTCGAGCAAATTTTCAAGGGACTTATGTCTGCCCTCCGGATGCAGACGATTTAATTCACATAACTCAAAAATCCGGAGAGTCAGCCCGCAAATTCTGGAACAGGTTCCTCACCAAAAAGAACCAAATAGTCGACTGTCCGGACGCCGAAGCCTTAGCAGCTTTCAAACACAACGTCCGAGACGAATGGCTCGCCAGGCACCTTGGCCAGGAAAAGCCAAGAACAATGGCCGCACTAACAAGCCTCATGACCCGCTTTTGCGCGGGAGAGGGTAGTTGGCTGGCAAGATGTAATACCAGCGAGCCAAGTACATCCGAAGTCAGAGATGGAAACGGGAAACCACGACGCAGCAAGGACCAGCGCCGGACAAGGGGAAACAGTCCGATGAGCACGACAGTCAACGCCGGATTCAAAAGCTCTCTGCAGAATCATAAAAAACTGCCCCTCAAGGATAACAGCCACGAGCTGTCCAACTGAAACAAAATCTTGGACAAAATATGCCAAATCCACAGTACCCCCGGGAAGCCTGCAAATCATACCCACAGAGACTGTTGGGTCTTCAAGCAGTCCGGCAAACTCAATGCCGGACATAAGGGGCTCGACACACCAAGCGAAGACGATGACGAACCCCACAAGCAGAGCACCGGAAAACAAAATAATTTCCCACAAGAAGTCAAAACAGTAAACTCACTTCAAGTGACAAAAGGGAACATCAGAACGGCGCCCATAGAAATACGCGCCGCACGGCCTATCCCAGCGGAGTCCCGACATTGGTTATCAAAACCAATCACCTTTGATCATCAGGATTACTCCGGACGTATCCGGAACGCAGGATGGACTGCCCTGATATTAGATCCTCTAATCGATGGACTCCAATTCACAGAAGTCCTAATGGACAGCGGTAGTGATCTAAACCTGCTATATCAGGACACAATCCGCGAAATGGGGATAGACCCAACCAAAATTCGCCACAGCAACACCTCCTTCAAGGGGGTAATGCCAGGCCTATATGCCCATTGCACGGGCTCCCTACTGCTAGAAGTTGTGTTCGGCTCATCCGACAACTTCCGCCGTGAAAAGTTAACCTTCCATATCGCCCCATTCAAAAGTAGTCATCAAGCACTATTGGGACGTGAAGCTTTCGCCCGCTTTAACGCAATACCGCATTATGCATCTCTTACACTTAAAATGCCCGATCCACGCGGCATCATCTCATTAAAGGGAAATACCAAGTGTCACTCGAGCACGGAAGAACGTGAGACTGCTTGGGCAGTCACACACTAATCCGGCTCCGATAAACCAAGCACCTGAACAGGTCCTTCGGACCCCGGACACGGCTAGACGAGTCCGGCGTAATCGTACGAAGGTCTACTAACCGCACACCCCCGTACAAGGGGCTGCATGCACGTATAACAAGAGACAATAAAGCTCAATTTTATTCGCTTTTCGAATCGTACTCCTTTTATTTAAATATAAAGTACATTTTTCGCACAATCTTTCTTCAGCTAAGTTCTTCTCCTTTACAGATGAACACCGTGCTACACCCACCCAGGATACGGCACAACGGAGACACAGGCGCAGACGTGCAGTAGGGACACGTTGCAAGGATTCTTTTCAGATTAAGACCCTGCGTAAACCTTTTTTACTGTCTCTTGTTGATACACCTCCCCCGGTTTCTTGCTATAACCGAGGAGGAGGCTAGCGTTTTGGCATTGGCCGCGTCAGTAATTTTTGCGCGTACCTGGACACCAGGGGCTTAGGACATTGTTCTGCCCGTTTTCATAAAGACCGAATACCTTAGGGAGTGTTCGGCGTCTCAAGTTAGGCCTTATATGCATCAGCTCCGAATCATATCTTTGGTCAAATGTTGGGTTTGCCCGGCTCCTGTGTTTTGCTGCCTTACGTTCCGTTTTATCGGCTAACGCGGCACCAGGAGAACTACTGCGATTGTGCCCCGGTTCGGCCTGGCGAGCACCTTAGTAGAGAAAGCCGAAAACTGACTGTCATGATATAGCGTGAGACTGGTCAACCACTCGATGACCCACAGGAATGTTTAGAATTCCTCCGCATTAACGAAGGACCGTTTCCTAGTCAGGCACATACGCGCCCCGAATTCGGGAGAGCGTGGTGCCCCTAGGGGCTATATAGTAGCCCCACCATCGAACTCCTATGGCTAAGTGAAAGTGATAAAGCATTATAGTCCGGTTGCCTAGTTTGCTACGCCATCACCTCCTTTACAAGACCAAGACGTTGGATAAAGTGTGAAAATGCGCTTCTTTGCAAACACCCCCGCACTATGTGCGTGGGGGCTGAAGCCAAGGACTGCCATCTTTCAGGTTATATACACATATACATTAACGGCCGCACAGGAGGTACTTTACTACTTGAACGCACAAGTATAAAAATCCCTTATATTATATTGAAACATTGTTTCACAAATCATACATGTCATTCGAACATAATATCCTTCGAGCACTGCGTCTCTATTAAACGAGCGCCCTGTAGGACTTCCTCAAAGTAGTGCTTGGCAGGTACTCGGCTGCTGTCCGAATCCTGGGATGCAACGTCGGTGGCCTTCATCTCTGCCCAGTATGTCTTGACATGGGCTAGAGCCATCCGCGCACCCTCTATGCATGCTGACCGCTTCATTGCACTAATATGCGGCACCGCACCAAGGAACTGCCGCACCAAGCCAAAATAACTCTTCGGCTCGGGCCTCTTTGGCCACAAATAAGTCACGACAGACTTCATGGCAAGTCCAGACAACCTATTTAGCTCAGCCCATTCGGCCAAACGATCGGTCAATGGAAGCGGACGCTCTGGATTGTGGAACTGCGACCAAAACAACTCTTCTATTCCGTGATCCTTTTGGCCTCGGAAGTGTTCGGTCGCATCCGCGGCACTTGCCGCCAAATCCAGATAAGCATCCTCCGCACCCCACAGCTGGCCCAACTGAGCATACTTGGGATCCGTGAATTTCCTCCGCAGCAGAAAAGGCTTTCCAGCTGCAATATCGTCGGCCTGACGTAGCTCCTCTTTTATAGCTCTCATCGCAGAGCTAGCATCCTTGGCCTCAGCAGTGGCCTTTTTTAGGTCCTCTTGTTCCACTCGACCTTCTTTTTCAAGAAGCTCGCAACGGTCGGTAGCATTCTTCAACTTTACGGCCATCTCGACCATTTTTTTCTTGCTTCGGCAGTGAGCAGCCAGTTCGGCTTTTAGCTCTCCGGCCGCTTTTAAAGCAGCCGCATCACTTTTTCGGGCTTGCTCCTTGGCTCGGGCGAGTTCCGCCCGAAGGTTCTCCCTGGCAGCGGCACCATCTGCGTCAAGCATACAAGTTGTAAGGCACAAACATTAAGCTACCTTATCGGGTGTCTGTAGAGAAGCTGCATACCTTGTGACTCATCAAGCCGCTTATTTACAAGCGCGATGTCAGAATCCGCCACGTCAAGTTGCCGCTTTAGTTCGGCAAATTCATCAGTCCGGCTTGCCACCGGACGCCTCGCCACCTACATAGGAAGAGCGCATATTATACCTGGGATTATGATACTCCGCGCGCTGTCCTTTTTGACAATGCACCGAGTCTCAGGGGCTACTATCTATACAGGGCGCATTCTACATGCCAAAGTATTAGAAGGTACATCATTTTGCGTACCTCAAAACCCGTCAGTAAACTTATGACGGCTTCATGCAACCCGCTTTCAGCGGATGAAATCCTTTTAATCACCGTACCCATTAGCGCACGGTGATCTTCCGAGATAGACGCTCGCCCGAGCAGATCTTTCAGCTCCTCTGACCGTACACCAGTCGGTGCTGGACTCGTCCGATGGCCTTTTTCGAAGGCCGACCGTGGAGGGCTTTGAGGGGACATACGACTGCCTTCGGGCCCCGCCGGATTCGGAGAAACCCTCCGCGACGACACCTCAGGGTCGTCCGCCTCGCATGGCGGCACGACAGGCGGAGGCGTTTCGCTCTCCATCATCTCCAGATCAAGATCCCCCGAAGACGAGCTGTGCTGAGAAGGGCTGAGATCCGAACTACAAAGAAAAACTTCGGTTATCTTCAGAAATAAAACAGGGATGCCTCTCATTTTAAGAAGATGCCCCTCTTTACTTACGGCTCGCTGGAGGGCTGGTCTCCTTGGGGAGATAGTGCGGCCAGGGTAACTCCCAGCGCAGGACCCTTTGGCGAGGATTTCTTCCCCCGCTTCGAGGCCTTGGTCTCCAGATTTTCAGAAGCGGTCCTCTTGTCCCCTGGGTGGGAGGGATTCTTGGTCCCTCCCTTCTTGATAAACTCCTTCGCGGAGGCAGTAGCTCCCTTGCTCCCCCCTTCGCCTTCTTCAAAAGGCGCAGCCTCTAGCATCCTGGTTAACACAGGATCCGGCGTGGTCTCAGGGAGGGGGGCCGGACACCGGATTAGTTTTGCTTTCGCTATCCACTCCTATTCAAAGGACAACTCTTTTAAAGGCAAGTTTATGATAGATATACGGATAGCATGTCCAGGTACAGGGCTACTTACTTGAGTATCCGGGCGATTGCAGCTTAGACCTGCATCCTCAGTCAATTCCGGACACGTTGCTCGTGATCCGAAGAACATTTGGTACATCTCCACGGGCGTTACGCCCATAAAATATTGGAGAGCTCGTGGTCCCTGCGGATTGAACTCCCACAGGCGGAGGGGGCGATGTTTGCAGGGCAGGGTGCGATGAATCAGCATGACCTGTGCTACTACGACCAGATTGATCTCCCTCTCTAGGAGGTCTCGAATGAGGCCCTGCAACAAGGGCACGTCCTTGGACGGCCCCCAGTCGAGCCCTTTGTTGACCCATGACGGCAGCCGCGGTGGAGGACCCGAGTGAAAGGCAGGTGGTGCCACCCATTTGGTGCCCCTGGGAGCGGTGATATAAAACCACTCTTGTTGCCACAGTCTGAGCTCCTCTTGAAAAGAGCCCTCGAGCCATGGAGTGTCAACATTCTTGCTTATGACAGCCCCTCCGCACTCTGCCAGCTGCCCCCTGATCATCTTCGGTTCCACTTTGAAGGTTTTGAGCCACAACCCGAAGTGAGGGGTAATGCGGAGGAAGGCCTCACATACGACGATAAACGATGAGACGTGGAGGATGGACTCCGGATCGAAGTCATGAAACTTATTTTGCAGAGCCGGACACTATCCTTGTGTTCAAAATCTTCTATGAAGTATTCGAAGGAGGAACCCGCCTTGCAATGCCGAAGACAATATGCGCGTCGGACTCGTCGTCATTGAAGCCTGGTTCAGGGGCAACTGAGGGAGTCCTGGATTAGGGGGTGTCCGGATAGCCAAACTATCACCGTTGGCCGGACTCCTAGACTATGAAGATACAAGATTGAAGACTTCGTCCCGTGTCTGGATGGGACTTTCCTTGGCGTGGAAGACAAGCTTGGCGATACGGATATGTAGATCTCCTACCATTGTAACCGACTCTGTGTTACCCTAACCCTCTCCGGTGTCTATATAAACCGGAGGGTTTTAGTCCGTAGGACGAACAACAATCATACCATAGGCTAGCTTCTAGGGTTTAGCCTCCTTGATCTCGTGGTAGATCTACTCGTGTACTACCCATATCATCAATATTAATCAAGCAGGAGTAGGGTTTTACCTCCATCGAGAGGGCCCGAACCTGGGTAAAAACATCGTGTCCCTTGTCTCATGTTACCATCCGCCTAGACGCACAGTTCGGGAACCCCTACCCGAGATCCGCCGGTTTTTACACCGACATCGTGCCTCTCGAAAACGAAAAGAAAACGTGTTTTCTGTTTTTTCATTCCGCGAGGCACGGTTTTGCTTTCGCGAGAGGCACGGTTGTCCTTTCACAAGAGGCACGACCGTGCCTCTCGAAAACAGAAAAATACCCGTTTTCTGTTTTTTTATCTTTCGCAATAGGCACGGTTTTGCTTCCGCGAGAGGCATGGTTGTGCTTTCGCCAGAGGCACGGCCGTGCCTCCTCGGAAACGAAAAAAGCCTCCTCGGAAACGAAAAGAACACACGTTTTCTCTCCTTTTTTTCCTTCCGCGAGAGGCACAGTTTTGCTTCCGCGAGAGGCGAGGTTGTGATTCCGTGAGAGGCACAGCCGTGCCTCTTTCGGAAAAGGGAAAAACCCCGTGCTCGCTGAGGAAGTCCTGGATTAGGGGGTATCCGGACAGCCGGACTATTGGACTATGAAGATATAAGATTGAAGACTTCGTCCCGTGTCCGGATGGGACT
Source organism: Triticum timopheevii (assembly GCA_963921465.1). NCBI lineage: Eukaryota > Viridiplantae > Streptophyta > Magnoliopsida > Poales > Poaceae > Triticum > Triticum timopheevii. The sequence goes on along the minus strand of OY997266.1, from coordinate 74,134,419 downwards.
CTGCTTTGCGTGGAAGGCAAGCTTGGTGATTCGGATGTGTAGATCTCCTTCTCTGTAACCGACTCTGTGTAACCCTAGCCCCTCCGGTGTCTATATAAATCGGAGGGTTTAGTCCGTAGAACAACAACAATCATAATCATAGGCTAGCTTCTAGGGTTTAGCCTCTACGATCTCGTGGTAGATCAACTCTTGTAATACTCATATCATCAAGATCAATCAAGCAGGAAGTAGGGTATTACCTCCATCGAGAGGGCCCGAACCTTGGTAAACATCATGTCCCCAGCCTCCTGTTACCATTAGCCTTAGACGCACAGTTCGGGACCCCCTACCCAAGATCCGCCGGTTTTGACACCGACATTGGTGCTTTCATTGAGAGTTCCACTGTGTCGTTGCGATAAGGCTCGATGGCTCCTTCAATCATCTTCAATGATGCAGTCCAAGGGGAGGTTTTCCCTCCCGGACAGATATTTGTATTCGGCGGCTTCGCACTGCGGGCCAATTCGCTTGGCCATCTGGAGAAGATCAACAGCTACGCCCCTGGCCACCAGGTCAGGTTTGGAAACCTAAACTACACTGCCGACATCCGCGGAGACTTGATCTTCAGCGGATTCGAGCCCATGCCAGGTGCACCCGATAGTCCCGACGAGCATGACCTAGATCTGCCATCGGACAGTATGCAGGTGATCGCGCTTGTGGCTGCTTCGGAAACAATCTGGACCAGACTATGCCATTCGAGGATGGGTGGATGGACCCTGCCATGGAGGTAGAACACTCATCGGCCTTGGAGCTGAACACTCCTCCCACCTCCTATGAGGTCGGTACCACCGGACCCTCGGACTCGTCTCCGGCTACAGGATCCGAACCGCGTACGCCCGTGCCTATCGAATATGATTGGGCACTAGTCATGGAGTTCACCTCCGCGGATATCTTTCAGCACTCGCCCTTGGACGATGTGCTAAACTCATTAAGGTCTCTCTCTGTGTCAGGAGACTCTTGGCCGAACTATGTCCGGCTCGAGTGGGAAGCGGACGGCAAAGAAATTCGCCCCCCACCCACCACCCACTTAATAGCCACTGTCGATGACCTAACCGACGTGCTCAACTTCGACTCCGAAGACATCGACTGTATGGACGACGATGCAGGAGATGAACAGGAACCACCGCCTATCGGGCGCTGGACAGCCACCTCATCATATGGCATATATATGGTGGACACCCCTAAAGAAGGCAATGGCGATGAGGCGACAGAGGATAAACCCCCAGAGAAGCAATCTAGTCACTGGCGTCATAGACGCAGCTCCAAGCCCCGCCATAGAAAAAATAATGATAACAGCACAAGAGATGACAATAGTCCGGATGGTGCCGAAGACGAAAACAATCCTGCCAAGCCAGGCTTCGAGCAGGCCGAGAAGGAAGATGGGAAAACTAACCCTAAGGAACAGGCAACAGATGGGGAATCAGTGGATGATAATTACATGCCTCTCTCCAAAGACGAGGTGAGCCTCGGCGATGACGAATTCATCGTGCCTGAGGATCCCGTCGAGCAGGAGCGCTTCAACCGCCAGCTTATGGCCACTGGAAAAAGCCTGAAGAAAAAGCAACAACAGTTTCAAGATGATCAAGATCTTCTAACTAATAGATGGACCGAGGTCCTAGCTGCCGAGGAATACGGACTCGAGCGCCTTACAAAAAGTTACCCAAAGCGCAGGTTGCTACCTCAACTCGAGGAGGACGCGTTAAAGCCCACACTACCAGCGCATGATGCGGCTGACCGGCCACCCCGTGGCCGAGACAAAGCGGCATACAAGCCCGAAGTCTAGACCGCACACCATCGCCAAACAAGCAAAAACACACAGGCTGGGGGCTACACGAAGGACCTGCGAGACGTATTGGAAAACAAAGCAGGACAGTCAAGATCGATCTACGGATCGCGGGGGCGCGCCACAATGCGCGACGATGATCGTCACGCCAGATACATTAAACAAAAGTCCCGCCGGGCGGAATACAACAGACTAGATTCATTCGAACTGCGTCGTGATGTAGCCCGGCATAGAGGCACCGCACAACCCCTATGGTTCACTAACGAAGTAATGGATCATGAATTCCCAGAAGGGTTTAAACCTATAAATATTGAATCATATGATGGTACCACAGACCACGCGGTATGGATTGAAGATTTTCTCCTACACATTAACATGGCCTGTGGAGATGATCTACACGCCATCAAGAATCTCCCACTAAAGCTCAAGGGACTAGCTCGGCATTGGCTGAATAGCCTGCCGGTAAACTCCATCGGTAGCTGGGAGAACCTAGAGGATGCATTCCTCGACAACTTCCAAGGCACGTATGTGCGACCGCCGGATGCTGATGCCCTAAGTCACATAACACAATAGCCCGGAGAGTCAGCCAGGAAATTCTGGACTCGGTTCCTAACTAAAAAGAACCAAATTGTCGATTGTCCGGATGCCGAAGCCTTAGTAGCTTTCAAGCATAACATTCGTGACGAATGGCTTGTCCGACACCTCGGCCAAGAAAAGCCAAAGTCCATGGCAGCCCTTACGACACTCATGACCCGCTTTTGCGCGGGCATGGACAGCTGGCTGGCTCGCAGCAATATCACACCAAAAAACTCCGGCGATTCAGACGTCAGAGTTAGCAGCGGCAAGCGACGACGCAATAGACACAAGCGTCGAAACATTGGTGACAACGCCGAAGATACGACAGTCAACACCGGATTCAGAGGCTCGAAACCCGGTGAGCGGAAAAAGCCATTCAAAAGAAACAATCCGGGCTCGTCCAGTTTGGGCCGCATACTCGATCTCTCATGTAAAATTCACGGCACCCCCGATAAACCAGCCAACCATACCAACAGGGAATGCTGGGTAATTAAACAGGCCAGCAAGTTGAATGCCGAATACAAGGACAAGGGGCTGCATAGCAATGACGATGAGGAGCCCCGGCCGCCGAACACAGGAGGACAGAAGAAATTCCCTCCCCAGGTGAAAACGGTGAATATGATATACGCAACCCATATTCCCAAGAGGGAACGGAAGTGTGCACTACGGGATGTCTATGCGATGGAGCCAGTCGCCCCAAAGTTCAACCCATGGTCTTCATATCTGATCACCTTCGATCGCAGGGACCATCCTACCAGTATCTGTCACGGCGGTTCGGCCGCATTGGTCCTCGACCCAATCATTGATGGATTCCACCTTACACGAGTCCTCATGGACGGTGGCAGCAGCCTGAACCTGCTTTATCAGGATACAGTGCACAAAATGGGCACCGATCCCTCAAGGATCAAACCAACCAAAACCACCTTTAAAGGTGTAATACCAGGTGTAGAGGTCTGCTGTACGGGCTCAATCACATTGGAAGTAGTCTTCGGATCTCCGAACAACTTCCGAAGCGAGGAGTTAATCTTCGATATCGCCCCCTTCCGTAGTGGTTATCATGCCCTACTAGGACGAACCACATTTGCTTAATTCAATGCGGTGCCGCACTACACATAAATCAAGCTCAAGATGCCAGGACCTCGGCGGTGTTTTAACAATTAATGGAAACACAGAGCGCACCCTCCATACGGAGGAGCACACTGTGGCCCTAGTGGAAGAAGTACAAAGCAGCCTTCTTAGGAAAATAGCCAATTCGGTGACGAAGAACCCAGACACCGTCAAGCGAGTCCGGAGTACCCCGCAGCAGGATCATCCGGCACGTCCAGAGCTCGATTAGCAATTTGGCCTCCGTCCTAGTCCCAGCCAAGCGGCAAAATTTGTGCCGTGTGTACATAATTACGCATTAAAAATACCATGGGCACAGGCGGAGGCACAGCTATGACGCGGTCCACAATGCGGCTCAACCGCCATGGGACCCGTATTCCTTCATCATTTTCTTTCTTTCAGAACCCAACTTCCTGGAAGCCCTTTCAGATAGCCGGATCATCGGAGTCATCACGGGAGGGAAAAACTAAGGAGGTAAGAAGCTTTGACGTACAAGGGAATACCCAGGTGGTCTCTGTTAATGATCACTATACCTGTTTTATGTCCACACGTAGCTTACCCTTGGTTAGAACGTGTTAAATAGTCCTATTTTGCTTATCGCACTACTTGTATACATACGCTTTGACGTATCATTTGAATAACAATGGAAGAAACACACAGCGTCAACTTATTATTGTATTTTCTTCTGATTTTTCCTTAAACTGTTTATTTACTACAAGTCGCACCCGTACATTTGGTACGTTCAGTTTGCCAGGGGCTTCAGTGTACCCCATAACACGGCAAGAAAACTCCGAACACTCTCCACAGTGCGGCACCCCAAACTTATAGCACTATATGCATCAACTCCGAATCATGTCTTGGTCAATAGTTGGGTTTGCCCGGCTCCCTTTTTTTTGGTGCCTTATGTTCTGCTATATTGGCTAAGGTAGCGCAGGGAGAACTACTAGGATTGTGTCCTGGTTCTTCCGGACGAGCACCTCAGTAGAGAAAGCCGAAGGCTGACTGTCATGATGCGGCGAGAGCTATTCGCTATTCGAGAGGTCTCAAATCCTTAAATATTTTTTCCGCTTTGGGCGAGGAATTGGCCTTGTCCGATTTAGGCGTGTATAGCGCCCCAACTTCGGCCTTCTGAATACTAGGGGCTTCGACAAAATTTAAAATTATAGACTTCTATGGCTAAGTGAGAGTGATAAAGCTGTATAGTCTGATTGCCTCGTTCGCTGCGCTAAACACCTCCTTGAAGGACCAAAGATTTGGATTAAGAGTGTTTAGATTTATCCTGAACACCACGGTACTAGGTACATGGGGGCGGAAGCCGACGACTGGCCAACTCTCAGATTTTATAAACAGCCGCACAGATGGTAATATTTTAAACCAACAAGCGTTACGTAATGCACATGAACTTGTTTTCATATTACATGATGGCATGAGTACATTTCACTCAAATATTACATCCTTAGCACACTCATCCACCACAAGGCGGGCACCCTTCAGGACACCCTCGTAATACTTCTCAGGGTAACGATGCTCCTTATTCTTCGGCGGCCCCTCCTTCACCAGCTTCTTGGCGCCCATCTTCGCCCAGTGCACTTTTACACGGGCGAGGGCAATGCGCGCACCTTCAATGCAGACGGACCACTTAATGACTTCAAGCCGCAGACAAGCATGCACCATCCGCTTTACAAGGCCGAAGTAGCTGTCGGGCAGGGGCTCGCCCGGCCACAGCTGGACTATAAAGTCCTTCATGGCCAGTTCGGCCGCCTTGTGTAGCTCGACTAGCTGCTTCAGCTGGTCGCTCAAGGGCATCGGATGTTTGGCCCCAATATATTGGGACCAGAACAACTTCTTCATCGAGCTCCCCTCTTCCACACGGTAGAACTCTGCGGTATCCGATATGCTGCGCGGCAGATCAGCGAACACTCCTGGAGAGCTCCGAAGTCGGGTAAGTAAAAGGAAAGTTTCCTTCACATACTTGCTTTGCATAATGAATGCCTTACCCACCGCTATCTTCTTGGTCGCCTAGATCTCCTGGAGGGCCTTTTGGGCTTCGGCCTTGGTGTCTTGTGCGCTCTGGAGGGCCTTCGCAAGCTCGGACTCTCGCGTCTTGGAGTCACGCTCCAGGGACTCACATTTTTTGACGAAGTCCTGGAGCTCTTGCTGGACCTCATTTACCCGAGCATCTTGCTTCTCGCGCTCGGTGCGCTCCTTGGCCGCCCTGTCTTTGGCCTCGGACAAGGCTTTCCTCAGGGCCGCCACTTCGGTCGTGGCCCCTATTAAAATTCAGGTTGCTTCTATTAGCATCATAAATTTTCCTCCATATAATACATGAACAGGGTATCACTTACCCTTGTTCTCCTCGAGCTGCCTCTTCATGAGGCCGAGCTCTTCCTCGGCCCGCCCGAGGTCCTGCTTCAATCCGGAGACCTCCGCAGTGTGGGCGGCAGTGACCAATAGTGATGCCTGCTTATTCACATATACATAACATGATTAGACTCCTGCGGACATCTTTGATCCTCTGTTCGGCCTTTCCTTCCGAACACCAAATAGAGCATCAGGGGCTACTATCTATGCTATGATATTTTCTCATAAGGTGATTACTTACCTCAAAGCCTGTTAGGAGGCTGGCGCATGCTTTGGTCAACCCGCTTTTGGCGGACCGAACCTTCTCAATCACCGTACTCATAAGAGTACGGTGCTCTTCGTCAATGGAAGCGCCGTGTAGCGCTTCCAGCAAATTTTCCGATGCCTCTGGTTGGACAGAGGTCATCATAATAGGCGGCTCACCCTCCTTAGCAAGGGGCTGCCTACCTGAATCCGGAACCATTCGAGGTTCCGGTGCAGTGTCCGGCCGGGAGTCGGACTTGCTGCGGCCCCCGTCATCAAGATCCATGGGGGTCTTCCCCCCATGAGCCCAACACCTGGGATTTCGCTTTGCGGCGTCTCCAAAATCGTCTCCCCCTACTCCAGTATCTTCTGGGACAACACCTATGTGTCGTCCGTAGGCCAGGGGGATGTGGCCGTCGGGAGCGAATAGCTGTTCATCTCCGACGGACTCAAAGACCCATCCGAGGAGGATACACCTATATGGGCTTTGGACGGACTGTATGATCATGTTTAACATGTTAGAAAGCAATAAAACAAAATACTGGAAGATAGTATCCGGACACTTACGACTTTGCCCGGGGCTTGTCCCTGGGCAGCCACTCCTCGTTGCTATAGGCGGCGGTGGTGGATTGGTCTGAGGGAGGGTTCTTCCCTTCTTGGACCCTTCGGCTTCCCCGGACGGGGCGACCTTCCTTTTCTTCTCCTCCCTGGTTGGGGGAGGGACTTCCTCTTCCTCCTCCTCGTTTTCGTTGGAGGAGGGCGCCTCGGCGTCTTCAGACGATGCGTCCGACACGGCCTTGCACCGGAGACCTTTCCTGGTCCCCATGTCCTTCTTCTTGGCCTTCTTCTCCGGCACCTTGTAAGGCGCCAGAACCAGCATCTCCATCAGGAGAGCGGTTGCTGGATCTTCAGGTAGCGGAGCCGGACAGTTGATGCGCTCCGCCATCGCCACATATTCCTGTTAAATCAGCATGGTGGCTTAGACTCCCCCCACGAATATACTGAGAAAAGCTCATCTTGAAAGATGGAAGGCTTACCGGATTGGCAGGGCGCTTTGCGCCGAGTCCACGGTCTTCGGTGAGGGGAGGGGGGACTTCGGTTACCTTGAACAGCACCTTCCAAACGTCTTTGTGCGTCGTGTTGAAGAGCTCCTACAGCATCTGGTTTTTGGCCGAATCGAACTCCCACATATTGAATGCCCGCCTTTGACACGGGAGGATCCGCCGGAAGAGCATGACCTATACCATGTTGACGAGCTTGATCTTCTTGCCCATCATATTCTTGATACAGTTCACGAGTCCGGTCAGCTCCGCAGGGGCACCCCAGACCAAGCATTTTTTTTCCGAGAAGGTGAGCCCATGGGGATGCCAGATCAAAATTCAGGGGCCGCCGCCCAGTTGGCGTCGCGCGGCTCGGTGATGTAGAACCACCCCGATTGCCACCCCTTCACGGTCTCCACGAAGGAGCCTTCAAGCCAGGTAACGTTGGGCATCTTTCCCACCATGGAGCCTCCACACTATGCTTGCTCACCACCCACTATCTTCGGCTTCATGTTGAAGATCTTTAGCCGCAGGCCAGAGTGGGGCTGGATGCGGAGGAAGGCCTCGCACACGACGATAAATACCGAGATGTTGAGGACGAAATTTGGGGCCAGATCATGAAAATCTAGCCCGTAGTAAAACATGAGCCCGTGGACAAACAGGTGGAGGGGAAATCCCAGTCCGCAGACGAAGTGGGGGAGAAATACAACCCTTTCATGGGGTTCCGGAGTGGGCGTGATCTGCCCTTCGTCCGGGAGCCGGTGCGCGATGTCTGCGGCTAAGTATCCGGCCTCCCGAAGCTTCGTAATGTCCTCCTACATAATAGAGGAGGCCATCCACTTGCCTCCCGCTCCAGACATGATTGGAATGGCTTAACAGAGAAGGTGAGAACTTGGGCGCTGGAGCTCGAGAGTGCGAGAGCGGATGAGCATTGGAGGAAGAAAGCGTGGGTGAAAAAGGGGAATCCTTATCTCTTTATAAAGGCGGTAAAAACCATGTGGCACCCCTCTTGCCCATTAAAATCGCTTATTCCCCAGTCGCCATGGTTGCTGGTGCGGTTGGGTTACACATGCCTGTATTGATGAGAATCCCGCAATAAGGGGACACGATCTTTACTTCGACAAGACGTGCCAATAAAACAGCCTCGCAATATGTGAAGTGGCTGGTCGTGAAAAACGGTTCGAATAATGACCGGCCCGTGGTGTGATGTCACTCTACCAAAAAGTTGTTAGGAGATTAGATTTGTGGAATACTATTCTCTCTACGGTGGTATGTGGAATTTTTTTTGCAGAGCCGGACACGATTCTCGTGTTCAAAATCTTCTATGAAGTATTCGGAGGGGGAACCCGCCTTGCAATGCCGAAGACAATCTGCGCGCCGGACTCATCGTCATTGAAGCCTAGTTCAGGGTCTACTGAGGGAGTCCTAGATTAGGGGGTATCCGGACGGCCAGACTATATACTTTGGCCGGACTGTTGGACTATGAAGATACAATATTGAAGACTTCGTCCCGTGTCCAGATGGGACTCTCCTTTGCGTGGAAGACAAGCTTGGCGATTCAGATGTATAGATCTCCTTCTTTGTAACCGACTTTGTGTAACCCTAGCCCCCTCCGGTGTCTATATAAACCGGAGGGTTTAGCCCGTAAAACAACAACAATCATAATCATAGGCAGCTTCTAGGGTTTAGCCTCTACGATCTAGTGGTAGATCAACTCTTGTAATACTCATATCATCAAGATCAATCAAGCAGGAAGTAGGGTATTACCTCCGTCGAGAGGGCCCGAACCTGGGTAAACATCGTGTCCCCAGCCTCCTGTTACCATTAGCCATAGACGCACAGTTCGGGACACCCTACCCGAGATCCGCCGGTTTGACATCGACACTCCCGGTTTAGTTTTTTTGTCCATTTTTTCGTGAAAAAATGGTTCGTCAAAACCTATCAACATGGATCTAGTTTTGAAGATCTCGACGCAAGGTTTCCATTTGGACACGCGGTTTAAGAGATAAAACATTTTGAATAAACAAAACTACGAAAAAGGAAAAAAAACTCACCGTTTCCGACAAGTGGTGCACATGCAGCGCGCCACTTGTCGCAACCTGGGAAAGTGGGAATGATCATTGTAACGAGTACTACTTAACTAGCGATTTTGACAAATTGCGGAGAGCAACTAGTTAACGAGCACTCCGCGTCGCGCACGGAGCACTCCCGTGAGGGAAAACTAGCAAATGCGGTTGGTTCCCGATTTTCCCTTTCCGGTTTTTGTTTCGTGCGTTTTGCAGTTTAACCCTGCAACTAGTTGAATTTTCTGTTTTCCCTTTCCGCACGATTACAGACAGCCAACCACGTCGTAGGTTCCCTGTTTCCTTTTTGTTTCCGTTTTTGTTCCCACTATATTTCTAGGAAATGGAGATTTATGTGGTAGTTACGGGCAGGGGCTTCCAACACTATCAATTGTGACCTTTCAAGTAAGCAAAAACAGGAACTTTATCATACACACGCTTGGACAGGAAAACATGTTGACACACGGTCGTGAAGAGTGTAAAGGCATGTGTGAATCCTGTCAATGATAATGTGTGAATTCTCTATAGGCACGGGCGTATAGTAGCATAGGCATGGGTTCTATCAGTTTACTAAATTGGAGCATAGCGCCTCCGGCGCGGGGACCCTCCTGGTCGCCTTTGGCTTGTTAAATTTTCATAAACATCTTGAAGAGGGGCATAGGTAGAATGTGTGTTGGTCGTGCAGCGTGTTGTTCGACATAATATTATGATCTCTTCTAAGAATTGGATGGTTGCTTTCCATAATTGCTCTTATTTGTTGAATAAAAATATATAGGAAACAAATCTATGATTACTTTGATATTACTATCACAAGATTAGAAGTTATATTTTTGGGAAATAATGATGCAGAAGTTAACTTTAATTGGATTTAACTTTTAACAACAACAACTGCCACACGTGTGGGCGCTAAGGGGTTTGCCCATATATTTTGTATGGTGTCTAAGAGGACCAGCCCACACGCCTATGTGTGGGCAAAACAACTAGCGCCCACACACCTATTTTTTTCCTTGCGGTCCCTCTTACACGCCTACGTGTGGGAAAAATGGATAACTGCCACACGACCTCTCTTAGCCACCTACCTCACAGTCCCGCACGCCCCGCATGATAGTATGCACACGTCCCCACAGTTGCCATGGTCCGGACCCTCTTCAATGTCCGTTTAACTGCAGCTACCATGTCGCTGAACTACAGTTGCCATGTCGGACAACTACAGTTGCCACGGTTGCTCAACTTTAGTTGCCATCTAAGGTCAACTACAAGATGCCATTTTGGACAACTGCAGCTGTTGCCATGTATGGTCTAGTTTACAATAGTTGCCATGATTTGAAAAACTTAGGAGTTTCCACCTACTAACACTAGGTAGTTGCTGTGTAGCGATACAAAAAGAGATGACAAAACAACATGTTCGGGTAAAGAGAGAGCTGCCATCTGCTTACAAGCACAGTAGGGCAGTTGCCGTGTACCCTACAAAACACATGGCAACTGACATGTTCGGGTTAAAAAAAAGAGAGAGTTTCCATCTGCTTACAAGCACACTAGAGCAGTTGCCATGTACACTGCAAAACACATGGCAACTGGCAGCTTGGGTGTGGGAGAGGAGACGAGCGTGTGGGTGAGATGGCAGATGCCCACACACCAGTCCTTGTGCATGAGTGAAAACTGGCGTGTGGGCGAACTGCTAAACGCCCACACACCGGCCTCTCCGTGTGGTGAAACGGACGTGTGGGTGACCGGGTGAATGCCCACACACCAGCCCACTCCTATGTGGCACCACAAACATGCCAAGATTTGTGCACCCACAAACGGACGTGGATCCACGCATGTGGGCTAGATGCAAACGCCCACACGTGTGTTGGCGTTAGTGTTTCCGTTAACTTTTGGGAAAAATATTTTGCTACTCCATAGAAGGCCATATTGATATATTATCAATATATTGAACGAATTTTTATGTTGTGGGGTCTTTGTGATTTCTAGACTGGCCCATTATTTCTTGTTAAGAAAATGTGCATTATACATCTCATCAAAAAAAATGTGTCTTCAACATAGAAAAATAGGTATGTTATGACTTATGAGTATATATAGTTGCGCCAGTGTAATTGCTGTTAGTTTTTGGACTCCTATATAAATATTCAACTATTATGATCTAATAATAGATGTTATTTACACACACCACCTAGTATAGAGTGATAACCTTTGATGTCATCGCATATATAGCTTCAAACTATTTCCCTTTTCTGAAACCGGTCCTCAACCTATTTTTTACGAAAATTATCAGTTTGTGGTATTTTCAAAAATTTAAATAAAAAGTATTCATGTTCGCATACGAACACCTCACTGTGTACCCTCGATGCCGGGGGTGATGCACCGCAGCTCACGTCGAACGAGACCCGTTCGGAAGCGCGGTTCGCAGGCAATCCGGCGGACGCTTTTGAGGTCCCGAAACCCCACACACTCGGGAGCGACCCCATTAGGGCGCGCGGCGGCTATGGGCTGCCTTAGGTCGACCTAATCGCCCCTAGGGCCTCGAGGTTCACCGCCCTACAACAACAAGAACAGACGAAGAACGAGGAAGAAGAAGAACTAGAGTTAAGGAGAAAAGATAAAAGATAAAAAGTGGTAGATGATTTGATTGATTGTGTGTTGTTCAATCGGCCGTCACCCCTTATAGATATATAAGAGGCGGCTGGACTTCTTGTGCAAGGAAAAGTCTTGGATACACGTCCAAAGCCCTAGTCAAATTCGGATTGGTTTTGTCCGAACTTTCCAAAACTGTTCGGTTTAAACTGGCTGCACCTTGTGGGTAATTTTTGAGATGGTAAACGATCTCGATGTAAACGAACCGAAAAGCAATCTTGAACGTTTCGATGAGGTGAACAACTTTCAGGTTGAACATTTTTTGACTAGAGGTCATATTGAGGGTCATATCGGTCGCGCAAAACAGGCTATTATTCGCGCTAACCATCAGACAAGGTGTCTGCCGTGGCGCGTTATTTTTTGCCTCGTGACAGGGCTGTATTCTGATGGCTCTATCTTTTGCATACGGACTTGGATTGGAACATTTTTATATCAAAATCGATCATTTCTACGAGACGAAGAAATCCGTGTAGATCATTTTTTCCATTTGAGGTCGTCTTGGGGGCTTAATCGGCCAAACAGTACTCTGAATATAAGATCTTAGTACTTTGAGCATAGTTTCGGCCTTCGAGATGAAATCGGACGGTGATGACCCAAACTTCGAAGATGTTCATATCAACAATACGAACCCTTTCATGTAGATCACTTCTCCATTTGAGGCCATCTTAAATAAGTTCTTGACCGTGCCAATATCTGACGTCAACACATGCCCCCCTGTTTTTCGGCAAAGCTCGTGTGCCGAAAAATAACTTGCACATAGCTTATTCTAAGGACAATCTCAACACTCCATCGGCCATTTTTCATGTTCTTAGGATGATAAGTATATATCAGCTATTGCTTGTTTGAACCTCTTGATGCAAACTTGGGTGAAAACTTCTCAACTTCCATAAAAATATGGTGATAAGGTTCCATAGATCAAAACCATCCTCTGAACCATATTGTTCACCTGCTCGCTAGGATTTTGTAGATAATCAAGAATGAACTCCTCCAATCCTTACTTCGCTTGCATAAAATTTTCATTAGTGGCCGAGGTGGTGAGCTCCAATTCAGCCTTACCTATGTTGGCAAGAATAAGCATCGGCCATTGATAGATGTGCAATACACCATGACCGACGTGGTAGCCGGATGCTTACTAAGCCAACTCTCTCCAATTATCATGTCTAGATATTTGAGAAATGCTAAAATAATCCAAAGTAGAAATTATATCTAGACATTTATCAAGATAAATATGAAGTGATTCGTCAAAACATTGAAAGACTCTAGATATTAGTTGCACTACCAATAACGAATCATCAAAAGCCTCAATATGTGTAGCACCTATGGCAAACAGCATCTATAAACCGAATAACAAAGCTTTATATTCGGCCTGATTATTTGTGCAGAAATACTCTAAACGACACGAGGCTTCAAAAAACAGCACCATGAGGAGATATATAAACAACACCAACACCTTGGCCATTGCTACAAATTTAACCATCAATATATAATCTCCATTGTATTATAAAGACAAGGCTAATATCAATATTATGCATGTCATTAATCCGATGTTCAGTAATAAAATCAGCTATGATTTGGCCTCTTATATATCTGAAAGATGCATAAGCCAAATAATATCCAAACAAAGTACAAGCCCACTAGCCAATTCTAGAACTATGAATTGGCCTATGCAGCATATATTCAATGACATCGATCATGATGTCTCAACTTCATTCAATCATAATATAGGCATACATATAAATTTCCATGAGCACGTACCTTATCTCACTCTCCAATCGAACTAAGGATGATGTTAGAGTATTACACCGGCCATGCATTGACATAATCTTAGGACGATAGATTAATATCGGCCATTACCATGTCAACTTCATTCAAAGCACATATAGCCGAAATAAACAAATGAAATGACAAATCAAGTACTTCGACCCTTTAGATCAGCAACAAACTTGTAACTAATCAAATGTATAGTGATTTGGCAATACCCTTTCATGATTTAAGAAATTATATTGCATCCATTGATTAAAATAAGCCCATTGAGGGTTACCAATCATACCTGATAACTAATTCCATGGCATAGGCGTTAATGGCATAGTTCAAGAATATGGATAATGTGTAGACTGAAGATGTTGAAACCTTCGGCTTGGTCCTTCATAGTTTCACTCTTTTCCTTCTTCACCTTCGCCGCACTTCTTGTAATGAAAGCTTGCACATAATTATTATTTTGAGTACTTCCTTTGGGAACCCATGCCATGTTCCTTTCTTCAAGTTCTTGTGCACTAAGCTTTTGTAACTCCTTCTTTTGCCAATACGATAAGACGAGTGAGCACCTCGACTGTGATTTTGTTTCAACCAATGGCAACTATTTTTGGGCCTTGTGCACCCTCAACTTCTTTTCTTCAGATTGACACTCTGATTTTTATCAATTGATTGCTTCACTTCATTGCCTTTGGTAGCCAATGTCAACACTTTAATTGGCTCTTTGTTATTTGAGATCAAATCTGATGTAGCACACTTACGACCATCACTTTTCTTGCGGTAAACTTGCTTTACCACCTCTTTCTTCTTCCTTGAGCTCTGGACCGATTCCTTATGGTTGAAACAGTCTTTGAGTGTGGTTGTTCAAATGTTGATCTTCTTGGAGCTGTTGTTGGTCCTCTGGGAATGGGGGTCCCCAAACTTGCCTGCCTGCGGCCTGCAGCGTGGCTCAAGTGCTGGCCCAGTATGGCCCGTCTTCATCAGTACAAGACTCAAGACCCTCGTGAGAGGCCAAGTCTCGCGGGGTGGATGGCGCAAGGCTTCCTCAGGGACGGCCTCGCTAGGCAGGCTCACGAGGAGGCGGAGAGATCAAGGCAGGGTACCTCGCGAGGCGCTCGTGACGCAAGCCATGACGATCGAGACCAGGCTGGCGCCAGGCGGGCGCCGGCCTACGCAGTGTCCTTGTTTCCTCTTTGGTGCAATGGGGGCAAGCACAGACGTGGAGTACCGAGGCATCAAGCAAAGGTTGCCATTTCAGTGCAACGAGACCAAGACCAGCGGAGCGGCAGGATGGAGGTCACCGTGGAGCCCAAGACGGCGTCATCACCAGTGCTTTTGGCAGCCGAAGACCAACTTTAGTCAGGATAACTTGTACTAGATGTTCCCCTTCGAAATGGCTGTTGTTGGCGCCCTTCCCGCTCAATATTTGGGAAGAGGCCCAGGTCCTCTATAAATAGGGCTAGCCACCACAGAGTAGAGAGATACAGATTTTGGGAAGACTAGAGAGAGAGAGGCGATTGAACTCACCCAAGCAGTTCATCGCACTAGCTCAAGAACACCTCTCGCGAGGCCATTCTTCCCTTGTACTGTTCATCATCAGCCCCTGAGGCAATCCACCACACCACACACTGGAGTAGGGTATTACACCACAACGGTGGCCGGAACCAGTATAAATCTCGTGTCCCTTGTGTTGTTCATCGTTTCCAACTTAGATCTCACGAGATGATCGGACGTGGATAGATAGGTGAGAGATCTTCGTGCGCACCCCAGAGTTCGAATCTCAAGGGTCTGCCGGAACCCAAGATCCGACATTTGGCGCGCAAGGTAGGGGTGCGCCGGAGTCTTTCTTCCGCTACTCACATTTGATCTTCCGTCGTGTCCATGGCTGACGCTCGCCGGGCTCGCGCCGAGCGTCGGGCTGCTCTCGCCGCCCGCGTCGCCCAGACGGCGCCCATCGGCGGGTGCCCCTGTCGTTCCCTGTCGCGTGCCGCAAACGCCACCACCGGCCCGGCGGGGAACGAGCAGCAGGCCTCGTCTCTGCATCCTTTGATGCGGCGGGAGGGACTTCCTCTTCCTCCTCCTCGTTTTCGTTGGAGGAGGGCGCCTCGGCGTCTTCAGATGATGCGTCCGACACGGCCTTGCACCGGAGACCTTTCCTGGTCTCCATGTCCTTCTTCTTGGCCTTCTTCTCTGGCACCTTGTAAGGCGCCAGAACTAGCATCTCCATCAGGAGAGCGGTTGCTGGATCTTCAGGTAGCGGAGCCGGACAGTTGATCCGCTCCGCCATCGCCACATATACCTGTTAAATCAGCATGGTGGATTAGACCCCCCCCCCACGAATATACTGAGAAAATCTCAT
Organism: Triticum timopheevii; assembly: GCA_963921465.1. Lineage (NCBI taxonomy): Eukaryota > Viridiplantae > Streptophyta > Magnoliopsida > Poales > Poaceae > Triticum > Triticum timopheevii. The sequence continues at coordinate 74,118,468 of OY997266.1, read as the reverse complement.
CTTGAAAGATGGAAGGCTTACCGGATTGGCAGGGCGCTTTGCGCTGAGTCCACGGTCTTCGGTGAGGGGAGGGGGGACTTCGGTTACCTTGAACAACACCTTCCAAACGTCTTTGTCCGTCGTGTTGAAGAGCTCCTGCAGCATCTGGTGTTTGGCCGAATCGAACTCCCACATATTGAATGCTGGTCTTTGACACGGGAGGATCCGCCGGAAGAGCATGACCTGTACCACGTTGACGAGCTTGATCTTCTTGCCCATCATATTCTTGATACAGTTCACGAGTCCGGTCAGCTCCGCAGGGGCACCCTAGACCAAGCATTTTTTTCCGAGAAGGTGAGCCGCATGGGGATGCCAGATCAAAATTCGGGGGCCGCCGCCCAGTTGGCGTCGCGTGGCTCGGTGATGTAGAACCACCCCGATTGCCACCCCATCACGGTCTCCACGAAGGAGCCTTCAAGCCAGGTAACGTTGGGCATCTTTCCCACCATGGGGCCTCCACACTATGCTTGCTCACCACCCACTATCTTCGGCTTCACGTTGAAGATCTTTAGCCACAGGCCAGAGTGGGGCTGGATGTGGAGGAAGGCCTCGCACACGATGATAAACACCGAGATGTTGAGGACGAAATTTGGGGCCAGATCATGAAAATCTAGCCCGTAGTAAAACATGAGCCCGTGGACAAACAGGTGGAGGGGAAATCCCAGTCCGCAGATGAAGTGGGGGAGAAATACAACCCTTTCATGGGGTTCCAGAGTGGGCGTGATCTGCCCTTCGTCTGGGAGCCGGTGCGCGATGTCTGCGGCTAAGTATCCGGCCTCCTGAAGCTTCGTAATGTCCTCCTACGTAATAGAGGAGGCCATCCACTTGCCTCCCGCTCCAGACATGATTGTAATGGCTTAACAGAGAAGGTGAGAACTGGGGCGCTGGAGCTCGAGAGTGCGAGAGCGGATGAGCATTGGAGGAAGAAAGCGTGGGTGAAAAATGGGAATCCTTATCTCTTTATAAAGGCGGTAAAAACCATGTGGCTCCCCTCTTGCCCATTAAAATCGCTTATTCCCCAGTCGCCATGGTTGCTGGTGCGGTTGGGTTACACACGCCTGTATTGATGAGAATCCCGCAATAAGGGGACACGATCTTTACTTCGACAAGACGTGCCAATAAAATAGCCTCGCAATATGTGCAGTGGCTGGTCGTGAAAAACGGTTCGAATAATGATCGGCCTGTGGTGTGATGTCACTCTACCAAAAAGTTGTTAGGAGATTAGATTTGTGGAATACTGTTCTCTCTACAGTGGTATGTGAAATTTGTTTTGCAGAGCCGGACACGATTCTCGTGTTCAAAATCTTCTATGAAGTATTCGGAGGAGGAACCCGCCTTGCAATGCCGAAGACAATTTGCGCGCCGGACTCATCGCCATTGAAGCCTAGTTCAGGGTCTACTGAGGGAGTCTTGGATTAGGGGGTATCCGGACAGCCAGACTATATACTTTGGCCGGACTGTTGGACTATGAAGATACAATATTGAAGACTTCGTCCCGTGTCCAGATGGGACTCTCCTTTGCGTGGAAGACAAGCTTGGCGATTCGGATGTATAGATCTCCTTATTTGTAACCGACTTTGTGTAACCCTAGCCCCCTCCGGTGTCTATACAAACCGGAGGGTTTAGCCCGTAGAACAACAACAATCATAATCATAGGCAGATTCTAGGGTTTAGCCTCTACGATCTAGTGGTAGATCAACTCTTGTAATACTCATATCATCAAGATCAATCAAGCAGGAAATAGGGTATTACCTCCGTCGAGAGGGCCCGAACCTGGGTAAACATCGTGTCCCCAGCCTCCTGTTACCATTAGCCTTAGACGCACAGTTCGGGACACCCTACCTGAGATCTGCCGGTTTGACACCGACACTCCCGGTTTAGTTTTTTTGTCCATTTTTTCATGAAAAAATGGTTCGTGAAAACCTATCAACATGGATCTAGTTTTGAAGATCTCGACTCTAGGAATCCAACCGTGAAAACGGTTCGAGATTTGGACGCGCGGTTTAAGTGATAAAACGTTTTGAATAAACAAAACTACGAAAAAGGAAAAAAACTCACCGTTTCCGACAAGTGGTGCACATGCAGCGCACCACTTGTCACAACCTGGGAAAGTGGGAATGATCATTGTAATGAGTACTACTTAACTAGCGATTTTGACAAATTGCGGAGAGCAACTAGTTAACGAGCACTCCGCGTCGCGCACGGAGCACTCCCGCGAGGGAAAACTAGCAAATGCGGTTGGTTCTCGGTTTTCCCTTTCCGTTTTTTGTTTCGTGCGTTTTGTAGTTTAACCCTGCAACTAGTTGAATTTTCCGTTTTCCCTTTCCGCGCGATTACAGACAGCCAACCGCGTCGTAGGTTCCCTGTTTCCTTTTTGTTTCCATTTTTGTTCCCACTGTATTTCTAGGAAATGGAGATTTATGTGGTAATTACGGGCGGGGGCTTCCAACACTATCAATTGTGACCTTTCAAGTAAGCAAAAACAGGAACTTTATCAGACACACGCTTGGACAGGAAAACATGTTGACACATGGTCGTGAAGAGTGTAAAGGCATGTGTGAATCCTGTCAATGATAATGTGTGAATTCTCTATAGGCACGGGCGTATAGTAGCATAGGCATGGGTTCTATCAGTTTACTAAATTGGAGCATAGCGCCTCCGGCGCGGGGACCCTCCTGGTCGCCTTTGGCTTGTTAAATTTTCATAAACATCTTGAAGAGGGGCATAGGTAGAATGTGTGTTGGTCGTGCAGCGTGTTGTTCGACATAATATTATGATCTCTTCTAAGAATTGGATGGTTGCTTTCCATAATTGCTCTTATTTGTTGAATGAAAAATATATAGGAAACAAATCTATGATTACTTTGATATTACTATCACAAGATTAGAAGTTATATTTTTGGGAAATAATGATGCAGAAGTTAACTTTAATTGGATTTAACTTTTAACAACAACAACTGCCACACGTGTGGGCATTAAGGGGTTTGCCCATATATTTTGTATGGTGTCTAAGAGGACCAGCCCACACGCCTATGTGTGGGCAAAACAACTAGCGCCCACACACCTATTTTTTTTCCTTGCGGTCCCTCTTACACGCCTACGTGTGGGCAAAATGGATAACTGCCACACGACCTCTCTTAGCCACCTACCTCATGGTCCCGCACGTCCCGCATGATAGTATGCACGCGTCCCCGCAGTTGCCATGGTCCGGACCCTCTTCAATGTCTGTTTAACTGCAGCTACCATGTCGCTGAACTACAGTTGCCATGTCGGACAACTACAGTTGCCACGGTTGCTCAACTGCAGTTGCCATCTCAGGTCAAGTGCAAGATGCCATTTTGGACAACTGCAGCTGTTGCCATGTATGGTCTAGTTTACAATAGTTGCCATGATTTGAAAAACTTAGGAGTTTCCACCTACTAACACTAGGTAGTTGCTGTGTAGCGATACAAAAAGACATGACAAAACAACATGTTTGGGTAAAGAGAGAGCTGCCATCTGCTTACAAGCACAATAGGGCAGTTGCCGTGTACCCTACAAAACACATGGCAACTGACATGTTCGGGTTAAAAAAAAGAGAGAGTTTCCATCTGCTTACAAGCACACTAGAGCAGTTGCCATGTACACTGCAAAACACATGGCAACTGGCAGCTTGGGTGTGGGAGAGGAGACGAGCGTGTGGGTGAGATGGCAGATGCCCACACACCAGTCCTTGTGCGTGAGTGAAAACTGGCGTGTGGGCGAACCGCTAAACGCCCACACACCGGCCTCTCTGTGTGGTGAAACGGACGTGTGGGCGACCGGGTGAATGCCCACACACCAGCCCACTCCTACGTGGCACCACAAACATGCCAAGATTCATGCACCCACAAACGGACGTGGATCCACGCATGTGGGCTAGATGCAAAGGCCCACACGTGTGTTGGCGTTAGTGTTTCCGTTAACTTTTGGGAAAAAATATTTTGCTACTCCATAGAAGGCCATATTGATATATTATCAATATATTGAACGAATTTTTATGTTGTGGGGTCTTTGTGATTTCTAGACTGGCCCATTATTTCTTGTTAAGAAAATGTGCATTATACATCTCGTCAAAAAAATGTGTCTTCAACATAGAAAAATAGGTATGTTATGACTTATGAGTATATATAGTTGCGCCAGTGTAATTGCTGTTAGTTTTTGGACTCCTATATAAATATTCAACTATTATGATCTAATAATAGATGTTATTTACACACACCACCTAGTATAGAGTGATAACCTTTGACGTCATCGCATATATAGCTTCAAACTATTTCCCTTTTCTGAAACCGGTCCTCAACCTATTTTTCACGAAAATTATCAGTTTGTGGTATTTTCAAAAATTTAAATAAAAAGTATTCCTATTCGCATACGAACACCTCACTGTGTACCCTCGACGCTGGGGGTGATGCACTGCAGCTCACGTCGAACGATACCCGTTCGGAAGTGCCGTTCGCAGGCAATCCGGCGGACGCTTTTGAGGTCCCGAAACCCCACACACTCGGGAGCGACCCCATCAGGGCGCGCGGCGGCTATGGGCTGCCTTAGGTCGACCTGATCGCCCCTAGGGCCTCGAGGTTCACCGCCCTGCAACAACAAGAACAGACGAAGAACGAGGAAGAAGAAGAACTAGAGTTAAGGAGAAAAGATAAAAGATAAAAAGTGGTAGATGATTTGATTGATTGTGTGTTGTTCAATCGGCCGTCACCCCTTATAGATATATAAGAGGCAGCTGGACTTCTTGTGCAAGGAAAAGTCTTGGATACACGTCCAAAGCCCTAGTCAATTTCGGATTGGTTTTGTCCGAACTTTCCAAAACTGTTTGGTTTAAACTGGCTGCACCTTGTGGGTAATTTTTGAGATGGTAAACGATCTCGATGGAAACGAGCCGAAAAGCAATCTTGACAGTTTCGATGAGGTGAACAACTTTCAGGTTGAACATTTTTTGACTAGAGGTCATATTGAGGGTCATATCGGTCGCGCAAAACAGGCTATTATTCGCGCTAACCATCAGACAAGGTGTCTGCCGTGGCGCGCCATTTTTTGCCTCGTGACAGGGCTGTATTCTGATGGCTCTATCTTTTGCATACGGACTTGGATTGGAACTTTTTTATATCAAAATCGATCATTTCTACGAGACGAAGAAATCCGTGTAGATCATTTTTTCCATTTGAGGTCGTCTTGGGGGCTTAATCGGCCAAACAGTACTCTGAATATAAGATCTTAGTACTTTGAGCATAGTTTCGGCCTTCGAGATGAAATCGGACGGTGATGACCCAAACTTCGAAGATGTTCATATCAACAATACGGAACCCTTTCATGTAGATTACTTCTCCATTTGAGGCCATCTTAAATAAGTTCTTGACCGTGCCAACATCTGACGTCAACACATGCCCCCCTGTTTTTCGGCAAAGCTCGTGTGCCGAAAAATAACTTGCACATAGCTTATTCTAAGGACGATCTCAACACTCCATCGGCCATTTTTCATGTTCTTAGGATGATAAGTATATATCAGCTATTGCTTGTTTGAACCTCTTGATGCAAACTTGGGTGAAAACTTCTCAACTTCCATAAAAATCTGGTGATAAGGTTCCATAGATCAAAACCATCCTCTGAACCATATTGTTCACCCGTTCGCTAGGATTTTGTAGATAATCAAGAATGAACTCCTCCAATCCTTACTTCGCCTGCATAAAATTTTCATTAGTGGCCGAGGTGGTGAGCTCCAATTCAGCCTTACCTATGTTGGCAAGAATAAGCATCGGCCATTGATAGATGTGCAATACACCATGACCGACGTGGTAGCCGGATGCTTACTAATCCAACTCTCTCCAATTATCATGTCTAGATATTTGAGCAATGCTAAAATAATCCAAAGTAGAAATTATATCTAGACATTTATCAAGATAAATATGAAGTGATTCGTCAAAATGTTGAAAGACTCTGGATATTAGTTGCACTACCAATAACGAATCATCAAAAGCCTCAATATGTGTAGCACCTATGGCAAACAACATCTATAAACCGAATAACAAAGCTTCATATTCGGCCTGATTATTTGTGCAGAAATACTCTAAATGACACGAGGCTTCAAAAAACAGCACCATGAGGAGATATATAAACAACACCAACACCTTGGCCATTGCTACAAATTTAACCATCAATATATAATCTCCATTGTATTAGAAAGACAAGGCTAATATCAATATTATGCATGTCATTAATCCGATGTTCAGTAATAAAATCAGCTATGATTTGGCCTCTTATATATCTCAAAGATGCATAAGCCAAATAATATCCAAACAAAGTACAAGCCCACTAGCCAATTCTGGAACTATGAATTGGCCTATGCAGCATATATTCAATGACATCGATCATGATGTCTCAACTTCATTCAATCATAATATAGGCATACATATAAATTTCCATGAGCACGTACCTTATCTCGCTCTCCAATCGAACTAAGGATGATGTTAGAGTATTACACCGGCCATGCATTGACATAATCTTAGGACGATAGATTAATATCGGCCATTACCATGTCAACTTCATTCAAAGCAAATATAGCCGAAATAAACAAATGAAATGACAAATCAAGTATTTCGGCCCTTTAGATCAGCAACAAACTTGTAACTAATCAAATGTATAGTGATTTGGCAATACCCTTTCATGATTTAAGAAATTATATTGCATCCATTGATTAAAATAAGCCCATTGAGGGTTACCAATCATACCTGATAACTAATTCCATGGCATAGGCGTTAATGGCATAGTTCAAGAATATGGATAATGTGTAGACTGAAGATGTTGAAACCTTCGGCTTGGTCCTTCATAGTTTCACTCTTTTCCTTCTTCACCTTCGCCGCACTTCTTGTAATGAAAGCTTGCACATAATTATTATTTTGAGTACTTCCTTTGGGAACCCATGCCATGTTCCTTTCTTCAAGTTCTTGTGCACTAAGCTTTTGTAACTCCTTCTTTTGCCAATACGATAAGATGAGTGAGCACCTCGACTGTGATTTTGTTTCAACCAATGGCAACTATTTTTGGGCCTTGTGCACCCTCAACTTCTTTTTTTCAGATTGACACTCTGATTTTTATCAATTGATTGCTTCACTTCATTGCCTTTGGTAGCCAATGTCAACACTTTAATTGGCTCTTTGTTATTTGAGATCAAATCTGATGTAGCACACTTACGACCATCACTTTTCATGCGGTAAACTTGCTTTACCACCTCTTTCTTCTTCCTTGAGCTCTGGACCGATTCCTTATGGTTGAAACGGTCTTTGAGCGTGGTTGTTCAAATGTTGATCTTCTTGGAGCTGTTGTCGGTGCTCTGGGAACGGGGGTCCCCAAACTTGCCTGCCTGCGGCCTGCAGTGTGGCTCAAGTGCTAGCCCAGTATGGCCCGTCTTCATCAGTACAAGACTCAAGACCCTCGTGAGGGGCCAAGTCTCGCGGGGTGGACGGCGCAAGGCTTCCTCAGGGACGGCCTCGCCAGGCAGGCTCACGAGGAGGCGGAGAGATCAAGGCAGGGTACCTCGCGAGGCGCTCGTGACGCAAGCCATGATGATCGAGACCAGGCTGGCGCCAGGCGGGCGCCGGCCTGCGCAGTGTCCTTGTTTCCTCTTTGGTGCAAATGGGGCAAGCACAGACGTGGAGTACCGAGGCATCAAGCAAAGGTTGCCATTTCAGTGCAACGAGACCAAGACCAGCAGAGCGGCAGGATGGAGGTCACCGTGGAGCCCAAGACAGCGTCATCACCAGTGCTTTTGGCAGCCGAAGACCAACTTTAGTCAGGATAACTTGTACTAGATGTTCCCCTTCGAAATGGCTGTTGTTGGCGCCCTTCCCGCTCAATATTTGGGAAGAGGCCCAGGGCCTTTATAAATAGAGCTAGCCACCACAGAGTAGAGAGATACAGATTTTGGGAAGACTAGAGAGAGAGAGGCGATTGAACTCACCCAAGCAGTTCATCGCACCAGCTCAAGAACACCTCTCGCGAGGCCATTCTTCCCTTGTACTGTTCATCATCAGCCCCTGAGGCAATCCACCACACCACACACTGGAGTAGGGTATTACACCACAACGGTGGCCGGAACTAGTATAAATCTCGTGTCCCTTGTGTTGTTCATCGTTTCCAGCTTAGATCTCACGAGATGATCGGACGTGGATAGATAGGGGAGAGATCTTCGTGCGCACCCCAGAGTTTGAACCTCAAGGGTCTGCCGGAACCCAAGATCCGACATTTGGTGCGCAAGGTAGGGGTGCGCCGGAGTCTTTCTTCCGCTACTCGCATTCGATCTTCCGTCGTGTCCATGGCTGACGCTCGCCGGGCTCGCGCCGAGCGTCGGGCTGCTCTCGCCGCCCGCGTCGCCCAGACGGTGGCCATCGGCGGGTGCCCCTGTCGTTCCCTGTCACGTGCCGCCAACGCCGCCACCGGCCCAGCGGGGAACGTGCAGCAGGCCTCGTCTCTGCATCCTTTGATGCGGCGGGAAGGCCTCACCGCCATCCCGTCGCTGACTCCAACCGGTTCATCGTCCCACACCCGTTGCGCCCCCACGAACGTGCACGCCACGTTTCTCCTGGCGCGTGAGCTCCTGCACTACCATCCCGTCGATGACCTCTACGAGGACTGGCTCGCTCGCATCACCGAGCTCGTCAGCGCTGCAGGGGGCTCTCCTATGCCGTCCCTCTCGCTGCCTCGCCCTCCGTCCTGCGCAGGAGGCGCAGACCAGGAGGTGCCTCCGCCTCCTCCTCCCCAAGAAGGCGCCCTAGCTCCAAGGCGCGTGGCCCCAGGACGAGATCCACCGCGTCGGATGCCCGTGCGACAAGAAAGTAGCTGTCAAGAAATCCATCGTACCCAAGAAGGTGCTCGCGTGCTCCCGGCACCGGTGCACCATGAACGCATCCCTGCGCCACCGCGTCAGGACCCCGCGCTGCTCCAGGAAGCGGTCCGCGGGAATCCCCAGGAGCAAGCCCAGCATCAGCTGAGGGCTCCGGTGGCCACCATAGGCTGCCGCGCCTTCACCCCCGAGCTGCGCAGTGTCGCCTGGCCAGGCAAGTTCAAGCCTGACCTGCCTCCTCGCTACAACGGCACTTCAGACCCTGCGGAGTTCCTACAACTCTACGAGCTGGGCATCGAAGCCACCAACGGGGACGAAAAGGTCATGGCGAACTGGTTTCCCATGGCGCTCAAGGACGGTGCCCGCACCTGGCTCCTGAACTTGGCTCCGGGCACGATCTCCTCCTAGGACGAGATGCGCACTCACTTCATCGCCAACTTCCAGGGCCCTCACGACCGTCCATCGGCCGTGGGTGACCTGCGCCGCATCAAACAGCAGCCTGGAGAGACCTTGCAGAAGTACATCCAGCGCTTCAACAACGCTCGCCTCAAGATTCCCAGGGTGACTGAGGAGGCCATTATCTCTACGTTCTTTGATGGTGTTCGCGACATCAAGATGAAGGAGGAGCTGGCAATCCATGAAGATCTGTGTACGTCACTGGAATTGTTCAACCAGGCAACCAAGTGCTCAAGGGCTGAGGAAGGACGCCTCTCCCTTCTTGAGCTCCCAGCAGCAGACCCAGAAGAGAAGAAAGCCAAGGCCAAAGATGTGAAGCGCAAGGGAGCGGCTGTGCTTGTAGCAGCGCCGGACACCAAGCGCGGCAGGGACCAGCCAGAGTCATCCAAGGGCAGCCGGTACCATGTGTACCACGATCTCCACACCCACAACACCAACGAATGCCAAGAGCTCAGGGCAGTACGAGAAGGCCGCGTCGGACGCCCCCCTCCGCCCCGAGCGCAACGATCGGGGCTACGACCGATGCGGAGCAAGAGGTGGAGGACGATGGGACGACCGTGGCCCTCGCCAAGGGTCGCGTGACCGACCTCGCGAGGACCGCTGGCAGGACCAGCCTCGCAAGGGAGCTTGGAGAGATCAGCCTCACGAGGACCACCCGTAGGGCAACGCAGGCCTTCCTCCTCTACCACCACCACCAAGGATGAATGAAGACCATCATCAGGACGAGGGGGCTGGGGGCTTCCAGGAGCCACGTGCAATCGCTTGCATCCTGAGCGGCGCTCAGGCCCCAACCTCACAGCGCATCTTCAAGCAGTTCGCTCGCGAGGTGAATGCAGTCCTCCCCAAGCTTGAGGCCACGCACCCTCTCAGGTGGTCTGCGTGCGCTATCACGTTCAGCTCAGCGGATCAGCTCAAGTGTGCGGCAACGGCCTGTGTCCTCCTAATGCTTTGTTCCCCAGTTATCAGCAAAGTGCAAGTCACCAGGACCCTCATCAATGGCGGAGCAGGACTCAACGTTCTGTCTGTCGAGACATTCAACAATCTCCAAGTGCCATATGATCAGCTTCAGCCGACCAAGCCTTTCTCAGGAGGTTCCACTGTCCCGATAGGGCAGGTTCGCCTTCCCGTCACCTTTGGGCAGCGCAACAACTACCGCACCGAGCTCATTGACTTCGACATCGCTCACATTCGCCTGCCATACAATGCCATCCTCGGGTACCCAGCCCTGGCCAAGTTCATGGCAGTGACTCACCATGGCTACAACGTCCTCAAGGTGCAAGGAAGCGGTGGGGTCATCATGGCCCCCTGTGAAGAGAAAGATGTTGTGTGCTCCCTCGAGCGCGCCTTCCAGGCCGCGTCGATCGAGGACTCGGACAACAAGAGAGGAAACCTCCCTGGAGCAGCCCCCAAGAAGAAGAAGGCATCACCTGGTTCAAGGCCTCAGGAGGCAGGCACCCACGGGGGTGCCGCATCTGGGCATGCGCCCATCCAAGGGGCGCCACCCTCCATCGCATAGGAAGGCGCACCCGGTGCCCTCCTTGGGCAGGGCTCGGGGGCTCTCTCCTGGGGAGCCACTGACTTTTCCAAGATCACGAGGGAGGCGCTTGGGCACCACTTGGAGGCGTGCTTCATGGCACGCTTCCCTCAGGAAGGCGTAAGGAAAAAAGGACCCAACCCTCAGGAGTTCATCACCAAGGCCACTCAGGAGTTGGAGGGATCCAGAGTCATGCGCGGCAACCGCCGTCTGCCCGGAGTAGCTCCCCATCCAGGCGAGGATGGTGGGCTGCGCGTCTACATCGACTACCCAGGGCTCAATCGAGTCGCTTCTTAGGAGTGCTTCTGGCCCTCGCGTGTGGGGCATTGCGCGGGCCTGCCACACAACTATGTTCGTATGCCTTTCGGCTTGTCGAACGCGGCTGCAGCCCACCAGCGCCTGATGAGGAGCACTCTGGAAGCTCAGCATCGCACACTCATGGAGGAGATGGAGATGGACCTCGTCGGGCCGCTCGAGCCTCCCGAGGCTCGAAGTCCCGAGGGCTCGTGAGGATAGGCTCCTTCGGCCCGCATCGTCAGCTACTCCGACCCTCGCTCTACAAAAGTATCAGGTGACTCCTTTTTAGTTTTCGCTTCAGCTGGGAGCACCCGTAGGGCTGCATCATTCCCAGGTCGCGTGGGTCCGTCCCTGCGGCATGTATCCATTTTGCTTATGCTCTTTGCTTACCTTGTTGGGGGCGCCCCTCGGGCTGCATCATCCCCAAGCCACTCGGGCCTGACCCAGTGGCGTTTGCTTTTTCTGCATCTATCTAAGTGGATTTGCTCCTTCATGATTGGCTTGCTTAAGATAATCGCCTGCTCGATTGACACCTACCTTTGGAGCCGCTCGCTCCGGCACGGCGCTTGCGCATGGGTCCATCCCTGCAACACCCACAAATCTGAGTGGCCGAGCTCTGGCCGCGGCAGCCCCGCATAGCGCGTCCTCACCAAGCCCTCAGTGCCCCAATCACTCCCTCGGAGCAACCAATGGCTGGCTGGCAACCGTAATGGCACACCTTGTTTTCCCTCATGATTGTTGTGCAGGATCCGCTTCAGGAGTTGCACCGTGGGCGTCGCGAGCTCTCTCTCCCTCTCTCCCGCATGATCCGCTCGCACGCTTAAACTGGGGCGCCTGAGCATCGCGACTCATGGGCTCTTACTGGCTCTCCAGCCCTCACCCCATGGCCTTGACCCACGGCATCGCGACCTGTCATACCAACGGTGGCTGAGCTCGCTCGAGGGCCGGGACCTGAGGATGTAGAGCATGAAGGAAAGTGTGGGGAAGAGGGGAGAAGCTCACGAGGGCCTAACCCAGCAACACCCCAGCCGCCGGCACGCAGGCCCGGCACCTCGCCGCAGAACCACTCCAAACCTACGAGATAAGTCATGCAAAAGCTAAATTGACTCAACGCGAAACCCTCACCTATTGAAACTCTGTCACGACAATGTTACCTGCCTTTCTCGCCCAGCGGACGCTGCTTGAGCGCTAAAGGGGACCTCCTGAGCAACGCGACTCAGGGGATCTTACTGGACCTTGGGCCGCTCACCTCCTGGCCTTGACCACAGCATCACGACCTGGCATACCAGCGACGGCTAAATCCTGCCTGGGGATCGGGACCTGTCAGCGTATAGCACCAAGCCCTCGTGAGGAAAGAAAGGAGGAGCTGAGCCGGGGAAGAACACGCCTCTCGCATTGATTCATGATAAGGATGCACAATTCACAAAAGACATAACAGGCGCCTTACATACCCCCATGGGGTGTCATTTCGATTCCTCACAGGGAAAAAAGGTGCTAAGGAGCGTTAACTACGCACGCCTCCGCAAGAGACGCCATCATCAATAGTGGGCCATCAGGCGCCAACGCCAACCTCATCCAGATAAGCAGCGCCGACGGCCTGATGAGCTACCCTGCTATGGGCGCGACGCGAGCTCGAGGGCTCGTAGCTGTCATCGCTTGTCTCTGGACTCGCGTGAAGCTCGGCAGAGTTGCTGGACCCTCTAGCTCCTCCGCTGCTGCCTGAGGAGCTGCTAGGGAGGTGATTGGCCGGCCTGGCCCTCGCCATGCCGGTACCCCGGCCTCCTTTCTCGGGGCAGCACTCCAGTCGGCGGCCTTCCGCGTCGAAGACCTTGAAGAGCATCAGGGAGGTGCCATCATACTCAAGATGAATTAGGAGGGCACCACTTGGCTGGCAGACCCGGGCGATCTCGCCCAACCCCGGGTGATGAAGACCTTGCCTGGAGCGACGACTGAACCTCCGCTCCGGTCGCAAGGGTGCTGCAGTCGGCATGCTGCAGCCAGAGCTCCAGGGACCCACTCGGCGGCATCTCGAAGGCGAAGGAGGGGGGAAGGCGAATCCAAGATCGAGGAGGCATGGCGGCGTGAAGCACGAGCTCACGAGAAGAGCCCTGGGAGTGGACTCTAGGGGTGACGACGCGCACTACCGTAACTCGCTGGCGTCGCCTGCGGCTCTGGCAATGTCGCTCGACGGCTTCTTCTCCAGGGCCCTTGATTCGGGCATACAGGGGCAGCGGAAACCCAGGCGGTGGCCGCTCGTACCTGGGCCGGGACGACCCCTACAAGGCGACCACGTCACGATGCCCAGGGATAGGTCGCTTCTTCAATGGAAGCGGGTCAGGACCCTCTCGAGGGGGGGAGGGGGGGCTTTCCCTTCTCTTCTGCAGAAAACCGGCGAATCGGCGCCATTGGCGTAAGGTGGAGCAAGGGTGAGGAAGAAGAAGAAAGGGAGTAGCAGGAAGGTATGGACAGCGGGGGCTCTCGCCCGTCCGTACTTATAGCCCGGAGAAGGCCAACCGTCGGCCACCACGATCTCAGGTAATCATGACCCATTTATGCACGCAGGGACTTGTCAGTCAAGCAGTTGCCGAGGCAGTGTGGGGAAGCGGAGACGCCCACGTCCAATCAACCGCCAAGCGGCGCCCAAGTCCACAGGATGATGGGGCCCGCGGCGCTCCGCACTTGCCCTTCGCTTCTCTGCTAAGCCAAGTCCGAGCGCGCCTTGGGCCTGGGGGCTACTGTCGGCGTTATGGGAACAGGCGTCCCCAGACTTGCCTGCCTATAGCCTGCGGCATGGCTTAAGTGGTGGCCCAGTACGGCCCATCTTCATCAGTACAAGACTCAAGACCCTCGCAAGGGGCCAAGCCTCGCGGGGCGGACGGCGCAAGGCTTCCTCAGGGACGGCCTCACTAGGCAGGCTCGCGCGGAGGCGGAGAGATCAAGGCAGGGTACCTCGCGAGGCGCTCGTGACTCAAGCCATGACAATCGAGACCAGGCGGGCGCCAGGTGGGCGCCGGCCTGCGTAGTGTCCTTGTTTCCTCTTTGGTGCAAAGGGGGCAAGCACGGACGTGGAGTACCGAGGAATCAGGCAAAGGTTGCCATTTCAGTGCAACGAAACCAAGACCAGCGGAGCGGCAGGATGGAGGTCACCATGGAGCCCAAGACGGCGTCATCACCAGTGCTTTTGGCAGCCGAAGATTTACTTTAGTCAGGATAACTTGTACTAGATGTTCCCCTTCGAAATGGCCGTTGTTGGCGCCCTTCCCGCTCAATATTTGGGAAGAGACCCAGGGCCTCAATAAATAGAGCTAGCCACCACAGAGTAGAGAGATCTAGATTTTGGGAAGACTAGAGAGAGAGAGAGAGAGGCGATTGAACTCACCCAAGCAGTACCAGCTCAAGAGCACCTCTCGCGAGGCTGTTCTTCCCTTGTACTGTTCATTATCAGCCCGTGAGGCAATCCACCACACCACACACTGGAGTAGGGTATTACACCACAACGGTGGCCCGAACCAGTATAAATCTCGTGTTCGTTGTGTTGTTCATCATTTCCAGCTTAGATCTCACGAGATGATCGGACGTGGATAGATAGGGGAGAGATCTTCGTGCGCATCCCAGAGTTCGAACCTCAAGGGTCTGCCGGAAGCCAACATCCGACAGCTGCATAGTATTGGTGAAATGGTCTAAAATAAGATGGAGAGTGTGCCCTTGTATCATACCTGTCCCATGATGAATATGTATCTATAGGAGCATAGGGAGGCATCCACAACATTTACATTGGCGGCCCAAAATAAGGATATGAATATGTTGCATTAAAATTATCACTTTGCCAATACCGATCCTCATATTTGCGCCTTGGGGTGATCTTGGTTCCTTTGCATGATTTGGCCGATAAGCATTCTTCTCTACACTCTTATTTTGATATTTATCCAAAAGTTCAGCGAAGGTGATTTTCAATCTCTTATACTTGTGCTTATTTCAGCCTTTGTTTTCTTTTGGTTTGTTTTCATTGATCATTGGATTTGCTTGTTGCCCCACAGTCCTTGGCGCCTTCATTGTAGCCTTGATGGAATTCTCGCCCTCAAGATTATGTTCATTATGCTCTTCAAAAACTTCTCTACTTGAAAGCTTGATCCCATCACATGCAGCTTTTACCTTCTCTTTAAATTGATCGGCTTGAAGCAGCTGATGCAAACACTTTTTTCCATCAGGACTAATAGGAATAGACTGGTCATCTCTTGGTGTTTCAACAAATTTCAATCGTCCTTTTTCAATGGACGATTTAACTATTTGACGGAACATGTTGCAATCCTCAAAATTATGCTTGGACGAATCATGCAACTTACAATACATTCGTCCCTGGATTGATGGCTTGACATGGTGATCAAGAATTCTAATGTAATTATTTTTCAACAACAAATCAAATATTTGATCACACATGCTTGAATTGAAGGTATACTTCTTATTGTTTAGCCGGTCTTGTTGTGAGAACAGCTTTGGAGGTAAGCAAACGAATGGTTCATATTTTGAATCTCCCCATTTGGCTATGCAATGTGTTTTGCACTCTATCTCCGATGTCTTTGGATAAAAAACTATACTGGAATTGGTTTGCTCAGAAGATTTTAACCTTGGCATTAAATTTCTGAAACGAAAATAGTTAGCACATACATGTCTCAATTGAGACCAACTGTAAGCCAAGTAAGAAATAAGCAAAGCTACCCAATTAGATATGAGCTTTAGATAAAGCAATGGGGAAAGCCTTGGCTGCAATAATCTTTTGCCATCGGCCTTACTGAATGGTGCAATGTGTTGACTGAGATGCTTTGTGACAATCTGATTGCTAACAAATAAATTACCCTTCTTCATTGGTCTCTCAAAATTTCTTATGAAGATTTTTCTAATATATGCACTACAACTAAGTCATGGCCAAATCTGAAAATAGGTAAATTAATTGCTAGCCATACCTCTTCAAATATGTTGGGAGAGCATGATGGTGGTGTGACTTGAAGAATATCTTGCTCCGCCTTCGGATAGCTCCAAAACGCCTTGTCATCATCTTTTTCTTGATTTCGTGCATCGTTAGTTTGAAGATCTTTGTCCACCAAACTTTCTTCGGCTACTTGTTCTTGTTCTTGAAGCTCGTCAATTTCTATGGCACGAAACTCATAGGGCAGGAAGTAGGTTCCATTAACTTCAGAAAAATCAAGTATGGCTGTCTTGCTATACTTTCCATGCCCTTTCTCAACAATGTTTGCCTCTTTGGATTTGATGGATTCGGAATATATACTACTTGATTCGGGTTTTTCAACCGAAGCACTTTTAGTTTCTGAATCATCATTCTTTCACCAGTTATATCAATTGGCAAGGCTTCTTTTCTTTGAGCCAATTCCCTATCAATTCTCTCTTGGCGAAGTACTTGCACCCTATTGCGCAAAGCTTTAACTCCCCTCTCAATTTCAGCCCGCTCTAGATCAGTTTGCCCCCCACTGCTTTTAGGATCTTTCGACAATGAATTGTTAGTGTTGCCGAAATTTTGCAATTGTGTAGCGGGTGTATAATATGTTGTGGTACAAGCTGAAGGTGTATGCACTGCTGTATAACCATATGCTCTCTCACCAATACTATCAATTGATGAAGTTTCATCTTCCTGCAAAACTCTAGCCTTTATTGCATCATAATCAGGAAACAACCCCTTTTCATATTGTTCAAGGCAAAGAGCACTAATTCTCTTGTTTTGTGCCAAGCTCTTTTTTAATGCAGCCACAACCGCTTCTGGATGGGATTGCTCCACAATACTTTTAGATTCTTTCGGCAATGATTCGTGAGTGTTGCCGAAATTCTTGAATTGCGTAGAGTATGCATTATATGCTACAGTATTTGATGACGACATGTGTGTTCCTGTAATTTTTTAACTTATTCGGCTATGACCATGAAGATGCGGGGCTGAATTATGAACATCTACAGTTGCATACAACGCCGAATAATTACTAATATGAGGTGTAGCATATGACGGTTGAGAGTAACTTGTCGAATAGCTAGAAGTATCATGGCCAATTCTCCCATTCATCGGCATGGTTGAACTAGTATATTGCAAATAAGTTGCCGATGAACAAAAATGTGAAAGACTTTGTTGCATACTATTGGAAGTTCCTACACGAGGTGTTTCAACTTGATTGACAAAACTCATCATGTTGTTCATCGGCATAACGATTTCTGGGGTTGCCAATGCATGAGAGTTAGGATACATATGTTATACGTTGCTAGAATCATAAGAATTTGATGCATGAAAATTATTATGCATCGGCCCTTGCGCTTAATTAGATGCATGATTGATAAAACTAGGGCTAGCCGATACATTGTGCTCATTAAGCGATCTAGCAATAACATATGAATTATTTGCATCTATAAAGGGGAATTGAGTATTCATATTACATTCGTAGATTGCAAACCCTAGATGACGATCTCTTCGTAGCAAGAACGGGCCGGAGACCGTTCAAAGCTTCGTCCCCAGCGGAGTCGCCAAAAAGTGTGTTCGCACACGAACACGTCACCATGTACCCTCGACGCCGGGGGTGATGCACCGCAGCTCACATGTCGAAGGAGACCCGTCCGGAAGCGCGGTACGCAGGCAATCCGGCGGGAGCTTTTGAGAAACCAAAACCCCACATGCCCGGGAGGGACCCCGTCAGGGCGCGCGGCGGCTATGGGCTTCCCTAGGTCGACCTGATCGCCCCTAGGGCCTTGAGGTTCGCTGCCCTACAACAACAAGAACAGACGAAGAACGAGGAAGAAGAAGAACTAGGGTTAAGGAGAAAAGATAAAAGATAAAAAGTGGCAGATGATTTGATCGATTGTGTGTTGTTCAATCGGACGCCACCCCTTATATATATATAAGAGGAGGCTGGACTTCCCATGCAAGGAAAAGGCTTGGATTCACGTCCAGAACCCTAGTCAAACTCGGATTGGTTTTGTCCGAACTTTCCAAAACTGTTCGATTTAAACTGGCTGCACCTTGCAGGTAATTTTTGAGGTGGTAAACGATCTCGGATGGAAATGAGCCCAAAAGCAATCTTGACCATTTCAACAAGAAGAACAACTTTCATGTTGAACGTTTTTGATCAGAGGTCATCTTGAGGGTCAAATCGGTTGCGCAAAACAGGCTATTATTCGTGCTACCCATCAGACAGGGTGTCTGGTGGGGCGCGCCATTTTTTGCTTCTTGACAGGGCTGTATTCTGATAGCTCTAACTTTTTCATACGAACTCGGATTGGAATGATTTTATATCAAAATCTATCGTTTCTACAAGACGAAGACAATCCGTGTAGATCATTTTTCCATTTGAGGTCGTCTTGGGGGCTTAATCGGCCAAACTATACTCTGAATATAAGATCTTAGTACTTTGAGCATAGTTTCGGCCTTCGAGATGAAATCGGTCGGCACTGACCCAAACTTCAAAGATGTTCATATCAACAATACAGAACTCTTTCATGTAGACCACTTCTCCATTTGAGGCCATCTTAAATAAGTTCTTGACCGTGCCAATATCTGACGTCAACAGTTCCTTACTAAACTGTGGTACTGAGCATGGAAACTTGGTATTCACTGAACAAAGCAACGGTGACATGTGAGCACCAAAGCTGAGATAATAGATGCATGCCAAAAATTGACCAGATATTTGAAAACTTTTGAGTCCATTCACTCGACGACAACATTTAATAGCTTCATGGGCCTTTCTCATAAAAAATGAGGAGGTCTCGAACGTTGTTGAGAATAGGTTCAATGTACAAAGTCATGATGACATACTAAATAGTATGATTTCACATCAATAGTGGTGAAATCAGATTTCAAACATATTAGAAGGGAAAGCAAATGATATACCAAGTGCTCCCTCCGTTTCTATAGAAGTTTTTGTTTGGGGACATATTTATAGTTATACTTCTGGATATTCGGCTATAGATAATTTTAAATTTTGACTAGGAATATTAAAATGACATGCCTAAATGTTTCTCAAGATATACTATCATAAATAGATTTGACAAATATGTTATAGAAAATTTTTGGTCAAATTTATGTTTTCTAAGTCGTGCCTGTGTCCAAAATAAAAGCTTTAAAAGATATGAAAGGGAGTAATTGATCTAGTAATATAATAAAATACTAAAGGTTGAGGTTGCGCCAACCTTTATATATATATATCAAAATAAATGTATCCTAGTGAATAAGTTTGCACTGACTTTAAGGTGACCATTGAATATGATACTTTAAAAGGTTGAAATGCGAATCAACCTGTGGTTGGATGGTTAGAGGGACTGTGGTATCCCCAGCCCACCAGGGTTCAAGCCTTGGTGCTCGCATTTATTATTGGATTTATTTCAGTTCCGGCAATGCGCATTCAGTGGGAGGAGACATTCCCGTCGACGACGAGGTGCCTACGGCAACTTCGTAGATATTAGATGATATGCCGGCTTAGTCTTTCAGAGGTCCTCATAGGGGTAGGGTGTGCGTGCTTGTGTTCATAGGGGTGAGTGTATGCGCGTGTATATGAGCGCTTGCGTTTGTACTGCGTTAAAAAAACATGTTGAAGTCAAACGATACTTCAATATATGTAATGAGCAGGGATTTAACTCAAAATTATATAGGTTCCTTACCTAGAATGCAATTTTCTGTTACACTTGAACCAGGAAAATTTTCAATGGTAAACCATGGTGTATCTCACAGGTACACAGCCTCCATATCAAAAACAATTCAAACACAATAAGGATCGCGTACATGGCGCTCGCTGGGCTGTGCCACGCATGTGATTTTTCCTGTTATGATACCGCTGGGCCGTTGCTGGTGCTCGCTCATTTTTGTCTCCTTCGTTGCTCCGGTCGCACATCATGAGATCAGGACCCACATAGCAGGTTGCACATTGGCTGGATTTCTTCTAACTAGATAGGATTGTAAAACAAATGGGGCTCAAAGATTCTAGGAGAAGCTGGGTAGGGGTCGGATTCTGGCAAAAGAACTGGGCCTTAGTAGTTAAGGAACCCTCCCCAGATACACCATCCGCATCCCACACAATCCCCTTTCTTCTTGCTCTCACACCGCCTCCTTTGCTACATTGCTTTCACTTCTTCTCCGCCATCCCACGCCGCCAACCCCCTACAGCACTCCCTTTTCCCTCGACGGTGGACAACCACCATGGTTGAGGACTTGAAATCCTCGAAAGGCACAAGAGCGGGACAGACACTGGAGATGGGTTCTAGCGCGTCAGTTCACAAGGAGGACGTCGGGCTGCCTAAGAAGTTGTTCCTCGCCTTCTCGCTACCGTCCTAGGACAACAAGGCATCTCAGTCGACGTCATCCTCATTGACTTCAAGCACAAGATCGAGGTGTTCTGCCCTAGTAGCAGGAGCACTGACTCCGGTACGTCGCTTCGTGTTTGTTCTTCACCTCATCTTGTCTTTCTTTGAAAGAGCGTTCGTTCGGGTTCTTGCTTGCTTGGTTAGCTATAAGTGGAGATTTAGATTATTTTTTCAAGGTGAAAGGAGTAGTTTGGTACTCAGTCCTTTATCTTTGTTTTGTAAGGGGGCTCTGCATTCATGGACGGCTTTGCGATTATGGTAATATCACTACAAAAACAAGACACATCCGTGACATTTTGGGCCGAACGAATTTTTTTCCTGTCATACATATGACACTTCTATGACGATAATTGTGACAAAACCCGGTATCATCATAGATGTGGTGGGCTCCTACTTCTATGACAAAAAATCATGACAGAAAATGGGCTTTTCGTCCTGGGCGGGCCGGAGACGCAGCTGCATGATATTCTTTGGGCCGTCCATGATGGAAAAAACCGTGGTAGAATCGAGGGCGAGGAAAATTTTGGGGAGTTCCCGGTTACGATGGGAGGTCGGGGGCCGAGCAATGCGCGTTTCTCTCGTACGTGTACGCGCGTGTGTGCGAGGTGTTGGCTCTAACTAAACCCGAGCAAGGCGTTGGGCTCTAACTGAACCTGAGCGATTGCACTGCAGGCTACGCATTACTGAACCCGAGCGATCAATCGATGGCTGTTAACTGAACCCGATCGAGCGATTCCTTCGCTACTGCTGCTAACTGAAGCCGATCGATGCTGCCTCTGGGATGAACAATGAGCGTTGCAGGGGGGGTGGATGAACAGTGAGCGGTGGCGTTGCCTCTGGATGAACAGGACCTCGTGGTGTGGAGGGCTAGATGAACAGGACGACCCCGTGGAGGGCTAGATGAACAGTAGACGGTGGAGGGGTGGTTGAACAGTAGCCGGTGGAGTAGCGCGCGGTGGAGGCTGGATGAACAGGAGCCCGTGGAGGCTAGAGGAGGTCGATGGTAGCCCATGGAGGCTGGAGGAGGTCGACGGTGGAGATGAACAGTATCCCATGTAGTCCCGTTTTGCGGTATGCCACACCCCTCCCGATGAACAGGACCCCCGTTTCGATCGTAGCGCTCCAACACAAGTCCATTTCGTCTGTTTTGCGGTAAGCCACACCCCTCCCGATCAACAGGACCCTCGTTTCGACCGTAGGAGGTCCATTTCATCCGTTTTGCGGTACGCCAGACCCCTCCCGGTCAACAGGACCCCCATTTCGGCCGGAGGAGGTCCGTTTCCTCCGTTTTGTGGTAGGCCACATCCCTCCCGATGAACAGGATCCCGTTTCGAACGTGCCTGGTCGAACACAAGGTCGTTTCCTCCGTTCCGCGGTACGCCAGGCCTCGTTTGCATCGCCTGTTCCGTCCAAGCCCTCCCGATGAACACGACGACACATTCCGTTCAGACCCAGCCGGTTGGCTCCCCATGAACACGACGACGATGCTATTTCTCCGTTCCGCCCCAGCCATGTACACGAGCCCTGGCCGTACGTATGCGCGAGTAGGCATTTGAGACCCCGCCCATATGTACACATACGTGGCCGTATTTTCTTTCTTGCACACTGGCCGTTGTATGTACGTGTACATGCTACGTGCGAGCCTCTACTACGACACGTGCACGCCTCTACATCGACCAGTACATATGTACGTACACGTTCGCGACCAGAATGACAATGCTACATATGCTTCGACCAGGTGGGTCCCGACTGTCAGGCACTTCCTTGCGTGCGAAGATGTAGCTGGTGGGTCCCAGCAGTCAGGGGGCGAATCATTTTTTGCCTGAACGCACTTCCTTGCGTGCGAAGGTGTAGCTGGTGGGTCCTAGTAGTCAGGGGGGAAATATTTTTTTCACGAAATACAGTGGCCCGTCCGGTGGGTCCCTGCTGTCAAGTGGAGGAATCATTATTTTCCGTATAATAAGGTGGCACTTCATTGCTGCGGCTGTGGACCCAGCTGTCAGCCTCTCCATGTACAGTCCACGTCCGATGGAAGTCATTCGTTGACCACTTGACCACGCCGCGCCAAGAGCACCAGGGCGGTGGATGACGGCGAGGCCTAGGAAGGGGACGACGCGGAGCCGGGGAAGACGCGGCAGTAGATGCCCACACGGAGAGGAGTATGAGGGTTCACTTGTTCGGCTGCGGTGTGAGGCTGCCATCGCTGCAGGGCCTGGCCAGCGTTGGGAATAGTAGGGGGCGGTGAGGCCTCCGCGGCAGCACAGCCGACCACGGGAGGTAGGAGCAGGCGGCACGACCGGCGCTGCTTTGGGCGGCTGGAGCAAGAAGACCAGAGGTTGAAGAAGCACTAAGGCCGTTCGATGGACATCGTATGGTCACTAGATCTAGAATCGTTCATATTGACTAAGTTGACAAATCCCTCCGTCCCCATCAACTTAGTAGGCCCACAAGTCATCCTCCCACCAAGGTGGGTCCCAGCTAGCGGGGGATTATTCATTTTTTTGTGCGTAATAAGGAGGCACTTCCGGTGGGTCCGAGCTGATAGCGGGGGGAATGTTTTTTTTGCAAAATACGGTGGCCCGTCCGGTGGGTCCCAGTAGTCAGGGGGAAACGTTTTTTTTTGCAAAATAAGGTGGCCCGTCCGGTGGGTCCCTGTTGTCAGGTGGAGGAATAATTATTTTGCGCGTAATAAGGAGGCACTTCCTTGCGGCCGCCGTGGACCCAGCTGTCAGCCTCTCCACGTACAATACTCTTCCGATGGAAGTCGGTCGTTGACCACGCCGCGCCGAGAGCACCAGGGTGGTGGACGACGGCGAGGCCTAGGAAGGGGATGACGCGGAGCCGGGGAATACACAATAGTGGAATCCCACGCGGAGAGGAGTACGAGGGTTCACGAGTTCGGCAGTGGTGTGAGGCTGCCGTCGCCGCAGAATAACAGGTGGTGTGGGTGAGTGGAGGGATGGCCTGGCCAGCGATGGGAGTAGTATGGGGGCGGTGAGGCCTCCGCGGCAGCACAGCCGGCCACGGGAGGCAGGAGCAGGCGGCACGACTGGCGCTGCTTTGGGCGGCTGGAGCAAGAAGACCAGAGGTTGAAGAAGCACTACGGCCGTTGTATGGACATCATACAGTCACTAAAGCTAGAATCATTTTTATTTACTAAGTTGACAAAGCCCTTGGTATGCTCCAACTTAGTAGGCCCACAGGTCAGCCTCCGAAATGGTGCGCCCCAGATGTCATGGGGAGGAATCATTTTTTGGCAGCCGAAGCTAAGAATATCCGAGATTGAAGAAGAAGCACGCCATCTGTTGGATAGATATCCAATGGCCACTGCTGCTAGAACTATGTGTTGACTATAAAAAACGTATAGCTGGGCTAGCCATTTTCATCTTGAAAAAATTAGTATCTCGGCTGGATATATGGCCTGGGCTAGACAAGCCACAACCCGCCCAGTTAATACCCTGTTCTCCTCTGAACAACAACGAAATCATCGCCAAGAAAAACTCTGCAGTGCTCATGCCTCCAAAACACAAATATTGCTCGAGCTGCTTGGTCCCAGCTGTCGGCCGCACCTTGTGCATTTCTCTCGTTTATATTGACTACATAGGTTGACAATGGTGTGGAACCGTGATGTCAGGAAACCAGGAGAAAGCAAAAAAAAAGTTGTACATAATAAGGAGGCACTTGCGTACGTAAGACTATGGCCCTAGTGGGTCCCTAGTGTCATCCAGTCAAAATAAAGTCATCTCCTGAATCCTCATGTTCGTTGACGATGTTAAGAATGCTCGGCGCCACGGCGAGCGCAACAACTCGAAGGACAACGGAGAGGGCCTCGTGGGCCCTACGGATGGTCTGATACAGCGCCGGCTGCTCATTCAGGAAGCCAAGATCATCGGACACCTATGAGCACCTTCGAGAAACTGAGACGGCATGAAACGGTAAGGCCGCGCTTGGGAGCTTTGGTTTATTTCAAACCTGTATTAATATACAAGTGTAATTTACTCATCATTGGAAACAACGCGTAAAATACAGGCGTAATGAAACCGAGGGCCCGAGGTCTTTTAGTAAAACCGGTGGGTTACGCGTGTAATTTGAGAGACCAGTGTATATTTTACGAGCACTGCTATATGGACGACATTACCAGACGATACATGCACAACGTGCGTATCATGCCATCCATGGTCAAGGCTGAAACATCAGCTAACGGCTGGATTAGCAATCGTCCGAGTGTCGTTCAGCGTTTTTATCGTGTGTGAAGTACTTCCGATATTTTACTAGTCGAAGTCGACCAACCAAGCGCTTTATCCGAGACCATCTGGTTTTATTTACAAGCCTCAGTTTTACAAGCGGTTTTGGTTGAAAAATGACAATCCAATCACGGCCTAGTATCATGAGTTGGTCGGAAGATCATATGGTTTCATGTCTAACCTACCCGACTTGTCGTATAGGCTATGAATGAAACATTAGATGATGAACTTCTTAAGCACGGAAACAATAGAAGAGGATGATATTCTTAACAAGCAAATCACTGGCATTAGATCGACATGCAAAACAATACGAAGCATTATTCT
The DNA here is from genome assembly GCA_963921465.1 of Triticum timopheevii. NCBI lineage: Eukaryota > Viridiplantae > Streptophyta > Magnoliopsida > Poales > Poaceae > Triticum > Triticum timopheevii. Next base: position 74,093,367 of record OY997266.1, on the reverse strand, counting down.
CAGGAGGCATGGTGAACAGCTCATGATGCCGCATGCCACAACAGTCCAAGCTCAACTTTGCAATCAAACACAAGGCCTGGCATTACATAGACAATATTCAGAACAAACTCTTAACACAAGAATATATCAGCAGAGTAACTATTTACTTCTAAACTTAACACAGGAATAGGAAAAACACTCGACGCTGCTCACAGCAAGGGCATCCCACTCAAAAATATCAAATGCATGTCTTCTGGCTAACATCAATGAGCAAATTTTGACAAGGTTTTCCAATTCCAATATATTAAACTAACGTCTTCTCGCTAACATCAATGATTAAACTTTGACAAGCTTTTCCCATTCAAAATATGTAATGCCTATGATCGTGGAGTCCTGTCGTAGCTTCTTGTACTTGTTTGGGCACTTTTTGCCCAGGGCACTCCACATGTTGTTAAATTGTCAATGCTCTCTGCAGACTAGTCATGTCACCAGCGTCTAATAATACTCTGTAAAGCTTCTCGGTCATTCCTTCTGTAATGTAGCGCAAACAGTGACTGCTTATTTCTACAGAAGTGGAACGACCAACTGGACCCAGTAATGCAACAGTTTGCCTTGGACACATTGGCTCCTTTTGTGCAATTCAACTAAAATCGAAGTCGGAATAAAACCGAGCTTTAATTTTGATATCCCTGTAAGCAACAATAGGTATAAGGGAAACAATTACTAAGAAATAATGGTTGATGACTTTTACTCCCAGAAGAAAAGCATCTACTGATCTACCTTATCTTAACGGGAAACAAAGCAGGAGAGTAGCAATTCTCCATCAGTGTGAGTCATTCATATTGACTGAGACATTATCTTAAAAGTGTCTTGTTTCAACATGTATAAAGAACGACAAAGCAGAAAAGTACCATTCATAAAACAATGCGACAAATTCATTTTAACAGAGACATTATCTTAACAATACCTTGGTTAAACATGTAGAAAGAACTACAATGCAGGATAGCACCATTCCTAACAAGTGTTGCAGTTTTGAACTAAGATTCAGTAGTTAATTAATTATGAGAGTGGCATTGCTTAATTTTACCAGCGGCATTAGATTAACGAAAAGCATGAAAAGTTCCAGGGGAGAGTGGGCGCAACAACAATATGTGCTTCCATCTACTTATAAAGGGGGTGATGCAGAGTTTGTTGTAACAAAGCAACAAGCATCATGTCTGGGTTGGTCCCATTTTTGTTCACTACTTAATGGGAAAAGACAGTAATACAATAGCTTCAATTCAACATTTATTTAAAACAGTACCAATACAAGTAGCACAACACCTCAAAGCACACTGCACAATCATGTGGATGAAGGCCTGTACTGACCTTTCATGAGACCACCATGATAAAATACAAATCTGCCAACACGAATAGGAAATCTAATCTCGTTTTGTGCAGTTGCACTGAAATCAAGCAAAGTGTTTCGCGTCGTGAAGCAAAATGTCGCAATAGAAAAAAGTTGAATAGATATCCCTGTTTAAACAGAGGCAAAAAAGGAATCCATTACTGGCTAATAAAGGAGGATGAAACATGCGGCCACAAAAATGGTAATCCCGCCAATCCCTAACAAGTGTTGCAGTTTTGAAATAAGATTCAGTAGTTAATTCTGAGAGTGACATCAATTACTGGCTTATAAGGGGGGCGATGCTTAATTTGTTGTAACAAAGCAACAAGCATCATGTCTGGGTTGGTCCCATTTTTGTTCACTACTTAATGGGAAAAGACAACAATACAATTGCTTCAATTCAACATTTATTTAAAACAGTACCAAAACAAGTAGCACAACATCTCAAAGCACACTACACATCATGTGGATGAGACCAAGATTTGAAACAACTCGCCACGAAGACTGGAAACAAATCTCGATCTCTTTTTGTGCAGTTCCACCAAAATTAAGCAAAGTCGCCGGTGTGACATTCAAGTTGAACTGCAGAAAACACTCTTAAAATATAAGTGTTTCGAGTAGCGAAGCAAAATGTCGCAATAGCAACAAGTTGAATCGATACCCCTATTTTAACAGAGGCAAAAAAGGAAACAATTACTTGCCGGTAAAGGAGGATGAAACAAACGGTGACAAAAAGAAGCATCTAACTTATCTTGGATGGAAAACAAAGTAGGATAGTAGCATTTCTAAAACGGTTGCATTGATTCATATTAATAGAGACATTCTCTTGATACATCATTCGTTAAAAAATGTAATTTACTTTTAACAGTGACATTGCTTCAATTTTCCGGTGGCATTCTTAGATTAACAACAGCAAAATAGCTGTATGAGACATGCGAGCACGATGTGTGTCCACACGTATAAGTGGGTGATGCAGAGTATGTAGCCAAGCAGCATATATGCATTGGTCCCATATTTGTTCTCTTTGAACCTTTTTCCTATGTGAGGGCAGCAAATCTAGTCCTGCACAAACTACCCGACCCCCCAGTTTCTTTCCCTGTTCCTTACAGATGTGTGTACTGGGTTACCCCCTTTTTCCCTTTTCGACCAACAAAGCGGCTGGATAGCCAGTCTATACTACTTTCTGCCTCTCCTTTCCTCATTGAACCACGTCCTAGATTCTTGCTCCAGCCCACTGCACCCTTCTTTCCTCTTTCAACCAAGACCTAGATTCGACTACAGATCGAAAAAGATCCACATGCAGCTAGAGCAACAACGGTTTCAAAGAAACTTATACCTTAGGGTCATCGGGATGTGGCAAGGCGTGCGGCGGGAGGCCAGATCTGCCCACACTATGTACGACAGCGAGGAAGAAGGGGTCGATGGCCCTCCCGCACAGGCACTGGGTGAAAGAGAAAAGCGCAGCCGGTAGTGGATTACCTCCCTCACCGAAGGTGATAGAGTGAACGCTGCACCTCCTCCCCTTCCCGGTGAGATGGGATACGGACGCCTCCTTCACCAGCTGTGAGGGGGGAGAGAGAGACAAGAGGCCAACGCAATCTTGTTTAGATCTGGTGAAGAGAGGGTGAGAGACTGTGAATACAGCAAACCCTAGCAAATGAACGTTGAGCCTCCAGCATGTATACATATATGTAGTGCGGCGAGAGTGTGGAGAGTGCAAACCCTAGCGAACAAGTGCTGAGTCTCCAGCTTATATATATATATACTACTGTTGTACAGACTGAGCTCTGGTGCCTTCACTGCACCTGCTTTTGGCTGTATGACAGGTGAGCCAGCCACATTTTGGGCCCACCTATCATAAACCCAAAGGCAGGTGCACTAAGTCAATGAAGCTGCGTCCATATAGTACTCTTGTGTATACGACTAATATATAGTGGAGTGGTTTTCTTATTCTCTCCATAACAATCGTTTTAAATTGTGTAAGTACGAAATGAAACTCTTTATTTAATGTACACTGAAGAAAACTACTACTACTTCTGATGAACCAACGATCCACGCCCACGCGTCCTGGTCGCACTTCCTGTCCTTCTCATGTGGTACACTACCCTCCCTTAAGTGAACAACCACACATGCGCCAAATTATCGGAAATGTGTGAGAGTGTGTACAAATAAAGAATTTCAATTTCAATTATCGGAAAGGTTTGAGAGTATTACAAAGTTTGACTTCAGTCAAATCTAATATGCGGAGTAAATAAAAATGGAGGGCTACTACGTCCATCCGGGTTTTTAGTCCACACCATTTTTTAAATCAAAGTTAACAGCTGGACAAATAAAATTACAGGGGAGCTGGAGACAAAGTTGTTAGAAGGCTTAGAAATCAATACAAAACTTATGCTCTTAGTACCAACGTCGATCCTTCTTCGAGGAAACATTTGGTTCATAGCCAATTGCGTGATAAAATTGCACCAACGTGAAAGACGACTGCGTCTCCAATGCAACCAAGGTGAACTGATGAAGGATATCATCTTTGTGCGTAACAAGCAAAGAGCACTAAAGGAAGACATCTTGTTTTTCATTTAATATCGATCAGCTTCACCAGCCGACGCAACCATGAGGCGCAACCATGAGCATCGATAGGTCATCGTGGTGATGCATGATCCATTTGGCATCAAGTTTGGGTGAGGCACCTACGAAGTTCGACAAATCCTCACTGTGGTCTGTTTCTTCTCAGTAATCAAGCTCGAGGAAGGAAGAACCACGTGGCAGAGGACAGTGAGGCAGAACAACAATGGCCATCCAATTTTGTGCAGTTCCACTAAAATTGAGGAAGACATGCCCGGGTATGGAGATACGCATAGCTGTTTCCAAAAATATAAAAAAGGGATATAGTGTTGTTACTTTGTTTTATAAGGTTAGCAACGACATCTCAATTGTCAATAAGAATTAATGAAAAGTACACCAACAAACAGAAGCATCATAATTATCTTGATGGGAACTAAACCAGGATACCCGAGAAAAAAAGCATTTCTTCATTTAACCAGTGATAGTACTACCACCATATGGACAATGACCGCACAACCACCATGTACTTTTTGTCAAAACAATATGTATACCTCCACCGAGGCATAAATCAGGACAACTTTTCGAGTGGCATTTCCTCTATAATAGTACTAGTAGGTGATGTTGGACCAGCCGACGAACCCTAGCTACTATGCATGGGGAGCTGGGGAGTAACCGCATAGAAGAAAACCCGCACGCAGCAACCTGGGGAGCTGGACCAGTACAAGAAGTTATACCTCAGGTGGGCGAGATGTCGTTAGACGGGCGGGCGGGATCTGCCCACACGATGGTAGCGAACAAGGGCGCGGAGGATCTTCGTCCGCGCCAGCGCTGGTTCCGAGAGGATGGTGCGCATCAGCTTCCTCCGTCGCCGACGGCGACAACGTCAACGCTGCACCTCCTCACCCCCCGTAGCGGACGGGATTCGCCCTGATCTTTTACCACCGGTGAGGAGAGAGATAGAGTGGACATTGTCATCTTGTTTTGATATGGAGAGGGTGAGAGAGCGAGACGCGAGAAACTCTATCAAACAAGAGGCTATAATGGAGTAAAAAAATCTCTCCATAGAAGTGGTTTTAAATAGAATACACACGTTTCCGGAAAAAAGAAACGAAAACTGGCGGACAATTTTTTAAGGGTCTGTCTAGGACACATCTAGATGTGACATAGTTATGTCACATCTAAGTTGATGTCCACTCTGTTTGTGGTCTATTTTTTTGTCCTAGTGTTTTTTGTTTCTTGTTGCTACATTATATACTTGTGGGAGCTTACATGTGATATCCTTAAATAACATCTAGATGTGAATTAGACAAACTGATTTTCTAATGTACCAAGAAAGAAAACTCGATCAAAAACACGCCCCCGCTTCCGGGTCGTGAGAGTCGTCGGGCACACACACATAGACATAGACAAGCATATCTGTGTTTACGTAAAATTCCATTTCCATCTCCATCTCCAATCATATTTGTCCAACTGGCACATTATTTACGTTGTTAATTATATACGCAACAATATTAACGTATAACATCTCTTGTTTGCGGACGTCCGGACCGCTGCCACGGCCGGTCTTGACCAACCCGAACCCTCTTCATCACCCGCGCGTGCTTCCCGCCCGAAACGGTCAGTGTCGCATTCATGCCCGGCCAGAGCGGACGCGACCTCTCACTAGCGTCGGCATTGAAGCGGCGCACCGACGGAGAGAGCGTTGCCCGTGCCGCTTCCAGGTGCATGCGGCTGCTCCGCGTTCAAATGTCGCAATAGCCGGCTACAACATGCATGTAAAAAGTTCTTGGGAGTCCGTGCTACAGCAAGCTGTCCTCCCCCAAGTCATCAATCTCTTCCAGTAGTGCTATATCACGCCCAATATGCGATACTATCCTAAAGGGACTTGAAGGTCCCACCAAGGATAGAACCGCATATTGAAACGCTTTTGCAAGGTGGATATCATTACATCAACATTACATAATAGACGGGGATACATACAAGAGGCATACAATGCCACATGAATACAACATCACAATACATAAAAGCATCATCCAACTACGGATGAAACACAAACAGAAACTCAAACGACATCCACCCTGCTAGCCCAAGCTGCCGACCTGGAACCTATCCCTGATCGAAGAAGAAGAAGAAGAACTCAACGCAAGCAAGCATCGCTCTCGCGTCATGATCATCGCATAACCTATACCTGCAACTGTTGTTGTAGTAATCTGTGAGCCATGAGGACTCAGCAATCCCATTACCATGGGTATCAAGACTAGCAAAGCTTGAAGGGTAAGGAAAGGGGGTAAAGTGGTGAGGTTGCAGCAGCGACTAAGCAAGTATGGTGGCTAACATACGCAAATAAGAGCGAGAAGAGAACAAGTGGAACGGTCGTGAAGCTAGCCATGATCAAGAAGTGATCCTGAACTCCTACTTACGTCAAGCATAACCCAGAAACCGCGTTCACTTCCCGGACTCCGCTGAAAAGAGACCATCACGGCTACACACACGGTTGATGCGTTTTAATTCGGATCTGGTGTCAAGTTATCTACAACCGGACATTAACAAATTCCCATCTGCCAATAACCGTAGGCACGGCTTTCGAAAGATTATACCATGCAGGGGTGTCCCAACTTAGCCCATGATAAGCTCTCGCGATCAACGAAGGATAAACCTTCTCCCAGGAAGACCCGATCAGACTCGGAATCCCGGTTTACAAGACATTTCAACAATGGTAAAACAAGACCAGCAAAGCCGCCTGATGTGCCGACAATCCCGATAGGAGCTGCACATATCTTGTTCTCAGGGCAACACCGGATGAGCAATCCGTACAACTAAAACCAGACCTCAAGTTTCCCTGAGGGGGCGCTGCAAAGGGCTCTAGTTCGGACCAACACTTAGACAAGCACTGGCCCGGGGGGGGGGGGGGGGCTATAATAAAGATGACCCTCGGGTTAATTACTCCCAAGGGAAAAGTAGGTGGTGGTGAGGCAAATGGTAAAACCAATGTTGGGCCTTGCTGGAGGAGTTTTATTCAAAGCGAACTGTCAAGGGGGTCCCATAAATCACCCGACCGCGTAAGGAACACAAAATCTGGGAACATAACACCGGTATGACAGAAACTAGGGCGGCAAGAGTGGAAGAAAACACCAGGCAAAAGGCCGAGTCTTCCACCCTTTACCAAATATATAGATGCATTAATAATATATGAGATATTGTGATATCCCAACCAAAATCATGTCCACCATGGAGCAATCTTCTACTTCACCTGCAGCTAGCAACGCTATAAGAGGGCTGAGCAAAGCGGTAACATAGCCAAGCAATGGTTTTCTAGGGAGGGTGTCAAAGGTTAGAGGCTGAACATGGCAATTTGGGAAGGCTTGAAGAACAACAGATAGGTAACGCAGCATAGCGATAGAACGAAGCAACTAGCATAGCAATGATAGTTGTGAGATCCAGGGTAGCGGTCATCTTGCCTGAAATCCCGCAAGGAAGAAGAACGAGTCCATGAAGAAGACGAATGGATGAAGCCGAACTAAGCGTAGACGAACGAATCCTCACGATCGCAACGAAACAGGAACTATCGAGAAGAAGCACACAACATGGTAAACACACCACACAAGAACATGACATGATGCACAACAAGCATGATGCATGACAAATCTAGATGAGGCTACTCATGGCAAGAGATGATGCAAACAAGAGCAACACATCAAGGCAGGTTTAAATGAGGCCGGGAACAACATATAACAATTCCGGTAAGTCCTCATATGCAAATTTCGAAATTAGTCCAGATCTGAATAAACCTTATGTTCAAGTTGTTAAACAGCAAGTTAAGATGCACCAAGATGATCTACACGAGATTCTAGTCAAGTTACATATAAAGTTCATTAGATTCGGAGCTACGGCCTAGAAGATATGAGCAAAACAAGTTAAACATGGCATTGATGCAAAAGGCATTCAAACATCAAGCAAACACCTCAAAATAAGGATGCAACATGATAATATGAAGCTACATGCAAAAACAAGCAAGTTTCATATAGAGCACACTCAAAACGGAGCAACGGTTCAACACATACACTATACAAGCCATAACAACAATCTGTCCATAACAGCAAGTAGGCATATTGCAAGCACCAAAACAACAAGCTGCAGGACCTCAATATGAAAAAAAGGCATGGTCATGAAGTACAAGTAGATCATAACAAAACATGAACACTGAGCTATCTTCAGAAATCACCAGAACATGCTCAAAAAGACATGGTAAGATTGCAAATAATAACAGTTTAGACTTATCAGGAAATAACATCAGGTTGCAATGTTTAGAGCTATCAAACAACATGTTACATGAACTTAACATGGCAAACAAAGGCATGGCATGAATCTACTAATTTCATCGAACAAAAGTCCCTTACTGACCAAGAGCAAAAAGGGCACAGAAAATATGATGGCACCCACGTAAACATGGAAAGTTATATGACAGATTCATACATGTTAGGAACAACAATAAGTAGGCATGTTGGTGAGCTTGAACCACTCACCACAGAGCAATATATAGCATGGAAAGGCAACCAACAGTAAGAATACATGCTTGTGAAGCTAAGCATGGCAAGAGCAAGTTCATAGGGCACATGGATCACTAACCATAAGCATGGAAGCAACTGAACTTAATGTTAACAGGCTGACAGCAACATTATATAGCAACTTTGGAGCAAGATTACAACAAGCTACAACAATCTATAAATGCAACCAGGGGCATGAATGGATAGAGCATGACATGTAGAACAAAACATGTTTAGTGATCATCTCCAGATTATGCATAGAATGATTAGTAGCAACATGTTTATATAGCATCACGAAATAACAGATTCAGCCTAGCAAAACAGCAACATCATGAACCCCACTTAACAAGCTCGATTCACTCACCACAAGTCATTGCATGACAATATAAGCATAACATCATCAAGAAGACATGTTTATGTAACCAATCAAGGCAAGAACAAGTCCATAGCATGCAAGGATCAACTATAGCAACCTTGGCTAAATTGAATAACAAGTAAACAATCTGCCAGGAAACATTTTGAAGCAAACGTAGAGCACTCAAATGACATGCTAGACTACTCCATAATTGCAACAAAGGGCAGGGATGGATAGAGCATAACCACATGTACAAAACATCCTTACTGAAGTATCTCAAAATATGCATGGATCTCTCTGTAGCATCAAGTTTACATGGCATAAAAATAACAGCAGAATAGGGACTGAATCAGCAACAGCAAGTACCCTACCTAGCAACCTCGATGCACTCAACACACATATCATAAAAATACATGGATAGCACCTCTGGAAAGATGGCATGGCATATATCAAAACACATGTAGACATCAATATCATAGGATGTACACATCAATCATGGCAAAAATGACAAATCATCAAGTTATAATAGTTTCAGCAGATTAACAGCAACATGCACTCTTCCAACAGCATTTCGGGCATGCTCAAATGAAAATGATGCAATGGAATGAAATGAAGTACTCGTTGAGACTAACAATTTGACATATTACACGCACAAAACGGAGCTGCGGATGTAGAGATATGATGCGATGAACATGGCATGAAAATAACAAAATACAGGGACTTAGTGGAATTTATACCCCGTGAAAAACGTGGACGAGGACGTGCAGCGGGACGGAGTGGTACGGGTCGGGGACGACGTTTGGATGGCGGGCCTGGTGGATCTCATCCCGATCCCGGGCCTCGCCGGAGTTGGCCGGGGAGGTGGCCGGAGACGTCGCCGGCGGTGAGGGGGAGGCCGGAGCGCGAGGGGGACGTTCGGCGGGGAAGGATCCCGTCGGTCCTCGGCCAGATCTGGCCAAGGACGCGGCGGCGCACGCAGATCGGCTGGCGGCGGACGGAGCTCCAAGCTCGGGCGGCGCCGGTGAGATGGCGGGGACGTGGAGGCGGCGTGCTGCGGCGGCGCCATGGCCGGCGGCGGGGAGGACGAGGGGCATGCCTCTCGGGCATGGGCGGAGGCACGGTCGGATCGGGTGGAGGCGGAGGAGAGGGGCGGCGCGGCTGCCGGCGGCGCACGGCGCGCGAGGCGTGGAGGCCGGCGGCAACGGGCGGCGGAGCGGCGCGAGGGCGCGGGGACGGTGGAGCGCTCGGGCGGCGCCGGCGGGCCTGCGCGGGCCCGCGATGGGCTCCGCGGGCCGGCGGTGCGGGGGCTGGCGGCGGAGGCCACGTGGCGCACGGTGGTTGGCTGCGGGCGCGGCGGCTGGACGTGTCCGGCGAGATTTGGACATGTCCGGCAGGCGAGAGAGAGGTTGATCTAGGGTTTGCCCGAAAAATTCGGGGAGAGAGGCCTTTTTATAGGTAGAGGGAGCTAGGAGTGTCCAAATGAGGAGCGGTTTTCGGCCATGCGATCGTGATCGAACGACCGAGAGCATGGAGGGGAGTTAGATGGGTTTTGGGCCACTTTGGAAGGGGTGTTGGGCTGCAACAAAAGAGGGCTTTACGGCTACCCGGTTAACCGTTGGAGTACCAAACGACCTCCAAATGGCACGAAACTTGACATGCGGTCTACCGGTGGTGTACCAAGGCCGCTTGGCAAACCTCGGTCCATTCCGAGAATGTTTAACACCCGCACATGAAAGGAGACAAGAGGGGGACACCGGAGGACATAGGAGTGCCGGATTGCAAAATGGACAACGGAGAAAAGGCTCGGATGCATGAGATGAACGCGTATGCAAAATGAAATGCACATGATGACATGATAAAATGCAACACGCAAGCAAATGACATGGCAACGATGGCAAATAACTGGCAGACACCTGGCGCATCGAATCCGGGGCGTTACATGCTAGTACTCCATGGCGCGATCCATCGACAAGCAGGCGGGAAAGTTATCGTATACTCGGTTTGCGATGAGTGGCATGCCGAGTGACTGTGTGGTGTCGAGCCATGGAGGAGGGTGAGACATGAACACGACAGACGTGATTTAAACATTGGTTTTGCTCGATGGCGTGATCCAACGAAACGAAACCGTTGGTTTCTCTCCGTTTCCATTTTTCTCCGGAAAAGCGGAAACATTCCATTTCATTCCTATTCCAAGGTTTCCCCGTTACAACATTCCATCAAATACAATGGAAAACTAACACGCATGCTGATGCATCTCAATGATTCACAGATCATAGCCAATATTTACTTCACAACTAAGAAAAAAGTTGTGAGAGCGTGTACGAAAGAAAAACTACTGATGGGGTCACTACGACTTAAACCCTAAACCCTAAACATGATTTAATTTCCTGGCCAGGTAGAACCTGTCGAAGGAAAGACGACTGGCACCCTCGGATCATACAATGATTTTGTGCAGTTACACTAAAATCGACCTGAGCATCCCTGATGGCAAAGATATTGAAGAAGTGTGATTAGAATAATAGTACTGGCACTAGTTCATGAGACATAAACTCATCACAAGTAGAAGCTGGTAGAAGTAGAGAAAGATCGACATGGAGATGGAGCTACGGCAGTGGAGCAAGCCGGCTCCAAAAGGAAGATGGACTACCTGGGACGTTAGGCTGTAGCTAGAAGGGCGGTTGGGACGCGACATTGGCCCATACCGCGGTGACCCCCGATTGGGACGTACCGACTGTGGGTTTTCTCCCTCGCCAATGTCGACCGTGTCTATGCAGAACATTGTTCCCTTCCCCCAGCTGCGGGATCAGGCCCATCGTTCTATGCTTGTGAAGAGAGCAACCTAAGCGAGCAAGCTTGTAGCTTAGGCTCCTGCTAGTGTATATATAGTGGTTTTCTTTTTCTCTCCATATCAACCATTTTATATTGCGTACGTGTCATTCAAGAGTGAAATGATGATTGCTTCTTCCGACTAACTTACTGTGTGATTTGACTGCTCCTTAGTGGCCCCTACACGTACTCCCCCTACGTGTATGCAACAGTCACACGTACACATGGACGCAAAAACGCATGCGATGCCCTAATGCATGCATGTCCGAGCACACGACGGAACACACACGGTCACGCTCAAGTGCTCAACCTACACGTGCATGCACACACATACTCAGTCAGGGTGAGCTAGTGACCGTATAAACACCGGAAAATATATATATTAAGCGCAATGAGCGTATTATGAAGTCCACTGACCGTATTTTTACAAATATACAGTGACAGACAGTGTATTTATCTCGTTTGAAATTAAGCCATATTAACCGAAGAGGAGGCAGTATGGACTAGCATTACTTTGCTGTGTCCCGTCAACTTGCCGAACGAGGAGAAGGTTGTAGGACAGGAGAAGCTTGCGCGGTGGCTCGCAGGACAAGGAGAAACTTTTGACTAATGCAAGCTCTCCCTCTCTCAGGCGGTGGACGTGCAACAGTTAATTCGGTGTCAGATTGCCAGAAGCATACACTATACTACTAGTGCTATTATTGTTCGACTTCCCGAATAGGCGAACAACCAAGCGCAAAGTTTACTAGTAGTACTAGTACTACTACTATAGTCTATAAAGGTATGTACTATACTAGTACTAGGAACTGGATGGAGGAGCGTCTGCACTCTTATTATAATTTTAAAATGTCATAAATTAATCTTCAACACATTTGGTTCTCTTCAAGGGATCTCGCATGTGATAATGGAAGTTTATTGCATGGAACACTCGCCACAATTCTCGCTTAATTTTGGCTCATATCCTGTTACAAATAGTAGCGCTCGGTAATATTTCCTCTTTTTTTGTTATTCAGCATGTAAACAGGTCAGCAAACCTTGCGGTGCATCTTCGTGCGAACCGTGCTTTCTGCACTTTGAATGTGGCCAAGAGCTGGCTTGATGAAACACCTCGCTTCCTACTTCTTTTTTGCGGGGTACCTAGGTTCCTAGTGACTAGTGTCTTGGCTGATCGTCCTAAGAATGCTTATATATGAATAAAGCTCTCTCATTTACCAGCAAAAAAGATTAAGCCATATTAACCGGAAAGGAGGGAGTATGGACTAGCACTACTTTTTGGTGTGTCCCGTCAACTCGCAGAAAGAGGAGAAGCTTGTAGGACAAGGTGAAGCTCGCTTACGCCTTTTGACTAATGCAACCTACCCTCGGTGGACATGCATCAGTCCATTCGGTGTCAGATTGTCAGAGGCATACACTGTAGTAGCCAACATGCAGAGTACCATCATTGTTCGACTTCGTGAAGAGGCGAAGAGCCAAGGCTGTAGCATGAGTAGTACTCCCTCCGTCTAGGTGTGTAAGTAATCTTACAAAAACCAAATAATCCCAAAACACTTAGGCACGATGTATTAATTTCTACTTCGTTTCTTGTTTCTTGACATATCAACCAATAAGAGATGCGGGGTGTGCATGGTTTTAATGACTTGAGACTACTAAACACGACATGAAGTGGTTAGGCCATTGCATGCAATGCTATTAATTAGCAAATAAACATTAAGGTCTCTCGTTTTCCCCTCCTCCTTGGTCACGGTGCACAGCCTAAGATGACTTACTCACCTAGACGGAGGGAGTACTACTACTAGAACCGCATGGTGGAGCGTCTATACTCTTATTTTTTTATCTCTGATAAAGTACATGTTTATTCCAGAGAAGGGCGGAAAACGGCAGCCCAACATGTAATGAATGATATCGATCAACCAACCATGCTCGAATATATCTTGGCCTCCGTGCGAGCCCGTCTGTGTGTTCTCACTCCTCGTCTCTCTCAAGGAACGGCGGGTTGGCTCTTTGCCATCAATTGAGATCGGTTTGCTCACACTCCTATCCCACATGTCAGTGATATGCCAAGAGGAAGTGCGTTGACCGACTGGCCATACGCGTACTTGGTTTTTCACTTCATACTACTCCTCCCTCCGTCATAGTTTACAGGGTGCGCTTCATTATGATGCATTTCTCTCAATGCATTTCCACCACCAGAGAGACTTTAGATGCGTTTGGTTTAATGCTCAATTAATTAGGGCGTGGTAACCGCAATCAAGTCCACAATTTTCTCTCCATGTACTCCCTCCTTTCCGATTTATAGGGCTTATCTCAAAATTTTAGTTTTTCCATTTTATAAGGCTCAATTTGGTTGTTTTCCATCACATGTTCAGATTCTAAGGTGCATTAAATCATTGCATGCAAGTATTAAGAGAAAATTGACCAACGCATGTACTTTATGCATGCATGCATTGTAATTAATGCATTGATAAACATAATTTTTTGAGGATAACAAGAGCATTAATTAGGCGCTTTTACAAAACTACAAAAAGTATTCCACCACTCGCCACCTACCTTGATTGGTGAGATTTTTAAACCGAGCACTATAAACCGGAAAGGAGGGAGTACTACTACGGAGTGGAGTAAGTGCATGCATGTGTGTACCCGGGGTGGAAGCACTGCATGTATGTGTGTACGCATTATTCCCTCTAGTAATAGACGTTGTGCTATAACTACCAATGCTATTTTCCAGGCCGATCGCTAGTCGCCTTGGTCCCACAGATTTTTTTCTTTTTTTGAAACACGCTCTATAAACAGTGACGGATGGAGTAGTATGAGCGGATTCAAAGAAGAGCGTATTGATGGTTGCTTCTTCCGAGCAACTTACAGTGGGAAAGGTGGGGCTTATGATTTGACTGCTCATTACTCACTATTAATGCGGCGCAATGACCGGGATAAGTCTCCCATGCGGTTGTGCACTACCCCCTCAGTTCTTAAATATACTCCGGAGTATTCGTCTTTCTAGAGATTTCAATGAGTGACTACTCAAATATTTGTCTTTTTAGAGATTTCAAATGGACTGGCACATACGGATGTATATAGACATATTTTAGAGTGTAGATTCACTCATTTTGCTCCATATGTAGTCACTTGTTGAAATCTCTAGAAAGACGAATAGAATATTTAGGAACGGAGGGAGTACACATACGAAGCAAAATGAGTGAATCTACACTCTAAAATATGCCCGTTTGAAATTTGTAAAAAGACAAATATTTAGGAACGAAGGAGTATAATTTTGTGCATGGCACATGGACCCGGATGATGAAGAGGCTTCTGGCAATGCTATCAAGCTTCCATCATTTGTTTACATAATTGACGTACTATACAAATAATTTTCCAGCGCCATGAAATTGTACAATGGTGTGACCTTTCAGCTTTTGTTTCGCGTGTCTTGCCATCGGTGCTCTTTCGGAAACAATAAAAAACTAACTTCCTTGCTAATGCATGTCAATTATTAGCATATCAGAGCTAATAATTACATCACAACTGAAGACAGAGTTGTGAGAAGGTGTTAAATTAAAATTTATCCATGCTTTCATTGGCAGCAACGTCCCCCAGCTCTGTCTAAATCAACAAGGCATGTTGGGAAAAAAGTAGCTGTCTGGAGCATGCAACATTCCGATCATTTTGTGCAGTTCCACTAAAATAGAGCTGAGCATCCTTGTTCCAAAGATATTAAGTGTGATTACGATAATAGAGGACTGCTGATGAAATAATAAACACACAAATAGAGGCCGGTCACCTTTGTAGTCTCTCTTAAGAGTAATTAGTTGGAGAAGATTAGGCTCGGAGTTGGATGAGGAGGATAGAGCAAATCCAATCTCCCTTTGTGCAGTCGCACTGAAATGTAGAGACGTTGCCCGTGTGACATTTAAGTACAACTGCACAAAGCACTCTTAAGAAAAAAGTGATTTGTGCAGTTCACCAAAAGGTCGCAATAGCAACGAGGTGAAATGGATAGCCCTGTTTGCAAAAAAGAGGTAGAAAGGAAACAATTATTGGCCAATAACAGGTGATGACACATGCGACAACAAAAAAGAAGCATATTCCTTGTCCTAAGGGAAGATAACAACACGGTTGTGTTTGTCTAAAATGGTGTGAGGACGAGAATGCAATATGGCAAGTACGCCGGACGAGCTAAGTTTTGGGCAAAGAACTATGGAAGATCCACATGCAGCAACGTAGGAAGATGGGCAGTGGAGCAAGGCCGGAGGGGATACCTGGAGGTCGTCGTGATGTAACTAGGGGAGCGGCGGCGGGCGGAATCTGCGAGCAGGTGGCGTAGGCCCTGCCGCACTGGAGCTTGGTCAGAGAGAACGGCATGTACCGCAGATCGGGACGTGCTGCCTCGGCGCCGTCGAACAGAGAAATGATGCACTTCCTCCCTTTCCCCCGGTGGACGGGATGCGGCCGGATTAGTGACCAACGGTGAGAGAGAGAGGCCACCGCACTCCCTTTCCCCCGGCGGACGGGATGCGGCCGGATCAGTGACCAATGGTGAGAGAGAGAGAGAGGCCACCGCAGCCTTGTGTGAGATACTCTAAAGAGTGACAAACCAGGTAGGCAAGCTCCATTGTATATAGTGAGCGGACTACCTTTTTCTCGATAAAAAAATTGTTTTATATTCTGTGTACGTGCCATTGACGCTATAACTTTATTTAAAAATAACACGGCAACACGTCAAGTCGAACTTTGTTTCATGCACGCGTGGTACACGACCTCCATAGGTAAACAACCGCTACACGCGTTCAAATTAGCACGTGGGCTGCCATTTCGTAAAGAAATGAGCTCCACCGTGTACCCGCACGGGTGTGGCTGGGCACGAAGCGTGAGTGCATGCATGGTGCACCTATTCTCTTCTTGTGTACGTACACCACCTACGTGGGGTTGTGTGAGAGAGATAAAAACCTAGAGAGATATAGTGTGTGGGTTCTTGAGAGTTTTTTGTGGGTGGGGGGGGGTCAATAAAAAAATGTAACATATATGCAATGTGTGTGAAATAGAGTCCTAGATATAACATATATATAGAGGGGGCGATCCACGAGAAGAGAGTGGAGGTATCATCGGCTTGAGGTGTCCATAGAATCAAAGAAAGGGATGATGTGTGTGTGTGTGCGCGCAATCGATAAAGAGTGTCATCAAATTTGTGTGTGCCCACGTCAAAGATATAGAGTGGCTGGCCTACTGGAATGTGAGAGGGGACATGTGTAGTTTGTCTCTGTGGCATGGATACCTACCTGCAGCGCTCGACTATCGGTGTGTGGTGGGGGAAGAGGGAGGCCCAATTAACTATAGAGGTATAATGACTGGTATATGTGTGGAGGAGGAGAGAGGCCTACCTCATGTATTAAGGGAGATCGATCGGCATCCTTGCATATGTGCAGGAGAGGAATAAGGTTGGGAGAGAGACAGAGCTAGAGAGTTAGAGGGGGTGGTAGTGGAGTTGCCTCTAACAAATGGTGGGATAGGCTTGCTAGACAAACGAAGGGCACGCCCGCAATATCAATAAGAGAGGAGATGGCTGCTTGTTGTCTGTGCATGTGCGTGTGAGAGACGGGTCAGGAGGCATGCACGAATGATGAGGGGGGACGATGTGGCTGTGGTAAGTAGACGTAACTACATAGGAAGATCAATCGCCCTTTATTAGATAAAGGAGAGACATAACTTGTGAGGTACGTCGATCGATGGGGGGGGGTAGTTAAAGTCAATCCAGGTATATGTTGGGAGATCGATCGGTATACATGCATGTGTGTGTTAGAAGCAAATGAGGCACGAGGAGAAGGATAGAGAGAGAGAGGGATGCATCTAGGAGGTGGTACGAGAGGCATACTATATCGAGGGGGAAGGAGTGTGCGAGTACGAGAACAATGGAAAGAGTGGTGGGAGTGAGGCATGGACGATGACAAGAGAAGAGGAGAAGCTTGTGTTTTTGCTAGGCACACCTGGCTAGAGAGGCATATCGATCGATGTGTGCCTTAAAGAAGGAGCTGGGGGGCCTACACACACCGTGGGTGAACGACCTAAAGTGAAAAGACGAATTTGCACGATGGAGCTAGAGAATGTTGAGGGAGGGTGAGAGGGATGCGGGCGTGTGCATGCACAAGAGAAAGCTAGCACTAGCTACAAAGATAAGAGGGTTGTGTGGGTGTAAAAGACGCATAGAGATCATATATACTTCATTATAAAAAGCGAATTCGGATATTTGAAGAATTTGTCATAGTGTTTTAAACCGACGCATGTGTGAATATATATAACGGTGATACATAGGGTGTGGTTATGAACATGTTATACTACATTTAATATATTTTATCTCTACTCTTATAAGAAAACGGAGTTGTTGATGATGGTGTGCCTGCCATCCTGCATTATAGGCCGTCCGATTTATATCTGGCGGATAGCAAGGAAACTATGATGGTTGAAGTTGGCAACAATCATGATTGTAGATTCTTATTGAAATAGAGAAACAAATTCAAATTTAGTTCGAATTGCAGCGGTAGTATAGACATTTGGAATGCACTAAAATGTTGGTATGAGTAGGTTACATGCATTATACAGCAAGCGAAAAAATTTAATCGGACATAACATGGATTCATACTCCCTCCTTCCATCTATATAGGGCGTAATGAGATTTTTAAGACTGCCTTTGACTATTGACAAGATTAATAGTACATGACATGCACAATGTGAAAATTATATCATTGAAAGAACCTTTCACAGACGAATTTAACGGTGTGCTTTGTGTAAGTTGCATGTCATATATCATTGCTCTAATATTTGGTCAAAGTTAGCATCGAAAAATGCATTAGGCCCTATATAGATGGAAGGAGGGAGTAGCTTTGAATAGCATTTGTATAGTAAAACGGGGCAAGACTCTCTCTTTGTGTGGTGTGAATAGTTTAATTTTTTCGTTTTCTTTTTGGTTGAGGGAAGTGCGAATTGATTTGGTACGTACAAGTACAATATTACTACACATTAGGCTTGTCCCTAAAATTCAACCCACGTCTTGTTATATCCCGAAAATTCAGATATCGTGCTCCCAAAACTAGTGCCTTCACAACTCGCGCCTTGCTATCCCGAAATTACAACGCACGCGAAAACTCCCTCCAGCTGCCAAATCCCGACACGCGAAATCCCCCTTCTAACCCTAAGCCGAAAGGGCTGCTAGTTCAAATCGGTGGGGGGGTACTTTTGTAACACACCCTACATTTTGGACAAGCGCGTCCCTAAGTCATGCTTCACCCCCTCCCATCGCCCCCTTTTCGCCATTCGAAATCCTAGGCCGCCATAACCTCTCTGATCCAGCCGCGAAACCCCACCCTCCTCCGTCCGCCACATCACCGCTTCCCAGCCGGAGCCTCTTCCCCGACGATGTCGTCCACTGCAACAGCCTTAATTATGTGTTTTGCCACCGCCTTGCGCTTTACTGACCAAAGCGCATGCTTATGCACAGTTATGCATAGATTAAGCATAGTTATGTGCAATGCATTTTGCCAACGCCTAGAGCCTAGGCGCGCTTAAGCGCTCGCTTAAGCGCGCCTTTTTTAACTATGATTGCTTTGCTCTTGTATCACTGTATTTACTCATACAAACTTATTTTTAAATTGAAGGATCCAATTGAAACTCCAATGGCACAATAGGTATGTTCACGCATGTTTCTTTAATAGGTTTGCTCTTATCAATAGCTTTGTTGATTTCAATTTCAATTGTGTATACACTTGACCTTCATATCATGCACATTACTAGCATCACAACAAAGCCAATAGTGTTGTTGTACATGTAGACCCGTGGTACCCTTCTGAAATCTTGTTGTGCCGTGTAGTTTCCCACGCTTTGTATTCTTTCACTACTGCTTTGTATTGAACTGATATGATTTGAACCGTGTCTCTATTTTGATTTGGCAAGACAATGCAGTGACCATAGGACGTACATATATGTTTGTTTGATGATTTTATTATGTACTAGTACTTGGCAATAGAAGACTTGGTAGTTTAATCCTGTCCACCTTACTAATGAACTGGTTCACCAAAATGAGTTTCATATACTAGTACATGCTAAACTTGTTATGTGTCTGCTTGTTTCTTCTTTTAGAATGCTGACAGAATATTGGGGAAGAGTGCCTTATTAAGCAATGGTAAAGGAAGTAATGCAGATAAAGTTCAGGATAGTGACACATCCTTGTTGGTCTCCAACAAAGTTGATAAAACAGCTAAGGAAGACTATCTTGAAGACAGCGAGACAACCCCAAAGTCCTGTCTTGGTTTAGTGTTCGAGTTACTGGCCACTACCGCTTGCACAAGCTATTCAAACTCACTGTCTGAATCAGTTTGGTTTCTTGAGTCTCAACCACAAGCTGAAAGACATCAATCAGCTATGCTGCGACAAGAAGCGGAAGGACTGCGGAAGTCCCTGGAGCATTCAGATGCATACTTTCTGGTGCAACAACAAGCGTTGGAGGATTTTAGCGCCAAACAGGACAAAACTAATAAGCTTGCTAAGCTTATTGCCAGCATGGTGGATACCCAGGTAATGTTTCTTGAGCTCTTCTGAAGTTGTTTCAGTTATGCTCTTGTTTTGCTGCCACGTTTATTTGCACTGGTGGCCAATTTTGACGGCCAGTGTATGTAATGCACTGCTTTGTTCCCTATATTTGCACTGGTGGCGAACTTTGATGACCAGTGGATGTAATATGTGTAATAGCGGTAATAGGCTAGCGTTAATTGCTTACTTATTTATTTCCTTATTGTCTTGTTTAGTTGTTTGCTTATAGTCACTGCAGTTCTTTTTCTGTGTTTTTCTAGTGGCCACAATAGCCTATTTCTGGTAACTAGGCCAAAATAATCATGGCAACACATGGACTGTTGTAACCATGGGCCTCCTGCAGGCCGTATGATCCATGGGCCTTCTTCCGGCTGTAGGATCCATTGGCCTTCCATACGGGCCGTAGGATCCATTGGCCTTCTATACGGGCCTTAGGATTCATGGGCCTTCTACGAGCCGTAGGGTTCATGGGCCTCCTACGGGCCGTATGATTCATGGGCCTTCTACGGGACGTACTATCCATGCCTTCTACGGGGCGTATCATCATTTCGCTAAAAATGGGTCGTATTATTCGTGGACCATAACGGGCCGTTAATAGGCCGTATTTGATAACTCTATGAAAACAGCCCAACGGGTTTTTTTGACATGAAAACGGCCCAACGTATTAATGGTCCGCAAACTGGCTGACTATAACGACGGGCTGAATTTGGCCCACAAGCAGAAAATGACAGTAATGGGTCGTATGTAACCGAATGCTGCAAATGAGCCCAAGAATCAATGGGCCTTGAGAAGGCCGAAAGATAACTTGGACTGGAAACATCCCAATGGAATAACGGGCCGTTAATGGGTATAAAGTGATACACTGTTTATTATGGGCCAGTTTCAGCACGGGCTGTTAATGGGCCAAGAGTTACAAAGGGCCTCATATGGGCCGAAAGAAGTCATGGGACACACATGGGCCCGAAGTTAAAACGGGCTGGAATCATATTGGACGGCCCAGATGACGCTACTGGGACTAATTCAGAGAGGTCGTAACGGGCCCCGGGTTAGCGGGCTGTAAATGGGCTATATGCGAACAAGCCGTTAATAGGCTTTCCGTGGGTCAGCCCGCCACCTTTTGACCAAGTCAAACGGGCCGGCCTTTTCACAGGACTGGGCCTCTATTGGGCCGTGCCACGTGTCGCCGTATCATAGGCGCCTTCGGTCCAATGAGTGGATGACATCTGTCCCAACGGTGAGCCGACACGTGTTTCCTCCAGCCAATGATGATTTCACACATGGAAAATCCCCATTGGTCGGGGCTGTTAACGGGTTATCGGATCCAAAACCGGACCCGATAGCTTAACGGCATTCTGTTACGGTGGATGCCACGTGTCGGTCACCCTTGACGAAAGCACTTCTGTGATGCGCGATTTATCATCATGGAAGTGGACACTTCCGTGATAATTTTGGTAATGTCATGGAACACTTCTACGACAGCACAGGTATGACTATCTTGATTCTGTCATAAAATCGTCATGAATGTACAAGCATGACAAAAAACGCGACCTACTGTGACAAACAAGTATCATCACAGAAGTGTATTTTTTGTAGTGTATCTTCTATAAACAATCTAGATGATTGTTTCAGTAGGTAGTTATGATCTACCGCTCTTCATGAAAAGCGAAATTGAACAAGGGACCAGCTAACCTTGTGTTGTTGTTGCTGATCTTGTCCTAACTAGCTTGTTGCCTGGATCCATGGACTCTCCGTACAGAAAAAGCTTGGATCCACCATGGAGGGCAAGACGCATTATCTGTTGCCTTGGAGTGACCATGGGAAAGAAGATGTTGTTCATACCCGTTCCCAGGTGCCGTGCGGTAGGTCACTGCTTGGGCACTCTTCAATGCCTTTGTCTTTGTTGTCTCCTACAATCTTTGGCAACACGCTCAGCCACTACTGTCACATCCCCTGCAGTAAGGTAACTACTACCATCCATGCTTTTGCTTGTACTAATTATGAATTATTTCAGTCAAGTTGGAGGCCGTCCGCAGGCATGACATCGACGACATGCATCAATCCTGGATCCTTCAACATCTGGATCAACCGCTGCTCCCTCATCGACTATGACAACGGGATCATCGATGTCACCTCCCAGAGGAGCGACAATAATGTCTCTATGTCATTCCCCTTTCTGTTGTTTGTCCCAGCTACTAAGTCACTCACATGCTTGGTTTCTCTCAACAAATTTCACTTATTACATTGGATCATTGTGATGTGCTGATGAAAATAATTGTGTGTGTGTATGTGATTGCATTTTTACATGATTGATGTTATTATGGTTACTCACAATGTACACCGAGCAATCAAACTAATATCCATATATCTTGCATCAATATAGAAGTTATAAATGACAGAACTTGTGATGAAAAACCATGGTAATTAAATGAAGAGACAACGTCAGAACTTGTGATGAAAGTCCAGGTTCATCAATCATAGTTGTGAACCAAACACAGAGATGCAAAAATGGTTAGCTATATTGTACTTACTCTATATCCATGCTGATAACCCTCATATTTGCTAATGGTATCATGTTATGTACAAACTGAAGTACACTTGGTTTGTTTTCCTGGTAGTATGCAACGTTTAAAATGTTGAATTATTTTGGTGAAGAAACTCTGTATATTGCTCACTTGGAAAGTATAGGATACTTCTTTTTCCTATACTTATTCTTGATCTCTCTAGATCAAGAAGATTACTAGATAGCGGTGTGCTTTGTTTTAGATTTTACGATTTTGAGTGTTGAGATGTTGCTTTTTGTCATCGATTTAGTTTACTTCGACTATCCCAGATGGTAAATACTTTTTGGAAGAAACCTCCTCCTTATTCTAATAGAAATTCAGCTTTAGTATTCTTTACTGGATTTCACAATTCATAACTAATTCATGAAGGTCAGGCCAATGGAAGAACCATCACTGGATGATCTGAGCAGGCACTCTTTTTGCTTAGAATTCATTGTACGATACAAGAATATGGGAGCACCGGCACACATATTCCATTGGACGGTATGGATTAAACATTTTCATGCTGGATGGCATGGTCAGTTTTGTCACGATGCCTGTGTTTTGTTGTGCATTATAAAAAAATTCATAAGTTTCTCTTAGCCTTTAGTTCAGGGCAGTACACTAGAAGGAGTGATACCGTTAAAGAGGATGCATCTCTTTTAAGAATAAGTTTGAAGAATGGCTTATGTATACAATTAAAAGCTTTGACATATTGAAATCTATGAAAATAAACAGGGTAGGAAATTATCCATGTAGAATCAGTTTTGCCCAAAGGACAATGGTAAAGCCATTGATCCCTAGGCCAGACAGCCTCCCTTGCCTACAATGTGTTCCCGAATTTATTAGCAATAACGAAGCCATTTTCTTTCTTCCTCTCCCTTTCCAATTTCTGGCACAATTTTTCTCTCTGCACAAGTAATTTCAAAGATGGGACCACTTTGCCTACTTTTACCCAATAGGTTCATACTCTACAAAATTTATGTCTTCTCTGTTTGATTTTTCAGTAGGATCATCTATGAACAAGAGTACATCTTTTAAGCATTGAGACAAGCAAGAATAACAGTAGAGGAAATCAAAGGCGCAATGTCTTTAGGCTTTGTTCTACTGTGCATTTATCATTTTTTATCGTCCGTATTTTTGTTTATGTCCTTCCTTTTTGCTTATGTATAAATAGCTCAAA
The DNA here is from genome assembly GCA_963921465.1 of Triticum timopheevii. NCBI lineage: Eukaryota > Viridiplantae > Streptophyta > Magnoliopsida > Poales > Poaceae > Triticum > Triticum timopheevii. The sequence continues at coordinate 74,069,420 of OY997266.1, read as the reverse complement.
CAAGGGTATTAGGCTGAATATTTTTAGTTATGATAACATACAAATAAAAACAGCCTCCATTACTTGTTTACAAGGTTAGCTATCTTTCCATTGATGGAAAAGATTAAATATCTCACCCAAAAGCTAAAATGATAACTTGATGAATTCTTGGCACCTAAGATTGATATAGACTTATTTTCTACTAGGATAAGAAAAATTAACCTTGCTTGATTATGTCCCGGATAACACAGACTTAATGATTGATTTATGAACCGGCACCTTTATGGCTTGTACCTAGCAAGGTATCTACCAACATCATCGTAAATGTCAGTCATGCAGGATACAAAGCATTTGGCAGTCCAAGTTCTGAATATGCTTGCAGTTTTCAGTGCTTAACAGTAAAATTAATTTGCAGAAATTACATGGACGACTCCCCCATAGAACAATATGGGCCACCAATAGAACGTTTCATCTCTTGCTGGCAATTAGATGAAATTCTCATCCACAAGTTTTCTGACATGGTAATATTGATGTCGCGGCTAGAGCCCGTTCGATCGTCCTAGAAAATGTCAAAGATATCTTTAAAGATATGGGGTTTCTTCATATAAGAGTACAAAGATTTCCCGTCCTCCATCATCACACACACTGTATGTAGCAATAAAACTGCTTCTTGATTCAGGTAAAATGTGGACTAATCACAATTTTGCCATGGTCTCTAGAATTTGAATAAGATGGATGGACCATAACCCGATCAAAGCTGTTGGACATAAGATGGCTACTATTTGGTTTATGCATGCCGGAAGTGATCGGTTTTATCTGAGTTCAGTAAGAGCACACATAACAGTCGCTGATGGTCCCGAGACCCTATGTGAGCAGACAAATCTACAACTCCATTTGGTGCACTAATATGAGCAACATACACTACTAGGGAAAATGTTATACACAGAATCTTAGCAGAAACGCGGTTTAGGGGGAGGCACTACTGCTAATTAGCAGCACGCGGGATAAAAACAAGCGCTACTGCTACCAATTTAGCAGTAGCGCGGCTTGGCAGAACCACACTGGTACTAAAATCGACCGAAAATTCCCACCAACCAAGGTTTAGCAGTAGCGCGGTCTTTATAAGCGCGCTGCTGATAAAGTCATAGTAATAGCGCACTTTTTTGGGATGCGCTACTGCTAATTGTCGCTATTTTTTAAAATAAACACATGGTGGGACCCACTTAGCAGTAGCGCGTGAGGCGTAAGCTCGCTGCTGCTCTGTTAATAGCAGTAGCGCGGTTTATGACCAGCGCTACTGCTAAGCCGCATCATATACCACCTTTTCCCCTCCCCTCCCCCATCCTCTCTTCCTCACTTTCCCCTACCTCCCACCTCATCTCTCCCTCACTTTCCTTCTTCCTCACTACTTCTCCCCCCATTACTCTCCTTCTTGTACCTACCTTTCTATCTCTTTATTACTCCTAGCTAACTTACACCACCTCCATTAATGCATCTCCTTTCTCTTTTTCCTCCCCTCCAATAGATAAAGTCATCTCCTTCCCCAACTAGCTTGGTAGATCTACCCATTTAATGAAGTGACCTATGTACCTCCCTAACTAGATCTAGCCATCTCAAGAAGTAAGCTTTGTCCACTTTTGATCATTCCCTAGGTGTGTGGTGACAACGATCAACATCATCATCACCGTGCTTGATCTCGAGATAGGTGATTAAAAATTGTGCTTTTGCAAGAATGGAGATATGTGCATGTGTGCGATATGACATAATCGCGTGATATGATGGAAATTGTGTGTGTGGCTTGAGTTGCCGCCGAATTGTGCTTGAGTTGCCTATGTTTTGCCGAAATGTTGATTTATTTCCGTTTCAGCGAATTTCGGGCAAACTCTATATGTCCTATTTTTAGGGAAGGTCATGCCGAATTTTTGTATGACTTTGATGCATGCACGCATTTTTATAATCAATTTGTTTATTATTATCGTGCAGGCGTTCATGATGGTTAGTGGAATGATGGTGGACAGATGGTTGCGGTCGGCGGTGCAGGACATGAAAGACAGTAACCTGACAGAGGTTTTATGTCCGTGTCGAAGATGCAAAGGAATAGTAGGGCTCAACCCCTATGAAGATGGTCATGTTGAAGTGCACCTGCTCATGATTGGTTTCAAGGATGGCTATACTCAGTGGATAATTGAAGATGAGGATGATGATGTTAAGGACGCCGACGGGGCGGGCAATGATGACACGGGGCAAGACGAAGAGATGATCGATAATGGCGGCGGGGAAGAGGCCTTACATGGCGGCGGAGAAGGGGTCGGATATGGTGGCGGAGAACAGGCCAGACATGGCAGTGGAGAAGGGGCCGGACATGGCGGCGGAAAGAACGTGGACTCCACGCCGCAGAGTTCGTCGATACTAAGTTCAATCATGCGGGACCCTCATTTTCAAGCACTGCTTCGCAAGGAGACGAGTACTGAGAGAGCTACTTCTAAAGAGGAGGCTAAGCTGCCGCAACTCGTGGTAGACTCGAACACTCCATTGTATGATGGTTCCAATCCTGAGGTGACCCGCTTGAGTTTCACACTCCAACTCCTGAAGACGAAGGCTAGAAACAAATGGAACGACACTAGCCTCAATGAGTATCTCAAGTACCTAAAGGATGTTCTTCCCGCGGGGAATCTATGTCCTACTAGTGTGGATGAGGCCAAGAAGATCGTGTGCCCTCTTGATCTGCCGCACATTAGATACCATGCATGCATCAACGATTGCATAATTTATTGGAAGCAGAACACAGAAAAAACAAGCTGTCCGGTGTGTAATGCTTCTCGATACAAGAAGGCCGGGAAGAAATCTCCCCAGAAAGTTGTATGGTACTTACCAATCACTCCCCGACTCTAGCGGTATTTCGTAGATCCGAAGGAAGCAAAGCTCATGCGCTGGCACACGGAGAGGAAGAAGCCCGACGGTGGAAATGATCCGAAGTCGAGACACGTTAAGGACGGAAGCCAGTGGAGAGCGTTGAACGACTTCTATCAATATTTCGAATGTGATGCAAGGAACATCGTGCTCAGCACGTGTACCAATGGTATGAATCAATTTCACAACCAGAACACCAACCATAGCACATGGCTCGTGTTTGTATGGATGTACAACCTCCCCCTGGTTCTGCATGAAGTCGAAGTACATTCACATGAGCATGTTGATTCAAGGGTCGAAACAACCGGGAAATAATATTCATCTGTATTTGGGGCTACTTAAAGAGGAGTTAGACACGTTATGGAAAACACCGGCCATGACATGGGACGCCAGCAAAGGCGAGTATTTCTGTATGAGAGCCGTGCTGATCATGATGGTGCATGACTATCTTGGTTACGGATATGTCACAGGCCAGGTGTGCCAGGGATATTGCGGATGCACGCGGTGCATGGATGATACAACGTCTCAGCAGCTAACATCAAGGAAAGAGGGCGGGTCTGGAAAAATCGTGTACATGGGGCATCGAAGATGGCTCGAGAAGGACGACCCATGGAGAAACCTTGGTGATCTATTCAATGGTCACACTAACTATCAAGGACCTCCACGCAAGCGGAGCAGCGATGAAACCGATGAGCTGTTGAAAAACTGGGAACAGTGCACTGATACGTCTGCAACGTATCTATAATTTTTTATTGTTCCATGATATTATATTACCCGTTTTGGATGTTTATGGGCTATACTATACACTTTTATATCATTTTTGGGACTAACCATATTGCTGTTTTTTTTGCCTATTTTAGTGTTTTGAAGAAAAGGAATATCAAACGGAGTCCAAACAGAATGAAACCTTTGGGAGAGTTATTTTTGGAATGGAAGCAATCCAGGAGACTTGGAGTAGACGTCAGGGATGCTTCGAGGAGGCCACGAGGCAGGGAGGCGCGCCCTACCCCCCTGGGCGCGCCCCCACCCTCGTGGGCCCCTCGCGGCTCCCCTGACCGACTTCTCTCGCCTATATATGTCCATATACCCTAAAAACATCGGGGAGCACAATAGATTGAGAGTTCCACCGCCGCAAGCCTTAGTAGCCACCAAAAACCTCTCGGGAGCCCTTTCCGGCACCCTGCCGGGCGGGGAATCCATCACCGGTGGCCATGTTCATCATCCTGGCGCTCTCCATGACGAGGAGGGAGTAGTTCACCCCCAGGGCTGAGGGTATGTACCTGTAGCTATGTATTTGATCTCTCTCTCTCTCTCTCTCTCTCTCTCTCTCTCGTGTTCTTGATTTGGCAGGATCTTGATGTATCGCGAGCTTTGCTATTATAGTTGTGATATTTCTCCCCCTCTACTCTCTTGTAATGGATTGAGTTTTCCCTTTGAAGTTAACTTATCGGATTGAGTCTTTAAGGATTCAAGAACACTTGATGTATGTCTTGGCGTGCTTATCTGTGGTGACAATGGGATATTCATGTCATCTACTTGATGTATGTTTTGGTGATCAACTTGCGGGTTCCAAGAACTTATACATAGGGGTTGGCACACGTTTTTGTCTTGACTCTCCGGTGGAAACTTTGGGGCACTCTTTGAAGTACTTTGTGTTGGTTGAATAGATGAATCTGAGATTGTGTAATGCATATCGTATAATCATGCCCACTGATGTCTACTACCCAACCTTCTTCTTGTAGACGTTGTTGGGCCTGCAAGTGCACAGGTTTGTAGGACAGTAGCAAATTTCCCTCAAGTGGATGACCTAAGGTTTATCAATCCGTGGGAGGCGTAGGATGAAGATGGTCTCCCTCAAGCAACCCTGCAACCAAATAACAAAGAGTCTCTTGTGTCCCCAACACACCCAATACAATTGTAAATTGTATAGGTGCACTAGTTCGGCGAAGAGATGGTGATACAAGTGCAATATGTATGGTAGATAAAGGTATTTGTAATCTGAAATTATAAAAACAGCAAGGTAACTAATGATAAAAGTGAGCGTGAACGGTATTACAATGGTAGGAAACAAGGCCTAGGGTTCATACTTTCACTAGTGCAAGTTCTCTTAACAATAATAACATAGATAGATCATATAACAATCCCTCAACATGCCACAAAGAGTCACTCCAAAGCCACTAATAGCCGAGAACAAACAAAGAGATTATGGTAGGGTACGAAACCACCTCAAAGTTATTCTTTCGGATCGATCTATTCAAGAGTTCATACTAGAATAACACCTTAAGACACAAATCAACCAAAACCCTAATGTCACCTAGATACTCCATTGTCACCTTAAGTATCTGTGGGCATGATTATACGATATGCATCACACAATCTCAGATACATCTATTCAACCAACACAAAGTACTTCAAAGAGTGCCCTAAAGTTTCTACCGAAGAGTCAAGACGAAAACGTGTGCCAACCCCTAGGCATAGGTTCATGGGCGGAACCCACAAGTTGATCACCAAAACATACATCAAGTGGATCACATGATATCCCATTGTCACCACAGATAAGCACGGCAAGACATACATCAAGTGTTCTCAAATCCTTAAAGACTCAATCCGATAAGATAACTTCATGAGGAAAACTCAATTCATTACAAGAGATTAGAGGCGAAGAAACGTCATAAGATCCAACTATAATAGCAAAGCTCGCGATACATCAAGATCGCACCATAGAGAGAACACGAGAGAGGGTGCTCAAACACATAGCTACTGGTACATACCCTCAGCCCTGAGGGTGAACTACTCCCTCCTCATCATGGAGAGCGCTGGGATGATGAAGATGGCCACCGGTGAGGGATCCCCCCTCCAGCAGGGTGCCGGAACGGGCTCCCGAGAGGTTTTGGTGGCTACAAAGGCTTGCAGCGGCGGAACTCCCGATATATCTTCGTATTCGATGGTTTTAGGGTATAAGGGAATATATAGGTGAAATAAGTCGGTCGGGGGAGCCTCGAGGGGCCCACGAGATAGGGGGCGCGCCCAGGGGTTGGGCGCGCCCTCCTATCTCCTGGCCTCCTCGAAGCTTCCCTGGCTTGTACTCCGAGTCTCCCGGATCATGTTCGTTCCAAAAATCACGCTCCCAAAGGTTTCATTCTGTTTGGACTCCGTTTGATATTCCTTTTCTTCGAAATACTAAAACAGGCAATAAAACAGCAATATGGGCTGGGCCTCCGGTTAATAGGTTAGTCCCAAAAGTAATATAAAAGTGTATAATAAAGCCCGTAATCATTCCAAACAGATAATAAAACAGAATGAATGCTTCATAAATTATAGATACGTTGGAGACGTATCACCCATGGATACTTGAGGTGACATTGGAGTATCTAGGTGACATTAAGGTTTTGGTTGAGTTGTGTCTTAAGGTGTTATTCTAGTACAAACTCTATGATAGATCGAATGGAAAGAATAGCTTCGTGTTATTTTACTACGGACTCTTGAATAGATCGATCAGAAAGGATAACTTTGAGGTGGTTTAGTACCCTCAAATAATCTCTTCGTTTGTTCTCTTCTATTAGTGACTTTGGAGTGACTCTTTGTTGCATGTTGAGGGATTGTTATATGATCTAATTATGTTACTATTGTTGAGAGAACTTGCACTAGTGAAAGTATGAACCCTAGGCCGTGTTTCCTAGCATTGCAATACCGTTTATGCTCACTTTTATCACTTGTTACCTTGCTGTTTTTATATTTTCAGATTACAAATACCTATATCCACCATCCATATTGCACTTGTATCACCATCTCTTCGCCGAACTAGTGCACCTATACAATTTACCATTGTATTGGGTGTGTTGGGGACACAAGAGATTCTTTGTTATTTGGTTGCAGGGTTGTTTGAGAGAGACCATCTTCATCCTACGCCTCCCACGGATTGATAAACCTTAGGTCATCCACTTGAGGGAAATTTGCTACTGTCCTACAAATCTCTGCACTTGGAGGCCAAACAACGTCTACAAGAAGAAGGTTGTGTAGTAGACATCAAGCTCTTTTCTGGCGCCGTTGCCGGGGAGGTGAGTGCTTGAAGGTATATCTTTAGATCTTGCAATCGTATCTTTTTGTTTCTTGTTTTATCACTAGTTTAGTCTATAAAAGAAAACTACAGAAAAAATGGAATTGAGTTTGTCTCATACGCTTCATCTTTTTAATATCTTTCGTGAAAATGATGGAAAGGAAAATTGTGCTCAAATGCTAGAAGAAGAATGCATTAAAATGTTTGGTACTAATCTTTGTATGATGAGCATGATTGCAATGTTGTTATTATGAATTCCTTGAATATCCATGATGCTAACGATATGCAAAGCCACAAGCTTGGGGAAGCTATGTTTGATGAAGATGATATTTTTTGTGCCCCAAGTTTTGATGAGCAAATTTATTATGATGAAAGCATGCCTCCTATTTATGATGATTATTGTGATGATACGTATGCCATAAGGAAGAAGTTTGCTTATGTGGAGAGTAGTAAAATTTATATGCTTGTGCATCATGAAAAGAATGCTTTAGGTGCTGGTTATATGGTTAAATTCATTCATGATGCTACTAAAAATTATTATGAGAGAGGATCATATGCTTCTACATATTGCAATAATATCAAGTTTCCTCTCTATGTGTTGAAAATCTTGAAGCTATGCTTGTTTTGTCTTCCTATGCTAGTTGATTATTGTTCCCGTAAGTTGTTTGCTCACAAAATCCCTATGCATAGGAAGTGGATTAGACTTAAATGTGCTAGTCATATTCTTCATGATGCTCTATTTATGTTTCAATTCTTATCTTTTATGTGAGCATCATTGAAATCATCATGCCTAGCTAGGGGCGTTAAACGTTAGCGCTTGATGGGAGGCAACCCAATTGTCGGTGTACTAAAGCAATGACACTACTTTGTACCCCTTAGTAAGTGCACGGGTAGTCAGAGCCGCGCCCACGACCACACTAAGCAAGGGAGATGGAGGAGTTAAAGCCACAGAACGGTCAGAGAAATGACAAGACCAGAAGGCCAGGAGGGCAAGGTGGTTCTCCCTAGCAGGATCCTTGCCAGGGCAGCCTCCGCAGCTTCGGCAGGAGCCTTGCCGGGGCAACTTGTCCAGTCCCGCACCAGCGAGGTGCGCCACCCTTGAGCCTCAAGGGTTCCAACACCACCAATTATCTTGGAATCAAGGCTCGGGAGGCGCCACCGTGGTGGCATGCAGATCTTTGCGAATACAAAGGTTAGAGGATGACGAGCCTCGGCAAGTCATTTGTCGAAAGCATCCACAAGACCCCCGGCAAGATCCTTGCCGGAGACGACCACGACACCATGACAAGACCCTTGCCGAGGACATCTGCGGGGCCACAGCCAGGCCCACACCCGCCAAGCTTCAGCACCGCTCCCATGCAGCTACCAGCCTACCAGCTAGGCAGGCACCTGCATGTCAACAGGAGGCCTCTAGGCCAACTCAGCGACGCCTACGTGGTGGCATGCAGATCTTCATGAAGACCTTCCCACCGCGCCACCTCAGCTGTCTGCCAGCTTACATGGCACCGTGCGCCCCGCTGGCCTGGATGCATGCCGGAGCAGGGTGGAGCGGTGACGAATGGGACGGGAGTTAGTCTCCCTCCCCAATAAAGTGAGGGACACCTAAGGGGGCGCATTAAAGGCGTCTTGTCCCGTAATGGCTAGCGATAAGCTTAGCCACAGTACCCCGATGCGACCTCCTGTGTGCCACTGTGGCGATCCCCTTGACTATAAAAGGAGGCCCGAGGCATCCAGCAGAAGGATTCGGACCTTTGGACAAGCTACACTCATGGTAGCTAGCTCAAGAACTCCAAGAACACTCAAATATACACTAAAGCGGGACTAGGGTGTTACGCTTCCTCGTGGCGAACCTGGGTAAACGACCCGTGTGCTTGTGCTAATTGGTGGTCCTGCTCTTCTCATGACCCCGCGCCCCACAACCGTAGTAGGGATTCTTGTGATCCCATAGGTGTCGTTTCCACCGACATCTTTGGCGCGCCAGGTAGGTGGCGCAGTTGTGAGGATCTGGTCTGGTCATCAGCCCAACAGTTCTCTGTCGCCATGGCTTTCAAAGAAGAAGCCGACCAAGCGAGCAACACTGTTAGAAGATGTGGCAAGCGTCCGCGCGACAACAAGAAAGCTAAGTCATGCAAAAAATCTAAATAATTCCTTTTTATACAAGGTTATCTTCCTTGGAGATCTTTCCTTTGTATGGGAAACCTGCATGCGGTGGGGCCCTTCCATTATTGGCAACGCTCTTGGTCTGTTTCGAGTCTGCTCAACAGATCGAGCGGCTGCGTCGAGAGCAGCAGGGTGGCCTTCCGCTATTGGCAATGCTCTTATTCTTCCTCGAGTCCGCTTGACAATTCGAGCAGCCGCACTGAGAACAGCAAGGTGGTTCGCACGGTAGCAAGCGCACCCTGCCGGCCGCTAATGGATCCGTCGTTCAAAGCACAGCGGTTGGGGTTTACGCGCCGGCAAGCCTACCCAGTAAACGTAGGGTGGACGTACAGACAAAGGTTGAACAGGGAAATAACATGCATCATATCAAAAGTACTGCAGAGTTATATTACATCAATTGTTGCTACGGTTCTAACCAAAGATATGAATTGTCTTGGTCATGAACCTGCAGCAGCAACAAGAAATGGGCGCTTAGTCCCGACACTAGCCCTCCAACCTCTGGATTCTGCCAACACGGCTGATGATGGGCTCGATGCGCTCCTCGAGCACTGAGAGGTCCGCATCGCCCGGCAAGCTATCCAGCGCGGCGTCGAAGTCGAGGGTGGGGTTCCAATACGCCAGCTTGGTGAGAACCTTGGTCATGGCGCCCCGACAAAGCGTCCGGGCCTCGTCGGCTAGGGAGCTCGCCCGATTGGAGTGGAGCCGCTCCAGAGCCCCAAGGACACTCTCAAAAACATGGTCAGATTAGCGTTGGTGCTCATGCTCCGCTCCGGGCCGTACCTCACACCCAACATCTTCATGTTGGCCAGCTGGTTGGTGATCCTGTTGGCAACATCATCAAGGAGACTGATCCAGAGTTTCTCGTCCTTCATGTGATCTTCAAGATTGGCGGCCTCACATGCCTGTAGTTGCATCTCCTTCGCCAGGCACTGGGTCAGGATCCCTTCCTGGTATTGGGCCTCCAAAAGCGCCCCCTCACGGCCCTCTAGCTTGAGCTTCAGGTCCTAGATGGTGTCGTTGGCCGTGGAGAGCTGCTCAGCCTTGCCGAGGACCACGGTATGCGCCTCGACTAGGGCCTCGTTGAGCGTGTTCTTCTCCGAGGACAGCTCCAGGGTTTGTTTCTTCAGGACGTCCCGCTCCACCTCAAGTTTCTTCACCTTGTCGTCGAGGGCCAGAGCTTGAGCATCGAGCGCTTCCTTGTGCCTCTACCCTAGCTCATGGGTCTGCTCCACGGCAAGCCTCTCAACCTCCTCATCCTTGCCACGAAGTGTGGCGGCAAGCGCTGCCTCACGGGCGGCAAGGTCCTCTTCCTGAGAATCCAGCCCGGCCTGGTGCTGGGACCGGGCGGCCTCGGCCTTGGAGGCCTTCTTCCTCGCCACCTCCTGGGCCTTCTTGATGTCGGCCTGCTTCAGGACAAGCGCCAGTTCATGCTCTGACAGCTGGCCTTGGGTGGCCTTCAGCTCCTCGTGGGCCTGGCGGAACCAAGCCTGCGCCTTGGCGATGCGCTCCTCAAGGTCTGCTTCCACCTTGTGCGCCAATGCCTTCTTGGACTTCGCCTTGTCCAGACAGGCGTGGTGGAGCACCTGAAGCTTATTGAAGCTGGCACTCATGGCCTGGACGAGACGTTCCTCTTGAGTACCACCACCAGCGCTCGGCTCGTCGATGACCTCAAGCCCGGCGGCAGCGAGCACTTCATCATCAAATACCTCTCATTCGGCGGGCACTCCGGTGCTCGCCGTCCCAGGAAGGAGAACGAACAGGTTGTCACCCACCTTCATATACTTGCCTGAGCTAGAGGCAACGGAGGAGGAGGGTTGGTCATTGACCATCCCCTCCTTGGCAGCGGCCTTGCCTGCCTCCCCGGCAGGCCCCTTGTTGGCCTCCTCCGCGGCACCCTTGCCAACCTCCTCAGCGGCGCACTTGCCGGCCTCCTTGGCGGCATCCTCGGCATCCTTGGCGGCTTCCTTGGCAGCGATCTTGGTGGCCTCGGCCTCAGCGTCCTTGGCGACCTCCATGATCTCAGTGTCGATGGCCTCCTGGTCCGCCAAGGAAGGATCTGGATGCCAAGAGGGAGAATTAGGCAAGGCCAAGATCAAGGTTCAAAAAAAGAGAAAGAAAGAAGGGAAAGGCAGATGACTCACCCGTACCGGGCTGAGAAGATGTGCCTCCCTCCCCGCCAACATCTGTTGCCAGGACAGAGCCGCCAGAGCCCAAGTCTACCTCCTCCTCCTTCGTGCGCATGGGCTCGGTATCTGGCGCCCTTGCCGGGGACGCCCCTCGGGGCGGTGTGGTCGATGGGGGCGGCGTGGTGGGGGAGGCCCTTGGTGGCTCCTCCTACTGCCGTTCTTCTCCTGCAAACCGTGGCAAGGTCAACGACAAGACAATCAGCAGGCGTTGACAAGGGGTGGATGGTGAACTTACGCTGGGGGCTGAGCCAGGGGCTGTGCCGCGGGCTGTTGTCTAGGCTACTCACCTCCACCAACGGCGTGCTTGAGGTGCCCGCCGGGGGCTGGCTGCCCGCCGAAGTCTTGGCCCTCTTCCTCACCCGTTGAGCCGACGTCTCCACGTCCCTGCCAAGACAAAGACAAGTCAAGATAAGCAACACGGCGGGAAAGGACAGGAATGACGACGGGCAGGATGCTTACTCGTCCTCCGTCTCCTCGTCTGTTACCTTCCTTTTCCTCCTTGGGCTGAGGGACGAAAAGTTGAAGGCGACTTCCATGTCAGCGCTTGCCGGAGGAGGAGAAGGCGATGGAGTCCGGTAGCGTTTGGATAACAAAGAGGCAGTCGCCTTCTTCTTCGCCACCACGGCCTTCTTCTTTGCCTCCATGGCCCTCGTCATGCGTGCGGTTCCCTCCGGCACCACTTGTTGTGGCTCTCCCCTGCCGTGTCAGACCGGCTCGCCAGAGCTGGCCCGGCGCAGGGTGCGTCCTTTCTTCAGGGCCGAGGGGTCGCCGGTTTCGGCCTCTTCCTCGGACGATTCCTCAACCGCGTCCTTGACAATGGGGGCCTCGGTGCCGCTGTCGCCCGCCTGCTTGGCGGCTTTCACCCACTGGGCGAGTTCTTTCTCCTCTGTGGCCATGGTGGCCTCGTTCTCCACGCCGTCGGCATCGTCGGCCAACCTGGCAAGCTCCGCCTCCGCCGCCCTGGCGGCGATGTAGTTCAGCTCCTCCTGGATGGTGTCCTGGATGAGCACCGGCTCATCATGAGCAAGTTCTTCGACTAGGTTATCAAAGAATCCCTCCACCTGGTGTGCCAGGGGCTCGACCCAAGTTGGGTCAAGACCGTGCGCATTGAAGACCGGCATCATGGCGAGGACATCGGCCCGTCGGGTGTTGTTTCTCAGCGGGACCACTCCCGGCGGCAGCCCGAACAAGGGCCCCATGATGGCCTTGCCGGACCTCGCGGCCTTGAAGGTCCTCACCACCTTTCCGTCGGTGAACACATCAAGCTGAAAGAGCCTCCAGCAATACTAGGAGTGCCCCATGCTACGTCTTGAGTTAGCATTGGTTTTCCTCGAAGAGGACAGGGTGATGCAGCAAGTGTAGCGTAAGTATTTCCCTGAGTTTTCAGAACCAAGGTATCAATCCAGTAGGAGGCTCCTCAAAAGTCCCACACACCTACACAAACAAACTGAGAACTCACAACCAACGCAATAAAGGGGTTGTCAATCCCTTCACGGCCACTTACGAAAGTGAGATCTAATAGAGATAGTAATATATTTTTGGTATTTTGTAATATAGATGCAAAAAGTAAAGATGCAAATAAAAGTAGATTGAAAGCAAATATGATAAGAGATAGTCCCGGGGGCCATAGGTTTCACTAGAGGCTTATCTCGAGATAGCATAAGTATTACAGCGGGTGAACAAATTACTGTCGAGCAATTGATAGAAAAGCGCATAGTTATGAGATTATCTTGGCATGATCATGTATATAGGCAGCACGTCCATAACAAGTAGACCGACTCCTGCCTGCATCTACTACTATTACTCCACACATCAACCGACTCCTGCCTGCATCTAGAGTATTAAGTTCATAAGAATAGAGTAACACATTAAGCAAGATGACATGATGTAGTGGGATAAACTCATGCAATATGATATAAACCCCATCTCGTTATCCTCGATGGCAACAATACAATACATGTCTTGCAACCCTTTCTGTCACTGGGTAAGAACACCGCAAGATTGAACCCAAAGCTAAGCACTTCTCCCATGGCAAGAAAGACCAATCTAGTAGGCCAAACCAAACTGATAATTCAAAGAGACTTGCAAAGATAACTCAATCATACATAAAAGAATTCAGAGAAGATTCAAATATTATTCATAGATAAACTTGATCATAAACCCACAATTCATCGGATCTCGACAAACACACCGCAAAAAGAGATTACATCGAATAGATCTCCACAAGAGAGGGGGAGAACATTGTATTGAGATCCAAAAAGAGAGAAGAAGCCATCTGTCTAACAACTATGGACCCGTAGGTCTCTGGTAAACTACTCACAACTCATTGGAGGGGCAAGGGTGTTGATGTAGAGGCCCTCTGTGGTTGATTCCTCCTCCGGCAGAGTGCCGGCGAAGGCTCCTAGATGGGATCTTGCGGATACAGGAGGTTACGGCGGTGGAAATTGTGTTTCGTGGTGCCCCTGGATGTTTTCGGGGTCCGTAGGTATATATAGGAGGAAGAAGTACCTCGGTGGCCGCCCGAGGGGCCCACGAGACAGGGGGCCCGCCCTACAGGGGGGCGGCCCCCTATCTCATGGGGCCCTCGGAAGCTTCTTGACTTGCACTCCAAGCTCTCCGGATCATGTTCGTTCCAAAAATCACGCTCCCGAAGGTTTCATTCCATTTGGACTCCATTTGATATTCCTTTTCTTCGAAATACTGAAATAGGCAAAAAAACAGCAATACGGGCTGGGCCTCCGGTTAGTAGGTTAGTTCCAAAAATGATATAAATGTGTAAAATAAAGCCCATAAACATCCAAAAGGGGTAATATAATAGCATGGAACAATAAAAAAATTATAGATATGTTGGAGACCTATCAAGCATCCCCAAGCTTAATTCCTGCTCGTTGTCGAGTAGGTAAATGATAAAAAAAAGAAATTTTTGATGTGGAATGCTACCTAGCATAATCCATAATGTGATTTTATTTATTGTGGCATGAATGTTCAGATCCAAATGATTGAAAATAAAAGCATATAAAACATAAAAATAATAATGCTTCAAAGCATACTAACAAATAATCATGTCCTATCAAAATAGCATAGCCAAAGAAAGCTTATCCCTACAAAATCATATAGTTAGGCCATGCTTCATTTTCATTACACAAAATACTCCCATCATGCACAACCCCGATGACGAGCCGAGCAATTGTTTCATACTTTTTAACGCGCTTCAGCTGTTTCAACTCTTACGCAATACATGAGCGTAAGCCATGGACATAAAACTATCGTGGTATATGGTGGTTGTGAGGAAAAAAGGAGGGAGAAGATAGTCTCGCATCAACTAGGCGTACTAACGGGCTATATGGAGATGCCCATTAATAGATATCAATGTGAGTGAGTAGGGATTGCCATGCAAGGGATGCACTAGAGCTATAAATATATGAAAGCTCAACAAAAGAAACTAAGTGGGTGTGCATCCAACTTGCTTGCTCACGAAGACCTAGGGCATTTTGAGGAAGCCCATCATTGGAATATAGAAGCCAAGTTCTATAATGAAAAGTTCCCAGTTAGTATATGAAAATGAACACATAGGAGACTCTCTATCATGAAGATCATGGTGCTATTTTGAAGCACAAGTGTGGAAAAAGAGATAGTAGCATTGTCCCTTCTCTCTTTTTCTCTCATTTTATTTTTTTCTTCTTTTCTTTTTCTTTTTTTTCTTTTTCTTCTTTTCTTTTCTTTGGCCTATTTTTTTTCCTTTTTGGCCTTTCTCATTTTTTTCTTTTCTAATTTTTTTCTTTTTGTAAATTCCGAAGTCTCATCCCGACTTGTGGGGGAATCATAGCCTTCATCATCCTTTCCTCACTAGGACAATGCTCTAATAATGAATATCATCACACTTTTATGGATTTACAACTCAAGAATTGCAACTCAAAGCTAGAACAAGATATGACTCTATATGAATGCCTCCGGTGGTGTACCGGGATATGCAATGAATCAAGAGCGACATGTATGAAAATTATGAAGGTGGCCTTGCCACAAATACGATGTCAACTACATGACCATGCAAAGAGCAATATCACAAAAGTAGTGTGTGTCATATGAACGGAACGGTGGAAAGTTGCATGGCAATATATCTCGGAATGGCTATGGAAATGCCATAATAGGTAGGTATGGTGGCTGTTTTGAGGAAGGTAAATAAAGGGTTTATGATACCGGCTAAAGTTGCGCGGTAATAATAAAGGCTAGCAAAGTAAAAGGATGAGTGTGCATATGTCCATGGACTCACATTAGTCAAAAAGAACTCATATACTTATTGCAAAAGTCTACTTCGCCCTCGAAGCAAAATACTACTACGCATGCCCCAAGAGGGATAGATTGGTAGGAAAAGACCATCGCTCGTCCCCGACTGCCACTCATAAGGAAGACCATCAAAAGTGCACCTCATGCAACAAATTTGTCACACAACTTTTACCATACGTGCATGCTACGGGACTTGCCAACTTCAACAAAAGCATTTCTCAATTTCATAATTACCCACTAGCATGACCCTAACATTACTACCTTTATATCTCAAAACAATTATCAAGCAGCAAGTTGATCATAGCATTCAATTCTTTTCTATGATAGTTTTTATTATAACCAACTTGGATGCTCATCATTCTAAGACCAACTTTGTAACCATAGCAAATACCATGCTGTTCTAAAAGACTCTCAAATTAATATAAGTGAAGCATGAGAGACTAGCAATTTCTTCAAAATTATTCCACCGCCTTGCTCTAAAAGATATAAGTGAAGTGCTAGAGCAAAAACTATCAAGCTCAAAAGATATAAGTGAAGCACATAGAGTATTCTAACAACTATTAATCAAATAGGCTTCTCCCAAAAGGTGTGCACAGCAAGTATTATTGTGGTAAACTAACAAGCAAAGACTAATATAATACACGACGCTCCAAGCAAAACACATAACATGTAGCGAATAAAAATATAGCTCCAAGTAAAGTTACCAATGAACGAAGACGAAAGAGGGGATGCCTTCACGGGGCATCCCTAAGCTTAGGCTTTTGGCTATACTTGAATATCTTGGGGTGCCATCGGCATCCCCAAGCATAGGATCTTGCCACTCCTTATTCCATAGTCCATAAAAGCTTTACCCAAAACTTGAAAACTTCACAACACAAAACTCAACAGGAAATCTTATAAGCTCCGTTAGTGAAAGAAAACAAAACCACCACATAAGGTACTGCCATGAACTCATTCTTTATTTATTTTGGTGTTAAACCTACTGTATTACAACTTCCTTATGGTTTATAAACTAATTTACTAACCATAGATGCATTAAAATAAGCAAACAACACACGAAAAACAGAATCTGTCAAAAACAGAACAGTCTGTAGCAATCTGTAACTAACGCAAACTTATGGAACTCTAAAAATCCTACCAAAATAGGACGTACTGGACAATTTGTTTATTGATCAGAAGAAAAAATAATGAATGCAAAAGGACGTTTCTGTGATTTATTGAATTTTTTCTCGTGAGCGGAAAGTTTCTGTTTTTCAGCAGAATCAAATCAACTATCATCATAGTTTATCCTATAGGTTCTACTTGGCACAAACACTAATTAAAAGATAAAAACACATCTAAACAGAGAGTAGATGCAAGATTTATTCCTAAACAGGAGCAAAAACAAAAAACATAAAGAAAAATTAGGTTGCCTCCCAACTAGCGCTATCGTTTAACGCCCCTAGCTAGGCATAAAAGCAAAGATAGATCTAACGAGTGCCTTCTTTGGCACTAAATTCATAAGTAGCTCACATGAAAGACAAGAATTAAAGCACAAAGAGATCATCATGAAACACGTGACAAACACATCTAAGTCTAACATACTGCCTATGCATAGGCATATTATAAGAAAACAAATTTGCAAGGCAAGCAAAAACTAGCATATGCAAGGAAGAAGAAAGAGACAATAGCAATCTCAACATGACGAGAGGTAATTTAGTAACATGAAAATTTCTACAACCATATTTTCCTCTCTCATAATAACTACATGTAGGATCATAAGGAAATTCAATAATATAGCTATCACAAAACATATTCTTAACACGATCCACATGTATCCAAAGTTGACACTCTTCCAAAATAGTGGGATCAACATTAACTAAAGTCAATGACCTCTCCAAACCCACTTTTATCAAAAACTTCATAAGATTGAACATTCTCCAATTATGTGGGGTCTAAAGTTGACACTCTTCCAAACCCACTTTCAATATTATTGCTAACATTATTATAAACCGCATATTCATGAAGGGGCTCAAATAAATTTTCAAGATCGTAAGAAGAATCACCCCAATCATGATCATTGCAACAAGTAGTAGACATAGCAAAACTAGCATCCCCTATCTTAGGGTTTTGCATATTATTAGCACAATTGACATCAAGAGAATTTATAGTAAAATCATTGCAATCATGCTTTTTATTCAAGGAGCTATTGTGAATCTCTTCACAAATTTCTATATCACAATTTTCAGATTCATGAATTTCAAGCAAAACCTCATAAAAATAATCTAGTGCACACAACTCACTAGCAATTGGTTCAACATAATTGGATCTCTTAAAAAGATTAGCAAGTGGATGAGGATCCATAAACTTCTAGCAAGCAAAGATGCAAGCAAAAGGAAGGCACATGGAGACACAAGATCAAACGGAAGAGGGGCGAAGAAAAGGCAAAGGGTGAAGTGGGGGAGAGGAAAACGAGAGGCAAATAATGTAAATGCGAGGGAGATGGGTTTGTGATGGGTACTTGGTATGTCTTGACTTGACCGAAGACCTCCCCGGCAATGGCGCCAGAAATCCTTCTTGCTACGTCTTGAGCTAGCGTTGGTTTTCCCCGAAGAGGAGAGGGTGATGCAGCAAGTGTAGCATAAGTATTTCCCTCAGTTTTCAGAACCAAGGTATCAATCCAGTAGGAGGCTCCTCAAAAGTCCAATGCACCTACACAGACAAACTGAGAACTCGCAACCAACGCAATAAAGGGGTTGTCAATCCCTTCACGGCCACTTACGAAAGTGAGATCTAATAGAGATAGTAATATATTTTTGGTATTTTGTAATATAGATGCAAAAAGTAAAGATGCAAATAAAAGTAGATTGAAAGAAAATATGATAAGAGATAGACCCGGGGGCCATAGGTTTCACTAGAGGCTTCTCTCGAGATAGCATTAGTATTACGGTGGGTGAACAAATTACTGTCGAGCAATTGATAGAAAAGCGCATAGTTATGAGATTATCTAGGCATGATCATGTATATAGGCATCACATCCATAACAAGTAGACCGACTCCTGCCTGCATCTACTACTATTGCTCCACACATCGACCGACTCCTGCCTGCATCTAGAGTATTACGTTCATAAGAACAGAGTAACGCATTAAGCAACATGACATGATGTAGAGGGATAAACTCATGCAATATGATATAAACCCCATCTTGTTATCCTCGATGGCAACAATACAATACGTGTCTTGCAACCCTTTCTGTCACTGGGTAAGAACACCACAAGATTGAACCCAAAGCTAAGCACTTCTCCCATGTCAAGAAAGACCAATCTAGTAGGCCAAACAAAACTGATAATTCGAAGAGACTTGCAAAGATAAGTCAATCATACATAAAACAATTCAGAGAAGATTCAAATATTATTCATAGATAAACTTGATCATAAACCCACAATTCATCGGATCTCGACAAACACACCACAAAAAGAGATTACATCGAATAGTTCTCCAAAAGAGAGGGGGAGAACATTGTATTGAGATCCAAAAAGAGAGAAGAAGCCATCTAGCTAATAACTATGGACCCGTAGGTCTATGGTAAACTACTCACAACTCATCGGAGGGGCAAGGGTGTTGATGTAGAGGCCCTCCATGGTCGATTCCTCCTCCGGCAGAGTGCCGGCGAAGGCTCCAAGATGGGATCTCGCGGATACAGGAGGTTACGGCGGTGGAAATTGTGTTTCGTGGTGCCCCTGGATGTTTTCGGGCTCCGTAGGTATATATAGGAGGAAAAAGTACGTCGGTGGCCGCCCGAGGGGCCCACGAGACAGGGGGCGCGCCCTACAGGGGGGCGGCCCCCTATCTCGTGGGGCCCTCGGAAGCTTCTTGACTTGCACCCCAAGCTCTCCGGATCATGTTCGTTCCAAAAATCACGCTTCCGAAGGTTTCATTCCATTTGGACTCCATTTGATATTCCTTTTCTTCGAAATACTGAAATAGGCAAAAAAACAGCAATACGGGATGGGCCTTCGGTTAGTAGGTTAGTCCCAAAAATGATATAAATGTGTAAAATAAAGCCCATAAACATCCAAAAGGGGTAATATAATAGCATGGAACAATCAAAAATTATAGATACGTTGGAGACGTATCACCCCATCACCGTGAGGTTCTGCTTCAGGCCGGTGCGGAGCCTCATGATGTCGGCCGCGTTCAAGAAATCCCAGGCCGGCCTCCCCTTGTTGTGGAGCGGAGCGATTTGGCGGCGGATGAAATCCGCTGCAATCATCTCAAGGGTGAGCCCGGCCTCGGTGAGGCGGCAAATCCTGGTGGTGGCGATCGAGAACTTCACGTCGTCACCGTCGAGGTTGCCCCAGGCCGCGTTGCAGATTAGCGGTTCCTGACGAATGCCCCGGCAGAACTCTGGTGGGTTCTTCTCCGCAATCCCGCACCACCGGCCCCGCCACACATCACACCTCTCCTTCACGGCACCCTTTGGGTACGCGCCTTTTTCCTGGGTCCTAGGGATCCAGGCAACGCTCCAGAAAGGGCGCCCCCTAGTTTGATGCGGGGGTAGAAGTAGTGGCGGAAAAGTGCCGTGCTGGGAACCACCCCGGTGAAGCCCTTGCAGAGGTGGGCAAAGCACACCAAGAACGCCACAGCATTCGGCGTGAGGTCCAACAGGTGGAAGCCAAAAGTGTGCATGACATCGTTGAAGAAATCGGAAAAAGGGGGGCAGAGCCCGCAGAAGAAGAAGTCGACGAAGAATGGGTACCGTTTTGGGCCACCCTTGTTGCAATCCGCGGGGAGGGCGCGTGTGGCAGGGTGCGCCGTCGTCTCCGCCCCCCACAAAGGCTTGAAGTAGTCCTTGAGCTCGAAGACATCGACCGACAATGGGATGAAATAGGCGAACTGCGCCCGCCACGCCACCGCCTCTCTCTTCGGCATCTCCTTCACCTTCGTTTCCTTAGCTACACCCTTGCCCCTACCAGATTTGGGCGCCATGGCGGCTGGGGAGGGGGAAAGGGATCGAGGGCAGTGGGGGGAGCGGCGGCGGCGAGCAGGAGCTTGAGGAAGAAGAAGATGGGGACGGCAATGCAAAGATTGGGGAAAGCGCAGAGGGTAAATGAGGTGCGCGCCCGCGGTTTTTCCTTTTTATGGGGAAGACATGGGCCGCCTCTTTTCCATTTATTGCGACATGACGCATGCCTGCAGCAACCGCCCCATGCATGCCCCCCACGTCATGCATGACCCCCACGTCACGTGCCCAACGTGGGTCATGGGGAAGCACAGCGGACCGAAAAGTTACTGCGGTAAAAATCGCCCGGCCTGCCCGCGCACCATTCTGGGCCTAGCCCAACAACGCGTCGCGCTTATGTGTGGCCCAGGCCCGGGGGCTCCTGTCGGTGTGCTAAAGCAGGGGCACTACTTTCTACCCCTTACTAAGTGCACGTGCAATCAGAGCCGCGCCCACGACCACACTAAGCAAGGCAGAGGGAGGAGTTAAAGCCGCAGAATGGTCAGAGCAACCACAAGACCTAAAGGCCAGGAGGGCAAGGTGGTTCTCCCCGGCAAGATCCTTGCCGGGGCAGCCTCCGCAGCTCCTCCAGGAGCCTTTCCGGGGCAACTTGCCCAGTCCCGCGCCAGCAAGGTGCGCCGCCCTTGAGCCTCAAGGGATCCAACACCACCAACTATCTTGGAATCAAGGCTTGGGAGGCGCCACCATGGTGGCATGCAGACTATTGTGAAGACAAAGGTCAGAGGACGACGAGCATCGGCAAGTCATTTGTCGAAAGCATCGACAAGACCCTCGGCAAGATCCTTGCCGGGAACGACCACGACACAACGGCAAGACCCTTGCCGGGGCCCCGGCAAGGCCCTTGCCTGGGCCCCGGCAAGGCCCTTGCCGAGGACATTCGGGGGGGCACAACCAGGCCCATGCCCGCCAAGCTTCACCACCGCCCCCATGCAGCTGCCAGCCCACCAGCTAGGTAGGCACCTGCATGGCAACAGGAGGCCTCTAGGCCAACTCAGTGATGCCTATGTGGTGGCATGCAGATCTTCGTGAAAACCTTCCCACCACGCCACATCAGCTGCTTGCCAGCTTACATGGCACCACGCGCCCTGCTGGCCTGGACGCGTGTCGGAGCAGGGTGGAGCGGTGACGAACAGGATGGGGGTTAGTCTCCGTCCCCAATAAAGTGAGGGACACCTAAGGGGGCGCCTTAAATGCATCTTGTCCCGTAATGGCTAGCGATAAGCTTAGCCACAATACCCTGATGCCACCTCCTATGTGCCACTATGGCGATCCCCTTGACTGTAAAAGGAGGCCCGAGGCATCCAGGAGAAGGATTCAGACCCTTGGAGAAGCTACACTCATGGTAGCTAGCTCAAGAACTCCAAGAACACTCAAATATACACTAAAGAAGGACTAGGGTGTTACGCTTCCTCGCGGCCTGAACCTAGGTAAATGATCTGTGTGCTTGTGCTGATTGCTGGTCCAGCTCTTCTCACGACCCCGCGCCCCGCAACCATAGTAGGGATTCTTGTGATCCCATAGGTGTCGTTTCCACCGACACCAATTTATTTTTGTTCCTTGCTTTTTGTTTATGTTTAGTAATAAATAATTCATCTATCCTATTTTTAGATGTGGTTTTATGTTTTAATTAGTGTTTGTGCCAAGTAGAACCTTTGGGAAGACTTGGGTGAAGTGTTTGTGATCTTGCTGTAAAAAACAGAAACTTTAGCGCTCACGAGAGTAGCTGCCATTTTTTACTGGAGAGTGATTTTAGGTTGATTCTTTTTGCAGATGATTAATAAACACATTCCTCAGGTCCACCAATTTATTTCAGAATTTTAGGAGTTACATAAGTATTCGAATGATACATATTACTACAGACTGTTCTGTTTTTGACAGATTCTATTTTTTATGCGTTGTTTGCTTATTTTGATGAATCTATGAGTAGTATTGGAGGGTATGAATCATAGAGAAGTTGGAATACATTAGGTATTACACCAATATGATTTTAGAATGATTTCACAACAGTACCTAAGTGGTGGTTTTATTTTCTTATACTAACGAAGCTTACGAGTTTTGTGTTGAGTTTTGTGTTGTGAAGTTTTCAAGTTTTGGGTAAAGATTCGATGGACTATGGAATAAGGACTGGCAAGAGCCTAAGCTTGGGGATGCCCAAGGAACCCCAAGGTAATATTCAAGGACAACCAAGAGCCTAAGCTTGGGGATGCCCCGGAAGGCATCCCCTCTTTCTTCTTCGTTCATCGGTAACTTTACTTGGAGCTATACTTTTATTCACCACATGATATGTGTTTTACTTGGAGCGTCATTTTATTTTGTTAGTATTTTCTTTCTTTTATTTAGAATAATGTTTTCATCTATATTTTCAATAAAAATGTCAAGGATAGCCTTTACCATGCATATTTTGCAAGTATACATGTTGCTGTTTCAAAACAGAAAGTTTACCGCTGTTGCAAAAATTCCCTAGAAAAGTTAGAGAATAAAATAATATTGAAACGTTTTTCATATTGAGGTCTGATAAATCTTCTAAATCATAGTATTTTTGTCATAATTTTTGGAGTTAGGGAAGTATGATGAATCTGGCATTCTTTACAGACTATACTGTTTTGGCAGATTGCTGTTATGTTTGCATATGTTTGCTTGTTTAATGATTCTATTTTTGGATCGGAGTATTAAATATGCAGAGGCATTTAGTATGCAATGTTAAATAATATTTTTTGTGATTTGTTACAGTAGAAAATGATAAGGTTTTTGCATTGGTTTATAATAACTTATCTCACGAGTTCTTGTTGAGTTTGGTGTGGATGAAGCTTTCGAGATTTAGGAAACCGAGAAATAAAAGGAATTAAGGATACACAAAAGCTCAATCTTGGGTATGCCCAAGTCAGCCCAAGATAATATTTAAAGAAGTCTCAAGCATCTAAGCTTGGGGATGCCCCGGTAGCTAGGCACCCCACCTTTTTTCTTCAACAATTATCGGTCAGTATCGGTTGAACCTAAGTTTTTGCTTCTTCACATGTGTTGTGCTATCCTTGCAATGCCATTTTATTTTGTTTTGATTGCTGTTTGAATAATATCCCAATATCTGAAATTCTTAAATGTTAGAGAGTCTTCACATAGTTACATAATTATTCAACTACTCATTGATCTTCACTTATATCTTTCAGAGTAGTTTGTCATTTTCTCCAGTGCTTCACTTATATATTTTAGAGCAAGATGGTGGTTTTATTTTGAAGAAATAGATGAACTCTCATGCTTCACTTATATTATTTTGAGATTCTTTTAGAACACCATGGTAATTTGCTTTGGTAATAAAAACTATCATAGAAAGTGAATTGGATGCTATGGTCAATTTGATGCTTGATAATTGTTTTGAGATATGAGGATGGTGATATTAGAGTCATGCTAGTGGATTAATTGTGAACTCGAGGAATACTTGTGTTGAAGTTTATGATTCTCGTAGCATGCACGTATGGTGAACCACTTTGTGATGAAGTTGGAGCACGATTTATTTATTGATTGTCTTCCTTATGAGTGGCGGTCGAGGACGAGCGATGGTCTTTTACTACCAATCTATCACCCTTGGAACATGCACGTAGTACTTTGTTTTGATAACTTGTAGATTTTTGCAATAAGTATATGAGTTCTTTATGACTAATGTTGAGTCCATGGATTATACGCAATCTCACCCTTCCACCATTGCTAGCCTCTCTTGTGTCGTAGAACTTTCGCCGGTAGCATACACCCACCATATACCTTCCTCAAAACAGCCACCATACCTACCTATAATGGCATTTCCATAGCCATTCCAAGATATATTGCCATGCAACTTTCCACTGTTCCGTTTATTATGACACGCATCATCATTGTCATATTGCTTTTGCATGATCATGTAGTTGACATCGTATTTGTGGCAAAGCCACCCTCATAATTTCCATACATGTCACTCTTGATTCATTGCATATCCCGGTACACCGTCGAAGGCATTCATATAGAGTCATATTTTGTTCTAAGTATCGAGTTGTAATCTTGAGTTGTAAGTAAATAATAGTGTGATGATCTTCATTATTAGAGCATTGTCCCAAGTGAGGAAAGGTTGATGGAGACTATGATTCCCCCACAAGTCGGGATGAGACTCCGGACGAAAATAAAAAAGAAGAAGGAGAAAGGCCATAAAAAAAGAGAAAGGCCATAAAAAAGAAAGGCCCCAGAAAATGAGAGAAAAAGAGAGAAGGGACAATTCTACTATCCTTTTACCACACTTGTGCTTCAAAGTAGCACCATGATCTTCATGATAGAGAGTCTCCTATGTTGTCACTTTCATATACTAGTGGGAATTATACATTATAGAACTTGGCTTGTATATTCCAATGATGGGCTTCCTCAAAATTCCCTAGGTCTTCGTGAGCAAGCAAGTTGGATGCACATCCACTTAGTTTCTTTTGTTGAGCTTTCATACAGTTATAGCTCTAGTGCATCCGTTGCATGGCAATCCCTACTCACTCACATTGATATCTATTAATGGGCATCTCCATAGCCCGTTGATACAGCTAGTTGATATGAGACTATATTCTCCTTTTTCGTCTTCTCCACAACCACCATTCTATTCCACATATAGTGCTATGTCCATGGCTCACGCTCATGTATTGCGTGAAAGTTGAAAAGTTTGAGAACATAAAAGTATGAAACAATTGCTTGGCTTGTCATCGGGGTTGTGCATGATTAAATACTTTGTGTGATGAACATAGAGCATAGCCAGACTATACGATTTTGTAGGGATAGCTTTCTTTAGCCATGTTATTTTGAGAAGACATGATTGCTTTGTTAGTATGCTTGAAGTATTATTGTTTTCATGTCAATATGAAATTTTATTTTGAATCATTTGGATATGAACATTCATGCCACAATAAAGAAAATTACATTGAGAAATATGCTAGGTAGCATTCCACATCAAAAATTCTGTTTTTATCATTTACCTACTCGAGGACGAGCAGGAATTAAGCTTGGGGATGCTTGATACTTCTCCAACGTATCTATAATTTTTGATTGTTCCATGGTATTATATTACCTATTTTGGATGTTTATGGGCTTTACTATACACTTTTATATCATTTTTGGGACTAACCTATTAACCGGAGGCCCAACCCATATTGCTGTTTTTTTGCCTATTTCAGTGTTTTGAAGAAAAGGAATATCAAACGGACTCCAAACGGAATAAAACCTTCGGGAGAGTTATTTTTGGAACGGAAGCAATCCAGCAGACTTGGACTAGACGTCAGGGAAGCTTCGAGGAGTCCACGAGGCAGGGAGGCGCGCCCCCACCCTCATGGGCCCCCTCGTGGTTCCCTTGACCGACTTCTTTCGCCTATATATGTCCATATACCCTAAAAACATTGGGGAGCACAATAGATCGGGAGTTCAGCCGCTGCAAGCCTCGGTAGCCACCAAAAACCTCCCGGGAGCCCTTTTCGGCACCCCGCCGGAGGGGGAACTCATCACCGGCGGCCATCTTCATCATCCTAACGCTCTCCATGACGAGGAGGGAGTAGTTCACCCTCGGGGCTGAGGGTATGTACCAGTAGCTATGTGTTTGATCTCTCTCTCTCTCTCTCTCTCTCTCTCTCGTGTTCTTGATTTGGCACCATCTTAATGTATCCCGAGCTTTGCTATTATAGTTATGATATTTCTCCCACTCTACTCTCTTGTAATGGATTGAGTTTTCCCTTTGAAGTTATCTTATCGGATTGAGTCTTTAAGGATTTGAGAACACTTGATGTATGTCTTGCCGTGCTTATCTGTGCTGACAATGGGATATTCACGTGATCTACTTGATGTATGTTTTGGTGATCAACTTGCGGGTTCCATGAACTTATGCATAGGGGTTGGCACACGTTTTCGTTTTGACTCTCCGGTAGAAACTTTGGGGCACTCTTTGAAGTACTTTTTGTTGGTTGAATAGATGAATCTGAGATTGTGTGATGCATATCGTATAATCATGCCCACAGATACTTGAGGTGACATTGGAGTATCTAGGTGACATTAGGGTTTTGGTTAATTTGTGTCTTAAGGTGGTATTCTAGTACGAACTCTATTATAGATCGAATGGAAAGAATAGCTTCGTGTTATTTTACTACGGACTCTTGAATAGATCGATCAGAAAGGATAACTTTGAGGTGGTTTCGTACCCTACAAGAATCTCTTCGTTTGTTCTCCACTATTAGTGACTTTGTACTGACTCTTTGTTGCATGTTGAGGGATTGTTATATGATCTAATTATGTTATTATTGTTGAGAAAACTTGCACTAGTGAAAGTATGAACCCTAGGCCTTGTTTCCTAGCATTACAATACCGTTTACGCTCACTTTTATCACTTGTTACCTTGCTGTTTTTATATTTTCAGATTACAAATACCTATATCTACCATCCATATTGCACTTGTATCACCATCTCTTCGCCGAACTAGTGCACCTATACAATTTACTATTGTATTGAGTGTGTTAGGGACACAAGAGACTCTTTGTTATTTGGTTGCATGGTTGTTTGAGAGAGACCATCTTCATCCTACGCCTCCCACGGACTGATAAACCTTAGGTCATCCACTTGAGGGAAATTTGCTACTGTCCTACAAACCTCTGCACTTGGAGGCCCAACAACGTCTGCAAGAAGAAGGTTGCTTAGTAGACATCAAGCTCTTTTCTGGCGCCGTTGCCGGGGAGGTGAGTGCTTGAAGGTATATCTTCAGATATTGCAATCGAATCTTTTTGTTTCTTGTTTTATCACTAGTTTAGTCTATAAAAGAAAACTACAAAAAAATGGAATTGAGTTTGTCTCATACACGAAACTCGATCAGTGTGAAGCAACTCCGAAGGCTACAGGAAGAGATCATTGTGATACTGAATGAGCTTGAGATGTACTTTCCGCCCACGTTCTTTGATGTCCTGGTGCATTTGTGTGTCCATATTGTGGAAGACATAATAGACCTGGGTCATCATTCCTGCACAACATGATGTTGTTTGAGAGTATGAATGGGATCATCGAAGGATTCGTTCGTAACATGTCCCGTCCGGATGGAAGCATCGTCCAGGGCTATCTGACACTAGAGTGCATCTCTTTCTGCAAGAATTTTCTATATGGCGCGGACCAGCTGCTTGTTGTTGGTGTTGGTTTGCCCGTTAACAAGCATGATGGGAGGCTCAAAGGATAAAGTCACTCCAACAGTCGCAGAGAACTGCACGTGGCATACTCAGATCGATGCAACAACTTTGACAAAGCAAACTTGGTAGTTCTACAACACCTAGACAAGGTAGATCCTTTCGTGGCACTACACAAATAAATTATCGCAAAGAGGTATCATGACCGGGGGGTATGCAGGACAGATGCCGAAGTTACTAGATAGCACAACTCCACTTTCCTGCATTGGTTCAAAGAGCATATTATTGTTAATCCCCGGAAAAGGGCTCTAAGGACGGATTGCTCATATACGCCTTAGCACATGGCCCCTCGCCCAACCTCGTCACCTATCAGGCATACAATATCAACGGATACACGTTCTATATGGAGGCCAAATATATGGACAGTGATGATCAAAACTCAGGGGTGGCGATGGAATGCATGACCTGCATGACAACGGTGCAACTGAGAGATTTTACGGAAGGGTTGAGAAGATCCGGGAGCTTGACTACTCTGGACTGCACAACGCGACAATGTTCTGTGTCAGATGGGCTAAGAATGTCGAAAGAGAAAACCAATATTTCACTACCATGACTATATCCGACACCAAGAGCATTACCGTGAACGCTATCGCAAAAAATGAGCCATGGGTACACGCTAAGCACGTGACACAATGCTTCTTCATAACCGACCCATTCAATCCCAGTCGTGTTGTCATGAGGAGAGGCAAAGGGAACATCATTAGAATGGATGGAGTCGCCAACGAGAAAGACTATGACCAGTACGACAACCCAATGAGGGAATATGATGATGACGATGAAGTATATGTCAAAAGAAGAATCAACAGTACATTACCTAAGAAAGATCGTACTCCATGGAAAAGGAAAAGTCACAATGAGGGGCTCAATTATTCTTCAACAAACAAGAAGGGAAAGAAAATCACTCAAAAATGAAAACATCAACGCTGAGGAACCGTAAGTTATCAGTCAAATGATGTAATATATATGTTCCTATTCTGTGTACACACTTGGCCATTATGCATTGGTCAAATGATGTAATATATATGTTCCTATTTTGTATACATACTTAACCGTCAAATGATGCAATATATATCGCCTTAGTTATATACATTGTATCACTTTCCCTTCATTCACTACTCTCGGAAAAAAAGGAAAAGAAAATAAAAGAAACGGGAGATAAAATAAAGGAAAAGAAAATAGAAGAAACAAACAGAAAAATTTCTACAGGTACTGGCTATAGCAGTAGGGCTTTCTACAGAAAAACGCTATACCTATCTGTAATAGCAGTAGCGCTTTCTGACAAAAACGCTTTAGCCATCTGTAATAGCAGTAGCGCGGTCTGTGCAAAAGCACTATAGCTAACTTAGCTATAGCGCATTTATCCGGAATGTGCTACTGCTACCACAACTTAACCCCCAAAATCCTCACTCTCTCTGCTCTTCCTGCCTCTGCTTTCCCCCAAATCCCCACTCACTCTTCCCCCGTGTCATCTCCGCTGGAGCCCTCGACCCCGGCGCTCGTCCCCGTCCCGGCGCTCGCCCCCGTCTCTCCCGACCCCAGCGACCCTCAGTGTCGTGTCGTCTCCCATGACCCCGCCACGCCTTGCTGCCGCGCCGTCTCCCCTGACCCCATCTCTCTCTGCCCTCTGTAAGCCCTCTCCCCTCCCCTCTTCTTTGCTATTTATTGCTAGTTAGTATGAAATAGTATGAACCCTAGGCTATTTTTTAGTGTAAGAAAAACCAAAATTGATTATATATGTTTCTTGCATTTTTTAGTTAAAGCAATTGTTGTTATTTAAATGTTATAGTGCTAGTTAGTTAATTAGAATTAGTATGAAATCTAGGACAGATTAGTTAAAGCAATTGTTACTATTATTTTTTTTAGTTAAAGCAATTGTTGCTATTTAAAAAACAGAATTTGAAGTGGACAGATTAGTTCTATATTTTTTAAAAACATGACTTCTTACATTTTTCTTCAAGTTCTATATTTTTCTTCCTTTTATATGCTAATTTGAAGTGCACATGTGATATGTGGACATGTGATTTGGACATGTCATCTCTGAAATTTGGACATGTCATTTGGACATGTGATGTGCAGGGTAAATGGTCCGAGTGGCCTATATTTCGCCGGAATGTTGATTCATTTCCGTTCTGGTGAATTTCAAGCGCTCAATATGTCCACTTTTTTAGCAAAGGTCAAGCCGAAATTTTCCGTGAATTTTGGCATGACTTGTGCTAGAAAGTAGGCATATCAAGTGTCGGGAGTTGCTGGGAACGACATTTCGGCAACCAAAGATCTTTTTATGTCATTTCACATTTTTTTATAGTTTCAGAATTAAACAAGGAGACTTAATCATAGGAAACATGTCGAACAATGAAGAAACCAGGCCTTCTGACCAAGATGCAGACGAGATGGATTATGATGGTGAACAAGAGTACCTTGACTTTTTGTCTGCTAAGCACAGTCAAGGTTTGCAGGTCGGCCTCGATGATGGTACTGACATCGACATCAACACCGACGGCGCCGACACCGATGGCGGCGCCGACACCGGTGGGGAAGGTACCGGCGGGGAAGATACTGGCGCTGATGCCGCTACCAAAGAGAAGAAGCAGAGGATACAAAAATCTAACAAACTCGGCATCGGACGAATGGTGATCACAAAGATGGCACCTGGCAAGTTTGAGCCATTAGAGCCGGAAGAACCTCGCAAGTGCTATGGGAACCAAGTAGGATGCATCCTACGGGAATGCATGAGCATCAACAACGATGACTTAAGGAGTAAAGAACATTTGAGGCAGTTGCTCCTGACGAAGTTGCACAAGAGATTCAAGTTCCCCGACCGGGATGATAGCATAGAGCAACCGTGGGATGGTCCGAAGATGAAAAAGATTAACAATCATGCCATGGGCATGTTCAGCAATGATTTGGCCTCTTGGAAGGGAGGGTGAAACGAGCTATTGAGGCTGAGGAACCCATGTCCAAGATTCTGGAGGAAAATCTGACACTTACGAAAGAGGAGTTTGAAACGTTCAAGGACACTCGCGCTACCGAGGTAGCCAAGGCTAAGGCTATGAAATTCAAGAGCCTTCAGCAAAGGAACACGGGGAAGCATCGCGTCGGAAGCCATGGCTACCTTGGCAAAAGGCCCAAATGGGATAAGGAGGACGCAGAGCATGAAGCCGCGAGTCTCCCAGACCCCTTCGCGAAGTTCATCAACCCCTTGGAGCGTGACTTCATAAGGTCCCGCTACAATTGGGACAAGAAAAAGAAGATTTTTTACACGGACGAGATCAGAAGGAGATTGATTAGATTGCTGGTAATTATTCTTTTACCACCTTACATTTAGCTCCTGATCAAGTCGACTACACATTCGTAAATGGTTCACGTTCCTTCTACAGGAGAAGCAACACCAGCTTGCAGTCGAAATCTCTACTTCATCGATGAGGCACAAGTGGGACACCCCTCTCAGCCGGGCCTTGAACGAATTTAAGGGACTCCCTTTGGGCCAACGGCCGCAATATGGATGTGTGCACGGCGCCGGAGGCGGCGCCACATGGAAGGTGTTTTACAACGAGGGCCCGGAGGCCAAGAAGCAGAAAAAGAAGTTTAGTAAAGCAGACATCGACGAGAAGGTGAAGCTTGCGGTCGAGAAAAAAGCAGCCGAGGACGTGCAAGAAGCAGCTGAGGAGAAACATGATTTGCTACAGCAGTCAGTAGATGCAGCTGTAAATGCCTGCAGAAATGATTTCGCTACTAACTTGGTCCTGGCTATCATCAACTGGACGAAGGAAAATCCAGACAAGACAGTACATGATTTTCCCATGCCAAATTTCGTCGGGAGCAACTCGGTGAACAACACCACCACACCATCACCTGCTCACGCAACTGGGCCCGCTCTCGCACCCGCACCCGCACCCACTCACAGCAGCACATCCTCAGTCTCTAGTGCGCTAGCCGGGCCTTCTTCTTTGGCTGAGCTCGACATCCTCACGGTAATTACATGTCACACCAACATATATATCTAGAATATTCCATTTTCGTTGCCTTTTGGATGTTTTACGCCGCATACATGTGTTTGCAGGCCGAAGAAACCCCGTGAACCATACTCTACTTGATCAAAGGCCAGAAGGTGGACGTGGGAAAGGGGGGATAACGAAGCCCTTGCAACTCATCTTCCACAACCAGCCAATGCTCGCTGGGCACTTCAGGGTTAACTATTCCAGTGTGAAATTGGGGCACGAGGATTTGCCTCCTCCGTTACGGCTAGGGGGAGAGGACGACGAGACCTCGATGCGGTTTGGAAGCTGCAAGGGTTGGGTGCTGCTATGGCCAAAGAATCTTCTTCGTCTGGAGCAGGCCGAGAGCACACCAATAACCACACATCAACAAGCATGTATGGAGACCACCACCCCGCCTACGCAATTACCAGCTCCTGTAGTGCCGGGTGAGAGCGGCGTACGACGTGATGAAGGGGGTCCAATAGTGTCTGATGTAATCGGCCCCGTAGAACAAAGAATGGATGATGAGATGGAGGAGACGGGGGACCCAATGGGTTTCTGTCGGGGATATACCCCGAGGTATGACCCGGCCGGAAGTATGACCCGGCCGGGCTAGGCGTTTTCATTGGTAACCCGCTAGAGGACTGGCGACTCACGAGTCTGGCGGCTCACTGGTCTGACGACTCATGAGCCTGGCGACTCATGGATGGTCCTAACGGCGAGTCAGATAGAAGACTAGGCCCATGGCCCAGAAGGCCGGCTCATGTTATAGTGGGCCGGTTTACAAGGAAATGCATAAGGAGTTTTCCCTTAAGGGGGCAGACTAGGATTCCACTTGTAATAGACTAGTCCTAATCCTAATAGGACTCCACATGTAACCCTCCCCTTCAACTTATATAAGGAGGGGCAGGGCACCCCAAGAGGGACAAGCAAGAAGAAACAATCTCTAGGGCTAGACACAAAGAGCCAGCTTACCGGCGACTCCCTCATGATCATAATGAGACCTAGCCACAAACATCATGTAGGGCTATTACCGAATGATGTTTCCCGGGGCCCGAAGTTGTCTAAATCCTTGTCTTGTGTGTTGATCCATCTCGCGTCTCTTGTCCCGATCAACCCCTCTCAATCTACCACATAGATGCGTTGGCCTCACGACTAAGTCCTTTTGATAGGACATCTGCCGTGACAATTCCACGACAGTTGGCGCCCATCGTGGGGCTTGCGTACGGTGGTGTTGAGTTCTTGAAGGGATTTTTCCTAGGGTTTGAGAAGATTGCAGTTGGTTAGATGAAGAAGAGCCAACACAGAGCAATCGCACAACGTAACCCAGCGTGGTACAACCTTAAGCAGATCCGACAAATTCAGCAGTCAACTGCAACAAATCATGGGCGACAAGAAAAATATTTTTTGATCTACGAGAATTTAGATTGAGGAGATTAAGTTGTCTTCTGTATGCGCGGCCACCAGGGTCTACTTTCATTAAACAACAGTCATATGGATCAAGTCCCGAGAGGCATGGTTGATTTATTCGGCGGATGTTCCAAGAAAAAAAATCAGCTCCAAGCGCAGGACGTAAGGGCATCTCCAACAGTAGTAAGATAGGTGTTCGTTAATTTGCCACCTAGGACATAGTGATGATGTGGCATGTAATAAATATGGAGAGAGAGCAGAGTTGTATGTAGATTAACCAACAATCTCTGCACAAGCTCCAAGGTGAAATAGAGAGCAATCACATTTATTTTCTCATCATCTATTGGATAGCTTACATACAACCTATTGAAGTAGTTGTATGATAGCATGTTGGTTGATGACATGGACATTTTACCAACAACACTAACATACAACCTGTTCAAGATGCCCTAAAGGACCAGGTCATCGATCATGAAGCAGAACCAGCCAAAGACCTCACAGGAATCAAATCTCGTCTCCCAAGGCAATCTTTGAGGGTGCACCACGGACTCCCAAAGAAATTCTCCTTTTTTGCATAAGAAGACAAGCCAATCTATGCTACACATGACATGGAGGAGAGAAGGCAATGCCACTGTTAATTCATACCAGTACTACTAGCCAGACTCCAGCGTACGCAGGTTACCGAGATCGTCAAGAATTTCTACTGCAAATTCAATCCGTGTAGTGGACATGTCCGATTGCTGCTGTGTCTTCCTGTTCCCACGCGGTTGTCCGAGTCCCGAGGAGATTGAGATATATACTCCTCATGTGTGCTGATTACTAATATTTGACATTTGAAGACCAATCAAGTACATCACATGAAAAGAAAAAAGCCCATGGGAGCGCTAGTAGGACAGGCTACTGCTATTACAGAGCAGGGGTATACGCCCGTCATATCTTTCCAAGCTGCTAAAAAAAAGGTGTCAGGCTACCACACAAAATTATCAAGGCCTGTGTTTGACGAAAGGTGATGGATGATTCAAGTACTAGTGCATTTTCACCAGGTGCATTATAACAAAGGATCATATATCGTCCGAATATGTTAGGTGATATTCATTCAATTTACTTTTTATCAGTTCTTGTTAATTATTCGTGAAAACAACCACTCTGCCCTATAGTATTATACGCAGGTAAATTATTCATCACAAAAGTGTTGATATACCGCGGATATGGAGCATGCGCCAACATCATTTTCATCGGCGTTCATCTATGTCGCACAACTTCACGGACATGCGTGTAAGTCGCCGCCCCTGCGGTCCGGTCTACATCAACGCGCCAGCTGACTCGCCCATCCTCACCGCCTTACAATGTGACGGACAACATTACCCGTCCGCCCACGCGGCCGACTCTCCCGTCCACGCGACTTACTGCACCCGCGATTGACTCGCCCGTCCACGCCGGCTTAGAATGCCACGACCGACTCATCTGTAAATTCCACGGTGGATAATTTCCGGCCTAATGATAACCCACAAGTGTAGGGGATCGCAACAGCTTTCGAGGGTGAAGTACAACCCAAATTTATTGATTCGACACAACGGGAGCCAAAGAATATTCTTGAATATTAGCAGTTGAGTTGTCAATTCAACCACACCTGGATAACTTAGTATCTACAACAAAGTATTTAGTAGCAAGAGTGGTATGATAGTGTTGGGGAACGCAGTAATTTCAAAAAAATTCCTACGCACACGCAAGATCATGTTGATGGCATAGCAACGAGAGGGGAGAGTGTATGTCCACGTACCCTCGTAGACCGTTAGCGGAAGCGTTATGACAACGCGGTTGATGTAGTCATACGTCTTCACGATCCGACTGATCCAAGCTCCGAACGTACGGGGCCTCCGAGTTCAGCACACGTTCAGCTCGATGACGATCTCCGGCCTCCAATCTAGCAAAGCTCCGGAGATGAGTTCCGTCAGCACGACGGCGTGGTGACGATGTTGATGTTCTACCGGCGCAGGGCTTCGCCTAAGCTTCGCGACGATATGACCGAGGTGGAATATGGTGGAAGGGGGCACCGCACACGGCTAAGGAACGATCCGTAGATCAACTTGTGTGTCTATGTGGTGCCCCCCGCCCCCTTATATAAAGGAGCCAGGGGGGAGGAGGCGGCCGGCCAAGGAGGGCGCGCCAAAGGGGAGTCCTACTCCCACTGGGAGTAGGACTCCCTTCTTTCCAAGTAGGAGTAGGAGAAGGGGGGAAGGAGGAGGAAGGGAGGAAGGAAAGGGGGGGGCGCCGCCCCCCTTCCCTTGTCCTATTCAGACTAGGAAGGGGAGGGGCGCGCGGCCCCCTCCTGGTTCCTTCCCTCTTCTCCCTCGAGGCCCATGTAGGCCCAATAACCCCCGGGGGGTTCCGGTAACCTCCCGGTACTCCGGTAAAATGCCGATTTCACCCGGAACGATTCCGATGTCCAAATATAGGCTTCCAATATATCAATCTTTATGTCTCGACCATTTCGAGACTCCTCATTATGTCCATGATCACATCCGGGACTCCGAACAAACTTCGGTACATCAAAACTTATAAACTCATAATAAAACTGTCATCGTAACGTTAAGCGTGCGGACCCTACGGGTTCGAGAACTATGTAGACATGACCTAGAACCATTCTCGGTCAATAACCAATAGCGGGACCTGGATGCCCATATTGGTTCCTACATATTCTACGAAGATCTTTATCGGTCAAACCGCATAACAACATACGTTGTTCCCTTTGTCATCGGTATGTTACTTGCCCGAGATTCGATCGTCGGTATCCAATACCTAGTTCAATCTCGTTACCGGCAAGTCTTTACTCGTTCTGTAATGTATCATCTCATAACCAACTCATTGGTCACATTGCTTGCAAGGCTTATTGTGATGTGCATTACCGAGAGGGCCCAGAGATACCTCTCCGACAATCGGAGTGACAAAACCTAATCTCGAAATACGCCAACTCAACATGTACCTTCCAAGACACCTGTAGTACTCCTTTATAATCACCCAGTTACGTTGTGACGTTTGGTAGCACCCAAAGTGTTCCTCCGATAAACGGGAGTTGCATAATCTCATAGTTACAGGAACATGTATAAGTCATGAAGAAAGCAATAGCAATATACTAAACGATCAAGTGCTAGGCTAACGGAATGGGTCATGTCAATCACATCATTCTCCTAATGATGTGATCCCACTAATCAAATGACAACACCTGTCTATGGTTAGGAAACACAACCATCTTTGATTAATGAGCTAGTCAAGTAGAGGCATACTAGTGACTATATGTTTGTCTATGTATTCACACATGTATCATGTTTCCGGTTAATACAATTCTAGCATGAATAATAAACATTTATCATGATATGAGGAAATAAATAATAACTTTGTTATTGCCTCTAGGGCATATTTCCTTCAGTCTCCCACTTGCACTAGAGTCAATAATCTAGATTACATAGTAATGATTCTAACACCCATCGAGTCTTGGTGCTGATCATATTTTGCTCGTGAGAGAGGCTTAGTCAATGGGTCTGCAATATTAAGATCCGTATGTATCTTGCAAATCTCTATGTCTCCCACTTGGACTTGGTCTCGAATGGAATTGAAGCGTCTCTTGATGTGCTTGGTCCTCTTGTGAAATCTGGATTCCTTTGCCAAGGCAATTGCACCAGTATTGTCACAGAAGATCTTTATTGGTCCCGATGCACTAGGTATGACACCTAGATCGGAAATGAACTCCTTCATCCAGACTCCTTCATTTGCTGCTTCAGAAGCAGCTATGTATTCCGCTTCACATGTAGATCCCGCCATGACGCTTTGTTTAGAACTACACCAACTTACAGCTCTACCATTTAATAAAAACACGTATCCGGTTTGCGATTTAGAATCGTCCGGATCAGTGTCAAAGCTTGCATCGACGTAACCATTTACGACTAGCTCTTTGTCACCTCCATATACGAGAAACATATCCTTAGTCCTTTTCAGGTATTTCAGGATGTTCTTGACCGCTGTCCAGTGATCCACTCCTGGATTACTTTGGTACCTTCCTGCCAAGCTTATTGCTAAGCATACGTCAGGTCTGGTACACAACATTGCATACATGATAGAGCCTATGGCTGAAGCATAGGGAACATCTTTCATTTTCTCTCTATCTTCTGTTGTGGTCGGGCATTGAGTTTGACTCAACTTCACACCTTGTAGCACGGGCAAGAACCCTTTCTTTGCCTGATCCATTTTGAACTTTTTCAAAATTTTGTCAAGGTATGTGCTTTGTGAAAGTCCTATTAAGCGTCTTGATCTATCTCTATAGATCTTGATGCCCAATATGTAAGTAGCTTCACCGAGGTCTTTCATTGAAAAACTTTTATTCAAGTATCCCTTTATGCTATCCAGAAATTCTATATTATTTCCGATTAATAATATGTCATCTACATATAATATTAGAAATGCTACAGAGCTCCCACTCACTTTCTTGTAAATACAGGCTTCACCAAAAGTCTGTATAAAACCATATGCTTTGATCACACTATCAAAACGTTTATTCCAACTCC
The DNA here is from genome assembly GCA_963921465.1 of Triticum timopheevii. Classification (NCBI taxonomy): domain Eukaryota; kingdom Viridiplantae; phylum Streptophyta; class Magnoliopsida; order Poales; family Poaceae; genus Triticum; species Triticum timopheevii. The sequence goes on along the minus strand of OY997266.1, from coordinate 74,031,688 downwards.
GAGATGCTTGCACCAGTCCATAAATGGATCGCTGGAGCTTGCACACTTTGTTAGCACCTTTTGGATCAACAAAACCTTCTGGCTGCATCATATACAACTCTTCTTCTAGAAATCCATTCAAGAATGCAGTCTTGACATCCATTTGCCAAATTTCATAATCATGAAATGCAGCAATTGCTAGCATGATTCGGACAGACTTAAGCATCGCTATGGGTGAGAAAGTCTCATCGTAGTCAACTCCTTGAACTTGTTGAAAACCTTTCGCAACAAGTCGAGCTTTATAGACAGTTACATTACCATCAGCGTCAGTCTTCTTCTTAAAGATCCATTTATTCTCAATGGCTCGCCGATCATCGGGCAAGTCAACCAAAGTCCATACTTTGTTCTCATACATGGATCCCATCTCAGATTTCATGGCCTCTAGCCATTTTGTGGAATCTGGGCTCATCATCGCTTCCTCATAGTTTGTAGGTTCATCATGGTTAAGTAACATGACTTCCAGAATAGGATTACCGTACCACTCTGGTGCGGATCTTACTCTGGTAGACCTACGAGGTTCAGTAGAAACTTGATCTGAAGTTTCATGATCAATATCATTAGCTTCCTCACTAATTGGTGTAGTCGTCACAGGAACCGGTTCTTGTGATGAACTACTTTCCAATAAGGGAGTAGATACAGTTATCTCATCAAGTTCTACTTTCCTCCCACTCACTTCTTTCGAGAGAAACTCCTTCTCTAGAAAGGATCCGATTTTAGCAACGAAAATCTTGCCCTCAGATCTGTGATAGAAGGTGTACCCAATAGTCTCTTTTGGGTATCCTATGAAGACACATTTCTCCGATTTGGGTTCGAGCTTATCTGGTTGAAGTTTCTTCACATAAGCATCGCAGCCCCAAACTTTAAGAAACGACAACTTTGGTTTCTTGCCAAACCACAGTTCATAAGGCGTCGTCTCAACTGATTTTGATGGTGCCCTATTTAACGTGAATGCGGCCGTCTCTAAAGCATAACCCCAAAACGATAGCGGTAAATCAGTAAGAGACATCATAGATCGCACCATATCTAATAAAGTATGATTACGACGTTCAGACACACCATTTCATTGTGGTATTCCGGGTGGCGTGAGTTGCGAAACTATTCCGCATTGTTTCAAGTGTAGGCCAAACTCGTAACTCAAATATTCTCCTCCACGATCAGATCGTAGAAATTTTATTTTCTTGTTACGATGATTTTCCACTTCACTCTGAAATTCTTTGAACTTTTCAAATGTTTCAGACTTGTGTTTCATCAAGTAGATATACCCATATCTGCTCAAATCATCTGTGAAGGTGAGAAAATAACGATACCCGCCGCGAGCCTCAACATTCATTAGACGACAAACATCAGTATGTATGATTTCCAACAAATCAGTTGCTCGGTCCATAGTTCCGGAGAATGGCGTTTTAGTCATCTTGCCCATGAGGCACGGTTCGCAAGTACCAAGTGATTCATAATGAAGTGATTCCAAAAGCCCATCAGTATGGAGTTTCTTCATGCGCTTTACACCGATATGACCTAAACGGCAGTGCCACAAATAAGTTGCACTATCGTTATCAACTTTGCATCTTTTGGTTTCAACACTATGAATATGTGTATCACTACTATCGAGATTCAATAAAAATAGACCACTCTTCAAGGGTGCATGACCATAAAAGATATTACTCATATAAATAGAACAACCATTATTCTCTGATTTAAATGAATAACCGTCTCGCATTAAACAAGATCCAGGTATAATGTTCATGCTCAACGCTGGCACCAAATAACAATTATTTAGGTCTAAAACTAATCCCGATGGTAGATGTAGAGGTAGCGTGCCGACCGCGATCACATCGACTTTGGAACCATTTCCCACGCGCATCATCACCTCGTCCTTAGCCAATCTTCGCTTAATCCGTAGTCCCTGTTTCGAGTTGCAAATATTAGCAACAGAACCAGTATCAAATACCTAGGTGCTACTGCGAGCATTAGTAAGGTACACATCAATAACATGTATATCACATATACCTTTGTTCACTTTGCCATCCTTCTTATCCGCCAAATACTTGGGGCAGTTCCGCTTCCAGTGTCCAGTCTGCTTGCAATAGAAGCACTCAGTTTCAGGCTTAGGTCCAAACTTGGGTTTCTTCTCTTGAGCAGCAACTTTCTTGCTGTTCTTTTTGAAGTTCCCCTTCTTCTTCCCTTTGCCCTTTTTCTTGAAACTGGTGGTCTTGTTAACTGTCAACACTTGATGCTCCTTTTTGATTTCTACCTCCGTGGCTTTTACCATTGCGAAGAGCTCGGGAATAGTCTTGTTCATCCCTTGCATATTATAGTTCACCACAAAGCTCTTGTAGCTTGGTGGCAGTGATTGAAGAATTCTGTCAATGACACTATCATCAGGAAGATTAACTCCCAGTTGAATCAAGTGATTATTATACCCAGACATTTTGAGTATGTGTTCACTGACAGAACTATTCTCCTCCATCTTGCAGATATAGAACTTATTGGAGACTTCATATCTCTCAATCCGGGCATTTGCTTGAAATATTAACTTCAACTCCTGGAACATCTCATATGCTCCATGACGTTCAAAACGTCGTTGAAGACCCGGTTCTAAGCCGTAAAGCATGGCACACTAAACTATCAAGTAGTCATCAGCTTTGCTCTGCCAGACGTTCTTAACGTTGTCAGTTGCATCAGCAGCAGGCCTGGCACCCAGCGGTGCTTCCAGGACGTAACATTTCTGTGCAGCAATGAGGATAATCCTCAGGTTACGGACCCAGTCCGTGTAATTGCTACCATCATCTTTCAACTTTGCTTTCTCAAGGAACGCATTAAAATTCAACGGAACAACAGCACGAGCCATCTATCTACAAACAAACATAGACAAGCAAAATACTATCAGGTACTAAGTTCATGATAAATTTAAGATCAATTAATCATATTACTTAAGAACTCCCACTTAGACAGACATCTCTCTAGTCATCTAAGTGATCACGTGATCCAAATCAACTAAACCATGTCCGATCATCACGTGAGATGGAGTAGTTTCAATGGTGAACATCACTATGTTGATCATATCTACTATATGATTCACGTTCGACCTTTCGGTCTCCGTGTTCTGAGGCCATATCTGTATATGCTAGGCTCGTCAAGTATGACCTGAGTATTCCGCGTGTGCAACTGTTTTGCACCCGTTGTATTTGAACGTAGAGCCTATCACACCCGATCATCACGTGGAGTCTCAGCACGAAGAACTTTCGCAACGGTGCATACTCAGGGAGAACACTTCCTGATTATTAGTGAGAGATCATCTTAAAATGCTACCGTCAATCAAAGCAAGATAAGATGCATAAAGGATAAACATCACATGCAATCAATATAAGTGATATGATATGGCCATCATCATCTTGTGCTTGTGATCTCCATCTTCGAAGCACCGTCGTGATCACCATCGTCACCGGCGGGACACCTTGATCTTCATCGTAGCATCATTGTCGTTATGCCATCTATTGCTTCTACGACTATCGCTACCGCTTAGTGATAAAGTAAAGCAATTACAGGGCGTTTGCGTTTCATACAATAAAGCGACAACCATATGGCTCCTGCCAGTTGCCAATAACTTCGGTTACAAAACATGATCATCTCATACAATAAAATATAGCATCACATCTTGACCATATCACATCACAACATGCCCTGCAAAAACTTGTTAGACGTCCTCTACTTTGTTGTTGCAAATTTTACGTGGCTGCTACGGGCTTAGCAAGAACCGTTCTTACCTACGCATCAAAAACCACAACGAGAGTTCATCAAGTTAGTGCTGTTTTAACCTTCGCAAGGATCGGGCGTAGACACACTCGATTTAGCTAAAGTGAGAGAGACAGACACCTGCCAGCCACCTTTAAGCACGAGTCCTCGTAACGGTGAAACCAGTCTCGCGTAAGCGTACGCGTAATGTCGGTCCGGGCCGCTTCATCTCACAATACCGCCGAACCAAAGTATGACATGCTGGTAAGCAGTATGACTTGTATCGCCCACAACTCACTTGTGTTCTACTCGTGCATATAACATCAACGCATAAAACCTAGGCTCTGATGCCACTGTTGGGGAACGCAGTAATTTCAAAAAATTTCCTACGCACACGCAAGATCATGTTGATGGCATAGCAACGAGAGGGGAGAGTGTATTTCCACGTACCCTCGTAGACTGTTAGCAGAAGCGTTATGAAAACGCGGTTGATGTAGTCGTACGTCTTCACGATCCGACCGATCCAAGCTCCGAACGTACGGGGCCTCCGAGTTCAGCACACGTTCAGCTCGATGATGATCTCCGGCCTCCGATCCAGCAAAGCTCCGGAGATGAGTTCCGTCAGCACGACGGCGTGGTGACGATGTTGATGTTCTACCGGCGTAGGGCTTCGCCTAAGCCTCGCGACGATATGACCGAGGTGGAATATGGTGGAAGGGGGCACTGCACACGGCTAAGGAACGATCCGTAGATCAACTTGTGTGTCTATGTGGTGCCCCCCGCCCCCGTATATAAAGGAGCCAGGGGGAGGAGGCGGCCGGCCAAGGAGGGTGCGCCAAGGGGGAGTCCTACTCCCACCGGGAGTAGGAATCCCTTCTTTCCAAGTAGGAGTAGGAGAAGGGGGAAGGAGGAGGAAGGGAGGAAGGAAAGGGGGGCGCCGCCCCCCTTCCCTTGTCCTATTCGGACTAGGAAGGGGAGGGGCGTGCGGCCCCCTCCTGGTTCCTTCCCTCTTCTCCCTCGAGGCCCATGTAGGCCCAATAACCCCCGGGGGGTTCCGGTAACCTCCCGGTACTCCGGTAAAATGCCGATTTTACCCGAAACGATTTCGATGTCCAAATATAGGCTTCCAATATATCAATCTTTATGTCTCGACCATTTCAAGACTCCTCGTTATGTCCGCGATCACATCCGGGACTCTGAACAAACTTCGGTACATCAAAACTTATAAACTCGTAATAAAACTGTCATCGTAACGTTAAGCGTGCGGACCCTACGGGTTCGAGAACTATGTAGACATGACCTAGAACCATTCTTGATCAATAACCAATAGCGGGACCTGGATGCCCATATTGGTTCCTACATATTCTACGAAGATCTTTATCGGTCAAACCGCATAACAACATACATTGTTCCCTTTGTCATCGGTATGTTACTTGCCCGAGATTCGATCGTCGGTATCCAATACCTAGTTCAATCTGGTTACTCGTTCTGTAATGTATCATCTCGTAACCAACTCATTGGTCACATTGCTTGCAAGGCTTATTGTGATGTGCATTACCGAGAGGGCCCAGAGATACCTCTCCGACAATCGGAGTGACAAAACCTAATCTCGAAATACGCCAACTCAACATGTACCTTCGGAGACACCTGTAGTACTCCTTTATAATCACCCAGTTGCGTTGTGACGTTTGGTAGCACCCAAAGTGTTCCTCCGGTAAACGGGAGTTGCATAATCTCATAGTTACAGGAACATGTATAAGTCATGAAGAAAGCAATAGCAATATACTAAACGATCAAGTGCTAGGCTAACGGAATGGGTCATGTCAATCACATCATTCTCCTAATGATGTGATCCCACTAATCAAATGACAACACCTGTCTATGGTTAGGAAACATAACCATCTTTGATTAATGAGCTAGTCAAGTAGAGGCATACTAGTGACTATATGTTTGTCTATGTATTCACACATGTATCATGTTTCCGGTTAATGCAATTCTAGCATGAATAATAAACATTTATCATGATATGAGGAAATAAATAATAACTTTATTATTGCCTCTAGGGCATATTTCCTTCAGATAGTAATGGTAACAGTAGCAACAGAAAAGGTAAATGTTTTGGGATTTTTGTAGTAGTTGTAACAGTAGCAACGGAAAAGTAAATAAGCAAAGAACAATATGTGAAAAGCTCGTAGGCAATGGATCAGTGATGGATAATTATGCCGGATGCGATTCCTCATGCAATAGCTATAACATAGGGTGATATAGAACTAGCTCCAATTCATCAATGTAATGTAGGCATGTATTCCGTAAATAGTCATACGTGCTTATGGAAAAGAACTTGCATGACATCTTTTGTCCTACCCTCCCGTGGCAGCGGGGTCCTAGTGGAAGCTAAGGGATATTAAGGCCTCCTTTTAATAGAGAACCGGACCAAACCATTAACACATAGTGAATACATGAACTCCTCAAACTACGGTCATCACCGAGAAGTATCCCGATTATTGTCACTTCGGGGTTGTCGGATCATAACACATAATAGGTGACTATAAACTTGCAAGATAGGATCAAGAACACACATATATTCATGAAAACATAATTGGTTCAGATCTGAAATCATGGCACTCGGGCCCTAGTGACAAGCATTAAGCATAGCAAAGTCATAGCAACATCAACCTCAGAACATAGTGGATACTAGGGATTAAACCCTAACAAAACTAACTTGATTACATGGTAAATCTCATCCAACCCATCACTGTCCAGCAAGCCTACGATGAAATTACTCACGCACGGGGTGAGCATCATGAAATTGGTGATGGAGGATGGTTGATGATGACGACGGTGACGAATCCCCCTCTCCAGAGCCCCGAACGGACTCCAGATCAGCCCTCCCGAGAGAGATTAGGGCTTGGCGGCGGCTCCGTGTTGTGAAACGCGATGAAACTTTCTCCTTGATTTTTTTTCTCCCCGAGACGGTATATATGGAGTTGGAGTTGAGGTCGGGAGGTGTCCAAGGTGCCCGCAAGATAGGAGGGCACGCCCTAAGGGGGGGGGCCTGTCTCGTGGACAGCCCATGGGCCCCCTGGCCTTCATTATTTCGCCAAAAATTCTTATTAATTCTGAAAAGTTCCTCCGTGGATTTCCAGGACATTCCGATAACTTTTCTTTTCTACACATAAAACAACATCATTGTAGTTCTGCTGAAAACAGCGTCAGTCCGGGTTAGTTTCATTCCAATCATGCAAGTTAGAGTCCAAAACAAGGGCAAAAGTGTTTGGAAAAGTAGATACGTTGGAGACGTATCAACTCCCCCAAGCTTAAACCTTTGCTTGTCCTCAAGCAATTCAGTTGATAAACTGAAAGTGATAAAGAAAAACTTTTACAAACCCTGTTTGCTCTTGTTGTTGTAACATGAAAAGCCAGCATTCAAATTTCAGCAAATATTATGAACTAACCATGCTAACAATAACACATAGGTCTCACAATTACTCATATCAATAACATAATCAGCTAGCGAGCTACAATAATAAAACTCGGATGACAATACTTTCTCAAAATAATCATAACATGATATAACAAAATGGTATCTTGCTAGCCCTTTCTGAGACCACAAAACATAAATGCAGACCACCTTTAAAGATCAAGGACTGACTAAACATTGTAATTCATGGTAAAAGAGATCCAGTCAAGTCATGCCCAATATAAACCAATAATAATGAATGCCAATGACAGTGTGCTCTCCAGCGGGTGCTTTTAATAAGAAGGGTGATGACTCAACATAAAAGTAAATAGATAAGCCCTTCGCAGAGGGAAGCAGGGATTTGTAGAGGTGCCAGAGCTCGATTTTAAAATAGAGATTGAATAGCATTTTGAGCGGCATACTTTCGCTGTCAACGCAACAACTATGAGATGGTTGTATCTTCCATACTACATGCATTATAGGTAGTTCCCAAACAGAATGGTAAAGGTTTATACTCCCCCAACCACCAACAAGCATCAATCCATGGCTTGCTCGAAATAACGAGTGCCTCCAACATACAACAGCCTTGGGGGAGTTTTGCTTAATTATTTTGATTGGCTTTGATCTTTTGGATCATGGGACTAGGCATCCTGGTTACCGGCCCTTTCTCGTGAATGAGGAGTGGAGTCCACTCCTCTGAGAATAACCCACCTAGCATGGAAGATATAGGCAGCCCTAGTTGAAACATGAGCTGCTCGAGCGTACAAAACAGAATTTCATTTGAAAGTTTGGAGTTTGGCACATACAAATTTACTTGGAACGACAGGTAGATACCGCATATAGGAAGGTATAGTGGAATCATATGGAACAGCTTTGGACTCATATGGAGTCACTCAATTCATTCAAAGGAGGACACCATCCCATCATATCACATCATAATCATTCTAATAGCATGTTGGCACGCAAGGTAAACCATTATAACTCATAGCTAATCAAGCATGGCACAAGCAACTATAATCTCTAAATGTCATTGCAAATTTGTTTACTTCATAATAGCTGACTCAGGAACGATGAATCATCATATTTACAAAAACAAGAGAGGTCGAGTTCATACCAGCTTTTCTCATCCCAATAAGTCCATCATATATCATCATTATTGCCTTTCACTTGCACGGCCGAACGAAGTGTATAATAATAAGAGTGCACGTGCATTGGACTAAGCTGGAATCTGCAAGCATTCAACTCAAGAGAGAAGACAAGTAATATGGGCTCTAAATATAAATAATCAATCATGCATATGAGAGCCACTAAGCATTTTCAATACAGTCTTCTTGACCCTCACAAGAAAGAAAAGAAAATAAAACTATTTACAAGGGAAAGCTCCCAACAAGTAAAAGAAGAACGAGAAATCTTTTTGGGTTTTCATTTTAATTTCTACTACAAGCAAGGAAATTAAACTAACTAATTTTTCTGGTTTTTTTCTTAAGATTTATCAAACACACAAGAAGAAAACTAGAAAAAGAAATTTAAACTAGCATGAATAATACAATGAAAGAGTATGAGCACCAACGACTAGTGTGTGAATGAATGTAAAGTCGGTGAGAAATACGTACTCCCCCAAGCTTAGGCTTTTGGCCTAAGTTGGTTTAATACCAAGGACCGCCGCTACTCTCTGCGGTGTAAGGGGAGATATAATCAGGATAATACTGGCTGGTCATCTCCGGATCCCACTGGACAGATGATGCGCGATAAGGGTCCAGTCCAGATTCCGGTTCAGGTTCAGGTTCTGGAGTAAAAGCTTGAGCTAGATGATTGTTCACCGCCTCCTGTTTAACAAGAAATTTTTCTGCAAGCAAATCAAACAACAGAGGCGCAGGCAAAATAATAATCTCAAAGTGTTCCTTATTGAATCTAAGTTTATACAAGAGCATCCTATGTTCGTTGTCGACAATAAACTTATGTGCTACCATGCTCTTGTAATCTAGAATGTGAGGAGGCAATATTGTCTCCTTTTCCTCATGGTGCCTAATGGGTATCTAAAAATGCCTAGCAAGACGTGCAGCACAGATACCTTCAAATATGGGGCCTTTTGTATGATTCAGGGCTAGCCGTTTAGCAACGACGGTACCCATATAAAAAATATTGTCTCCAAGCAAAGCATGTTGAAGCATGATAATATCAGCGACACTCAAGTTTCCACTATTCCCACGACCAATTAAGCATCTTCTAGCAAATATGGTAAAGTAGCGTAAAACAGGAAAGTGTATGCTAGATACTTTCGCTTCGGAACCCTTCTTTGGCTCTTCTACATCAATAATATCAACAAAGCCAGCCACATCTTCATGATGGGGTTCCTCAAATTCTCCCTCATAAGGTATCCTACATACCGCACAAAATTGACATAAAGACATTTCTTTGAACTCGTCATATAAATGGAATGATACTGAAGGCGGTGACTTCTTAGGATAATAATAAAAGTTTTGCACGAAAGTATTGGTAAGTAAGAGATACTGATCAATTCAGTCGTTCATGAAACCGGTGAGGCCTACAGTCTCGATTAAAGCATAAAAGTCTTCATGAATTCTGACTTCCTTTAAGAAATCCTCACATGGCCATTCACATGACCGTACTTCCGCTAAGCGAGGAAGATTATACTTGGGTTTTTCCTTCTCTTTGTCTTGTTTTTCCTTAGAGCTTTGGCTAGAAGAGCCTTTAAAGAGTCCTTAACATTTTCCGAAAAATTCTAAAATTTTAGTAACTTAAAAATGAAAGTGCATAAAACTAAACTAGATTGATAGCAACTACTCCTACAAGTGCCTAGAGCCTATATCATGCATTGGAATTGCTTGGGACCTCAAAAATTTAACATGCAAGCTCACAAACAGGGTCACCAAGGCAGCAAGGATTCGCAATGAATAAAGCACTAGAACAAAAACTAATTGGACAAATGGAGGAGTCACATACCAAGCAAGAATCTCCCAAAGCAGTTTTGTGAATGGAGCTTTGAGCTAAGAGATCGAAAATTGCAGCAAAACGAGCTAAAACTCGGGCATGAACTGGATGGGGATTTTTTTTGGGTAGAAGATGGAGTGTGTGCGTGCTGGCATAAGTGGAGGGGAGTCACTAGGGGCCCATGAGATAGAGGGGCGTGCCCTACAGGGGGGCGCCCTCCTGTCTTGTGGCCTGGTGCTTGGCCCTCCTGTAGTGTTTTCAGCGCCTAAAATCCTCAAATATTCCAGAACAAATCATACTAAATTTGCAGGGCATTTGGAGCACTTTTATTTTTGGACCATTTTTTATTGCACGGATAAATCAGAAAAGAGATAGATAATACTATTTTTGCTTTATTTATTCTAAATAATAGAAAGTAAAAAGAGGGTACAGAAGGTTGTGCCTTCTAGTTTCATCCATCTCGTGATCATCAAAATGAATCCGCTAACAAGGTTGATCAAGTCTTGTTAACAAACTCATTCCGAATAACACGGAACCGGAGAAATTTCGAATAACACTAAGTTACCTCAACGGGGATATGAAAATCCCCAACAATAAGAATATCAAACTTTTTCTTGACAGTGGGCAGAGGAAATTCAAAACCTCCAAAAATGATAGTTGGAACTTTTTCAATAGAATTGATGCTATGAACTTGAGATTGTTTCCTTGGAAAGTGTACCGTATGCTCATTGCCATTAACATGAAAAGTGACATTGCCTTTGTTGCAATCAATAACAGCCCCTGCAGTGTTAAGAAAAGGTCTACCAAGGATAATAGACATACTATCGTCCTCGAGAATATCAAGAATAACAAAGTCCGTTAAGATAGTGACATTTTCAACCACAACAGGCACATCCTCACAAATATCGACAGGTATAGCAGTTAATTTATCAGCCATTTGCAAAGATATTTCAGTAGGTGTCAACTTATTCAATTCAAGTCTAAGATATAAAGAGAGAGGCATAACACTAACACCGGCTCCAAGATCACATAAAGAAGTTCTAACATAATTTCTTTTAATAGAGCATGGTATAGTTGGTACACCCGGATCTCCAAGTTTTTTTGGTATTCCACCCTTAAAAGTGTAATTAGCAAGCATGGTGGAAATTTCAGCTTCCGGTATCTTTCTTTTATTTGTGATGATATCCTTCATATATTTAGCATAAGGATTTGCTTTAAGCATATCAGTTAAGCGCATACGTAAGAAAATAGGTCTAATCATTTCAGCAAAATGCTCAAAATCCTCATCATCCTTTGACTTGGATGGTTTAGGAGGAAAGTGCATGGGTTTCTGAACCCATGGTTCTCTTTCTTAACCGTGCTTCCTAGCAAAAAAATCTCTCTTGTCATAACGTTGATTCTTTGATTGTGGGTTATCAAGATCAACAACAGGTTCAATCTCTACATCATTGTCTTTGCTAGGTTGACCATCAACATGAACATTATCATTAATATTATCACTAGGTTCATGTTCATCACCTGATTGCGTTTCAGCATCAGAAATAGAAATATCATTGGGATTCTCAGGTGTTTCAACATTAGGTTCACTAGAAGTTTGCAAAGTCCTATCATTCTTCTTTTTCTTCTTCTTCTTAGAAGAACTAGGAACATCTAGATTATTTCTCTGAGAATCTTGCTCGATTCTCTTAGGGTGGTGAGGGAGTCCTGGACTAGGGGGTGTCCGGATAGCCAAACTATCATCATCGGCCGGACTCCAAGACTATGAAGATACAAGATTGAAGACTTCGTCCCGTGTCCGGATGGGACTTTCCTTGGCGTGGAAGGCAAGCTTGGCGATACGGATATATAGATCTCCTACCATTGTAACCGACTCTGTGTAACCCTAGCCCCCTCCGGTGTCTATATAAACCGGAGGGTTTTAGTCCATAGGGCGAACAACAATCATACCATAGGCTAGCTTCTAGGGTTTAGCCTCCTTGATCTCGTGGTAGATCTACTCTTGTACTACCCATATCATCAATATTAATCAAGCAGGACGTAGGGTTTTACCTCCATCGAGAGGGCCCAAACCTGGGCAAAACATCGTGTCCCTTGTCTCCTGTTACCATCCGCCTAGACGCACAGTTCGGGACCTCCTACCCGAGATCCGCCGGTTTTGACACCGACATTGGTGTTTCATTGAGAGTTCCTCTGTGCCGTCGCAATCAGGAAGGATGCCTCTTCCCGTCTTTAAAGACGGTACCATTGCCAAAGGAGCTTTCGCCACCGGCCAAACTATCTGGCTAGGTGGTTTTCTTATGACCGCCTGTTCGGCCGCCGCTCCGACAATGACCTCTCCGGTCATCAAAAGCGATCTTGACGTCAACTCGGAACTCTCCGAGCAGCTAGATCCGATGGAGCTTTCCTCCGTAAACGAGCTCTTGGATCGCATCGCCGCCCTGGGAGTCGCTACAGATTACGATCAGATTGGGCTTAAAACCGATCTGAGAGAGATCAACTCTCCCCAGGCTACCCACCACATCGCCGTGGTAGAGGAACAGCGCGGCGACTCTTCTTCTATATTAAAGACCAGTTATGTCTGGATTCTTGATCCCTCCTTGCCGGATTCCCACGGAGGGACAGACGTTAGTCGAGTACTGAACCTAAAGTCAGGCAGTAGACCAGATTCGTTGGACAACATCCAGCAATCCAAGCTTTCGAATCCGGAAACTCCTTGGCCCTTGAGCCTCAGATTGGGCGGGGTTCCGAATTTAATTCCACCCGCCCACCCAAACGCAAGTGATCTATCTCAAATACAGCAAGAGCCTGATGAAACAGTACATCATTACTGGGCCAGATTCCTCCTGGTTATGGACAGGATAAAGGACTGCCATGACGAAAGCGCAATCTTAATTTTCTGCAACAATTGCACGGACAAGGGAATCCTCAACGCCGTACGTCGTCGTGAAATTACACGCTTCGCTGACTTGGCGTCCATAGTACGAAAGTACTGTGAGATGGAAAGCGCCTGGAAAACCGAAATCAATTTTTGGGATAATCCGGCCCTGAATACAACCCCAGTCCGAAATAAAAGGGTGCATCATCGCCAGGCACCTGGGTTAAATACCAAAAAGCAAAAACCCCTTATAGGGCATGGAACCATGCTGGATGGATGGCTCAATGGACCCTGCAAAATTCATAGCACAGAGGGCGCCACTCCAACTCATAGCCTTAGAGCATGTTGGATACTACGGCAGGTGGCCAAAAGTGGCGAAGGGCTTCTAGCTCTAGAGCATCAGCCTAAAGATACCAGTACGGTATTAACAGTCTTTGAGACTTTCGCATCAAATAATATGCGGAAATGAACACTCCGCAGCCTTGCCGAAGTCTACCAAGTAGCAACAATAAACCCATGGAGTGACACGGCTATTACCTTCAATGCCAGTGACGAACCTAAATTCCGAACAGCCAGAGCACCAGCCGCATTGGTCCTCAGTCTAATAGTGGACGGCTTTCGCCTTACTGAGGTACTCATGGATGGCGGCAGCAGATTAAACCTCATCTACAAAGAAACCCTTCGAAAAATGGAAATAGACTGGAGCCGCATTGAGCGAAGCAGCACAACCTTTAGAGGAATAATACCTAGTCGGGAAGCACGCTGCACAGGAAAAATTACATTGGATGTGGTGTTCGGCTCGCCGGACAATTACAGGTCCGAGGAGATCACATTCCAAGTGGCCCCGTTCAGCAGCGGATATCACGCTTTATTAGGATGAGAGGCATTCACAATTTTTCAAGCTATACCCCATTACGGGTACATGAAGCTTAAAATTCTCGGGCCCAATGGAATCATCACTCTTGCCAGTGATCCGGACATAGCACTCCGCACCGAGAATAAGACAGCCGCACTAGCCATAGAGGCACTATCCGAAGCCCTAGCAGCAGAGGAATTCACTGCGCTGAGCTCCACGGTGAACAGGGACGATGTGATACTCAATAAGAGATCCAAGTCCACCTCTTTTAAGCCAGCGGACGAAATAGTCAAATTCCAAGTCCATCCAACGGACCCTGCAAAGACGGCCTCCATTGGGGCACAACTAAACCCTGATGTAGACACCGCACTACGAGAATTCCTTCGGGAAAATTGGGACATCTTTGCCTGGCACCCTTCAGATATGCCAGGAATCCCACGCAGGTTGGCAGAACACAGCCTAAACATCCTAAAAGGATTCAAGCCAGTCAAACAGGCTCTTCGACGATTTTCCGAACCCAAAAGACAGGCAATGGGAGAGGATCTAGCCAAACTATTAGAAGCCGGATTCATCAGAGACATAAAACATCCGGACTGGCTAGCAAACCTGGTAATGGTACCAAAAAAGGACAAATCCTGGCGCCTGTGTGTCGATTTTAAAGACCTTAACAAGGCCTGTCCAAAGGATCCTTTCCCCCTTCCCCGCATCGATCAAATCATCGATGCTACCACAGGGCATGATTCATTGTGCTTCCTTGACGCTTACTCCGGCTACCATCAAATCAAGATGGCGGAGACAGACCAAGACGCAACGGCATTCATCACTCCATATGGACCATTCTGCTTCAACACAATGCCCTTCAGGCTCAAAAACGCCGGCGCAACATATCAGCGCATGATTCAGACATGTCTGGCAACCCAGATCGGCAAAACAGTGGAGGCATACGTAGACGATGTGGTCATCAAGACCAAACACGTCGAAACTCTAGTAGACTATTTGAGGCTCACATTTGACAACCTCCGAGCATATGATATTAAGCTCAACCCGGAAAAATGCGTGTTTGGCGTACCAGCCGGAAAGCTCTTGGGCTTCATTGTATCCGGTAGAGGAATTGAAGCAAACCTAGCCAAGATCCAAGCTCTGTCACAGTTGGATATCCCAAAAGACCTCAAACAAATACAAAAATTGACTGGATGCGTGGCGGCTCTAAGCCGCTTCATCTCCCTCCTAGGAGAAAAGGCATTGCCCCTTTATCGCCTCCTCCGGCGCACCGAACACTTCGAATGGACGGATGCTGCCACGGCCGGACTCGAAGAAATAAAGGCCATATTGGCAACAAATCCGGTCTTGGCCACGCCCAACTTGGGCGAACCTATGTTATTATACATCGCGGCAACACATCAGGTGGTAAGCGCGGTGCTCGTTGTCGAACGAGAAACAGAAGGACACAAATTCCCTCTTCAAAAACCAGTGTACTACGTATCCACTATCTTAACTCCATGCAAGTCCCGGTATCCACATTATCAAAAGATAGCGTACGTGGTGTTCATGGCATCCCGGAAGCTGCGACACTACTTTCAAGAGTGTTCGATAACAGTAGCCTCCAAAGTACCTCTTAACGACATCGTAAACAACCGCGACGTAAGGGGCAGGATTGCAAAATGGGCCATTGAGCTCTTACCATTCGACATAACCTACAAACCACGGCGAGCTATAAAGACACAAGTTTTGGCCGACTTCATCGCTGAATGGACCGAAGCCGAACTCCCTAAAGAGTACGGCGCATACTCCAATTGGATCATGCACTTCGACGGCTCCAAAATGTTGGCCGGCTTGGGGGCTGGCGTCGTCTTGACGTCCCCAACCAGAGACATAGTCCAATACGTACTTCAGATAATGTACACAGACTCCAATAATGCAGCCGAATACGAGGCCCTTCTACACAGTCTCCGGATGGCAATCTCCATGGGCATTCAACGCCTAGAGGTCCACGGGGATTCAAACCTCGCAATATCCCAAGTAAATGGAGACTTTGATGCCAAGGATCCGAAAATGGCAGCCTACCGTAACGCCGTCCTAAAAATGTCAGCTCGGTTCGAAGGACTCGAATTCCACCATGTAGCCTGGGATAATAACCAGGCGGCCGACGTGTTGGCACGAATCGGCGCAAAACGCGACGCCGTCCCTCCAAACATCTTCCTGGAGCAGCTATTTAAGCCATCCATATTATGGGAAGAGGAGTCTGGAAACAACAACCCGGAGCCAACCACACCTCCCAACAACGAACATTCTGACACAATTGGTGGCTTAGCCAATGAAATAACACCTTCAGCCCACGAAATAATGGCAGTCATTGCCCCGTGGACGGAACCATTCCTGGCCTACTTAATTAGGCAGGAACTCCCCGAAGACCAAAATGAGGCCCGCTGCATAGTACGGCGGTCTAAGGCCTACAAGGTCCATGAGGGAGAGCTTTATAAGAAAAGCATAACCAGAGTCCTTCAAAGGTGCATCTCCGAAGAGGAAGGGCGGAATCTTCTGGCTGAAATTCACGTCGGACTCGGCGGGCACCACACCGCAGCCTGGGCCCTTGTAGGCAAGTCCTTCCGTACATGATTTTATTGGCCGACGGCCCGGGCAGATGATCAGGACTTAGTCCAACGATGCGTCGGTTGCCAGCTCTTTGCTAATCAAAGCCACATGCCACCCACTGCCCTCAAAACTATACCCATCACCTGGCCGTTCGCGGTCTGGGGGCTTGACATGGTTGGCCCCCTTAAAGGGGGAACCCACAAGCAAAAATACCTATTGGTCATGGTGGACAAATTCACCAAATGGATAGAGGCCAAGCCAGTTAAAACGGTCGAATTCGGACCTGTGATAGACTTCATATCTGGGGTGGTACACCGTTATGGCGTCCCCCATAGCATCATCACTGATAACGGCACGAACTTCACGGCCGACGAGGTTAAACTCTGGTGCAAAACTATGGGCATCAAGCTCGACTACGGTTCAGTCTATCACCCTCAAACTAACGGTCAAGTCGAACGAGCAAATGGTCTAATCATGAGCGGCATCAAACCCAGGCTAGTGCGCTCCCTCACGGAATCTAACACGCACTGGGTGGAGGAGCTCGACTCCGTACTCTGGGGGCCGCGGACCACGCCAAACCGCACTACCCACCATTTTTTATGGTGTACGACGCAGAGGCAGTTTTGCCCTGTGATATAATTCATGACTCACCTCGCGTGCGCACGTACGAAGAAAGAGAAGCCGAGCTGGATCGGCAGGACAGTTTGGACGCCTTAGAAGAGGAGTGCAACGTGGCAAAAGCTCGTTCCGCATTCTATCAATAGCAGACTCGAAGATATCAAAGCCGAGAAGTACGGGCCAAAACTTACAATGTTGGCGAATTAGTTCTACGCCTGCCGGACAAGAAAAAGGACCAACTCAAGCCCAAATGGGAAGATCCCTTCATCATCGACCAAGTCCTGACCAGCATAGCATACCGTCTACGAAACGCATCGGACAACCGACTCGAGCCGAACCCATGGAACGCAGCCCGTCTCAGAGTTCGTCTCCTTCCTCCGTCCACATTTTATACTTTAGTCGTCTTTTGTTTTTCTCTCTCTTCCTCCTTTTTCGTAAAGCCTTTGAGGGCTGATATGTGCATTGTGCGCACACACCTGATGTGCGGCTCGCACTCATGATACCTGGGGGCTTCTTTAACAGAAGCTTATTTATAAGGGCTTCATGCCCAAAACATGTGTCACACTTCCGCGTGTACCTTTTATTCACCATTATATGCATCGATATGACTTAAGTTTTGGCCAAGCTAGGTTGCCTGGATCCTGTGCTTACCCCTACGTTCCCGATTGTTTGGCTAGGAGGTAAAGAGAGCACCTCTGCGATTGTTACTGCCGGGTCAGCCGGATGTGTACCTCAGACTGGGTGAAGCCGAAAGCTAGCGTTCTTAAGGGAATATTCGGTCGGTGACTTGAAAGATGATTTCTTACTTATTTATTTATCTGCCCCTAGACGTTTTTTGACTGCTCTTTTCGCAGTCCGGACATGCACTTTAGGGCATGCCTCCCAGGGAAAGGAACCCCTAACGGAACTATTCTCCCTGGAAGATGCTTCTTACTAACCATGTAATATAACATAACTAGTTGGGCACTTGTCTGATAAAGCACTAATGACCCCTACACCTGGTCTCCATGCATGCCCCGGTTTTTACATAACCGTGAGGGTATTCGGACACACTCTGGACTGTTGGGTCCAGAGGTTGAAGCGAACAGGTCCGCAAAGAAAAACAATCTACAATTCGGCTAGAAGGCATTTTACATGTCATTTTAAATTACATCGTCAACTTGACTGATTGTACTCCTCTTCAATCCCGTCTGACAGACTGTCTAGTTTACAGTCCCGTTGGGAATACTTAGCGGCCAACTCTACTTGGCCGTACATTAAGCTCACAGGGATCTCCTTCCCATCAGGCCCCACAGGCCCGACCTCGGCCATGTGGTTCGGATCAGCCTTCGTGTACCGCGTCTTCACCATGGCCCAGGCCTCCCTGGCGCCTTGACGGTAGGCCGATATCTTCCACAAACGGAAGCGTTGTCGTGCTCCCTGAATCTTCTCCGCAAGCCCTCCAAGACCCTCGGGTAGGGAGACGGACGGCCATAAGGCCTGGGCGACGCTGCTCATCGCCTGCCGAACACGTTCGTGCAGTTGCAGCAGCTCGGGAAGTAGGTCACCCGTTGATTCTTCCTCGCTGAACTCTTCTTTTCAAAAGAGTTTGCTCAAGCACTTACTGTAAATGCTGCGACGAAGCCGCTGATTCTCCTTCACGGAGTCAGACAGCTGGACCCGAACATCTTTCAGTTCTTCGCCCAGCTGGGTGTTGGCATCTTGGAGTTTGTTCCTCTCCTGCTGCACCCTCATAAGCACCTTCTCGCTGGCCTTCAGCTGGCGCAGTAGATGTTGCTTGTCCGGATCTAGTCTGGCACCATCTGCAATATTATTGTCAGACTTATACATACGCCACACTTCACAAAAGGCTTATCTTTTCGAAGTATGCATTACCAGAGGGGGTCTCTGTGGCTCCCCTCGCGGCGGCTAGTGCGGCCTCGAGTTGAGCCTTGCACTCTTGAAGCTCCTGGGACAGGTGGGTATTCTTCTTCGTAAGATCCTGCATAACAAATGATCCTTAAATCAGTTATTCTAACTATTTTAAGTCTTGGGGGCTACTGGCATATATAACTATTAAAATTCCTCACCCGTATGTCTTTCACATACTGCTCCGTGGCTCTGGTTAGACCATCTTGAGCGGCACGGAGGTGCGCGTCTCCCGCATTAAAGGCATTCAGTGCCTCCGGGGAGAAACACGTGTCACGAAGAACTCTCCGGCGGCGCCTGTGATTCATGGCGCTCTCCACCTCAGACCTGGTGGCGGACAGCCTGTCGGCATCCTCCATTAGAGGAGCATCTTGCCCATGCCTTGTGTTCGCCTCCCCCTCCAGACTAGGCATTGGAGCATGGCTGGCGGAGGCTTGATTGGCAACCTCTCCGGACACTGTCCGGCGAGCGCTCTTTCTCCTGGAAAAATCATGAGCGTTAATATACCTCCTAGGAATCTTTCCCTTAAAAACGGTGGTGCGCCGTACCATTACGGCGACGTTTCAATTCGCGCCGCACTCCTCTTCCGCCGGCTGGGCCGAACTGACCCTTGTTGGTCAGCCGCCGCGGGTTCGGCTTCCCGCCTTAAAGGCGCCTCCTGTGGAGCACCATAGGTATACGGTGGTAAGAAATCAGCATGAATAAGCAATGATGTCAGGACTCCGGTTATAGTTACCTGGGAAGCCGGAGTTAAACCAGGGTAGTCGGCCGTAATGGCGACCAAAGCATTGTCCATGCTAAGTTGGTAGAACACCCCATTTATTAGCTCCACCTTTATGTCCGGATCCTCTTCGGAGGCCGGATCAAGGGATCGTCCCGGATCCTCGGGCTGTGGAGTCAGGCTGTGCATGCCCTCTACGTCCCGGTGCAGCTCCTGCGTCAAAATCACAAAGTGAGACACTTAACTTTGGGAATATGGATCGGATAGATAAACGTCCGCTTACCCATCTCCGAGGGTTATTCATGGAGAATCCATTCAATGGACTCGCTTGGAGGAAGTCCTCTTTCTCCCCCTTGTACAAGTCGGACAGGATCTTCACGAGATCGTCAACCGATCCCGGCCCCTTGCGGCCATGCCGGGTGGCATCATCCTCCCCGTTGAAATCCCACATGGGGTGGCCCCTATATTGGAGTAGCTGCACCCCTCGCATGATGCACGTTGCCATGACTCCAATCATGGTCAATCCGGAATGGGCCAATAACCTTATTCGGCCCATCAGATATTGGACGCCCCTGTCATTCTCCCGTTGAGGGCTCCACGGGCGCTAGCTCAAGCGTTTCTTCAGAGGAGCATTGCTGAACTCCGCGAGGCCGATCTGAACTGGGTCCAGCAGTGGGGCATCTTCCATATAAAGCCATTCCGAAGGCCAGTCTTCGGATGCCTTCTTCGGGGTTCTGGATGGATATCCGGTCCCGGCCATGCGCCATATTTCGGCTCCGCCCACTCGATATATCGACCCCTTGTGAGAACAGGGTACGAGACAAAACAATCTCTTCCACAGCGCGAAGTGGGCCTCGATGCCCAAGAACAGCTCGCAAAGAGCTACAAAACCCGCGATGTGCAAAATGGAGGCAGGCGTAAGGTGGTGAAGCTGGAGTCCATAGAACTCCAGGAGCCCCCGGAGAAACGGATGTATGGGAAATCGGAGTCCCCTTACTATATAAGGGACAAAGCATACCCACTCTCCTTTGGAGGGATTGGGGACGCTCTCTGCCTGCTTTCCACCCTTGTAGGTGGCCAGTCCTGCTCGAACCGGAACCATGAAGGCTGGGGGAGATATCCCTCTGCTTGGAGCGTCACTAGCTCGCTATGCGGGACTGTACATCTCCTCCAATCTCCTGGCTGGGGGCTGGGAGCGCGAGAGGAGGAGCCGCGTCGACTGTCCATGATGGAATGGATTTTTGTCAGAGGCGCTTAGATGAATACTTGCAGAAGGGGGATGGTGTGATTCGGATCTAGATCCTCGCCTCTCTTATAGGCAGCTTATTCACGCGGCTAGGGGGTGAAACATAAAAATACCCTGGCTTTTCGCATTCATACGACACGTGGAAGAGGGCCATTATTGGACGTGGAAGCCAAGGAGCGCAACATTTATAAGGAAGCCAGACACTATTCAGCAAGCACATGGAATTTGAAGGAGAACCCGCCTTGCAAAGCCGAATACAATATATGCGCCGGACTCGTCGTCATTGAAGCCTGGTTCGGGGGCTACTGAGGGAGTCCTGGACTAGGGGGTGTACGGATAGCCGAACTATAATCATTGGCCGGACTCCAAGACTATGAAGATACAAGATTGAAGACTTCGTCCCGTGTCCGGATGGGACTGTCCTTGGCGTGGAAGGCAAGCTTGGCGATACGGATATATAGATCTCCTACCATTGTAACCGACTCTGTGTAACCCTAGCCCCCTCCGGTGTCTATATAAACCAGCGGGTTTTAGTCCATAGGACGAACAACAATCATACCATAGGCTAGCTTCTAGGGTTTAGCCTCCTTGATCTCGTGGTAGATCTACTCTTGTAATACCCACATTATCAATATTAATCAAGTAGGGCGTAGGATGTAGTGTTTTACCTCCATCGAGAGGGCCCGAACCTGGGTAAAACATCGTGTCCCTTGTCTCCTGTTACCATCCGCCTAGACTCATAGTTCGGGACCCCCTACCCGAGATCCGCCGGTTTTGACACCGACAGGTGGCCTTCAGGATACAAAGGTTCCTGAGTCATTCTACCAGTTCTAGTAGCCACTCTAACAGCAAAGTCATTTTTATTATTCAATTCATCAAGCAAATCGTTTTGATCTTTGAGTACTTGCTCAGCTTGAGTAGCAACCATAGAAGCATATTTGCTAACACGGTGAAGTTCATCTTTAACTCTAGCCAGATTATCAACTACACGTCCTATCTCGAAAGCATTATTCTTTAACTCTCTACCAACATAAGCACTAAAACTTTCTTGTCTAGCCATAAAGTCATCAAATTCATCTAAGCATGGGCTATGAAATTTAGTAGAGGGTATTTCAACTTTATCATATCTATAGAGAGAATTTACCTTTACTACCTGTGTCGGGTTATCAAGACAATGTAGTTCTTCAGGCGGTATATTAAGACCATGTATTTCTTCAATAGGTGGTAAATTCTTAACATCTTTAGCTTTAATACCTTTTTCTTTCATTGATTTCTTTGCCTCTTGCATATCTTCAGTACTGAGAAATAAAACACCTCTCTTCTTTGGAGTGGGTTTAGGAATAGGCTCAGGAGTTGGCTCAATTGGTTCAGGAATTACTTTAGGAACTGGCTCGGGAAGAGTCCAATTATTTTCATTAGTCACCATATTATTCAATAGTATTTCATCTTCGTCAACTGTTCTTTCCCTGAAAACACAACCAGCACAACTATCCAAGTGGTCCTTGGAAGCATCGATTAGTCCATTATAAAAGATATCAAGTATTTATTTTTCTTAAGAGAATGATCAGGCAAAGCATAAAGTAACTGGAGAAGCCTCCCCCAAGCTTGTGGGAGACTCTCTTCTTTGGTTTGCACAAAATTATATATTTCCCGCAAGGCAGCTTGTTTCTTATGAGCAGGGAAATATTTAGCAGAGAAGTAATAAATCATATCCTGGGGACTATGCACACAACCAGGAGCAAGAGAATTATACCAAGTCTTAGCATCACCCTTTAATGAGAACGGAAATATCTTAAGGATATATAAATAGCGAGACTTCTCATCATGAGTAAATAGAGTGGCTATATCATTCAACTTGGTAAGATGTGCCACAACAGTTTCAGATTCAAGGCCATAAAAAGGATCAGATTCAACTAAAGTAATAATATCAGGATCAACAGAGAATTCATAATCCTTATCAGTAACACAGATAGGTGAAGTAGCGAAAGTAGGATCGGGTTTCATTCTAGTATTAAGAGACTGCTGCTTCTTTGTTCATAACATAACCCTTAGGAACAATAGGTAAAACATAATCATTGGGGGAACATTCATCATCACTATCATCAATAGCATATTCAATATTTTCATTCCCCCTAACTCTAGCAAATTGTTCATCAAAAATTTCTCCTAATGGCAAAGTAGTATCACTCACAGAAGTAGTTTCATCATAAGTATCATGCAAAGCAGAAGTGGCATCATCGATAACATGCGACATATCAGAATTCATAGCAGTAGTAGGTTTAGGTGTCGCAAGCTTACTAATAACGGAAGGAGAATCTAGTGCAGAGCTAGATGGCAGTTCCTTACCTCCCCTCGTAGTTGAGGGAAAAATCTTGGTCTTAGCGTCTTTCAAGTTATTCATTGTGATCAACAGATATAAATCCCAAGTGACTCAGAGAATAGAGCTATGCTCCCGGCAACAGCACCAGAAATTAGTCTTGATAACCCACAAGTGTAGGGGATCGCAACAGCTTTCGAGGGTGAAGTACAACCCAAATTTATTGATTCGACACAAGGGAAACCAAAGAATATTCTTGAGTATTAGCAGTTGAGTTATCAATTCAACCACACATGGATAACTTAGTATCTGCAGCAAAGTATTTAGTAGCAAGAGTGGTATGATAGTAATGGTAACAGTAGCAATAGAAAAGGTAAATGTTTTGGGGGTTTTGTAGTAGTTGTAACAATAGCAACGGAAAAGTAAATAAGCGAAGAACAATATGTGAAAAGCTCGTAGGCAATGGATCAGTGATGGACAATTATGCCTGATGCGATTCCTCATGCAATAGTTATAACATAGGGTGATATAGAACTAGCTCCAATTCATCAATGTAATGTAGGCATGTATTCCATAAATAGTCATACGTGCTTATGGAAAAGAACTTGCATGACATCTTTTGTCCTACCCTCCCGTGGCAGCGGGGTCCTAGTGAAAACTAAGGGATATTAAGGCCTCCTTTTAATAGAGAACCAGACCAAAGCATTAACACATAGTGAATACATGAACTCCTCAAACTACGGTTATCACCGAGAAGTATCCCGATTATTGTCACTTCGGGGTTGTCGGATCATAACACATAATAGGTGACTATAGACTTGCAAGATAGGATCAAGAACACACATATATTAATGAAAACATAATAGGTTCAGATCTGAAATCATGACACTCGGGCCCTAGTGACAAGCATTAAGCATAGCAAAGTCATAGCAACATCAATCTCAGGACATAGTGGATACTAGGGATCAAACCCTAACAAAACTAACTTGATTACATGGTAAATCTCATCCAACCCATCACCGTCCAGCAAGCCTACGATGAAATTACTCACGCACGGCGGTGAGCATCATGAAATTGGTGATGGAGGATGGTTGATGATGATGACAGCGACGAATACCCCTCTCCGGAGCCCCGAACAGACTCCAGATCAGCCCTCGGCTTGGCGGCGGCTCCGTGTCGTGAAACACGATGAAACTTTTTCCTTGATTTTTTTCTCCCCGAGACGGTATATATGGAGTTGGAGTTGAGGTTGGAGGACGTCCGGGGGGGCCACAAGATAGGAGGGTGCGCCCCTAGGGGGGGCGCCCTCCTGTCTCGTGGATAGCCCGTGGGCCCCCTGGCCTTGATTCATTTGCCAAAAATTCTTATTTATTCTGAAAAGAGCCTCCGTGGATTTCAAGGACATTCTGAGAACTTCTCTTTTCTACACATAAAACAACATCATGGTAGTTCTGCTGAAAACAACATCAGTCCGGGTTAGTTTCATTCAAATCATGCAAGTTAAAGTCCAAAACAAGGGCAAAAGTGTTTGGAAAAGTAGATACGTTGGAGACGTATCACCTACCATATCAGGTGATATCTATCCGTTTAAAGTTTATTAGCATACATTGTTTTTGTCAAAGAACAATTACTCTGGTTTGCAATGTTTTTGAGGTAGGACAATTGTTCACTACATCAAAACGACGTGGTTGACTCGCCCGTCCACGTGGCTTACCGCGCCTGTGATTGACTCGCTCGTCCGCGCCGGCTTACAACATCGCGGCTAACTCATCTGTCTGTACCGACTTTGATGCTATGGTCGTCTTTACTGCCCGTCTCTCGCGGCCTGGTCTACATCAATATACCGGGGCACACATGTCTGCATGAGCCGATTATTGAGTATGAGCAAGTCACTGCTTGGGTAGCCCGGTTTTCTTCCAACAAATTGGAGGTAAGTTATCATGTATTATCAGCCGCCGTTTGCACTGGATGGCTCAATGGGCAGGCGCACAAGTTTTCGCCACTACAGTTTGGTTAACTTCAAACATTCAGTTGGAAGGAACCATTGGCCGGGTTGCTGACACGGCTCATATGGGAACATTTATCACCCACCGCAGTCACCTCAACATTTTGTGGATTCACATCGCGCTATCAACGCCAATGATATACACCTTCTGCTATGGTAAAATACGGAGAATCTAAAGACAACTCCTCGAGTTGTCTTAAGACTCGGGGGCTACAATGATATGACTCAGCAAATCTTGCCAGTTTCAGCAAACCAGGACGTTGGAGTCAAAGATAACCCGGTCCTGGAGGCTACTACCATATTGAAAAAAATTTAAAGGCCGTCAGAAAATTTTCGGATTAAAGAGAAGATTCTGGTTTAACATCGGGTTCAAAGACAAATTTGTTTTTCACAAAGCGTTGAAGCTCTTAATAGCCAGTTTAAAATCTGGCTCAAGGGAAATCAGTCTCATTGAAGCTCTCAATATCTGGTTTAAAATTTTGGCTCAAGAAGAATTTATCTCTCGCAAAAGTTAGAGTACTCAGGAAAAATTAAAGGGACCAAAGAGAGTTTGTTGCAAAGCACAACTCAAACATATGTACACTGCTTCCAAGACCATTGGGGGTTGATCGTATTTGAATCTAGCTTAACCCTCTTTGTCCGACTCATGATCGTATTCAAATCGAGCCGTTAAACCTCATGATCACTAGGGGGCTTCCTGTTCAAACATGGGTCGTATTCGAACCAAAGAGAACATAGCTGTCGGTACCCTCTTGATCGGCACAATGCCAAACTCACTAGGGGGCTTCTTGATCGTATTCGAATCATAGGTTAATCCCTTTTGGGTCCGACTTTGATCGTATTCGAATCAGAGTTGTTAAAAAACTCCCAAGGTCATTTGGGGGCTTCCTGTTCAAACATAGGTCATATTCGAACCAAAGAGAACATAGCTGTCGGTACCCTCTTGATCGTCGCAATGCCAAAGCCACTGGGGGCTACATGATCGAATTTGAATCCTAGCTTAACCCCTTTGGAACAGTTTACTGATCGTATTCAAATCAGAAGCCTCAATTTTTCTTTCTATTTGGCTTAAGTTTTTTGAAAGCAATCTTTGATTTTGTCTTGAGTCTTTTTTGTTCAGACCTAAGTATAAGTGTGGTTTAAATTTAACCCGGCTTGACTTTGAACGATAAGTCGCCAGCATATGACAAACATCAAACAGTTGGAAGTCTTGGGTTCTACAATCCAGGTTATCACCCTTACTGCACAGGTCACATAAACCGGTAGGACAATTCAATATCACAAGTATGATATTGTTTATACATGATTATTGAGGGAGTCCTGGACTAGGGGGTGTCCGGATAGCCGAACTAACATCATCGGCCGGACTCCAAGACTATGAAGATACAAGATTGAAGACTTCGTCCCGTGTCCGGATGGGACTTCCCTTGGCGTGGAAGGCAAGCTTGGCGATACGGATATGTAGATCTCCTACCATTGTAACCGACTCTGTGTAACCCTAGCCCTCTCCGGTGTCTATATAAACCGGATGGTTTTAGTCCATAGGACGAACAACAATCATACCATAGGCTAGCTTCTAGGGTTTAGCCTCCTTGATCTCGTGGTAGACCTACTCTTGTAATACCCACATTATCAATATTAATCAAGCAGGGCGTAGGGTTTTACCTCCATCAAGAGGGCCCGAACCTGGGTAAAACATCATGTCCCTTGTCTCCTGTTACCATCCGCCTAGACGCACAGTTCGAGACCCCCTACCCGAGATCCGCCGGTTTTGACACCGACATTGGTGCTTTCATTGAGAGTTCCTCTGTGTCGTCACCGATAGGCTCGATGGCTCCTTCAATCATCAACAACGACGTGGTCCAGGGTGAGACTTTTCTCCCCGGACAGATCTTCGTATTTGGCGGCTTTGCCGTGCGGGCCAATTCGTTTGGCCATCTGGAGCAGATCGAAAGCTACGCTCCTGTCCATCAGGTCAGATTTGGAAGTCTGAACTTCACGGCTGACATCTGTGGAGACTTGATCTTCGATGGATTCGAGCCACAGCCGAGCGCGCTGCACTGTCACGATGGGCATGATTTAGCTCTGCTACCGGACAGTGCCCTGGAGGCCGCACACGAGTCTGCTCCGACCCTCAATTCGGAGCCGGCTGTGTAGATCGAGGACAGGTGGTTAGACACCGCCTCGGGGGCTGCAACCCCTACGGCGATAGAGCTGAATACTGACCTTGTCCCTTGTGAAGCTCGTGACTCCGAGGTGACGAACTCCTTGCCGGACTCCGAACCTCCTACGCCCCCTCCAATCGAATCCGATCGGGCGCCGATCATGGAGTTCACCCCTGCGGACATCTTTCAGCACTCACCTTTCGGTGACATCCTGAGTTCGCTAAAGTATCTCTCGTTATCAGGAGAACCCTGTCCGGACTATGGTCAGGACGGTTGGGATGCGGACGACGAAGAAATTCAAGACCCACCCACCACCCACTTAGTAGCCACTGTCGACAATCTAACCGACATGCTAGATTTCGACTCTGAAGACATCGACGGTATGGACGACGATGCCGGAGACAACCAAGAACCAGCACCTACTGGGCACTGGAAAGCCACCTCATCATATGTAATATACATGGTGGATATCCCAAAGGATGGGAATGGCGAGGGAACAGCGGAGGAAGACCCCTCCAAGAAACATCCCAAGCGCGGGCGTCAGCGGCGCCGCTCTAAATCCCGCCACAGCAAGAATGGAGATTCCAGCACCGGAGATAATAATACCCCAGACAGTGCCGAAGACAACCCCCTCCAGCAAGATTCAGCACAGGAGGACGGAGAAGCCAACCCTCATGAGAGAGCGGCAGACGAAGAGGTAGAGGATGATAATTACATGCCTCCCTCCGGAGACGAGGCAAGCCTCGACAACGACGAATTTGTCGTGCCTGAGGATCCTGTCGAACAAGAGCGTTTTAAACGCAAGCTTATGGCCACGGCAAACAGCCTCAAGAAAAAGCAGCAACAGCTTAGAGCTGATCAAGATCTGCTAGCCGACAGATGGACTGAAGTCCTTGCTGCCGAAGAGCATGAGCTCGAATGCCTAAAAGTGTGTTATATCGACTAGAGGGGGGTGAATAGGCGATTTTTATGAATTCTTCACTAAGGAATTTGCCAGTGAGGAAATTCCTTAGCGAAGAACTTTTAGCAGCGGAATAAGTACTCAGAAGTAAACATAGCAGAATACAAGCATGGTCATCATGATGAAATGAAGACTAGCACAGAGTACAGAAAGCGTAATCACAGGATAACACAAGATGAAGACAAACAGACTGAAGAAATTGAACTGAGGAAATTGAGAAAGTCTTCAGTCAAAGTCTTCAAACACAGATATGAACAAACACTCAACACAGTAATGAGGAAATGAAAGGGTTGAGGAAATAGAACCAGTTAGGTTGGTGAAGACAATGATTTGGTAGACCAGTTCCAACTGCTGTCTCAGTTGTACGTCTGGTTGGAGCGGCTGAGTATTTAAACTCGAGGACACGCAGTCCCGGACACCCAGTCGCTGAGCACGCAGCTCAGGACACCCAGTCCTCACCGTATTCTCCTTGAACTAAGGTCACGCAGACCTCGTCCAATCACTCGTGGTAAGTCTTCAGGCGACTTCCAAACCTTCACAGACTTGGTCACTCGGCGATCCACAATTCCTCTTGGATGCTCTAGACCTTGACGCCTAACCGTCTGGAAGAAGCACAGTCTTCAAAGGTAACAAGCGTCGGATCCACGCAGGATCAATTTCTTCAGTGATGCTCAATCACTTTGGGTTTGTAGGGGTTTGGTTTAGGGTTTTCCTCAGTTGATGATTTTCGCTCAAAGTCCTCGGAGGATGGGTTGCTCTCAAATGACAAGTGTCAAGTTTCTCTCAGAGCAGCCAACCAGCTAGTGGTTGTAGGGGGCGGCTATTTATAGCCTAGGGAGCAGCCCGGCATGATAAGACATAAATGCCCTTCAATGATATGACCGTTAGGTGGATAAGATATTTTGGGCCAGCTGGCGCGCAGCACAGCAACGGTCAGAAATTTGACTCTCAAATTCCTCGGGGCTATCATGTTCCTCACTGTGTAGGTAATTCGCAATGGCGAATTCCTAACTCCTTAGTCAGAACAAATTCATCAGCGACCAGAAGAACTTTGTCTCTGTCACTGAAGAAAGTGACTGAACTGTATGAGATTTCCAAAGGCTTCACTCGAAGGGATTGGTAGGTGTAGGATTTTGAGTTGAGCATCACATGGAAATTTTTCCTTAGTATTTACTCGACCCCCTTTAACAGTACGGTGTTTCCTATGACTCAAGAAAGAGAAAATGAAACTATGAAAACAAAAGTCTTCATGCTTCATGTTCCACAAATGAATACCAAGTCTTCAAGGTCACACCAATTTCTTCACTTTCAAAGTCTTCAGAAAGTCTTCAGAATATCAAAGTCTTTAGTTGAAGAACTTCATTTTTAGGGGTTGACTTTCTCTGTAAATATCAAACTCCTCATAGACTTATAGACCTGTGTACACTCACAAACGCATTAGTCCCTTAACCTATAAGTCTTCAATACACCAAAATCACTAAGGGGCACTAGATGCACTTACAATCTCCCCCTTTTTGGTGATTGATGACAACATAGGTTAAGTTTTCAACGGGGATAAACATATGAAGTGTAAATACTGATATTGAGGAATTTGATTGCAAGATATAGAAGAACTCCCCCTGAAGATGTGCATAGTGAGGAATTTGCTTTTGAGGCAATGCACATTTGAAGAGCTGAATCATGGAGATCTCCCCCTATATCTTGTAATTCATACACGCATTTGATATATAATATGAAGAATTTGAAATGCATGATGAAATATGGTGCCTGATGAAATTCAGCATGCGTGCAATATCATTAACGAGGAATAAGCATGCCGAAAGCATCAAAAGTATCAGAACATAGTGCAACAAAAGTATCAGCGCACAATCGGGTTTAAGATTACAACTCGATCCAAATAAAAGCTTCAGAATAACGAGAGTTGTAACTTAAAAAAATTTCCCATATAATAGACCCGCTTGAAGACTAACTCAGATTTCTCCCCCTTTGTCATCAAATGACCAAAAGGATTGAAACTGAGGACTAACGCCCCTGAAGAATTTCAAGTCGATGGAGGAGCGCCAGCATTGTCGGGGTTGTTTGTTGTAGTAGGGCCTGCCGCAGTGTCGTCCAAATCTTCATACTCATCAGTGTCACGCGATGAAGAATAAGAGCTGGCCACCAGTGGAGGAATTTTGACCCTCTTGAATTTCTTCGGAGGAGGTGCAGACCAGTCAAATTCTTCCTTGAGACCCATAGTCTTTAGTTCTTCAGCGCTATAGACATGAGTGAGGACAGCCCAGGTGCAGTTGAAGGTTTCATGAAGGTAGTATTGGTTCTTCTTCACTTCATTGTGTGTTGAGGTCATATTGTGAAGAAGTGCACCAAACTGACGTTTTACCCATTTGTGATTGTGATCAACCTTCTGATGAAGACTGAGGAGTAACTCACGGTCAGTCATCACCCTGGGTGCTATGGCTTGAGGATTTTGCTTGGCTGAGGTATTTGCGGCAGAGTCATGTGTGGCAGAATCGTCATTGGTAGAGTAAGATGCAGCCTTGCGAAATTGACCATCCAATGGACGAGTGCCTTCATCGATCACAGCAGCGGCCTTGCCTTTATCATCAGCTGATGAAACTGTCCGTTTGAGGACTTCAATGGGAGGCAGGTAGCTACCGTGGTTCAAAGTGTCAGCTTTGTAATTCAGTGAAGATCTTGCCCTGATGAATCTCATAATCCAAGGAGCATAGGGCTTCAGCTCGAATGGTGACATAGCAGTATTGGCCAGAGTCCTCATGAAGAAATCATGGAAGTTGACGGGAACGCCATGAATGAGGTTGAAAAGCATATTCTTCATGATGCCAACGACTTCTTCATCATTTGAGTCGTGGCCTTTGATAGGACTCATTGTCTTCGTCAGAATTTGATAGACAGTCCGAGGCACATAGAGTAATTCCTTGACGAGGAATTTGGTTCTTGGGGCCTGCCTTGGCTTCAAAGGCTTCATCAGCACTTGCATATAGTGATCTGAAAGTTCTGTTTCATCGTAGATGCAACGAGCACCGTCAAGTGGAGGATCGAGAGGAAGGACACGAAGCAATTCAGTTGCCGGTGCCTTGTAGTGAGTATTTTCAGACATCCAGTCCAATACCCATGAGTTCACGTCTTCAGCGTCTCCGGTGATGTGCAGAGTTGCATAGAATTGAAGAATGAGTTCTTCATTCCAATCGCAGATGTCAGTGCAGAAATTCAGAAGTCCTGCGTCGTGAATAACACTGAGGACTGGTGCGAAGCCTAGCAGAGACTCCATGTCCACATGAGGAATATGAGCATGATCAAAGACTTTGTCTTTGTTGAAGAGCACTGAGGAATAGAAATTGGCTTGACTAGCAGTCCAGAAACGCCTCTTCCTTATGCGAGCAGAATCATATGGATTGTAATCAATGAAGAATACGTGCTCGCTACAGAAGTCTTCATCCTTGAACTTTTGCTTTGCTGAGAAGGGATCCTTTGGCTTTGACAGTGGAGTGTCAGTGAGTTGCATCACGACCTCTGGAATCACAATCTCGGGTTCTTCAGGCTGAGGAATTTCTTGTTCCTCAACAGGTGCAGTCTTAGGATCAACAGTAGCAGGTTCATCAGCACTAGTGGCTGGAATTTCTTCATGGACAGATGAAGTGGGATGAGTTTCTTCAGAGCCCATTTGAACTGTTGGTGTAGGGGACTGAGGTATCTGTTGGAGTGGGGTGAAGAGAGGAGTATTGGGATGCTGACTTTCCCAAAAGTCATCATTCATCACAGGTGTGGTGCATCCTATATCCACATCTTCATTTTCAATTTCCTCATCTGTGAACTGAGGCATAGGTGAGGAAATGACTGGCGTTGAAGGGATTGCGTCCACTTCAATTTCTTCATCAATCTGCTCTGACGAAGCAGCAGAATGATTTTCTTCATCAGATCCGCTTGGGATCTTATAGTCTTCTCCAAAAGGAACAAGGTCCTTTGATGGAATTGAGGAAATTGGAACAACATCAATTGGATTTTAAAAGGAGCTGGTCATTGGCTTCATTTTCTTCGCAGCCGAAGAATTTGACGCAGCTGATGCTTTCCGTTTCTTCACAGCAGCTCGTTCTGCAGCCTTGGTTTTCTTCACATCAAAGGCAGATGGGAGAATTGGAGTTGGTGTTGGCGCAGGAGGAGCTGAGGAATCTGGATGAATTTCCTCAGGCGCAACTGATGCAGTTGCCCTGTCTTGTTC
Source organism: Triticum timopheevii (assembly GCA_963921465.1). Classification (NCBI taxonomy): domain Eukaryota; kingdom Viridiplantae; phylum Streptophyta; class Magnoliopsida; order Poales; family Poaceae; genus Triticum; species Triticum timopheevii. The sequence continues at coordinate 73,999,004 of OY997266.1, read as the reverse complement.
AGTTTCTTCAGGCGCACCACTAGTGGATGCCCTGGCAATTTCTTTAGCGGCTGGAATGGGATCATCAGCCCTGGAACTGGCATTTTCTTCAGCAGGCTGAAAGTCATCAGCGGTGCTGGCATGTTCTTCAGTCGGCTGAGCTGAGGCTTCAGCCTGAAGATTTTCTTGTTGCGATGGAGCTGCAACATTTGTGAATTTCTTCGTAAGGTTGACGAATCTGACCTTGGCTCCTTGCCAATCAGCATAATAAGCATCAAAGTTTTTGCTGAGGTCTTGAATTTCAGTCTGGACCTTGAGAAGTTCCTCAGGTGTCATTTTGACAACGTTTTTCTTCATGAACTTCTCCTTCCTGAAATGAGCCTTCTTTATTTGTCTGGCCTTCTCAAATTTCCATTTCTCTTCAGAGATGAAATGGGTCAGCATATAACTTTGGCCAGGTGTCAGATGAAAATCAGGCATAGGAGTGTTTGGGTCCTTGTGCCAGAGATCAATGTAGTCGAGGATCAACTTAGGATCCAAAAGCAGTGGCACAGATGTGCCTTTGGCTCTAGTGACCCTTTCTTGGCGGCCTCTGATGATTTCTGCAAGTTCATCATCAGAAGCTTCATCATCTTCAGGTGGCTCTTGGAAGGCGACCTATTTCTTCTTGGGACTTGGCCGAGGACCTCGTCCAGCTGTGGCCTTAGTCTTCAGCAGAGTCGGGCCAGATGAAGACTTTGGTGTAGCTGAGGAACTTGCTGAGACACCAGAGGCAATCGAGAAACTAGCAGTCCTTTGACATGTAGCCAGATGCACAGGAGCTGAGGACTTTGAAGGAGCTATTGAGGACTTTGGTGGAGCAGTAGTAGTGTGAGGAATTTGCCGTGAGGGCATTGCTGAGGAACTTGGCCGTGAGGGCGCTGTTGGTGAAGCACTTGGCTTACGAGCAGGCTTCTTTGGCATGGATTTCCTCGGTTTGACCGAGGCCTCAGTAGCAGTAGCAGCGGCAGAATCCTCATTGAATTTCTTCACTGCCTCCTTGGCTTGTCTTGCCAACTTAGCTTGGCGCTTAGCCCATTCTTCAGGAAAGTCCTCACCATGTTTGATGCTTGTGGGGTCAGCTACTTGACCAGGTGCCAATGGAGCTCTTGGGCATGGAGGATTGAGGGCGAATTTCTTCATGTACTTTGGAGTCACATATCTGTATTCCCTCCATTCCCTTGCCCATCTCCGTTCAATCTTCTGAATGCGCACCTTGCGCTGATTTTTGTTTTCTTTTCCAAATTTTGCTTCATCAGGTGTGCAATAGCCAGCATAAATTTCCTCAGGGATTTCAAATGCAGTCATAACCTCAGGTTTCTTTCCTCCTTTCTGTGGCTTCTTACCGTCTGCCATATTCTTCAGTTGAGGAATTTGAACAATTGAGTTCTCTGAAGAAGTATGCAGTTTTTCTTCGAGGAACGCTGCAAATGAGTTAAGTTGATGAGAACCTAGTGATTCAGCAGGAGACATGAGTACCTGTGAACAGAGTATAGGTGCGAGGAATTTGGAGAGGTCATATGCGTTCTCAGAAGATTTTTCGAAAAGAACAAGTTTTGAGGAATTTGACCAGATGAACCTTGAGGAATTTCACTAAGCGTTCTTGTCTTAGGTTCCAGAGTTGTACAGATCGAAGATCCACACAACTGAGGAATCTTGAAGAAAAATGATTGCTTAGAGAAACGAATCAACAGCATATAACTAGTGAGGTGTTTGTGTGTGATGATTTGAAGAATAAACACCTTTGAAGATTTTGTAGTGTAAAATTTTGGATCAACGAGGGCAGTAAAAGTAACTTTTAATTACCCCAAATGAAGAACCCGACGAACTGGGTGTTGTAGATATGAAGCTCGTCTGTCCAGATCTTCCACGCCCTAACTTGGCAGAGGAAGACAGCTACGGCGGCGGCGGAGTGAAGATTTCCGCGGTTGGCGTGAGTACGACGGCGACGAGGTCGAGGCAGCGAAGCTCTTCCTCACCGGCGACGATGGAGTAGCGGCGGCGCTAGGGTTTGAGGAGCTCGAGCGGGAGAGAGAGGTCGAGCGGAGTAAATGAAGTGAGGAAGGGGAGAGGGGTATTTATAGACACGGTGAAAAACTGTTCGCCCGAAGATTTGGGACGAACGTGCCCCTGACCATTCTCCTTCTCATGACATGTGTCACCCACGTACTGTGTAGTGGAGATCGTGTACGATCGTGGGTGAGTAAAATAATGCATCGTGGGATGCGGAACGGTTTGAGCGGCAAAAACAAAAGTTTGGATAAGATCAGTTTTAAAGTTCCGTTCGCAATTTCTTCAGCTAACAAGGACACAGCGAAGATTTTGAACGAGTTTCAAATAGAACGCACATGAAGAATTTTTGAATAGATTGGGTTGAGTATAGCATAGAGGGGGAAGGGTCCGATCACATTCACTTAGCAAAAAAACAACTTGAAGAAATAGCTATAAGTGAATGCTGTAGAGGACATAAACGCATATATATATATATATATATATATATATATATATATATATATATATATATATATATATATATATATATATATATAGCCAATGAAGAAAAACGAAGGAAACAGTGAAGATTTTGAAAAGTTGAAGAATTTGAAAAACTGAAGAATTTCAAAACTGAGGAAAAACTCAAATTGAAGATTTTCAACTTTTTGTGGTGGCGTGACCCACCGTATAAGAATGATGATTTCATACACCGCGTACAATTGTCGTAGGGTTCTGAGAATCAAATTCTTCATTAATTTCTTCACACTTAGAGTATTATTCTTCAATGAATGAAGAAAAACGTTTCTTCATGTGTTGCACATCTAAGTCATCAATTTTGCATGAGTGTTAGGATGTGTGTCCTTTTCAAAGAACATTCGAAGATTCTAAGATATTTAGCTCACACCGCAACTTGCTAAATCTCTTCTCATCGAAGGGCTTAGTGAAGATATCAGCTAGCTGTTCTTCAGTCTTCACGTGCTCGATGGAGATGTTGCCCTTCAACACATGATCACGAAGAAAATGATGACGAATCTAAATGTGCTTTGTCTTCGAGTGCTGAACTGGGTTGTGAGCAATCTTGATGGCACTCTCATTGTCGCAGAGGAGAGGCACATTCTTCACGTTGACGCCATAGTCCTTGAGTGTTTGCTTCATCCAAAGCAGTTGAGCATAGCAAGAGCCAGCAGCAATGTATTCAGCTTCCGTAGTAGACAGTGATACGCAGTTCTGTTTCTTCGAGGACCAACAGACCAAAGATCGTCCGAGGAAATGACAAGTGCCAGAAGTTGACTTGCGGTCCACACGATCACCAGCATAGTCAGAGTCAGAATATCCAATGAGATCAAAAGTAGAGCCCTTGGGGTACCATAACTCTAGTGTTGGTGTGTGAGCTAGATATCGAAGAATATGCTTCACAGCCTTATGGTGTGATTCCTTCGGTGCAGCTTGAAATCGGGCACACATGCAAACACTAAGCATTATATCTGGCCTAGATGCACATAAGTACAATAAAGAACCAATCATGGAGCGGTATACCTTGTGATCGAATTCAATACCATTTTCATTAGTGCATAGATGGCCATTTGTGGGCATAGGAATTTTGACGCCTTTGCAATCTTGCATGCCAAATTTCCTCAGTACTTCTTTGAGGTATTTCTCCTGAGATATGAATATGCCATTGCGCTGTTGACGAATTTGAAGACCTAAGAAGAATTTCAACTCTCCCATCATAGACATTTGAAATTCTTCACTCATCATATAGGCAAATTCATCACTATAACATTGGTCAGTACAGCCAAAGATAATATCATTAACATATATTTGGCACACAAACTGTTCACCATCATAAGATTTAGTAAAGAGAGTAGGGTCGAGTGAACCGGGTGTGAAGCCATTCTTCACGAAGAATTCCTTCAATGTATCATACCACGCCCGAGGGGCTTGCTTGAGGCCATAGAGGGCCTTATTAAGTCTAAAGACTTTGTCAGGATTCTTTGGATCTTCAAAACCTGGGGGTTGAGCAAAATATACTTCTTCCTCAAGCTTACCATTGAGGAATGCACTTTTCACATCCATTTGTTGTAAGATAATATTATTATGGTTAGCATAAGCAAGTAATATGCGAATAGCCTCAAGTCTAGCAACAGGTGCAAAAGTATCATCGAAATCAATTCCTTCAACCTGTGTGTAGCCTTGAGCTACCAGTCGTGCCTTATTCCTCACCACAAGGCCATTTTCATCTTGCTTGTTTCGGTAGATCCACTTTGTGCCAATGATATTATGCTTGCGAGGATCTGGACGTTTGACCAGCTCCCAGACATTGTTGAGCTCGAACTGATGTAATTCTTCTTGCATAGCCTGAATCCACTCCGGCTCCAGAAAAGCTTCATCTACCTTAGTGGGCTCTGTGATAGAGACAAAAGCATAGTGCCCACAAAAGTTAGATAAATGTGAAGCTTTTGAGCATGTGAGAGGACCTAGTGCTTTAATGTCATTAATGATCTTCTCCACTTGCACTTCTTTTGCAACGCGAGGATGAGCTGGTTGTTGCTGAGGAATTTGATCAGCATTTTCTTCAGCACCATTTTCCTCAGCATTTTCTTCAGGTGCATCAGCTTGATGTTCTTTATGAACTGGAATGAATTCTTCAGCAGATACTTCAGTAGGAATGACATCCTCAGTTGCCTTGAACTTGATAGAATCCTCAGGTGCTGGTTCATCTAACACAGAAGGTAGGTGCTCTCTTTGCGAGCCATTAGTTTCATCGAACCGCACATCCTAAGTGTCAACAATCTTGTGAAGAACAATGTTGAAGACTCTGTAGGTGTGCGAGTCCTTTCCGTAACCAAGCATAAAATCTTCATGTGCTTTCGGTGCAAATTTAGAGTTGTGGTGAGGATCCCTAATCCAACATTTAGCACCGAAGACTTTGAAATAACTCACATTGGGTTTCTTGTCAGTGAGGAGTTCATAGGCTGTCTTCTTGAAGAATTTGTGAAGATATACTCTGTTGATGATGTGGCACGCAGTATCAATTGCATCAATCAAAAAAATGATGAGGCGTTTTGTATTCATCAAGCATAGTGCGAGCCATCTCAACAAGAGTTCTGTTCTTGCGCTCCACGACGCCATTTTGCTGAGGAGTATAGGGAGCAGATAACTCATGAGTAATACCAAGTTCATCAAGATAGTCATCAAGGCCGGAATTCTTGAACTCAGTTCCATTGTCACTTCTGATGTGCTTGATCTTCACACCAAAGTTGGTTGAAGCCCTCGAGGAAAAACATATGAAGACTTCCTGCACTTCATGTTTGTAAGTAACAATGTGTACCCATGTATATCGAGAGTAATCATCAACAATGACAAAACCATATAGAGATGCATCATTAGTGACTGCTAAGTAATGATTAGGTCCGAAGAGGTCCATGTGAAGCAATTCGAATGGACGAGTAGTGGTCATGATAGTCTTCGCTAGATGCTTGGCCTTGGTCATTTTTCCAGCTTCACAGGCTCCGCATAAGTGATCCTTGAGGAATTTGACATTCTCAATGCCAATGACATGCTTCTTCTTCGCAAGTGTGTGCAAATTCCTCATGCCTGTGTGACCAAGTCGTCGATGCCATAGCTAGCCTTCTGAAGCTTTTGCAAGTAGACACACGGCTGGTTGTGGTCCTCTAGAGAAATCAACAATATACAAATCTCCTCTCCTAAAGCCTTCAAAGACTTTGGAATTGTCAGCTTCCATAATCACAACACAGCGATACTTGCCAAAGACAACAACCATATCAAGATCACAAAGCATTGAGACTGACATGAGGTTGTATCCTAAGGACTCAACAAGCATGACTTTGTCCATGTGTTTATCCTTAGAGATCGCAACCTTACCAAGACCCAATACCTGACTTTTGCCTTTGTCAGCAAAGATGATATGCTTCAGATGTGACGGTGATAAGGGAGCATCCATCAAAAGATTCTTGTCACCAGTCATGTGATTTGTACATCCACTATCGAGGACCCATTCAGTGGTTTTGGGTTGATCATCCTGCAGATGAATTAGTGTAACTTACAATCTCATATGCTTCATTAATGAAGAATATGATATCAAGTTCATCAGATGAATTTCATCAAGCAGTAAACAGATATAGCAGTAGGAGGACGTGTGAAATGAAAGTTCATTTCATCATGATTCGCCTTCGTCCTTTCAGGCAATTTTGTTAGGTCCCCAGCAAATTCTTCAGACGTTAAGGTACGTCTGGAGACCTGACCCTGCAGAAGAGATTAGTTCTTTTTCTTCACCACCCACATCTGAAGGGGTGGCAAAGAGTTCATCACTCTGCGAGCACCATATGAGAATGGTGGCATAGAAGCCAAACCATTTTGTTTCACATAAGAGGGGTTAGGGTAAGCATATGAATAAGCAGAGAAATTCTTCGAGGACTTATGAACATAATGGTTTGAAGAATAATGCACATATTCATAGCCCTTAGCTCTACCCTGCGAGACAGAGTTGTTAGCACGATGATAATCATATGAGGACTTTGATCCTTTTGAGGAATTTGATCCATGTGAGGAATTTGGTCCGTATGAGGACTTGGATCCATATGAAGAATTTGGTCCATATGAAGAATTTGATCTGGGGTTCCTGTTCTTCACAGGTGGTGTCATGAGGACATTCACCTGAAGACTTTCAAGGAATTTCTTGGGAACCCAGATTTTCTTCATAGGAGCACCGTTCCCGCAGTTAGTGCCAACATATCTAGCAAATACTTCACCATTCTGATTTTTGAACAGTTTATAGTTGGAGTCAAATGACTCATCAGAAGGATGAGGAGATTCACATGTAAAGCCAGATAAGTTAGATGGATCAACTGGAGGTCCCTTTGCAGCAACCCATGAGGTTTTGGGGTACTGCTCAGGCTTCCAATATGTTCCATCAGCATTAAGTTTCCTCTCAAAGGCGATACCCTCTTTCCTAGGGTTTATGTTGAGGATCTGCTTCTTAAGCACATCCCAAAGAGTCGGATGCCCTTTGAGGCTTTTGTACATGCCTGTCATGTACAATTCCTTCAGCCCTGCATCGTCAGTGATACTAGCAATGTCCTCAGATGAGGAATTAGTGATAGCAGAGGCAGGTGAAGAATTTGTAACAGTTGAAGCATTTGAACATTCAGGTGAAGAATTAGCAGATTCACGTTCAATGCACTTTAAGCATGGAGGAACAAATTCTTCCTGAGAAGCGCTGATTTGTTGAGCTAGTAATGAATCGCGCTCCTTCTAAAGATCTTCATAACTCACTCTTAGCTTCTCAAGATCTTGCTTTCTTTGAAGAAATTCATAAGAAAGTTTCTCATGATCAGATAAGAGAGTGTTATGATGACTTTGAACGTTATCAAGCCTAGACTGAAGTCTCTGAAGATTTTCAGTCAGGGCTTTAGTGCGATCCATTTCTTCACCCAACATATCATCACTTTTGTCTAGCATGTTTTGAACTTGTTCCAAAGCCGTTTGTTGTTTAGTGGCAAGGCAAATAAGTTTGGTATAACTAGATTCAATATCATCATCAGATCCATCATCATCAGATTCATCGTCACAAAACTCGGATGAGGAGCATTCGGTTACCTCGTCACCCTTTTCCATGAGACATGATGCAGAAGATGATGATTCTGGCTCGAAAGTCATCGTTGAGATTCCTTGAAGTCCTCAAACCAGGGATCATGACGGGTTCGATGACCTTCATAGACATCAGAGATTCGGTCTCATATAAGCTTCGCATTGCAAAGATGCATAATGCGCCTGAATTCATCTCTGGACAGGCAGGAACAGATGATATCCTTCGCCAAGATGTCAAGTCGAGTGTACTTGCGAATATCATCAGCGTCCGCCAGCTTGCATAGATCAGTAAGACCAATTTCAGTGACGGTCCACAGCTCGCTGTTCATTGCCATGAGGTGCTTCCTCATCATGGCCTATCACTTGGGATAATCATGACCGTCAAAGATAGGGCATGTCACTTTCTTCATACCTGCGGTCGACATAACTAAAACTCCAGGCGGTTAAACCAAAATCACACAGAACAAGGGAGTACCTTGCTCTGATACCAATTGAAAGTGCGTTATATCGACTAGAGGGGGGGTGAATAGGCGATTTTTATGAATTCTTCACTGAGGAATTTTCCGGTGAGGAAATTCCTTAGGGAAGAACTGTTAGCAGCGGAATAAGTACTCAGAAGTAAACATAGCAAAATACAAGCATGGTCATCATGATGAAATGAAGACTAGCACAGAGTACAGAAAGCATAATCACAGGATAACACAAGATGAAGACAAACAGACTGAAGAAATTGAACTGAGGAAATTGAGAAAGTCTTCAGTCAAAGTCTTCAAACACAGATATGAACAAACACTCAACACAGTAATGAGGAAATGAAAGGGTTGAGGAAATAGAACCAGTTAGGTTGGTGAAGACAATGATTTGGTAGACCAGTTCCAACTGCTGTCTCAGTTGTACGTCTGGTTGGAGCGGCTGCGTATTTAAACTCGAGGACACGCAGTCCCGGACACCCAGTCGCTGAGCACGCAGCTCAGGACACCCAGTCCTCACCGTATTCTCCTTGAACTAAGGTCACGCAGACCTCGTCCAATCACTCGTGGTAAGTCTTCAGGCGACTTCCAAACCTTCACAGACTTGGTCACTCGGCGATCCACAATTCCTCTTGGATGCTCTAGACCTTGACGCCTAACCGTTTGGAAGAAGCACAGTCTTCAAAGGTAACAAGCGTCGGATCCACGCAGGATCAATTTCTTCAGTGATGCTCAATCACTTTGGGTTTGTAGGGGTTTGGTTTTGGGTTTTCCTTAGTTGATGATTTTCGCTCAAAGTCCTCGGAGGATGGGTTGCTCTCAAATGACAAGTCTCAAGTTTCTCTCGGAGCAGCCAACCTGGTTGTAGGGGGCGGCTATTTATAGCCTAGGGAGCAGCCCGACATGATAAGACATAAATGCCCTTCAATGATATGACCGTTAGGTGGATAAGATATTTTGGGCCAGCTGGCGCGCCGCACAGGAACGGTCGGAAATTTGACTCTCAAATTCCTCGGGGCTATCATGTTCCTCACTGTGTAGGTAATTCGCACTGGCGAATTCCTAACTCCTCAGTCAGAACAAATTCATCAGCGACCAGAAGAACTTCATCTCTGTCATTGAAGAAAGTGACTGAACTGTATGAGATTTCCAAAGGCTTCACTCGAAGGGATTGGTAGGTGTAGGATTTTGAGTTGAGCATCACATGGAAATTTTTCCTTAGTATTTCCTCGACCCCCTTTAACAGTACGGTGTTTCCTTTGACTCAAGAAAGAGAAAATGAAACTACGAAAACAAAAGTCTTCACGCTTCATGTTGCACGAATGAATACCAAGTCTTCAAGGTCACACCAATTTCTTCACTTTCAAAGTCTTCAGAAAGTCTTCAGATCAAAGTCTTCAGTTGAAGAACTTCATTTTTAGGGGTCGACTTTCTCTGTAAATATCAAACTCCTCATAGACTTATAGACCTGTGTACACTCACAAACGCATTAGTCCCTTAACCTATAAGTCTTCAATACACCAAAATCACTAACGGGCACTAGATGCACTTACAACGCCCCTCCAAAAGCTACCCCAAACGCAAGTTGCTCCCCCGATTAGAGGAGGAGGCATATAAACCTGCATCACCGGCGCACAATACGGCTGACCGACCACCTCGTGGCCGCGACAGAGAGGCCTCTAGGCCCTCCACTAGAACCGTAACCCGGCATCGCTCGAAAAGCACAAGGCCACAAGGGAACGCTCCGGACTTGCGAGATATATTGGAGGATAAGGGAAGACAATCAAGATCGATCTACGGATCGCGTGGGCGCCCCATGACACGTGACGACAACCGTCGTGCCGGACACAGCAAGTCCGGCTGGGCCGAACATAGTAGACAAAGCTCGCTTGAGCTCCGTCATGATATAGCCCAATACAGAGGCGTCGCACACCCACTATGCTTCACAGATGAAGTAATGGATCATCAAATCCCCGAAGGGTTTAAACCCGTGAATATTGAATCCTATGATGGCACAATAGACCCCGCGGTTTGGATCGAAGACTATCTCCTTCATATCCACATGGCCCGCGGTGACGATCTTCACGCCATCAAATACCTCCCACTCAAGCTTAAAGGACCAGCTCGGCATTGGCTTAACAGCTTGCCAGCAGAATCAATTGGGTGTTGGGAGGACCTGGAAGCCGCATTCCTTGATAACTTCCATGGCACGTATGTGCGACCACCAGACGCTGACGACCTAAGACACATAATTCAGCAGCCAGACGAATCAGCCAGACAATTCTGGACACGGTTCTTAACTAAGAAAAATCAAATCGTCGATTGTCCGGATGCGGAGGCCCTCGTGGCCTTCAAACATAACATCCGCGACGAGTGGCTTGCCCGGCACCTGGGACAGGAAAAGCCGAAATCCATGGCAGCCCTCACATCACTCATGACCCGCTTCTGCGCGGGAGAGGACAGCTGGCTAGCCCGCAGCAACAACCTCAGCAAAAATTCTGGCAGTCTAGATACCAAGGACCGTAATGGCAGGTCGCGTCGCAACAAGAACAAACGCCGCATTAACGGCGACAATAATGAGGATACGGCAGTCAATGCCGGATTCAGAGGCTCCAGACCCGGTCAGCAGAAAAAGCCATTCAAAAGAACTACTCCGGGTCCGTCCAATTTCGACCGAATACTCGATCGCCCATGCCAGATACACGGCACCCCCGAAAAGCCAGCCAACCACACCAACAGGGACTGTTGGGTATTCAAGCAGGCAGGCAAGCTAATTGCCGAAAACAATGGCAAGGGGCTGCATTGCGATGACGAGGAAGAGACCCGACCGCCGAACAATAGAGGATAGAAGGGTTTCCCCCCACAAGTGCGGACGGTGAACATGATATACACAACCCACATACCCAAGAGGGAGTGGAAGCGTGCACTCAGGGACGTATACGCGATGGAGCCAGTCGCCCCGAAGTTCAACCCATGGTCCTCCTGCCCGATCACTTTTGATCGAAGGGACCACCCCACCAGCATCCGCCACGGCGGATTCGCCGCATTGGTTTTAGACCCAATCGTCGATGGATTTCACCTCACCAGAGTCCTGATGGATGGCGGCAGCAGCCTGAACCTGCTTTACGAGGACACAGTGCGCCAGATGGGCATAGACCTCTCAAGGATTAAACCCACAAAGATGACCTTCAAAGGCTTCATACCAGGTGTAGAGGCCAATTGTACAGGCTCAGTTACACTGGAAGTGGTCTTCGGATCCCCGGATAACTTCCGAAGCGAGTAGTTAATCTTTGACATAGTTTCGTTCCGCAACGGCTATCATGCTCTGCTCGGACGGACCGTGTTTGCAAAGTTCAACGCGGTGCCGCACTAAGCATACCTCAAGCTCAAGATGCCAGGCCCTCGAGGAGTCATCACGGTCAACGGAAACACCGAACGCTCCCTCCGAACGGAGAAACATACAGCAGCTCTCGCGGCAAAAGTACAATGCAGCCTCTTAAGGCAATTCTCGAGTCCGGCCGTTAAGCAACCGGACACGGCTAAACGCGCCCATAGTAACCTACAACAAGACCACCTGGCACGTTCCGAGCATGCGTAGCAATGCGGCCCCAACGCCAACCCTCGCAAAATTGCAAGACTAATCCTTAGCGTACATCATTATGCTCTGGAGATACCATGGGCATAGGGGGAGGGGCACGACCACGACAGGTCCAGAATGCGGCTTAACCACACCAGGGGCTCTCAAGTGTGTCATTCTTTTTTCTTCTTTTTCTTTCTTACCCACAGGACTCCGTTCACCAGAGGCCCTATCCGACAGTAGACTAGCCGAACTCACGATGCAACAGCCAGGGAAGGAGAAAGGCTACGACGAATATCCAGGTGGTCTCCATTACGAGCATTAAATCTGTTTTATACACCATTCCGCAGCCTACCCCTGGAGGGGGACATGTTTAATAGTCCCATCCCTTGCTTACCGCACTATTTGTATCGTTCTGCATTCATGGCAGTATTTCTTGAATAAACAATGCAGCACCTTTTTGCTTATAATTGCATTCCTTTCTTATACATATGTTCATTTATGACATGTCGCATCCATACACTTTGGTACGGCTAAATACACCAGGGGCTTAAGTTCCCCATATTATGGTGTGATAAGTCCGAACACTTTCACAAGTGCGGCACCCCGAACTTATAGCATTATATGCATCGGCTCCGAATCATGTCTTGGGTCAATAGTTGGGTTTGCCCGGCTCCCATATTTTGGTATCTTACGTTCCGTTGTATCGGCTAAGGTAGCACTGGGAGAACCACAGCGATTGCGCCCTAGTTGAGCTGGGCGAGCGCCTCAGTGGAGAAAGCTAAAACTGACCGTCATGATGAGGCGAGAGCCGGTCGCTGTTCGAGAGGTTTTTTCGAGTCCCTAAAGACTTATGTCGCTTAGAGCGAGGAACCGGCTTTGTCCGGCCCAGGCGTGGATAGCGCCCCGAATTCGGCCTTCCAAACACTAGGGGCTTCGCCGAAATTTAAAATTATAGAATTCTATGGCTAAGTGAGAGTGTTCAAGCATTATAAGTCCGGTTGCCTCGTTCGTTGTGTTGAGCGCCTCCCTAGATGAACCCAAATATGGGAACAAGAGTGCTCAAATTTATCCCGAACACCCCAGCACTCGTGGCATGGGGGCTGAAGCCGATGACTTGCCATCTCTCAGATTTGATAAACAGCCGCACAGAAGGTAATATTTTAAATCAACAAGTGTTGCTTAGCGCATATGAACAAAGTTTTTAGCGCACAAGATAACAAAATGCGAGTCTACTCAAATATTACATTTTTGGAGCACTCACCCGCAATAATGCGGGCACCCTTCAGGACACCCTTATAATACATCTCGGGCGTGCGATACTCCTTGCCCGGCGGTGGCGCGTCCGTCACAAGCTTCTCAGCATCCATCTTGCCCCAGTGCACCTTAGCACGGGCAAGGGCCAGACGGGCACCTTCAATACAGGCGGATTGCTTGATGACTTCAACCCATTGACAAGCATCCGCCAGCCGCCGCACCAGGCCGAAGTAGCTCCCAGGCATGGCCTCCTTGGGCCACAGCCGAACTATGAGGCCCTTCATGGCTTGTTTGGCCACCTTGTGGAGCTCGACCAGCTGCTTCAGCTGGTCACTAAGGGGCACCGGATGTCCGGCCTCAGCATACTGAGACCAGAAGACCTTCTCCGTCGAGCTCCCCTCCTCGGTCCTGTAGAAAGCGGCAGCATCGGACACGCTGCGGGGCAGATCTGCGAACGCTCCTGGAGAGCTCCGAATTCGGGTAAGTAACAGGTAATTCACATTCACATGCTTGCTTTGCATGAAAAATGCCTTACCCGCCGCTATTTTCTTCAACGCCTCGATTTCCTGAAGGGCCTTGTGGGCTTCGGCCTTAGCGGCTTTGGCACTCTCAAGAGCCGATGCAAGCTCGAACTCTCGAGTCTTCGAGTCGAGCTCCAAACTCTCATGCTTTTTCACGAGAGCCTGGAGCTCTTGCTGTACCTCCGCCACCTGCGCCTCCTGCTTTTCTCGCCCAGCATGCTCCACGGCCGCATTACGTTCTGCCGCAGACACCGCCTCCTTCAGGGTCGCCACCTCGTTCGTGGCCCCTGAAGTACCCACGTTATCCTTGTCATTTCTCTTGCAACCAAATCCTTTTCTGTAAGGTACAACTTTAATAAGGTGTTACTCACCTTCCTTGTCCTCGAGCTGCTTCTTGGCACGGCCGAGCTCGTTCTCGGATTACTCGAGGCTTTGCTTCAAAGCATCGACCTCCGCAGTCAGTGCGGCAGAGGTCAGCAGCGCAGCTTGCAATCCCATATTGACATATTTTTTAAGACTCATGCGTATATCTTTTTAGATCCTCAGTCCGGCTTTTCTTTCCGAACACCGAACCGAGCATCAGGGGCTACTGTCTATGCGGTACTATTATATATATATATTAATATTCTTACCTCAAAGCCTGTTAGAAGGCTGCTGCAGGCTTCGGTCAGCCCACTTTTGGCGAGCTGAACCTTCTGAATCACCGCGCTCATGATAGTGTGGTGTTCTCCTCGATGGAAGCGCCGTTGAGCGCCTCCAGCAAGTTATCCGGCGCCTCCGGTTGGATGGAGGCCACTGGCGTCACGGTCTTGCCCTTCTTACGAAGGGGCCGCCTTCCGGACTCCTGAACCACTGCAGGTTCTGGTGCGGAGTCTGGTATGAAGTCCGGGAGGTTGCCCGGTGGCACCTCCGGGGTCTCCTCCTCCGGCTGGGTCCCTCTCTGGGATCCCACCTCGGCATCGTCGGCATCACGGGGGGAGGAGGCGGTTGGAAGTGAAGTACTATTCACTTCCGACGTACCCAAGGACCCACTCGACGAAGCGAGAAGATCGTCCTTGGGCGGACTGCAGGGTTGTATGCGGCATTAGAAAGACACCGTGTGGCGAAAAGAAAAATCATGAAGTTATTCGGGAGTCCGAATACTTACGATCTCGCCAGGGGCTTGGCCCTAGCAGGCCAATCCTCGTCGTCGTCACCAGTGTTGGCGGAACAGTCCAGGGGGAGAGTCTTTCCCTTCATGGACCCTTCGGCCTCCCTCGTTGGGGAGGCCTTCCTTTTCTTCCCTCCCCCCGCTGGGGGAGAGGCCTCTTTCTTCTCCTCCTCGTTCTCGTGGGAGGAGTCCGCCTCGGAGTCATCGGACGATGAGTCCGATAACACCTGAAAACGGGAAATCTTTTGAGTGCCCGTGGCCTTCTTCTTGGCCTTCTTCTCCGGCACCGCGTGGGGTGCCGGAACCAGCAGCCCCATTAAGCGGGCGTCCATTGGGTCTTCTGGCAAAGGGGCTGGACAGTTAGTCTACTCAGCCTTCTTCCGCCAGTCCTGTCATAGGAGAGGGAGTTTAGATCCCGCGTAGAGTCAAACTATGGAAAACAAGTGTCCTGTAAAGGGTAAAATCGCTTACCTCGCTAGCCTGGCGCTGCGAGCTGAATCCGCGATCTTCGGTAGCGGATGCGGGAGCCTCGGCGCCCTTAAACAGCACCTTCCAGGCACCTTCGTACGTAGTGTCGAAGAGCCTGCTCAAGGTTCGGTGCTGGGCCGGATCAAACTCCCACAAATTGAAGGCCCGTTGTTGGCACGGGAGAATCCGGCAGATGAGCATGACCTGGACTACGTTGACAAGCTTGAGCTTCTTGTTCACTAGCTTTTGGACGCAGGCTTGCAGTCCGGTCAGCTCCTCCGAATCACCCCAGGTCAGGCCACTCTCTTTCCAAGAAGTGAGCCATGTGGGGATGCCAGATCTGAATTTGGGGGCCGTTGCCCATTCAGGGTCACGCGGCTCGGTGATGTAGAACCACCCCGATTGCCACCCCTTGATGGTTTCCACGAAGGCGCCCTCGAGCCAAGTAACGTTGGGCATCTTGCCCACCATGGCGCCTCCGCACTCCGCTTGGCTGCCCTTCACAACCTTCGGCTTGACATTGAAGGTCTTGAGCCATAAGCCGAAGTGGGACTGGATGCAGAGGAAGGCCTCACACACTACGATAAACACCGAGATGTTGAGGATGAAATTCGGGGCCAGATCATGGAAATCCAGGCCGTAGTAGAACATGAGCCCCCGGACAAAGGGGTGGAGTGGGAAGCCCAGTCCGCGGAGGAAATGGGGAAGGAATACCACCCTCTCATGGGGCCTGGGGGTGGGGATGAGCTGCCCCTCGTTGGGGAGCCGGTGCGCGATGTCGTTGGACAGATATCCGGCGTTGCGCAGCTTCTTGATGTGCCCCTCCGTAACGGAGGAGCCCATCCACTTGCCTCCCACTCCGGACATAGTTGGAGAAGGTTGAGGTGAGATGTGCGTACTTGGGCGTTGGAGCTCGAGTGCGCGGAGATGGATAAGCAAAGGAGGAGGAAGGCGCAGGTAAAAAGGTGGATCCTTATCCCCTTATATATGGACGGACGAAACTATGCGTCCCCACCGGCCTGGTAAAACTCGCTTTTCTCCCAAGCGCCGCAATCAATGGCGCAGTTGGGTTACCCACGTCCGTATTGATGAGAATCCCGGAATAAGGGGAACACGATCTCTGCTTCGACAAGACGTGCCAAGGAAACCGCTTCGCTAAATGCGCTGAGGTGGTATAATAAAAACGATTCAAGTAAAGGCATGGTTGTGGTGTGACGTCACGCCACGAAATACGTCAGCAGATTGAACTTGTGTAAATATTATTCTCTCTACGGTGGAATGTGGAATTTATTTTGCAGAGCCAGACACTATCCTGGTGTTCACAATCATCTATAAATTATTCGGAGGAGGAACCCGCCTTGCAATGCCGAAGACAATATGCGCACCGGACTCGTCGTCATTGAAGCCTGGTTCAGGGGCTACTGAGGGAGTCCTGGACTAGGGGGTGTCAGGATAGCCAAACTATCATCATCGGCCGGACTCCAAGACTATGAAGATACAAGATTGAAGACTTCGTCCCGTGTCCGGATGGGACTTTCCTTGGCGTGGAAGGCAAGCTTGGCGATACGGATATGTAGATCTCCTACCATTGTAACCGACTCTGTGTAACCCTAGCCCTCTCCGGTGTCTATATAAACCGGATGGTTTTAGTCCATAGGACGAACAACAATCATACCATAGGCTAGCTTCTAGGGTTTAGCCTCCTTGATCTCGTGGTAGATCTACTCTTGTAATACCCACATTATCAATATTAATCAAGCAGGATGTAGGGTTTTACCTCCATCAAGAGGGCCCGAACCTGGGTAAAACATCATGTCCCTTGTCTCCTGTTACCATCCGCCTAGACGCACAGTTCGGGACCCCCTACCCGAGATCCGCCGGTTTTGACACCGACAATTATGTTTAAACCGGCCCTGGCTATGGACTTTAAGTTGTCGGTATATTTTGGATTGCGCCATTGGAATCATGCGCTTATTAATCATTGGATTATTGCCCTTATTGAATACTGCAATGTAAGCCGGCAGTATGAGCCAATTCTACAGGTATGTTTTCCTGATTATATAAATATGCGAGGTTGGATGACCCGCCCTGTCTTTTGACGTTAAGTCGCCAGTATGTTTAGGCTTGAATGGCCTTAATCCCAGTTTTTTCCATAATTTCATAAAGACTATATTATGTTTGGGTTGTTACCCGCCGTGGCTTTGACGTTAAGTCGCCAGGGCATATATTGTTTAAACTCTATGCAGGATTTGCAGAAATATGACTTATATAAATGATTAAGTTCAAGCTCATTCTCAAAATTTATGCTTCAAAATGATTATCCATTCTGGATTTTCTCAAAGGCTATAGGCCGCCAGGTTATAAAAATTCCGGCTTACAATGAATGTGCATCAAGTCACCATCGGCCAAGAGCCGCCGAGTATTTAAACTATGGATTTACTTGTCAACAGATAAGGTATTCAAAGTCGCTTTAGCGCAATGGCTATTATTTTATCAATGTATACGATTTATTCTACAATGGAAGGAATAGTCCCGAGTCGCTACAGGCTTACGACCCGGCACTTGGGGGCTACATTATTCAGATTGAGATCATATCAAATATGCAAGTCCGATGTCACTGCCAGCATGCACCATGGCACTTGGGGGCTAATGCAAAGTCATTTTTTGCCCAACTTATTGAAGACCCGACTCATCCCATTATAACGAGCCGGCCCTTGGGGGCTACCAGTTGCTCCTGTAAAAAATTCAAGGTACACAAGCATTAATCCATTATAGGAAGGGTCCACTACTCAGTTGGTAGAGTACAAAACTCTTAACCTTGTGGACGTGGGTTCAAGCCCCATGGTGGAGATTATATTATATGATGTTATTATCAATAAATTATATACAAAGTCCTAGCTCAGTATTATCTTACTGAGTCGGCCCTTGGGGGCTACACGTTGCTGTTCAAGTTTACATGGTTATATCTACAAAGTCCCTGCTCATTATTGCATAATGACCTGGCCCTTGGGGGCTACACTGGTTGAAGCTTTCATGAGCATAAGGCAATTACAAGTCCCAGGTTGCTGCAAGCAGTGATATGCATATAAGGGAGAAAAAATCTTCAAATTCTCAATTTGGAGCAGACCAGATTAACCCGGTGTCTGCAACTATCATGACCCAGCATCATTTATTTATAACCCGGCAATTTTGGCAATCATAAATCGGCAAGATCTACATCTTTAAGCCAGCTGAATATCACTTGAATATTTCAAGACCAATATTTTTGTCAAGTCAGAGCATTGAAGGCCGACTCAAATGGATTATTTCTTATAATATTTCTCTACAAGAGCCAATGTCAGCAAATTGGTTATGAAGCTGGCCAATTGACCCGGATTTTTTAGAAGAAGTGCCTGGATTTTTTTGCATGGGCAAGGTTTGGACATATCTGTTAAAGGAGATTTGCGATAAGATCTTAAGTATGCATCCAGGAGGAAATGACAAGGATTTAAAGATGACCAGGTGCCAGTTCAGGAAAATATTTAACCCGAAGCACAACCTATCAAGTTTGTTCTTGTGTTTATTTTACAGAATCAGTTTAACATGGATAAATCCAAATTAAACTGGGGGCTAATGTTGGGGATATACCCCGCGGTATGACCCGGCCGAGCTAGGCGTTTTCATTGGTAACCCGCCGGAGTACTGGCGACTCACGAGTCTGGCGGCTCACTGGTCTGACGACTCTGGTCTGATGACTCCCGAGCCTGGCGACTCACGGATGGTCCTAACGGCGGGTCAGATAGAAGACTAGGCCCAAGGACCAGAAGGCCGGCTCATGTTATGGTGGGCCGGTTTACAAGGAAAGGCATAAGGAGTTTTCCCTTAAGGGGCCAGACTAGGATTGCACTTGTAATAGACTAGTCCTAATCCTAATAGGATTCAACATGTAACCTGCCCGTTCAACTTATATAAGGAGGGGCAGGGCACCTGAAGAGGGACAAGCAAGAAGAAATAATCTCTAGGGCTAGACACAAAGAGCCGGCTTACCGGCAACTCCCTCATGATCATAATGAGACCTAGCCACAAACAACATGTAGGGCTATTACCAGATGATGTTTCCAGGGGCCCAAAGCTGTCTAAATCCTTGTCTCGTGTGTTGATCCGTCTCGCGTCTCTTGTCCTGATCAGACCCTCTCAAGCTACCACATAGATGCGTTGGCCTCACGACTAAGTACTTTTGCTAGGACATCCGCCGTGACAATTCCACGATAGTTTCCTCAATACATGCGCCTATGACAGTGACTTAGATATGATGAGTCAGCCATATGACAAATCGGGCTATCAGCATGCTGATGAGGATATGGATGATCTGCCCGGGCAGGAACATCCTAGCAGGGATTGCAAGAAGTCTATATTCATGAAATCCTCACAGGACATGCCTGAAGATGCCGCCTCAACACAAGCTCAACTAGCCGGGGGTTGTACAGTGCTTAGCCCGGCAACACTTGGGCAGGGGTTAAGGAAGGGTCTGGAAGGTGTGCCCAAGAAAAAGGAGAGGAAGAGACCGGGGAAGATAGGCTCACCTGCCTGCAAACAAGCCAGAGCACATAGCAACCAGACGATGGATTCTGAAGAGCGTGTACTCGTCAAAGGTGTGGCCATGTTCCATGTCACGGGCGAGCCAATGCTACCGCTGAAACCACTGGAGGCACTATCAGGGGATCTCAGGAGACTGCATGACTATGTGTTGTCGACTAAGAAAAGCATACTAGCCTCGAAGGATCCAGGATATCCAACATACATGGCTCGTGTGCCTGAGGGGAAGTGCTACATGGACACATGGCCCACGGAGGTGTTCTTCCTGCGGTTTGACCATATCTTCGAGATGTTTCTGACAAGGCAGCTCGATTTTACAACCGTCCACCTTTTTGCGCTACATATGAGCTCCGTCATGAAGAGACAAGAAGTCTCACAAATCTGTGTGGCGGATCCTTACTACATGCATGAGTCCTTCTTGAGTCTCGGCGACTTTGAGCGTGAAACTGCTAGGGAGTACCTCCAAAACATCATGGTACAGAATAAGGACCAGGATATTGTCCTCCTGCCTTATCATCCAAGGTAAGTCAGTGAAGGAAATATGCCCTAGATGCAATAATAAAGTTATTATTTATTTCCTTATTTTATGATAAATGTTTATTATTCATGCTAGAATTGTATTAACCGGAAACTTAGTACATGTGTGAATACATAGACAAAACATAGTGTCCCTAGTATGCCTCTAATTGACTAGCTCGTTAATCAAAGATGGTTATGTTTCCTAACCATAGACATGTGTTGTCATTTGATGAATGCGATAACATCATTAGGAGAATGATGTGATGGACATGACCCATCCGTTAGCATAGCATTATGATTGTCGGTGTCAAAACCGGCGGATCTCGGGTAGGGGGTCCCTCACTGTGCGTCTAGGCGGATGGTAACAGGAGACAAGGGACACGATGTTTTACCCAGGTTGGGGCCCTCTCGATGGAGGTAAAACTCTATGTCCTGGTTAATTAATATTGATGATATGGGTAGTACAAGAGTAGATCTACCACGAGATCAAGGAGGCTAAACCCTAGAAGCTAGCCTATGGTATGATTGTTGTTCATCCTATGGACTAAAACCCTCCGGTTTATATAGACACCGAAGGGGGCTAGGGTTACATAGAGTCGGTTACAATGGTAGGAGATCTACATATCCGTATCGCCAAGCTTGCCTTCCACGCCAAGGAAAGTCCCATCCGGACACGGGACGAAGTCTTCAATCTTGTATCTTCATAATCTTGGAGTCCGGCCGATGATGGTAGTTCGGCTATCCGGACACCCCCTAGTCCAGGACTCCCTCAATGATCCTTACAGTTTCATTGCTACTGCTCTCTTCATGACTTATACATGTTCCTCAGACTATGAGATTATGCAACTCCCGAATACCGGAGGAACACTTTGTGTACTACCAAACATCACAATGTAAATGGGTGATTATAAAGGTGCTCTACAGTTGTCTCTGAGGTGTTTGTTGGGTTGGCATAGATCGAGATTAGGATTTGTCACTCCGTGTTTCGGAGAGGTGTCTCTAGGCCCTCTCAGTAATACTCATCACTATAAGCCTTGCAAGCATTGTGACAAATGAGTTAGTTGTGGGATGAAGTATTACGAAACGAGTAAAGAGACTTTCCGGTAACGAGATTGAACTAGGTATGATGATACTGATGATCGAATCTCGGGCAAGTAACATACCGATGACAAAGGGAACAACGTATGTTGTTATGCGGTTTGACCAATAAAGATCTTCGTAGAATATGTAGGAGCCAATATGAGCATCCAGGTTCCGCTATTGGTTATTGACCGGAGATGTGTCTCGGTCATGTCTACATAGTTCTTGAACCCGTAGGGTCCGCAGGCTTAACGTTCGATGACGATTTTTATTATGAGTTATGTGATTTGATGACCGAAGTTTGTTCGGAATCCCAGATGAGATCACGGACGTAACGAGGAGTCTCGAAATGGTCAGGACGTAAAGATCGATATATTGGAAGGCTATATTCGGACATCGGAAAGGTTCCGAGTGATTCGGCTATTTTTTGGAGTACCGGAGAGTTACGGGAATTCGCCTGGGGAAGTAATGGGCCTTAATGGGCCATATGGGAAAGGAGAGAAGGGCCTCAAGGGGTGGCCGCGCGCCCCCCCGTGGGCTGGTCCAAATTGGACTAGGAGGGGGCGGCAGCCCCCTCCTTCCTTCTCCCCTCTTCCTCCTTCCCTCCTTCTCCTACTAGGAATAGGAAAGAGGAGGGGAATCCTACTTGGACTGGGGAGTCCTAGTAAGATTCCCCACACCTGGCGTGCCCCCTTGGGTCAGCCACCTCTTCCCTCCCCTCCTTTATATACGTGACCAGGGGGCACCCCATAGACACACAAGTTGATCCTTAGCCGTGTGCGGTGCCCCCCTCCACAGTTTTCCACCTCGGTCATATCGTCGTAGTGCTTAGGCGAAGCCCTGCGCTGGTAACTTCATCATCACCATCACCACACCGTCGTGCTGACGGAACTCTCCCTCGGCCTCAGCTGGATCTAGAGTTCGAGGAATGTCTCCGAGCTGAACGTGTGCAGATCGCAGAGGTGTCGTGCGTTCAGTACTTGATCGGTTAGATCACGAATACGTTTGACTACATCAATTGCGTTACTTAACGCTTCCGCTTTCGGTCTACGAGGGTACGTGGACACACTCTCCCCTCTCGTTGCTATGCATCACCTAGATAGATCTTGCGTGATCGTAGGATTTTTTTTGAAATTACCGCGTTCTGCAAGAGTGGCATCCGAGCCAGGTCTATGCGTTGATGTTATATGCACAAGTAGAACACAAAGAGTTGTGGGCGATAATAATCATACTGCTTACCACCAATGTATTACTTTGATTCGGCGGTGTTGTTGGATGAAGCGGCCCGGACCGACATTACATGACCGCATTCGTGAGACTGGTTCTACCGACGTGCTTTTGCACATAGGTGGCTGGCGGGTGTCTGTTTCTCCGACTTTAGTTGAATCGAGTTTCACTACGACCGGTCCTTGTTGAAGGTTAAAACAGCAGACTTGACGAAAAATCGTTGTGGTTTTGATGCGTAGGTAAGAACGGTCCTTGCTAGAAGCCCGTAGCAGCCACATAAAACTTGCAACAACAAAGTAGAGGACGTCTAACTTGTTTTTGCAGGGCTTGCTGTGATGTGATATGGTCAATGCATGATGTGATATAATTTGTTGTATCAGATGATCATTGTTTGTCACAAAGTTATCGGCAACTGGTGAGGGAGTCCTGGATTAGGGGGTATCCGGACAGCCGGAATATATACTTTCGCCGGACTGTTGGACTATGAAGATACAAGACTCAAGACTTCGTCCCGTGTCCGGATGGGACTCTCCTTTGCATGGAAGACAAGCTTGGCAATTCGGATATTATATTTCCTTCTTTGTAACCGACTCCATGTAAACCCTAGCCCTCTCCGGTGTCTATATAAACCGGAGAGTTCGGTCTGTATGAGGATGATCACAACATTCATAATCATCATAGGCTAGCTTCTAGGGTTTAGCCTCTACGATCTCGTGGTAGATCAACTCTTGTAACACTCATATCATCAATATCAATCAAGCAGGAAGTAGGGTTTTACCTCCATCGAGAGGGCCCGAACCTGGGTAAACATTGTGTCCCTTGCCTCCTGTTACCATTAGCCTTAGATGCACAGATCGGGACCCCCTACCAGAGATCCGCCGGTTTTGACACCGACATTGGTGCTTTCATTGCGAGTTCCTCTGTGTCGTCGCTGCAAGGCTCGATGGCTCCTTCAATCATCAACAACAACATGGTCCAGGGACAGATCCTCGTGTTCGGTAGCTTCACACTGCGGGCCAACTCGCTTGGCCATCTGGAGCAGATCGACAACTACATCCCTGGCCATCAGGTCAGGTTCGGAAACCTAAACTACACGGCCGACATCCACGGATACTTGATCTTTAACGGATTCGGGCCTATGCCAGGAGCGTCAGACAGTCACGATGAGCACAGCTTAGACCTACTGACGGAGAATGCTCAGGATATCGCCCCTGCAGGAGCCCGAGACCTAAATCCAGGGCAGATTACGTCGCCCGACGACGGGTGGATGGACCCCGCCCCGGAGGCCGCACACCCAACGGCGGTAGAGCCGAACAGAGAATTCACCCCCAAGGAAGCCTGTGACACCGGACCCCCGGACTCGTATCCGGCTGTAGGTTCCAGTCCGCGTACCTCCGAGCCCGCCGAATCTGGTTGGGCTCCGGTAATGGAGTTCACCGCTACGGATATCTTCCAGCACTCGCCCTTTGGCGACGTGCTAAACTCGTTAAAGTCCCTCTCATTGTCAGGAGGATCTTGGCCGAACTATGTCCAGCTTGAGCGGGAAGCAGGCGATGAAGGAATTCGTTGCCCAACCACCACCCACTTCATAGCCACTATCGACGACGTAACAGACATGCTCGAATTCGACTCTGATGACACCGACGGTATGGACGTCGGCGCAGGGGATGATTCAGAACAACCACTCATGGAGCGCTGGACTACCACTTCATCATACTATATATACATGGTGGATACGCCTAAGAAGGACGACGATGACAAACCGGAGGATAAAACCCCAGGGAAAAAGCCAAAATGACGCCGTAGGCGCCGCTCCAAGTCCAGCAACAGTAAAAATAGCGATAACAGCACTAGAAAGATCGACACCAGAGTCAACTCCGAAGGCAACAACGACCATATGGACCCAGCGATGGAGCAGGATGAACCAGGTCACGCCGAACACAGCTCGGAGTAGACGCCCGATCACAATGATCCTGAGGAACGAACCAATCAAACCGCCCCGGGACAAGAGCACAGTCCGGATGACGATGCATTCACCATCCCGGAGACACGCTTGGAACGAGACAACCTCCACAGAAAGCTTATGGCCACTGCCAGAAGTCTGAAGAAGCAGAAGCAAAAGCTTAAAGCCGCACAGGACACACTCAACCGTAGATGGAATAAAGTACTAGACACTGAGGAAAAGTACGGCGATGATTGCCAAACAAAGAGCTATCCAAAGTGCAAGCTGCTACCGGAATTCGACGACGAGGCCGTTCCACCGAAGAACAATACGGCCAATAGGCCGAACAAACCACTTCGAAACCGCAATGGAGCAGCTACCGACGACGCACATGATTTACGTGAGCTCCTGGATAAGAAGGCTTGCGCGACCAGGTCCATCTATGGATCTAGAGGACGCGCCCCGGCACAGGACTATGGTAACCAAAATGATCAGACTGATCGGATACCAGTTCGGAATCAATACCGGACACATCAACAGCTGACGACACGCCATAGCACGTCCAGAAACAGGGGGGCTGCTCACCCTCTGTACTTCACCGAAGAGGTAATGGACCACGAATTTCCACAAGGTTTCAAACCTGTGAACATAGATGCATACGACGGAACGACACACCCCGGGGTCTGGATCGAGGATTTTATCCTGCATATCCACATGGCTCGTGGGGACGACCTCCACGCCATCAAGTATCTTCCCCTCAAGTTGAAAGGACCAGCTCGGCATTGGTTGAAAAGCCTCCCTGAAAATTCAATCGGAAGTTGGGAGGAACTCGAGGACGCTTTTAGGGCAAATTTTCAAGGGACCTATGTCCGACCCCCGGATGCGGACGATTTAAGTCACATAATTCAACAGCCCGGAGAGTCCGCCCGCAAACTTCAGAATAGATTCCTCACTAAGAAGAATCAAATTGTCGACTGTCCGGACGCTGAAGCCCTAGCAGCCTTCAAGCACAGTATCCGGGACGAATGGATCGCCAGACACCTCGGCCAAGAAAAGCCGAGGACAATGGCAGCCCTAACAAGCCTTATGACCCGCTTTTGTGCGGGTGAAGACAGCTGGTTGGCCCGTAGAGGCACCAGCGACCCAAGTACATCCGAAATCAGGGATGGAGACGGGAAGCCACGACGCGATAAAAACAAACGTCAAAACAAGGAAGTAAGTCCGGACAACACAACAGTCAACGCCAGATTCAGGGGCTCTCGACCCGGTCAACAAAAGAAGGCACTTAAAGGCAGCAATGAAGGACCATCCGACCTGAACAAAGTCCTAGACAGACTGTGCCAAATTCACGGCACCTCCGAAAAACCTGTGAACCACACTCACAGAGAATGTTGGGTCTTCAAGCAGGCCGGCAAATTAAATGCCAAACACAAGGGAAGGGAAGCACCAAGTGAAGACGAGGATGAGCCTCACCAGCCGAACACTGGGGGACAGAAAAATTCCCACCAGAGTTAAAAACAGTAAACATGATCCATGTGACTCACTTATCGACGAGAAGGCGCGAACGCGCGCTCAGAGACGCATGCGCTATAGAGCCTATTGCACCCAAACTCAACCACTAGTCGGCCTGCCCGATCACCATCGATCACAGGGACTACGCGACTAGTATGCGGCACGGAGGATCAGCTGCCTTGGTGCTCGACCCAATAATCAACGGATACCATCTTACTCATGTCCTCATGGACGGCGACAGTAGTCTTAATATAATATGGCAGGACACTATCCGCGGGATGGGGATAGACCCATCCAGAATCAACCATAGTAACACCACCTTTAAAGGGGTGATACCAGGTGTCGAAGCACACTCCAGGGGCTCCCTCGTACTAGAGGTGATGTTCGGCTCCGCAGGCAACTTCAGAAGCAAAAAACTACTCTTCGCCATCGTCCCCCTCCAATGTGGTTATCAAGCATTGCTTGGGAGAACGGCCTTTGCCCGCTTCACAGCAGTATTGCACTACGCCTACCTTAAACTCAAGATGCTCGGTCCGCGTGGCGTCATCACCGTTAACAGAAGTATAGAGCGTTCCTTACGCATGGAGAAATACACGACGACTCCAATAGTCGGACTCTAAGGGGCCTCTAATACCAGAAAGCATGATTGGTCGTTAAGACCACGAACATGGTTAGACGAGTCCGGCAGCCCAGATCAACCTGATCTAGGCGCCACACATGTAATCCCATAGAGAACACCAGGGGCTATAGATAATTACTAAAGCCCAATTCTCGGCCTAAACTTATTAGCAGGCCAATGGCTAACACTTCTATTATCCATTAGTGATAGCTAACTTTTCGCACGCTTATGTCATACTCTTCTCCATGAGTTTTTCTTTTTACAGACACCATTCGTGTGACACCCTCCCAGGCCACGGCACAACAGAGACAAAGGCGCAGACGTGCAGCAGGGCCCCGCTCAAAGGTTTCTCTTTAGATTAAGCCCCTGTGTAAACCTTCTTTATTGTCTCTTGTTGCTTACATATCCCATGGGCACTACACCCAGAAAGGATACTGCCGTTATTGGCATTCTTCTCCATGACAGACTAATGCACGTACCTGGGAATATAGGGTTCATAATAAGGGGCATTACTCAGCCCAGTAAAAGTCCGAATACCTTCGGGAGTGTTCGGCGTCGCGAGTTTGGCCTTATATGCATCAGCTCTGAATCATGTCTTTGGTCAAATGTTGGGTATGCCCGGCTCCTGGGTTCGCTGCCTTACGTTCCGTTTTTATCGGCTAAGGCGGCCAAAGGAGAACTACTGCGATTGTGCCCTAGTTATTCCGGATGAGCACCTCAGTAGAGAAAGCCAAAAACTGACTGTCATGATATAGTGAGAGATTGTTCAACAACTCGAAGACCTATCGGGATCTTTAGGATTCCTCCGCATTAACGAAGGACCGTTTCCCGGTCATGTACACACGCACCCGTATTCGGATGCACGCAAAGGTACCAGGGGCTACATAGTAGCCCCACCGTCAAATTCCTATGGCTAAGTGAAGGTGTTACAGCTATATAGTCTGGTTGCCTAGTTCAATGTGCGATCACCTCCTTAATGGACCAAGGCGTTGGATCAAGTGTGATTACGCATACTTTTCGCGAACACCCCCGCATTGTATGCGTGGGGGCTGAAGCCAACGACTGCTAACTTTCAGATTACACATATACATAAAAACGGCCGCACGGGAGGCACAACAATACTTTCGGGCACAAAGTATAAATATCTGCTCCACAATTAAAATAACATTCTTCGAGCACTGAGCCTCTATTAAGCGAGCGCCTTATACTACCTGATCCAAGTAGTGCTCGGATGGATCTTGGCCGCCCGCCGGATTCTGGGTCGCAATGATGGTGGCCTCCATATCTGTCCAATATGCTTTAACGCGGGCAAGGGCCATCCGTGCACCCTCTATGCACGCCGACCTCTTCATGACATCAATCCGAGATACGACACCAAGGAATTGTTGCACTAAACCAAAGTAATTGTCTGGCTTGGGCCCCTTTGGCCGTAGATGGTCTATCACAGACCGCATTGCAAGTCCGGACAGCATGTGGAGCTCGGCCACAGCAGCCATTCTCTCACTCAAAGGCAATGTGCACGTTGGAGCGTTGAACTGCGACCAGAACAGCTTTTCCACTGCCAAATCCGCATAGGCGTCTGCAGGACTCCAGCGTCGATCAAGAGGAGCGTACTTCGGATCCAAAAACTTCAGTCGCAACAAATAGGGGTTTCCAGCCACGATCTCTCCGGCCTGTCGAAGCTCCTCTCATGCATCCCTAATGTCGGAACGCGTCTCCTTGGCCGCATCAAGGGCCTTCTTCAGGTCAGCCTTATTTGCCTGGTTTTCTTTTTCAAGCAACTCATACCGGTTGGTGGTGTTTTCTGGCTCCATAGCCATTTGGGCTATTTTGTCTTCGCTCCGGCGATGAGCAGCCTATTCGGCTCTCAATTCTTCAGCCGCCTTTAGGGCAGCCGCATTGCTCACCCAGGCATGTTCCTTGGCCAGGGCAAGTTCCGCCCTCAGGGCTTCCAGGGCAGCAGCACCATCTACAGTCCAAACATATAACATTAGCATTATGCTCCTCTCAGTTTTTCCTACATAAATATATAATAAAGAAAGCAGATCACATACCTTGTGACTCATTCAGCCGCTCGTTCACCAGTGTAATATCGGCATCAATAACTCCAATCTGTCTCCTCAGTTCGGCAACTTCAACAGATTGTTCGGCTGCCGGATCCTTAGACACCCGCGCATAAATACAGCATGAACATTACTTTCAGAATATGATCCCCCGTTTGCCGCCTAACGCGGACAACAAGAGTCTCAGGGGCAACTATCTATATGGAGCACACCTAGCGTGTGCGTCACACCCGAAAATTATGTATTTTTCATTACATACCTCAAAGCCTCTGAGCAGGGCTCGTAAAGGCTTCATTCAACCCTCTTGTGGCGGACGAACTTTTCTTGAGCACCATGCTCATTAATGAACGGTGCTCTTCCGAGAGATCAGCTCGCTCTAGAAGGCCCACAAGTGTGTCCGGCCAGACGCCGGATAGCGTCGGACCCTTTTCATCGCCCCCCATGGGAGCTGAGCGCAATGGGCTCAGGGCGGCCGAAGTATTAGCTTCTGGCTTCAGCAGGACTGGGCTCCTCCGTGACGACACCTCGGGGTTGCCCACCTCATGAGGCAGAGAATTTGGTGGAGTCTCACTCTCCATCATCTTCGGAAGGAGATCCCCCGAAGATGAACTCTGTCGAGAAGAGCTGCTAGCCAGGCTGCAAAGAATAGATCTTGGTTATTGTTCTTGGAAAAGGAAGTAGTACCTTCGTATTTAAGATTAACTTGCAGCTCGGTTGAGGGCTGGCCCATTGGCGGGCATGGCATGGTGAGTACGCCCTTAGGGGAAGGGCCCCTGGCGAAGCTTTCCTCCCTTGTTTGGCCACCTCCATTTCCAAGTCTTCGGGGGTGGCCCTTTTCTTCCCACGAGGGGAGGAGGCCTTAGATTCCCCTCCCCGATTATCCTCCTTTGGGGAGGTAGCAATTCCCTTGGTTTCGATGCGCAATGTGTGAAGTTCTGCTTCTCTGTTCTTCCCTTCGTCTTTCCCCGAGGGCACTTTGCTTAGCACATGATCAAGCATCTTGGCTATGGCAGGACTAGGCGAGCCTTCGGGAAGTGGCGTCGGACACCTGATTCTCTCCGCCTTGCTGCGCCATTCCTAGCCGCGGAGGATTTTTAGAATAATATTATGATAAATATAAATGAAGTGTTCGGTTTCTGGGTTACTTACTTGGGTATCTGGGCGATTGCAGCTCAGGCCCGCATCCTCGACGGTGTCTGGACACTTTGCTTGTGTTCCGAAGAATAACTTACACATCCCTTCGAGCGTCAGGCCGAAGAAGTGCAAAATAGTCTGCGGACCTTCCGGATTGAACTTCCACATCCGTAGAGGCCGGCGTTTGCACGGCAACATCCGTCGAATTAGCATTACCTGAATTATGGTGGCAAGGCTAATATCCCTCTCAAGAAGCTCCCTGATACGGCTCTGTAGTGTTGGTACATCATTAGCAGGCCCCCAATCCCGTCCTATATTGGTCCATGACGCCAGTTGAGGAGGAGGACCCGAACGGAAGTCGGGGGCAGCCACCCACTTTGTGCCTCTGGGAGCCGTTACGTAAAACCACCTCCGCTGCCATAAATCGGACACCTCTTGGAAGGAGCCCTCTAGCCATGGAGCGTCAGTGTTCCTGCTTATTATTGCACCTCCGCACTCCGCGTGTTGCCCTTCAATCATCTTCGGCTTCACATTAAAGGTCTTGAGCCACAAGCCGAAGTGTGGAGCGACATGAAGGAAAGCTTCGCACACAACAATGAACGACGAAATATGGAAGATAGCGTCCGGAGCTAGATCGTGAAAATCTAACCCGTAATAGAACATGAGCCCTCTCACAAAGGGATCAAGAGTGAAGCCCAAGCGGCGGAGGAAGTGAGAAACAAATATGACGCTCTCATTGGGCTCGGGAGTAGGGATGACCTGCCCTGGATCAGGAAGCCTGTGCTTGATGTCGGCGGTCAGATATCCGACCACCCTAAGCTTCACAATGTCCTCCTCTGTGACCGAGGAGGCCACCCACCGGCCTTGGTTGGATCCGGACATGATGAAGGATCCAGGGTGCTTGGGTTTGGGTTTCGAGTGTTAGAACTAGAGATGCGAAAAGGCGCAAGGGTGGTGGAAAAGAGGGATAGGCCTCGGCCCCTTTATAAAAGGGGAGAATATCAAACGTCCTCAGCATGACCGCTCGGGACTTGCCTAAAAACACGAAGTCCTACCAATAGGCGTCATGGGGCTGCACGACCCCATGTTGATGGGAGATCCCGCGATAAGAGGAGACCGATCTCTGCTTGGACAGGATGTGCCAATAAAACCGCCTCGCAACGTGTATCGAGGCAGGCCAAGAAAAAACGGTTCGTATTGGATCAGATCACGGCGTAAGATCACACCATACAAAAATTGACAGCAGATCAGATTTATGAAGCGCTATGCTCTCTACAAAGGTATGCGGAAATTATCTCGCAAAGCCAGACACAATCATCGATCTACTTTGGAGTATTCGGAGATGGAACCCGCCTTGCAATGTCGAAGACAAACTGCGCGCCGGACTCATCGTCATTGAAGCCTAGTTCAGGGGCTACTGAGTGAGTCCTGTATTAGGGGGTATCCAGACAGCCGGACTATATACTTTGGACGGACTGTTGGACTATGAAGATACAAGACACAAGACTTCATCCCGTGTCCGGATGGGACTCTCCTTTGCGTGGAAGACAAGCTTGGCGATTCGGATATTATATTTCCTTCCTTGTAACCGACTCCATGTAAACCCTAGCCCTCTCCGGTGTCTATATAAACCGGAGAGTTTGGTCCGTATGAGGATGATCACAACATTCATAATCATCATAGGCTAGCTTCTAGGGTTTAGCCTCTACGATCTCGTGGTAGATCAACTATTGTAACACTCATATCATCAATATCAATCAAGCAGGAAGTAGGGTTTTACCTCCATCAAGAGGGCCCAAACCTGGGTAAACATTGTGTCCCTTGCCTCCTGTTACCATTAGCTTGAGACGCATAGATCGGGACCCCCTACCCGAGATCCGCCGGTTTTGACACCGACAACTGGCAGGAGCTATATGGTTATCGCTTTATTGTATGAATTGCAATCTCCATGTAATTGTGTTACTTTATCACTAAGCGGTAGCGATAGTCGTAGTAACAATAGTTGGCGAGATGACAACAATGCTACAATGGAGATCAAGGTGTCACGCCGGTGACGATGGAGATCATGACGTTGCTTCGGTGATGGAGATCATGAGCACAAGATGATGATGGCCATATCATGTCACATATTTTGATCGCATGTGATGTTTATCTTTTATGTATCTTATTTTCCTTAGTACGGCGGTAGCATTATAAGATGATCCCTTACTAAATTTCAAGGTATAAGTGTTCTCCCTGAGTATGCACCGTTGCTACAATTCATCATGCCGAGACACCACGTGATGATCAGGTGTGATAAGCTCTACGTTCACATCCAATGGGTGCAAGCCAGTTTTGCACACGCAAAATACTTGGGTTAAACTTGATGATCCTAGCATATGCAGATATGGCCTCGGAACACTTGAGATCGAAAGGTCGAGCGTGAATCATATAGTACATATGATCAACATAGTGATGTTCACCATTGAAAACTACTCCATCTCACGTGATGATCGGACATTGTCTAGTTGATTTGGATCATCTGATCATTTAGATGACTAGAGGAATGTCTATCTAAGTGGGAGTTCTTAAGTAATATGATTAATTGAACTTTAATTTATTGTGAACTTAGTCCTAACAGTATTTTGCAAATTATTTTGTTGATCAATAGCTCGCGGTATAGCTTCCCTATGTTTTTATATGTGTTCCTAGAAAAAACTAAGTTGAAAGATGATAGTACCAATGATGCGGACTGGGTCCGTGATCTGAGGTTTATCCTCATTGTTGCACAGAAGAATTATGTCCTTGATGCACCGCTAGGTGACAAAACTATTGTAGGAGCAGATGCAGACGTTATGAACATTTGGCTAGCTTAATATGATGACTACTTGATAGTTTAGTGCACCATGCCTTACGGCTTAGAATCAGGATTTCAAAGACGTTTTGAACGTCATGGACCATATGAGATGTTCCAGGAGTTGAAGTTAATATTTCAAGAAAATAACCGAGTTGAGAGATATGAAGTCTCCAACAAGTTCTATAGCTAAAACATGGAGGAGAATAGCTAAAGCAGTGAGGATATGCTCGGATTGTCTGGGTACTACAACCGCTTGAATCAAGTGGGAGTTAATCTTCCAGATAAGATAGTGATTGAAAGAGTTATCTAGCCACCATCACTAAGTTACTGGAACTTCATGATGAACTATAGTATGCAAGGGATGACAAAAACAATTCTTGAGCTCTTCGTGATGCTGAACTCGATGAAGGTAGAAATCAAGAAAGAGCATCAAGTGTTGATGATTGACAAGACCACTAGTTTCAAGAAAAGGGCAAAGGGAAAGAAAGGGAACTTCAAGTAGAATGTCAAGCAAGTTGTCACTCCCATGAAGAAGCCCAAAGCTGGACCAAAGCCTAAAATTGAGTGCTTCTACTGCAAAGGAAATGGTCAGTGGAAGCTGAAATGCCCTGAATATTTGGTAGATAAGAAGGATGGCAAAGTGAACAAAGGTATATTTGATATACAGGTTATTGATGTGTACCTTACTAGTGTTCATAGTACCCCCTGGGTATTTGATACTTGTTTGGTTGCTAAGATTAGTAACTCGAAACAAGAGTTACAGAATAAATAAAGACTAGTTGAGGGTGAAGTGATGATGTGTGTTGGAAGTGGTTCCAAGATTGATATGATCATCATCGCACGCTCCTTATACTTTCAAGATTAGTGTTGAACCTGAATAAATGTTATTTGGTGTTTGCGTCGAGCATATATATGATTAGATCATGTTTATTGTGATACGATTATAAATCTAAGACAGAGAATAATTGTTATTCTGCTTACATGAATAAAACCTTCTATGGTCATACACCCAATGTTGATGGTTTATTGAATCTTGATCGTAATGATACACATATTCATAATATTAATGCCAAAAGATGCAAAGTTGATAATGATAGTGCAACATATTTATGGCACTGCCGTTTAGGTCATATTGGTGTAAAGCGCATGAAGAAATTCCATGATGATTGATGTCTACTACACAACCTTCTTCTTGTAGAAGTTGTTGGGCCTCCAAGTGCAGAGGTTTGTAGGACAGTAGCAAATTTCCCTCAAGTGGATGACCTAAAGTTTATCAATTTGTGGGAGGCGCGTAGGATGAAGATTGTCTCTCTCAAACAACCCTGCAACCAAATAACAAAGAGTCTCTTGTGTCCCCAACACACCCAATACAATGGTAAATTGTATAGGTGCACTAGGTCGGCGAAGAGATGGTGATACAAGTGCAATATGGATGGTAGATATAGGTATTTGCAATCTGAAATTATAAAAATAGCAAGGTAACTAATGATAAAAGTGAGCGTAAACTAATGATAAAAGTGAGCATATTTTTAGAATAAATAGCATCCATCGAACACAGAGAAAGATAGGTGCTTAATGTTTCGCCTCCCAACTTACTTATCATATAGATAATTGTCAACAATAATAATTCATGGTCAAACATATTTGAATGGCCATATATGCTTAGATCTTTCCCCATCACATGATGCTTTCCAACTGAAGAGTAGGTTGGAATGAGAAGGAATACTACTGACTCTTGCATAAAAGTAAAAGATAGGCCCTTCACAGAGGGAATCAGGGATTTGCAGAGGTGCCAGAGCTCGATTTTAAAATAGAGATACATAATTTTGAGAGGTATGCTTTCATTTTCAACATAACAACCAAGAGTTCCCAATATCTTCCATACTACATACAATATAGGCGGTTCCCAAACAGAATGGTAAAGTTTTTTACTCCCCCTCCACCAACAATCATCAATCCATGGCTTGCCCGAAACAACGGGTGCCTCCAACTAACAACAATCCTGGAGGAGTTTTGTTTGCAATTATTTTGATTTGATTTTGATATTTTGATCATGGGACTGGGCATCCCAGTTACCAGCCATTTTTCTCATGAATGATGAGCGGAGTCCACTCATCATGAGAATAACCCACCTAGCATGGAAGATACTAACAGCCCCTAGTCGCTACATGAGCGATTCGGGCATATGAAGCAGATTATTATTTGAAGGTTTAGAGTTTGGCACATGCAAAATTACTTGGAACGGCAGGTAAATACCGCAAATAGGTATATATGGTGGACACTCATGGAAGAAACTTGGTTCAAGGGATTTGGATGCACAAACATTATTCCCGCTTAGTACAGATATTTTGGCTAGCAAAGGATTCTAAATAGCAAGCACCACATGTTAGAGGATCTATAACAATATAACTTCTATACAAATATACAAATATACCCAAGCATAACTCATTATGTGGTCTTCCTTGTCCAATTTCAAATAATTTGCTCAGGTTTGAAAATAATTAATGGGTCTCACAATCATAGAAGATGTCTAAGATAGTATATTTATATGTGAAATCTCTCTTCGTTCAATATTCTTTCATGAATTGTTCAAGTGACCAATACAATGTTTGCTAACCTTCAATAAATTTACCACCTCTACTTCTTATATGTGAAGTCATTACTCCCCATGGGGTAAGCATATGAAACATATATAATTTCAGATTTATGACATTCAACTCATTCAACCATTTACTCATAGGATATAAGTGAAGCACACGAGTAAATGACAAACTACTCCAAAAAGATATAAGTGAAGATTAATGAGTAGTCAAATAATTATGTAGCTATGTGAGTACTCTCTCTCATTTAAGAATTTCAGATCTTAAGTACTTTATTCAAACAGCAAGCAAAACAAAATAAAATGGCTTTGCAAGGATAGCACAACTCATGTGAAGAAGCAAAAACTTAGGTTCAACCGATACTAACCGATAATTGTCGAAGAAGAAAAGTGCGATGTGAGGGAGTCCTGGATAAGGGGGTATCCGGATAGCTGGACTATATACTTTGGCCGGACTGTTGGACTATGAAGATACAAGACTCAAGACTTTGTCCCGGCCCGGATGGGACTCTCCTTTGCGTGGAAGACAAGCTTGGCAATTCGGATGTTAGATATCCTTCTTTGTAACCGACTCTGTGTAACCCTAGCCTCCTCCGGTGTCTATATAAACCGGAGGGTTTAGTCTGCAGGACGAGGACAATCATAATCATAGGCTAGCTCCTAGGGTTTAGCCTCTATGATATCATGGTAGATCGACTCTTGTAATACTCATATCATCAATATCAATCAAGCAGGATGAAAGTGCGTTATATCGACTAGAGGGGGGTGAATAGGCGATTTTTATGAATTCTTCACTGAGGAATTTGCTGGTGAGGAAATTCCTAAATGAAGAACTACTTGCAGTGGAATAAGTACTCAAAAGTAAATATAGCACAACACACGCATAGTCATCATGATGAAATGAGGACAAGCACAGAGTACAGAAAACGTAAACACATGATAACACAAGATGAAGATGAACAGACTAAAGAAATTGAACTGAGGAAATTGAGAAAGTCTTCAGTCAAAGTCTTCAAACAGATATGAACAAGCACACAACAAAAGAGATGAGGAAATTAAAGAGTTGAGGAAATAGAACCAGTGAGCTCGGTGAAGACAATGATTTGGTAGACCAGTTCCAACTATTGTCTCTGTTGTACATCTGGCTGGAGCGGCTGAGTATTTAAACTCAAGGACACCCAGTCCCGGACACATAGTCCTCACCGTATTCTCCTTGAGATAAGGTCACATAGACCTCGCCCAATCACTCGTGGTAAGTCTTCAGGTGACTTCCGAACCTTCACAAACTCGGTCACTCGGCGATCCACAATTCCTCTTGGATGCTCTAGACCTTGACGCCTAACCATCTGGAAGAAGCACAGTCTTCAAAGGAAACAAGCATGAGATCCACGCAGGATCAATCTCTTAAGTGATGCTCAATCACTTTGGGGTTTGTAGGTTTGGGGTTTGGGTTTTCCTCACTTGATGATTTTCGCTCAAAGTCCTGGGAGGATGGGTTGCTCTCAAATGACAAGTGTCAGTTTCTCTCGGAGAAGCCAACCAGCTAGTGGTTGTAGGGGGCGGCTATTTATAGCCTAGGGAGCATCTCGACATGATAAACATAAATGCCCTTGTCTGGTATGACCGTTACGTGGGTAGATATTTTGGGACAACTGGCGCGTAGCACAGCAACGGTCGGAATATTTGACTCTCAAATACCTCAGGGCTATCATGATCCTCACTTTGTGGGCAATCCGCACTGACGAATTCCTAACTCCTCAGTCAGAACAAATTCCTCAGGGTCTAGAAGAACTTCGTCTCTGTCTCTGAAGAATATAACTGAACTGTGCGAGATTTCCAATGGTTTCACTCGAAGGGATTGGTAGGTGTAGGATTTTGAGTTGAGCATCACATGGAAATTTTTCCTTCGTATTTCCTTGACCCCCTTTAATAGTACGGTGATTCCTGTGACTCAAGAAAGAGAAAATGAAACTACAAAAACAAAAGTCTTCACGCTTCATGTTCCTCAAATGATTGCCAAGTCTTCAAGGTCACACCAATTTCTTCACTTTCAAAGTCTTCAGAAAGTCTTCAGAAATCCAAAGTCTTCAGTTGAAGAACTTCATTTTTAGGGGTCGACTTTCTCTGTAAATATCAAACTCCTCATAGACTTATAGACCTGTGTACAGTCACAAACGCATCAGTCCCTTAACCCATAAGTCTTCAATACACCAAAATCACTAAGGGGCACTAGATGCACTTAGAATCTCCCCCTTTTTAGTGATTAATGACAATATAGGTTAAGTTTTCAACGGGGATAAACATATGAAGTGTAAATGCTGATATTGAGGAATTTGATTGCAAGATATAGAAGAACTCCCCCTGAAGATGTGCATAGTGAGGAATTTGCTTTTGAAGCAATGCACACTTGAAGAGTATAATCATGGAGATCTCCCCCTATATCTTGTAATTCATACACGCATTTGACATATAATATGAAGAATTTGAAATGCATGATGAAATATGGTGACTGATGTAATTCATCATGCGTGCATTAACATTAATGAGGAATAAGCATGCAGAAGAACACAGCAAAAGTATTAGGCCACCATAGAGTTTAAGATTACAACTCGATCCAGCAAAGTCATCAGAAGAAGAGTTGTAATTTAGCAAAAAACGCCCATATATGATAGATCCGCTTGAAGACTAACTCAAATTTCTCCCCCTTTGTCATCGAATGACCAAAAGGGTTGAAAATGAGGACTAACGCCCCTGAAGAATATCATGAAGATGGAGGAGCGCCAGCGTTGTTGGGGTCTTGAGTCGATGTAGGGCCTGCTACAATGTCGTCCAAGTCTTCATACTCGTCCGTGTCTCGTGATGAAGAATATGAACTGGCCACCAAGGAAGGAACCTTGACCTTCTTGAATTTCTTCGGAGGAGGAGAAGACCAGTCAAAATCTTCCTTGAAGCCCATTTGCTTCAGATCTTCTTCACCATATAGATGTGACAGAATAGCGCAGGTGCGATCAAATACTTCATGGAGGTAGTAATGGTTTTTCTTCACTGCATTATGTGTAGAGGTCATGTTGTGAAGAATAGAACCAAACTGACACTTAACCCATTTGTGGTTTTGGTCCACCTTCTGGTGAAGACTTATAAGCAGCTCACGGTCAGTCATCACACGAGGAGAAGTAGCTTGAGGACTTGACTTGGTAGCATTGGCAGCAGAACCATGAGTGGCAGAGTCGTCATTGGTGGAGTAAGATGAAGCTTTGCGGAACTGACCATCCAATGGACGAATGCCTTCATCGGTAACGGCTGGTGACTTTCCCTTCTC
This sequence comes from Triticum timopheevii, assembly GCA_963921465.1. Lineage (NCBI taxonomy): Eukaryota > Viridiplantae > Streptophyta > Magnoliopsida > Poales > Poaceae > Triticum > Triticum timopheevii. The sequence continues at coordinate 73,960,513 of OY997266.1, read as the reverse complement.
ATCAGATGAGGAAATTGTCCGCTTGAGAACTTCAATAGGGGGCAAGTAGCTGAGGTGATTCTGAAAATCAGCCTTGTAGTTGAGTGAAGACCTTGATCTGACGAATCTCATGATCCATGGCGCGTAAGGCTTCAGCTCAAAAGGGGAAAGTGCAACACTTGCTAGAGTCCTCATGAAGAAATCATGATAGTTTATGGGGATGCCATGCATTATGTTGAACATCATATTTTTCATCATCCCAATAACTTCTTCATCGGATGGGTCATGGCCTTTGATAGGACTCATAGTCTTTGTCAGTATGCGGTAGATGGTTCTTGGCACATAGAGCAATTCCTTCATGAGGAATTTGGTCCTTGGGGCTTGACCAGGCTTTAGCGGCTTCATGAGCACTTGCATATAGTGAGCAGTGAGTTCAGGCTCATCATACAGACAACGAGCACCTTCAGGTGGAGGACTGAGTGGCAAGGCATGAAGCAATTCAGAGGTTGGTGCTTTGTAGTGAGTGTTATCGGTCATCCAGTCCAACACCCAAGTGTTGATGTCATTTGCTTCACCAGTGATATGCAGCATCGCATAGAACTGAAGAATTAGCTCTTCATTCCAGTCAACGATGTCAGAGCAGAAGTTGAGAAAGCCTGCATCGTGAATCATGCTGAGGACATGTGTGAAGCAAGGCATGGATTCCATGTCCACGTGAGGAATGTGCTCGTGGTCGAAGACTTTGTCCTTGTTGAAGAGTATGGAGGAATAGAAGTTGGCCTGGCTGGCAGTCCAGAAGCGCTTCCTTCTAAGACTAGCATTGTCATATGGGTTGAATTCAGTGAAGAATACATGCTCGCCGAAGAAATCATCAGCCTTGAATTTTTGCTTCTTTGAGAAGGGATCCTTTGGCTTGGGCTGAGGAGTGTCAGTCAGTTGCATCACCAATTCAGGAATTGCAATCTCAGGTTCCTCAGGCTGAGGAATATCGTGCTCTTCTGCAGCTTTAGCCTGGGTCTTCAATTCTTCATTTACATTTTCTTCAGCACTAGTGGCTGGAATTTCTTCATGGACAGACGGGGTTGCATGAGGTTCTTCAGATCCCATTTGCACTTCAGTAGCAGCTGAGGACTGAGGAATTGCTTGGAGTGGAGAGAACAACGGAGAGTTGGGGTGCTGACTTTCCCAAAAGTCATCATTGAGCATGGGTGTGGTACAGCCGATGTTCACATCCTCATCTTCCATTTCTTCAACACCTGCCTCTTCAGCAGTGAACTGAGGCATAGGTGAGGAGACGACTGGGGTTGAAGGGATTCTATCCACTTTAATTTCTTCATCCAACTGCTCTGTCGAAGCAGCAGAAGGAGTTTCTTCATTGGATTCCTTGGGAATCACATAATCTTCACCAAATGGAACAAGGTCCTTTGATGGCATGAAAGAGACTAGAATGGCATCAATTGGATTTTCAGTTGAACTTGTCAAAGGCTTCATTTTGTTCGGAGCTGAAGAATCTGATGAAGCTGATGCCTTCCTTTTCTTCATAGTTGCATGCTCTGCAGCCTTGGTCTTCTTTGCATCTAATGCAGATGGAAGGATTGAGTTGGGGTAGGCACAGGAGGTGCAGAGGACTTTGGATCATTTTCTTCAGGCGCAACTGTTGTAGTTGCCCTGACTTCTTCATTTTCTTCAGGCGCACCACTAGTGTATGCCCTGGCAATATCTTCAGCGGCTGGAATGGAGTCATCAGCCCTAGCACTCTCATTTTCTTCAGCAGCCTGATTGTCATCAGCGGTGCTGGCATGTTCTTCAGTAGGCGGAGCAGATGCTTCAGCCGGTGTGACTTCAATGTGCACAGGAGGAGCAGCACTTGAAGTGATTTTCTTCGTCAGATTGATGAACCGAACCTTGGCGCCCTTCTAATCAGCATAGACCGATCGAATTCATCACTCAATTGCTTGATTTCAGCTTGCAAGGCAATGAGCTGATCAGGGGTGAGAGTGAGGACATTGTCCTTGAGGTAGCGCTGTTTCTTGTATTGTGCTTTCTTCAGCTTTCTGCCTTCTTCAAACTTCCACTTTTCTTCCTCAATGAAGGCAGTCAGAACATGACTTTGACCAGGAGTAAGATTCATCTCCGGCAAAGGCGTGTTAGGGTCCTTGTGCCATAAGTCAATGAAGTCGAGGATCAACTTCGGATCCAACAGAAGTGGCACATTGCTACCTTTCGCTCTAGCAGCCCTGGCTTGCCTGTCTCTGATGATTTCAGCAAGTTCTTCATCATCAGCCTCATCTTCATCACAGGGGACTTGGAAGATGACCTGCTTCTTGTGAGGACTTGGTCGAAGGCCTCGTCCAGCAGTGGCCTTTTTCTTCAGCAGAGAGGGGCCAGCTGAGGAATTTGGTGCAGCTGAGGAACTTGCAGATGCTCCTGAGGAAATTGAGATGCCTGTGGTCCTTTGGCACATGGCAAGATGCACAGGTGCCGCAGATTTGGTTGGAGCAGCTGAAGACTTTGTCGGAGGAGCTAAGGACTTTGGAGGAGGAGGAGCAGACTAAGGAATTTGCTGTGAGGGCTTTGAAGATTATGGTCTTGAGGGCATTGCTGAGGAGCTTGGCCGTGAGGGCATTGAAGAAGAAGCGCTTGACTTGTGAGCAGGCTTCTTAGGCATCGCCTTCCTTGGCTGACTAGCAGAGGCCACAGCAGCGGGAGCAGCAGTAGCAGAGTCTGCATTGAATTTCTTCACTGCTTCCTTTGCTTGCTTGGCCAGTTTAGCCTGGCGCTTTGCCCATTCATCAGCATAGTCCTCACCGCGCTTGAGGCTGGTGGGATCTGCCAGTTGGCCAGGTGCCAATGGAGGTCTTGAGCATGGAGGGTTGAGCGCGAAATTCTTCATGTACTTGGGAGTAACATACCTGTACTCCCTCCATTCTCGTGCCCATCTCCTCTCTATCTTTTGAATGCGCACCTTGCACTGATTTCTATCTTCCTCAGGGGGTGTGCAGTACCCAGCATAAATGTCCTCAGGGATATGAACAACTGAAGTTTCTGAAGAGGTTTGCAACTTTTCTTCGAGGAACGCTGCAAATGAGTTAAGTTGATGAGAACCTAGTGATTCAGCAGCGGACATTTGTACCTGTGAACAGAGTATAGTTGTGAGGAATTTGGAGAGGTCATATCTGTTCTCAGAAGATTTTCAAGAAAGAATAGGTTTGAGGAATTTGACCAGATGAGTCTTGAAGAATTTCACTAAGCGTTCTTTATCTTAGGTTCCAGAGTTGTACAGATTTGAGAATCCACACAATTGAGGAATCTTGAAGAAAATCATTGCTTAGAGAAACGAATCAAGAACAGATAACATGTGAGGTGTTTAGTGTGTGAAGATTTGAAGAATAAACACCTTTGAAGATTTTCAAGAAAAACACATGAATCAAAGCGGGCAGTAAAAGTAACTTTTAATTACCCGAAGTGAAGAACACGATGAACTGGGAAGATTAGGAGTGAAGTTCGTCCGTTCACATCTTCCACGCCCTAACTCGGCAGAGGAAGACGACTGCAGCGGAGGCGGAGTGAAGAAATCCGCAACCAGCACGAGTACGATGGCGACGAGGTCGAGGTAGTGAAGCTCTTCCTCACCGGCGACGATGAAGTAGCGGTGGAGCTAGGGTTTCGGGAGGCTCGAGCGAGAGTGAGGTCGACCGAAGTAAAAGTGAAGTGAGGAAGAGGCAGGGGTATTTATAGTGGAGGTGAAAAATTGTACGCCCGAAGATTTCAGACGAACGTGCCCCTGCCCCTTCTCATTCATGTGACATGTGTCACCCATGTACTGTGAGGTGGCGATCTTGTAGGATCGTGGGTGAATAGATAAGTATTGTCCTGGGATGCAGAACGGTTTGAGCGGCAAAGCCAAAAATTTAGATAAGATTATTTTAAGTTTCCGTTCGCAATTTCTTCAGCTTTCAAGGACACAGTGAAGATTTTGAACGAGTTTCAAATTAGAACGCACATGAAGAATTTGTGAATAGAATGGGTTGAGTTTAGCACAGAGGGGGAAGGGTCCGATCACATTCACTTAGCAGAATAAATCAACTTGAAGAAATAGCAATAAGTGAATGATGTAGAGGACATAAAACTCATATATATATATATATATATATATATATATATATTCAAATGAAGAACAATACCGGAAAGAGTGAAGACAATGCAAAGTTGAAGAATTTGAAAAACTGAGGAATTTCAAAAACAAAGAAAAACTCAAATTGAAGATTTTCAACTTTGGTTGGTGGTGTAACCCACCGTATAAGAAAGCTGATTTCAGACACCGCGTACAATTGTCGTAGGGCTCTGAGAATCAATTTCTTCATTAATTTCTTCACACTTAGAGGGTTAGTCTTCATTAATTGAAGAAAAATGTTACTTTGTGTGTTGCGCATCTAAGTCATCAAGTCAGCATAAGTGTTAGGATGTGTGTCCATTTCAGAGAACATTCGAAGATTCTAGGATATTTAGCTCACACCGCAACTTGCTAAAACTCTTCTCATCCAAGGTCTTAGTGAAGATATTGGCCAGTTGATCTTTAGTGCTAGCATGGTCGATGGAGATGTTGCCCTTCAACACATGATCATGAAGAAAATGATGATGAATCTGGATGTGCTTTATCTTCGAGTGCTGAACTGGGTTATGAGCAATCTTGATAGCGCTCTCATTGTCGCAGTAGAGAGGCACATTCATCACGTTGATGCCATAGTCCTTGAGTGTTTGCTTCATCCATAGTAATTGAGCACAGCATGATCCAGCAACAATGTACTCAGCTTCTGCAGTGGAGAGTGATACGCGGTTCTGTTTCTTCGAGGACCAACAGACCAAAGATTGTCCATGGAAATGGCATGTGCTTGATGTTGACTTGCGGTCCACACGATCGCCAGCATAGTCAGAGTCCGAATATCCAATGAGATCAAATGAAGAGCCCTTGGGATACCATAATCCAAGTGTTGGTGTGTGATCTAGATATCAAAGAATATGCTTCACAGCCTTATGGTGTGATTCCTTCGGTGTAGCTTGAAATCGGGCACACATGCAAACACTAAGCATAATATCTGGCCTAGATGCACATAGGTACAATAAAGAGCCAATCATGGAGCGGTATACCTTTTGATCGAAGTCTTTACCATTTTCATCAGTGCATAGATGGCCATTTGTGGGCATAGGAATTTTGACCCCTTTGCAGTCTTGCATGCCGAATTTTCTCAATACATCTTTGAGGTATTTCTCCTGAGATATGAATATGCCATTGCACTGTTGACGAATTTGAAGACCTAAAAATAATTTCAATTCTCCCATCATAGACATTTGATATTCTTCACTCATCATATAGGCAAATTCATCACTATAGCGTTGGTCAGTACAGCCAAAGATAATATCATCAACATATATTTGGCACACAAACAATTCATCATCATAAGATTTAGTGAAAAGAGTTGGGACGAGTGAACCGGGTTTGAAGCCTTTCTTCATGAGGAATTCCTTCAGAGTATCATACCACGCCCGAGGGGCTTGCTTGAGGCCATACATGGCCTTGTTGAGTCTGAAGACTTTGTTAGGATTCTTTGGATCTTCAAAACCTGGGGGTTGAGCAACATATACTTCTTCCCCAAGCTTACCATTGAGGAATGCACTTTTCACATCCATTTGATATCAAGTGATATTATGATGGTTAGCGTAAGCAAGCAATATGCGAATAGCCTCAAGTCTAGCAACAGGTGCAAAAGTTTCATCGAAATCAATACCCTCAACCTGTGTGTAGCCTTGAGCTACAAGCCGTGCCTTATTCCTCACCACAAGGCCATTTTCATCTTGCTTGTTGCGGTAGATCCATTTTGTGCCAATGATGTTGTGCTTGTGAGGATCTGGACGTTTGACCAGCTCCCAGACGTTGTTGAGCTCGAACTGATGTAATTCTTCTTGCATAGCTTGAATCCACTCAGGCTCCGGAAATGCTTCATCTACCTTAGTGGGCTCTGTGATAGAGACAAAAGCAAAATGCCCACAAAAGTTATATAAATGTGAAGCCTTTGAGCGAGTGAGAGGACCTGGTGCTTCAATGTCATCAATGATCTTCTCAACTTGCACTTCGTTAGCAATGCGAGGATGAGTGGGTTGTCTTCTAGGAATTTGATCAGCATTCCCTTCAGGAGCATTTTCTTCAGCACCATTTTCTTCAGGTGCGCCAGCTCGGTGATCATCACGATCTGGAATGAATTCTTCAGCAAATTCTTCAGTAGGGATGACATCTTCAGTAGCCTTGAACTTGATAGAATCCTCAGGTGCTGGTTCATCTATCACAGAAGGTAGGTGCTCTCTTTGCGAGCCATTAGTTTCATCGAACCGCACATCTACAGTTTCAATAACCTTGTGAAGAACGTTGTTGAAGAGTCTGTAGGTGTGCGAGTCCTTTCCGTAACCAAGCATAAAACCCTCATGTGCTTTCGGAGCAAATTTAGAATTGTGATGCGGATCTCTAATCCAACATTTAGCACCGAAGACTTTGAAGTAACTCACATTGGGTTTCTTGTCAGTGGGGAGTTCATAGGCAGTCTTCTTGAAGAATTTGTGAAGATAAACTCTGTTGATGATGTGGCACATAGTATCAATTGCATCAATCCAGAAACGATGAGGTGTCTTGTATTCATCAAGCATAGTGCAAGCCATTTCAGCAAGAGTTCTGTTCTTGCGCTCCACGACGCCATTCTGCTGAGGAGTATAAGGAGCAGATAACTCATGAGTAATACCAAGTTCATCAAGATAGCCATCAAGACCGGAATTCTTGAACTCGGTCCCATTGTCACTTCTGATGTGCTTGATCTTCACACCAAAGTTGGTTGAAGCCCTCGAGGAAAATCGTTTCCTCATCGACTGCGAGAGTTTGTGGTGTGTGTTCTCGGACCAAAGAAACAAAACAAGCATACCTTTCCTTTAATGGAGTATCTTGGGTATGGTACTCCCTCTTTATCAGCTCGATGTTCAATCAGCATTCCTTCACGAGGATCTTGACCGGATGTAAGTCAAGATTGCTATTATCTTTTTAAAGAACATAAACTTCGTTTGAAGACTTCCTGCACCTCATGTTTGTAAGTGACCCATGTGTAACAAGAATAATCATCAATGATAACAAAGCCATATAGAGATGCATCATTTGTAATAGCAGAATAATGATTAGGACCGATGAGATCCATGTGAAGCAATTCAAATGGTCGAGTGGTGGTCATGATAGTCATCGCTGGATGCTTGGCCTTGGTCATTTTTCCAGCTTCACAGGCTCCGCATAAGTGATCCTTGAGGAATTTAACATTCTCAATGCCAATGACATGTTTCTTCTTTGCAAGCGTGTGCAAATTCCTCATGCCAGCATGACCAAGCCGTCGATGCCATAGCCAGCCTTCTGAAGATTTTGCAAGTAAGCACACAGCCAGTTGTGGTCCTGTAGATAAATCAACAATGTACAAGTCTCCTCTCCTAAAGCCTTCGAAGACTTTGGAATTGTCAGCTTCCATGATCACAATGCAATGATATTTGCCAAAGACAACAACCATATCAATATCACAAAGCATTGAGACAGGCATCAGGTTGTATCCTAAGGACTCGACAAGCATGACTTTGTCCATGTGTCGATCCTTTGAGATCGCAACCTTACCTAGACCCAATACCTGACTTTTGCCTTTGTCAACGAAGATGATATGCTTCAGATGTGATGGTGATAAAGGAGCATCCATCAATAGATTCTTGTCACCAGTCATGTGATTCATACATCCACTATCGAGGACCCACTCGTTTGCTTTGGGTTGATCATCCTGCAGATGAATTAGTGCAACTCATGAACTCATATACTTCATCAGTGAAGAATATGACATCAATATCATCAGATGAATTTCATCAAGCAACAACACAGATAAATGAGTAGGAGGACGTGTGAAATGACAAATCATTTCTTCATGATTAGCCTGCATCCTTTCAGGCACATTCAGGTCTCCAGCAAATTCTTCAGACGTTTTGTGCACGTCTGGAGACCTGATCCTGCATAAGAGATTAGTTCTTTTTCTTCACCACCCACATCTGAAGGGGTGGCAAGGAATTCATCACTCTGCATGCACCATATGAGAAAGGTGGCATAGAATCCGGTCCGCTTCGTTTCACATAAGAGGGGTTAGGGTAAGCATATGAATAAGCAGAGAAATTCTTCGAGGACTTATGAACATAATGATTTGAAGAATAATACTCATATTCATAGCCCTTAGCCCTACCCTGCGAAACAGAAGGGTTAGCACGATGATGGTCATATGAGGATTTTGATCCTTTTGAGGAATTGGATCCATGTGAAGAATTAGGTCCATATGAAGAATTGGATCTGGGGTTCCTTTTCTTCACTAGTGGTGTCATGAGGACATTCACCTGAAGACTTTCAAGATAACTTTTGGGAACCCAGATTTTCTTCATAGGGGAACCGTTCCTGCAGTTAGTGCCAACGTATCTAGCAAATACTTCACCATTTTGATTTTTGAACAGTTTATAGTTGGAGTCAAATGAGTCATCAGAGGAATGAGGAGATTCACATGTAAAGCCAGATAAATTGGATGGATCAACTGGAGGTCCCTTTGCAGCAACCCATGAGGTTTTGGGGTACTGCTCAGGCTTCCAATATATTCCATCAGCATTGAGTTTCCTCTCAAAGGCAATACCCTCTTTCCTAGGGTTCCTATTGAGGATCTGCTTTTTAAGCACATCACAAAAGAGTCTGATGCCCTTTGAGGCTTTTGTACATGCATGTCATGTACAATTCCTTCAGCCCTGCATCATAAGTGATACTAGCAATGTCCTCAGATGAGGAATTAGTGATAGCAGAGACAGGTGAAGAATTTGTAACATTAGAAGCATTTGAACATTCAGGTGAAGAATTAGCAGATTCACGTTCAATGCACTTCAGACATGGAGGATCAAATTCTTCTTGACTAGCGCTGATTTGTTGAGCAAGTAATGAATCACGCTCCTTCTGAAGATCTTCATAACTCACTCTTAGCTTCTCAAGATCTTGCTTTCTTTGAAGAAATTCATAAGAAAGCTTCTCGTGATCAGATAAGAGAGTGTTATGATAACCTTGAAGGTTGTCAAACTTAGACAGAAGTCTCTGAAGATTTTCAGTTAAGTTTTTAGTGCGATCCATTTCTTCACCCAACATATCATCACTTTTGTCTAGCATGTTTTGAAGCTTTTCAATAGCCTTTTGTTGTTTCACAGCAATCTTAGCAAGTTTAGAGTAGCTAGGTTTAAGATTTTCATCAGATTCATCCTCACTAGATTCAAAGGAGGGGTATTTAGTTACCTTGGCACCCTTTGCCATGAAGCAATAGGTGGGAGCGTAGTCATCATTGCCTTCATCAGCATTGTTGGTGTTGCCATTTTCTTCAGAGTTGAAGATAGACTTGCTGATGAACGCGGTAGCAAAAGCCAGGCTTGCCACACCAGACTCGGACTCCTTGGATGCCTCCTCTTCCTCATGTTCCTCAGATTCAGCCTCAGAATCCATTTCCTTGCCAATGAATGCCCGAGCTTTCTTGGAGTTGCTCTTCTTGTGAGATGAAGGCTTCGAGGATTTTGATGATGGAGACTTTGAAGATTTCTTCTTCTTCTTGGCATCATCAGAACTGTAATCCTTGTATTTCTTCTTATTTAGTTCCTTGTCCCACTGAGGACAATCTTGAATGTAGTGACCAGGCTTCTTGCATTTGTGACATAGCCTCTTCTTACAGTCACTAGATGAGGAATCGTTGCTCCTTGAGGATTTTCCAAAGCGGCCACGTCTTGAGAACTTCTGAAATTTCTTCACGAGCGGTGCTAGTTCCTGGCTTAGTTCTTCAGGATCACCAAGGCTGCTAGTGGAGTCTTCTTATTCAGACTCAGAGACTGCCTTGGACTTCAGAGCACGTGGTTTGCCATAGCTCGAACGATAAAGATCTCTCTTCTCAGCAAGCTGGAACTCATGAGTGTTTAGCCTCTCGAGGATATCAGCAGGATCAAGTGACTTGTAATCAGCACGCTCTTGAATCATCAGTGCCAAAGTGTCAAATGAAGAATCGAGCGATCTCAGCAATTTCTTCACCACCTCATGGTCGGTGATATTAGTGGTGCCAAGTGCTTGAAGCTCATTTGAGATATCAGTGAGGCAATCGAAGGTTTGCTGAACATTTTCATTATCGAGTCTTTTGAAGCGGTTGAAGAGATTGCGAAGAACGTCAACACGAGAGTCATGTTGAGTTGAGACTCCTTCTTTTACTTTGGAGAGACTATCCCAGATAAGCTTAGCAGTTTCCAAAGCACTCACTCTACCATATTGCCCTTTGCTCAGATGGCCACATATGATGTTCTTCGCTTGAGAATCGAGTTGCTTGAATCTCTTCACACCAGCAGCATTCAGGGAAGGTGTGACTGAGGGAACACCATTTTCCACAACATACCAGAGATCATTATCAAGATGCATTTGAATCTTATTCTTCCAGTAGGGGTAGTCCGTTCCATCAAAGGTAGGACAACCAGCAGAGACCTTGATCATACCTGTGGTCGACATAACTGAAACTCCAGGCGGTTAAACCAAAATCACACAGAACAAGGGAGTACCTCGCTCTGATACCAATTGAAAGTGCATTATATTGACTAAAGGGGGTGAATAGGCGATTTTTATGAATTCTTCACTGAGGAATTTGCTGGTGAGGAAATTCCTAAATGAAGAACTACTTGCAGCGTAATAAGTACTCAAGAGTAAACATAGCAGAACACACACATAGTCATCATGATGAAAAGAGGACAAGCACAGAGTACAGAAAACGTAAACACAGGATAACACAAGATGAAGACGAACAGACTGAAGAAATTGAACTGAGGAAATTGAGAAAGTCTTTAGTCAAAGACTTCAAACAGATATGAACAAGCACACAACAATAGAGATGAGGAAATTAAAGAGTTGAGGAAATTGAGCCAGTGAGCTCGGTGAAGACAATGATTTGTTAGACCAATTCCAACTGCTGTCTCAGTTGTACATCTGGTTGGAGCGGCTGAGTATTTAAACTCGAGGACACCCAGTCCCGGACACATAGTCCTCACCGTATTCTCCTTGAGTTAAGGTCACACAGACCTCGCCCAATCACTCGTGGTAAGTCTTTGGGTGACTTCTGAACCTTCACAAACTCGGTCACTCGGCGATCCACAATTCCTCTTGGATGCTCTAGACCTTGACGCCTAACCGTCTAGAAGAAGCACAGTCTTCAAAGGAAACAAGCGTCGGATCCACGCAGGATCAATCTCTTCAGTGATGCTCAATCACTTTGGGGTTTGTAGGTTTGGGGTTTGTGCTTTCCTCACTTGATGATTTTCGCTCAAACTCCTGGGAGGATGGGTTGCTCTCAAATGACAAGTGTCAGTTTCTCTCGGAGCAGCCAACCAGCTAGTGGTTGTAGGGGGCGGCTATTTATAGCCTAGGGAGTAGCCCGACATGATAAGACATAAATGCCCTTGTCTGATATGACCGTTAGGTGGGTAGATATTTTGGGACGGCTGGCGTGTAGCACAGCAACGGTCGGAATATTTGACTCTCAAATACCTCAGGGCTATCATGATCCTCACTTTGTAGTCAATCCACACTGACAAATTCCTAAATCCTTAGTCAGAACAAATTCCTCAGGGACCAGAAGAACTTCGTCTCTGTCTCTGAAGAATATGACTGAACTGTGCGAGATTTCCAATGGCTTCACTCGAAGGGATTGGTAGGTGTAGGATTTTGAGTTGAGCATCACATGGAAATTTTTCCTTCGTATTTCCTTGACCCCCTTTAACAGTACAGTGATTCCTATGACTCAAGAAAGAGAAAATGAAACTATAAAAACAAAAGTCTTCACGCTTCATGTTCCTCGAATGATTGCCAAGTCTTCAAGGTCACATCAATTTCTTCACTTTCAAAGTCTTCAGAAAGTCTTCAGAAATCCAAAGTCTTTAGTTGAAGAACTTCATTTTTAGGGGTTGACTTTCTCTGTAAATATCAAACTCCTCATAGACTTATAGACCTGTGTACACTCACAAACGCATCAGTCCCTTAACCTATAAGTCTTCAATACACCAAAATCACTAAGGGGCACTAGATGCACTTACACAAGAAGTACAGTATTACCTCCATCGAGAGGGCCCAATCCTGGGTAAAACATCGTGTCCCCTGCCTCCTGTTAGCATTAGCGTTAGACACACAGTTCGGGACCCCCTACCCGAGATCCACCGGTTTTGACACCGACATTGGTGCTTTCATTGAGAGTTCCGTTGTGCCGTCGCTATAAGGCTTGATGGCTCGTCTTGTTGTCAAGGACAACATCACCTCTGGGGGAGCCCTGGCTCTAGGCCAAACCCTCCGACTAGGCGGCTTCGTCATGACCGCTCGATCGGCTGTTGCACCAACGATGACTTCTCGGGTCATCAAAAATAGCCTTCATGTCAATTCGGAACTCGCCGAATAGATGGATCCAATGGAGCTCTCCTCCCTTAATGAGCTCTCGGATCGCATCGCCGCTCTGGGAGTCGCTACACACTATGATCGGATTGGGTCTAAACCCGACCAAAGGGATATTAAATCCCCACCGGTCACCCATGAGATAGCGGTATTGGAAGAGCCACACATGGATTATCCCTCCACTTTGAGGATGAACTATGTCCGGATTACCAATCTCTCTGAGTCGGATACCCGTTCGCGGGAGGACATGGCCCAGACCCCGAACTTAGAATCGGGCAGCAGGTCAGAAAAATTGGGCAACATCCCGGAGTCCGAGCTGCCAAGCCCGGAAGCTCCTCTACCCCTGGGTGTCAGATCGGGTCAGAATTCGGATTTAAATACGCCCGCCCAACAAACTTATGCCATCTATCCCATATCAGACAAGAGCCCCAAAAGACAGTACATCGCTACTGGGCCAGATTCCTCCTTGTGATAAACAAGGTCAAGGACTGTCGCGAGGAAGACACAATCTCACTTTTCTGCAAAAATTGCACGAACAAAGGGATCCTCAACGCCATAAGTCATCGTGACATAGTACACATTGCGGACTTAGCGGCCATAGTACAGAAATACTATGCCATGGAAAGCGTCTGGAAAACCCAAACAGACTTCTGGGATAATCCAGCTCTCACTAAACCCTTCGTCCGAACTAAAAGGGTAAACTCTCGTAAATTACCCGATCCAATTCCCAAAAAACCAAAGCCCGCTCCAGGGCTTGGAACCGTATTGGAAGAATGACTCAATGGGCCATGCAAAATTCACAGCACTAGGGATACCACGCCAACGCATAGCCTTAGAGCATGTTGGATACTCCGGCAGGTAGCAAAAAGCGGCGAGGATCTCCTTCTAAACCATAAAGCAGAGCAACATCCCGCCGAAGACAACAATGCGGTACTGGCAGTCTTCGAGACTTTCGCCTCAAATAAAAGGCGCAAGCGAGCTCATCAAAGTTTCGCTGAAGTCTGCCACATGGCAGAAATAAATCCGTGGAGCAACACTGCTATAACCTTCAGTGCCAGTGACGAACCCCAATTCCAAACAGTCCGGGCACCAGCTGCTTTGGTCCTTAGCCCAATCATGGATGGCTTCCGGCTCACTAAAGTACTCATGGATGGCGGAAGCGGATTAAACCTCATCTACGAAGAAACCCTCAACAAGATGGAAATTGACAAAAGCTGCATTGAGCAAAGCAGCACGACCTTCAGGGGAATCATCCCTAGTCGGGAGGCCCGGTGTGCGTGAAAAATCACACTGGATGTGGTATTTGGCACACCGGAGAATTATAGGTCCGAAGAAATCACGTTCCAAGTGGCCCCGTTCAGCAGCGGATACCACGTCCTTTTAGGGTGGGACGCATTCACGAGCTTTCAAGCCATACCCCATTATGGGTACATGAAGCTCAAAATGCCCAGACCCAATGGAATCATCACTCTAGTTAGTGACCCGGACGTCGCACTTCGCGCCGAAAATAAAACCGCCGCACTAGCCCTGGAAGCATTATCCGAAGCACTAGCGGCCGAAGAACTAACAACGTTGCGCACAACAGTGGACAAAGACGGCGTGATACTCGACAAGCGACCCAAGTCCACCTCTTTTAAGCCCGCGGACGAGATAGTCAAATTCCAGGTCCACCCAACGGACCCCACAAACACAACTTCCATTGGGACACAGTTGAGCCCCACAACGGACGCCGCACTGCGAGACTTCCTACGCGAGAATTGGGACATTTTCGCCTGACATCCTTCAGACATGTCGGGCATCCCACGCAGGCTGGCCGAACACAGCCTCAATATACTGAAAGGATACAAGCCAGTCAAGCAAACTCTTAGGTGCTTTTCAGAGCCTAAGCGTCAAGCCATGGGAGAAGAGCTAGCCAAGCTACTTGAGGCCGGATTCATCAGAGATATAAAACATCCGGATTGGCTAGCAAACCTGGAAATGGTACCAAAGAAGGACAAATCCTGGCGCCTATGTGTCGATTTCAAAGACCTCAACAAGGCATGCCCTAAGGATCCCTTCCCCTCCCCCGCATTGACCAAATCAACAACGCCACCGCAGGACACGACTCACTATGTTTCCTCGACGCATACTCCAGATACCATCAGATAAAGATGGCGGAATCTGACCAAGCCGCAATGGCCTTCATAACGCCATATGGCCCCTTCTGTTTCAACACTATGCCTTTCGGGCTCAAACATGCCGGTGCAACCTATCAACGCATGATTCAGACATGCCTGGAGAAGAAAATCGGCAAAACAGTGGAGGCGTACATGGACGATGTGGTCATCAAAACAAGACACGTTGAAACTTTAATAGATGACTTGAGGCTCATGTTCGACAACCTCCGAACATACGACATCAAGCTCAACCCAGAAAAATGTGTTTTTCGCGTACCCTCCGGGAAGTTTCTCGGCTTCATCGTTTCCAATAGAGGAATTGAAGCAAATCCGGCAAAATTCCGAGCTCTTTTGCAGTTGGCTATCCCAACAGACCTCAAGCAGATCCAAAAACTAACTGGATGCGTGGCTGCCTTAAGCCGCTTTATCTCCCGATTAGGAGAAAAGGCACTACCTCTCTATCGCCTTCTTCGATGCACCGAACACTTCAAGTGGACGGATGCGGCAACGACCGGACTGGATGAAATAAAGACCCTATTGGCCAGCAATCCAGTCCTGACCGTGCCAAATACTGGCGAACCTATGCTATTATACATAGCTGCAACACACCAGGTTGTAAGCGCAGTGCTCGTCGTCGAACGAGAAGCAGACGGACATAAGTTCCCGCTCCAAAAGCCGGTATATTACGTGTCCACTGTCCTCACTCCATGCAAATCCCGATACCCACACTATCAAAAGATAGCATACGTGGTCTTCATGGCATCCCGGAAGCTACGACACTACTTCCAAGAGTGTTCGATTACGATGGCCTCCGAAGTACCACTGAATGACATAATAAACAACCGTGACGCCATGGGCCGGATTGCTAAATGGGCTATCGAGCTCCTTTCGTTCGACATAATATACAAACCACGGCAGGCCATTAAGTTGCAAGTACTGGCTGACTTTGTCGCCGAATGGACAGAAGCCGAACTCCCTAAAGAGTACGACGCGTACTCCAGTTGGATCATGCACTTCGACGGCTCTAAAATGCTGGCCGGACTGGGAGCGGGTGTAATCCTGACATCCCCCACCGGAGACACGGTCAAATACGTACTCCAAATATTATACACAGACTCCAACAACATAGCCGAATACGAGGCTCTGTTACATGGTCTTCGGATGGCAGTCTCTATGGGCATTCAACGCCTAGAAGTGCGCAGGGACTCGAACCTCGCAATATCACAAATAAACGGAGACTTCGATGCCAAGGATCTGAAAATGGCGGCCTACCGTAATGCCGTCCTCAAAATGTCAGCTCGGTTCGAGGGGCTCGAATTCCAACATGTGGTCCGAGAAACAATCAAGCGGCGGATATCCTCGCCCGCATCGGTGCTAAACGCGACCCCGTCCCACCTAATATATTCTTGGAAAGGTTGTTCAAGCCATCCGTGGTATGGGAAGGGGAGACCGGCAACACCTGTCCGGCTCCGAACACAACCCCATATTCTGAACCATCTGACGTAATCGGGGGCTCTGCCACCAAAATAACAACTTCGGCCCACGAAATCATGGCCGTCATCGCCCCGTGGACTGAGCCCTTCTTGGCCTACCTAAATAGGCAAGAGCTCCCCGAGGACCAAAATGAAGCACGTTGTATTGTGCGGCATTCCAGGGCCTACAAAGTCCATGAGGGAGAGCTCTATAAGAAAAGTGCCACCGGAGTGCTCCAAAGATGCATCTCCGAAGAGGAAGGGCGGCAGCTCTTGGCTGAAATCCATGCCAGACTCGGCGGGCACCACGCTGCAGCTCGGGCACTTGTCAGCAAAGCCTTCCATACAGGTTTTTATTGGCCGACAGCCCGGGCAGATGCACAGGACCTTGTCCAACATTGCGTCGGTTGCCAGCTCTTCGCCAATCAGAGCCATATGCCCCCTACCACTCTCCAAACAATCCCCATAACTTGGCCCTTCACGGTCTGGGGGCTGGATATGGTTGGACCTCTTAAAGGGGGAAGCCATAAGAAAAAATACTTATTGGTCATGGTGGACAAGTTCACCAAATGGATAGAAGCCAAACTAGTTAAAACGGCCGAATCCGGACCAGCGATAGATTTCATATCAGGGGTTGTACACCATTACGGCATCCCCCACAGCATCATCACTGACAATGGCTCAAACTTCATAGCCAAGGAAGTGAAAGCTTGGTGCGGCAACATGGGCATCAAGCTCGATTACGCCTCTGTCTGTCATCCCCAAACAAACGGTCAAGTAGAACGTGCAAATGGTCTCATCATGAGCGGCATCAAACCCAGACTAGTGCAATCCTTGAAGGAATTGGACACGCACTGGGTCGAGGAGCTCGACTCCGTACTCTGGGGGCTGCGGACCACGCCGAATCGTACCACCGGATATACACCATTTTTTATGGTATACGGCGTAGAAGCAGTTCTACCCTGCGACATAATCCATGACTCACCTCGCGTGCGCATGTACGAAGAGAAGGAAGCCGAGCTAGATCGGCAAGACAACTTAGATGCCCTGGAAGAGGAGCGCGACGTCGCAAAATCCCGTTCCGCTTTCTATCAGCAGCAGGCTCGAAGGTATAAAAGCAGAGAAGTATGGGCCAAAACTTATAACGTTGGCGAACTCGTTCTACGCCTACCGGAGAAGAAGAAGGACAAGCTCAAACCCAAGTGAGAGGGTCCCTTCATCATTGATAAAGTTCTCACTGGAGGAGTGTACCGTCTGCGCAATGCATCCGATAACAGACTCGAGCCGAACCCATGGAACACGGCCAGACTCCCGAGATTCTATGCCTAGTGCCGAACTCAGTGTTCGTCTCCTTACCTCCGCTCTTTCAATTATGTTCTCCTTTTTTCCTTTCTCGCCCTCTTTACCCTCTTCACACAAAGTATTAAATACTGTGCTGATTCTTGAATCACTCCGGCCGCACTATGTGTGCTCACCATACCTGGGGGCTTCCTATAGGAAGCTAAGTATAATTACTTTTCTGGCTTCCTGCCTACCACATATGCGTCATTTTCCATATGTACCTTTAGTTCGCCATTATGTGCATCGATATGACTTAAGATTTGGCCATGCTGGATTGCCTGGCTCTTGTGTTTATGCCCTATGTTCCCGTTAATTCGGCTAGGGCATAAGGGGAGCACCTCTATGATTGTTACTGCCGGTTCAACCGGATGTGTACCTCAGACCGGGTGAAGCCGAAAGCTAGCATTCTTAAGGGAATATTCGGTCGATGAACAAAAGATGTTTTTTCGTTTATTACAACATGAATCCCCAGATGTTTGGTATCCTGTGCTTCTGTTCGCAGTTTGGACATGCACATCGATGCATGCGTACCCAGGGAAAGGAACCCCAAACGGAACTATTCTCTCTGGAAGATTTTTCTTACTACCCATGTAATATAACATAACTAGTTGGGTACTTGTCCGTTCAAGCACTTATGACCCTTATGCCTGGTTTCCATGCATACCCCGGTTTTACATAACTGAGCGGGTATTCGGATACACCCCGGACTGTCGGGTCCGGGGGTCAAAGCGAAAAGGTCCGCCATGACAAATGATTTTCAATCCGGCTAGGGACTACATATGTCCATTGAATTACATAGTCACTTGGACTGGCTATATTCTTCCTCTATACCATCCAACAGGCTGTCTAGCCTACAATCCTGTTGGGAATACTTTGCAGCTAATGCTACTTGGTCATACACCAGACTTACGGGAATCTCTTGCCCATCTGGCCCCACCGGTCCGACTTCGGCCATATGGTTCGGGTCAGCCTTGGTGTATCGCGTCTTCACCATGGCCCAGGCTTCCCTCGCACCTTGTCGGCAGGCTGATACCTTCCATAGCCGGAAACGCCGTTGTGCTCCTTTGAGCATATCCATGAGCTCCCCATGCCTTCTGGCAGGGAAGCGGATGGCCACAAGGCCTGGGGAATACCCTGCATCACCTGCCGAGCTTGTCCGTGAAGTTGTGAGAGATCTTGAAGCAAATCGCCTGCGGACCCGCGCATCTCCTCTTCGGGACGGCCCGTCAGCATACCTATAGACATAACTCTGTTAATACGCTTCCTCGTCGAACTGTACTGTAGTTCGTTTAAGCATTTACCATAAATGCCGCGACGAAGCCTTTTGTTCTCCTTCACGGAGTCCGCAAGCTGAGCTCAAACATCTGCTAATTCGACGCCCAGCCGGACGTTGGCATCTTGGAGATTGTTTTTCTCCTGCCTAACCTGCATAAGCACGCGCTCACCAGCATTTAGCTGTCTTCAAAGATGTGACTCACTATCTTTTAAGACCTCCGAATTCTCTTCGGGGTTGTCTGCAGAATCTTCTGTTAGACTTATAAAGCAAGCCACATACTAACTGGTATACGTCCTTAAAATTTCTCTATTGAGAATAGTGTTACCAGATGAGGCCTTCTGGGATTCCTCTAGTTGGGCAACCGCGGCCCTCAGCTGGGTCTTGCACTCCTCTAGCTCCTGAGATAAATGGGTATTCTTCTCTACAAGAACATGGGCATACAATGATCCTTAAAGCAGTTGTTCCAACCATTTCAAGTCTCAAGGGCTACTGATATACATGCTTATCAAATTTTCTTACCCGTATATCCTTTCCATATTGGTCCGTCGCTCGGGTGAGTCCATCTTGGGTAGCTCGGATGTATGCGTCTCCTGAATTGAAGGCGTTGAATGCCTCTTCGGAAAAGATACCATTGCGGAGTACGGCCCGTCGGCGCCGGTGATTCATGGCGCTCTCTACTTTAGAATTTGCGGCGGAGAGCCTATCTACATCCTCGGTCGGAGGACAATTCAGCGTCGGCCCCACATTAGCCTCCTCTCTTGAGGCCGGTTCTGGAATCCGGCTGGTGGAGGCATGACCGGCAGGATCTCCGGATATAGTCCAGCAACTACTCTTTCTGCCAGGGCACGATGGACGCTGTTACATTTCAAAAATGATAATTATAGAGCGGACTTTAATTATACCTCTACGACGGCGTTTCGACCCTAACCGCCTTCCTCTTGAGCCTGCCTGGCCCGGACGCCCTTTGCTGATGAGTCCCTAGGGGCTCGGTGCCGCATTCCGATGGTCGTCTCTATAAAAATACGATATTTGTGCATAAGGCATGATATAAAGAAGAAATCCTCTTCAGAGGTTAGGGCTTCAGCTTTGCTTACACGCGACGCAGGGAGTAGTCCGGGATAGTCGGCAATAATAGCCACCAAGGTGTCGTCGCAACTTGCCTGCTAAAATGTCCCGTCGACAAGCTCCACAGATATATCCGGATCTTCTTCAAGTCCGGGGTCGACGGCCCAGCCAGGATCCTCTGGCTGTGGAGAGGGGCTGTTGAACTCTTTCACGGCCTTCCTCAGTTCCTGTTTAGAAATATCAAGGTAAATGATTGTGATGAAGGATGCAAGAATGAATAGAGTTGAGTAAAGAGTAACGGCTTACCTAGCTTGGTGAGTTGTACATGGAAAATCCATCTCGCGGTTTAATATGTAGGAACTCCTCTTCTTCTCCTTTATATAAATCGAACAGTATTCTTGCCAGAGCGGTGGCAGAGTCCGAACCTTTACAACTGCAGCGGGTGGCATCGTCTTCCCCGTTGAAGTGCCACATGGGCTTCCCCCGATATTGAAGTGGCTGCACCCTGCGCATTATGCATATTGATATAACTTCGACTATTGTCAGTCCTGATTGGGCCAGTGTCTTTATCCTGCCCATCAGGAAGTGTACTTCTCTGTCATCTTCCTCCTGGGGGCTCCGAGGGCGCCAACGTTGGCGTTTCTTCAGCGGAGCGTTACTAAACTCAGGAAGGCTCGTCCGGATTGGGTCCGGAAGGGGAATGTCATCTACATAAAACCACTCCGAGGGCCAGTCTTAGGATGCCTTCTTTGGAGTGCCGGACAGGTATCTGGTCTGGGCGACGTGCCATATTACGGCTCCGCCCACTTGATATATAGATCCCCCCTGATTACGAGGGACGAGGCAGAATAACTTCTTCCATAACTCGAAGTGAGCCTCGCAGCCCAGGAATAACTCATAGAGGGCAACGTATCCGGCGATGTGCAGCACGGAGGCGGGGGTAAAGTTATGCAACTGGAGGCTGTAGAACTCTAGGAGCCCGCGGAGGAATGGGTGGATTGGAAACCCGACGCCTTTTAGCAAATATGGGACGAGGCATACCCGCTCCCCCTGAGATGGGTTAGGAGATCTCTCCGCTTGCGCCCCGCCATTATAGGTGGCTAGTCCGGCTCGGACGGGGACCATGTATGCAGGTGGAAGAAACCCTTGGGTCTACAACTCTACTAAACGGTTGTGGGGGACAGAACATTTTTCCCAATCACCTAGCTTAGAGCTAAGGGAGCGAGAAGAGGAGCTGCGGCGACCGGCCATGGTGGAATGGTTCTTCCCGGATGCACTCTGTTGAATGCTTGCTTGAGGGAAGAAGGTGAGATTTCAATCTGAGGATCCCCGTCTCTTCAAATAGACGGTTCTCCTGCAGGTTCAGGGTGGCAAATGTAAAAATTCTCCGGCCCCTCGTATTCGCTCGACACATGGAGATGGCCATTATTAAGGCACAGAAGCCGAGTAATATGACATTGATGGGAAGTCAGACACTATTTGCTACAACAGGTACTCTGGATTTGGAGAAGAACCCGCCTTGCAATGCCGAAGACAATTTGCGTGTCGAACTCATCATCATTGAAGCCTGGTTCAGGGGCTACTGAGGGAGTCCTGGATAAGGGGGTATCCGGACAGCCAGACTATGTACTTTGGCCGGACTGTTGCACTATGAAGTAACAAGAATCAAGACTTTGTCCCGTGTCCGGATGGGACTCTCCTTTGCGTGGACGACAAGCTTGGCGATTCAGATGTTAGATCTCCTTCTTTGTAACCGACTCTGTGTAACCCTAGCCTCCTCCGGTGTCTATATAAACCGGAGGGTTTAGTCCGTAGGACGATGACAATCATAATCATAGGCTAGCTCCTAGGGTTTAGCCTCTATGATCTCGTGGTAGATCAACTCTTGTAATACTCATATCATCAAGATCAATCAAGCAGGAAGTAGGGTATTACCTCCATCAAGAGGGCCCGAACCTGGGTAAAACATCGTGTCCCCTGCCTCCTGTTACCATTAGCCTTAGACGCACAGTTCGGGACCCCCTACCCAAGATCCACCGGTTTTGACACCGAGAGGATGCCTACCGGGGCATCCCCAAGCTTAGATGCTTGAGACTTCTTGAAATATTATCTTGGGGTGCCTTGGGCATCCCAAAGCTTGAGCTTTTGTGTCTCCTTAATTCCTTTTATATCTCGGTTTCCTAAATCTCAAAAGCTTCATCCACACCAAACTCAACAAGAACTCGTGAGATAAGTTAGTATAAACCAATACAAAAACCTTATCATTTTCTACTGTAAAAAATCACTAAAATTATTATTAAACATTTCATACTAAATTTCTCTGCATATTTAATACTCCTATCCTCAAATAGAATCATTAAACAAGCAAACATATGCAAACAATGCAAACATAACAGCAATCAACCAAAACAGTATAGTCTGTAAAGAATGCAAGATTCATCATACTTACATAACTCCAAAAATTATGCCAATTTACTAAACTTTATAATATTTATCATAGCTCAATATGCAAAAAGTTTCAACATTATATCATTCTCTGACTTTTCTAGGGATTTTTTGCAACAGCAGTAAACTTTCTGTTTTGAAACAGCAACATGTATACATGCAAATAAGCATGGTAAAGGCTATCCTTGACATTTTTATTGAAAATATAGATGCAAAACATTATTCTAAATAACAGCAAGAAAATGCTAACAAAATAAAATGACGCTCCAAGCAAAACACATATCATGTGGTGAATAAAAATATAGCTCCAAGTAAAGTTACCGATGAACGAAGACGAAAGAGGGGATGCCATCTGGGGCATCCCCAATCTTAGGCCCTTGGTTGTCCTTGAATATTACCTTGGGGTGCCTTGGTAATCCCCAAGTTTAGGCTCTTGCCACTCCTTATTCGTAGTCCATCGAAACTTCACACAAAACTTGAAAACTTCACAACACGAAACTCAACACAAAACTCGTAAGCTCCGTTAGTATAAGCGAATAAATCACCACTTAGGTACTGTTGTGAACTCATTCTAAATTTATATTTCTGTAATATCTACTGTATTCCAACTTCTCTATGGTTCATACCTTCCGATACTACTCATAGATTCATCAAAATAAGCAAACAACACATAGAAAACAGAATCTGTCAAAAACAGAACTGTCTGTAGTAATCTATATCATTCGAATGCTTCTGTAACTCCAAAAATTCTAAAATAAATTGGTGGACCTGAGGAATTTGTATATTAATCATATGCAAAAATATTCAACCTCAAATCACTCTCCATAAAAAAATGGCAGCTAATCTCGTGAGCGCTAAAGTTTCTGTTTTTTACAGCAAGATCATAAAGACTTCACCCAAGTCTTCCCAAAGGTTCTACTTGGCACAAACACTAATTAAAACATAAAACCACATATAACCATAGGCTAGATGAATTATTTATTAATAAACAGGAACAAAAATAACATTGGGTTGCCTCCCAACAAGCGCTAACGTTTAACGCCCCTAGCTAGGCATGATGATTTCAACGATGCTCACATAAAAGATAAGAATTGAAACATAAAGAGAGAATCATTAAGAATATGACTAGCACATTTAAGTCAAAACCACTTCCTATGCATAGGGATTTTGTGATCAAAAAACTTATGGGAACAATAATCAACTAGCATAAGAAGGTAAAACAAGCATAGCTTCAAGATTTTCAACACATAGAGAGGAAACTTGATATTATTGCAATATATAGAAGCATATGATCCTCTCTCATAATAATTTTCAGTAGCATCATGAATGAATTCAACTATATAACCATCACCTAAAGCATTCTTTTCATGATCTACAAGCATAGAATTTTTATTACTCTCCACATAAGCAAATTTCTTCTCATGAATAATTGTGTGAGCAAACTAAACAAAATAATTATCATGTGAGGCATAATCCAATTGAAAAATAAAATCATTATGACAAGTTTCATGGTTATCATTATTCTTTATAGCATACGTATCATCACAATAATCATCATAAATAGGAGGCATGCTTTCATCATAATAAATTTGCTCATCAAAACTTGGGGGACAAAAAATATCATATTCATCAAACATAGCTTCCCCAAGCTTGTGGCTTTGCATATCATTAGCATCATGGATATTCAAAGAATTCATACTAACAACATTGCAATCATGCTCATCATTCAAATATTTAGTGCCAAACATTTTATAGACTTAGCACTTGAGCACAATTTTCCTTACCATCATTCTCACGAAAGATATTAAAAAGATGAAGCGTATGAGGCAAACTTAATTCCATTTTTTAGTTTTCTTTTATAGACTAAACTAGTGATAAAACAAGAAACAAAAAGATTCGGTTGCAAGATCTAAAGATATGCCTTCAAGCACTCACCTCCCCGGCAACGGCGCCAGAAAAGAGCTTGATGTCTACTACACAACCTTCTTCTTGTAGACATTGTTGGGCCTCCAAGTGCAAAGGTTTGTAGGACAGTAGCAAATTTCCCTCAAGTGGATTACCTAAGGTTTATCAATCCATGGGATGCGTAGGATGAAGATGGTCTCTCTCAAACAACCCTGCAACCAAATAACAAAGAGTCTCTTGTGTCCCCAACACACCCAATACAATGGTAAATTGCACTAGTTCGGCGAAGAGATGGTGATACAAGTGCAATATGGATGGTAGATATAGGTATTTGTAATCTGAAATTATAAAAACAGCAAGATAACTAATGATAAAAGTGAGCGTAAACGGTATTGCAATGCTAGGAAACAAGGCCTAAGGTTCATACTTTCACTAGTGCAAGTTCTCTCAACAATAATAACATAACTGGATCATATAACTATCCCTCAACATGCAAGAAAGAGTCACTCCAAAGTCACTAATAGCGGAGAACAAACAAAGAGATTATTGTAGGGTATGAAACCACTTCAAAGTTATCCTTTCTGATTGATCTATTCAAGAGTCCATAGTAAAATAACACGAGCTATTCTTTCCGTTCGATCTATCATAGAGTCCGTACTAGAATAACACCTTAAGACACAAATCAACCAAAACCCTAATGTCACCTAGATACTCCAATGTCACCTCAAGTATCCGTGGGCATGATTATACGATATGCATCACACAATCTCAGATTCGTCTATTCAACCAACACAAAGTACTTCAAAGAGTGCCCCAAAGTATCTACCGGAGAGTCAAGACGAAAACGTTTGCCAACCCCTATGCATAAGTTCACAAGGTCACTGAACCCGCATGTTGATCACCAAAACATACATCAAGTAGATCACGTGAATATCCCATTGTTACCACAGATAAGCATGGCAAGACATACATCAAGTGTTCTCAAATCCTTAAATACTCAATCCGACAAGATAACTTCAAAGGGAAAACTCAATACATTACAAGAGAGTAGAGGGGGAGAAACATCATAAGAGCCAACTATAATAGCAAAGCTCGCGATACATCAAGATCGTGCCAAATCAAGAACACGAGAGATAGAGAGAGAGAGAGAGAGAGAGATCAAACACATCACAAGGTCACTGAACCCGCATGTTGATCACCAAAACATACATCAAGTAGATCACGTGAATATCCCATTGTTACCACAGATAAGCATGGCAAGACATACATCAAGTGTTCTCAAATCCTTAAATACTCAATCCGACAAGATAACTTCAAAGGGAAAACTCAATACATTACAAGAGAGTAGAGGGGGAGAAACATCATAAGAGCCAACTATAATAGCAAAGCTCGCGATACATCAAGATCGTGCCAAATCAAGAACACGAGAGATAGAGAGAGAGAGAGAGAGAGAGATCAAACACATAGCTACTGGTACATACCCTCAGCCCCGAGGGTGAACTACTCCCTCTCGTCGTGGAGAGCACCGAGATGATGAAGATGGCCACCGATGAGGGATTCAAGAACACGAGACAGAGAGAGAGAGAGAGAGAGAGAGAGATCAAACACATAGCTACTGGTACATACCCTCAGCCCCGAGGGTGAACTACTCCCTCTCGTCATGGAGAGCACCGAGATGATGAAGATGGCCACCGGTGAGGGATCCCCCCTCCGGCAGGGTTCCGGAATGGGCTCCCGAGAGGTTTTTGGTGGCTACAAGGCTTGTGGCGGTGGAACTCCAGATCTATTGTGCTCCCGGATGTTTTTAGGGTATATGGACATATATAGGCGAAAGAAGTCGGTCGGGGGAGCCACGAGGGGCCCACGAGGGTGGGGCACGCCCAGGGGGGTAGGGCGCGCCTCCCTGCCTCGTGGCTTCCTCGAAGCTTGCCCGACGTCTACTCCAAGTCTCCTGGATTGCTTCCGTTCCAAAAATAACTCTCCCAAAGGTTTCATTCCGTTTGGACTCCATTTGATATTCCTTTTTTTGCGAAGCACTGAAGTAGGCAAAAACAACAATTTGGGTTGGGCCTCCGGTTAATAGGTTAGTCCCAGAAAATAATATAGAAGTGTATAGTAAAGCCCATTAAACATCCAAAACAGTTAATATAATAGCATGAATACTTCCTAAATTATAGATACGTTGGAGATGTATCAATGATGGGCTTTTGGAATCACTTGATTATGAATCATTTGATACTTGCGAACCGTGCCTTGTGGGCTAGATGACTAAAACTCCGTTCTACGGAACAATGGAACAAGCTAATGACTTACTAGAAATAACACATACCGATGTATGCGCTCCGATGAGTGTTGAGGCTCGTGGAAGGTATCGTTATTTTCTGACCTTCACAATTGATTTAAGCAAATATGGGTGTATCTACTTAATGAACACATGTCTGAAACATTTGAAAAGTTCAAAGAATTTCAGAGAGAAGTAGAGAATCATTGTAACAAGAAAATCAAGTTTCCACGATCTGATCGTGGAGGTGAATATTTGAGTTACGAGTTTGGCCTTCATTGAAAACAATGTGGAATAGTTTCACAGCTCACGCCACCTGGAACACCACAGCGTAATGGTGTGTCCGAATGTTATAACCACACTTTATTGGATAGGGTGCGATTATGATGTCTCTTACCGATTTACCACTATTGTTTTGGGGTTATGCATTATAGACAACTGCATTCACGTTAAACAGGGCACCATCAAAATCCGTTGAGAAGGTGCCTTATGAACTGTGGTTTGGCAAGAAACCAAAGTTGTCGTTTCTTAAAGTTTGGGGCTGCGATGCTTATGTGAAAAAAGCTTCAACCTGATAAGCTCGAACCCAAATCAGAGAAGTGCGTCTTCATAGAATACCCAAAGGAAACTATTGGGTACACCTTCTATCAGAAGATCCGAAGGCAAGATATTCATTGCTAATAATGGATCCTTTCTAGAGAAGGAGTTTTCTCTCGAAAGAAGTGAGTGGGAGGAAAGTAGAACTTGATGTGGTAATTGTACCTTCTCCCGAATTGGAAAGTTGTTCATCACAGGAATCAGTTCTGGTGATTCCTACACCAATTAGTGAGGAAACTAATGATGATGATCATGAAACTTCAGATCAAATTACTACTGAACCTCGTAGGTCAACCAGAGTACGATCCGCACCAGAGTGGTACAATAATCCTATTATGGAAGTCATGTTACTTGACCATGATGAACCTACAAACTATGAGGAAGCGATGATGAGCCCAGATTTCGCGAAATGGCTTGAGGCCATGAAATCTAAGATGGGATACATGTATCTGTTGGAAATATGCCCTAGAGGCAATAATAAATTAGTTATGATTATATTTCCTTGTTCATGATAATCTTTTATTATCCATGCTATAATTGTATTGATAGGAAACTCAGATACATGTGTGGATACATAGACAACACCATGTCCCTAGTAAGCCTCTAGTTGACTAGCTCGTTGATCAATAGATGGTTACGGTTTCCTGACCATGGACATTGGATGTCGTTGATAACGGGATCACATCATTAGCAGAATGATGTGATGGACAAGACCCAATCCTAAGCCTAGCACAAAGATCGTGTAGTTCGTATGCTAAAGCTTTTCTAACGTCAAGTATCTTTTCCTTAGACCATGAGATTGTGCAACTCCCAGATACCGTAGGAATGCTTTGGGTGTACCAAACGTCACAACGTAACTGGGTGACTATAAAGGTGCACTACAGGTATCTCCGAAAGTGTCTGTTGGGTTGGCACGAATCGAGACTGGGATTTGTCACTTCGTGTAAACGGAGAGGTATCTCTGGGCCCACTCGGTAGGACATCATCATAATGTGCACAATGTGACCAAGAGGTTGATCACGGGATGATGTGTTACGGAACGAGTAAAGAGACTTGCCGATAACGAGATTGAACAAGGTATCGGTATACCGACGATCGAATCTTGGGCAAGTACAATACCGCTAGACAAAGGGAATTGTATACGGGATTGATTGAGTCCTTGACATCGTGGTTCATCCGATGAGATCATCGTGGAACATGTGGGAGCCAACATGGGTATCCAGATCCCGCTGTTGGTTATTGGCCGGAGAACGTCTAGGTCATGTCTGCATGGTTCCTGAACCCGTAGGGTCTACACACTTAAGGTTCGATGACACTAGGGTTATAAAGGAAGTTTGTATGTGGTTATCGAATGTTGTTCGGAGTCCAGGATGAGATCCCGGATGTCACGAGGAGTTCCAGAATGGTCCGGAGGTAAAGATTTATATATGGGAAGTCCTATTTTGGCCACCGGAAAATGTTCAGGATTTTTCGGTATTGTACCGGGAAGGTTCTAGAAGGTTCCAAAGTGGGGCCCACCTGCATGGAGGGACCCACATGAACGTGGGTAGTGGGGGCAAGGCCCCACACGCCTGGTCAAGGCACACCAAGATCCCCCCTTAGAAGGAGTAAGATCATATCCCGAAGGGATAAGATCAAGATCCCTAAAAAGGGGGGATAACAATCGGTGGGGAAGGAAATGATGGGATTTCTTTCCTCCCACCTTTGCCAACACCCCAATGGACTTGGAGGGCAAGAAACCAGCCCCCTCCACCCCTATATATAGTGGGGAGGCGCATGGGAGCTTTACACAAGTTTTGGCGCAGCCCTCCCCCTCTCCCAAGTATTTCTCCTCTCCCACGGTGCTTGGCGAAGCCCTGCAGGATTGCCACGCTCCTCCATCACCACCACACCGTTGTGCTGCTGCTGGACGAGTCTTCCTCAACTCTCCCTCTCTCCTTGCTGGATCAAGGCATGGGAGACTTCACTGGGCTGTACGTGTGTTGAACGCGGAGGTGCCGTCCGTTCGGCACTAGGATCTCCTGTGATTTGGATCACGACGAGTACGACTCCTTCAACCCCATTCTCTTGAACGCTTCCGCTTAGCGATCTACAAGGGTATGTAGATGCACTCTCCTTCCCCTCGTTGCTGGTTTCTCCATAGATAGATCTTGGTGACACGTAGGAAATTTTGAATTTCTGCTACGTTCCCCAACAGTGGCATCATGAGCTAGGTCTATTGCGTAGATTCTTTGCACGAGTAGAACACAAAGTAGTTGTGGGCGTTGATTTTGTTCAATATGCTTACCGTTACTAGTCCAATCTTGTTTCGATGGTATTGTGGGATGAAGCGGCTCGGACCAACCTTACACGTACTCTTACGTGAGACAGGTTCCACCGACTGACATGCACTTGGTGCATAAGGTGGCTAGCGGGTGCCAGTCTCTCCCACTTTAGTCGGAACGAATTCGATGAAAAGGGTCCTTATGAAGGGTAAATAGCAATTGGCATATCACGTTGTGGTTTTGCGTAGGTAAGAAACGTTCTTGCTAGAAACCCATATCAGCCACGTAAAACATGCAAACAACAATTAGAGGACGTCTAACTTGTTTTTGCAGGGTATGCTATGTGATGTGATATGGCCAAGAAGAATGTGATGAATGATATGTGATGTATGAGATTGATCATGTTCTTGTAATAGGAATCACGACTTGCATGTCGATGAGTATGACAACCGGCAGGAGCCATAGGAGTTGTCTTTTTTATTGTATGACCTGCGTGTCATTGAACAACGCCATGTAATTACTTTACTTTATTGCTAACCAGTAGCCATAGTAGTAGAAGTAATAAGTTGGCGAGACAACTTCATGGAGACACGATGATGGAGATCATGATGATGGAGATCATGGTGTCATGCCGGTGACGATGATGATCGTGGAGCCCCGAAGATGGAGATCAAAAGGAGCAATATGATATTGGCCATATCATGTCACTATTTGATTGCATGTGATGTTTATCATGTTTATACATCTTATTTTCTTAGAACGACGGTAGTAAATAAGATGATCCCTCATTAAAATTTCAAGAAAGTGTTCCCCCTAACTGTGCACCGTTGCGAAAGTTCGTCGTTTCGAAGCACCACGTGATGATCAGGTGTGATAGATTCTTACGTTCACATACAACGGGTGTAAGCCAGATTTACACACGCGAAACACTTAGGTTGACTTGACGAGCCTAGCATGTACAGGCATGGCCTCGGAACACAAGAGACCGAAAGGTCGAGCATGAGTCGTATAGAAGATACGATCAACATGAAGATGTTCACCAATGATGACTAGTCCATCTCACGTGATGATCGGACACGGCCTAGTTGACTCGGATCATGTAATCACTTAGATGACTAGAGGGATGTCTATCTGAGTGGGAGTTCATAAGATGAACTTGATTATCCTGAACATAGTCAAAAGATCTTTGCAAATTATGTCGTAAGCTCGCGCTTTAGTTCCACTGTTTATATATGTTCCTAGAGAAAATATAGTTGAAAGTTGACAGTAGCAATTATGCGGACAGTAGAAAGCTTATGTCCTTAATGCACCGCTCAGTGTGCTGAACCCCAAACGTCGTTTGTGGATGTTGCGAACATCGGACATACACATTTTGATAACTACGTGATAGTTCAGTTAAACGGTTTAGAGTTGAGGCACCAAAGACGTTTTTGAAACGTCGCGGAACATATGAGATGTTTCGAGGGCTGAAATTGGGGTTTCAGGCTCGTGCCCATGTCAAGAGGTATGAGACTTCCGACGATTTTCTTAGCCTGCAAACTAAGGGAGAAAAGCTCGATCGTTGAGCTTGTGCTCAGATTGTCTGAGTGCAACAATCACTTGAATCGAGTGGGAGTTGATCTTCCAGATGAGATAGTGATGTTTCTCCAAAGTCATTGCCACCAAGCTGCTAGAGCTTCGTGATGAACTATAACATATCAGGGATAGATATGATGATCCTTGAGGTATTCGCGATGTTTGACACCGCGAAAGTAGAAATCAAGAAGGAGCATCAATTGTTGATGGTTGGTGAAACCACTAGTTTCAAGAAGGGCAAGGGCAAGAAGGGATACTTCATGAAATGGCAAATCAGCTGCTGCTCTAGTGAAGAAACCCAAGATTGAACCCAAACCCGAGACTAAGTGCTTTTGTAATAAGGGGAACAACCACTGGAGCAGAATTACCCTAGATACTTGGTAGATGAGAAGGCTGGCAAGGTCGATAGAAGTATATTGGATATACATTATGTTAATGTGTACTTTACTAGTACTCCTAGTAGCACCAGGGTATTAAGATACCGGTTCGGTTGCTAAGTGTTAGTAACTCGAAATAAAAGAGCTACGGAATAAACGGAGACTAGCTGAAGATGAGCTGACGATATGTGTTGGAAGTGTTTCCAAGTTTGATGTGATCAAACATCGCACGCTCCCTCTACCATCAAGATTAGTATTAAACCTAAAATAATTATTATTTGGTGTTTACATTGAGCATAGACATGATTGGATTATGTCTATTGCAATACAGTTATTCATTTAAAGAGAATAATGGTTACTCTGTTTATTCAAATAATACCTTCAATGGTATTGCACCTGAAAGGAATGGTTTATTGAATCTCGATCGTAGTGATACACATTTTTCATGCCAAAAGATATAAGATAGTAATGATAGTACCACTTACTTGTGGCACTGCCATGTAAGTCATATTGGTGTAAAACGCATGAAGAAGCTCCATGTTGATGGATCTTTAGACTCACTCGTTTTTGAAAAGTTTGAGACATGCAAACCATGTTTGTTGGTGTATACGCATGAAGAAACTCAATGTAGATGGATCGTTTGGACTCACTTGATTTTGAATCACTTGAGATATGCAAATCATACCACATGAGCAAGATGACTGAAAAGCCTCGGTTTCAGTAAGATGGAACAAGATAGCAACTTGTTGGAAGTAACACATTTTAATGTGTGCTGTCCAATGAGTGTTGAGGCATGCAGTGAATATCAACCCACTGCTGAAGCCGAATAGGCAGTTAAAGCTGGAATGATGGGGGGCAATCCTGCAGTATGGCTTTAGTGCGTAGATTCTCAGGCAGGCTCATCGACTGGTGGAGGAGGGACACTTTACTTATTATCAGAATAGAAAAGAGCTGTATGTATACTTTAGGAAGGGGGATCAAACTAGTTATGTTGACAGACATGAACTCCTAGTGAGTCAGTGCCAGGTGTCCCCGGTCGTGATACACTAACCAACCAACTTAACCTATAGCGCTCAATCAAATGAAGTTTTGATTTCCCATATGGAGAAAAAGCTACCTTCAATCCATAGTGCCATCTTTCCGCTGGATAAACACCAGAACTGGTATCGGCTTCTTTTGTTCGTAACGAACAAGCAACGGATTGGGGATTGCCAATAGAAAAAGATACAACCAACCAGCAGCTTTTGGAAACCAGGATCACCCCCATTGTAAAGAGAAACGGCACCCCTTTCCGTAGGGGCTCGCCCTAATTATAACAAACTTTCATCGTCAGAGAAACTCAGTTGGCAAAAGTCGATAGCGAGACTGAATAAGGCTTACACCATGTATAATCAAACCTTATTTGAGGGGGAGGGTGTGAGTAGGTGGTTGGATTACTGTGAAGGTCTCCGCGAGCTTGAGGGCAGTGAAGACTATTGTCTCCACCACTAAAAGGGTAATACTCGCTCAAAGTGATGAAATCAGTCGAGGAAACATAGATTCTGCTTCTTAAGGGCTGGGTGTCAAAGTCCTCAGTAGGTGGTTTGGTCCTTCAAATGCCTATCTGTTGTAGTAGTCCCCAAAGGCGGAGCTTTATTAGTTGTAGGTGGACGGACCTCAAGTCCTTTCCTTTCTCTAACGTTATGTTCTTACTTCACAGATGATTCGAGTAGATGTTGAGTACATTTACTTGATGAAACACAAGTCTGAATTATTGAATGGTTCAAGTAATTTCAGAGTGAAGTTAAAGATCATCGTGACAAGAGGATAAAATGTCTATGATATGATCATAGAGATGAGTATCTGAGTTACGAGCTTTGGCACACAATTAAGACATTGTGGAAATTGTTTCACAATCAATACCGCCTGGAACACCATAGTGTGATGGTGTGTCCGAGCATCATAGTTGCACCCTATTGGATATGGTGCGTACCATGGGTTAGGCATTAGAGACAACCGCACTCACTTTAATAGGGTACCACGTAATTCCGTTGAGACGACACCGTTTGGAGAAACCTAAGTTATCGTTTCTTAAAAGTTTGGGGCTGCGACACTTATGTGAAAAAGTTTCAGGTTGATAAGCTCGAACCCAAAGCGGATAAAATGCATCTTCATAGGACACCCAAAACAGTTGGGTATACCTCCTAATTCAGATCCGGAAGCAAAAGTGATTGTTTCTAGAAACGGGTCCTTTCTCGAGGAAAAGTTTGTCTCGAAAAGTTGAGTGGGAGGATGGTGGAGACTTGATGAGGCTATTGAACCATCACTTCAACCAGTGTGTAGCAGGGCATAGGAAGTTGTTCCTATGGCACCTACACCAATTGAAGTAGAAGCTTATGATAGTGATCATGAAGTTTCGGATCATGTCACTGCAGTACCTCGTAGGGTGACAAGGATGCGTACTACTTCAGAGTGGTACAGTAATCCTGTCTTGAAGGTCATGTTGCTGGACAACAATGAACCTACGAGCTATGGAGAAGCGATGGTGGGCCCATATTCCGACAAATGGTTAGAAGCCATGAAATCCGAGATAGGATCCATGTATCAGAACAAAGCATGGACTTTGGTGGACTTGCCCAATGATCGGCAAGCCATTGAGATAAATGGATCTTTAAGTAGAAGACGAACGTGGACGATAATGTCACCGTCTATGAAGCTCGACTTGTGGCGAAGAGTTTTTCACAAGTTCAAGGAGTTGACCACGATGAGATTTTCTCATCCGTAGCGATGCTTAAGTCCGTCGGAATCATGTTAGCATTAGCTGCAGTTATGAAATCTGGCAGATGGATGTCAAGACGAGTTTCCTTACCAGTTTTCATAAGGAAAGGTTGTATGTGATACAATCAGAAAGGTTTTGTCGATCCTAAGAATGCTAAAAGGTATGCTAGCTCCAGCGATCCTTCCATGAACTGGAGTAAGCATCTCGGAGTTGGAATATACACTTTGATAAGATGATCAAAGATTTTGGGTTTATACGAAGTTTATGAGAAACTTGTATTTCCAAATAAGTGAGTGGGAGCACTATAGAATTTCTGATGAGTATATGTTGTTGACATATTGTTGATCAGAAATGATGTAGAATTTATGGAAAGCATATAGGGATATTTGAAAAGTGTTTTTCAATAGAAAACCTGGATTAAGCTGCTTGAACGTAGAGCATCAAGATCTATGAGGATAGATCAAAAACACTAAATGGTACTTTCAAATGAGCACATACCTTGACATGATCTTGAAGGTGTTCAAGATGGATCAGTCAAAGAAGGAGTTCTTGCCTGAGTTGTAAGGTATGAAGTTAAGAGTTAAAGCTCGACCACGGCAGAAGATACAGAAAGGACGAATGTCATCTCCTATGCTTCAGACGTAGGCTCTATGGTATGCTATGTTGTGTACCGCACCGGGAGTGTGCCTTGCCGTGAGTCAGTCAAGGGGTACAAGAATGATCCAGGAATGGATCATTGGACAGCGGTCAAAATTGTCCTTGTAACAAATAAGGACATGTTTCTCAATTATGGAGGTGATAAAGAGTTCGGCGTAAAGGGTTACATCAATGCAAGCTTTAACACCTACCCGAGTGACTCTGAGTAGCAAACCGGATACGTATAGTGGAGTGACCATTTGGAATAGCTCCAAGTGGAGCATGGAAGCAGCATTTACAATATGACCTAGAGATTTGCAAAGTACATACGGATCTGAATGTTGCAGACCCGTTGACTAAAACCTCTCTCACAAGCAAAACATGATCAAACCCAAGAACTCATTGAGTCTTAATCACATGATGATGTGAACTAGTTTAGCGACACTAGTAAACTCTTTGGATGTTGGTCACATGGCGATGTGACCTGTCAGTGTTAATCACATGGCGATGTGAACTAGATTATTGACTCTAGTGCAAGTGGGAGACTGTTGGAAATATGCCCTAGAGGCAATAATAAATTAGTTATTATTATATTTCCTTGTTCATGATAATCGTTTATTATCCATGCTATAATTGTATTGATAGGAAACTCAGATACATGTGTGGATACATAGACAACACCATGTCCCTAGTAAGCCTCTAGTTGACTAGCTCGTTAATCAATAGATGGTTACGGTTTCCTGACCATGGACATTGGATGTCGTTGATAATGGGATCACATCATTAGCAGAATGATGTGATGGACAAGACCCAATCCTAAGCCTAGCACAAAGATCGTGTAGTTCGTATGCTAAAGCTTTTCTAATGTCAAGTATCTTTTCCTTAGACCATGAGATTGTGCAACTCCCAGATACCGTAGGAATGCTTTGGGTGTACCAAACGTCACAACGTAACTGGGTGACTATAAAGGTGCACTACAGGTATCTCCGAAAGTGTCTGTTGGGTTGGGACGAATCGAGACTGGGATTTGTCACTTCGTGTAAACGGAGAGGTATCTCTGGGCCCACTCGGTAGGACATCATCATAATGTGCACAATATGACCAAGAGGGTGATCACGGGATGATGTGTTACGGAACGAGTAAAGAGACTTGCCGATAACGAGATTGAACAAGGTATCGGTATACCGACGATCGAATCTCGGGCAAGTACAATACCGCTAGACAAAGGGAATTGTATACGGGATTGATTGAGTCCTTGACATCGTGGTTCATCCGATGAGATCATCGTGGAACATGTGGGAGCCAACATGGGTATCCAGATCCCGCTGTTGGTTATTGGCCGGAGAACGTCTAGGTCATGTCTGCATGGTTCCCGAACCCGTAGGGTCTACACACTTAAGGTTCGATGACGCTAGGGTTATAAAGGAAGTTTGTATGTGGTTACTGAATGTTGTTCGGAGTCCTGGATGAGATCCCGGATGTCACGAGGAGTTCCAGAATGGTCCGGAGGTAAAGATTTATATATGGGAAGTCCTATTTTGGCCACCGGAAAATGTTCGGGATTTTTCGGTATTGTACCGGGAAGGTTCTAGAAGGTTCCGGAGTGGGGCCCACCTGCATGGGGGGACCCACATGAACGTGGGTAGTGGGGGCAAGGCCCCACACGCCTGGTCAAGGCGCACCAAGATCCCCCCTTAGAAGGAATAAGATCAAGATCCCTAAAAAGGAGGATAACAATCGGTGGGGAAGGAAATGATGGGATTTCTTTCCTCCCATCTTTGCCAACACCCCAATGGACTTGGAGGGCAAGAAACCATCCCCCTCCACCCCTATATATAGTGGGGAGGCGCATGGGAGCTTTACACAAGTTTTGGCGCAACCCTCCCCCTCTCCCAAGTATTTCTCCTCTCCCGCGGTGCTTGGCGAAGCCCTGCAGGATTGCCATGCTCCTCCATCACCACCACGCCGTTGTGATGCTGCTGGACGAGTCTTCCTCAACCTCTCCCTCTCTCCTTGCTGGATCAAGGCATGGGAGACGTCACCGGGCTGTACGTGTGTTGAACGCGGAGGTGTCGTCCATTCGGCACTAGGATCTCCTGTGATTTGGATCATGACGAGTACGACTCCTTCAACCCCATTCTCTTAAACACTTCTGCTTAGCGATCTACAAGGGTATGTAGATGCACTCTCCTTCCCCTTGTTGCTGGTTTCTCCATAGATAGATCTTGGTGACGCGTAGGAAAATTTTGAATTTCTGCTACGTTCCCCAACAGTATGAGGACAAAGTGTGGACTTTGGTGGACTTGCCCGATGATCGGCAAGCCATTAAGAATAAATGGATCTTCAAGAGGAAGACAGACTCTAATAGTAGTGTTACTATCTGCAAAGCTCGACTTGTCGCAAAAGGTTTTCGAAAAGTTCAAGGAGTTGATTACGATGAGACTTTCTATCCCGTAGTGATGCTTAAGTCTGTCCGAATCATGTTCACAATTGCTGCATTTTATGATTATGAAATTTGGCAGATGGATGTCAAAACTGCATTCCTGAATGAATTTCTGGAAGAAGAGTTGTATATGATGCAACCAGAAGGTTTTGTTGATCCAATGGGTGCTAACAAAGTGTGCAAGCTCTAGCGATCCATTTATGGACTGGTGTAAGCCTCTCGGAGTTGGACTAAAACACTTTGATAGTGTGATAAAAGCATATGGTTTTATACAGACTCTTGGAGAAGCCTGTATTTACAAGAAAGTGAGTGGGAGCTCTGTAGCATTTCTTATATTATATGTGGATGACATATTATTGATTGGAAATGATATAGAATTTCTGGATAGCATAAAGGGATACTTGAATAAGAGTTTTTCAATGAAAGACCTCAGTGAAGTTGCTTACATATTGGGCATCAAGATCTATAGAGATAGATCAAGACGCTTGATAAGATTTTTTTCAATGAGTAAATACCTTGACAAGTTTTTTAAAGATTTCAAAATGGATCGGTCAAAGAAAGGGTTCTTGAATGTGTTACAAGGTGTAAAGTTGAGTAAGACTCAAAGCCCGACCATGGCAGAAAATAGAAAGAGAATGAAAGTCATTACCTATGCCTCAGTCATAGGTTCTATAAAGTATGCTATGCTGTGTACCAGACCTATTGTGTACCTTGCCATGAGTTTGGCAAGGGGGTACAATAGTGATCTAGGAGTAGATCACTGCACAACGGTCAAAATTATCCTTAGTGAGGACTAAAGAAATGTTTCTCAGTGATGGGGGTGAAGAGTTCGTCGTAAAGAGTTACATTGATGCAAGCTTTTACACCGATCCAGATGACTCTAAGTCTCAATCTGGATACATATTGAAAGTGGGAGCAATTAGCTAAAGTAGCTCTATGCAGAGCATTGTAGACATAGAATATTTGCAAAATACATACAGCTCTGAATGTGACAGACCCGTTGACTAAACTTCTCTCATAAGCAAAACATGATCACATATTAGTAATCTTTGGGTGTTAATCACATAGCAATGTGAACTAGATTATTGACTCTAGTAAACCCTTTGGTTGTTGGTCACATGACGATGTGAACTATGGGTGTTAATCACATACATATGTGAACTATTGATGTTAAATCACATGTCGATGTGAACTAGATTATTGACTCTAGTGCAAGTGGGAGACTGAAGTAAATATGCCCAAGAGGAAATAATAAAGTTATTATTTATTTCCTTATTTCATGATAAATGTTTATTATTCATGCTAGAATTGTATTAACCGGAAACTTAGTACATGTGTGAATACATAGACAAAACATAGTGTCCCTAGTATGCCTCTACTTGACTAGCTCGTTAATCAAAGAAGGTTATGTTTCCTAACCATAGACATGTGTTCTCATTTGATGAACGGGATCACATCATTAAGAGAATGATGTGATGGACATGATCCATCCGTTAGCTTAGCATTATGATCAGTACAGTTTCATTGCTAATGCTCCCTTCATGACTTATACATGTTCCTAGACTATGAGATTATGCAACTCCCGAATATCATAGGGACACTTTGTGTGCTACCAAACATCAAAACGTAAATGGGTGATTATAAAGGTGCTCTACAGGTGTCTCCGAAGGTGTTTGTTGGGTTGGCATAGATCGAGATTAGGATTTGTCACTCCGTGTTTCGGAGAGGTATCTCTGGGCCCTCTTGGTAATAATCATCACTATAAGCCTTGCAAGCGTTGTGACTATGAGTTAGTTGCGGGATGAATTATTACGGAACAAGTAAAGAGACTTGCCAGTAACAAGATTGAACTAGGTATGATGATACTGACGATCCAATCTCGGGCAAGTAACATACCGATGACAAAGGGAACAACGTATGTTGTTATGCGGTTTGACTGATAAAGATCTTCGTATAATATGTAGGAGCCAATATGAGCATCTAGGTTCCGCTATTGGTTATTGACCAGAGATGTGTCTCGATCATGTCTACATAGTTCTCGAACCCGTAGGGTCCGCACGCTTAACGTTCGATGACGATTTGTATTATGAGTTATGTGATTTGATGACCGAGGTTTGTTCGGAGTCCCGGATAAGATAACGGACATGACGAGGAGTCTCTAAATGGTCGAGACGTAAAGATTGATATATTGGAAGGCTATATTCGAACATCAGAAAGGTTCCGAGTTATTCGGGTATTTTTCGGAGTACTGGAAAGTTATAGGAATTCGTAGGGGGGAGTAATGGGCCTTAATGGGCCATACGGGAAAGGAGAGAAGGGCCTCAAGGGGTGGCCGCCCCCCCCCCCCATGGGCTGGTCTGAATTGAACTAGGAGGGGACGGCTGCCCCCCTCCTTCCTTCTCCCCTCTTCCTCCTTCCCTCCTTCTCCTACTAGGAATAGGAAAGAGGAGGGGAATCCTACTTTGACTGGGGAGTCCTAGTAGGATTCCCCACACCTGGCGCGCCCCATTGGGCCAGCCACTCCTTCCCTCCCCTCCTTTATATACGTGGCCAGGGGGCACCCCATAGACACACAAGTTGATACTTAGCCATGTGCGGTGCCCCCGTCCACAGTTTTCCACCTCAGTCATATCATCGTAGTGCTTAGGCGAAGCCCTGCGCCGGTAACTTCATCATCAATATCACCATGCCGTCGTGCTGAAGGAACTCTCCCTCGGCCTCAGCTGGATCTAGAGTTCGAGGGATGTCTCCGAGCTGAACGTGTGCAGATCACGGAGGTGTCGTGCGTTCGGTACTTGATCGGTTGGATCGCGAAGACGTTCGACTACATCAACCGCGTTACTTAACGCTTCCGCTTTCAGTCTATGAGGGTACGTGGACACACTCTCCCCTCTCGTTGCTATGCATCACCTGGATAGATCTTGCGTGATCATAGGAATTTTTTTGAAATTACCACGTTTCCCAATAGTCAGTTCCGGACAACCCTTTCGTACATTTCAATCATTCCTTCTCGCTCATATGGAGAATAATTTGAGGTGTCTTTTACCCCGCAGCAACGGGCATTGCCATCCTTATCGTTCTTTACCCGCGAGTCTCCCACGCCGTGTATTTAGATCCTACTAGAAACTACGAGAAGAAGGACTACACCCACATAATGAATATTCTAGATAATGCTCTCGAAGGCTTCGGCATTAGGGGTGGCCACCTGCAGATCAGGAAACAAAGGAACAAGAAGACGGGTTTCACGCATAAAACTAACTTCTGCTGCATCCATGTCCCAAAACCAAGCAAGAAAGATGGATTCTACATCCTCCATCTCATGATTGAGTTCAGCACGGATCACCAAAAGCTTCGCATCACAAACAGAAATGATGATCATGTCCGCAAGTGGGTAGAATCTCATGGAGAAGCGGATTATAAACTTAGAGATGACTTCTTTCGCATCCAAAGGGACATTGCGATGATCATCATGAAAGAAGTCGTCGATGAGAAGGGGATGTTCCACCACAGCCTTATATTGCGAGCTGACGTCCGAACTCGCATAGGCATGCAATGTCATGACCTCACACCGTTCAAGAAGTTAGGGTCCATCCTCGATGATATGGAAGGATGGAACTTCTAGTGATTTACGATGCCGATGATGATGATATGTGTCGGTTGAACTTGTATACTTTCTGTAGCGATGAAACTTTGTGATGTCTACGGTCCCTGCCGAACTTGCCTAATGCTACTTTGTTAGTTTGGGTACGATGACCTGCGTACCTCTAGTTAATTAGTTTGTGTACTATATGTTGCATCTAGTTGCTAACCCTTTCTTTTTCGCATTGCTCTAGTATATTTTGTTGCATATGATTGTACATTCTCTTGATGAAGATGCATCTCTAACAGGTACCTAGCTTCTTGATGGCGAAGAAGCAGTGTTATGTCGTGTAGAAAGGGAGGGTTCCGGGGGTGTACGATGAGTGGCCTGAGTGTCAGGCGCAAATGAATGGGGTCTCGGGCGCCAGCCATAAAGGCTTCAAAAGCAGACAAGAAGCAGAAGCTAGTTACTCGAGGTTCATGCTAGCGCGAGAAAGGACTCGTAACAGCCGCCTCATGTACAGCATAGTTCCGCTCTCACTCATAGTGATAGCTCTTCTCGCGTATATCATTGTTTAGATGGATGACGATGTAGTTGCAAGTATTCAAGACTTGTATCGCTATTTTCAAAATGATGACGAAAGACCACTTTCTGTTGGATGATGATTATGATGATGACCACCTTGTATCGCTATGTATATGCTATGACTACATTTGTATGTGTATGATATGCTAGAGATTATTGTATAAAGCCCAAAACAAAATTCAGCAGCACAAAATGTGGAATTTTTTTCAAAAACTAATAACAGTAGTGTGGGGTATGGCATTAGAAGCAGCGAGCTGTTAGCAGTAGCGCTCTTTGCACAAGGGCGCTGCAGCTATTATCAGCAGCGCGTGTTTCAGACAAACGTTGCTGCTATCCCTAGTTAGCAGTAGCGCTGGTCAGGCCGCGCTACTGATAAGTATTAGCTGTAGCGCCGTATCAGTAGCGTGGTCACCCGCGTTACTGATAAGCATATAACCCGCGCTACTGCTAGGCTTTTTCCTAGTAGTGTCACAGGGCATGTGAGGATCAAGAAGCTGCTACTTAGGCTCGCCGATCTACGGACATCCTCAGTTCAGCCAATAGCCACTCTTCTAGCAACAGAGGTGGACCATCAATGTTCAGATAAACTAGCAGAAAAATGCAAAAATCTAATGGTTTGCAATAGTCTTTTCTTTATCATAATATCATCTGCCAGTTATCCCTATTTTGTCAGATAAACATGGTAGAATTACCATGGCTGTATTTTATTGCTATAATATCTAGAGTGATCCAGTGTACTTTGTTGCCCACAAGAAGATGAAACCTTGAGTGTTGAAGATAAATCGGTTGTTGCCATGGAAATTTTCCATACCTTTTTTCAACCGTTTGGTCTTACTTGAACATGCTCTGTTCTATAGGCTCGTACCGCTGCATCATTTACCAACAAGGAGGCAAGCACTTCAGTCTGCTTGATGCATTCTGTCTCTGGGCCAGGGCGTGATTAACGGCCAGGATTTTCCTGATAGGGCAATCCGATGGCTGTAGAGGATCGTTCCTGCCTGGCTCTCACGCCTGTGTCGAGTGGCCCAGAGGTTGTCTGACAGACTGTTCGCACATGAAGACGTCACCGTGTACCTCCAACGCCGAGGGTGATGCACCGCAGCTCACGTC
Organism: Triticum timopheevii; assembly: GCA_963921465.1. Classification (NCBI taxonomy): domain Eukaryota; kingdom Viridiplantae; phylum Streptophyta; class Magnoliopsida; order Poales; family Poaceae; genus Triticum; species Triticum timopheevii. The sequence goes on along the minus strand of OY997266.1, from coordinate 73,918,130 downwards.
CAAGGATACCCGTCCGGAAGCGCGGTACGCAAGCAATCCGACGGGTGCTTTTCTGGACCCGGAACCCAACACGCCCAGGAGGGACCCCGTCAGGGCGCGAGATGGCTATGGGCTGCCCTAGGTCGACCTGATCGCCCCTAGGGCCTCGAGGTTCGCCGCCCTGCAATGAAGAAGAACGAACGAAGAACGAGGAAGAAGAAGAACAAGGAAGAGAGATAAAAGTAAAGGTAAAAAGTAGTAGATGATTTGTTCGATTGTGTGTTGTTGTTCAATCGGCCGTCACCCTTTAGGTACATAAGAGGTGGTTGGACTTTCCGTGCAAGGAAAAGTCTTGGATTCACATCCAAAACCCTAGTCAAATTCGGATCGGTTTTGTCCGAACTTTCCAAAATTGTTCGGTTTAAACTGGCTGCACCTTCCGGATAATTTTTGAGGTGATAAACGACCTCGGATGAAAACGATCCCAAAAGCAATCTTGACCGTTTCGACGATACGAACAACTCTCATGTTTAACATTTTTTGATCAGATGTCATCTTAAGGGTCAAAGCGGTCACGCAAAACATATGTTCCCTCGCGCTACCCATCAAACATGCGTCTGGTGGGGCGCGCCACAACTCGGCTCGTGACAGGACTGTACTCCGATTGCTCTAACTTTCGCATATGAATTTAGATTTGGGCGATTTTTATATCAAAATCGATCGTTTCGACGAGACGAAGACAATCTATGTAGGTCAGTTTCCCGTTTGAGGTCGTCTTGGGGGCTTAATAGGCCAAACTGTACTCTGAATATAAGATCTTCGTATTTTGAGCATAGTTTCGGCCATCGAGAGGAAAATCGGACGGCGATGGCCCAAACTTCAAAGATGTTCATGTTGATAATATGGAACTTTTTCATGTAGACCACTTCTCCATTTGAGGTCATCTTAATTAAGTTCTTGACCATGTCAAAATTGGGTGTCAACACGGACAAAAAATTATGATTAGATATTTGTTATAGTTGAACATATAAATGACGCTACGCAACCCACCCATCTGGAGGCCTTCCCGCATGCATCACTCACGTCCATCGGATCTCTTTTGACTTCTGCTCCTGAGTGTTGGATCGTTTCACTGCTGGTAATTTTTTGTCACCACACAGTTATTTTTCTTGGCCTATGACTGGTATATGGAATTGTGAGAGCAACATGATTGTAAAAACAACACATGCACTTTACACGGGCATCTTGCAGGGGAGAGGCGTGCCGCCGCTCCTTCTGCCTGCAAGTAATATACTTACGCGAGCTTTATTTGTACAGTTTTGGCTTGCTCTGCTTTATGAATGGACACTTTTTCTGTTGTAGTTATATTGTTGTGCCTTATATTTTTAACCACTAGCATGTAACTGTCACGCTCGCTAAACTAAGCCGCGGTAACAAATATGATAGCATGTTTAGTGTGCACAATCCCAACCACTAGTGCTGATATACATGTACCTTTGTTGCTGAATCAGTTCAAAATGTGATTGAACAAACAAATAGCTAAACATGGTGGAAACTTACCCTTTTGTTGTATGTAGGTTGTGATTGCTTTATATCTATAAAGCGGAGAAAAAACAAGAATGGCGTTTTGGAGGCCGAGATCCATGGAAGCCTTTATTTTTGAAAAATTCAAATTCAAACATTTATGACTCAAAAAATTCTGAAAAATATATGCGTGTATGTAAGGATGTAACCCATATGTGTGTAAAATTTCATGATGAAATACGTTAAAATGCGACCTGTACAAAAAAGACAAATTCATGACTTGATAGGATTAATAGTATCATGGTTAAACAGTCTTAGATTTGTCTTTATTTGCACAACCCTCATTTCAACGTTTCTTGCCTTGAAATTTACACACAAGTGTGTTATGGCGTCATGTATATCCGTACTTTTTTCAGAACTCTTTGAAATGTAAAAATATGAATTTTGATAAAATTTGAATTTTGATAAAATTTGAATTTTGATAAAATTTGAATTTTGAATCTGGAGGCCTCCGGTGAGCTCGGTCACCAAAGGCAATTTCCGAGAAAAAACAGACTAGATCTCCCCTCCATTACTTTGCAAGTTCAGATTAAATTCCCAACAGCGCCCGGCCGGACGGGCCCCTGAAAATTTATCTACCCGATGCAGGCCTTGAATGCATCCATGTGCGCCGGGTCGATCGACACGGAGGCTTGCACCTCGCCATCTCGCCGGCCGCCGACGAGCACCATCTCGCCGTCATGGTTCATGGATACCAGCTCCACGCGCGCGGGCTTGCCGAACCCGAAGTCAGCCGCCTCGTAGGCCCTGAATCGAGGGCTCGCCGCCACGTTCGTCAGCCGCTGAAACGGCAGCCGCATCAGCTTCTGCATCCACCCCTTGTCCGTCCCGGACAGCGGCGCCGCCTCCATCTCCGCCACCGCGGCCTGCACAGCCCGCGCCGCGCGGAGGATGCCCGCCTGGCCGAGGAGATCCGCCGCGTCGGCGCAGCTCGCCAGGCACGCGCGCACGCAGTTGCCGAGGTAAGCCTCGCTCACATGCGGGTCGAGGCGGGAGCGCAGGTCGGCGAGGAACACCAGGTACGTGCCGTCCCCGGCGCCGAGCCTCTTGGAACGAACGAACGCCGTCCAGCTCAGCGCCGCCAGCGCCACGAACGTCGACACCTGTTTCAGCTTGGGCGCGTCGCCACCGGCGGCGGCAGCCTCGGCGGAGGCGAGGTCGTCGATCCGCCGCCTAAGCGACTGGATGTCGTCGGTGCCGAGGTAGAACGTCCGGCGCGCCAGCAGGAACCGCTGGCTGAAATCGTGCTGCCCTCTCACCTGCGAGGATGTATGTCAATGTCTTTTCCTGGTAAACAAATCACAAGGCTTGATGGTCACGAATTCAGGATTCCTTCATTCATGGCTCTGAAAATTGTTCCGCGCAATGCAGTTTCGTCATCTATGTTGGAGCCTCGGAGGTGGAAAGCATACGGTCCGCATGGTGCACTTTGGTTGACGTAGCAAGCAGAAGTTGACAAAGCTACGGACGGAGTGGAGGTAGACGGAGCTGCAACAAGTACTGTCCACAAATAATAGCAATATATACTCCAGTAGATAAGATTATACGAGTAGTATGTTTAATTACCTCTGGGAGATTGGGCCCGACGGTCTTTAGCATCTCGCGGGCGAGCTCGTCGGCGTTCGCGTGGTGGATGACGTCGCGGCTGTAGTGTGTGTTAGCTGTTGCTGCATGAGTGGCCGGGTCGTGTGGTTCCTAGAGTGATTCTAGGAGAAGATCAAGTCATTAGTTAGTGGTGTGCGTGGGTGCGTGCATGCAGTTAGTGGGCGAGTGTGTGGCCCGGCTACGTGAGCGTGAGTCTACTTAAGCACTTGTATGCATATTTGCTTTCAGAAGAGAAATACAGAGAAGAGAAAAGGGTCGGCTGTGTGATACAGCGGCCACCAAATATCTGTGTTCTTTTGTTCTTTCGTGAGCTTTGAGAGGTAGCTAGAGGAAGAAGAAGAGGAGCTGACGATCAGCTCCAACAATTGGTATCGGAGCTAGGTGATGACGAAGACGATGCCGCGTGACTCTTCAGCGAGTGGAGCATTGGTGCCGGGCGACTCGGCGGCGATGGCGGCTGTCGCGACGGCGGCGGCGGGGAAACTCCCGTTCCCGCTGCTCTCCCGTTCCCGCTGCTCACGAGGACGAACTACGCGGCGTGGGCGATGAGGATGAAGTACCTCCTGCGTGCCAACGGCGCATGGGCTGCCGTTGATCGCGAGGCGTCGTCCACGGAGGTCGACAAGGGTAAGGAGGAGATGGCCATGACGATCATCTCCCAGTCGATCGACGACACAACGTTGCTGCGAGTTGCGGAGAAGGAGACCGCCGCCGATGTGTGGGCGGCGCTACGCTCCATGCACGTGGGCGTCGAGCGCGTCCGAGAGGCGAGGATTCAGTCCTTGCGCTCGGAGTTTGACGGCCTCAAGATGGGTGATGCGGAGTCCGTGGATGACTTCGCGGCGAGGTTCACGACGCTCGTGGGGCGCATCCGTGAGCTTGGTGATGCGATGGAGGAGAAGTACGTCGTGAAGAAGCTGCTCCGAGCCGCCTCCAACAAGTTCATCCATGTTGCGTCGTCAATTGCGTTGTTCGGCGACACCAACAAGATGGCCATGGAGGAGGCCATTGGTTCACTCAAGGCACACGAGGAACTCGTCAAGGGGCGTGAGACGGGACGCGAAGAAGAGCAGCTCCTCATGGCGAGAGGACACGACTCGTCGCGAGGACGGGGTCGTGGCCGTGGACGCGGTGGAGGGCGTAGAGACAAAAGTGAGGTACAGTGTTACAATTGCCGCAAACTTGGTCACTTCGCTTGGGAGTGTCCCGAGAAGAAGAAGAAGAACGAGGAGGAGAAGGCGCTGCTGGGACAGTACGTCGACGACGAGCCAGCTCTCCTTTGAACATGAAGAATTGGGAATCAAGATTAGGGGGGTGATTGTTAGCTTTTTTAATCTTGATTCACATGTATCTGCATATTAGTTTGCTTGTCCATGCATATAGGTAGTTGTAGCAGGTGAAGCCTTGGAAAACATGCAGGAGGTGAGATGCGAGGCGCCGTGAGATATGGCGCATGGCGAGATGCCGAACGGTGGCGAGAGGCTGCTGTGTATGCATGTCCGAGGTTGTTAGTTGTTGCTGCATGAGTGGCCGGGTCGTGTGGTTCCTAGAGTGATTCTAGGAGAAGATCAAGTCATTAGTTAGTGGTGTGCGTGGGTGCGTGCATGCAGTTAGTGGGCGAGTGTGTGGCCCGGCTACGTGAGCGTGAGTCTACTTAAGCACTTGTATGCATACTAGTCGAATGCCCGTGCGCTACCACGGAATACAAAATGTGTTGGAAAAATATAAGAATACACCCTAACAACCCATATTATGCATCAGCCTCGTTATTTCTTGAATTTGTACATACTATCACAAGGGGACAACTAAATATTTCCGACTTAACCATATGTTTACCAGCAACAGTTAAATAGACACAACAGTGAAGCTCGAAAAATAGAGGAGTTAATTTTGTTGGATGAACCCAGATGCATCGTTGACATTGATACTCCCTCTATCCCTATTTACATGGGGCGCTCGTTTTTCATAATAAAACTTTTTCCATTATTTTCATCAGTAATACATTAACACATGTTTTGTTGGCCAAATTTGGACGTCAAAAGACATGTGGCACATACAAATAAGGACCAAGCGAGTATCACAATAGACCAATTATAAGAAGGAAAAGAAGGTCGTACAATTTGTTTGAGAAGTTTCTTACGAACAACTCAAGGTCATTTCACATGGTTTGAGGAATGGCGATCAAGAACACATATGCTCAACATAGATAATTAAATCAAATTGAGGAATATGTTACGAAACAATGAACCCAAAATGACAGAAACTCCAGAAATAAAATATTATTAACAATGATGCACAAAAAAGGCTGTATTTTCACATGTAAATAATAGAGCATGCATTAAGTCTAATAGTCAACAACTAATAGTTCAAAATTTGAAGAAAGACATCTTTTGTGTAATATTTTGTTTCAAGCATAGTATAGTTACCATCACAAAATATGTCACTTTTTTGCCCCTCAGGTAGAGAAGTAATAAATCAGATAAGAAAAACCAAACACTTTGCCATGATTACCATTTTCTAAATGTTGTCAATATCACAGAACAGAATAATGAACACGACAGATCTATTACTAAAAGTATGCATATAATGTAGATCGCAGAAACTTATGTATTTATAGTTTGATTGACACAAATGAGCTATGAAACCAAGAGGGGATGGAACAAAATCACCTCACAAACCTCTGGTAAGAAAAAAAAATCCAGCAATAATCAGGAAAGGATAATCTAGTAGAAAGCCTGTCGTTGGGAAAAGCAATAAAAAGCGATAGGGGAATTTCATACAAAACACGCAAAAAATGATAAACCAACGTGCAACACAGAAATCATTGGCATAGCAGGAACATGTGTTATCATTCTAAATCTCTATTGTCCATAATTGAAAAGACCTCAATTACATTTGCAAACAGCATATCCCTATGCGGAACTGCGTAGTGAAGCTTTGCCTTCCTTGCAGTGCCAATTGTGGTGTTGAACCAGCAGCTTGCAGTCTGTTCCTAAATACGCAAAGTTGTTCTCTTACTGTTTGTATTTACTTCAACCACATGCTTCACAGTTCCCTGGCAAAAAAGGCTCCAGAACACATATGTTTTCATCATAGAACTATAAAGTTATGAGAAAAAGCACTACCATTTCAAGGCGTGCTTTTAAAAAAGTGTGGTAATGGAGCAATATATTCGAGCAAATTCACAGCCACCCTAACTCTTTCAAATTTTTGTAATGATATATCATCCATGTAGCTCTCTTACATTATACTCCCTCCGTTCCTTTTTACTCCGCTTATAAATTTTGGTCAAAGTCAAACTACACAAAGTTTGACCAAATTTATATTAAAAAATACGAACATCCACAATGCTTAAACTATATAATATGAAAATACATTTCATGGTGCATCTGAAAATGTTGATTTCATATTGTGAATGTTGATATTTTTTAATATAAAGTTAGTCAAACTGTGCAAAGCTTGACTTTGACCAAACCTTATATGCAGACTAAAAAAAACGGAGGGAGTATATAGTATGTCAGCAGCTACAATTATTAATCAGGCCCTATGTATCATCTAAGATAGTGCAAGCTACTTTAATTGACTCTTTTTTCTTTGTGTGTGTGTGTGTGTGTGGGGGGGGGGGGGGGGGGGGTACCAATGTTCAATTGACTCTTCAAAGTAGATATCTATTGAAGTTTGGCTGTGTTTAGAAAATAATGCCTACAGACAGAACTTCCATTTGAGAATAAAAATTGACCACATCGTTTGGTAGATGTAAACAAAACCTACATGCATGTATAGAATGCAATGTAGCATATGTAAGTAAACGGGTGTGACTTGTAGAATTGATTCACACTGAGTTTTTTGAACGGCCTGGGTCACTTCCATTAAAGTATATATATGTAAATTGTACAAAACAAAAGAGCAGATAACTTTCACCCTGCAATAATGAATTTGGATATATATTTCTCTGAACAGTAGAATATGAATACCTGAAATAAAATTGGAGTGAATTGGATCATGCTGAAAGGTTTAGGGAACGACCATACATCGCATTTCCCCCAACCTCATACTACTTTCCGTCCTCTCCTCTCCTTCCTTACACTGCTGCCGCTGGTTAGCCTCTTCATGCTTCCTTATTGGTTTTGTTGGACCACGACCGCTCCGGCTCTTCATCCTCCATGCACTGCCAGCAGTTGGTGCATTGGAACAGACCTTAATTATTACGTATACCTTAAGTAAATGAAATGTCCCAGATTGAGATTGGCCAAGTTCTTACATTGGCAAAAATATAGTCTGTACATTGGGATATTTGTCTAACAATAGTGACAGTAAAGACATTGTGGTGCAACAATAGTGATAACATGAAGAAGACTACCTTGATGAGCCAAGAATCCGATTGATCTCCCTGCCATCCTCATATGATTTTTTTTTCTCCATCCATGATGACACCGCGATGCCGGTGATCAGGTAGCTTTACCCTATGATGTTATCCTTGTGGGAGTCTCGCTCGCTATCTTCCTAAGCCTGATCGGGGAGAATATTTGGCGGACGGCGTTTTTTGTCCATGTACAAGTTGCCTAGTATGTGAATTAGACAAACTGATTGATGAATATCCCATAGTAGGAAAAACAAATTCTCTGTCCAAATATGAAGGCTGATGAGATCCCCGTGATCACTAAGAAAAATTGAATTGACCAAACAGAGACTAAAAGTTAAAGTAGAAGGAGAGAAAACATACGTGAGGCTGTAGCGGACGAAGACTCCTCGCACATGCGTCGGCATTAAAGTAGAAGGGGAGACATACCCGAGGCTGTAGCGAACGGCGACTCCTCGCACACGCCCGTCGCTGCTCAAAACGGGTCAGCCGTGGTGGCGCGCGCCTGAATGAAGGAAAGAGAAGAGGTCGTCGGAAGAGCGTACTCGACCGGAGAAGCCCATGCGGTGCGGAGGGAGCCGAAGACAACAGCCGCACGGTGTCGCCGATGTGAAGATGGGCCTCGCGCCCCAGCTCACCGTCCGTCTCCTTCGGTCCACGATGGAACTCGACGCTCGCCGAAGACAACAGCCACACGGTGGATTGGCTTCACCGACGTGAAGATGGGCCTGGCGCCGTCGGTCACCGACGTGAAACTCGACACTCGGAAAATCTTTGCCCCGGAGGCTAGGGCCAACCTGGAGTGGGAGGGCGCTGGGTTTGTCGCGCGAGAAAGTGACGGCCGGGGTGGTTGTGACCTCGTGGGAGAGGGGGCGTCGGGGTGAGAGAGATCCGGAGATGACTCGCAGGTCAAGGGAGAACGTGGAGGACGTGCTTTATTTTTTCCGGGTTTGTTGGTTTGTAACGTGCGATCAAGGCAATGTTTTTTTTTTGGCGAGGGAAAGGCAGGTCGAACAGGGGGTGTGGGTATCGTGCGAGGGGAGTAGGAGGTTGAACCATCACGACGACGGCAGATTGCCCTTTAATAGTAGAGATTTGCTTTCAGAAGAGAAATACAGAGAAGAGAAAAGGGTCGGCTGTGTGATACAGCGGCCACCAAATATCTGTGTTCTTTTGTTCTTTCGTGAGCTTTGAGAGGTAGCTAGAGGAAGAAGAAGAGGAGCTGGCGATCAGCTCCAACAGTGTGGCGGGCCGAGGACCTTGGTGACTGGGGAGCCCTCACGGGAAGCGGAAGACCATGCCTCCATGAATCGCCACACGGCGCGTCCGTCAGCGACGGCGTGGTGCACGGACAGGCCGACCGACAGGCCGGCGCTTAGACGAGTAGCCTGTACTGACAGCACGGGTGCCGGGAGCACCCGGGCATCCAGCTCCGGCACGAGGCTCAGGAATGCGAGGATGTCGTGCGCCTCGTCGCCAGCTAGACGCCGCACATCCATGTCGCCCTCGGCCTCGTGGAAGGCGACCCCGGCGTTGGTGCAGTCCACGAAGGCGTCCCCGGTCTCCACCTCGTACTCCAGCGTCCCCGCCAGGGGGAGGTAGTGCGCCAGCGTGTCCGCGAGAGCGCGCTTGAGTCGCTCGACCACCGCCTGGAACTGGAAGCCGTCGTCCTCCCCAAGCTGGTACAGGAACACCCGCTGGATCGGAGGCAGCACGACCCACAACGAATCAAGGAAGGAAAGTTTCAGGCGTTCCCCGCGCTGCCCCTCCCCGAGCACTGACGGCGCAACCCAGGAAACGGCGACAGCCCGCACGGGCGCGGCCTTTGCGGCGGCGTCTGAGCTTGCCTCGTCCATCCCGATCGGCCGGCACCGCATTTACTGGTTGTTCGCTGGAGAGCCGGAGGGGTAGGAAACGACTCATAGATGCGCCGCGCGCTTATAGCGGTGGTGGGCGTCTTCTTGCGCAAGCTGGACCTACGATGAGAACAAAACTGGATGATACGGACGCATGATATGCGGTGGCGCGGTGGAATGGAATACATATCGGTTGTATACATACACATTCCTGACATAGCCACCCACCGAGGCGGCAGGCGTTACGCATGCAGCTCTGCTCATTGCTTTGGAAGATACTCGCTCCGTTTTTGATCTTTTACAGCCGCGGACAATAGATCTGTAGATCTGACCCCTCAGACGCCAGCAAACGCATCCGGACACGTTTGTGGACTGTGATCACTTATGTCTAAAAAAAAATTCTCTGCATCGGTATACCTCATTCTAGAAAGAAACCTTAGATCCATACAAAAGCATACAAATGATATAATCCACGTACTATGTAGATAAACTACACGCTCTTATGTTATGCCAACATTTCTATAAAATAACATAACATAAGAGGTTTTTAACAATACACGGTCTTATGGAATGAATGGAGTAGATACCAGCTGGTTCATGGCCGGAGAGTACAAGGATCGCTTGGAAAAGACAGCCTACTTTTATTCATTACGGACGATAAAATGGACAGCTAGCGTGGCTCATTAGAAGGTTCCTACGTGCGGTGGACAAATGTGTGTGTGCCTATGAATGCTTCTATATGAAACGACCCCAGAGATGGGTGACTGATACGGCCGGTACGGTGCTTTGGTCAGAGATTACGTCAATCATCAGGACATGACAGAGAGTAGTCCAACAAAAGAGAAATGAGGTTGAAAGAAAAGCGTTTTACATCTTCAACAAAGTCCTAACTCCAACAGATGATGTATATTTGATGATGTAAAACTCCTACTCCAACAGATGATGCATTTCAAGATGTAAAATTAGTCGGCAAAAGCGTCAGCGGATGAGCGCCGAGACCCGGTAGGAGCGTCAACAGACAGAGCGACGGCAGTAAGTGAGCCGGCGGATGAGCGGCGAGAGTCGGGTGGTCAAATGCGGTGGCGGGAACTCGAATGGCCGGCGGCGCAGCTGGGAATCGAGCGGCAGATTGGTCGCGGCGGGGCGACGGCCGTGCGGTGCGGGGAGCTCGAGTCTGGAGGCGGAAAAGTGGCGACGACATGGTAGCGAGTTGATACGTCTCTATCATATCTACTTTTCCAAACTCTTTTGCCCTTGTTCTGGACTCTAATTTGCATGATTTGAATGGAACTAACCCGAATTGACGCTGTTTTCAGCAGAATTGACATGGTGTTGTTTTTGTGTAGAAATAAAAATTCTCGGATTGACCTGAAACTTCACAGAGATTATTTTTGGAATAAATAAAAAATATTGGTGAAAGAATCAACCGAAGGGGACCCACACCATGTCCACAAGGGTGGAGGACGCGCCCACCCCTCTGAGGCGCGCCCTCTGGTCTTGTGGGCCCTCTGGACCTCCACCGACCTCAACTTCAACTTCATATATTCACGTTTGGGGAGAAAAAAATCAGAGAAAAGGATTTATTGCGTTTTACGATACAGAGCCGCCGCCACCTCCTGTTCTTCCTCGGGAGGGCAGATCTGGAGTCCGTTCGGAGCTCCGGAGAGGGGAAATCGTCGTCGTCGTCATCATCAACCATCCTTCATCACCAATTTCATGATGCTCACTATCGTGTGTTAGTAATCCTATCGTAAGCTTGCTGGACGGTGATGGTTTGGATGAGATTTACCATATAATCGAGTTAGGTTTGTTAGGGTTTGATCCCTACACTACTAGGGAAATGCCTATATGCAGGAGCTTAGTTGTAGCGCTGGTTATGGGTCCAGCGCTACTGCCACTTAGTAGTAGCGCTGGTTGACAACACACGCTACAGGTACCAGAGTAGCAGTAGTGATGGGCCCCCTGGCAGCGCTACTGCTAAGTGGTCCCAGGCCACTGGCAGGGGCTACACATAGTAGTAGCGGCTGGCTCGAACCAGCGCTACTGCTAGAGATACAGTAGTAGCGATGGGCCACCAGCCAGTGCTACTACTAATGATACCTTATCCCCCCCCCCCCGGCCCGATCGATCACTCTCCCTCCCACACTCTCTCATCTCTTGTCCAACCCCCATGCGCTGCCACCGCCCGCCGTCGCCGTCCAGCCGCCGTCGTCGCCTGGTATGTCTCCCTCCCTCCCTTCTCCTTCCATCCCTCCCTTCTCCCTCCCTGCTCCCTCCCTTCATCCCTCGCACTTCTCCCTCCCAGCCCTCTCCCTCTGGCCCTCTCCCTCCCTCTGATCCCTCCTGCATTGCATAGATAGATGGATAGATAGATGAATGGATAGATACATAGATAGATAGATAGATGGTTAGAACAATGGTTTTTTTATATATTGTGTAGCTAGACAAAGAGATGGATAGATGGATGGATGGATATATATTAGATGGATGGATGGATAGATGTTGGGGTTAGAACTAGGGTTTTTTCAGTAAATGTATAGGTCTTTTCATTTTTTTTAGGGTTAGAACAAGGTTTTACCAATTTTTAGAGTTGGAACTAGGTTTAGACAAATGAATGGATAGATGGGCAGTACAGATTATTAGGGTTAGAACTAGGTTTTATAAGTTTAGGAGACATTTTTAGACATAGGGTTTCACTAAGTCCTAGGATGATGATAATAATGTTTTTGTTTATATTTGTTTTTTGCAGAAATAAAGGAGCCCATGTCGTCGCCGTCGCCGTCCCCGTCACAGGCCCCCTCCGACCTTGAGGTGATACTAGCCAAATCTCCATGTCAATATGAGTCCTATAAGATATTTTGAAATGTTTTTGTTCATATTTTCAACCATTGAAATGCAATGACCATCAAGTTAATGCAAATAGGATATGTCCTCCGACTGGCCTATGTTTTGCTGGAGTGTTGATTAATTTCTGTTCCGGTAAATTCCAGGCGCTCGATGTGTCCTTTCTTAGCAAAGGTCATGCCGGATTTTTCCATGAATTTTGGCATGACTTGAGCTAGAATATGTAGGAAATATTGAGCGGCCTGGATTTTCTAGAAAGATAATTAAATGACATTTCAGGTTGACTTTAAGTCTATCGAGGCTCCATACATGACAATCAAAAAATGAGGGAGAAAGTCTGCACCATATATGAGAGAGGAAGAAACCCGACTGTTGTCATGGGGGTCGTTTCTCCTTCTTCTCCTTGTGCTAGACCTTTGTTAGGCACTAGGGGAAGGAGGAGTAACGACCATCACCGACGGTCAAAAAATCAGTGAGGGAGTGTGTCCACCATATATGAGAGAACGAAGAAGAATGCCGACTGTTGTCGTGGGGGTCACTTCTCCTTCGTTCCCGTGTGCTAGACATTTTGGTTTAATACATTCGGGGATGAAGGGAAGAGCGACCATCACCAACGGTCGAATATATACACCACGTGAGCTGAGAGTTTTCAAAAAAAAAGACTCGACAAACCGATAGTCAACCCGTGCTGAATAATAATGATCTAATTTAGTTTTTGTAGTACATATATTGAATTTTAGAAGTTTAATCTTTGAACTATGAACATAAGAAATGTCGTCGGATGAAAGTCCCGGGGAGTGCTCCTGGTGCGGCGACAACTGGGGTTTCTGCGACAGGCCTCACTTGGTAGAAGGTCGGCACTTCAGCATTAAGCTCGAGGAGGCCTTCGATTGTGAAACGGTACGCTACGACGCAAAGTGTTTTTTTCGTAATTAAGCTCGACTTCTACTACTTCAACGTGTAATCCCGCAGGAGTGTGTGCCTCATCTGATGTTTCAGAAAGGTTGCCTTGATGTTTTGAATATACAGCCAGGTCATCCTACGCTCACTCCTGTTCATATCGGATTTCTAAAAGCAATGAAGACATGACAATCAAATATTGGAACAAATATATGGCCACTCGTAAGGAGGTACTTGGAAGCAATATTAGGCGAAGTGCAAAAATTGGAGACAAGATGATCTTCATTCTCCATAATGGAGAGTCGGGGCCTATCTTGTTTTATGTTATTTTACCTAAGAGAAGGTAGTAGGTTCTAGCTAATACTCATGATCATGTGCGATCATGTGCTAAGAACAACTAAGTAGGATTGGTTAGATGACTATGATGATGATGTGGTATCGAGTCGAAGTTGTATGATCGATGATGATGAGTAAGACTTGTTATTATGATACCAATGATGAGTTATTTATTATTATGATCGATGGTGCATGATGCTAAGTTGTTATATGAGTATGATGAGTTATTATATATATATCAGTAGGTGAAATGAAGATGGAATAGATTCAAGTGGAGGAAGCATGTGGTGCACATCAAAAGTACTACTAATCCAAACTAGATCAAGTTTGAATTAGTAGTACTTTCGACATGCACCACATGTTGCCTCCACTTGAATCTACTCCACGTTCATTTCACCCACTGTTATATATAATAACTAATCATGGTCATAAAATCATATGATGAAAGTACTGTATATAAAACCATAACATAAATAAGTTGTATTTTCAAAAATACAGGAAAAGTTAGCAGCATCGCTTTCCAGAAGAAACACTACTGCTACTTTCTATTATTTGTAGCGCTTTACCAGATTAAGTGCAACTGCTAACTTGGTATAGCAGTAGCACTGGCATTCCAGCGCTACTGCTAACAGTTAGCTGTAGCGCCTCAGTGGTAGCGCTTGTACAAGCGCTACTGCTAGCTACAAAACAAGCGCTACTACCAGGGGTTTCCATAGTAGTGCTAGTATCCATTATGTTCTAAGATTGATGTTGCTATGACTTTGCTATGCTTAATGCTTGTCACTAGGGTCCGAGTGCCATGATTTCATATCTGAACCTATTATGTTTTCATGAATATATATGAGTTCTTGATTCGATCTTGCAAGTTATAGTCACCTACTATGTGTTATGATCCGGCAACTCGGGACACTTCCCGGTGATGACCGTAGTTTGAGGAGTTCATGTATTCACTAAGTGCTAATGATTTGGTCCGATACTCTATTAAAAGGAGGCCTTAATATCCCTTATTTTTCAATAAGACCCCGCTACCACGTGAGGGTAGGACAAAAGATGCCATGCAAGTTCTTTTCCATAAGCACGTATGACTATATTCAAAATACATGCATACATTATATTGATGAATTGGAGCTAGTTCTGTGTCACCCTCTGTTATAACTGTTGCATGATGAATGCCATCCGACATAATTATCCATCATTGATCCATTGTCTACGAGCTTTTCACATACTGATCTTTGCTTAGTTACTTTTCCGTTGCCACTATTACGATTGCTACAAACTGCAACTATTACTTTTGCCACTGTTACCGTTACTTCCATACTACTTTGCTATTAAATACTTTGTTGCAGATATTAAGTCTTTCAGGTGTGGTTGAATTGACAACTCAGCTGCTAATACTCAAGAATATTCTTGGGCTCCCCTTGTGTCGAATCAATCAATTTCGGTTGAATACTCTACCCTCAAAAACTACTATGATCCCCTATACTTGTGGGTTATCACGAGTGTGCGGCTCAAATCCGACGGTGGGGGGGAGCTCAAATCATGAGGTGGCGCGACGATGATTCGGCAGCAGAGCACCGAGCAATTTGAACAATTTGGAGGCGAGCAGCGGCGGAACCACCGATGGGGCGGTGGTGCGGCCGGATCTGGCAGCGGGGCGGCGACAACATGGTGGTGGGCGAGCAGCGCAGCGGAAAAAGTGTGGTGGGACAGACTCAAATTGGTAGCTCCTTGATGGCTACGCAGTGTGGCGGGTGGCGGGGATAGCTAGCGGGGTCACGGCGGCAGCGGGGATGAACGGACTGGCAGTAGCGGCAAGGTTTCCAGCAAGAAATCACGGGCGGCAACCAGAGTTTTACATCACCTAGGAGGTCGAGATACAAATTTGCATCTTCAAGTGTTGTATTTTACATCTGTTGAGTATATATTTGTGTTGCATGTATTATGTGTTGTGGCCCACCTCCTAATTGTGTATAGTCGAGGTTGAGGCCTACCCTATACTTATATATACATGCATCAGCACACCATCAATACAACGTTTATTGTATTGCAAACTATTCGTCTACATGGTATCATCTTTCTCGGTCCAACCCTAGAGTTCGCCGCCGCACCCACCACCGCTGCACCCCGCTGCCGCCGCGCTCCTCCTTCCCCTCCATCACGCCACCGCTGCCCGTGCCACCCGCTTCCGCCCGCCCCATCGCGCGCCTTTTGCAGCCGTCATCGCCGCACCTCCCTCGATAGCGCCGCCGCCCGCTGCTCCCTGCCGCGCCACCCGTCGCCACTGCCACTCCCTCTCCCGCAGTCACGTCTCCCTCTACAGCCGCTGCATCCCCTGTCGCCGTTGTCCTCCTCTCCCAACAAAAAAAACTAGCTGCGCCGCCATGTCCTCCTTGGGCTTCTCCACAACCCGCTCGTCGAACCCCTTCGTCGGCCCCGAGCCCTCCGCCACCGCCATCCGTGACCTCAACATTGTGCCCCGGGTCCCTATCCGCCTCGACAACTCCAGCACGTCATATTGTGCGTGGAAGACCTACTTCAACCTCATCTTCCACGAGTACTATCTCACCGAGCACATCGATGGTTCTGTGGATAGCGAGTACATGTGGGGCGATCCGGAGTGGTTCGCCATTGAAGCCACGATCGTCCGGTGGTTCTACCAGACCGTCTCGAAGGACATCTTCCACACGGTTGTCGCCGAGGACGACGACGCCTGCGCCGTGTGGGCCAAGATCAACGCGCTCTTCACCAACAACAAACTTCAACGCCTTGTTTTCTTGCAGCAGGAGTTCTTCGGCTGTCACCAGGACAATTCCACCATCGATGAGTACTGCATGAGGCTCAAGATGCTCGCCGACGAGCTTTGCAACATCGGCGTCAAGGCCTCTGATGACCTCATGATGAGCACCCTCACTGTCGGCCTCAACGAGGACTTCGGCAACGCAGCGTCCAACCTCACCCTACTGCTCCATAGGGTGATCTCCTGGTATTCCGGGATCCCCTGGGGAAAATCTTGGTTTGTCCAGGTGCCCGGGCAAGTCCACTGGTGTCTCCAAGGTGTCCCAACCATTCCACCAGAGGTGTGTTGAAATTCTTTTGCCTTAAGGTTAACCCAAAATTATTATTTCTCTCATACTATCATGAATCACACATACCACCTCGTCTAGAAAAGCATGGGTAAGAAATATAACTTAACAATCAACATTTTCCAGGGTGATCAAGGGTCATAGGTTCCTACCTCAATGAACTACAAAACATTGCCACAATCCTCAATCCTACTCATGCAAGTATAACTGTGGAACTAATGCATTGGGAAAACTTGGGTATATAAAAGAAAGATCAAAGTGCGAACTTGCCTTATACTATTGGTGATGATTCATCGCACTCATAATCCTGATAATTTTACTTGTCACACTCCGAGCAATCTTTCGTAATCAATTATAACAACACTCCAAGAAGAATCAAATAAAATTTATGTACAGAAACATATTTTTAATAGTAGTAAAATTAGGTGATTCTGGTTTCATTAGAAAGTAGATGTCATAAGCTTCGGTTTGCAAAAAGAATCGAATCAAATGGAGCTGTAGATCAAAAGTTATGCCCTAATCTAGTTTGAATTTAAATCTAATCTAATTCAAAATTGAGAGTTTCAAAAATATTTTTAGTGGAGCCTGCTGGATAGAGGGAATCAACACGAACCAGTAGGAAAAAGAATCACTGAATTTGGAGTTATAGATCTAAAGATAAGCTAAAAGAAAATTTTGAATAGGTTCTGAAATTCGAAAGTACTACGAAATATCGGCCGACCGTGGCAGAGGTGACATGTGGCAAGTTGCAGTTAGCTGGGAGGCAGCCACTGCGGTTAGCTGAGAGGGACGAGACTTGCCTGCTCCCCCAGCGTGCTCCCATCCGTGCTCCCACATACGTGGCATGATTTAATTGGAACAAAATAAGGCCCGGCCCCACCCCCTTAAAATCAGGGGGGGAGATGATTAGATTAGAAAAAAAAGGAGAAAAGGACAGCCGTAGGATGGAGTGGGAGCACGGATGGGAGCATAGCGAGGGAGCAGGCAAGCCGGATCCAGCTGAGAGGCGTCCGCTGCGGAGAGAAGAGGCGTGTGGCTGAGAAAAGCAAATCGGCGCGCGACGTGGCTAAACTGGAAAAATGGCGGGTCGGTTCGACTAGACCTCATTAAATCAACATAAACCGTGAGTAAACCCATACAGATTTGTAATTAGATTGGTCTAATCTAGCCCGCAGATTAAGATTTGATAGAGGATGACTTACAGCGGCGGCACGAGGCCGAGGTTGACACTTGACAATGAGGTGGCTTGGGCGTGGCCGGCGGCGGTGCTCCGGTTGTCGTGGGCGGTGGCAGTGGTGTTCCATGGATGCGGCTGAGCGAGGAGGTCTCGGCGGTGGTGTCGGTTGTTCTCGAGGATGATGGAACAGAGCGAGGCAAGCTCGGCGAGGCTTCTATGACCGGCGTCCTCCCGTGAGGGCACGAGAGCTTTGGCTCATCACTGTAGTGAGCAAGAAGAAGCGAGACCATGCCAAAAGGATGCAAGGCAACGTAAGGAATCGGTAGATGAGGTTTTGGTGGCCGGGGCAGTTTACCGGCGTCAGAATCGTCCGGTGAAGATGCTTCAGTGGTGGAGATCGGAGGCAGGCTCTTGGGGGGTTTTAGGTGGTCTCAAACGTTAGAATTTAGGGCAAAAGGAGGCCCGAGCCTCGGCTTATATATGGGCGCAAACTTGGAGGAGGGGTTGAACTGAGGATAGAATCCCGAGTTCAAAAGAACCCAAGCAGCAATAGGCGTGGGCGAGCTGGACTCGGCATCATGGGGAAGAGGAAAGCTAATAGGTGGGTCCCACCTGTTCGCGGCTGCTGAGATGTGTGTGTGTGAGAGAGAGAGAGAGGTGCGGGCATACCGCTTCGCCGAAACAGGCCATGGGCCGATTTAGACGGTGGGACGAGCAGCTGGCAACTGGTCCGTGTTGTTCTTTTTAATAGAAGTTATTTTTATTAAATAAAAACAGAGACAGTAAAGCGGTAAAATAGAATAGAAAAGCACCAATAAATATTCCAAAAAAATCGCATAAATACATGGACACATACAGGGTCCTGTGAACATTTTATTCTTGCCAAAATGCAGTTTAAAAACAATAATTATTTTTGCAAAAGTGTTAAGTTGGGTATTAAGAGAAATTCCCAATTAAATTTAAAATTCAAAATAACAATTTTTTTCCAACTTTATTTATGTTGAAGGAGTCATATTACCTTCTCACCATTATTTATTTCTAATTGGAAAATTGTTTGAATATTCCAAAATCCAAATAAAACTTCAAATGCATTCAAAATCCAAATGGGATTTTCTTTGGAAATTCATTTTGTTCCTTCTCTATTTTAAATACAAATAACTTACCAAAACTTTTAAAATCCACTCAAATTCAAACAATATCGCAAGAAAACAACCAATAATACTTAATTAAATAACATTCCAAAATTAATTTTGGGATGTTACACAAAGTAAAGCATAAACTCCCGCACGGATCTGCGACTTCAACTTGGGATGCACCCCCACCAACCAGTTTCTGAACATATATGTACTACTCATGGGTCGAGGTATATTAAAATATATATGGATATATCGTCATAATATCTTGGCAAGTGGGCACATAAGTAATTGATGGTGGACAGAGTCCTTATTGCCACGAAAATAACACTTAGTGCATCTTTGCCAAATTGTTTTCATATTATCTTTTGTTAAGATGACGTAGTGGTCTAAATATGTACGATGGAAAGTATGTGTGTGTGGGATTGGGGGTGAATAGACTAGTTGCCAAATTTAAAGGTCTTCTTTCCCAATTCTTGGTAGATTTTAGCTTTAGCTAGCAAGTCAAATAACACCCTGCACATACAATTATAGAGCACAGGCAGCAGAAAGTGGAGACATTGCAAGTGATAGTAATGTAAAGAGTAGAGTTTAGCGAAATACTCAAACGTAATGGTGACACGAAAGATTTTGACCCGTGCTTTCGATAGGTGGTGATGTCGTACATACACGTTGATGGAGACTTCGATCTCAAAATATCACGGTTGCAAGATTCCACAGAGGAATCAAGTCCATGAAGGGCTTATACTCATGAAGGGTCCACGAAGAAGCAACCTTGCCTATCCCACCATGGTTTATACCCATGAAAAACTAGCCTCACTTGAGGTAGATCTTCATGAAGTAGGCGATCTCCATGTTTCTCTACACGATTTGGAGACTCCCAACACTAGTCAATCTAGGAGGCACCACCCTCCAAAACATAATAGATGTCGTTGTTAATGATGAACTCCTTGCTCCTTTTATTCAAAAGATAATCTTCTCAGCACTCAAACTCTCTCACAGATTTTTGGCTTTGGGTAGGAGAGATCAGGGTGGAAAGCAATGAGGTGACTAGAAATCAAAGGATCAATGGTTGGTGCGTAATCCCTTTGAAATCACCACATGGAATGGAAGATCTCTCTCAGAAAAATGGATAGAAGTTGTGTTTTCTTTGAGATATAACGGTGGAGTGGGCGATCGTGTATACAGGTAGGACCTACAATCTGACAGTTACTCACCTTTTTTCACATTTCATTTAGATCGAACTGTGCAAAAGATTTGAACTTTGGATCCTTCAATCACTCTGGATGAAACTGATTGATGATTACAAATTTTGCTGACCTAAGCACTTTTCACACTTCGGTGTCACCGATTGAAACTATTTGGAAATTTTGAACGAATTTTAGTAGGCAATGGAAGGTTAGCAAGCGATCATTGGTGAGACTGAAAAGTTAGGGTTTAGAACAATGGCTATATCATGATGCTCGGTGACTCTTATTGGATTGTTTTGGTGTCTCCGAGTTGCATTGATGTGTTTTTTTTAGGGAATGCCATCGTGGCTACTTTATTGAATTGGTAATATAGTTACATCGTTTGCAATGGCATTCACCAGAAAATCTGGGGGTTCATCGACCCACTTACAAGAAGAATTACTATCATAAGCGTATTTTGCTAAAGAGTGGGCTACCTCATTAGTTTCACGAACACAGTGATTAAATTCTACGGATCCTATCATGCCAACAAGGATAAAACAATCTGTGTAGATTTCCGAAGTTTCGCTCCATATCCTGTCATGTCCTACACATGCATTGATGACCTCTATCGAGTCGGACTCAATCTGAATTGAATGATAGTCCATGTCATTTGCAAGTAGTAGTCCATGGTACATCGCCAATACTTCAGCCAAGCATGCATCACTAATGTACGGTATAGGGGAACATGATATAGCGGGAACTTGTGAAGTAGTATGAGGCTTTTGGAATTTGATCTTTTAGCACTTGAGCAAACTCATAATGTCAAACTCATCCTTTTGATAGTATTGGCATACCTATGGACTTACTTGAACTTTTCTGAAATATAAAATGAAGTCTTAAGGCATGGGCCAACACTTGTCCATAACATTTTCAGAGGTCCATTTTCACATACCATTATTATATCTAAATTAAAATTTTCTGAAATATTCTTTTGAATAGACATTAATTCAATGAGATATATGTTGTTACAAAATACAAAAATATGAGGATTAACTTGTCACTGCCCGCATACGCGCCTCCACGGACATACAGGGGGTCCGGATTTGGAATTAATGTCCGGTTGTAAATGCTCTGATATATTCACCTCGTTTTTACACCAGCTCGTGCTACGGGATTTGAGAGAGTTACACATGTGGATATGTGTTCAGCTCTGTACCGCTGCCTGTCTAGCTCTTGCAACTTTGCAGAGGGCAAAGAGCGGGGCGGAGGTGGCCTTTGTGCGGACTTTTTTGTTCAAAACCAAAATGAGATTCACACAACCCAGTTCTCCAGTTCGCAGTTATGCACAGTACGTACGTGCCGCCGGTGGGAGTAACGCTGGTAGAAAAAGGTTTGCCGTGACTCCGTTTCAGTTTCGCGCATGCATGCAGCGAGGACATTGGGGCGGACGACTGACGACGACTCAGCTGGTCCGAGAAACCATCACTGTCAGAGCCACAGTTCATAACAACCGTTCTTTTCTTTCTTCGGACAGCGTCACTGTAGCCTTGCGAATCTGAAACTGGATCGAGCCAACCGAAGCACGGAGCAAACGTACACGACCTAGGACCAGAGAGAGACACCATGGCATTTTCACTTTGAGACAACAAAAGCATGGCGTGATTGCATGAGTGAGGTGGCAGGCCAGCGTCCACGCCGACGCCATGTCAGCACAAAAAAAAGTGTGCATGTTTGTGGGGGGGGGGGGGGGGGGGGGGGCAAAGGCTCTAATTTTTCTAATCTAAGCAAGCTCTTGAAAATTTTCTTCATAGCATTTAGCAATGATGTCCATGGCCCCTGCAGGTCTCCACATAGCTCCGCCACTGTCAGTCGGGGTGGCAATCAGACGATGGGCTGCATCATCGCTGCACCTCCAGCCGGGACATTTCGCCGCTTTACGTGGAAGTGACAGGCGGTCAAATCTGAGACGACGACAGAACATAGTCTGCCAACGATCCAACGCACTGTTATTCTTCTTGGTCAGAGAGCCTACGGTCGACACATCATATTATGGATTTGGGAGTATATATGTTTGCATTTTGGCTGCCAGGTAATATCGCCCAAAGTCATAGAACTTGGGTCGTAAATTCAGTTTGATACTAGAACTTTGAAAAATATGTTTTATGATCATCTAACTTGACTCAAGTGTGCAAATATGGTCATACTACGTGTATACGAGTGTGTCCATATATATATATATATACCCACCTGTCAGTGAATAATTGAGCTAGGCATGACGCATTTTTATAAAAAACAAATCTCATTTTTTTTAATGTGCGGAAAAGTCTACTGCTGCCACCCATTTATGCAAAGGGGGTCTATTCTAACAGGGAACGCTCTAGGCGCTCCAACCTTCAAGTCTGTATATCATTTTTTTAGCGGTTCAAGTTTGTATATCTAATATTGATAGCGATCATGTTTTTTTTAGACAGATAAAGATCATGTATGTACCCAAAGGTGACCCATGTGGAGCTTAAATGGGCTGCATATATTGCGGCCAATTTTGCACGTGCTATTTTTATAAGATATTTGAAAAACCTGTGTGTTATATAAATGTGTTTATTATATACTTTTGCACATAAATATTTCCGCATAATAAATAAAGCATGTTTGGACTCAAAGAACATACTTTTGCACATGTTTTTTACATAAATGGTTGTACCCCTAAAAAACATATTTTCGCACTTATTTTTTAAGATAAAACTATTTACTAAATATTTTAGAAACCTGAGTATTATATAAACCAGTGTGTTATATATGTGTCTATTACATATTTCGTTTTCAAAATTATAATTCAGAAATATTATTTTAATTTTTCAAACATTTAAATAATGATACGCACATTTGTATAGTTCAATGTTTGTATAATTAAATACTAGCACATATGTCTGTTAGTTGCAACGGAGAAAAAGAATGATGTGACTTGTTGTAAAGTTGACGCCAATTTGTCGTGAACCATGTTAGCCGGGAAACATATCTTTAGATCATTTGTTTATATTATACATATTGCACCTGCAGCCGTACTTGCTACTTACTCTATAAAATTCGAAGGTGTAGAGCAATCGTGTTAAAGAAAAAGCAATCTCGCTGCTACATCGAAGAACCTATAAATTATTTTGTACCAATATTCATAATCCTAAAAATCCTTTCTTCTATTTGCAGCGTGTACTGATATCCATCTTTCACATGTAATGCATCCTAATTTTCCAGTGCTTTCCTTTAATTTAAATACCCAAGCCCAAATTTATCATCGATGCAAACTGTATGTGTGACTATGCCCCATGTTTATGATAATTCTCGGAACGCCCTCCCCTTTGCAGGCATGCATGCAGTAAAACAGAACGAACATACAGACATGCCCAGATCTATCGTTTCCTAGCCGCAAGCCCGGAAAAGTTGGATCGCTCGAGGCGATCAGGGAGGCGACTAGGGGTCCCTTGCGCGCCGCCGGTGACGCCGCCGGTTCCCTCTCTCTCCGTCGGCCGCTCCGGCGGCGGGAGGGAGGGGAAACCTCGGGTCTGTTCACTAGGTGGGTGTGTGGTAGGGTTAGGGTTGAGGGAGACGCTGCCGAGGCCATTGCGGTGGTGTCGCGTCGGAATAAGTTTCTCCGGGCTCCGTTCGCGGTCAGGCGAGGCTTTTGCCTTCGTCTAGGAGCCAGCGGTGTTGGGGATCCCCGGATCTCGTCGAGGTCGCGGGCTATGATGGTTGGAGGTCCATCGGCACTGCCCGTTTGGATCCTCAGATGGGCGATGGAGGTAGGGAAACGAAGACCTTTCTTCTTCCTTGTTGGTACGATTTGCTGCTGCTGTTCTTCTCCTTCCTCTGCGCTGATACTGGTGGGAGATCCTGCTTTGCCCGGGCGGATGGCCCGGCCGCGGTGCCGGACCGGTCGGATGACTCGAGATCTCTTCCTTCCGGAAGGGACACTTTTCGCGGTACTCAAAGCCAAAGATGGCGACGGCTGTTGCAGGTGTGTTGGATTGATATCCATGCCCTCTCAGCGCTGGTGTCAAGAAAGGAGGAAGCAGCGTGGTGGCAATTGTACCGTGGTCGAAGATGATGACCTGTTTGTGACTGGTCGCAGATCCTTCTGCTGCAGGGGTCTTCTCTCAAGATTCAGGGATGATGACACAGGGCTCCGGAGATCTTCTTGTGTTATGGTTGTCTTAGGGTACTCTAGGTGTTCATGATCCTTTGTTTTTGCGTTTCGATGTGCTTGTAAGGATCACCTACTCTGTACTGATTCATGATTTGACTGAACAATTTCTAAAAAAAAAAGAACATACAGACATGCGATTCCTCTCTTTTGGTTCCGAAAATAACAACTTTATCATCGATGCAAACTGCATGATCTTGACATCAAGCCTAAATTTCAAAAAACTGGCACTTACAGTTACAGTGCCTGCCCAAACAAAAATAAACGGATAGCTAAATACGGGCTCGTGAGAAGGATCATCGAGTGAAGTTGGGCAGGCGTTGAGAGTGGCGTTTTGGCTCCTACGTGCATATGCACCCGTTGTCGAAATGTACATTTCGGAAAGTTGAAAAATTTGGAATAAAAATCCCGCGTGTATATCCGGACATTTTATGTGCGTTCATAAGGTTTCGGTGAAAAACGATGTTTTTTGTGGCTTGTGTAAAAAAGATAAAGAAATGCCTCCTGAATAGTTAGAATGAAGCATCAGAAATTGTCTTTTTTTACACAAGCCACAAAAAACGTCGTTTTTCACTGAAACCTTGTGCACGCACATAAAATGTCCGGATATACACGCGGGATTTTTATTCCGAATTTTTCAACTTCTCGGAATGTGTATTTCGACAATGGGTGCATATGCACCTAGGAATTACTGGTATATTGCAAGGTACCTCCTAACACCGAAACACTAATTGAGTAGTACTCATTGCAAAGATCACTCCGACCTTCCTAGGTTGCGACAACTGGCGTGCTGCATGTGCGTCACTTGTCGCAACCTGGGAGTTTTTCCCTTTTCTATAGATCCATTTATTCAAATTGTTTTATCTCTTAAACCGTGCGTCCAAATTGAACCGTTTTCACTGTTGGATTCCTCGCGTCGGAATCTTCAAAACTAGATCCCAAGTTGATATTTTTTATGAGCTTTTTTTACGAAAAAACCGACTATATCTCTCAGGGAAGTAAAACCGTGTCTCTCGCGGAAGGGAAAAAAGAAGAAAAAGCGCGTCTTTTTGGTTTCCGAGAAGGCACGACTGTGCCTCTCGCGAAATCACAACCAAACCTCTCGCGAAAGCAAAACCGTGTCTCTCGCGAAAGAAAAAAAAATAAAAAACACGTTTTTTTCGTTTCCGAGAGGCATGGCCGTGCCTCTCGCGAAAGCACAATCGTGTCTCTCACAAAAACAAAACCGTGTCTCTCGCGAAAGAAAAAATAATAGAAAACGTGTTTCTCTCCATTTTCGAGAGGCACGTCCGTGCCTCTCGGCAAAGCACAACTGTGTCTCTCGCGGAAGCAAAACCGTGCCTCTCGCGGAAGAAAAAAAAATAGAAAACGCATTTTTTTTTCTGTTTCCGAGAGGCACGGCCGTGACTCTTGCGAAAGCAAAACTTTGCTTCTCGAGGAAGCAAAACCGTGGCTCTCGTGAAAGGAAAAAAATAAAACGCATTTTTTCGCACAAAACTTTTTTTTATCCAAAAGCTAAGGAAGACGAAAAACGGATACGTCAGAAAAACCGAAAAAACCCGTTTAAAAAGCCAAAAACGTGTGCGAAAAAATAAAAAAATAAAAACAAAATTCAAAGGGAGCGCCCAGAGCGCAACACGCGACGGGCGGCTGAGAGCGCGCCAGGTGGCGCTGATTATTATGAGTCATGCAGGAGCACCCGTCAACTAGTTGCTCCCTCCTAACACTCACGGTGCGTCTATTGGGAAAATCCTAAACGCGAGGTCCTATGTGTCGCATTTTGCGACAGCCACTCGAGCTGATGGCGCGATCGTGATTGCTATACACCGCGAAATACTAAAAGCACTATGGGGAGGGGCAGATCAAACACGTAAAGTAGCAACCGGACCGTGTATTGTAGCGACACGAACAAGGCAATGTAGAGTTTTTCTAGAAGCTCCAAATCTTTCTTTTAAAAACTTGAACATTTTTCGGAAAAGAAAACTAATAAAATTAGTAATTTCAAACATTTTTCAAAAAGGACAAACAAAAATTAGAAACCAATTATGAATTTGTGAACAATTGTTTCTAACAAGGGAACATTTTAAAATTCGATCAAATTTTGAAAGCTTGAACATTATATGGAACTACCCAAATAATTTTTGAATTTGTGAAGTAATTTTGAAAACAAGAACATTTTTTTAAATTCTACACATTTTTGGAATTTGTAAACAAATTTCAAAATGAGTACATTTTTTAAATTATGAACAATATTTGAAATTTTCAAAAAAATTCGAAAAGAAAAATAAACTTTAAAAGAAACAAGAAAAAATGAAAACGAAAACAAAAAAATCAGAAATTCATGAACATTGTTTCGAAAATAGTTTGAAAAGAAGCAAACATTTTTTTAAATTTCTGAACAAAATTAGAAAACAGGAACAAATTTTGAAATTCCCAGATAGTTTTTTAAAATGAGAACATATTTTGACTGTAGCAACAAAATTTGCAAACAGGAACGTTTTCCAAAATTTAAACTTTTTTTAGATTCTTGACAATTTCTTGAAAAATAAAAAATATAATTGAATAGAAAGAAACGGCATAATGAAAAAAAGGAAAAGAAAACCCTGACCACAAAGAAATAAAAAAGAAAAGAAAAAAACTGTAGAAAAGAAAAAAAACACTTCAGGGAACCTTCTGGAAGGGTTCCAATAACGGATTTTGTTTAGGGGTGATGGACACTTTATTGATTACTAGCAAAAGGGCCCGTGCGTTGCAACGGAAGAAAAAATAATTATAGTCTCTAAAAACCATGACAACATTTTGCTACATCACCGATAACATTTTGGCAAACATTTTATTGAATTCAATTAACATTTTTTAATACATGAACTTTAAAACGTCATGAATTTTTTTATTTACCAATTTTTTTTGGAATTGTGAATATTTTTAAAATATGGGAACATTTTTAAAACATTACGACATTTTTTGAATCCACAAATATTTTATTATTTATTTAAAATTTTACTTTTAAATTCTATTTTTGAAGTACTAATTTATTTGAAGAATAAAAAACGAAAACAGAAAAAAAAAACAGGTCACCCACACATGGGCCGGACCAAACAGACGCACCACGTCTTCTCCCAGCATGCAGTATAGGAGGTCCTCTGTGGGCCAGCCCAGACGGCGGATTCCCCTGTGTGAAAGCCTTTTATGTCACTTATTATAGATATCAACCCCTCAAAAAAAACTTATTATAGATATCATGTTGCTAAAAAAACTTTTAGATGGCATCAGTGGGTAATATTTTGCAACTTTGAGGAAAATTTATGTGACGTACCGCCAGAAGCACTCTTTACTTTATTATTATGTATATGCATATGTATATGTATAATTATAAATATAAATGTATAAATGTATAAAATAGATGTATAGATATAGATTTGATGGATAATGAGTGGTGGATTGTGAAGTTCCTTTTTGAAGTTAGATTAAAAAGGTCCTGTCACGCATAGTTTGTTATAACAGGTTACGATGAAAATGTGCTTGCAGGTTGAATCATTTCTCTATCTTATTTTTCAGGTGACACATCATCAACCGATTGGGATAAGGCTTGGTCTAGTTTTAAGAAGAAAGGGAAGAAGACCCTATTCTCAGAGTTCACACCAAACAAATATGTGACCTGGAACCCACGACGCATTGAGTATCCATTGTCAGAAGAAGTCGAGCTGAGAGGTCCAACTTGATGTTGTGAACAAGCCCAATATTTACCTTAGCAGGGGTGATTATCTTCGTTTCGGCATTGCTAATCTATACATTGGTTGTCCCACCCAAGTAACTGCTGAAGTGACAAGTAACTGCTGAAGTGACAGACAATGTAGGCCAAAGATTCTACTTGGAAGTCTGTATTGTACATTTAGTTTGTACTATACTAAGTATAATCATGGTTCTGTATTGCTTCAAGCACATTGTAATAGATCATAATATAGAACTCCTTCCATTTTGGTGATTTTCTTCACCTGTACATAAATTGGACCCTCTTTAGTCCTCCATTATAACAAAGAAATATTGGGTCACCTAGAATAATAATATGTTGATCACTATCCACGATTGTGCTCCTGATGTGATTTTTTTTCATAGTTCTCACTCCCTAGTTCGTCTCACATTTCCACAACCTTAAGACATGGTCCGACTCATATTTCGACGACCTATAGAGAAATACGGTTGATCTGCTTCAGGCAGCATGGTTCAGACCCCATGATTCACCACGGGAAAAATGTGGTTGACCGGGTTAAGAATGCATTGTTCAAACCTGTGGTTCACTATGGAGTAGACTGCATGGTTCAGACTCCTGATGTTTTCATAAACCAGGATTGACCCGGTGTCGAGGAACTATGCCGTGGGACATGGATCAAAAATTACAAAACAATCAATCGATTGGAAGAAATTTAAATTATTTATAGGACAGTTAGTGAAACATAAACCCACACATGCATAGATACTCTGATAGATAAGCAGCTGCAGCAAAAAAAGGAAACTACAACAATGTAGCGGAAATAAAAATTCTACATCTCATAGGAGAAATCAAGCTAGTGAACATAGCTTCTAGTGAAGAAGTGTCGACTTCAGTTTTAGGCACTTGTATATCCAACTACAACTGCAAAAATATCTAATCATTTGGAAATTTCAACTATAAGTCTATAAAACATAAATATACAACCAGTATAACTGGAAGTTCCAGCTTGCCGAGAAAACTGTGCAGGATGAACTATTTTCCACATAATCATCTACAGGATATGCTTTGAGCATCAATAAATAATTTTCAAACATATACTGCAATTTAAACAAAATCAGAACCTTCTTTACCATTCACTCCTAAATGTAATCATCTTTTAATGCAGGTCTCGGTCTTGTAGTAGCCCACATTGTCCGCAAGCTACTGTAGTCGAAAGTAGTTTCACAATGGAGAAGTTACTACCAGAAATAAGTCTGTCCAAACACTATGTCAGATACCTTGCAGATAAAAAAAGTGGGAGATGCATCATATGAGTTCATAAGAGTACTTACAAATATTGATATTGACATTATCCAGAAACGTGCAGCCAAAGCTAATGAAAAGGTTCATATGTATATTTTAATTTGTATTTAGTGAAAACTGACTTGGCACTTGACATACGGTATGTGATGTTAGGTCCAGGTAAATATGCATTGCAGTAAATACAGAGGCCGGGAATAGTGGATCTGCATTCAATTCTTGCAGACCTTACTATATAAACCCACACATCTCGCAGACTATATCACACTAAATGTCTAAGCTATATATATAATTCCAACTGACATTGTGGATGGGATGCTAGTAGAAGAAAAACACATGGTAGAACAATTATCATTAAAACCAAGAGGTTAGCAATTAATTGGTGCAATCCTGTAACTTTGGTCCAAGAATGTTCATATTTCAGTCGATCTACTGAAGGGGTTTTATGGTATCTCGGTCTATGTTGTTAATTGACCATTTCAACCATTGATACAATTCACAATAGTAAACAATTCTCAGGAGCAAAAGGGTAAATGATTTTGAGGATCTTCCAAAGGAAATTGTATCAATAAAACTTAGGAAGGATTAATTGCATATCCAGGCCCAAGCTTCCATGCATGTTTCCAATCACATGTATGCAGCCATGTATGCCAAGCAAGGCTGGCCTCAGATGAGTGCCCCAACTTGGGGTGTCTTTGGCTCGCTTGTGAAGGAGAGTAAGGCAAATATGGCTATTCCTAACTGTTTGCGCGCGCAACGCGAATCGCTGCCGTCGCTGCTTCACGTGGATGCGCGCCCCCTGGCCCACCTATCTCTGGCCCAAGACCATATATTTCTTATTATACGGTTGATGAAATACAGATACCTGTACCTGTCTTGTCTCAAAAATAAAAAAAAGCTACCCGTACCTGTCCGGTTGTCCCTCTCCCCCATCCTTATCCCTACCCGTGCCGCCCGTCCAGATCCGCTCTCTCTCCCTCTCGTTCCCCCTCCCATCGCGGCTCTCCGCCGGCTACCCACCACGGCCACGCGCCGCCGGCTCGCTCCTCCTCCCATGGCCGCGAGCCCATCTCCTCCTTCCCGAGCAGTGCTTCTCTACGGGTAGGTGACTGCTCTTCATCCTTGCCTTGCGTCCTCTATCGCCAGATCCATGGCCATGGAGGTAAGATGCAGCGGGCAAGGCTGCCTCATCGACATCAAGCTTTGTGGTGATGATGTTGGGCAGCGACGAACAACAAGTAGCAGCATCACCACCATGGTTGGCAGCTCAGTGGTGGCTAGATCTATTCACTAAGGCATCACCACCACTCCTCCGGCAAGCACGCCGGTGGTTGGCAGCTCTTCCTCATCTTCCAACTCAAATTGTCTAGCTAGCAGAGATTCATCTCCTTGTTTTTTTTAAACAAGCCTATTATCTTCTCAATCTTTTGAGATGCATCTGGTTACGTGTGTGATTGTGTCTTTTCTGTGATGGATTTTTCATCCAGCACACATAGCAAAAAAAGATAGATTGATCTTTTCTTCTTTCTTCTACTACATTTTTCGGCTAATGACTGGTCTTATTTTCTGTGTAATTTTTTGTTTCCTCGGGAAAATGGATTGGTCTTAGTGTGTAATTTTTTTGTAATCTTTATCTATACTTTGATGGAAGAAATGAGGACCTTTGTGCTGGCTATGTTTGGTTACTATAATTATTATCACCTCAGCTTTGTAGAATCCATGGAAATGACAGAGAACTCTTTGGACTCACTATCCGCACTTCCTTATAAGAAACGAAGAACTTTGTCCATTCCCCAGCACTACTAAATAAATTAGCACTTTTTTAGCACTTTATAGGTAGGTGCAAAGGACTTTCTAAGAAATGAAAGTGTTTATCCAAGTAAAATTATAAAGTTCTTCAATTTGTATCAATAAAGTCCACGGATGGTCATCATAAAGTCCTTCTTTGTGGTATTTTTATATCATATATTTTCTGGGAAGAACTTTGTTATCACGGTGGCCAAACTTTGCCATAAACATTAGAAGAACTTTTGAGAAACTTTTGTTATCGCTCATTTTGGTTTGGAGTTTCGTTGGATTTTTCAGAGTTCGCTACGCCCATCCTATAGTTAATTTCATTAGTTTTATTAGAACAATTTCAGTATTTTTCTGGCAAATAACACATCACAATTAGTTAAACACGATCAAAATTACTGAGGCCTTCGTATCCTAGTCGGATGTAGTTTGAAATTTAAATTGTACTACTATATTGAGCACCTACCGACAGACACAGAGATTCCTTGTGTCAGATCGTGGGACCAGTCTGGAGTCAAATCATCTACAGTACAGGAAAGAAATGCCACAAGAAAACTGGAATACGCATGAGTAGAAGGCATCTTTGTGGGTCCTGGACGCATGTTGATTTGACATGCATGCTGGATGGATGGATAGGATATGCGTTGTGCGCCCAACGGGTTAGGCAAGGTTGTGCTGCTACACCTTGTCGTTTGTCTGCTCGGTCTGCAATGCTCTCCAATGACAGGTTGGAGATGAAGTGGTTGCACGCAAAGTGAGCGGCGTGGTGGCCCGCATTTCCATCGAGGAAAAAGCACAGGGGCGGGGCAGAGTGGAGACGACACTGATTATACACCAAACTTTCTCACTCCCAATACTGCATGAAGCACCCTGCCTGTTCATGTTCTTCTGACTGAAGTTTGATGTAGCCCTCAATATATGTGCAACGGTGACACTGCACTTACTTTACCAACCCCTGCAATCAAATTTGTCAACCCATAGAGCATAGTCCATAAATACTCTGATTTTTCTCAAGGGGACTATAGGGGCCAAATAATTTCAAAATCCGGGAGAAAATCATAGATGAATATGTTAAGCGAAGCCTGCTGCCCCTGCTGTCTTGAAGCTCCTACACCACAAAACAAAAATCAGTGCACTGCTTTGCTAATCTAGACCAAAACAAATCAAGGAAACTATCAATTTTTCCGATAAAGATCAAGAGAACTCTCCTAATCATGACATACTCATCCTAATCCGCCTCTGCCTGCAACAACCCACTTCCTCTGGCTGTGAACACTGACGCACATCCAGATGCACGCACCAACGCCACATTAGTCTAGCAACCCGATTGAGTCCCAACATCATACCATTTTTTGAATCATATGGAAGGAGAGTTACTCTCATGATGTATTCATGTGGGAGTTTACCTCAAGGATCTGTGACTGAAACTGGCTCGGACAAACACACAAACACCTTGTGTGCAAAAAATAACTGAGAACATCCACAACCTGTAACCAGCTAATTCAATCCCTATTGACAAGAAGCACCACATATGCAGTAATTTGACATCATGAAACTGTGCAAACTCGTGATCCTCAGCGGAAAATAAAAGTCATCCAGAGAGACTGGCCTGCAGTTTCCTCTGGTAGCATGGGGTGGGCACAGAAATACACGTGCGCCCGAAGTTGAGGTGGAGGAGCAGAGGGGGCGGCGAGTGCAACGACGACCGGATGGCCGTGTGGCTCTGGTCGAGCGGCGAGCGCGAGCCCTCCCAGGCAGCACACATCGAGGAGCTCGGGTGCATAGAGGAAGGATGAGCTGAGGCAGAATGATGGTGCAGGGTGCTGCGATCTCCGTCGTTGGTCGGCCGGGCCGGCGACTGGCGACTGGTGCGTCACCGGATCGAGCGTCTCGCGGGTCGGGCGAGTCCTGGCGGCGCAGATCGGCCCGCCAGCGCCGCACCCTCCCATCCTCTGCCTCACGTGAGGTCGCGACGAGGGGAGCCGTGAACAGCGAAGAAAGCCGCGGGTGAGGAGGAGATGGGATTGGGAGAAGAAGGAGGCGGTCGAAGGCGCGCGATGAGGCGGTGCGGGGCGGGGCGGGAGGCGGCCGGCGGCGCGCGGGGCATGGCCGGAGGTGTTGTGGGGCGGGGCGGAGCGCCGTGAGGCAAAGCATGGCTGCGTTTATTTTTACCTTCGTACCGATTCAATTTGG
Source organism: Triticum timopheevii (assembly GCA_963921465.1). NCBI lineage: Eukaryota > Viridiplantae > Streptophyta > Magnoliopsida > Poales > Poaceae > Triticum > Triticum timopheevii. The sequence goes on along the minus strand of OY997266.1, from coordinate 73,884,908 downwards.
ACTGCGGGTTTATTTGTGTAAACTTCAAGGGCTTTTTTGCAAAAATGCCAAACGACGGACGACCAGAAACCGTGGCTGCTTTATTATTATTATTATTATTATTATTATTATTATTATTATTATTATATTGATTAAGTCGGTCCCAAAATCAGATGGGAGTAGTGCCAATGCGATCTACCGCGTCGGTCGGCCGCTCGCCTATGCGTCGCTCTGGCAACTTGCCGCAGCGAGCGGTAAATAAGAAATTCCAATCCTAAGCGGCTGTTCTTGCATTAGCCGTCCATGATGGGCCCAACCCATTTTCCTTTTATTTCCTGAATTCAAAAATTGTTCAGGAATTTTAAAAACTGTTCCTGTTTTCAAAACTCTTTCAGAATATTTTCCAAAAATTGTTCAGACTATCTTTGTTCAAATTAATTCAGAAATTTTCAAATAATGACCAGGATTTTACAAAATATTCATGTTTTTAAAAATTATTCGGAAATTTAAAAAGTGCTCTTGTTTTCAAATTTTTGTTCACGCCTTAAAAAAATGTTTGTGTTTAAAAAAAATTGTGATTTTAAGAATTATTCTCTGTTTCATATTTGTCATAAAATTCGAAATATGTTCGTTATTTCTAAAAATGAAAGCTTTTTTTATTCACAAATTAAAAAATATCTTTCCGCATTCTAAAATTATTCACAATTCCAAACAAATGGGAATTTCAAAATATGTTCAAGCTATCCAAGTTTGTCCACAAATTCAAGAAAAGCTCATGTTTTTAAATTTTGGTTGCAAATTCAAAAACAGTTGGGTAATTGAAAAAATGTTCACATTTATTAACTTTTCTTCACCAATTCAAAAAATGGGAATTTCGAAGAAATGTTCCTGCTTTCCAAATTTGTTCACATCAACAAAATGTTCATGTTTTTCAAAATTTGAGTCCGACCTCCAAAAATGTTCGGGGAATTCAAAAAAGTTCACATCTTGAAACTGTTTCGCAATTTTGAAAAATGTTTGCACTTTCAGTTTTTTGTTCTTGTTTTTCATAAAATGATTTGCACTTTCAAGAAATTCTTCTTAGTTTCAAAAAATATCTCATTTTTATTTTGTTCCTTTTTTTGAAAAAAAGTTTGCGCTTGCCAAAAATGATTCAAGTTTTACTTTTTTTGCTATGAAATATGAAAATATCTGTGTTTCAAAACGTATTAAGTTTAAAAAAAAAAGAAAATCACATACAAAATTTTGAAAATCATTTTAATTCTATTTCGACTTATGTTCGTATAAGACAGACTGCCATTTTATGTACGAAATCCCAGGAATTATTGTGGTTATTAGTGTTGCTCACTTGCAGCAGGTTGTCTGTACGATCCCTGCCACTGTTGTATGTTTCTTTTAAGTATGGTGTTGTTACCCTCACAGAAGAAGTTGACTGTCGCAGTGACTAGCACAGGGCGCCGCACACGGCTAAAAATTGATGTTCTGTGTTCTAGGCGCCCCCCATGTGTATATAGGTGGGGGGAGCGGAGGCAGCCAGGGGACCCCCAAGTAGGTCGAATCCTATTTGGGGTATCTCCCCAATTCGCCCCCCCCCCCCCCCCTTCCTTATTTGCCGGAGAGGAAGGAAAGAGGAGGGAGGAGGGAAGGAAGAGGGACGCCGAATTCCCCCCTTTCTTTTTCCCTTCCCGTCTTTCCTTCTCCTCCTGGTTCGGCCCATATGGGGGGCGCACCAGCCCCTGGTGGCTGGTGTGTTTCCCCTATTGGCCCAAAAGGCCCATATCTTTTGCCGGGGGTGCCCAGAACCCTTTTCGGTGACTCGATACGTAACTGGTACCTTCCGGAACACTTCCGGTGTCCGAATACCATCGTCCTATATATCAATCTTTACCTCTTGACCATTTCGAGACTCCTCATCATGTTCATGATCTCATATGGGACTCCGAACAATATTCGGCCACCAAATCACATAACTCATATAATACAATATCGTCATCGAACGTTAAGCGTGCGGACCCTACGGGTTCGAGAACTATGTAGACATGACCGAGACACCTCTCCGGTCAATAACCAATATCAGAACCTGGATGCTCCTATGGTCTCCCACATATTCTACAAAGATCTTTATCGGTCGAACCGTTATGACAACATACGTTATTCCCTTTGTCATCGGTATGTTACTTGCCCGAGATTCGATCGTCGGTATCTTCGTACCTAGTTCAATCTCATTGTCGGCAAGTCTCTTTACTCATTTCGTAATACATCATCTACAACTAACTCATTAGTCACTTTGCTTGCGAGGCTTCTTATTATGTGTATTACCGAGAGGGCCCAGAGATACCTCTCCGATACTCGGAGTGACAAATCCTAATCTCGATCTATGCCAACCCAAAAAACACCATCGGAGATACCTGTAGAGCATCTTTATAATCACCCAATTTTGTTGTGATGATTGATAGCACACAAGGCATTCCTCCGGTATTTGGGAGTTGCATAATCTCATAGTCGAAGGAATATGTATTTGACATGAAGAAAGCAATAGCAATAAAACTGAACGATCAATATGATATGCTAATGGGTGGGTCTTGTCCATCACATCATTCTCCTAATGATGTGATCCCGTTCATCAAATGACAACACATGTCTATGGTTAGGAAACTTAACCATCTTTGATTAACGAGCTAGTCTAGTAGAGGCTTACTAGGGACACGATGTTTTTGTCTATGTATCCACACATGTATCAAGTTTCCGGTTAATACAATTCTAGCATGAATAATAAACATTTATCATGATATAAGGAAATATAAAATAACAACTTTATTATTGCCTCTAGGGCATATTTCCTTCAAGTCAGGCACTGAGCCGCCCGACAACCAAGGACTAGAAGTCGGCTATGTCTGCAGTGAGCGGCTACCTAGGATACCTATCGCCCACGATGTCCTTGATGGCGACAGTTATACAATGGTGGTATAATCTAGTTACATACAACAGTTACAAGTATTAAATGAGAGGAAGTAGTTAGCTACACCTAAGGACATAAACAACATTAATACTAGACCATTATGTACCCCCTCCTAGCGCACTCTATATAAGCCAGAAGAGGAGCCTTGGGTTGAGGGTTCAAGATGCACACATTATATCATCAAAAGCAGAAGCAATTAAATATGAGCATCCAATAATTCTCCTAGTGGAACAGTTGTATTATACAGAGTAGAAGCGTCATCACTAGTATCATCAATAGCAGAAGTAATTCCTACTGTGTGTGACATAGCAGTATGTGAAGTATATGGTGGTGGTGTGACAAGTTAACTCAAAACAGTAGGCAAAACAAGAGTAGAGCTAGTTGGAAGGTCCTTATCTCCTCTTGTCTTACACTTCGTTTGGATGTTGATATTCAGACTTAGATATTGATATTGGCATTGGCTAGCCCGAATTCCGCTGTTTAGATGTACAAGGAATCAGCCCACCGAATTGGGCTGAAATATTCGTTGCCCCGCTCTGAAAGCCCGCGTACCCGTTCCCGAATTCAGTGGGGGAGAGCTCGATTTTGGCTGATATTCGGGAACCAGCCCGCAACCATACCGCTTCGACCTCTCCAGAAACAGAAGAGGCGGGCTCGAGCGGGAGAAGAGGCAGGGAGAAGCGGCGCGCACTGCCCCGACGCGGAGCTCCCGGCGGCGCAGGTCAGATCCCGTCCACCATCTCCTTCGTGTCCTCTCTCTCCGGCGGATCCCTTCCTCCCCCACGTGTGGGCACGTTCCTCTCCTTCCCTTCCAGACCGCACCCATCACCTTTGCGCTCGCCACCCCTGGCACGTTCCCAATGCTTGCTTGAATATGCAATTTGTTGATTCATAATCTGTACAAATGATTGTTGTCTAATTATATAATTATTGCGTAGTTTCATAATGCCAGATCAAGTAGACATGATTTCATACATAACTGAAGAGAACAAAAGGAGAAAGAGGAAAAGGATAATATTGACAGAACTTTACTTTGAATCTGTTCTTCTCGGAATGGCATACCTTATTTCACAAAGAGCACCTCGTGGATTAGGTAGTTTTAGTGATGATGAGCACAAACACACACTTAGGAAGTATTTGTTGAAGGATATGTATGATGGCTCAGAAGTGGCATGCTATGATCAGCTACGTTTAACGAAAAGAAATTTTCATGATTTATGCACCATGTTGCGTGAGAGGTGTGGTCTGCGTGATAGTGTGTATGTGGTTGTGGAAGAAAAGGTTGCCATGTTCTTGCTAGTAGTGGGTCACGGTCTGAAAATGAGGTTGCTTCGAGGCACATACAAGCGGTCTTTGGGAACTATAAGTACTCACTTTTCCGCAGTGTTAAGAGCCATTCTATCTATGCATGGGGAGTTCATTAAGCTTCCAGATGCTAATGTTCAACCTCCCGATGACTACAAATGGAAGTGGTTTGGTGATGCACTAGGAGCATTAGATGGCTGTCATGTAGATGTTTCCGTTCCTGTGGCTGCCCAAGGGAGGTACAAGAATAGAAAACAAGATGTCAGTACTAACATGCTCGGTGTGGTGGACTGGAACATGAAATTTCTGTATGTCTTACCTGGCTGGGAGGGTTCCGCTCCGGACTCTAGAGTCCTACGCGACTCCATGAGAACTGATCGCCAAGATGCATTTGTTGTACCTCATGGTATGGCTTTTTCTCTTGGCTTTTTGTTCTCTTTAATTTCGTATGCTACAACCAACCTAACTCACTTGTTTAACAATAGGAAGATATTACTTGGCTGATGCTGGTTACACGAATGGACCTGGATTTCTAGCTCCATTCAGATCCACTCGGTATCACTTGAAAGAGTGGGCATCAAGTCAGCAACAACCCCAAAATGCCAAAGAGCTATATAACTTGCGCCACTCTCGTGCTAGAAATGTAGTAGAGAGAACTTTTGGGTTGTGGAAGAAGAAGTGGGGTATTCTTCGCACTCAAAGTTTCTTTGACATAAAGGACCAGGTAACATGTGTCCATTGGGTTTTCAATAAGATGCATAACATACTGAAAAATTCTTACGTAAAGAGAACATTGTTGCAGATTCGAATCATTAATGCTTGTTGTGTGTTACACAACTTTGCAAGGGATAGGCAACATATGATGGATGACTTATTGCTGCATGAAGTGGATAATGAAATAGCTTCCCAGCCAATTGAGGCCGATGATGCTAACACAATAAGAAGTGTTCAAGTCACTAATGGATGGACCAACTTCAGGAACCAATTATCTAATGACATGTTTGCTGAATATGTTGTGGCGCATGCAAATTTACAGCAGTAGTATGACATGTGATTTAGCAAGATGATGTATTTTGCTTTTGTGGTAGCTAGATGTTGGATTAGCAAGATGATGTCTTTTGCTTTTGTGGTAGCTGGATGTTCTCTTTTGTGCATAGCTATCGTATGGTGATGTTTGGATATTTTGTACATCATCACCACGAGAAAGCAATTAATATATGTTTCCTTTTGTTTGTCAATTGTTATTCAAATTTTCACTTTCAGCACCATGGTTGAAGAAACAAAGAAGAAGTTTAGTAGAGATTACTTGACATGGAAAGATGAGATGGATAAGGTATTGTTGGATGTCTTTATTGGACATCACAATAGAGGTGATCAGGGCCAAAATGGATGGAAGCCACATGTATACAATGCTGCTATAAAGGCAATACATGATAAGTGCGGACTACATGTCACAAAGGAGAAAATATGTTCAAGGATGAAAACTTTTGACAAGCATTGTGCTACAGTTAGCAAGATTCTTTCTCAGAGCGGGTTTGGTTGGGATTGGGTCAATAACAAGCTACTCATGGATAGTGATGATGTTTGGAACAAATATGTCCAGGTAAAAAAATGATGTTTAGTTAATTTATTCTATCATATATGCATGCAAGTGATTTACTTTGTATGTGTGTGCAGGCTAATCCGAAGGCAGCTTGTTACAAGAACAAAGAAGTGAAGAATTGGGAGGCAATATTAACAATATACTCCAAAGATCATGCAACCGGTGATGGTGCAATGACAGGTGCTGAAAGTGCAGCGCAACCAATAGAACTAGATGAAGTAGTCGTTGAAGCCTCTCCAGAATTGCCACCAAAAAGGCAGCGAACAGGTGATGCTATCTTGTGCATGCTTGGAGAAATGAAGGGTTCTTTTCAAGATGCTATGAAATCACTTGAGCCACTAGAACTGCCCAAGGTTACTCCTCCTCTTGAAATCCTTGCTGCCCTTGAAAAGATCCCAGATTTGGCTCGTTCAGACATGTTACGAGCATATGGTAAACTCATCCTTAGTGAACGTTTATTCCAAGCGCTTATGGAGTTACCCATGGAGTTTAGGAAGGAGTGGCTATTGATGCTCAACGAGAAGAACAATGTTTGATTAGTTTCAAGTGCTTATGTTGTTTCTTTGTTTCATGTAATAGGTATGCACTTGTTGTACTTGAATTTCCTATGTCATGTAATGATGGAAAACACATGTATTGTGTGCTTCATTTGATCGTACTTGAATTTTCTATGTTATATGTTGTTGTTGGCTAAGTGCCGATTTATAAATGCTACTGTTATAAGTGTTGCTGATGAAAAGTGCTGCTGTTGTTGTACAAGTGCTGCTGTACATGTGCTGCTGTATATGTGCTGCTGCTGTGCAAGTGCTGCTGATGTATAAGTGATGTTGTATATGTGCTGCTGCTATATAAGTGCTGCTGTGCAAGTGCTGCTGATTTATAAGTGCTGCTAATATGTGCTGCTGCTATGGAATAAGTGCTGCTACTATAGAATATGTGTTGCTGCCATTGTATTCTTCATATATAATCATTCAAAAAATATGCACATTGTAGTCCTGCTGTATATGTACATATTGAATACAATGTAGTTTCAAACATTACATCAAAGTTCAATTTTCATCATTTGACAAATGGGCAATTCCAATGTAGAGAAAGACCATCCAAACAAGCTTCAGAATTGAGCCTCTCAGCCGAATTCCAAGCGGCAATTCTGTGCACATCCAAAGAGCAGAATTCATGCTCAATGTCAATATCAAAGTCAAGGAGATTTGATATTGGGGCCAATTCAATGCCATGGCCCAGAATATCAACATCCAAACAAAGCGTTAGAGGGCATGATCTTGGTTTTGGAGTACTTGAGATTTTTCATAGTGAAGATAAATTGCAACAGATAAATAACCCCTAAGTGAATTTAATAATAGAGCTATGTTTCCTGGCAATGGGGCCAGAAAATAGTCTTGATGACCCACAAGTATAGGGGATCGCAATAGTCTTCGAGGGAAGTATTACAACCCAAATTTATTGATTCAACACAATGGGCGTTAAAGAATATTTATAAGCCTTAGCAGTTGAGTTGTCAATTCAACCACACCTGGAGTGATAACTTTCTTTCAACATTTTATTAGTAGCAAAATAATATGATAATAATAGTGATGGGTAACAATAAAAGAAATAGGCCTGCAAAATAGTAGAAGAGTAAAGAAGTAGTAGTTACAACGGAAGTAAAAGTAGTAGGAAAGCGTAGGCATGGGGTAAGAGATGGGTTTGTTCAAATGAGATTCAATATGTAACGATCATAACTTAGAGCAATATAAAATCTAGCTCCAATTCATCAATCATATGTAGACATGCATTCCATAAATAGTCATACGCGCTTGCGTTAAGAACTTGCATAACATATTTTGTCCTACCCTTCAGTGACAGCGAGGTCCTAATGGAAACTGTGGGTAATTAAAGTGCTCCTTTTAATATAGAACAAGAACAACATATTAACACATAGTAAATACATGTAATTCTCAAGTTAATATCATCCTCATAGATATCCCAATCATTATCACCTTGGGGGCTAGGGTTCAGAGCGATAACAGGTGCATACAACTTGCATATAAGATCAAGAACTCAAATGTTCATGAAAACATACAGGGTTCAAATCTAAAATCATGGCACTCGAGCCCTAGTGACAGGCATTAAGCATAGCAAAGTCATAGCAACATCAATCTCAGAATATAGTAGATATTAGGGATCATGCCCTAACAAATATGACAATGATTACATAAAAAATCTCATCCAATTCTCATCTACCTCCATATGCCTAGAAAATAATTACTCACAAATGGATGTGAGTATCATGAAATTGTTGTTGGAGAAGGGTTTGTGATGACAACAACGATGAATCCATCTCTCCGAAACTAGGAAACAGACTCCAGACCAGGGCTCCCGATGAAGAACAAGAAGTGGACGCGGCTCCTGATGTATAGAGGATCAATCGTAGTCCTTTTGATAAGTAAGAGTGCCGAACCCAACGAGGAGCAGAAGGAAGCGATAAGCAGTTTTCAGTAAGGTATTCTCTGCAAGTGCTATAAATAGTAGTAACATATAGTTTGATAGCAAGGTGATTCGTAACAAGTAGCAAGTAACAATAGTAACAAAGGTGCAACAAGGTGGCAAATTCCTTTTTATGGCAAAGGACAAGCCGGAAGTCTCTCTTATATTAAGCAAAGCATTCTCGAGGACACATAGGAATTATCGTCTAGTCACGTTCATCATGTTTAGTTGATTCGCATTCACTACTTTGATAATTTCATATGTGGGTGGACTGGTGCTAGGGTGTTGTTCTTAGTTGAACAAGAAACCCACTTATGATTACCCCATCTCCCAAGCATCCGCAACTACGAAAGAACAACTAAGATAAATCTAACCATAGCCTGAAACATATGGATCCAAATCAGCCCCTTCCGGAATAGCGCGTAAACTAGGGTTTAAGCTTTTGTCACTCTTGCAACCCATCATCTACTTACTACGACCCCAATGTCTTCCCCTAGGCCCAAACATGGTGAAGTTTCATGTAGTCGACATTGACACGATACCACTAGAGGAAGAACAACATTGTTGGGAAACATAGTAGAAAACAAAAATATCACGCCTACGCACACCCAAGATCAATATGAAAATGCATAACTAGTTGTGATCACAATCTTTACCATCACCGAGTTGCAGCGGAAGAAGAACATGTCAATGTGGATCGTACTTGGAGTCTCTCGAACCATCAATGAACGGCCCCGCGAACTACACATGAATAGTCCCTCGCACCGAAGACCGAAAGCATGACCTCTCTATTTGGTTGCAAGCGTGTAACCTTCACGATCCGGCAACGTTTCGCAATCTAGAGCTAATCATCATCAAAGAATTAGAGGGAGGAGATTAGTGAAGAAAATATGCCCTAGAGGCAATAATAAAGTTATTATTTATTTCCTTATATCATGATAAGTGTTTATCATTCATGCTAGAATTGTATTAGCCGGAAACATAATAGATGTGTGAATACATAGACAAACATAGTTTCACTAGTATGCCTCTACTTGACTAGCTCGTTGATCAAAGATGGTTGTGTTTCCTAACCATAGACATGAGTTGTCATTTGATTAACGGGATCACATCATTAGGAGAATGATATGATTGACTTGACCCATTCCGTTAGCTTAGCACTTGATTGTTTAGTATGTTGCTATTGCTTTCTTCATGACTTATACATGTTCCTACAACTATGAGATTATGCAACTCCCATTTACTAGAGGAACACTTTGTGTGCTACCAAACGTCACAACATAACTGGGTGATTATAAGGGAGCTCTAAAGGTGTCTCCGAAGGTACATGTTGAGTTAGCGTATTCCGAGATTAGGATTTGTTACTCCGATTGTCGGAGAGGTATCTCCCGGCCCTCTCGGTAATGCACATCACTATAAGCCTTGCAAGCAATGTAGCTAATGAGTTAGTTACGGAATGATGCATTATGTAATGAGTAAAGAGACTTGCCGGTAACGAGATTGAACTAGGTATTAAGATACCGACGATCGAATCTCGGGCAAGTAACATACCGATGACAAAGGGAACAAACGTATGTTGTTATGCGATTTGACCGATAAAGATCTTCGTAGAATATGTAGGAGCCAATATGAGCATCTAGGTTCCGCTATTGGTTATTGACCGGAGACATGTCTCGGTCATGTCTACATAGTTCTCAAATCCGTAGGGTCTGTACGCTTAAAGTTAGATGATGATTATATTATGAGTTTATGTGTTTTGATGTACCGAAGATAGTTCGAGTCCCGGATGTGATCACGGACATGACGAGGAGTCTCGAAATGGTCGAGACATGAAGATTGATATATTGGACGACTATATTCGGACACCGGAATGGTTCCGGGGGTTATCGGATGTATACCGGAGTATCGGGGGGGTTACCGGAACCCTCGGGGGGGGGGGGGTGGTTAATGGGCCTCATGGGCCCTAAGTGGAGAAGAGGAGGGGTGGCCAGGGCAGGCCGTGCGCCCCCTCCCCCTCTAGTCTGAATAGGACAAGTAGGGGGGCGGCGCCCCCTTTCCTTCCACTCCTCTCTCCCTTCCTTCCCCTCTCCTACTTGGACTAGGAAAGGAGGGAGTCCTACTCCCGGTGGGAGTAGGACTCCTCCCTGGCACGCCTCCTCCTGGCTGGCCGGCCCCTCCCCCTTGATCCTTTATATACGGGGGCAGGGGGGCACCTCTAGACACAACAATTGATCCTTGAGATCTATTAGCTGTGTGCGATGCCCCCCTCCACCTTATTCCACCTCGATAATATCGTAGCGGTGCTTAAGCGAAGCCCTGCATCGGTAGCACATCATCATCATCACCACGCCGTCGTGCTGACGGAACTCTCCCTCGAAGCTCGGCTGGATCGGAGTTCGAGGGACGTCATCGAGCTGAACGTGTGCTGAACTCGGAGGTGTCGTGCGTTCGATACTTGATCGGTCGGATCGTGAAGACGTACGACTACACCAACCGCGTTGTGCTAACGCTTCCGCTTACGGTCTATGAGGGTACGTGGACATACTCTTCCCTCTCGTTGTTATGCATCAACATGATCTTGCATGTGCATAGGAATTTTTTTGAAATTACTACGTTACCCAACAGTGGCATCCGAGCTTGGTTTTATGCGTAGATGTTATATGCACGAGTAGAACACAAGTGAGTTGTGGGCGATACAAGTCATACTGCTTACCAGCATGTCATACTTTGGTTCGGCGATATTGTTGGATGAAGCGGCCCGGACCGACATTACGCGTACGCTTACGCGAGACTGGTTCTACCGACGTGCTTTGCACATAGGTGGCTGGCGGGTGTCAGTTTCTCCAACTTTAGTGGAACTGAGTGTGACTATGCCCGGTCCTTGAGAAGGTTAAAACAACACTAACTTGACGAACTATCATTGTGGTTTTGATGCGTAGGTAAGAACGGTTCTTGCTCAGCCCGTAGCAGCCACGTAAAACTTGCAACAACAAAGTAGAGGACATCTAACTTGTTTTTACGGGGCATGTTGTGATGTGATATGGTCTAGACATGATGCTAAATTTTATTGTATGAGATGATCATGTTTTGTAACAGAGTTATCGGCAACTAGCAGGAGCCATATGGTTGTCGCTTTATTGTATGCAATGCAATCACCCTGTAATTGCTTTACTTTATCACTAAGCGGTAGCAATAGTCGTAGAAGCAATAGTTGGCGAGACGAGAATGATGCTAGGATGAAGATCAAGGTGTCGCGCCTGTGACGATGGTGATCATGACGGTGCTTCGGAGATGGAGATCACAAGCACAAGATGATGATGGCCATATCATATCACTTATATTGATTGCATGTGATGTTTATCCTTTATGCATCTTTTTTTGCTTTGATTGACGGTAGCATTATAAGATGATCTCTCACTAAATTTCAAGGTATAAGTGTTCTCCCTGAGTATGCACCGTTGCGAAAGTTCTTCGTGCCGAGACACCACGTGATGATCGGGTGTGATAAGCTCTACATTCAAATACAACGGGTGTAAGACAGTTTTACACACGCAGAATACTCAGGTTAAACTTGACGAGCCTAGCATATGCAAGTATGGCCTTGGAACACTGAGACCGAAAGGTCGAGCGTGAATCATATAGTAGATATGATCAACATAGTGATGTTCACCATTGAAAACTACTCCATCTCACGTGATGATCGGACATGGTTTAGTTGATTTGGATCACGTGATCACTTAGATAATTAGAGGGATGTCTATCTAAGTGGCAGTTCTTAAGTAATATGATTAATTGAACTTAAAATTATAATGAACTTAGTACCTGATAGTATTTTGCTTGTCTATATTTGTTGTAGATAGATGGCTCGTGTTGTTGTTCCGTTGAATTTTAATGCGTTCCTTGAGAAATCTAGGTTGAAAGATGATGGTAGCAATTACACGGACTGGGTCCATAACTTGAGGATTATCCTCATTGCTGCACAGAAGAATTACGTCCTGGAAGCACCGCTGGGTGCCAGGCCTGCTGCAGATGCAACTGACGACGTTAAGAACGTCTGGCAGAGCAAAGCTGATGACTACTCGATAGTTTAGTGTGCCATGCTTTACGTCTTAGAACCAGGACTTCAATGACGTTATGAACGTCATGGAGCATATGAGATGTTCCAGAAGTTGAAGTTAATATTTCAAGCAAATGCCCGGATTGGGAGATATGAAGTCTCCAATAAGTTCTATAGCTGCAAGATGGAAGAGAATAGTTCTGTCAGTGAACATATACTCAAAATGTCTGGGTATAATAATCACTTGATTCAATTGGGAGTTAATCTTCCTGATGATAGTGTCATTGACAGAATTCTTCAATCACTGCCACCAAGCTACAAGAGCTTCATGATGAACTATAATATGCAAGGGATGAACAAGACTATTCCCGAGCTCTTTGCAATGCTAAAAGCTGCGGAGGTAGAAATCAAAAAGGAGCATCAAGTGTTGATGGTCAACAAGACGACCAGTTTCAAGAAAAAGGGTAAAGGGAGGAAGAAGGCGAACTTCAAGAAGAACGGCAAACAAGTTGTTGCTCAAGAGAAGAAACCCAAGTCTGGACCTAAGCCTGAGACTGAGTGCTTCTACTGCAAGCAGACTGGTCACTGGAAGCGGAACTGCCCCAAGTATTTGGTGGATAAGTAGGATGGCAATGTGAACAAGGGTATATTTGATATACAGGTTATTGATGTGTACCTTACTAGTGTTTATAGTAGCCACTGGGTATTTGATACTTGTTCGGTTGCTAAAAATTAGTAACTCGAAACAGGAGTTACAGAATAAATAGAGACTAGTTGAGGGTGAAGTGACGATGTGTGTTGGAAGTGGTTCCAAGATTGATATGATCATCATCGCACACTCCCTATACTTTCAGGATTAGTATTAAACCTAAATAAATGTTATTTGGCGTTTGCGTTGAACATAAATATGATTTGATCATGTTTATTGCAATGCGGTTATTCATTTAAAGTCAGAGAATAATTGTTGTTCTGTTTACATGAATAAAACCTTTGATGGTCATACACCCAATGAAAATAGTTTGTTAGATCTCGATCGTAGTGATACACATGTTCATAATATTGATGCCAAAAGATGCAAAGTTGATAATGATAGTGCAACTTATCTGTGGCACTGCTGTTTGGGTCATATCGGTGTAAAGCGCATGAAGAAACTCCATTAAGATGGACTTTTGGAATCACTTGGTTATGAATCATTTGATGCTTGTGAACCGTGCCTTTTGGGCAAGATGACTAAAACTCCGTTCTTCGGAACAATGGAACGAGCTACTGACTTGTTGGAAATAATACATACCGATGTATGCGGTCCAATGAGTGTTGATGCTCGTGGCAAGTATCATTATTTTCTGACCTTCATAGATGATTTGAGAAGATAAGAGTATATCTACTTAATGAAGCACAAGTCTGAAACATTTGAAAAGTTCAAAGAATTTTAGAGTGAAGTGGAGAATCATCGTAACAAGAAAACAAAGTTTCTACAATCTGATCGTAGAGGAGAATATTTGAGTTACGATTTTGGCCTTCATTTAAAAACAATGTGGAATAGTTTCACAGCTCACGCCACATGGAACACCACAGCGTAATGGTGTGTCTGAAACGCCGTAACCGCACTTTATTGGATATGGTGCGATCTATGATGTATCTTACTGATTTATCACTATCGTTTTGGGGTTATACATTAGAGACAACTGCATTCACTTTAAATAGGGCACCATCAAAATCTGTTGAGATGACGCCTTATGAATTGTGGTTTGGCAAGAAACCAAAGTTGTCATTTCTTAAAGTTTGGGGTTGCGATGCTTATGTGAAAAAGTTTCAACCTGATAAGCTCGAACCCAAATCGGAGAAGTGTGTCTTCATAGAATACCCAAAGGAAACTGTTGGGTACACCTTCTATCACAGATCCGAAGGTAAAATATCCGTTGCTAAGATGGATCCTTTCTAAAGAAAGAGTTTCTCTCGAAAGAAGTGAGTAGGAGGAAAGTAGAGCTTGATAAGATAATTGTACCTTCTCCCGAATTGGAAAGTAGTTCATCAAAAAAATCAGTTCCAATGATTCCTACACCAATTAGCGAGGAATCTAATGATGATGATCCTGAAACTTTAGATTAAGTTACTACAGAACCTCATAGGTCTTCCAAAGTACAGTCTACACCAGAGTGGTAAGGTAATCATATTCTGGAAGTCATGTTACTAGACCATGATGAACCTACGAACTATGAGGAAGCGATGATGAGCCCAGATTCCGCAAAATGGCTTGAGGCCATGAAATATGAGATGGGATCCGTGTATGAGAATAAAGTGTGGACTTTGGTTGACTTGCCCGATGATCGGCAAGCCATAGAAAATAAATGGATCTTCAAGAGGAAGACGGACGCTGATAGTAGTGTTACTATCTACAAAGCTCGACTTGTCGCAAAAACTTTTTTGACAAGTTCAAGGTGTTGAATACGATGAGATTTTCTCACTCGTATTGATGCTTAATTCTGTCCGAATCATGTTAGCAATTGCCACATTTTATGAAATCTGGCAAATGGATGTCAAAACTGCATTCCTTAATGGATTTATTAAAGAAGAGTTGTATATGATGCAACCAGACGGTTTTGTCAATCTTAAAGGTGCTAACAAAGTGTGCAAGCTCCAGCGATCCATTTATGGACTGGTCCAAGCCTCTCGGAGTTGGAATATACGCTTTGATGAGTTGATCAAAGCAGATGGTTTTATACAGACTTTTGGAGAAGCCTGTATTTACAAGAAAGTGAGTGGGAGCTCTGTAGCATTTCTAATATTATATGTGGATGACATATTGTTGATTGGAAATGATATTGATTTTCTGGATAGCATAAAGGGATATTTGAAAAGAGTTTTTCAAAGAAAGACCTCGGTGAAGCTGCTTACACATTGGGTATCAAGATCTATAGAGATAGATCAAGACACTTGATAAGATTTTTCAATGAGTAAATACCTTGAAAAGTTTTTGAAAGAGTTCAAAATGGATCAGTCAAAGAAGGAATTCTTGTCTGTATTACAAGGTGTGAAGTTGAGTAAGACTCAAAACCTGACCATGGCAGAAAATAGAAAGAGAATGAAATGTCATTCCCTATACCTCAGTCATAGGTTCTATCATGTATGCAGTGCTGTGTACCAGACCTGATGTATGCTTAGCAATAAGTTTAGCATGGAGGTATCAAAGTAATCCAGGAGTGGGTCACTGGACAACGGTCAAGAATATCCTGAAATACCTGAAAAGGACTAAGGATATGTTTCTCGTTTATGGAGGTGACAAAGAGCTAGTCATAAATGGTTACGTCGATGCAAGCTTTGACACTGATCCGGACGATTCTAAATCGCAAACCGGATACGTGTTTATATTGAACAATGGAGCTGTCAGTTGGTGCAGTTCTAAACAAAGCGTCCTGGCGGGATCTACATGTGAAGCGGAGTACATAGCTACTTCGAAAGCAGCAAATGAAGGAGTCTGGATGAAGGAATTCATATCCGATCTTGGTGTCATACCTAGTGCATCGGGACCAATGAAAATCTTTTGTGACAATACTGGTGCAATTGCCTTGGCAAAGGAATCCAGATTTCACAAGAGAACCAAGCACATCAAGAGACACTTCAATTCCATCTGGGACCAAGTCTAGGTGGGAGATATAGAGATTTGCAAGATACATACGGATGTGAATGTTGCAGACCCGTTGACTAAGCCTCTTCCACGAGCAAAACATGATCAGCACCAAGGCTCCATGGGTGTTAGAATCATTACTGTGTAATCTAGATTATTGACTCTAGTGCAAGTGGGAGACTGAAGGAAATATGCCCTAGAGGCAATAATAAAGTTATTATTTATTTCCTTATTTCATGATAAATGTTTATTATTCATGCTAGAATTGTATTAGCCGGAAACATAATACATGTGTGAATACATAGACAAACATAGTGTCACTAGTATGCCTCTACTTGACTAGCTCGTTGATCAAAGATGGTTGTGTTTCCTAACCATAGACATGAGTTGTCATTTAATTAACGGGATCACATCATTAGGAGAATGATGTGATTGACTTGACCCATTCTGTTAGCTTAGCACTTGATCGTTTAGTATGTTGCTATTGCTTTCTTCATGACTTATACATGTTCCTACAACTATGAGATTATGCAACTCCCATTTACTAGAGGAACACTTTGTGTGCTACCAAATGTCACAACGTAACTAGGTGATTATAAAGGAGCTCTACAGGTGTCTCCGAAGGTACATGTTGAGTTAGCGTATTTCGAGATTAGGATTTGTCACTTTGATTGTCGGAGAGGTATCTCTGGGCCCTCTCGGTAATGCACATCACTATAAGCCTTGCAAGCATTGTAGCTAATGAGTTAGTTACGGAATGACGCATTATGTAACGAGTAAAGAGACTTGCCAGTAACGAGATTGAACTAGGTATTAAGATACCGACGATTGAATCTCGGGCAAGTAACATACCGATGACAAAGGGAATAACGTATGTTGTTATGCGGTTTGACCGATAAAGATCTTCGTAGAATATGTAGGAGCCAATATGAGCATCCAGGTTCCGCTATTGGTTATTGACCGGAGACATGTCTCGGTAATGTCTACATAGTTCTCAAACCCGTAGGGTCCGCACGCTTAAAGTTAGATAATGGTTATATTATGAGTTCATATGTTTTGATGTACCGAAGATAGTTCGGAGTCCCGGATGTGTTCACGGACATGACGAGGAGTTTTGAAATGGTTGAGACATGAAGATTGATATATTGGACGACTATATTCGGACACCGGAATGGTTCCAGGGGTTATCGGATGTATACCGGAGTACCGGGGGGTTACCGGAACCCCCCGGGGGGTTAATGGGCCTCATGGGCCCTAAGTGGAGAAGAGGAGGGGCGGCCAGGGCAGGCCGCGCGCCCCCTCCCCCTCTAGTCCAAATAGGACAAGGAGGGGGGCACCCCCCTTTCCTTCCTCTCCTCTCTCCCTTTCTTCCCCTCTCCTACTTGGACTAGGAAAGGAGGGAGTCCTACTCCCGGTGGGAGTAGGACTCCTCCCTGGCGCGCCTCCTCCTGGCTGGCCGCCCCCTCCCCCTTGATCCTTTATATACGGGGGCAGGGGGCACCTCTAGACACAACAATTGATCCTTGAGATCTATTAGCCGTGTGCGGTGCCCCCTCCACCATATTCCACCTCGATAATATTGTAGCGATGCTTAGGCAAAGCCCTGCGTCGGTAGAACATCATCATCGTCACCACGCCGTCGTGCTGACGGAACTCTCCCTCGAAGCTCGGCTAGATCGGAGTTCGAGGGACGTCATCGAGCTGAACGTGTGCTGAACTCGGAGGTGTCGTGCGTTCGGTACTTGATCAGTCGGATCGTGAAGACGTACGACTACATCAACCGCGTTGTGCTAATGCTTCCGCTTACGGTCTATGAGGGTACGTGGACATACTCTCCCCTCTCTTTGCTACACATCACCATGATCTTGTGTGTGCATAGGAATTTTTTTGAAATTACTACGTTGCTCAACAATTAGAACCACATTGGGCTTCTAGTTATGAGGAATAGAGGATTAGTATAGCTCTAATTAGATCAACTGGGATCAAGTAGGACTAGAACTAGAGGAACTAGAGGAGGCTACAACTTGTTGTTTCAAAATAGCACAAATCCTTAAGTATATATAGGATAGAGGGAAGATGGAGGGATGCCACCAAGGGGGAAGGAGTCCCTCTTGGTGCGCCGGCCAGGGGAGGGGAGGAGGAATCCTCCCCCTCCCCCTCTCCAATTCGACCTCCTTACTTAGGGAAGGGGCGCCTCACCCACTTTGGGCCCTTGTGGCCCAAGTTGCCTTCCACCACTTGGCCTTTTAACGCACGATGATACTAAATTAAATATAAAATTGTTCTAAATAATTTTAGACAATTATATATATATATATTTAACATCCCTGGAAACATTTTCCACCTATATATTATTTATCGGTAATACCCAATATAATATTCATCAAAATTCTTCTAGTGACCCCAAAACGCTTCCGGATCCTCTCGGAACCCCCATTTCCATCCCTTTTCCAAAACCCTCCCACCCGCTCGACATGGCCAATGCACCGAACCCCAACTCCGCCATCGGCCTCACCTCCACCGTTGACAAGCCCCGCATGATCCAAAAAAAGGTGGCGCAACCTAAGAAGAAGGAGCCGACGAACGTGTAGTGGGCCGTTCAGTCGGCCAAGAGGGCTGGCCGGAGGAAGGCGTAGGACGACTAGCTAGAAGCCACAAATACCGTCGCCCTCGCCGCCTCCACCGCCCAACAAGAGGCCGCCATCATGGACAACAAGGCCCTTGTCGTTGCGGCCACGCATCAGACCCTTCTCGTACTAGGGTTCGACAACGACTCCAGTCAGTATGGGCTCATCATTGTCGCCATGCCTGTGGCCAGCATGGGCTCGTCGGTAGTCCGTCCACCACGGGCAGAGTCACCGCGCACGTCCACCATGCCACAGATGCCTGACTTCCAACCCCAACCGCAAGCCTCCCGCTTCTCCACCTCTCTCGTGGACTGCTCGACGCAAGTGAGTGTGGTCGCGTCGCCTATGCCCGTGCCCATGGTCGTCGACCTCAATGCCACACTATGGTCGGCGGATCTTCCACCGGGGGCTAACAAAAATGGTCGCGTGAGATCCCCGCCGACAACTGTCTCGACGCCCATAACTTCTTTGACTCAATGGCGGTGCGGACAGATGATGACACAACCAATTGTTTCATCATGGAGAACATCATTTTTATGGCAGCGTGGGTGGCGCGTCCTTCGATCCCTGCGAGACCCAAAGCCAAGACGACTGCGACACCTTCACAATAGGCAAAGATGGCATGACTGACACCTTTGCGCAAGGTCATGATGGCATGGACAACATCTTCACGCAAGGCCAAGAGGGCATGAACGAGACGTTCCCGCGAAGGCCATGAGTTCTCGGATGACTATGATGATGTGGACATCGAGGGGAGCCTTTGTTTGCCAATGAGTGTTGGAAATATGCCCTAGAGGCAATAATAAAATGATTATTATTAGATTTCCTTGTTCATGATAATTGTCTATTATTCATGCTATAATTGTGTTATCCGGAAATCATAATACATGTGTGAATACATAGACCGTAACATGTCCCTAGTGAGCCTCTAGTTGACTAGCTCGTTGATCAACAGATAGTCACGGTTTCCTGACTATGGACATTGGATGTCATTGATAACGGGATCACATCATTAGGAGAATGATGTGATGGACAAGACCCAATCCTAAGCATAGCACAAGATCGTGTAGTTCGTTTGCTAGAGCTTTTCCAATGTCAAGTATCATTTCCTTAGACCATGAGATCGTGTAACTCCCGGATGCCATAGGAGTGCTTTGGGTGTACCAAACGTCACAACGTAACTGGGTGACTATAAAGGTATACTATAGGTATCCCCGAAAGTATCTGTTGGGTTGACACGGATCGAGACTGGGATTTGTCACTCCGTATGACGGAGAGGTATCTCTGGGCCCACTCAGTAATGCATCATCATAATGAGCTCAATGTGACCAAATGTTTGGTCACGGGATCATGCATTACAATACGAGTAAAGTGACTTGCCGGTAACGAGATTGAACGAGGTATTGGGATACCGACGATCGAATCTCGGGCGAGTAACATACCGATTGACAAAGGGAATTGTATACGGGATTACTTGAATCCTCGACATCGTGGTTCATTCGATGAGATCATCGTGGAACATGTGGGAGCCAACATGGGTATCCAGGTCCCGCTATTGGTTATTGGCCGGAGAGCTGTCTCGGTCATGTCTGCGTGATTCCCGAACCCGTAGGGTCTACACACTTAAGGTTCGGTGACGCTAGGGTTGTAGAGATATTAGTATGCGGCAACCCGAAAGTTGTTCAGAGTCCCGGATGAGATCCCGGATGTCACGAGGAGTTCCGGAATGGTCTGGAGGTGAAGAATTGTATATAGGAAGTCCAGTTTCGGCCACCGGGAAAGTTTCGGGGGTAACCGATATTGTACCGGGACCACCGGAAGGGTCCCGGGGTCCACCGGGTGGGGCCACCTATCCCGGAGGGCCCCGTGGGCTGAAGAGGGAAGGGAACCAGCCCCTGGTGGGCTGGTGCGCCCCCCTTGGGCCTCCCCCTGCGCCTAGGGTTGGAAACTCTAGGGGTGGGGGCGCCCCACTTGGCTTGGGGGGCAAGTTCCCCCCCTTGGCCGCCGTACCCCTTGAGATTGGATCTCTAGGGGGCCGGCGCCCCCCAGGGCCCCTATATAAAGAGGGGGGAGGGAGGGCAGCCGCACCCTAGTCCCTGGCACCTCCCTCACCCCCCGTAACACCTCTCTCTCGCTAAGCTTGGCGAAGCCCTGCCGAGATCGCCGCTACTTCCACCACCACGCCGTCGTGCTGCTGAATTTCCATCAACCTCTCCTTTCCCCTTGCTGGATCAAGAAGGAGGAGACGTCTTCCCCAACCATACGTGTGTTGAACGCGGAGGTGCCGTCCGTTCGGCACTAGGATCTTCGGTGATTTGGATCACGACGAGTATGACTCCCTCAACCCCGTTCTCTTGAACGCTTCTGCTCGTGATCTACAAGGGTATGTAGATGCACTCCTCTCTCTCGTTGCTAGATGACTCCATAGATTGATCTTGGTGAAGCGTAGAAATTTTTTATTTTCTGCAACGTTCCCCAACGGTGGTATCAGAGCTAGGTCTATGCGTAGTTTCTATGCACGAGTAGAAGACAATCTTGTTGTGGGCGTAGATGTTGTCAATTTTCTTGCCACTACTAGTCTTATCTTGTTTCGGCGGCATCGTGGGATGAAGCGGCCCAGACCAACCTTACACGTACGCTTACGTGAGACAGGTTCCACCGACTGACATGCACTAGTTGCATAAGGTGGCTAGCGGGTGTCTGTCTCTCCCACCTTAGTCGGATCGGATTCGATGAAAAGGGTCTTTATGAAGGGTAAATAGAAATTGGCATATCACATTGTGGTTTTACGTAGGTAAGAAATGTTCTTGCTAGAACCCTATTTCAGCCACGTAAAAACATGCAACAATAATTAGAGGACGTCTAACTTGTTTTTGCAGCATATGCCTTGTGATGTGATATGGCCAAAAAGGTTGTGATGAATGATATATATGTAATGTATGAGATTGACCATGTTCTTGTAATAGGAATCACGACTTGCATGTCGATGAGTATGACAACCGGCAGGAGCCATAGGAGTTGTCTTAATTATTGTATGACTTGTGTGTCAATGAATAAACACCATGTAATTACTTTACTTTATTGCTAAACCGTTAGCCATAGTAGTAGAAGTAATAGTTGGCAAACAACTTCATGGAGACACGATGATGGAGATCATGATGATGGAGATTATGGTGTCATGCCGGTGATGAAGATGATCATGACGCCCCGAAGATGGAGATCAAAGGAGCAATATGATATTGGCCATATCATGTCACTATTTGATTGCATGTGATGTTTATCATGCTTTTTGCATCTTATTTGCTTAGAACGACGGTAGTAAATAAGATGATCCCTCACAATAATTTCAGGAAAGTGTTCCCCCTAACTGTGTGCCATTGCGAAAGTTCATTGTTTCGAAGCAGCACGTGATGATCGGGTGTGATAGATTCCAACGTCCACATACAACGGGTGTAAGACAGATTTACACATGCAAAACACTTAGGTTGACTTGACGAGCCTAGCATGTACAGACATGGCCTCGGAACACAAGAGACCGAAAGGTCGAACATGAGTCGTATGGAAGATACGATCAACATGGAGATGTTCACCGATGATGACTAGTCCGTCTCACGTGATGATCGGACACGGTCTAGTTGAGTCGGATCATGTATCACTTAGATGACTAGAGGGATGTCTAATCTGAGTGGGAGTTCATTAAATAATTTGATTAGATGAACTTAATTATCATGAACTTAGTCTAAAAACCTTTGCAAAATGTCTTGTAGATCAAATGGCCCACGCTCATGTCAACCTCACTTCAACGCGTTCCTAGAGAGAACCAAGCTGAAAGATGATGGCAGCAACTATACGGACTGGGTCCGGAACCTGAGGATCATCCTCATAGCTGCCAAGAAAGCATATGTCCTAGAAGCACTGCTAGGTGAAGCACCCATCCCAGAGAACCAAGACGTTATGAACGCTTGGCAGTCGCTGATGATTACTCCCTCGTTCAGTGCGGCATGCTTTACAGCTTAGAACCGGGGCTCCAAAAGCGTTTTGAGCAACATGGAGCATATGAGATGTTCGAAGAGCTGAAAATGGTTTTCCAAGCTCATGCCCGGGTCGAGAGATATGAAGTCTCCGACAATTTCTACAGTTGTAAGATGGAGGAAAATAGTTCTGTCAGTGAGCACATACTCAAAATGTCTGGGTTGCACAACCGCTTGTCCCAGCTGGACATTAACCTCCCGGACGAGGCGGTCATTGACAAAATCCTTCAGTCGCTCCCACCTAGCTACAAGAGCTTTGTGATGAACTACAATATGCAGGGGATGGTGAAAACTATTCCTAAAGTATTTTCAATGCTGAAATCAGCGGAGGTGGAAATCAAAAAGGAACATCAAGTGTTGATGGTCAATAAAACCACTAGTTTCAAGAAAGGCAAGGGTAAGAAGAACTTCAAGAAGGACGGCAAGGGAGTTGCCGCGCCTGGTAAGCCAGTTGTCGGGAAGAAGCCAAAGAATGGACCCAAACCTGAGACTGAGTGCTTTTATTGCAAGGGAAGCGGACACTAGAAGCGGAACTGCCCCAAATACTTAGCGGACAAGAAGGCCGGCAACACTAAAGGTATATGTGATATACATGTAATTGATGTGTACCTTACCAGTACTCGTAGTAGCTCGTGGGTATTTGATACCGGTGCGGTTGCTCATATTTGTAACTCAAAACAGGAGCTGCGGAATAAGCGGAGACTGGCGAAGGATGAGGTGACGATGCGCGTCGGGAATGGTTCCAAGGTCGATGTGATCGCCGTCGGCACGCTACCTCTACATTTACCTACGGGATTAGTTTTAAACCTCAATAATTGTTATTTAGTGCCAGCTTTGAGCATGAACATTGTATCTGGATCTCGTTTAATACGAGATGGCTACTCATTTAAATCCGAGAATAATGGTTGTTCTATTTATATGAGAGATATGTTTTATGGTCATGCCCCACTGGTCAATGGTTTATTCTTAATGAATCTCGAACGTGATGTTACACATATTCATAGTGTGAATACCAAAAGATGTAAGATTGATAATGATAGTCCCACATATCTGTGGCACTGCCGCCTTGGTCACATTGGTGTCAAACGCATGAAGAAGCTCCATACAGATGGACTTTTGGAGTCTCTTGATTTCGAATCATTTGACACGTGCGAACCATGCCTCATGGGTAAAATGACCAAGACTCCGTTCTCCGGAACAATGGAGTGAGCAACCAACTTATTGGAAATTATACATACTAATGTGTGCGGTCCAATGAGCGTTGAGGCTCGCGGTGGCTATCGTTATGTTCTCACTCTCACTGATGACTTAAGTAGATATGGGTATGTCTACTTGATGAAACACAAGTCAGAGACCTTTGAAAAATTCAAGGACTTTCAGAATGAGGTAGAGAATCAACGTGACCGGAAAATAAAGTTCTTACGATCAGATCGTGGAGGAGAATATTTAAGTCACGAATTTGGTACACACTTAAGGAAATGTGGAATTGTTTCACAACTCACGCCGCCTGGAACACCTCAGCGTAACAGTGTGTCCGAGCATCGTAATCGCACTCTATTGGATATGGTGCGATCTATGATGTCACTCATCGATTTACCGCTATCATTTTGGGGATACGCTCTAGAGACAACTACATTCACTTTAAATAGGGCACTGTCTAAATCCGTTGAGACGACACTGTATGAATTATGGTTTGGGAAGAAACCTAAGCTGTCATTTCTAAAAGTTTGGGGATGCGATGCTTATGTCAAGAAACTTCAACCTGAAAAGCTCGAACCCAAGTCGTAAAAATGCGTCTTCATAGGATACCCTAAGGAAACCATTGGGTGTACCTTCTACCTCATATTCGAAGGCAAGATCTTTGTTGCCAAGAACGGGTCCTTTCTGGAGAAAGAGTTTCTCTTGAAAGAAGTAAGTGGGAGGAAAGTGGAACTTGATGAAGTACTACCTCTTGAACCGATAAGTAGCGCAGCTCAGGAAGATGTTCCTGTGGTGCCTACACCGACTAGAGAGGAAATTAATGATGATGATCAAGGTACTTCGGATCAAGTTACTACTGAACTTCCTAGGTCCACGAGGACACATTCCACACCAGAGTGGTATGGCAACCCTGTCCTGGAAATCAAGTTGTTAGACAACGGTGAACCTTCGAACTATGAAGAAGCAATGGCGGGCCCAGATTCCAACAAATGGCTTGAAGCCATGCAATCCGAGATAAGATCCATGTATGAAAACAAAGTGTGGACTTTGACAGACTTGCCCGATGATCGGCGAGCGATAGAAAACAAATGGATCTTTAAGAAGAAGACGGACGCGGATGGTAATGTTACCATCTATAAAGCTCGACTTGTCGCTAAGGTTTATCGACAAGTTCAAGCGGTTGACTATGATGAGACTTTCTCTCCCATAACGAAGCTGAAGTCCGTCCGAATCATGTTAGCAATTGCCGCATACTATGATTATGAGATATGGCAAATGGATGTCAAAACGGCATTCCTTAACGGCTATCTTAAGGAAGAACTGTATATGATGCAGCCGGAAGGTTTTGTCGATCCTGAGAATGCTAACAAGGTATGCAAACTCCACTGATCCATTTATGGGCTAGTGCAAGCATCTCGGAGTTGGAACATTCACTTTGATGATATGATCAAAGCGTTTGGGTTTATGCAGACTTATGGAGAAGCCTGTGTTTACAAGAAAGTGAGTGGGAGCTCTGTAGCATTTCTCATATTATATGTAGATGACATACTTTTGATGGGAAATGATATAGAACTTTTGGACAGCATTAAGGCCTACTTGAATAAGTGTTTTTCAATGAAGGACCTTGGAGAAGCTGCTTACATATTAGGCATCAAGATCTATAGGGATAGATCGAGACTCCTCATAGGTCTTTCACAAAGCACATACCTTGATAAGATATTGAAGAAGTTCAATATGGATCAGTCCAAGAAGGGGTTCTTGCCTGTGTTGCAAGGTGTGAAATTGAGCTCAGCTCAATGCCCAACCACGATAGAAGATAGAGAAAAGATGAGTGTCATCCCCTATGCCTCGGCTATAGGGTCTATTATGTATGCCATGTTGTGTACCAGACCTGATGTAAACCTTGCCGTAAGTTTGGTAGGATGGTACCAAAGTAATCCCGGCATGGAACATTGGACAGCGGTCAAGAATATCCTGAAGTACCTGAAAAAGGACTAAGGATATGTTTCTCATTTATGGAGGTGACGAAGAGCTTGTCGTAAAGGGTTACGTCGACGCTAGCTTCGACACGGATCTGGATGACTCTAAGTCACAAACTGGATACGTGTATATTTTGAATGGAGGGGCAGTAAGCTGGTTCAGTTGCAAGAAAAGCATCGTGGCGAGATCTACATGTGAAGCGGAGTACATGGCAGCCTCGGAGGCAGCGCATGAAGCAATCTGGATGAAGGAGTTCATCACCGACCTAGGAGTCATACACAATGCGTCGGGGCCGATCACTCTCTTCTGTGACAACACTGGAGCTATTGCCCTTGCCAAGGAGCCCAGATTTCACAAGAAGACCAGGCACATCAAGCGTCGCTTCAACTCCATCCGTGAAAATGTTCAAGATGGAGACATAGATATTTGCAAAGTGCATACGGATCTGAATGTCGCGGATCCGTTGACTAAACCTCTTCCGCGAGCAAAACATGATCAACACCAGAACTCTATGGGTGTTCGATTCATCACAATGTAACTAGATTATTGACTCTAGTGCAAGTGGGAGACTGTTGGAAATATGCCCTAGAGGCAATAATAAAATGATTATTATTATATTTCCTTGTTCATGATAATTGTCTATTATTCATGCTATAATTGTGTTATCCGGAAATCATAATACATGT
Source organism: Triticum timopheevii (assembly GCA_963921465.1). Taxonomy (NCBI): domain Eukaryota; kingdom Viridiplantae; phylum Streptophyta; class Magnoliopsida; order Poales; family Poaceae; genus Triticum; species Triticum timopheevii. The sequence continues at coordinate 73,858,372 of OY997266.1, read as the reverse complement.
GTGAATACATAGACCATAACATGTCCCTAGTGAGCCTCTAGTTGACTAGCTCGTTGATCAGCAGATAGTCATGGTTTCCTGACTATGGACATTGGATGTCATTGATAACGGGATCACATCATTAGGAGAATGATGTGATGGACAAGACCCAATCCTAAAGATCGTGTAGTTCGTTTGCTAGAGCTTTTCCAATGTCAAGTATCATTTCCTTAGACCATGAGATCGTGTAACTCCCGGATGCCATAGGAGTGCTTTGGGTGAACCAAACGTCACAATGTAACTGGGTGACTATAAAGGTATACTACAGGTATCCCCGAAAGTATCTGTTGGGTTGACACGGATCGAGACTGGGATTTGTCACTCCGTATGACAGAGAGGTATCTCTGGGCCCACTCGGTAATGCATCATCATAATGAGCTCAATATGACCAAGTGTTTGGTCACGGGATCATGCATTACGGTACGAGTAAAGTGACTTGCCGATAACGAGATTGAATGAGGTATTGGGATACCGACGATCGAATCTCGGGCAAGTAACGTACCGGTTGACAAAGGGAATTGTACACGGGATTACTTGAATCCCTGACATCGTGGTTCATTCGATGAGATCATCGTGGAACATGTGGGAGCCAACATGGGTATCCAGATCCCGCTGTTGGTTATTGGCCGGAGAGCTGTCTCGGTCATGTCTGCGTGATTCCCGAATCCGTAGGGTCTACACACTTAAGGTTCGGTGACGCTAGGGTTGTAGAGATATTAGTATGCGGTAACCCGAAAGTTGTTCGGAGTCCCGGATGAGATCCCAGATGTCACGAGGAGTTTCGGAATGGTCCGGAGGTGAAGAATTGTATATAGGAAGTCAAGTTTCGGCCACCGGGAAAGTTTCGGGGGTCACCGGTATTGTACTGGGACCACCGGAAGGGTCCCGGGGTCCACCGGGTGGGGCCACCTATCACGGAGGGCCCCGTGGGCTGAAGAGGGAAGGGAACCAGCCCCTGGTGGGCTGGTGCGCCCCCCTTGGGCCTCCCCTGTTGGGGAACGTTGCAGAAAATAAATTTTTTTCCTACGGTTTCACCAAGATCCATCTATGAGTTCATCTAAGCAACGAGTGATAGGAGTGCATCTACATACCTTTGTAGATCGCGAGCGGAAGCGTTCAAGAGAACGGGGATGATGGAGTCGTACTCACGGTGATCCAAATCACCGATGATCAAGTGCCGAACGGACAGCACCTCCGCATTCAACACACGTACGAAGCGGATGACGTCTCCCACACCTTGATCTAGCAAGAAGGAGGGAGAGGTCGAGGAAGAAGGCTCCAACAGCAGCACGACGGTGTGGTGGTGATGGAGTGGCAGATCTCCGGCAGGGCTTCGCCAAGCTCACGCAGAGGAGGAGATGTGTTGGGGAGGGGAGGGGCTGCGCCTTGGATGTTGTCTGCAGCCCTCCCCTCGCCCCTCTATTTATAGGGGAAGGGGGAAGGGGGCCGGCCCCTCTAGATGAGATCTAGAGGGGGGGCGGCGGCCAAGGGAGGGGGCTTGCCTCCCAAGCAAGGGGGGCGCCCCCACTAGGGTTTCCCCCCCCCCCCAACCCTAGGCGCATGGGCCCAAGGGGGGGTGCGCCCAGCCCTCCAGGGGCTGGTTCCCTGCCCCCTACGGCCCATGAGGCCCTCCGAGAGAAGTGGCCCCTCCTGGTGGACCCCTAGAACCCATCCGGTGGCCTCGGTACAATACCGATATGCCCCCGAAACTTTCCGGTGACCGTATGACAACTTCCCATATATAAATCTTCACCTCTGGACCATTCCGGAACTCCTCGTGACGTCCGGGATCTCATCCGAGACTCCGAACAACATTCGATAATCACACACAAGTCTTCCTAATAACCCTAGCATCACCGAACCTTAAGTGTGTAGACCCTACGGGTTCGGGAGACACGCAGACATGACCGAGACGGCTCTCCAGTCAATAACCAACAGCAGGATCTAGATACCCATGTTGGCTCCCACATGCTCCTCGATGATCTCATCGGATGAACCACGATGTCGAGGATTCAATCAACCCCATATACAATTCCCTTTGTCAATCGGTACGTTACTTGCCCGAGACTCGATCGTCGGTATCCCAATACCTTGTTCAGTCCCGTTACCGACAAGTCACTTTACTCGTATTGTAATGCATGATCCCGAGACCAAACACTTGGTCACTTTGAGCTCATTATGATGATGCATTACCGAGTGGGCCCAGAGATACCTCTCCGTCATATGGAGTGACAAATCCCAGTCTCGATCCGTGTAAACCCAACAGACACTTTCGGAGATACCTGTAGTGCACCTTTATAGTCACCCAGTTATGTTGTGACGTTTGGTACACCCAAAGCACTCTACGGTATCCGGGAGTTACACGATCTCATGGTCTAAGGAAAATATACTTGACATTGGAAAAGCTCTAGCAAAACGAACTACACGATCTTGTGCTATGCTTAGATTGGGTCTTGTCCATCACATCATTCTCCTAATGATGTGATCCCGTTATCAATGACATATAATGTCCATAGTCAGGAAACCATGACTATCTGTTGATCAACGAGCTAGTCAACTAGAGGCTTACTAGGGACATATTATGGTCTATGTATTCACACGTGTATTACGATTTCTGGATAATACAATTATAGCATGAATAAAGACAATTATCATGAACAAGGAAATATAATAATAATCCTTTTATTATTGCCTCTAGGGCATATTTCCAACAGTCTCCCACTTGCACTAGAGTCAATAATCTAGTTACATTGTGATGAATCGAACACCCATAGAGTTCTAGTGTTGATCATGTTTTGCTCGCGAAAGAGGTTTAGTCAACGGATCTGCGACATTCGGATCCGTATGTACTTTGCAAATATCTATGTCTCCATCTTGAACATTTTCACGGATGGAGTTGAAACGACGCTTGATGTGCCTGGTCTTCTTGTGAAACCTGGGCTCCTTGGCAAGGGCAATAGCTCCAGTGTTGTCACAGAAGAGTTTGATCGGCCCCGACACATTGGGTATGACTCATAGGTCGGTGATGAACTCCTTCACCCAAATTGCTTCATGCGCTGCCTCCGAGGCTGCCATTTACTCCGCTTCACATGTAGATCCTGCCACGACGCTCTGCTTGTAGCTGCACCAGCTTACTGCTCCACCATTCAACATATACACATATCCGGTTTGTGACTTAGAGTCATCCAGATCTGTGTCGAAGCTAGCGTCGACGTAACCCTTTACGACGAGCTCTTCGTCACCTCCATAAACGAGAAACATGTCCTTTGTCCTTTTCAGGTACTTCAGGATATTCTTGACCGCTGTACAGTGTTCCTTGCCGGGATTACTTTGGTACCTTCCTACCAAACTTACGGCAAGGTTACATCAGGTCTGGTACACAGCATGGCATACATAATAGATCCTATGGCTGAAGCATAGGGGATGACACTCATCTCTTCTTTATCTTTTGCCGTGGTCGGGCATTGAGCCGAGCTCAATCTCACACCTTGCAATACAGGCAAGAACCCTTTCTTGGACTGATCCATTTTGAACTTCTTCAAAATCTTATCAAGGTATGTGCTTTGTGAAAGATCTATGAGGCGTCTCGATCTATCCCTATAGATCTTGATGCCTAATATGTAAGCAGCTTCTCCAAGGTCCTTCATTGAAAAACACTTGTTCAAGTAGGCCTTAATGTTGTCCAAAAGTTCTATATCATTTCCCATCAAGAGTATGTCATCTACATATAATATGAGAAATGCTACAGAGCTCCCACTCACTTTCTTGTAAACGCAGGCTTCTCCATAAGTCTGCATAAACCCAAACGCTTTGATCATCTCATCAAAGCAAATGTTCCAACTCCGAGATGCTTGCACCAGCCCATAAATGGATCGCTGGAGCTTGCATACTTTGTTAGCATTCTTAGGATCGACAAAACCCTCCGGCTGCATCATATACATTTCTTCCTTAAGATGCCCGTTAAGGAATGCCGTTTTGACGTCCATCTGCCATATCTCATAATCATAGTATGCGGCAATTGCTAACATGATTCGGACGGACTTCAGCTTTGCTATGGGAGAGAAAGTCTCATCGTAGTCAACCCCTTGAACTTGCCGATAACCCTTAGCGACAAGTCGAGCTTTATAGATAGTAACATTACCATCCGTGTCCGTCTTCTTCTTAAAGATCCATTTGTTTTCTATCGCTCGCCGATCATCGGGCAAGTCTGTCAAAGTCCATACTTTGTTTTCATACATGGATTCTATCTCGGATTGCATGGCTCCAAGCCATTTGTTAGAATCTGGGCCCACCATCGCTTCTTCATAGTTCGAAGGTTAACCGTTGTCTAACAACATGATTTCCAGGATAGGGTTGCCATACCACTCTGGTGTGGAATGTGTCCTTGTGGACCTACGAAGTTCAGTAGCAACTTGATCCGAAGTACCTTGATCATCATCATTAATTTCCTCTCTAGTTGGTGTAGGCACCACAGGAACATTTTCCTGAGCTGCACTACTTTACGGTTCAAGAGGTAGTACTTCATCGAGTTCTACTTTCCTCCCACTTACTTCTTTTGAGAGAAACTCTTTTTCTAGAAAGGATCCGTTCTTGGCAACAAAGATCTTGCCCTCGGATCTTAAGTAGAAGGTATACCCAATGGTTTCCTTGGGGTATCCTATGAAGACGCATTTTTCCGACTTGGGTTCGAGCTTTTCAGGTTGAAGTTTCTTGACATAAGCATCGCATCCCCAAACTTTTAGAAACGACAGTTTAGGTTTCTTCCCAAACTATAATTCATACGGTGTCGTCTCAACGGATTTAGATGGAGCCCTATTTAAAGTGAATGTAGCTGTCTCTAGAGCGTATCCCCAAAATGATAGCGGTAAATCGGTAAGAGACATCATAGACCGCACCATATCCAATAGAGTGCGATTACAATGTTTGGACACACCGTTACGCTGAGGTGTTCCAGGCGGCGTGAGTTGTGAAACGATTCCACATTTCCTTAAGTGTGTACCAAATTCGTGACTTAAATATTCTCCTCCACGATCTGATCGTAGGAACTTTATCTTTCGTTCACGTTGATTCTCTACCTCATTCTGAAATTCCTTGAACTTTTCAAAGGTCACAGACTTGTGTTTCATCAAGTAGACATACCCATATCTACTCAAGTCATCAGTGAGAGTGAGAACATAACGATATCCTCCACGAGCCTCAACGCTCATTGGACCGCACACATCAGTATGTATGATTTCCAATAAGTTGGTTGCTCGCTTCATTGTTCCGGAGAACGGAGTCTTGGTCATTTTGCCCATGAGGCATGGTTCGCATGTGTCAAATGATTCATAATCGAGAGACTCTAAAAGTCCATCAGCATGGAGCTTCTTCATGCACTTGACACCAATGTGACCAAGGCGGCGGTGCCACAAGTATGTGGGACTATCGTTATCAACTTTACATCTTTTGGTATTCACACTATGAATATGTGTAACATTACGTTCGAGATTCATTAAGAATAAACCATTGACCATCGGGGCATGACCATAAAACATATCTCTCATATAAATAGAACAACCATTATTCTCGGATTTAAATGAGTAGCCATCTCATATTAAACGAGATCCAGATACAATGTTCATGCTCAAACATGGCACTAAATAACAATTATTGAGGTTTAAAACTAATCCCGTGGGTAAATGTAGAGGCAGCGTGCCGACGGCGATCACATCGACCTTGGAACCATTCCCGACACGCATCGTCACCTCGTCCTTCGCTAGTCTCCGCTTATTCCGCAGCTCCTGCTGTGAGTTACAAATATGAGCAACGGCACCGGTATCAAATACCCAGGAGTTACTACGGGTACTGGTAAGGTACACATCAATTACATGTATATAAAATATACCTTTAGTGTTGCCGGCCTTCTTGTCCGCTAAGTATTTGGGGCAGTTCCGCTTCCAGTGACCCTTCCCTTTGCAATAAAAGCACTCAGTCTCAGGCTTGGGTCCGTTCTTTGACTTCTTCCCGGCAACTGGCTTACCGGGCGTGGCAACATCCTTGCCGTCCTTCTTGAAGTTCTTCTTGCCCTTGCCCTTCTTGAACTTGGTGGTTTTATTGACCATCAACACTTGATGTTCTTTCTTGATTTCTACCTCTGCTGACTTCAGCATTGAAAATACTTCAGGAATAGTTTTCACCATCCCCTGCATATTGTAGTTCATCACAAAGCTCTTGTAGATCGGTGGGAGCGACTGAAGGATTCTGTCAATGACCGCCTCGTCCGAGAGGTTAATGTCCAGCTGGGACAGGCAGTTGTGCAACCCAGACATTTTGAGTATGTGCTCACTGACAGAACAGTTTTCCTCCATCTTACAACTATAGAACTTGTCGGAGACTTCATATCTCTCGACCCGGGCATGAGCTTGGAAAACCATTTTCAGCTCCTCGAACATCTCATATGCTCCGTGTTGCTCAAAACACTTTTGGAGCCCCGGTTCTAAGCTGTAAAGCATGCCGCACTGAACGAGGGAGTAATCATCAGCACGTGACTACCAAGCGTTCATAACGTCTTGTTTCTCTGGGATGGGTGCTTCACCTAGCGGTCCTTCTAGGACATATGCTTTCTTGGCAGCTATGAGGATGATCCTCAGGTTCCGGACCCAGTCCGTATAGTTGCTGCCATCATCTTTCAGCTTGGTTTTCTCTAGGAACGCTTTGAAGTTCATGTTGACATGAGCGTTGGCCATTTGATCTACAAGACATATTTGCAAAGGTTTTAGACTAAGTTCATGATAATTAAGTTCATCTAATCAAATTATTTAATGAACTCCCACTCAGATTAGACATCCCTCTAGTCATCTAAGTGTTACACGATTCAAGTCAACTAGGTCGTGTCCGATCATCACGTGAGACGGACTAGTCATCATCGGTGAACATCTCCATGTTGATCGTATCTTCCATATGACTCATGTTAGACCTTTCGGTCTCCGTGTTCCGAGGCCATGTCTGTACATTCTAGGCTCGTCAAGTTAACCCTAAGTGTTTTGCATGTGTAAAATTGTCTTACACCCGTTGTATGTGAACGTAAGAATCTATCACACCGATCATCACGTGGTGCTTCAAAACGATCAACTTTAGCAACGGCGCACAGTTAGGGGAGAACACTTTATTGAAATTTTTATAAGGGATCATCTTATTTACTACCGTCGTTCTAAGTAAACAAGATGCATAAACATAATAAACATCACATGCAATTATATAATAGTGACATGATATGGCCAATATCATATAGCTCCTTTGATCTCCATCTTCGGGGCTCCATGATCATCTTCGTCACCGGCATGACACCATGATCTCCATCATCATGTCTTCATGAAGTTGTCACGCCAACAACTACTTCTACTTCTATGGCTAACGCGTTTAGCAATAAAGTAAAGTAATTTACATGGCGTTCTTCAATGACACGCAGGTCATACAAAATAAAGACAACTCCTATGGCTCTTGCCGGTTGTCATACTCATCAACATGCAAGTCGTGATTCCTATTACAAGAACATGATCTCATACATCACAATATATCATTCATCATTCATCACAACTTATGGCCATATCACATCACATGATAATTGCTGCAAAAACAAGTTAGACGTCCTCTAATTGTTGTTGCATCTTTTACGTGGCTGCAATTGGGTTCTAGCAAGAACGTTTTCTTACCTACGAATAAACACAACGTGATTTTGTCAACTTTTATTTACCCTTCATAAGGACCCTTTTCGTCGAATCCGCTCCAACTAAAGTGGGAGAGACAGACACCCGCTAGCCACCTTATGCAACTAGTGCATGTCAGTCGGTGGAACCTGTCTCACGTAAGCGTACGTGTAAGGTCGGTCCGGGCAGCTTCATCCCACAATACCGCTGAAGCAAAATAAGACTAGTAGCGGCAAGCAAGTTGACAAGATCTACGCCCACAACAGTTTTGTGTTCTACTCGTGCAATAGAGAACTGCGCATAAACCTGGCTCATGATGCCACTCTTGGGGAACGTTGCAGAAAATAAAAAAAATTCCTACGGTTTCACCAAGATCCATCTATGAGTTCATCTAAGCAACGAGTGATAGGAGTGCATCTACATACCTTTGTAGATCGCGAGCGGAAGCGTTCAAGAGAACGGGGATGATGGAGTCGTACTCGTCGTGATCCAAATCACCGATGACCAAGTGTCGAACGGACAGCACCTCTGCGTTCAACACACGTATGGAGCGGATGACGTCTCCCGCACCTTGATCCAGCAAGGAGGAGGGAGAGGTTGAGGAAGAAGGCTCCAACAGCAGCACGACGGCGTGGTGGTGATGGAGTGGCAGATCTCCGGCAGGGCTTCGCCAAGCTCACGTGGAGGAGATGTGTTGGGGATGGGAGGGGCTGCGCCTTGGATGTTGTCTGCAGCCCTCCCCTCACCCCTCTATTTATAGGGGAAGGGGGAAGGGGGCCGGCCCCCTCTAGATGAGATCTAGAGGTGGGGCGGTGGCCAAGGGGGGGGGGGCTTGCCTCCCAAGCAAGGGGGGCGCCCCCACTAGGGTTTCCCCCCAACCCTAGGCGCATGGGCTCAAGGAGGGGTGCGCCCAGCCCTCCAGGGGCTGGTTCCCTGCCCCCTACGGCCCATGAGGCCCTCCGAGAGAAGTGGCCCCTCTCGGTGGACCCCCGGAACCCCTCCGGTGGCCTCGGTACAATACCGATATGCCCCCGAAACTTTCCGGTGACCGTATGACAACTTCCCATATATAAATCTTCACCTCCGGACCATTCCGGAACTCCTCGTGATGTCCGGGATCTCATCCGGGACTCCGAACAATATTCGGTAATCACACACAAGTCTTCCTAATAACCCTAGCGTCACCGAACCTTAAGTGTGTAGACCCTACGGGTTCGGGAGACACGCAGACATGACCGAGATGGCTCTCTGTTCAATAACCAACAGCGGGATCTGGATACCCATGTTGGTTCCCACATGCTCCTCGATGATCTCATCGGATGAACCACGATGTCGAGGATTCAATCAACCCCGTATACAATTCCCTTTGTCAATCGGTACGTTACTTGCCCGAGACTCGATCGTCGGTATTCCAATACCTCGTCCAGTCTCGTTACCGGCAAGTCACTTTACTCGTACTGTAATGCATGATCCCGAGACCAAACACTTGGTCACTTTGAGCTCATTATGATGATGCATTACCGAGTGGGCCCAGAGATACCTCTCCATCATACGGAGTGACAAATCCCAGTCTCGATCCGTGTCAACCCAACAGACACTTTCGGAGATACCTGTAGTGCACCTTTATAGTCACCCAGTTACGTTGTGACGTTTGGTACACCCAAAGCACTCCTACGGTATCCGGGAGTTACACGATCTCATGGTCTAAGGAAAAGATACTTGACATTGGAAAAGCTCTAGCAAAACGAACTACACGATCTTGTGCTATGCTTAGGATTGGGTCTTGTCCATCACATCATTCTCCTCTATGATGTGATCCCGTTATCAACGACATCTAATGTCCATAGTCAGGAAACCATGACTATCTGTTGATCAACGAGCTAGTCAACTAGAGGCTTACTAGGGACATATTATGGTCTATGTATTCACACGTGTATTACGATTTCCAGATAATACAATTATAGCATGAATAAAGACAATTATCATGAACAAGGAAATATAATGTCCTTTTATTATTGCCTCTAGGGCATATTTCCAACATCCCCCTGCGCCTAGGGTTGGAAACCCTAGGGGTGGGGGGCGCCCCACTTGGCTTGGGGGGCAAGTTCCCCCCCTTGGCCGCCCCCCCCCCCCCCCCCCCCCGGTTGAGATTGGATCTCTAGGGGGACGGCGTCCCCCCAGGGCCCCTATATAAAGAGGAGGGTAGGGAGGGCAGCCGCACCCTAGTCCCTGGCGCCTCCCTCACCCCTCGTAACACCTCTCCCTCTCGCTGAGCTTGGCGAAGCCCTGCCGAGATCGCCGCTACTTCCACCACCACGCCATCGTGCTGCTGAATTTCCATCAACCTCTCCTTTCCCCTTGCTGGATCAAGAAGGAGGAGACGTCTTCCCCAACCGTATGTGTGTTGAACGCGAAGGTGCCGTCCGTTCGGCACTAGGATCTTCGGTGATTTGGATCACGACGAGTACGACTCCCTCAACCCCGTTCTCTTGAACGCTTCCGCTCGTGATCTACAAGGGTATGTAGATGCACTCCTCTCTCTCGTTGCTAGATGACTCCATAGATTGATCTTGTTGAAGCGTAGAAATTTTTTATTTTCTGCAACGTTCCCCAACAATGAGCTCACAAACCAAGCCAATGCGTAAAGGAAGAAGCACCAAAGCGTTTGGACGAAGGCATACATAAAGGATGAGGACAAACTCATTTGTGAATGTTGGAGAGATATTAGACAAGATCCCAAGATCGGCGCCGAGCAAAAAGGATCAACCTTTTTGTTGAGAGTTCATCGCCAATTCCATGAACGCAAGAATTTCCCGCCATATAAGTTTGAGAGCAAGCGTGGTTGGGTGTCCATCTCGAAGCGGTGGTAACAAGAGTGCAACAAGCTTTGTGCCACCCTCGAGAGCATCGACAGCCGTCCGGTGAGTGGTCTCAGCATCAAAGACATGGTATACAATTCCTCCATCTTCATTCTTGTTTCCATTGCGCATATGAATATAAATTCGTGTCTTCATTTGTAGGCATTCCATGCTTTGGAAGCATTGAAGGCCCAACATGGGAACAAGCCGTTCACCCTCACCCATTGTTGCATGAGCATAAAAGATGACGAGAAGTTCAAGGAGCAATATGCTGCCCTCAATAAGAATGGAGGGTCGTAGGCCGTCGAGGACCATGGCGAGGGAGAGAGGTGGCCGCGGGGAAAGACCAACTCCAAGAAGGAGGAGAAGCGTAATGCGGCGACATTTGCCTTGCAAGAAACTTTGCAAAGCATGATGACCCAAAAGGAAACAACAGAGAAGCATCGACAAGATAAAGAGGATCAAATGAAGGCCTACATGGAGATAGAGGCGAAAAAGCTCGAGATGGAGGCCGAAATGCAAGCAAAAAACTCGAGATAGAGGCGAAAATGCAAGCGAAGAAACTCGAGATAGAGGCGACCAATGCCAAGACCAAAGCAAAAGAAGTGGCGCTCGCTTGCATAATGAATGAGTTGGAGATCATTGATAGTGAACTTGAGCACGTTGTCCCCGAGAAGGAGGTCTTGCTCGAGAACATGCAAAAGGAGATGCTCAAGCTTGATGATTGATCTATGGCCGAGAGCACCATCCTTTTTGTATGCCGGCAATCAAACCCATCCACCAGAGCTTGAACCCCATGCTTGCTCAAACCATCTGTTTTCTCTTCTAACGAGCATGGCTTCCCTATCACCTACACTAGAGATGTCTCAACAGTTTAGTTTATGGGTGTGTCTAGAACTCAATCGACTGAGATTTAAAGAAGTCTCAGTCGAGTGACATCAGCGTGATATTTTTGCTACAAGCGGCACGACTAGATGTTACAAGAGGCGATGAAAAATGTTGCAACGGTATTGCAAGCAACAACAATAAATGCTACAACTGTTCTAACTGAAATGCTACAACCGTCAATGAAGGATGTTGCAACCGGTGAGATAACGTGCTACGACTGATGATGGACGACATGCTACAACCAGCAAGACGGATGTTTCAACCGGTAGTAAAAAATGTTGCAAACGATGACATAAAATATTGCAGGCCCGTTAGTTTATTCATAAGCCTAGTACACAGCCGAGATGTATGGCGTGGTTGAACTATCGCCCTTTTTTGTGTGCTGCCAACTGTGTCGACCGTTGACAACTACGTCAGTATGAACTGTATGTTGTTTTTTAGAGGTTGGCATGTATGTCGGCTGCTTGTATGACCGCCGGAATGAACTGTGGACGCTGGATTTTTTTTAAAGGGCAACTTGCTTTGTACACGTGACGAAAAAAACATCGGCTTGTTGGGCGCATCGGTCAGACACAGATGGACAAACCAAACGGACAAACCGCTCGTCTGTTTGGCGTTGGAGTTGCTCTAAATCTGGCACTGCCACCTTTCCCCTGCAAGCTGCCTACAAGAAGGGCGTCGAGTGCTTTACTCATTCATGAAGCTGTAGACAGGCAGACGAATGTTCAACGAGCCCCAGCCACAGCTCTGAACCATGGCCCAGCGTGCCGAAAGCCCTGGCGGCCTAAAGGAGTAAATTTCCAATTTCACGCTCGCCACTGCCCACTAGTAACCTGCAGAAAAAAGTATCCGCCGCCTAGCCGCACCACCGATTGTCGCCGGCCCCGGCAGACGCCAGTGCGCCCGTCCGTCCATTTCCGCCCGGGCAAACTTCACCGCCACACGAGCCCACCCAAAGCGGCCCCGGAACAAATCACCGGTCACACGATTGCCCAGCGGCAGCCAACACGAGCGGGGACCGACCGGCCCAGATGCATGCACGGCAATGGGAATGTGGAGCGGCGTCACGTCACCAGATCAGAGTCACGCCAAGAGATCATGGAGATTGGACTGGATTAATGTACATACACGCGCCAGATGCGATGCATCGTCTGCATCACCAGGCGTTGGCTATGGTATTATGCGAATTATTGCTGTTGCTTGTGTTGCTGTGGTACGTGTTCGCGGTGGCGTCTTCCAGCTTGTTTGCTCCGCCGGACCGGACCACATGATGCGTCGATCCCACCCTGTGCGTCCGGGGGGGCTAGCTCCTGGGTCGGCGGCGGGCCGGCGACAGCGCCACCGCCGCTCGACGACGCGCGCGCGGTCGCCGTCGCCGTGTCACAGGCGCCACAGTGCCGCGTTTGGCGTCACCGGGACGGGATCCATCCTCTTGCTTGGACTGATCCAGCTACACGCTCCCGGTGGTTGAGTAGGCCAGCGAGCTGGAGTGGGTCTGGGTCTGGGCCTGCGTCTGGCCCGGGCGCGGCAGCGGCACCGGTCTACTCTGCTCGCTCCACTTGCCGAAGGACCCGCCGCCGCCGCCGCCGCTCATCTTCCGCGACTCGGCGCCGTCGTCGTGCCGGAGGCCGCGGAGGAGCGCCGCCACGTCCTTCATGGTCGGCCGGTCCTCCGGGCGCGTGCTGGCGCAGAGCAGCGCGATCCCGAGGGCCTGCAGCATCTCCTGGACCTGCGTGTCCGGCCGGCCCTGCAGCCGCGCGTCGATCACCTCCGCCGGGTCGCACTTGCGGTGGAGGTGCTCCCGCACCCACTGCACCACGCTCTGCCCCTCGCCGAACGCGTGCTCCACCGGCCGCCGCCCCGTGATGATCTCCAGCAGCACCACCCCGAAGCTGTACACGTCGCTCTTGGTCGTGATCTTGATCATGCATCCGTACTCTGGGGCAGAAAATTTGAATGGAATCAGATGACGTACTGTGTAACGAACTTCACTAACTGACAGCAAAAGTACGGTGGTACAAAGAGATGGAATTGTGTGGCGGGAATCGGAGGCCTTACCGGGAGCGATGTACCCGTAGGATCCGGCGAACGGCGGGGGCGACGAGTTGGCGCCCTCGTCGGCGACTCTGGCGAGGCCGAAGTCGGCGACGCACGCCTCGTAGCGCTCCCCGAGAAGGATGTTGTCGGCCTTGACGTCGCGGTGGAGGATCGCCGGCACGCAGTCGTGGTGCAGGTAGGCTAGGCCCTCAGCCACGCCGACGGCGATCGAGAGCCGCAGCTCCCACTCCACCACGGGGGCGCCCGTCGCGCCGCTGTGCAGTAGGCCGCCGAGGGTGCCGTTGGGGAGGTAGTCGTAGAACAGGAGGCGCGCCCGGCGGTTGGAGGCCCACCCCAGGAGCCGCACGATGTTGCGGTGGCGCACGCGGGGCAGCACTCCGATCTCGCACGCGAACGCCTCCACGGACGCGTCGTCGCACGACCGGAACTTCTTCACGGCGATGGCGACCCCGGTGGACGGCACGCTCGCGCGGTACACCACGCCGGACCAGCCTTGCCCGATCACGTTCGCCGGCGTGAGGCTGCGGGTCACGTCGCCCACGCTGATCTCCAGTTTCTGGTACAGCGTCACGTCCCACGGCGGCAGCATCTCGGCGTCCTTGTCCTCGTCCGGCCGCGCACCGCCGAAAAGCGAGCCCTGGCGCCGGCGGCCGAGTAGGACAACCGCCGCGGCGATCAGGAGGACCACGAGAGCGGAGAGCAGAACGGCCGTGGCGACGCGAGCGGCCCGCTGCGCCGCGCGCTCGCGGTCACTGGCGTCGCCGGGGCATCGGGAGAGGCAGAGCGCCGGGTTGCCCTCAACGTCGCTCATGGGCAGCTTCGCGAAGAACGCCGTCTCCGGCGCGCGGCCGGAGAAATTGTTGAAGGAGACGTTGAGCGCGACGAGGTTCTGGAGAGCGGACAGCAGCTGGAGGTCGCCTGATAGCTGGTTGTGCGAGACGTCGAGCACGCCGAGCCGCGTGAGCCCGGCGAACTCCTTGGGCATGGCACCCGACAGGCCGTTGCAGCTGAGGTTAAGACCAATCTCCAGACCTGCAATCTTGCCGATGTTCGCCGGTATGGCGCCGGACAGCGAGTTGCCGCCGAGGTCCAGTAGCTGAAGCCGCGCGCACGAGCCGATCTCGTGAGGTATCTGGCCGGAGAGCCGGTTCCCGCCAAGAACGAGCTTGGTGAGGGAACCGAGCATGCCCACCTCCGACGGGAGCGAGCCGCCGATGGCATTGTACGAGAGGTCGAGGTACTGCAAGGACATCATTCCTTGGAACAAGCCCTGCGGCAGCACGCCGGTGATGGCGTTGCCGTGCAGGTCGACGAACGTGAGGTTCCGGCACCCGGCGATCTCGGCGGGGATGGCGCCAGACAACCTGTTCGAGCTGAGGTCCAGGAAGCTGAGGTGGCCGAGCTTGCCGATCTGCGCAGGTATGGCACCGGCGAGGTGATTGCCACTTGCCCGGAACCGGACGAGCGACGTACAGTTGCCGATCTCCTGCGGTATCTCGCCGGAGAGGACGTTGTCGATGAGCAGCAGCTTGGACAGCTTGGGCAGCCTGAACATGGACGGCGGGATGGGCCCGGTGAGCGCGTTCTGCGACAGGTCGAGCGACTCGAGGCTGACGCAGCCGCCGATCTCCGGCGGGATGGTGCCCGTGAGCTGGTTGGCCCAGAGGTACAGCATGCGGAGCGCCGTGAGCTTGCCGATCTCGGCCGGGATGGTGCCGGATATCTGGTTGTTGTCGAGCTCGAGGTCGGTCAGGTTGGTGCACCGCGCGAGCTCCGCCGGGATCGGGCCGGACATCTTGTTGACGCTGAGCTGCAGCTCCTGCAGCGCCAAGAGGTTCCCGAGTGACGCCGGGATGTGGCCGGTGATGCCGTTCATGGACAGGTCGATGACGTTGAGCCCCGTGCACTTGCCCAGCTCCGGCGGGATGACGCCGACGAGGTTGTTCTGCCACAGCAGCAGGTTCTTGAGGTTGCTGAGGCCGCCGAGCTGCGCCGGGATGGATCCCGACAGCGCGTTCTCGTACAGGTAGATGTTCTGCAGGCTGGCGCATTTCCCGAGCTCCGGCGGGATCTGGCCGGAGAGCAACGCCGTGTAGATGGCCAGCGTGTCGAGGTTCTTGAGCTGGCCGAGGCTCGCCGGGAGGGGCCCGGAGATGCTGGTCTCGGCGAGGCCGAGCATGGTGAGGTTGGAGCAGTTGCCGATCTCCGGCGGGAGCGCGCCCTGGAGGTTCTTGTTGCCGCCACCACGGAGCACCTCGAGGCTGGCCATCCTGCCGATGGAGGCCGGGATGGCGCCCTCCAGCTGGTTGTCGTAGAAGATGAGCTCGCGCAGCGCCGTGAGGTTGCCGATGGCGTGCGGGATGGCGCCCTCGAGGTGGTTGGAGTTGACAGCGAGGCTCTCCAGCTTGCTCCCAGGCCGGCAGAGGCTCACCGGGATGGAGCCCGTGAGCGCATTGTTGCTGAGATCAAGCTGCGTGAGCGCCGGCAGGTCGCCGAGCTGCGGCGGGATGGGGCCCGACAGGTTCGTGCCGGTGAGCACCAGCCGCTCGAGCGTGGCGCCCACAGCAGCTGCCAAATTGTCCGGCACGCCGCCCAGCAGGTCGACGAACTGCAGGCTCAGCTCCGTGACGCCGCCGTCGGCATTGCACGACACGCCGGTCCACCGGCACGGCGACTTGTCCGCGGAGCTCCAGTCCCCCAGCGCCCCCGCGCCGCCACCGCCCAGCGTGCGCTTCCACGCCAGCAGCGCCGCCCCCTGCGCGTCCACGGCGAGGGCGCCGCCGCCCATGCACGCCACGACGACCGCGCAGCACAGCACCGTCGCCACGCGCCCGCAACCGCCCATATCAGGAGGCATATGAGTACGACGGGCAGTCAAGCTAGCTACAACGGATTTGATTGACACCGCACTGTCCTTCCAGGTGCCGCCGGCCAGCACCCACTACCGAGGAACAGATTAATAGGTGGTGCGGCTGCACATGCTGGTGTGTCAAATTCAGAAGGAACGCAAGCACAAGCAAAATCTTGGTTCTTGCTTGTGTTGGAAGGGTAGATAGATAATAACAGAGCGCTTGTGCCTCGCAGCTTTTTAGGTGGCTTGGTGGCGAGGTTTACTCACTCGCTCGCTCACACACGCTCACACCAGGTTTAGTAGAGGAGGAGGAAGAGAGGGGCATGCAGGCCACCATGGGTGCAAATTTTATATCTCCATGGAAAAGGAGATCGGCAGGGATGGTGGAGACGGACGGAGCAATCAGCTAGCAGCGGCAAACCAGCAAGGAAATGGCGGATTAGGTGGCCGCGAGCACACCAGCGGTGGAGCCGTGTTACTAATAATTTAACTGAAATTTTAACCAGATCAAAGGGTTTTGAGCCGCTGACATTGTAAAGCGGCAGAGCGAGGGAGAGGGTGTGTGTGTCATGTGTGTCTGCAGAATCTCCGGATCCAAGGCCACCGGTTGGGTCAGGGGCACCCCTGTCCCTCCTTGTGCTTAGCTTAGCCTAGCTTAGTTTATTACCCCATCCACTGCAGACTGTCGATTAACCAATAGATTAGTAATCCCCAGTTGTTTATGCCTGGCGATAATTAAGAGGGTTGCAGGCCTCATCGATCGATCTGGTTTCAAATTTCCGGCTCCCCAACGACTAATGGCTTTCGCTTTCCCAAAATTAGCAGGAAAAAGAGAGGTGTGATGCTTGATCAGTGAGCACAGTTTTTTAACTGCTGCAGCAGCTTTGCTCTTGCTCCTCCTCAGGGAATTAAGGGAAAGATAGATGGTTGCATCATCAGAGTCACGGCGGTTGCCGCGTTGCGTCGGGAAGGTCCGGTGAAAAGGGCATCGGCTCCGTACTCCCATCAGAGGAGAAACTGATGAGCAGCTCGGCGGTGCAAACCGCTCATCATGCATGCAATGCAGCAGCTAGGGCTAGCAGCAGCTAAAGGGGCGCAAGAATATCTCGGAAATGCAGCACAACAGTGTTGGACAAGTTCCTTTCAGAAAATTTGTGGCATCAAGAGTCTTCGTCCTTGTGTAAAAATTTGTGGCTTTGAGTAGTTGCGATGATCATGGGCATGGCCTGCAAGAATCTTCAAGGGTTGAAAAGGGGTAAAGATAAAACAAGCAAGGCATGCATCACAGCTGGTATAACACTCACATGACAGTTCATTCCCACGCAGTGAAAACCATATTGAAACTGTATTAGCTAGTGGCTGTCTGCTCTGCAGGTTAAAGTTAAACAAAAGGGTTAGATCTAATCTACCACTACTACTACACCCCTAATGGAGGGCAGCATGCACATGCAAAGCAGTGGGAGTAGATGGGATCTACTGCTGCTTAGCCAATACTTTTCACTGCCAACCTGCTGGCTTAGCTTAGCTAGCTCATGGTTAAACTAGTGGCCGGCCGGCCTCCTCACCTCACCCCTGCCTGCCTTTCTTGTACTTTGTGTTAATTGCGAGGAAGCCGCCGTTAGCAGCGGTTAAAATATCTCTGCCATTGTACTCCACTGGGAAAAACTTCGCAGGCTCACAGATCTAGATCTACCCCTGAGGCGACTCCAAATTCCCATTGGTAAATGTGGCGGCAGTCCTAATTAACCGGGGCGCAGCGACTCTAATCCCGTGGAGGATGGTGGTAGTAATTCCAATGAGTGGAGGTTACAGAGTATTTACATCGGAACTAGGGCTTCCATTTGGGTTTGGGGCAGGCAAATGTCATGCATTGTAAGTTGCATTGCCTGATAAACAACAGCAGCAGCAGCATGCTTTTCTGCTCTTCTCTCGCGGTAACTAATTAATTAGCAGTGCTGATCCATGCTTCAGATGACTTTTTACTGACAAAGTTGGGTAAAAACATCTGCTTGCCTCGGTTCATCTACTACGAGCAGGAAAAATATATTCACTGTGGGTAGGCTTAGTTCACAAGTATGTCTATGCTGGTAGAGCTAGTGTGTTGGGCAATGATGCGCCAGCATGCGGTGAAGCTTAAAAGTGGTGTCAAAAGCTGGTCGGTTTTCTACACGGATGATGAAAAAGACTGCAAAAATGAAAGAAATACTAGAGTTTTAACGGACTAATCATTAACCCCACACACAGTAGCTTGGCTCCTAGGGTTTTTCACCACAGCAGAGTGTAGATCTACTACCAGACTCACTGGACTAGCAATTCCTGCTTTACCAATTCAGCTAACAGCCTGCTTCTACCATGTTCATACTGCTAGCATAGACTAGGCACACATAGTACACAGCACAGGCAAGTTTTCTTGACCAAATGACAAGATTTGAAATCTGGCATGCGAGGCGATCTGGCGGTGGTAATTAAGGGCGAGACGATCTGCAGGATCCAATATTATTGCCGAGCAGAATCTGAATACAATCGCTCTTCTCATCATAATTAAAGGAAAAGAAAGATGGGGTGCAGAAAAGCCTGGAGTTGATCAATGGATCACGTGAGGCAGTGGACTCCTCGAGCTGCTTGCCGCGTGACAGCATCCTCTCAATAATTTTCCATCCCAGTATGGCTGATCCAATTTGTTAGTAACACTTGTATCTGATGTGTGGCGGCAACTGCAGCCGTTCGATCTACAAAGTCATGCATGCACTGGGAAAGGCACATGCCATGAGATGGGTGAGGGTCGCAGCACCTGGCCGTGCACCGGCCCACACAGCGGAAAGAGACACTAGAATACTAGATAAACTCGAAGGAAAAAACATCTAATAAAAGGGAGGGAAAGAAATTTTGTAATTGAGCAGCAATGTTTGAACAGGCTTGCAAGCAACAGTTGGCATATGTTTATAAACAGGAGCAAAGATTTGGTTAGTTAACAAATGGTGTCGGTAAGGCACGGCGGGAGCGCGTGAGTGAGGGGAGAAAGTTGTTGAGGGGGGGCAAGGGGAGAATCTAGGCATGAGGGGGTGGGGGGTGGTAGGGGCACATGGAATGGGCTAAAGACAAGAAGAATACAAGTCACAAGGACAGGGCCCGGATAGGGGTTGGGTAGGGGTCATGTGAGGAGGAGGTGGTGCTTGCAACACACTCCTACCGCTGAATGCTGATGATAGGTGTCCATCTGTTTAGCTAAGCTCCAGGGCAATTAAGGCCAGCAAGCATGCATGCAAGGGTTAACCATAAACAAGCATCATCATTCAGTGCCCTACCTAGCTTAGCTTAGCTTAGCTTAGCTAGTGGTGTGCAATTATTTGCAGGCCTGTGGCTGGGGCCATCAGGCAAGCAGAGCACAAGAGAATGACCGTGACACATATGAAAAGAAGAGAACGCACCTTATGACTTGAGCTAGATGGATAGAGCTCCACGCCAGGAGAGAGTTACACGCAGCAATGGCCAGGGCCAAGGGCCTGATTGGGTGTTCACCTTGCCGCCAAGTTTCCTTTTACTATTTCCTTTCTCTGCATGCGAGCTGCAGACCACTTGTGTGACCACGTACGTCAAACTGAGCCTGATGGATGGATCGGGACTTGCGTCCTCGACCAGGGCGATCATCTGGATTGGAAGGTTTCTTCTTTTTTCTGCATGGACGGGCAGGAACAGGCCGCTGTCTGAGGTAACGACGTGTCATGGGAAATCGCGATTGCATCTTTTCCTGTCGAGGCCGGACAACAGTGCCAATGATTTGACACGGCTAGATGCCCTCCAGGACGTTGCGTACGTTCCCGATGGAACCGGCAGTGGCAGGGGTTCGTCCCCGCCATGCGTGCATGCTCCCGCTCGTGGAAATTTGTGGGATGGGTCAAAGATGGATCCAGACGGCTGATGCCGGGTGCTTAGGGCATCTCAAACGCGGACACGTAAACCTCCCGTATCCATCGGGACCGTGTTGGGAAAGCTATCCAACACGGTCATGTATCGGTCCGCGGCGTGGTCAGAACGAGTTTTCTCCCGCAAACTGAAGACAAAGACACACGAAACATTTGCCCCCGCCCACCAAAAGAAAAGGCAGAGCCCACGCTTTTGGAGCATCATGCATTGTTTCCGCACCAAAATCCGCCCCTCTTCTTCCACCCCCCGCCGCTCTCCGCCTAATTCTTGCTCTTTTCTCCCACCCTCTCCTTCCTTCTGCCATCGACGCATGCAACCGTCGAAGAACCTGTTGGAGATGGAGTCGACGGAGGTGTCAGAGGATCCGAGCATCACGCTCGCCCCGGAAGATCAGCTCGGCGACGTGGCAAACTCGCCGTGTCAAAGCGAAGGTCACGAAGGAGGAGAAGCTCAAGAAGCGGTTGGCCGCCGGTGGGCCTGGTGGTGGCGTTAGGCATGGAGGCCGTGGCAGCCGTGGCAGATGCCGCAAGACGGGCACACCCACAGTGTAGACGGCGTCGTGGCCGAAGCCTTACAAGCCTCCGTACTACTATGCAGCCAAGCAACTCGGAACCACTGCCAATGCGGTGCCTACATCGTCGACATTAACGCGATGCCGCTCTTCTCCGAGTATTCTTTGGCGCAGCTCGTCCGGGCGCGGGCGGCGGGCGGAGAGCGGATGAGTACCCGCGTGCTGCTCACTGCAATGCCTAGTGCGGGGAAGCCAGCGTACGACGCGGACAGGGAGATGCTCGACATCATCCACAATGGAGGCGGGGAAGGAGGAGGGGCCGGTGAGGGCGGACATGTGGAAGACTTGGATCCCACCCAGTCCGGCAACTACCACCAGCAGCAGTCCTACACCCAGACGGCCACGCAACAGTCCTATACCCAGACCGGCAATGGCACACAACAATAGCAACATTGGGCCGCTGAAGAGCAGCAGCCGGAGGGGGAGTAGGAGGAGGAGAAAGATGATCCGGATGATACAGCCGGTGATCAGAAGAAGGGTAGAGGAGAAAGATTCAACATGCGGGAGGACGAGTTGTTGTGTGATGCATGGTTGGCCACTATCATTGATCCGATCAATGGCATGGAGCAAAAGGGTACGACCTTTTGGAGAAATATTCACGTATGGTTCCATGAACACAAGCATTTTGCGCCCTACTCCGACGTGGTCATCCGCAACTGTGAATGTTAGTCCCTCAACCATCGATGGTACACCATCCAAGAGGCCGTGTCCAAGTATTATGGGCACTTGAAGCATCTCATCGTGCGGTGGCCTAGCAGTGCACAAATCACCGAGCAAGAAAGTTGATCACTAGCCGGATATGCTTAGTTTTGTTGATCACTAGCCGGACATGTGTTGTTTTGTTACTCACTAGACGGATATGCATTGTCGACAATGTTTCACTGTGTAGCCTACTCGTGCTTATGTGGTGTACAATAAGTTGGAGAAGAAGTCTTTGATCGTCATGCATTGTTGGTTGAAGTTGAATAGGCAACCGAAGTGGAACATAGCCAAGACCGCCGCCCAAGCCAACGAGGAAGAAACCGGTGACCCTACTGACCCAACCCAAGATCTGCTGATGAAGGTTAGAAGAAATTTACGAGGGAAGAAGTGGGAGGAGGAGAGGGCGAAGCGAGAAGGTGTGGCGGCCAAGCTCGCGAAGAGGTTCGAGGACATCTTGACAGAGGAGGCATGCGTGAAGCGCTTGGACATCAAAGAGGAGAAGAAGGCGGAGAGGTTCAAACTATTGATGAAGGCGACGAACAAGAAGCTCAAGCTCGAAGAGAGGAGGACCATGATCGAAGAAAGGAAGGCCACGCTCGAGGAAGAGAAGTTGAAGAACGCCGCCAATGCAGAGGACGCCAAGATGTTGACCTTGAATGTGGACTCTTTGAATGCCGCCGCAAGAATCATCATGCAATCCATCCGCTACCAGATGTTGCAGCGGCAGAAAGATCAGTTGGCGACGGCGAAGGCGTACGCGGAGGCAGAGACTGCCTACGCGGCGGCAACAAAACCACCTTGATTGGGGAGCAGACGGCTGGGATTGCCAGTCCAACAGGGCAAAAATGCACGGACTGCCGGATCGATTTTTTTTGAATTCAAGCGTGTAAAAACTAAGCATATTTAGCTCTTTTTGGTTGTGATTATCAGGCGCCGCCGACACTATGTGTATCGGAGTACATTTGAATTTGAATTACTGACTGATAGTGTTGGATGATGGCCTCCCGCATCCGTGTCCGCGGACGGATGCGAAAGGCAACCCCGTCCGCGGACGGATGCGGAAGTCAATTTGCGGGTCGCGGTTGGAGATGCCCTTAGTGAACAGTCTCGCCGCAACCGGTAGTACCAGTACGTAGGACTGTAGGAGCACAGAAAGATGAGGCTTCAAGTAAAGGCAAAACATTGACACAGTTTAAGATGTACCGTTGATCAGTACTGTAGTTTTTAGTGCTACTATGCGTATAGTGTTCAACATAATCATAATACTACCATGTAGACACTTTTTAAGACAAAATCTACGCATGTAATTTTCAAGTTTCCAGTCTAATACTTGAAGATATCGGCGGTCAAAGCTCTCAATGTACGACTGAAGGTCTAGGTCGAAAATGTCAATTTTTCTTGTGAGCTGGAGGTAAGAATTGACAGTATACCAGGGCCAACATTACCTAGGAGTAAGAGAGTTCAGTTTGTGTACTTTACCTAATAGGACCTGGTAAAGCCTTGGTAGATTAATGGAGGGGAGCTTCACCATAAGGCTTCAACTGTTCAGTACAACAAGTATCTGCAACTCCAATGAAAAATCCCAGAAGTTGTGCTGGTTTTCCTTCTGTTTGTTTATCGTGTGTTCTTCAGTTTCACCCCGTCTTTCACATGGATCAATCCTCTTTACTGTGGCTTCATAAGAGTGAATCGGTTTCATGAGCTAAGGGTCGGGGCCAGCAAATCAATTAACACCATTATAACAAACAAAAGAGTAAATAGAGATAGATATTTTGACCGTCACATTAAATGCTTTCTCTTGTTATATTTACAAATCGAAATAGATTGGTCACAAAAGGAGTAAGAACTTCGTGAATCCATGGTAACCGCTGCTGAAATTCGAATTTCCACATTATCCTCTGGTGCCTGCAGGACCAAAAAACGTGCATAAGGTCTGATGATGAATCTTAGCAACAAACGATGCAGACAATCACGATGAATTATGCACACGAAAGTAGCAGTAAATCACTGCAGATTCAAATAGTAGTTTGAACCCACGTCAGAGTTGCTCTGGCGTCAACTCACACTTGGGCAGTTGAACCCACATCAGAGTGACTGCCACACCAAGAACTGTTCTTTACATAGCCATATTGGGAGCAGTGCCCGGGTTTCCAGGGTCGTGGAATTGGGCCCTTTGGTTTCTTTCCGCCCTAGAAAGCAATTAGGCCAAAAGTAGCCATATAGTAAGTCCTAACCACCCCTCTTCCCTCCTCTCTGTGATCTCATTGGTCTTCTGTCATATGCGGTACATATATACCTTGCTTGTGCACAATGAGCAGCCCCAGCCTCCTCCCAAATATTTAGATTGTTAATCACTCCCAAGGAAGACTAACTTTACTTTTCGGCACACTTTGATCATGTGATCTCAGCGTCTTTTGTCATATGCAAGAGACTTGCTTGTCCAAGGTATTAATTCACACAGCATGAAATGCAGGACCAGGATGACTAATCAATCCTATTAGACCCCGATTGTGCTCTTTCACTTGCGTCGTAGCATAGTGACACATCCAAGGGTTCCGCTCTAGCATTTTTATGAACCTTGGCTACTGTTCTACATCGATCCAATGAATGCAATTTCTTGAAGAACTGAAGTAGTTGTCGGTCAAATGCCATTAAATAAGATAATGAAGCTGAAATCCATAGCATAACACTACTTCCAAAGAAATATGTTTATGATATGATGGTATCCTAGCGCCTCGTAAGTACAAAATAATTGCATCTATTACAAACTACACCTAAGAAAAAAACATGATCAAAGATCCACAGGTTTAAAAGCATTTTATCACATTGCAAATACAGAAATAAATAGTGTTAAAAAGAGCAATTCCAGGTCGTTGCACATTTTATCAGGTCTCAGGTGGAAAAGCACAAAATATGTAGATTATATTAAAACGACAGGTAAAGCCATCCTTAAGGATTTTAATCCAGACAATTTCAGTTACACAATAGGTTTCCTACATGCAGTACAGGACAAATTAAACATTAGTCGGAAACAGAACCTTTACTGCATTAGTAATACAATGTCCTTGGAACAGTCAGGACTGCCGCGATGACCATGAATCTGTTACACCAATCCTGCATAGAAGAAGTTACGCCTCAATCAACCATGCCAAAGTTTGAGAAGTTACTACTTACACTTTCAAGATATAACCAAAAACAATAGTCAGTGAATTTCCATGTCTCAGATAGCAAATTATGTTCAACATATGCTCTCCAGTATGAGTTAATAAGTTCCAATTTTTAAGATGCGTGAGAGAAGCTCTGCAAACTAATGAATATATAAATTTGGTGCATTCTCACTATCTTATTAAATGCAAAATTTACCTCCAGAGGTAAAAACAATGTGCGCTGGAATCACCATGTACAGGGGTTCAGAGATCAGAACGTCTCAGCGGGTTTGACTCCATCCCAAACCAGCACCATGTTTGTTGAAAGTAGGCTGTATAGGTTCTACAATACCCTGTCTGCTTTTACCAAGGGCCTCTCCCTAAACAAGTTTGACAATAAAATAAAATCGATAAGAAAGTCGAATATTTGGTGTAAGAAATAGATTACTTATAAATATTTTGCTATGTGTTTGCTAAAAAAAACTGATCAATGAAAAACATGCTTCACCAAATATTATACTTAATTTTAGTAATTGCTTATCACCGTTGGTTCAGAAACGTAGGAAATATGTTACTTCGTAGATATGTCTGCCCTGATGTCCTCAGGCACTGAGACACGAGGGAAGTAGTGTTTACAAAAAACTATATATACAGAATATTTTTTGTTCTTATAGAGTTGGATTTTTTTTCTCGTTGTTCTTGATAGTATACTTTTTTCCATCCTAGAATGCAAAGGCATATACCAAGTCCAACAGTACAGATAAGATAGGCACATACTTCTTTCCAGCCCATGTTCTCCATGATTCTCTTGGCAGACTTCAAACCACTGGAACATAAGTTCATATCAACTGGTCCAGCTCCCAAGGAGTCCATGTCCTCGGTTGCCTCTTCATATTCATCAGAACTCATGCCGTTACTTTGCTTCTGCCCGGGTCCTATCCCTAAGCCACGGTGTAGCTTTCTTCTCTCAGCAGCCCTGTCCCTATAAGTATTTATCTTGTGCTCCTACAAATATTGCAAAAATCTCAGAATATTGTTGTCAAGAACATCAGTGCTGATGTTTTAAGTTTGTTATTTACAACATAAATTAGAAATGTGGCTGTATAAGGAAACAATTCGACAGAGGTGGTACTCCGAACTTCTATAGATGATGAAATTGAGAAAGATTAGAACATGGAGCAATATAGCATTGTCAATGTATTTTGATATGGCAATATGATACAGTAACTTTTCAACCATGCATATACATTGTTTAAGACACCCAGAATCGGGCTACATAGTGTACATAAGCCATAAAACTACTGTCAATAAAATTCTAATTCGATGGAAAGCGTTGTTGGCATAAAACAATTAGTAAATCTCTGTCTATATAAATATCAAACCTCTTGAGTTTAACGTTTGACATTTAAATTGTTACCTAGGAGTAGTACTCACTAGACAAAGGAAGCATTGACGCTTCCTCTAGCCTTTAAGATTTCTTCTATGTTTTTTAACAACTGCTTCCAATCACATGATCTCCAATGCGGCATGAGATGACAAACAAATAGGTTGCAAAATTCAAAACTCACTAATAAGCTGAAAATAGCACAAACTTAAACACTGTCAAAACCAACTTAATGTCCCTGAAAAGGGTGCAAGACAATAATTGGCACATAGGTCTCCAAATGGGTTTGACTCTCAATAAATTGTTGGGAAACAAACAGGTTAGACAATATTTAAGTAAATGGCAACGAGAGGAATCAGTTAAACATTAACTTACCTTGCCACTAGCAGCTGAAACACCTTCCCCGGTAGAAGATTCATGAGCAACATCAGACAGGCAACATGCAGTAGACTGCTTATCTGAATTGTTATTAGGGTTGGCATATAGGTCAGGAAAAGCCCACTCTTTTGTTGGGTTCGAAGAGTCATACGCTGATAAAGAGGCCAGGTATTTTCTGCTTGGGTTCCTCAGCCTGTACAACTTCCCTGATACATGAGTACTAGTATAAGTATAACATGGAGTTTTAGGCCCAATAATTGTCAACCAAAGAACAGCAGAAATTTTTCTTCATAGTATTCTGTCTTATTGTAAGCTTTAATAATGGTATCTGATACAGAAAATTCCATCATATTATATTCAAGTTTCAGCAAAAGAAACTTACTGACTCTCTCCGCCCTCAAATAAGTGGACATTTAGCATTCGAAATTTGTCCACAAAAGAGTGTGCTTCTATCTTCCCAGTGCACTTTAAAGTAGAAAAAATGTTTCTCTCTCATCACATGGGAATCAAGCCCAATAACATTCAACAGGTTTCCTCATTTTCTACATGCACTTAGCTCATTGGAGGTGGGGAATTAAAGAGGAGAGAGATAGTGGCTTGCACCTTCCCAATGCATTGTCTACTCCACCCCATAATCTGTCTTAAAATTTCTATATGTCCACTTATTTGAGGACGGAGGGAGTATATTAGGAAGGAAAACCGTCTATGCCTTGGTATCAAAAGAGCGGTGCACATTCCTATCTTTCTACCCTATCCAAGTATCCAGTCTTACCTGATGAAACACGTACAAGATCAAGATGAACTTCACGAACAGGAGCGGTTCTTAGAAGGCCACCACGAGCAGGCAGAGAAGGATGAAGCTTACTAGAACCCCTAGTTAAACGTCCCACAAGCCTAGTCATGGGTTGACCTTTGCTAACAGGTTCTGTGACCATATGCCAGTCCCAAAGATCAACGCTCGGAAACAATGGCAGCTCATCATTTACTCTCTCTACTTGACCATACTGAGAAAGCCAGTTCTCTTCTTCTGGGGAAACAATATGCAAAGCAAAATATCAGTAAGACGCACACATCACACAGAGACAACACACCAGATAATCCCTAACATGTGTCAGTGCTCAGCATTTCAGTAAATAAAATGAAGTTACCCCTCACCTTCCCCTAAAGATTCATGCACAGCTGTGAAGTTCTCGATTTGCATTTTATCTTCTATTTGCTGTAATGTAGCATCATTCAGAGAGTCTGACACATTATCTGAAGCCACGTTACTGAGTTTATTCTCAACTTCATCACTTTTGCCTTCCTCTGGTGACCATAATAAATTTATTAGAATTGCCAGTGCAGACTTTCAGCATCTCACAATACATGAAGGTAGGGGAAAACAGCAATAATTCAAGTTACTAACCACTTATCTGTGATTCTCCTAGTAAATTTTCAGTGTTGACCTCTATATTAGAGTATCCTGATAAATACATGTTAATTAGTGTTTCCTCCAGCCTGTAAAAGAATAACAGAATCAAGCGCAAAAGAATCAGGTGTCTAAAAAAGATGTTTATCAGATAAGAGAGAGTGATTATTTATGCAAGAACCATTCTGATGGCGGTTGATGTGGAATATCCGGTTCCGGTCCTGCTATTAAATGTAAAAAAATATCACATTATTTTTCCAATACCAACTGTTACAAAGACTTCTATTTCTCATGATTTGTTTCCCAAAAAGATAGCCTGGACCCTTTCTATAAAAGAAAAACAAAACTACAACACTGTACTGCAGGTTCCCTTTCAGATATGGCTGGTGTTACGGTTCTGAAGCTAAAGATCGCATGTTTATATTTCAACAATTAATTCCAAGATAGATATAGATGCCGAACAAATATGCCCTCAAAAGTTGCAGCATTATCAACTAATGAGACTTACAAGAGGATTCCAGGAAACTTTGGCTAGCTTCATCACATGGACTCTGTACATTGGGTTCCTTGCCCTGTTTGAATATAGACATGGGTGTAAGATCACACAAGACACTGATACGTTGAGAAACTTGAACCAGATGAACTTGTAAGTACCGCATCTGAAGTCCATAACACGTAACCTCCATTCTCATAGATGTAGTACTGACCATCTGTGCTGCTGTAGTACCAGCCAGCGACAGGGTCATGGTAAAACCCAGTACTGAAAATGTAAGTAAACATCAGAAGAAATGTTTAAAATATAACAATGGTAATAACCAAAACGAGAAGGATGAATAATATGCTGAACAGAGGAGTACAGTAGAGTTTTGGACAGAGAAAGCCTTATATTTCTATAACATGAATTGTATTCAAAGAATAAGTTAGGTCGCTACAACAACAAAAATGAACTATCAAGCAAATTACAAGCTATTTGTGATCAGTATTCTGCACCTACTGGTTCACTGTTGAAGAATGAAGTGAGTATGACATATAAAATCATCCAAACTCTGTATAACACAATCAACAAATTTAAGAATGATGAATTTGCACAGTCAAAAGATCACCCGGGTGATTATCATGACATCTTGAACTTAAAGCACACATCATATGATTAGCAGACCAGTGTCCAGTGTTTACGCAAAATCAACACAACTAGACTCACTTAAAACTCGGAGATTTCTTCACTTAAAATGGCCGGATCCAGCCATTTTTGGCGGCGGGGCGGCGCCGGAGTGGATGGGAGTGGGGGGCGCCAGCAGGGCTTGGGCGGCGGTGGAATGGAAGAGGAGGAGAGGTGGAGTGTGGGGAATTTTTACTCCGCAGGTGGGCGGCTGAGTATGTTTAAAGGTCGCGGCCACCGTGGAGTAAAAAATATCCTCCACTAACGGTTATAAGGGTTCGGCTAGGTGTACTTTAGAGGAGAAAACGTGAATTTATACTCCTCCTAACCGATTATGAGGGGTCAGTTAGAGACGCTCTAACATAACTAACCCTATGTGCTCTCTTAGACTCTTACTGCTAATTATTGTGACAATGCATCATAAAAAAAACTTCCTATTCCAAAACAGGAGAGATTCAACCCCTCTCACAAACAGACAGAAGTACATATCCAATTGAAATTCACAACAGCAACAGATATTTAACCCAAAAATGTAAATAATCGCAAGTAATCTGCACTGTGGCAGCAATGCTAACCCCTGAACCCTGATGTCCCTAAATTTGCTACTAACTACCAGCCCGTTCTCGAACAAATGATTCTATCACTCATCAACGCTCCCGCCTGGGAAAAAACTGGATACTAGAATGGATTCGATTCGAGCAGCCGCAACTGCTCGAGCTTTGGAAGAAGAAACCTAGACCGTAGGGGGTAGGAAGGGGAACCTGGCGTGGTAGTAGAGCTGGGAATCCGCGTCCCACTCGAACCCCCCGCCGCCGCTTCCCGTCCCGGGGTCGGCGTCGCTCCCGTCCATCGCCGCTGTTCGCCGGAGGAGCACCGTGGGTGCCGCGCCGCTTCGCCAGCGTCCTTGCCTTGCCGGAGTGGTTTAATGGGCCGAATAAAATGGTACTGAAGGATAGTTGAGTAATAAACACATGGGCTGAAGAGACCTAAAGGCCCACGAGAACTCTCACCTCCTTGTTGCTTAACGTCTATACCTCGCTTGAGTGCGGAGGATAGGGAGACGAGAGGCTTAGGGCTCCACAGGCAGTTGCCAGGGATTTTCGCCGCTGCAAGGTGAGAGGAACCTTGCATCTTCATAGTGTATTCAAAAGTTTTTTTTTTCAAGGTGAAAAGGAATTTTATTTTAACTCCGCCTATGTTGTCTCAACATAGCCGGTCCCAAGCCCGGGTAAAGGAGGAGGGTTGTGATAGGCTTGGCGAGCCAACGTAAAAACTCAGCCACTCTTATGGAGATGAAACCCAAAAGATTTTCGTTGGGGCGTAACCCTCTCAGCGACGCGCCACATCGGAACCCGGGTGTGGTGGAAAATGGGCAAGGGCCGGGCCGTCACCCCCCAGGTGGCGCGCCGTATCTTGATCCGGATACGGTGGCAAGTGAGCGAGGATCGGGTCGTCGCATCCTTAGTGGCGCGCTACATCGGCGCCCGCATGTAGTGGAAAATGAGCAAGGGTCTTCGCATTTGACTCGACGAGTGCGAAGGGTAAGGAAGCTAGCCGAGCCTAGGAGGATTCGCTTAGGTAGCTGGAACGTAGGGTCTCTGACAGGGAAGCTTCGGGAGCTAGTTGATGCAGCGGTGAGGAGAGGTGTTGATATCCTTTGCGTCCAAGAAACTAAATGGAGAGGACAGAAGGCGAAGGAGGTGGAGGATACCGGCTTCAAGCTATGGTACACGGGGACGGCTGCAAACAGAAATGGCGTAGGCATCTTGATCAACAAGAGCCTCAAGTATGGAGTGGTAGACGTCAAGAGACGTGGGGACCGGATTATCCTGGTCAAGCTGGTAGTTGAGGACTTGGTTCTCAATGTTATCAGCGCGTATGCCCCGCAAGTAGGCCACAATGAGAACACCAAGAGGGAGTTCTGGGAAGGCCTGGAAGACATGGTTAGGAGTGTACCGATTGGTGAGAAGCTCTTCATAGGAGGAGACCTCAATGGCCACGTGGGTACATCTAACACAGGTTTTGAAGGGACGCATGGGGGCTTTGGCTATGGCATCAGGAATCAAGAAGGAGAAGATGTCTTAAGCTTTGCTCTAGCCTACAACATGATTGTAGCCAACACCCTCTTTAGAAAGAGAGAATCACATCTGGTGACTTTTAGTAGTGGCCAACACTCTAGCCAGATTGATTTCATCCTCTCGAGAAGGGAACACAGGCGTGCGTGCCTAGACTGTAAGGTGATACCTGGAGAGAGTGTTGTACCCCAGCATAAGCTGGTGGTTGCTGACTTCCGCTTTCGGATTCGTGTCCAGCGGGATAAGCGGGCTAAAGTCGCTAGAACGAAGTGGTGGAAGCTCAAGGGGGAGGTAGCTCGGGCGTTCAAGGAGAGGGTCATTAAGGAGGGCCCTTGGGAGGAAGGAGGGGATGCGGACAATGTGTGGATGAAGATGGCGACTTGCATTCGTAAGGTGGCCTCAGAGGAGTTTGGAGTGTCCAGGGGAAGGAGAAGCGAAGATAAGGATACCTGGTGGTGGAATGATGATGTCCAGAAGGCGATTAAAGAGAAGAAAGATTGCTTTAGACGCCTATACCTGGATAGGAGTGCACACAACATAGAGAAGTACAAGATGGCGAAGAAGGCCGCAAAGCGAGCTGTTGGTGAAGCAAGGGGTCGGGCGTATGAGGACCTCTACCAACGGTTAGGCACGAAGGAAGGCGAAAGGGACATCTATAAGATGGTCAAGATCCGAGAGAGGAAGACGAGGGATATTGGCCAAGTCAAATGCATCAAGGACGGAGCAGGCCAACTCTTGGTGAAGGACGAGGAGATTAAGCATAGATGGCGGGAGTACTTCGACAAGTTGTTCAATGGGGAGAATGAAAGCTCTACCATTGAACTGGACGACTCTTTTGATGAGACCAGCATGCGTTTTGTGCGTCGAATCCAGGAGTCTGAGGTCAAGGAGGCTTTAAAAAGGATGAAGGGAGGCAAGGCGATGGGCCCAGATTGTATCCCCATTGAGGTGTGGAAAGGTCTCGGGGACATAGCGATAGTATGGCTAACCAGGCTTTTCAATCTCATTTTTCGGGCAAACAAGATGCCAGAAGAATGGAGACGGAGTATATTAGTACCAATCTTCAAGAACAAGGGGGATGTTCAGAGTTGTACTAATTACCGTGGAATTAAGCTGATGAGCCATACAATGAAGCTATGGGAGAGAGTCATTGAGCACCGCTTAAGAAGAATGGCAAGCGTGACCAAAAACCAGTTTGGTTTCATGCCTGGGAGGTCGACCATGGAAGCCATTTTCTTGGTACGACAGCTTATGGAGAGATATAGGGAGCAAAAGAAGGACTTGCATATGGTGTTCATTGACTTGGAGAAGGCCTATGATAAGATACCGCGGAATGTCATGTGGTGGGCCTTGGAGAAACACAAAGTCCCAGCAAAGTACATTACCCTCATCAAGGACATGTACGATAATGCTGTGACAAGTGTTCGAACAAGTGATGTCGACACTGATGACTTCCCGATTAAGATAGGACTGCATCAGGGGTCAGCTTTGAACCCTTATCTTTTTGCATTGGTGATGGATGAGGTCACAAGGGATATACAAGGAGATATCCCATGGTGTATGCTCTTTGCGGATGATGTGGTGCTAGTTGACGATAGTCGGGCGGGGGTAAATAGGAAGTTAGAGTTATGGAGACAAACCTTGGAATCGAAAGGGTTTAGCCTTAGTAGGACTAAAATCGAGTACATGATGTGCGGTTTCAGTACTACTAGGTGTGAGGAGGAGGAGGTTAGCCTTGATGGTCAGGTGGTACCTCGGAAGGACACCTTTCGGTATTTGGGGACAATGCTGCAGGAGGATGGGGGTATTGATGAAGATGTGAACCATCGGATCAAAGCCGGATGGATGAAGTGGCACCAAGCTTCTGGCATTCTCTGTGACAAGAGAGTGCCACAAAAGCTAAAAGGCAAGTTCTACAGGACGGCGGTTCGACCCGCAATGTTGTATGGCGCTGAGTGTTGGCCGACTAAAAGGCGACATGTTCAACAGTTAGGTGTGGCGGAGATGCGTATGTTGAGATGGATGTGTGGCCACACGAGGAAGGATTGAGTCCGGAATGATGATATACGAGATAGAGTTGGGGTAGCACCAATTGAAGAGAAGCTTGTCCAACATCGTCTGAGATGGTTTGGGCATATCCAGCGCAGGCCTCCAGAAGCTTCAGTGCATAGCGGATGGCTAAAGCGTGCGGAGAATGTCAAGAGAGGGCGGGGTAGACCGAATTTGACATGGGAGGAGTCCGTTAAGAGAGACCTGAAGGATTGGGGTATCACCGAAGAGCTAGCTATGGACAGGGGTGCATGGAAGCTTGCTATCCATGTGCCAGAGCCATGAGTTGGTTGCGAGATCTTATGGGTTTCACCTCTAGCCTACCCCAACTTGCTTGGGACTAAAGGCTTTGTTGTTGTTGTTGTTGTTGTTGTTGAAAAGGAATTTTATTTTATAGTTATAGAGTGGCGTCACTTCTCCAATCTGACCACAGTCTTTCTACAGAAGTCTTGTCGGTATTTCATGTTGCAAATATTTATACCACGAAGAAAAAAATTCTGGGCAATTTTAATGTAATTATTAATTATAGGACTTATTTTGTAAAAAAAATTGAATGAAAGGGGCTTCCCTCTGCCCTATTTTATTAATGAAGCGAAATCAGAAACCAGAGTTGTTCAACACCCACAAACAGCACCCACTGGTGTAGCACCACCCCAGCTAATTAAAAGATAGGATCCAGAGAGCACGGTTCTCTCAAACCAAAGTATTAGAGCTAGTTATTTTATTACATGCCCAAAAGTACAAGAACACCACAGGAATCTAACAGAACCCTGGCACGCCATCAACTTCTCGGCCTTCACGATCATCTTCAGGCGATCCACTGAAGTTCTCTGCGACGTTTGTCCAGGAGAAGAATGCACCGCTGCAAAAGTGCTGCCTGAGCATCGTCGCAGAGAACTTTCCATTGCTGCAGATGGGAGCTTAGCTTCGCAAGAACACATTTGACACTTCTCTAGGTACGACCCTGAATGCATAAATCATTTCTTAATTTTCAAATGCTCCATAAGGATGCAGCCACTATCAAATTAAGCATGGATTTCCTTTTATGCATTTACCACAAGGCGCACACATCATTGAAACTGTTGATGTAAGGATAATCGAAAGCTTCAGAGACAAAATCCCAAACCCGTTTTGCAATCACACAATCAAATAACAAGTGTTGCACATATTCGTTTTCAGAGCAAAGCACACAAGTTAAATTTTCTGCAGGTCTTCTCTTAGCCAAATTATCACGGGTAAGAATCTTGTTATAAGCACCTAGCCAAAGAAACACATGTATTTTTTGAGAACAAAGGACTTTCCAAAGCTTGTCACCAATATCATAGACCACACCCCAAAAGTTGATTTGTTTATAAAAATATTTCGCCGAATACACTCCATTCGCCTCCAAAGTCCAAATAGGAGAGTCAGCTTCATCACTCAAATGACAATTTTTGACCAGATCTACCAACTGAATCCAGCGTTCAAAACCCGCATTGTCTACACATCTTCTAAAAGTTAACTTAAGATTATCACCATCCCAAACCTGGGCCACTGAACATTCAACTTGATTGCAAATGCAAAAAAGGTCCCGGAATTGTGTTTTGAGGGAACAACCCCCAACCCTTGTGGGATTGTTCTAAAAGAATTTTGTAATATTTTTGTATCTATGATCTGAAGTATTACATTGTAATTTTGTGCCCGATAAACGTTGTAGCTAATTCGCAATAAGAATAAACACCAAGTTTTTTTAACAAACCCCGCTTGTTCGAGATGTATGACACGCTCGCCTACCATGCACCTTAAAACCCCTCCAAAAAGAAAACACACACCTTAAATGGGTCAGGCCTAAATTTCTGCTCGCTTAGCTCTCGCCTGACCCATCGTGCGGCACAATGTATGCATGTTCTTTTCCTTTTTTTTCTCTTTCTTTCCATCTTTAATTTTTATTTATTAGTGTTCAAAAAAATATATTTATTACTTCCCCTATTCATAAAATTCATGTATATTTGGTAAAACATGCTACTTTTATATGATTTCAAAAATTCATTTCTGCAGTACAACAAAGTTTTCTTGTAGTTCAAAAAAGTGTTCTTGCATTTTTTTAAAGTGTTTCGTGCATCCAGATTTTTTATAAAAAATAAATTATTCGCAATTTTGATA
This sequence comes from Triticum timopheevii, assembly GCA_963921465.1. Lineage (NCBI taxonomy): Eukaryota > Viridiplantae > Streptophyta > Magnoliopsida > Poales > Poaceae > Triticum > Triticum timopheevii. The sequence continues at coordinate 73,823,055 of OY997266.1, read as the reverse complement.
AAAATGTTTGTATATTTAAAAAAGTTTGTAGCATTTAAAAAAATGTATGCCCCATTTAACAAAAGTGTTCACATGCCCAAAAAATGGTTAATGACATAAAAGAATGTTCATGAAAGGGCATCACACTTTTTTTTTCTAAGAAAATAATAACATACAAAAAAATGCCATTCAAAAATTTTGTTTACAGAACTTAAAATATGTTTATAAAAATATAAAATTTTGTTCATGTAACTTTTATTAAATGTTTATAACATATAGAAAAATGTTTGTATCAATTAAAAAACTCACAGCAATCAAAAAATGTTCACACCTATAAAAATATGCATAAAATTGTAAACAATTTTTCACATAATTTCTTAAAAACGTCAGGACTTGTAAAACACTGGAGTGGGCAGATTAAAATGTTGACGAATTTAAAAGATAAAAAGGGAAAAAAAGAAGGAACATAAACTAAAAGGACAAAAAAAGAAAACGTTAAACAGAAAATCGAAACCAAGAAGAAAGACAAAAAACTGTCAAAAATTACAAGGAAAATGGAAAGACCGACGACAAGCTTCCTCAAACCACCCAGAACACAGTAGAAGCTTCCTAAAAATAGCTCTCACCCTTAACGCGCCATTTGGCCGAGCCCAATAATGTCGCCCATCTGCTCACTTGCCTTTGCTGGATCACCCACTCGCTTGCTCAGCCCATGCCGTTAATTGTTCTTTTTGCTCATCGGTCTCAGCAGGTCAATCTTTTTTGCTATTTTAAAAAAAATTGTGAAAAAACGCGAATAAAAATGAATGAAAAAATATTCATGGATTTAATTATTCTTTCTCAAAATATAAAAAATAATGTTAAAAAAGTTACAAGTTAAAAAATAAAAATAAAGAAATAACCAGCAAAATAGAAGTAAAACACAAATAAAACTTGCCTGAAAAAATAGTGAGGCAAAGGACTGCATGGGTTGACCCACTTAGAAACTAGTAAAGGGAGGAGGGTGTGCACTGCATATGGAAGTGTTCAGTCAAATGCCATAGCGCATTTCTTTCGACGTTTTTGTTGTTTACATTGAAGCAAACACGAAGGATTTAGACGAGGAGTATGTTTACACCGAGTTTATGGATTCGTCAAAGGTGATACTGAAACTATGATGATGATGGCAATTCTTGATGAAACGGAGCATGTTGAGGAGCATTTTCTCAACCTCAAGGGTTCAAAGCTGGGACATCAAGTGTTGAATCAGTATCGTGCATGATGGCATGTTAGTCTCTACGAGGACTACTTTTCCCCCGATGCGCTACTCGACTGCAATTTCCGGCGTCAATACTGGATGCAGCGACCATTGTTCTTGCGCAACATGGAAGGTGTGAGGGCGTATGATGATTACTTCAAGCTCAAGATGGATGTCGTTGGTTGCGTTGGGTTCTCTAGTCTTCAGAAGTGCATGACTGCTATGAGGATGCTTCCGTTGGCACAACCGCAAACTAGTGGAATGAGTACCCCTCAATGTCTGAAAGCACATGTCTCGAACCCATGGTCAAGTTTGCTACTAAAGTGATCAAGGTGTTTGGACTGGAGTACTATAGAGAATCAAATGACGAAGACACATGAAGACTCATGGCAATGGGAGAAGTAAGAGGGTTTTCATGTATGCTCGGATCCATGTATTGCATGCAGTGAAAAACGAAAGAAATGCACACATGCTAAACAAAGGCAATATCAGGTCATCACAAAAAGCCCACCATTATTTTTGAAGCAGTTGCATCGCAAGATCTGAAGGCTTGACACTCTTTTTCCGACATGCCAGTGTCTCATAATGACATCAATGTGGTGCATGGTCTCCATTGTTTGCAAGGTTGTGTGTGAGAAGCTCCTGCGTGCAACTATACATTTAATGGGCATGCGTACAACACAGATAATTTTTTTGTGATCGTATCTATCCTTCTTGGGTGAATTTTGTCAAACCATCTTCAATTCACTAGGTAACAAAAAATCCCACTTTGTTGCAAGACAAGAATGTGCTAAAAAGGATACAATGAGAACATTTGAAGTACTCCAAGCCCATTTTACAGTTATTCACGCGGAAATCCAACTCACGGACCTACTAAACAATGAGATAGAGACATTCATGTGAGGTGATGACAACTTGTATGTGCACAACGTGATTGTGGGGGATGAGGTGAGGCAGTTCACCAAGTTCTGGATTTAGAACAGATGGGTGATCATGCCCAACTTCCAGAGAAGAATGCGGCAACATGTGAGCAATTTCTACGAATGCATCATCAGATTCGCAATCAAGAAACTTAAATACAACGTTAGTATTATGTGGTGGAGCATTTGTGGACGGTTCATATAGACAATTAGAGCATGTGTCCAAATAATTTAAATTTAATTTTGACCTATATTATTTCAAAACTTTATGTTTGCATTGGACGTTGGATGGCATTTGCCCGACCGGATGCCCGTGGACATTTTGAGGGAGTGAGTTTGAGGGATAGCTTGAAGTCACCCTTAGAACGCTCAGTTGTCAAAAGAGTTCATATTCTTTTTTGGAAAATCGTTTGTATCCGGCTGGCCGGCTGAAACTTCGATCGACCACGCCGCATGCGTACGATCGAAGCGAATTGTGTGTCCCTAGTGCGCCTCTCCCAAACAGGTCTCCTCTTTTTATTCTCTCTCCCCCAGCAAACCACCACTGCCCATTGAGCTCGCACGATCGCGCGCCCTTGCCCTGCCCCCGCCACTGACCGGCAGCCTCTCCATGCCTCCCTCTTGCGCCACAGACCCACCCCTCCTTCATTTTTTGGGCTCTTCACATGCTCCGTGCAGAGGATGCCATGGCCGCGCGCAATGAGGGGCGAGCACCGACCAGCAAGCCAGTCGGTGCACCTAGCGATGGTCGGAGATGCGACCCGGCAGCCCGAGGTTGGAGAAGCGGTCACCACGCGCTAGAACTAACTGACGTCGAGCTACAAACATACTGGAAATTTGCTGGAACCGTCCGACATCGGAGTTACAACGAGAGACGAGATGCTACGACCCTGCACGGTAGCTACAAACTGGCAACGACAGCGGAAGTTTTTGCTTCAACCGTATCGCTTTTTGCTACTACCGGCGACCTTTTTTGCTGCATCTATTCACGAACTCCCGCATTATTTCACGGAGTTGCGAGATGTTGGTGGTGGGTTGCTGCGAACCACGATGGCGGCAACGAGCGCGGCTACGAGCATGACGACTATCTAGCGTGGAGCGACAGGCGGCACGGTGCTGCGACCGGAGGCGACAGAGCGTGGCGGCCCATATCCGAGGAGTTGCGTGAGATGCGGGACCAACGCAAGGAAGGAGAAACCCTGGGCAAATTGTTTTCTGCCCGATCCAATGGCCCACGCGGCTCGCATCAGACGGATCACGCGTGACTGGCCGAAATTTTGAGCTGGCCGGCGCAGACCACAACCTCTTTTTTTTTTTGCTTCTATTTTGCGCATCTTTTCATCATAAGAAATAGAAAAATGGAGAAATGAAATTCTCAGAAACCTTTGCTATATGGGTTGTTTGATTTCTGCGATTGAACATTAAAGGATTTCTTTTGTAACGATTTTCAGTGTATTTTACAGAAAGCTTCTACCCCTCAAATCTTTTGGAGATTCCTTTGGTTTTCCTAGTGTTCAATCGAACGACCTTTCTATTTCCGGGTTTTCTGATCAAGTGACAGTACGCTGCAAGTGCCGTTTGAAAAAAAGAATACTAACAAGATCTCGTGTCTCAACTGAAACAAAACAGGTGAAGAGCAGGTTTTGTTACTACGCACAGGCCAACAGAACTATGACAACTCAATGTAATGTTGATTTTACGTTCAGGCCAACAAATTTCGAGAATTCATGTGTAAGTATAACAAATATCACGAGAAAAATATATAGAAGTACGCAAGTCCCCAAAACCACTTATTTTTACGCTTACCACACAACTACATCTGCAATATCAGTTTCACAAAGTTAGATAATTTGGGCAGCAAAATCCTTACAGCCCAACCACATAGGCAACTGAATTTCGGAAACATCAAGCTGAGGAAAATAAACTACAAGAGCAAGAAAAGTGCACCGGTGCACAGTCCGAAATCCCCTGCAGATGCTCTCATACTAAGGCAAATAACAGCAGCAAAAGGTCAAAGTAAAAAACAGGTTCAGAAAGATGAGAATACGGAGAAACATAATGGTTGATGACAGGGACATCCAACTGATTGATGCAGAGCCAGCACTCAGCAACACCTTGATCACTTCAGAAGAAGGGTTTTGGACTGACAAATTTTGGAGGCCACTTCATCAACAACTATCTGTGAGCAATTTTTCTAGCTCGCTGTGGCTTACAGACTCGGAGTATTGAACTGATCTGGCAGCACCACGCACAGCCTGCTCAGAGACCTGGCAACATCGTTCAATGATCAGAGACTCTAACTTCTGTGAATGTGCCAGCTTCAATACACCAACATTAGTCACACTTTCACAGAGCCGGAGCGTGAGATTAATCAAGCATGGGGCACACACAATGAAACGCAGCCCAGCATCAGTTATGCTCTCGCAATCCACAAGCTCGAGGGTCTTCAGTAATGGAGCAGATGAGAGGGCCTTCATCCCCTTGTCATTAAAGAAGTTAGCACCCCTTAGCACGAGAACACGAATCGGGCAAGACTGAATGAGAGCCACTAGGCCCTTCTGTGTGAACTGTGAAGCCTATTTCTGACGGGTACATGGTATCACAACCTGAAAATGTGAGATCAACACTCTCAAGCATAGGGCAACTGAGAGCTAGAGCCTTAAGGCTGTTATCAGTAAATGCTGTCCTGAAATCATCGTAATAGTTCTGAGGATCCAGCCAAAGTGAGATACGTTTAAGATTGTTGCAGCTCTGGGATAATGCAATCATGTCATTGTCATTTAGACCCCGAACATACTCCAAGCAAAGCTTCTCCAGTGCTTTGCACCTCCCAAGGAGAAAACGAAGTCCTTTTCCTGTCGCAATTTCGATAGATCCCAACTTCAAGTCCTTCATGTTCTCACAACTGAAATCATACATATTCAGGCTATGAGGGTCGTATGAGGGATCATAGCCCCCATTAGGAGCAGCCCACCTATTACGAAAGAATCTTTTCTTGATTTCAAACACAAACTTCTGTAGATTTATCCATCCCGAGCCAAACTTCAGGAGGTCATCCTGGCTGGTGCCCTCGCAATTCTTTACTACAAACTCCTCTAATGATCCTACAGAGCCAAGGTACTCCAACCAATCTTTGCTACCTACTTTGTTGCAGTCAATAATGTGGAGAGCAGAAAGACTCTGGCAATGAACAGACACGGTGAGAAGCCCTCTTGAAGTTATGTTTGGTGTGGACGTCAACCTGAGGGACGCTAGTTTCTTGGAACAGGCTAGATAAGCAAGACCGGAGTCATCGATGTATGAGCAAAAGCTTAAACCGAGACTAGCCAGCGAGGGGCAGTGAGATGATAACACAGAGAGGCCTTGGTTGTCCAACTGATTGCCATGGCCTGCCGTCCAACCAGAGTAGTCGATTTCCACTTTACACAAATTAGGGAATCGGGTGCACAGCGATGTCAAGGCTTCTGTAGCAGGCAAAGGCCACATCTAACATGGATAGCACCCCTCTGATCTGCCTCAATCTTGTAGAGCCGCTTCGACACAAGGGAAAGAGAATTCAGATCACTTGTCCTGGTGATCCTTTTGAGGAACTCTGCAAACAGTTCCTCCGGGAGATCCTCCATCGAGCAATGCAGGTTCAATAGGTACACAGCACTGGACAGAAATTAATGAGATCAGAGTTAAGCACAGCAGGGCTATAAGATCACTTTAGCTATAGTGATAAAGATAAATATTATACTGGTGAAAATTCATGTGTTACTAAAGGAACAACATCTTAGTAAATAGTAATTATCCTCCCAAGTATCTGAAACTGCTAAAATAATAAAGAAAGAAGGGATCCAGAAACAACCAATCAGAAATACAAGTCTAAGAGATAACACTGATCTGACCGATCGCATAAAAACCTCCTCCATGTGAGGACTGAGACCTAGGTGCTCCTGAGGAAGTTGCATCAATAGAACAGAAACTAGGTTTTTTTTTCAAGTATAATCCTTTGGACAGTAAGTCATCAATTAAAGTGCAACAATCGAAATTCTGAAACATGTACAATAAAGTATTGTCGATACATGAAAAATTGTTCTTTCAAGTATATATCGAAGATTTATGTGCTCCTCTTTCTAAAGAACATTAATTAAGGCACCACCCTATTTATCCCTAAATCTCTGAGCAGACAGCAAAGAACCCATAAGTCACACAACAATGCAGAGACATATCTGGAATTGCTGGGAAAATGAAAGCAAGGAAGAAATCTACGGACATAATAACTAGTATCGATGCAAATCTAGTACGAGATAACATCCACCTGCTGATTTTTTATTTTATTTTTTGCCTTAAGCAAGGAAATCACGGGATTGGACATAAAAATTACCGGCAACAAGAACGCTAATAAGTAGTAATAACTAGGAGTTCCATGTGTCAATCAACCATCCAAATCGAAAGAAAGGAAGAAATGATCCATATAAGCATCTCAAGTTGAGGAGCTAACGAACCGAGGTTGGATCTGTTCTCTTCAGACGGAAAAGAGGAAAGGGAGCCGCCGTCAGCACGAACGGGAGCGAAGAACGGCACGAATCGGCGGCGGTCGTGGGTCGGCTCGGCCGGAGGAGGAGAGCGCCGCCTCCGACCAGTCTTGAAGTGACGGATCGACCAGCCAAACGCCTCACGCCCGCTGCAGCCCCGACTCTAAAACCCTAGTCTTCTTGGCGTCGCCAGCCGTGAAAAATCACAAAACTGGCGCTTTGGCCAAAGTTCAGCACAAAATGGCTCACTTTTGAAACTATTTCTTAAATGGCCCTACATGCATGACGCCTGCACTCGGGGCGCCATGCTAGATATCATAACACCACGGTCAAAGGCGCTATCCTGGTCAGCGGTGACTTGCCACGTTGGCAGGGCATGGCACCATGGCGCCCCAGTACAGGGCGCCGTGCTCATGGTCATGACGCCCCTGCCCGGGGCGCCATGCCCCTTGCGCCAACTAAACAGAGTCTCCCCTGTTTTTCCCTTCACAAACCCTCACTTTTCTCCTTCTCCATCCCGGCCGCTCCACTCAAGCCCCTACTAATGCCCACAAAATTTCGTGGATCAGAGCTCCAAATCGATGATTTATCCTTCCCTTCGACCCCTCAAGGTATTCTCCATCATTCCTCCTCTTTTTGTTGGTTGAAATCTTCACATTTTGGGGATTTGGGGAAACCCTAGGTCATCTAATTTTGCTATTTTTTGTTGATGCATTTTGGTGTTTATGATTCTAGATGGCGAGGATCGTCAATGTGCATCATGTGGACTTTGCCTTCTTTGAGAAGGGAGACGCGGAGTATGGTGACCCGAAGAAGAAGCCGGTAGTGATGGTTTTTCCCACAAGTCCTAGCCTTGAGGAGGTTTTGTTTGAGCTTTGAAGAAGGTTGAATTGGATGGAAGAAAGCGATGAAGTAGACTTAATCGGAAGGTATAATGTTGGGTATGGGCAACATATTCGTTGGAAGATAATGCCTCTTGACTCCGAGTTTCATTGGGAAGCATATAAAGAGAGTGTGTTGGCCTCACAAGATAAATCATTTGAATTATTTGCCACAAAGGTTGTTTGTGCTCGGTTGCACATTGATTTGAACCGGTGTGCATCTTCATATGATGCTAGAAGCCCGGTTCGAGATTCAACACATGTCACTCCGGATGTGCATGACACAACAATGAGCCAACCTCTGACCCAATGTTTGAGCCCCGTCGGGAATGATCAAGTTGATAATGAAGACTTGCACATGGATGGTGGTGAGTTTGAGGGTGATGAATCAGAGGCTTATCTTCATGATCATTATGTTGGTGATGTTGAGGCAAATTGCATGGAAGAGGACATGGACCATGAGATTCCATACAATAGGTCCTATGCGTGGGACTCAGAGGATGAAGGCCCGGATGAGGAAATAGATGAGGATGGTTTGACGGCTAAAGAAGCCAATGCTTTCAAGAAGGTAATAGGTCATAGTCACAAGACATCATTGTTTCATGATCTAAGCCTAGCCGATAAGGCGATTGTTGATGGTGGCACAAGTAAAATTCTTGCACCAAGGTTAACTTCAAAGCAACATAAGAAAGCAAGTGTGTATGGTGTTAAAGAAGGAACAATCTTTGAAAGCTTGGCAGAACTTCAAATATGGGCCAAGGACTACGCGGTTAAGTTTCATCGGCCATTCTTTGTGGAGAAGTCAAACTCAAAAGTGCGTTATGTGGTCAAATGTGAGGAGCACAAGAATCATTGCCCTTGGGTTATCCGTGCAAGATGTGTCAAAGGCGGGCCACAATGGAAGATTACAAGTTCTGTGTTTCACCATTGATGTAGTGGCAAGGATATTGATGATGCTAATGTAAATGATGATCACCGTCAATTGACCTCCAAATTCATTGCATATCGATTTTCAGCCTCCATAAAGATACTCCCAACATATCCCATTCGGGCATTGATGGAGATGGTGAAGGAGGTTTTTGGGTACGAGGTGAAGTATGGGAAGGCATGGAAGGCCAAGCAAGCTGCCTTTGAGATATTGTATGGTGGTTGGGAAGAATCATACAACCGCCTTGCGATGGTGTTGAAAGCGATGGTGGCAGAAAATCCTGGCATGTACTATATGGTGGAGCCAGATGGTGTGAGAACAAGGATATACAACGATGCAACCGTTCGAATACTTGGACGTGCATTCTGGACTTTTGAGCCATGCATTAGGGCCTTCAAGCATTGTAGGCCGGTTATGTCCGTGAATGGCACATTTCTGACTGGCCAGTCGTTCAAGGGCACATTGTTGATCGCCGTTGCTAATGATGGTGGTGACAAATTGGTTCCATTGGCGTTCACTTTGGTGTTGGCGAAGAGCAATGACAACTGGGAGTGGTTTCTTAGTCTAGTGAGGACCAAGGTAATTGGACCTAAAAGAGAGGTTTGCATCATCTTGGACCGCCACCCAGGGGTACTCAATGCAATGGAGATTGACATTCCAGGACATCCTCGCATGCACCATAGGTGGTGCATAAGGCATTTTGTTTCTAACTTTTACCGAGCATGTGGAGACAAGGAACTGTGTGACCTTCTTCATGATTGTTGTCTCACATTCACCACCAGACATTTTGAGAAATTGTGGAACAAAGTGTATGCCAAAGCAAACAATGGTGGCAAAGATTTCCTAAATAGGAATCTTGTCGATAAAGGAAAGTGGGCACGGGCTTTTGACAACGATGGAGTGAAGTACGGTGACATGACAAACAACATGGCTGAATGTTTCAACATGGTGCTAAAGGGTGTCCGTGCATTGCCGGTGACATCAATAGTAGAGTATACATTCCAGAAGTTGAATGTCTATTTTCAAAAGTATAGTGAAGAAACTGTTGGGGAATGTAGTAATTTTAAAAATTTCTTACGCACACGCAAGATCATGGTGATGCATAGCAACGAGAGGGGAGAGTGTTGTCTACGTACCCTCGTAGACCGTAAGCGGAAGCTTATGACAACGCGATTGACGTAGTCGTACGTCTTCACGATCGCCGATCCTAGTACCGAACGTATGACACCTCCGCGATCTGCACACGTTCGGCTCGGTGACGTCCCACGAACTCACAATCCAGCAGAGTGTCGAGGGAGAGCTTCGTCAGCACGATGGCGTGATGACGGTGATGATGAAGCTACCGGCGCAGGGCTTCGCCTAAGCACTGCGACGATATGACCGAGGTGGATTATGGTGGAGGGGGGCACCGCACACGGCTAAGAGATCAATGATCGACTTGTGTGTCTATGGGGTGTATCCTGGCCACGTATATAAAGGATGGTGGGAGGAGGAGGCCGGCCCTCATTGGGCGCGCCCAAAGTGTGGAGTCCTACTAGGAGTCCTAGTAGGATTCCACCTCCCACATGGAATAGGAAAAGAGGAAGGGAGAAGGAGAAAGAAGGAAGGGGGCGGGGCATTTCCTATTTAGCGCTACAGGCGCCGGTTACAGTTGTTTCCGCAAACCGGCACCTGCAACCGCGGTAGCTGGGCCTGGCCCATCTTTTTTCCTTTCATTCCTGTCGTGAGAAAAAACTCCCACATGGAATAGGAAAAAGGGAAGGGAGAAAGAAGGAAGGGGGCGGGGCATTTCCTATTTAGCGCTACAGGCGCCGGTTACAGTTGTTTCCGCAAACCGGCACCTGCAACCGCGGTAGCTGGGCCTGGCCCATCTTTTTTCCTTTCATTCCTGTCGTGAGGAAAAACTCCCACATGGAATAGGAAAAGGGGAAGGGAGAAAGAAGGAAGGGGGCGGGGCATTTCCTATTTAGCGCTACAGGCGCCAGTTACAGTTGTTTCCGCAAACCGGCACCTGCAACCGCGGTAGCTGGGCCTAGCCCATCTTTTTTCCTTTCATTCCTGTCGTCAGGAAAAAAGGCGCATTTTTGATGGGAATCGATCCCGCAACCTCACGGTCGTTTGCCACATGCACTAACCACTCCAATACATCGTGTTAGTTGTTCAAATACTGCTTCTTCATATTTCTCTTCTTACAACGATTCCTTTTCCTATTTATTCAGAACGGTTTTGTTATGTTTTTGTTCTTTTTCTTTTTTTATTTTTGGAACGTTTTTTCCTTTTTCTTTGTTTTCTTTAGTGCATGGTTTTTAACAAATTCGATGAACTTTTTTCAGAATCGATGAACTTTTTTCAGAATCGATGAACTTTTTTCAAATTCGATGAACTTTTTTCAAAATTCATGAACATTTTTCAAAATCGATGAACTTTTTTTTTCTTTTTTCTTTGTTTTCTTTAGTGCATGGTTTTTAACAAATTCGATGAACTTTTTTCAGAATCGATGAACTTATTTTCAAATTCAATGAACTTTTTTCAAAATCCATGAACATTTTTCAAATCCGATGAACTTTTTTTCAAATCCGATGAACTTTTTTCAAAAACCATGAACTTTCTTTCAATATGATGACCTCTTTTTAAACATTGATGAAATTGTTTTCAAATCCGATGAACTTTTTTCGAAAACTATGAACTTTTTTTCAATTTGATGAACTCTTTTAAAACATTGATGAAACTGTTTTCAAATTCATGAACTTTATTCAATTTTCTTGAACTTTTTCAAATCTGTGAACTTTTTCATTATTTGTGAACTTCTATGAATGCGTGAGCCTTTTCTTTTTCGAAAAAAATCGCAAACTTTTCTTAATCTATGAACTCTCATTTTTTTGGAACCGCCTAACCAATATTGTCCTTAATTACTGTCGAGGTAGTAAGGACCACAAGTACTAGGTTGCTCTAGTGGTTAGCCGAGCTGGTTTAGAATGCATAGGTGTGAGTTCGAATCCTTTGCGTTGCAACTTTTTCTTGGAATTTTTGTTCCCTGGCGTTACGCGCTCGTGGGCTGGCCTAGTAAGACGCTGCTGCCGGCGCCAGTTGACTGAATGGGCGCTTAAGCGCCGTATAGGAGCTCCCCGGTATTCCGAAAAATACCCGAATCACTCGAAACCTTTTCGATGTCCGAATATAGCCTTTCAATATATCGATCTTTACGTCTCGATCATTTTGAGACTCCTCGTCGTGTCCATGATCTCATCTGGGACTCCGAACAATCTTCGGTCATCAAATCACATAACTCTTTAATACAAATCGTCATCGAACGTTAAGCGTGCGGACCCTACGGGTTTGAGAACTATGTAGACATGACCGAGACACATCTCGAGTCAACAACCAATAGCGGTACCTGGATGCTTATATTGGCTCCTACATATTCTACGAAGATCTTTATCGATCAAACCGCATAATAACATACGTTGTTCCCTTTGTCATCGGTATGTTACTTGCCCGAGATTCGATCGTTGGTATCTCAATACCTATTTCAATATCGTTACTGGCAAGTCTCTTTAATCGTTTCGTAATGCATCGTCCCGCAACTAACTCATAAGTCACATTGCTTGCAAGGCTTATAGTGATGTGCATTACTGAGAGGGCCCAGAGATACCTCTCTGACAATCGGAGTGACAAATCCTAATCTCGACCTATGCCAACTCAACAAGTACCATCGAAGACACCTGTATAGCACCTTTATAATCACTCAGTTACATGTGACGTTTGGTAGCACACAAAGTGTTCCTTCGGTATTACTAAACGATCAAGTGCTAAACTAACAGAATGGGTCAAGTCAATCACATCATTCTCTAATGATGTGATTCCGTTAATCAAATGACAACTCATGTCTATGGCTAGGAAACTTAACCATCTTTGATTCAACAAGCTAGTCAAGTAGAGGCATACTAGTGCCACTCTGTTTGTCTATGTATCCACACATGTACTAAGTTTTCGGTTAATACAATTCTATCATGAATAATAAACATTTATCATGAAATAAGGAAATAAATAATAACTTTATTATTGCCTCTAGGGCATATTTCCTTCAGTCTCCCACTTGCACTAGAGTCAATAATCTAGTTTACATTGCCATGTGATTCAACACCAATAGTTCACATCACCATGTGATTAACACCCATAGTTCACATCGCCATGTGACCAACACTCAAAGGGTTTACTAGAGTCAGTAATCTTAGTTCACATCGCCATGTGATTAACACCCAAAGAGTACTAAGGTGTGATCATGTTTTGCTTGTGAGAGAAGTTTAGTCAACAGGTCTGCCATATTCAGATCCGTATGTATTTTGCAAATTTCTATGTCAACAATGCTCTGCATGGAACTACTCTAGCTAATTGCTCCCACTTTCAATATGTATCCAGATTGAGAATTAGAGTCATCTGGATCAGTGTCAAACCTTGCATCAACGTAACCCTTTACGACGAACCTTTTGTCACCTCCATAATCGAGAAACATATCCTTATTCCACTAAGGATAATTTTGACCGATGTCCAGTGATCTACTCCTAGATCACTATTGTACTCCCTTGCCAAACTCAGTGTAGGGTATACAATACATCTGGTACACAGCATGGCATACTTTATAGAACCTATGGCTGAGGCATAGGGAATGCCTTTCATTCTCTTTCTATCTTCTGCCATGGTCGGTGTCGGTGTCAAAACCGGCGGATCTCGGGTAGGGGGTCCCGAACTGTGCGTCTAGGCGGATGGTAACAGGAGACAAGGGACACGATGTTTTACCCAGGTTCGGGCCCTCTTGATGGAGGTAAAACCCTACGTCCTGCTTGATTGATATTGATATTATGGATGTTACAAGAGTGGATCTACCACGAGATCAAGGAGGCTAAACCCTAGAAGCTAGCCTATGGTATGATTGTAATGGTTGTTGTTGTTGTCCTATGGACTAAAGCCATCCGGTTTATATAGACACCGGAGAGGGCTAGGGTTACATAGAGTCGGTTACAATGGTAGGAGATCTACATATCCGTATCGCCAAGCTTGCCTTCCACGCCAAGGAAAGTCCCCTCCGGACATGGGACGAAGTCTTCAATCTTGTATCTTCATAGTCTTGGAGTCCGGTCGATGATGATAGTCCGGCCGATGATAGTTCGGCCGACGATGGTAGTCCGGCTATCCGGACACCCCCTAATCTGGGACTCCCTCAGTAGCCCCCGAACCAGGCTTCAATAACGATAAGTCCAGCGCGTATGTAGTCTTCGGCGTTGCAAGGCGGGTTCTCCTTCACGTTCCACGTACCTGCCGAACAGTGTCCGGCTTCCTTATTAATGTTGCGTTTCTTGGCTCCCACGCCCAATAATGGCCTTCTTCCACGCGTCGCACGAATGTGAAAAGCCAGGGTGTCTTTTATGTTTTCCCCCCTAGTTGTGCGAATAACCTGCCTATAAGAGAGGCAAGAATCCAGATCCAAATCACACCATCTTCCTCCCGCGAATACTCATCGGAGCGCTTTCGACCAAGAATCCATTCCAATATGGACCGTCAACGCGGCTCCTCTTCTCGCGCTCCCAGCCCTCTGCCAGGAGATTGGAGGAGATGCTCTGTTCCGCACAACGAGCTGGTGAAGCTCCAAGCGGGGGGATATCTCCCTCCGGCCTTCATGGTTCCGATTCGAGCCGGGCTGGCCACCTACAAAGGTGGGAAGCAAGCGGAGGCTACCCCAAGTCCCAACAAAGGGGAGCGGGTATGCTTCGTCCCCTATCCAATAAGGGGGCTCGGATTTCCTGTACATCCGTTCCTCCGTGGGCTCCTGGAGTTCTACGGACTCCAGCTTCATCACCTCACGCCCGCCTCGATCCTGCATATTGCGGGTTACGTAGCTCTTTGCGAGCTATTCCTGGGCGTCGAGCCCCATTTCGCGCTGTGGAAGAGGTTGTTCTGCCTTGTACCCCGCTCTTACGAGGGGTCCATATATCAAGTGGGCGGCGCCGAAATATGGCGCGTTGCCGGGACCGGATATCCATCCGGAACCCCTAAGAAGGCGTCCGAAGACTGGCCTTCGGAATGGTTTTATATAGAAGACGCTCCGCTGCCGGACCCTGTTCGGATCGGCCTCCCGAAGTTCAGCAATGCTCCTCTGAAGAAATGCCTTAGTTGGCGTCCACGGAGCCCCTAACTGGAGGAAGACAAGAGCGTCCATTATTTGATGGGTCGGATAAGGTTACGGGCCCATTCCGGGTTGACCATGATTGGAGTCATGGCAACATGCATTATGCGGGGGGTGCAGCCGCTGCAATACAGGGGCCACCCAATGTGGGATTTTAACGGGGAGGACGACGCCACCCGCCACGGCCGCAAGTGGCCGGGCTCGGCCGAGGATCTGGCGAAGATCCTATCCGGCCTGTACAAGGGGGAGAAAGAAGACTTCCTCCGTACGAACCCATTGAACGGGTTTTCCATGAGTAACCCTCGGAGCTGGGTAAGCGGACGTTTATTCATCCGACCCGCGCTTCTAAAGCCGAGTTCCTTACTCTGTGATTTTGACGCAGGAACTGCGCCGGGATGTGGAGGACATTCACAGTCCGGCTCCGCAACCCGAGGATCCGGGAAGATCCCTTGATCCGACCTCCGAAGAGGATCCGAATATAAAGGTGGAGCTAATTGATGGGGTGTTCCATCAGCTCAGCATCGATAATGCTTTAGTCGCCATCACAGCCGACTACCCCGGCTTGTCACCGGCTTCCCAGGTACTTATGACCGGATTCTTGACACCATTACTCCATCTTCGCGCGTTTCTGACCACCATATACAACGGTGTCGTGTAGGCTGCGCCTTCAAGGCAGGAAGCCGAACCCATGACGGCTGACCAACAAGGGTCAGTTCGGCCCAGCAGGCGGAAGAGGAGTGCGGCACGAGTCGAAGCGTCGTCGCAAAGGTATACCTCACGGTTCGTTTTTTAGAACAACGTTCCTAGGAAGTGTTTGAGTGCTTATAACTTTTGTAGGAGAAAAAGCGCCCGCCGGACTGCGGGCATAGAGGTTGCCAATCCAGCCTCTACCAGCCAAGCTCCAGCGCCTGGTCCGGAGGGGGAGGCGAGCGCAAGGCGCGAGCCGGATACTCCTCCAACGGAGGATGCCGACAGACTGTCCGCCACCAAATCTGAGGTGGAGAGCGCCATGAACCACAGGCGCCGCCGAATAGTTTTTCGTGGTGCGTGCTTCTCCCCTGAGGCGTTGAATGCCTTTAACGCAGGGGACGCGCACCTCCCTGCCGCTCAAGATGGTTTGACCAGAGCCACGGAGCAGTATGTAAAAGACATACGGGTAAGAGATTTAATAGTTGTATATGCCAGTAGCCCCCGAGACTTAAAGTAGTTATATTAACTGATTTAAGGATCATTTGAACTGTAGGATCTTTCAAAGAAGAATACCCAACTGTCTCAGGAGCTGCAAGAGTGTAAGGCTCAACTTGAGGCTGCACTCACTGCCGCAGGAGGAAACACAGGGACCTCTCCTGGTAACACATTATTTAAAAAGATGAGTAGTGTTTGGCCTGTGTGCAAGTCTGGTAATGATGTTGCAGGTGCTGCCGGACAAGATCCGGACAGGCAAGAACTTCTGCGCCAGCTGAAGGCCGGCGAGAGGGTGCTGCATAAGGTGTAGCACGAAAGGAACAAGCTCCAGGATGCCCATGCCCAGCTTGGAGAAGAGCTGAAAGGCGTTCGGGCCGAGCTGTCTGGCTCTGTTAAGGAGAATCAGCGGCTTCGTCGCGGCATCTATAGTAAGTGCTTGAGCGAACTCCTTTGGAAAAGAAGAGTTCGGCGAGGAAGTCAATTGACAAAATATGTCTGTAGGTATACTCACAGGTCGTCCTGCGGAGGAGATGCCCGTATCAACGGGTGATCAACTTCCTGAGCTGTTGCAACTGATCGAACGAGTTCGGCAGGCAATGCGCGGCGTCATCTATGCTTTATGGCCAGCCTTCTCCCTACCCGAGGGCCTTGGGGAGCTTGCAGAGAAGCTTCAGGGAGTGCGGCAGCGCTTCCATTTATGGAAGATTTCAGCCTGCCGCCAAGGTGCCAGGGAGGCCTGGGCCATGGTGAAGACACGGTACAAGAAGGCGGATCCCAACCACATGGCCGAAGTCGAACCTGTGGGGCCCGATGGGAAGGAGATCCCTGTGAGTTTAGTATACGGTCAAGTAGAGTTGGCCGCTAAGTTTTCCCAATAGGACTGTAAATTAGACAGCCTGTTAGACGGGATTGAGGAAGAATACAGTCAGTCGATTTGACAATGTATTATAAAATGACATGTAAAATGCCCTCTAGCCGGATTGTAGATCGTTTGTCTTTGCCGACCTTTTCGCTTTGACCTCGGGACCCTAGAGTCCGGAGTGTGTCCGAATACCTTCTCGGCTATGAAACAACCGGGGTATGCATGGAGACTAGGCGTAGGGGTCATTAGTGCTTTATCAGACAAGTGCCCAACTAGTTATGTTATATTACATGGTTAGTAAGAAACATCTTCCAGGGAGAATAGTTCCGTTAAGGGTTCCTTTCCTCTGGGGGAGGCATGCCCTAAAGTGCATGTCCGGACTGCGAAAAGAGCAGGATAACATCTGGGGGCAGATAAATAAATTGGTAAAAAATCATCTTTCAAATCACCGACCGAATATTCCCTTAAGAACGCTAGCTTTCGGCTTCACCCAGTCTGAGGTACACATCCGGCTGACCCGGCAGTAACAATCGCAGAGGTGCTCCCTTTACCTCCTAGCCGAACAATCGGGAACGTAGGGGTAAGCACAGGAGCCAGGCAACCCAGCTTGGCCAAAACTTAAGTCATATCGATGCATATAATGGTGAATAAAAGGTACATGTGGAAGCTTGACACATGTGCTGGGCATGAAGCCCTTATAATTAAGCTTCTGGTAAAGAAGCCCCCAGGTATAATGAGTGCGGATGGCACATCAAGTGTGTGCGAACAATGCGCAAGTAGGCCCTTAAGGGCTTTTTAATAGGAGGTTAAGAGAAGAAAGAGAAATAAAAGACAGCTGAAGTGTAAAATTTGAGCAGGGGAAGGGGACGAACTCTTAGTCCGGCGCTAGGTATAGAATCTTCGGAGGCGGGCCGCGTTCCATGGGTTCGGCTCGATCGGTTGTCCGACGCATTTCGTAGACGGTACGCTCCGCCAGTCAGGACTTGGTCGATAATGAAGGGACCCTCCCATTTGGGCTTGAGCTTGTCCTTTTTCTTGTCCGGCAGGCGTAGAACTAGTTCGCCAACGTTGTAAGTCTTGGCCCGTACTTCTCTGCTTTGGTATCTTCGAGCCTGTTGCTGATAAAATGCGGAACGAGCCTTGGCGACGTCGCGTTCTTCCTCCAATGCGTCCAAGCTGTCCTGCCGATCCAACTCGGCTTCTCTTTCTTCGTACATGTGCACTCGAGGTGAGTCATGAATGATGTCGCAGGGCAAAACTGCTTCTGCACCGTATACCATAAAAAATGGTGTGAATCCGGTAGTATGGTTAGGCGTTGTCCGCAGCCCCTAGAGTACGGAGTCGAGCTCCTCTACCCAGTGCGTGTTAGGTTTCGTAAGGGATCGCACTAGTCTGGGTTTGATGCCGCTCATTATTAGACCATTTGCTCGTTCCACTTGACCGTTGGTTTGAGGGTGATAGACTGAAGCGTAATCGAGCTTGATGCCCATATTTTTGCACCATGATTTAACCTCATCGGCCGTGAAGTTCGTGCCGTTATCGGTGATGATGCTGTGGGGGACACCGTAACGGTGTACTACCCCGGATATGAAGTCTATCACTGGTCCGGACTCTGCCGTTTTAACTGGCTTGGCCTCTATCCATTTGGTGAATTTATCCACCATGACCAATAGGTATCTTTGCTTGTGGGTTCCCCCTTTAAGTGGTCCAACCATGTCAAGCCCCCAGACCGCGAACGGCCAGGTAATGGGTATGGTTTTGAGGGCGGTGGGTGGCATATGGCTCTGATTAGCAAAGAGTTGACAACCGACGCATTGGACTAAGTCCTGAGCATCTGCTCGGGCCGTCGGCCAATAAAATCCTGTACGGAATGCCTTTCCTACAAGGGCCCGAGCTGCGGCGTGGTGTCCGCCTAGTCCGGCATGAATTTCAGATAGGAGGTTTCGCCCTTCCTCTTCGGAGATACACCTTTGAAGGACTCCGGTTGTGCTTTTCTTATAAAGTTCTCCCTCATAGACCTTGTAGGCTTTAGATCGCCGGACAATGCAGCGGGCCTCATTTTGGTCTTCGGGAAGCTCCTGCCTAAGCAAGTAGGCGAGGAATGGTTCTGTCCACGGGGCAATTACTACCATTATGTCGTGGGCTGAAGGTGTTATGTCATCGGCTGAATCGCCGGTTGGTGCGGCTTGTTCCGGTTTGTTATTTCCGGACTCCTCTTCCCATAGTACGGATGGCTTGAAGAGCCGTTCCAAGAAGATGTTAGGAGGGACAGCGTCGCGTTTTGCGCCGATGCATGCCAGTACGTCGGCTGCTTGGTTATTATCCCGGGCTATGTGATGGAATTCAAGTCCTTCAAACCGGGCTGACATTTTTAGGACAGTGTTGCGATATGCTGCCATTTTCAGATCTTTGGCGTCAAAGTCTCCATTTATTTGGGATATTGCGAGGTTTGAATCCCCGCGCACCTCTAGGCGTTGAATGCCCATGGAGATTGCCATCTGGAGACCATGTAAAAGGGCCTCGTATTCGGCTGCATTGTTGGAGTCCGTGTACATTATCTGAAGTACGTATTGGACTGTGTCCCCGGTCGGGGACGTCAATACGACGCCAGCCCCCAATCCGGCCAACATTTTAGAGCCGTCGAAGTGCATAGTCCAATTGGAGTATGCGCCGTACTCTTTAGGGAGTTCGGCTTCGGTCCATTCAGCGACAAAGTCAGCCAAAACTTGTGACTTTATAGCTCGCCGAGGTTTGTAAGTTATATCAAATGGTAAGAGCTCAATGGCCCATTTTGCAATCCTGCCCATCGCGTCGCGGTTGTTTATAATGTCGTTAAGTGGTACTTTAGAGGCCACTGTTATCGAACACTCTTGAAAGTAGTGTCGAAGCTTCCGGGATGCCATGAACACCGCGTACACTATCTTCTGATAGTGTGGGTAATGGGACTTGCAGGGGGTTAACACAGTGGATACGTAGTATACTGGTTTTTGAAGAGGGAATTTATGCCCTTCTGTCTCTTGTTCGACGACGAGTACCGCGCTTACAACTTGATGCGTTGCTGCGATGTACAACAACATTGGTTCGCCCAGGTTGGGCGCAGCCAGGACCGGATTTGTTGCCAATATGGTCTTTATTTCTTCGAGTCCGGTAGTGGCAGCATCCGTCCACTCGAAGTGTTCGGTGCGCCTAAGGAGGCGATAGAGGGGCAATGCCTTTTCTCCTAGACGGGAGATAAAGCGGCTTAGAGCCGCCATGCATCCAGTCAATTTTTGTATCTTCTTGAGGTCTTTTGGGATATCCAGCTGTGACAGAGCTCAGATCTTGGCTGGGTTTGCTTCAATTCCTCTACCGGATACGATGAAGCCCAGTAGCTTTCCAGCTGGTACGCCGAAAACGCATTTTTTCGGATTCAGCTTGATGTCATATGCTCTGAGGTTGTCGAATGTGAGCCTCAAGTCGTCTACTAGAGTTTCGACATGTTTGGTTTTGACGACTACGTCGTCTACGTATGCCTCTACTGTTTTGCCGATCTGGGTGGCCAGACATGTTTGAATCATGCGCTGATATGTTGCGCCGGCGTTTTTAAGTCCGAAGGGCATCGTGTTGAAGCAGAATGGTCCATATGGAGTGATGAATGCCGTTGCGGCTTGGTTTGCTTCCGCCTTCTTAATTTGATGGTATCCGGAGTATGCGTCAAGGAAGCACAATGAATCGTGTCCTGCAGTAGCATCGATTATCTGATCGATGCGGGGGAGGGGGAAGGGATCCTTTGGGCAGGCTTTGTTGAGGTCTTTAAAATCGACGCATAGGCGCCATGATTTGTCCTCCTTTGGTACCATTACCAGGTTTGCTAGCCAATCCAGATGTTTGATATCTCTGATGAATCCGGCTTTCAATAGTTTGGCTAGCTCTTATCCCATTGCCTGTCTTTTGGGTTCAGAAAATCGTCGAAGAGCCTGTTTGACTGGCTTGAATCCTTTTAGGATGTTTAGGCTGTGTTCTGCCAATCTGCGTGGGATTCCGGGCATATCCGAGGGGTGCCAGGCGAAAATGTCCCAATTTTCCCGAAGGAATTCTCGCAGTGCGGCGTCTACATCAGGGTTCAATTGTGCCCCGATGGAGGCCGTCTTTGTCGGGTCCGTTGGGTGGACCTGGAATTTTACTATTTCATCTGCTGGTTTAAAGGAGGTGGACTTAGATCTCTTATCGAGTATCACATCGTCCCTATTCACCGTAGAGCACAGCGCGGTGAGTTCCTCTGCCGCTAGGGCTTCGGATAGTGCCTCTAAGGCTAATGCGGCTGTCTTGTTTTCGGCGCGGAGTGCTATGTCCGGATCACTAACGAGAGTGATTATTCCGCCGGGCCCAGGCATTTTGAGCTTCATGTACCCATAATGGGGTACGACTTGAAAAATTGTGAATGCCTCTCGTCCTAATATAGCGTGATATCCGCTGTTGAACGGGGCCACTTGGAACGTGACTTCTTCGGATCTGTAATTGTCCGGCGAGCCGAATACCACATCGAGTGTGATTTTTCCTGTGCAACGCGCTTCCCGGCTAGGGATTATTCCTCTAAAGGTTGTGCTGCTTCGCTCAATGCGTCTCCAGTCTATTTCCATTTTTTGAAGGGTTTCCTCGTAGATGAGGTTTAATCCGCTGCCGCCATCCATGAGGACCTTTGTAAGTCTAAAGCCATCCACTATTGGACTAAGTACCAGTGCGGCTGGAGCTCGGGCTGTTCGGAATTTAGGTCCGTCGCTGGCGTTGAAGGTGATGGCTGTGTCGCTCCATGGATTAGTTGTTGCTACTTGGTAGACTTCGGCGAGGCTGCGGATTGTTCGTTTCCGCATATTATTTGATGCGAAAGTCTCGAAGACTGTTGATACCGTACCGATATTGTTGGAGTGGTTTTCCGGGGCTAGAAGCTCCTATCCACTTTTGGCCACCTACCGTAATATCCAACATGCTCGAAGGCTATGTGTTGGAACTGCGCCTTCTGTACTGTGAATTTTACAGGGTCCGCTAAGCCATCCCTCCAGTACGGTTCCGTGCCCTCTATGGGGTATTTGCTTTTTGATTTTTGTGTCCGGTGCCTGAGTATAGTGCACCCTTTTGTTGCGGACTACGGTTGTAGTCGGGGCCGGATTGTCCCAAAATTTATTTTTGGTTTTCCGGACACTCTCCATCGCACAGTACTTTCGTACTATGGACGCCAGATCGGCAAAGCGTGTAATTTCACGACGGCTGACGGCGTTCAAGATTCCCTCGTCCGTGCAATTATTGCAAAAAATTGAGATTGCGTTTTCCTCTCGGCAGTCCTTTATCCTGTCCATAACTAGGAGGAATCTGGCCCAGTAGTGATGTACTGTTTCAGCGGGCTCTTGCCGGATTAGAGATAGATCACATATATCTGGTCGGGTGGGTGGAATTAAGTCCGGAACCCTACCCATCTCAAGGCTCGAAGGCCGAGAAGTTTCCAAATTTGGAAGCTTTGATTGCTGGACATTGTCCAACGAGTCCGGAATGAGGCCTGATTTTAAGTTCAGTGCTCGATCGAAGTCCGTCCCTTCGCGGGAATCCGGCATGGAGGGTTTGGGAGCCCGGACATGACTAGTTTTCAATGCAGGAGAAGAGTCGCCGCATTGTTCTTCTACCACCGCAACGTGGTGGGTGACCTGGGGAGAGTTAATCTCTCTCAGATCGGTTTTAAGCCCAATCTGATTGTAGTCTGTAGTGACTCCCAGGGCGGCGATGCGATCCAAGAGCTCGTTGACAGACGAAAGCTCTATTGGATCCAGCCGCTCGGCAAATTCTGAGCTGACGTGAAGATTGCTTTTAACGACTTGAGAAGTCATTGTCGAAGCGGTGGCCGGACAGGCGGTCATAAGAAAACCACCTAGCCGTATACTTTGGCCGGCGGCCAAGGCTCCTTTGGCGAAAATACCGTCCTTGAAGACGGGAGAAGGCATCCCTCCTATCGGTGACGGCACAGAGGAACTCTCAATGAAAGCACCAATGTCGGTGTCAGAACCAGCGGATCTCGGGTAGGGGGTCCCGAACTGTGCGTCTAGGCGGATGGTAACAGGAGACAAGGGACACGATGTTTTACCCAGGTTCGGGCCCTCTTGATGGAGGTAAAACCCTACGTCCTGCTTGATTGATATTGATATTGTGGATGTTACAAGAGTGGATCTACCACGAGATCAAGGAGGCTAAACCCTAGAAGCTAGCCTATGGTATGATTGTAATGGTTGTTGTTGTTGTCCTACGGACTAAAGCCATCCGGTTTATATAGACACCGGAGAGGGCTAGGGTTACATAGAGTTGGTTACAATGGTAGGAGATCTACATATCCGTATCGCCAAGCTTGCCTTCCATGCCAAGGAAAGTCCCCTCCGGACATGGGACGAAGTCTTCAATCTTGTATCTTCATAGTCTTGGAGTCCGGTCCATGATGATAGTCCGGCCGATGATAGTTCGGCCGACGATGGTAGTCCGGCTATCCGGACACCCCCTAATCCGGGACTCCCTCAGTCGGGCTTTGAGTCTTACTCAATTTCACACCTTGCAACACAAGCAAGAACTCTTTCTTTGACTGTTCCATTTTGAACTACTTCAAAATCTTGTCAAGGTATGTACTCATTATAAAAACTTATCAAGTGTCTTGATCTATCTCTATAGATCTTGATGCTCAATATGTAAGCAGCTTCACCGAGGTCTTTCTTTGAAAAAATCATTTCAAATACTCCTTTATGCTTTCCAGAAAATTCTACATTATTTTCGATCAACAATATGTCATTCACATATACTTATCAGGAATGCTGTAGTGCTCCCACTCACTTTCTTGTAAATACAGGCTTCACCGCAAGTTTGTATAAAGCTATATGCTTTGATCAAATCATTAAAGTGTATATTCCAACTCCGAGATGCTTGCACCAGTCCATAGTGTTGGGGAACGTAGTAATTTCAAAATTTTCCTACGCACAAACAAGATCATGGTGATGCATAGCAACGAGAGGAGGAGTGTATCTTCATACCCTTGAAGATCGCTAAGCGGAAGCGTTTATCAACGCGGTTGATGTAGTCGTATGTCTTCACGATCCGACCGATCCAAGTACCGAACGCACGACACCTCCGAGTTCTGCACACGTTCAGCTCGATGACGTCCTCGCCTTCTCGATCGAGCAAGACGGGCGAAGTAGTAGATGAGTTCCGGCAACATGACGGCATGGTGACGGTGTTGGTGAAGAACAATCTCCGTAGGGCTTTGCCTAAGCACTACGGAAACTATGACGGAGGATAAACTAGAGGGGACGGGGTTGCCGGCACATGGCTTGGTGTTTCTTGATGTGTTTTTGGTGCTAGCCCTACCCCTCTATTTATATGTTGAGCCTTGGGGTCGAAACTTGGAGTAAAAGCCTCCACAAAGTCGGTTTCACCCGAAAGGCAAGAGTCCTTCTCGGACTCCAAGGCCAGACGCCAGGGTTCCCGGCGTCTGGACCCAGACGCCAGGGACCCTGGCATCTGGCCCCTGGACTCCACAAAATTTTCTTTTGCGCTTTCCAAAAACCTTGTGGGCTTTCCCCTTTGGCCCAAATAACGTGTTCTCGTACCCAAACATTTCGGGAAACATCTGGAACCCCTTCCGGTGAATTCCGGAACTCTTTCGGAGATCAAACACTATTATCCCATATATCAAACTTTATCTCCGGACCATTCCGGAGTTCCTCATCATGTCCATGATCCCATCCGGGACTCCGAACAACATTCGGTTACCAACATACATAACTCATATAATACTATATCGTCAACGAAACATTAAGCGTGCGGACCCTACGGGTTCGAGAACTATGTAGACATGACCTAGAACTTATTTCCGGTCAATAACCAATAGCGGGGCCTGGATGCCCATATTGGCTCCCACATATTCTACGAAGATCTTTATCGGTCAAACCGCATAACAACATACGTTGTTCCCTTTGTCATCGGTATGTTACTTGCCCGAGATTTGATCGTCGGTATCTAATACCTAGTTCAATCTCGTTACCGGCAAGTCTCTTTACTCCTTACGTAATACATCATTCCGTAACTAACTCATTAGCTACATTGCTTGCAAGGCTTATAGTGATGTGCATTACCGAGAGGGCCCAGAGATACCTCTCCGACAATCGGAGTGACAAAACCTAATCTCGAAATACGCCAACCCAACATGTACCTTCGGAGACACCCGTAGTACTCATTTATAATCACCCAGTTACGTTGTGACGTTTGGTAGCACCCAAAGTGTTCCTCCGGTAAACGGGAGTTGCATAATCTCATAGTTACAGGAACATGTATAAGTCATGAAGAAAGCAATAGCAATATACTAAACGATCAAGTGCTAGGCTAACGGAATGGGTCATGTCAATCACACCATCCTCCTAATGATGTGATCCCATTAATCAAATGACAACACATGTCTATGGTTAGGAAACATAACCATCTTTGATTAATGAGCTAGTCAAGTAGAGGCATACTAGTGACGTTATGTTGGTCTATGTATTCACACATGTATTATGTTTCCGGTTAATACAATTCTAGCATGAATAATAAACATTTATCATGATATGAGGAAATAAATAATAACTTTATTATTGCCTCTAGGGCATATTTCCTTCAGTCTCTCACTTGCACTAGAGTCAACAATCTAGTTCACATCACCATGTGATTTAACACCAATATTCACATCTGTATGTGATTAATACCCATAGTTCACATCGTCATGTGATCAACGCCCAAAGGGTTTACTAGAGTCAATAATCTAGTTCACATTGCTATGTGATTAACACCCAAAGAGTACTAAGGTATGATCATGTTTTGCTCGTGAGAGAAGTTTAGTCAACGGGTCTGTCACATTCAGAGCCATATGTATTTTGCAAATATTCTATGTCCACAATGCTCTGGATGGAGCTACTCTAGCTAATTGCTCCCACTTTCAATATGTATCCAGATTGAGACTTAGAGTCATCTGGATTGGTGTAAAAGCTTGCATCATTGTAACTTTTTACGATGGGCTCTTTTATCACCTCCATAATCGAGAAACATCTCCTTAGTCCTCACTAAGGATATTCTTGACCGCTGTCTAGTGATCTACTCTTAGATCACAATTGTATTCCTTTGCCAAACTCAGAGCAAGGTATACAATAGGTCTAGTACACAGCATAGCATACTTTATATAACCTATGACTGAGGCATAGGGAATGACTGTTCATTCTTTTCTATTTTCTGCCTGGTCGGGTTTTGAGTCTTACTCAACTTCATACTTTGCAACACAGTGTCGGGGAAACTGATCCACGAACACCTATGGGACCGGCAGACCGAGCCCCTTTTCGGTTCGGCGGGGGGCAGAGATCGCACGAAGAGCGGATCGAGGTGAAGCACACGAGCAGTTTACCCAGCTTCGGAGCTCTCCGGAGAGATAACACTCCTACTGCTGCATGTCTGAGTGTATTGAGTTCTTGCTCGAGAGCGCTGAGTGCTACAGTACACCCTAGCTGCTAACGAGACCGAGCGTGAGTGTTTTTCTGCCCTCCCCCCTTCTACGTTGCACATGGGCCTCCTTTTATATGCTAAAGGGGTCACCGACAGGTGGCAACATAGACAAGGGTAAAAATGGAAAAGGAATTGCGGTTGGTACAACTACCTGTACAGTGTATCATACCTAACCCTGACGGCAGGGGACAAAGGCATTAAATGCCCGTCTGCGTCGCCCAAATAGTGCAAAAAGGGATCGTCAGGGACGCCACCGCTTGCCACGATGGCAATCTTGTCAGCATCGCTTGCCACCGCGCACCGCTGGCTGCACAACCTCTTGCCACGCGCGCCTGGAAAGGTCCCAGGGCGACACGTTGGTGGATGTGCTGGAGCGCGGGTACAGAGTGGTAGCTTGCCGCGGCAAGCGCCTTGCCGCGGTCGTTGTCTTGTCGCGTCCGGAAGCTTGTCGCTCACCGGGCCTCGCCGGGACGCGTGGCGCGTCGCGGCAAGTTCCTTGAGATGCCTTGGTTGGCCTTCCCGGCAAGCTCCTCTTGCCGGGGCCTTTTCTTCTTGGCTTGAATACTTTGTTCTTGAATGGCTCCAAAGGAACCACGGAGGACCTTGGCGGTCACCCGGCAAGCCTTGCCACGGGGTGCTGCGACTGCCCATGCACAAGTTCGGGATACTAGGGTACCCCTACTCTAGTACACCGACAGGAGCCCCCGGGCCTCGGCCACACACGGTGCCGAAAGCTGTTGGGCCAGGCCCAAAACAGGGCACGGGCACGCACGGCCTGGGTTACGCCATATCTCACTCTGTATCCACCGCGCCCTCCTCGAACGGCACGCGTCGAATGCGGCGTCGTGGGAGAGATCGTGGGTGGTTTCTTTATTCGGAAAGACGGAACGTCTGCCCCTTTGCTCTTTATAAGCAGGGGAAACAGGGCAGTTCGCCTATCTCGCCGGTTGCTATTCCAATCTAAAAAAAAACCTCCGCCGCTCCCCCCTTCTTCCCAAAGCTGAAAGAGAGCAGCGCTTCGCCCCCCATCGCCACCGGCACCACCAACGCCATCGATCTCTCTCACCACCTCCGCCATGGCTCCGAAAGCCGGGAAGGTTGTGAAGTCGGCCGAGGCGCAGCGGCTCGCGGTGCTGCGAAAGGAGCGGGCAATCTCCCCCCCCCCCCAAGCTCGCCGCGAAGGAGCTGAGGGAGTATTACTACCTCTTCTGGTCGACGGAGACGCGAGCGCATCCGCGCACGAAGGTACTCTCAGCTGCCGCTTTGGAACTAGCTCCGAATGGATATCCCTTCTTCGCGTTGTTCTTCTACTGCGGGCTCTGCCCGCCTTTCTCTGAGTTTTTCTGCGACATTATGAACACCTACGGGTTCCGCCTCCTTGACTTCACCCCCAATGCCGTTCTGACCATGGCAGTTTTTGCACATCTCTGCGAAAACTTTGTCGGAGTCTATCCAAATGTAGCTCTTTTTCGCCACTTCTTTATGCCCCGAGTTGAGAGAGGGGAGCCTTTATCCGGCGGAATCGCCTGGATCTCGAGAGCTTGCAAGAAGGAAGCTTATCTGGAGGGAGAGCTCCGCAGCAAGTGGGAGGAATGGAGAGCAGACTGGTGCTGGATTGTCGAGGAGAACCCCAGCCATTTACCGCCCAGCGCCAAGCCCCAGTAGCGCGCGGCAACGATTGGAGCAACGTGGCCCCGAAAGACGATAGGCTGAAGATTGCCGTCACCTGGATCCAATGCCTCAGCCTTGCCGGGCTCACTGTAGGCGCCGTTGGCGCAGATTTTCTTCGCCGCCGCATCGCCCCCCTGCGGGAGAGGAGGAGACCCGCCTGGGAGTTCCAGAATGCGGCGGGTATCATGAGGCTGCGCCCGGGCCTCAACTTCAACTTCACTGTCCTGGAACTGGACGTGATGCTCCTGGAACTATTCAAGCACGATCCTCAACATCCCGAAGTGTTCAGGTTGCCGAGGGGTGTCATTCCGCTGTGCAATAACTCCTCGCTCGACCGCATCCGTGCAATGATGCCGCTGTACGATTCGCATGGAATTGTCCCAGCTTGGCAAGAGCCTGCAGACGACGTCGTGCAGGAGTTCTTTGACGGCTTGGTAGAAATGCCGGTCCGCTCCGATGAACAGAAGAGCCTTACTCGCGACACCACCGATGCGGAGATGCAGCGCATCGCCACTAGGCTGGAAGAGGCGGCGGCAGCCGCTGCCGCGGGCAAGTTTGGATTCACCGTGGAGGAGGCAGAGGCAGCAGAGGCGGCAAGCCTTGCCGAGCGAGAGGGGCTTGCCGGCGAGGGAGAGCTTGCCGGGCCTGAAGCTGAGTCGAGCGAGCCCGCCGAGGGCGCGAGCGACTCGTTGAAGATCGACTCCTCCTCTTCCCCATCTTCAGCCAGCTCGCCGCAAGCGGAGCCCCCAGCTCCACCAAGAAGGCGTCTCCGCAAGGCCGGGGACGTAGCGGGTCGGCAGACGGGTCAACAGCCGCCGCGCCGCGCGACGCGCTCCACCATGGTAAGCACTGTTGCCGCGGGAGCACCTCACGCCGCTGCGGCAACTGGAGCGGGGTCCTCCCGGACCACTACTTCTGCTCCTGCCGCTTCTCACACCGCGGCGGCGGCCGGAGCTGGGCCGTCTCAGACCACCGCCACTGCCCCCGCCAAGCGGCTAAGGGAAACTACTCTTCCGCCTCGTCGCGCCGGAGGCGAGCCGGACTTCGATCTCTCCGCGCTCAGCTCCGACGAGGAAGAAGAAGAGTAAGATTCTCTGCTGTACTTGTAGTTCTTCAATTCTTGCTGTTTTGTCTTGTATCTGATTTGCTTTACTCCGAACCCATTCCTTTTCAGGACTCTGGCCCAGAGAGCGGTGAAGAGAGCCAAGGTCCCGGTGATTGTCATCGAGGACGAACCCACTGCGACAGCAGGGGGTGTGTCCGAGACCACCTTGCCGGACCCGGCAACTATTCCCCAAAGCAGCCCCCAGCGCAGCCCCCAGCGGAAGTATATGGTTTACTTCCCGCCGTTAGGCGCGCATGGGTGCTCTTTCTTTGCTGACATCTGACTATTGGTTTGTGTAGGAGCAGAGCAGCCTCACCAGGAGCGCCCGGAAGCCGCCCCCGACATGCCATCTGCTTCGACTACACCGCCAAGGGAGGGTTCCCTGGCAAGGGAGCGTTCTCCGGCAAGGGAGAATTTTCCGGTAAGGGAGAAGTCTCCGGCAAGGGATAGTTCTCCGGCAAGGGACAGCACCAGCGACCCCCCGGTGGCGGAGACCATGACTGTAGATCCTAGTACAGGTAATCCTCTTGTTTGAAAACTTCCCTTGGGTTCTTCTTCTTTTGATTTTCTTTTTGAATATTTGCTTGACTTTTCTCCCTTTTCCGGTCGTCAGATCCATCTGCCACGGAGCTGATGGAAACCGAGGTCGCCGACGAGGAGAACGCGCGCGGCAATACCGACGACGCCACTGCCACAGAAGAAGAAGCCAGCACTGATGATCCCGCCGGCGAAGAGGCCGCCAAAGCTGCCGCCGTAGAAGCTGGCGAGGGGTCCGGCGATCGCACTAACGGCCCCGAGGCCGCAGGAGCGTCAGGCGCTATGCCGACCTCCGATCCCTCCGCCGCTGCTGCAGCGTCAGGCTCCGAAGAGCCCCAGCCAGGCGCCTATTTGAAGGCCGGCGATGGCGTCTTCATCAAGCTCCCCTGGGCGTCAAGGTCCAGGGCGCCGGTCGAAGGAGAAATCTTGGATGGAGAGGTGCTCGCCTCCGCTGGGCTGACGCTGGTTGATGCGCCGAGCAGTAGCAGCGGCGAGTCTGAGGAGGAGCAGCTGCTGCGGAAGCTGTTGTCGCTCTACCGCGCCCGACAGGCCAAGCTCGTATCCGGAGAAGCGCTTGTCGCGAAGGTGGGAGTGGACATCGAGAAGCGCGCGGAGGAGCTCCGGGGTCTCAATCAGGAAACTCTCCGGTCCCTGGCAGAGGAGCGGGAGCAACTCGCCGAGGAGCGGAAAGCCTTCCTCCTCGAGAAGGCTGAAGTTGAAGAGCAACAGCGGCTTGTTGCCGAGACGCTGTCTGCGCAGGAAGGCGAGTTGGCGCAGCGGAAGGTCAACCTTGACAGCCACGAGGAGGAGCTTGCCGCGCGCGAGCAAACATTCGGCGGGGCTCTCAAGGAAGCAGAGGATGCTGCCGCAGCTGCCGAGGCCGCCAAGAAGGAGCTGGAGACGAAGGCGGCGCAGCTGGAGGCCGATCTCAAGGCGAGCGGCGAGGAGCTTGCTGCGCTCAAGCATGAGCGCGAGAAGGACGCCTACATCCTTGGTGAGCTGCAGGGTCGTCTCGCCGAGAGGAGCAAGGAGCTTAGCGCCGCCAAGGACTCCAACGCAAATCTTGAGTTGAAGCTGACTACTTTGACCAAGACGCTGGATGGCGCCAGGGAGCAGGAGGTGGCCTTGAAGAAG
Source organism: Triticum timopheevii (assembly GCA_963921465.1). Taxonomy (NCBI): domain Eukaryota; kingdom Viridiplantae; phylum Streptophyta; class Magnoliopsida; order Poales; family Poaceae; genus Triticum; species Triticum timopheevii. Next base: position 73,792,384 of record OY997266.1, on the reverse strand, counting down.
AAGATCAAGGCCGACGAGGCACTGCTGGCGAGTGCTGCTGCCGCCCAGAACACTTTTAGGGAGAATGTGGAGCACTGGACGGAGGGTCGTGGATGTTGCCGCAGCCATTGACAGGGAGCTGGCGTAGCTGGGGATGGAGGATCTCGGGTATTCCTCCGATGAGCACCTCCAACCCAGCGCCAAGCTCAGCTTATTCTTCAAAGGCGTGGCGACGGCCCTCCAGCAACTCCGGGAGAAGATCCCAAAACAGCTGGCCGACGAGTCACGCAAGATCTGTGCGGGAGCTCTTCAAAAGGTGCTGGTGAAGGTGGCCTTCCGTAACCCAGGCCTCAACCTCACCAACGTCCTCAGGACCTTGCCGCCGGATGCTGATCTGGAAGCGCTCAAGACCCTTGTCACACCCATTGTGGACAAGGTGAGCGGGATCAAGAGGGTTGAGGGCGATCGCGTAGATTAGGCCGCCCGTTTTCTCTTTTTCTTGTCGCTGTTGGTCGTGTTATGAGAACAATCTTTTAGAGCTACGACAAGCTATCTTGTAATATGACTCTATTTTGGGTAGCGATTTCTATGTTATTTCCTTTACTTGATTCCTTCCTTTGTATGTTTTTGCCCTAAGCTTTTAGGGAACTTGTCGGCGCAGGCACCTTAGCCGCGAGCGCTGAGTGCAGGACGTCAGCAGCCTGCTGGCGGTGCCGCTACCGACAAGAAACCTTGTCGCAACTAGTCGCAGCTCACTTAAGTTGTTGGGCGGACTCGAAACAAAGTAAGGGCGCAACTAGCTACGAGTTGGTTCCTCCGCGCACAGGTTTTCCATACAAAGCACGGTCATTCGAGGAAGATAACTTAAAATTTTTAAAACTGATTGCTCAAACTTTAGCAACTTAGCTTTTCTGCCCTTTGCTTCCCTGTAAGGCGAAACTTTCTTGAACGACGCCTGGTCCACACCATTATCTTCTCCTTCCCCCCCCGACAAACTTGTGGGCGAGGGAACCTTCCCTTTTTTGAGAAAAAGAAAGAAGAGAAAATAAATATATGGAGCCTTACGGCTCGTTATTGCTTACCGGGGGTAGGCGCTGCACAAAGTGTCAGATAACAGATGCAAAAAATAGAAAGCATGAAATTGACAAGATGTGCGGAGCACATGAGCTTTACTTATGCACGGGGTCTGCGCCCGGCTTCGTACAAAGGATTACATGCAACATCGGCAAGACTTGTACAAAAGGTGGTTGCCGAAATAGGTTCCGGCAACCGCGCCCTACGGGTAAAACTTACGAAGATGCTCAATGTTCCAGGAGTTGCTCACCGGAATGCCATCTTCGGTCTCAAGGCGGACAACGCCAGGCCTAGTGACTCGTTTCACCCGGTAAGGGCCTTCCCACTTTGGCGTCAACTTGTTGGAATTCTTGGCGGACTGAACGCGCCAAAGTACATGGTCGCCTTCCTCGAGACTTCTGGCATTAACTTTGTGGCTATGGTAGCGGCGCAAAGCTTGCTGGCATCGAGCAGCTCGTACAGCAGCCTGAAGACGGTCCTCCTCAAGGAGCAGCGTGTCATCTTGTCGCAGCTGCTCTTGCTCAAGCTCATCATAAGCAAGCACTCGAGGTGACCCATATACGAGTTCCGTGGGGAGAACTGCCTCTGCTCCATAGACTAGAGCGAAAGGTGTCTGGCCAGTGGCTCGATTTGGCGTCGTCCTGATCGACCAAAGAATCACCGGCAGCTCCTCAATCCAGTTCTTTCCGCACTTGCGTAGCCTGTCGAAAGTCCTGGTCTTGAGCCCGCGCAGCACTTCAGCATTCGCCCTCTCTGCTTGACCATTGCTTCTCGGATGAGCAACAGAAGCGAAGCAGACCTTGGCGCCAAGATCTTGGACGTACTGCATGAAGGTGCGGCTCGTGAATTGCGTGCCGTTGTCGGTGATGATCTTGTTAGGGATCCCGAAGCGGCAAACAATCGACCTGAAGAACTTGACTGCTGACTGTGCTGTCACCTTCCTCACTGCTTCCACTTTCGGCCACTTTGTGAACTTGTCGATTGCAACGTACAAGTACTCAAAGCCCCCGACAGCTCGGGGAAAGGGGCCGAGGATGTCGAGCCCCCAGACCGAAAATGGCCAGGATAAAGGGATCGTCTGGAGAGCTTGAGCTGGCTGGTGTATCTGCTTGGAATGGAACTGGTACACTTCACACTTGGTTACTTGTGCAGTTGCATCCTGGAGGGCTGTCGGCCAAAAGAAACCTTGTCGGAACGCTTTGCCGGCAAGTGCTCTTGCGCCAATGTGGTGACCACATATGCCTCCATGTATCTCTGCCAACAGCTTTTGTCCGTCTTCCCGGTGAATACACTTCAATTTCACACTGTTGAGTCTTCTTCTGTACAGTGTGTTGTCGACAAACTGGTACATACTTGACTGCCGGGCTACTCTTTCCGCTTCTTCTTGCTCTTCGGGAAGTTCTCCTGTCTGAAGGAAACAGACAATCTGTTGTGCCCATGCTGGAGCTTGTGGCTCGACAACAACGACTAAAGGCACATCTGCTGCTGCGGGAACATCCGCTTCTACGGTGAGAACCTGCGGCTCAGCCGGAGCTTGATGTTCCCCGGCAAGCTTGCCGGAGCAAAACTTGTCGGGAGCGTCTGCTTCAACGGAACAAACCCTAGGGCTTGCTGGAGCAGACTGCTCCTCAGCACCCTTGGTGTTGATCTTGGGGACCTTCTTGGCGGCGGCTTCGGGGAGCTCTGCCGAAAAATAGTCACCAGAAATCAACTTCCTCTTCTTGCTCTGTCCAGTTGATGGCGTTACAAACGGTTGAGTCAGTTTGAGCACAAAGATCCCTGGTTCCACAGGTAACTTAAGTGCGGCGCACTTCGACAGGCCATCGGCAATGTCGTTCTGAGCTCTTGGAACATGTTCCATCTGTAGGCCATCAAAGTGCTCTTCTAGCTTTCTCACTTCATCAACGTAAGCTTCCATCAACGGACTTTGATAATTCTTGTTCACTTGACGAACGACAAGCTGCGAGTCACCCTTGACGATGAGCTTCTTGATCCCAAGGTCTGCGGCGATCCTGAGACCGGCAAGCAAATCTTCATACTCTGTGGTATTGTTCGTTGCTTGCTCCTTGGGAAAGTGCATCTGGACTACATACTTGAGGTGCTCTCCGGTGGGTGCAACAAGTAGCACGCCCGCACCGGCGCCTTGCAGCGAGAAGGCACCATCAAAGTACATCAGCCACTCTGTGCTTGCTTCCTTGACGGGGATGCTCGTTTCTGGAATTTCTTCATCTTGTGTTGGCGTCCACTCTGCTATGAACTCTGCCAATGCTCTGCTTTGGATAGTTGAAGTGCTCTCAAACTTGAGGCCAAAGCTTGACAGTTCCAGTGCCCACTCGACAATCCTGCCTGTTGCTTCTGGATTTTGCAGTATCCTCTTCAGCGGAAAACGAGTGACGACTGTGATCTCATGTGCTTGGAAGTAATGGCGCAGCTTTCTCGAGGCCATGAGAAGGCTGAAAAGCAATTTCTGCACACTAGAGTACCTTGACCTAGCCCCCTGCAGAAGGGAACTGACAAAGTAAACTAGGCGCTGCACCATTCTCTTCTGCACCTCCTCACGCGCCTGCGCAGATCCATCTTTGTCGGGACCAGAGCTTGTCAGTGAAGTCCCCTGCTTGTCGCTGGATGCATCTGCCGTGGTTGCTGGCTCATCATTCGCCTCCCTCTCCACTACTAACGCAGCACTAACCACTTGATTGGTTGCCGCTATATACAGCAGCAACTTCTCTTGTGGCTTAGGTGCGACAAGTGTTGGAGTGGAGGACAGGTTTCTCTTCAAGTCCTGCAGTGCAGCCTCCGCTTCCGAAGTCCATTTCATTGGACCTGCCTTTTTCAATATTTTGAAAAATGGCAGGGCGCGCTCAGTAGACCTAGAGATAAACCTGCTGAGAGCAGCCACGCAACCGGCAAGTCTTCGTACATCCTTGACGCGCTTTGGTGCTTCAATCTGCTCAATGGCCTTGATCTTGTCGGGATTGGCTTCGATTCCCTGCTGAGACACGAAGAACCTGAGAAGCTTGCCGGAGGGGACTCCAAACACACACTTCTCGGGGTTAAGCTTGAGGTTGATCTTGCGCAGATTTGCAAAGGTTTCGTCTAAATCTTGAATCAGAGTTGCCTTGTCCTTGCTCTTGACCACTATGTCATCCATGTAGGCTTCCACATTTCTATGTATTTGTGGCTCAAAAGCGTCATGGACTACCCTTGCAAATGTTGAACCAGCATTCTGTAAACCGAAAGGCATCCGTACAAAACAGTATGTGCCACATGGGGTGATGAATGCGGTCTTCTCCTCATCCTCTTCTGCCGTGAAGATCTGATGGTATCCTGAGTATGCATCAAGAAATGAAAGCAAGTCACATCCGACTGTGGAGTCAACAATCTGGTCAATGCGCGGCAAGGGAAATGGGTCTTTGGGACAAGCTTTATTGACATCGGTAAAGTCGATACAAAGCCTCCATTTCCCGTTTGCCTTGCGCACGACTACAGGATTGGCCAACCATGTAGGATGGAGCACTCCTCTGACAAGGCCTGCTGCTTCCAATTTCTTGATTTCTTTTGCGATGAATTCTTGGTGCTCCACTGCTTGTTTCCTGACTTTCTGCTTGACGGGCCATGCATGAGGACAGACGGCAAGACGGTGCTCGATTACTTTCCTGGGAACACTGGGGATGTCAGACGGTTGCCACGCAAACACGTCGACGTTCGCCCGTAGGAAAGCAACGAGCGCGCTTTCCTATTTAGGGTCGAGAGTGGCGCTGATGGTGAAGGTACCACCAGTGTCGTCCTCCTTGGCGGACACCTTCTTGGTCTCTGGTGGAGCTGCCATTGTCTTCTTACACTTGCCGGTGGAGCTCGATGGTGCGTCCTCGACGGTAGCGCAGCACTCCGAAGAGGTGCGCTTGCCGGAGTGGGCATCAGAACTCTTGCCGGACTTGGTCTTCTTCTTCCCCCCGGGAGCTTCAACGGCAAGTGACTTGCGAACTGTTGCGGCTGCTGCTTCCCGGTAGATCTTGTCGGCGCAGATAAGAGCATCCTTCTTGTCGCTACGGACAGAGATGACACTTATCGGGCCTGGCATCTTCAGCATGTTGTATGCATAGTGAGAGGCTGCCATGAATTTGGCGAGTGCTGGACGGCCGAGTATCCCATTGTAAGGCAATGGAAAGTCAGCAACGTCAAAAGTGACCCTCTCAGTCCTGAAGTTCAACTCGCTGCCAAATGTTACCGGCAACGTGATCTTTCCCTTCGGCTTGCTCCTTCCCGGATTGATTCCTTGGAATGTGCCAGTCTCTTCGAGCTCGCTATCAGGGATCTGGAGTTTTTGGAGTACCACAGAGGAGATCAGGTTTAAGCCGGCCCCGCCGTCAACTAGCATCTTAGTGACCTTGAGGTTGCGGATAGTTGGTGAAACCAACATCGGCAAGCACCCGACCGCAGTTATGCGATCAGGGTGGTCCTCAATATCAAAGATGATAGGCGTGCTGGACCATTTCAGAGGCTTGCGTGACTCGACGGGTGGTTCTGCCGCATTGACTTCCCGCACCCACTGCTTGAGCTGGCGGTGTGAAGTATGCAGAGAAGCACCGCCGTCAATGCACAAGACCTCTGTGGCTTTCTGGAACTCCTGCTCATCGGTCTCGTCATCATCCATATCTTCATCGTCATCGTCATCTTCATCCTTGTCGCGGCCGCGGGGAGGTCTGTCTCCTTGCCGCTGCTTGGCCTTGCCGCGGCGTCCTCCTCGGCCGGGGCGTTTCTTGCCGGCTCCCCCAGCACCTTCTTGGGCCTTCTCCTTGTCGCGTCGCTCGTATTCAGCCTTTTGCTGCTCGACAAGCTGCTCGACCTTCTTGCAGCTCTGGAGGTCATGGCCCTTGGTGCGGTGGATCTTGCAGTACTGCTTGTTGGTGCCATCCTGCTTGTCGGCGACCGCCATAGCCTGGTGGTTGGTGCCCGCGGCAATCTCCTCGCCGGAGCTACCAGCTTTGGCTTTCTTGGCGCCACCTCCGTTGCCGGACTGCTCAACGACGAGCACAGCTTTGCCTTTCTTCTTCCTGTTGTTCCGCCACCGGTTTTTCTTTGCCGGGGCAGCATCCTCACTATTAGATCCTCCTGCTTCTGTATTCTCCCCGGGGAGTTTCCTCCCTTCCTCAGCACGTGCACACTTGTCGGCCAGGGCATATAGCTCACTGACGTCTCTGATCTTGCACATCGCCATCTCCTCCCGCATCCTGCAGTTTCGCACGTTCTGATGGAATGCGCTGATTACCGCGGCAGGGTGGACATCTGGGATGTTGTGCTGTACGCGGCTGAATCTCTGAATGTACTTGCGCAGGGGCTCTCCTTCCTTCTGGGCGAGCAGATGAAGGTTGCTCTCTTGGCCATGAGGCTTGTGGCCGCCTGTAAAGGCGCCGACAAACTGATGGCATAGGTCTGCCCAGGAGGATATGGAGTTGTCTGGCAAGTGCATGAGCCAGGCCCTGACATTGGGCTTGAGCACCAGCGGGAAGTAGTTGGCAAGGATCTTGTCGTCCCGCCCCCCGGCAGCTTGCACCGCGATGGTGTAGATGCTGAGGAACTCCGACGGATGCGACTTGCTGTCGTACTTCTCTGGTACGTCTGGCTTGAAATTCTTCGTGCTGGGCCATTGGACTTGCCGCAGCTCACGAGTGAACGCAGGGCAACCTACCGCGTACGGCAAGTCGCCTGGTTCCCCTGGTGCATGTATGTCGACAGAGGGCCCATCGCGCTGGTCCGATTGACGCCGCGCTTCTCTTCGGCGCTCGATGCGAGTACGAGCGTCTTCTTGCTGTCGTTCGTGAAGAACTTGGCACTGATCACGACGAGCTCGTGGATCTGATGATGCGGTGGAGTCGCTGTCGAGGTGGATCCGGCGAGTCGGCGATCTTGGCCTTCGGGGTGGAGATTGCATGGTGGTTGCACCCCCACCGGTTTTGTCGCCATCGGCTCGTGCCTGGCAGTCCTGCCATGGCAGCGATGTACTCGGCTGCCGCGGAGTGTCGCCGTTGGCGAAGCCGATGAGACTCTGAATGGTGGCCCTCCATTCGTCGATCTTGTCTGCCGTTGGAGGGTAATCCAGGAGCAGTTGAGCTCGCGCCAAATCTTCTGCTGGAGTGGTGGGCGGCAGTGGCGAACGGTGCGAGGAGCGGGATATGCTCGGACTTCTAACTATGTTAGAAGGAGCAGTATCCCGTCCAGGCGACCATGTCTCGCTCGTGCCAGCATGTTGGCGTGCATGCTGGTCTTGAGCACCCCGAGATCCACCAGCTCGATCTTGGTCCAACGAACGTATGGCATCGCGAGTACCATGACGCTGTTGGTCCTGCGCCTCCTGAGATGGGCGCGGTGCATGTACGGACGCCGAGGTCTGCGCAGCCTTGTCCTTGGACCTGGCAGCACCGTGAGCTCCCTCGTCAACGCCCGTTCTTCCGCCGGCGTCTACCCCACCACCCGTTTGCTCCGGTGGTGGTGGGATCGACGTGGACGGAACAACTGCCTCCGAAGCCTTCTTCTTCGGTGGCATGTCGATGAAGAAGATGAAGATCTAGCTCATGTGAACACCGGATCAGGTTTAGACAACCTCGACGCCCCCTACCTGGCGCGCCAAAGATGTCGGGGAAACTGATCCACGAACACCTATGGGACCGGCGGACCGAGCCCCTTTTCGGTTCGGCGGGGGGCGGAGATCGCACGAAGAGCGGATCGAGGTGAAGCACACGAGCAGTTTACCCAGCTTCGGAGCTCTCCGGAGAGATAACACTCCTACTGCTGCATGTCTGAGTGTATTGAGTTCTTGCTCGAGAGCGCTGAGTGCTATAGTACACCCTAGCTGCTAACGAGACCGAGCGTGAGTGTTTTTCTGCCCTCCCCCCTTCTACGTTGCGCATGGGCCTCCTTTTATATGCTAAAGGGGTCACCGACAGGTGGCAACATAGACAAGGGTAAAAATGGAAAAGGAATTGCGGTTGGTACAACTACTTGTACAGTGTATCATACCTAACCCTGACGGCAGGGGACAAAGGCATTAAATGCCCGTCTGCGTCGCCCAAATAGTGCAAAAAGGGATCGTCAGGGACGCCACTGCTTGCCACGATGGCAATCTTGTCAGCATCGCTTGCCACCGCGCACCGCTGGCTGCACAGCCTCTTGCCACGCGCGCCTGGAAAGGTCCCAGGGCGACACGTTGGTGGATGTGCTGGAGAGCGGGTACAGAGTGGTAGCTTGCCGCGGCAAGCGCCTTGCCACGGTCGTTGTCTTGTCGCGTCCGGAAGCTTGTCGCTCACCGGGCCTCGCCGGGACGCGTGGCGCGTCGCGGCAAGTTCCTTGAGATGCCTTGGTTGGCCTTCCCGGCAAGCTCCTCTTGCCGGGGCCTTGTCTCCTTGGCTTGAATACTTTGTTCTTGAATGGCTCCAAAGGAACCACGGAGGACCTTGGCGGTCACCCGGCAAGCCTTGCCACGGGGTGCTGCGACTGCCCGTGCACAAGTTCGGGATACTAGGGTACCCCTACTCTAGTACACCGACACACAGGCAAGAACTCTTTCTTTGACTGTTCCATTTTGAACTACTTCAAAATCTTGTCAAGGTATGTACTCATTGAAAAATCTTATCAAGCGTCTTGATCTATCTCTATAGATCTTGATGCTCAATGTGTAAGCAGCTTCACCAAGGTCTTTCTTTGAAAAACTCCTTTCAAACACTCCTTTATGCTTTCCAGAAAAATTCTACATTATTTCCGATCAACAATATGTCATTCACATATACTTATCAGAAATGCTGTAGTGCTCCCACTCACTTTCTTGTAAATATAGGCTTCACCGCTAGTCTGTATTAAAACTATATGCTTTGATCAACTTATCAAAGCGTATATTCCAACTCCGAGATGCTTGCACCAGTCCATTGATGGATCGCTGGAGCTTGCACATTTTTTTAGCACCTTTCGGATCGACAAAACCTTCTGGTTGCATCATATACAACTCTTCTTCCAAAAATCCATTCAGGAATGCAGTTTTTGACATCCATTTGCCAGATTTCATAGAACGTGGCAATTGCTAACATGATTCAGACAAACTTAAGCATCGATACGAGTGAGAAAATCTCATTGTATTCAACACCTTGAACTTGTTGAAAAACCTTTCACAACAAGTCGAGCTTTGTAGATAGTAACACTACTATATCAGTGTCTGTATTCCTCTTGAAGATCCATTTATTTTCTATGGCTTGCCGATCATCGGGCAAGTCAATCAAAGTCCATACTTTGTTCTCATACATGGATCATATCTCAGATTTTATGGCCTCAAGCCATTTCGCGGAATCCGGGCTCATCATCGCTTCCTCATAGTTTGTAGGTTCATCATGGTCTAGTAACATGACTTCCAGAACATGATTACCGTACCACTCTGGTGCGGATCTTACTCTGGAAGACCTACGAGGTTTGGTAGCAACTTGATCTGAAGTTTCATGATCATCATCATTAACTTCCTCATTAATTGGTGTAGGAATCACTGGAACTGATTTCTGTGATGAACTACATTCCAATAAGGGAGAAGGTACAATTACCTCATCAAGTTCTACTTTCCTCCCACTCACTTCTTTCGAGAGAAACTCCTTCTCTAGAAAGTATCCATTCTTAGCAACGAATGTTTTGCCTTTGGATCTGTGATAGAAGGTGTACCCAACATTTTCCTTTGGGTATTCTATGAAGACACACTTCTACGATTTGGGTTCGAGCTTATCAGGTTGAAAACCTTTTTCATATAAACATCGCAACTCCAAACTTTAAGAAATGACAGCTTAGGTTTACTGCTAAACCATAGTTCATACGGTGTCGTCTCAACGGATTTAGATGGTGCCCTATTAAACATGAATGCATCTGTCTCTAATGCATAACCCCAAAACGATAGTGGTAAACCAATAAGAGACATCATAGATCGCACCATATCTAGTAAAGTACGATTACGACGTTCGGACACACCATTACATTGTGGTGTTCTAGGTGGCATGAATTTGTGAAACTATTCCACATTGTTTTAATTGAAAACCAAACTCGTAACTCAAATATTTGTCTCCGCGATCAAATTGCAGAAACTTTATTTTCTTGTTACGATGATTCTCCACTTCACTCTGAAATTCTTTGAACTTTTCAAATGTTTCAGACTTGTGCTTCATTAAGTAGATATACTCATATCTGCTCAATTCAACTTGTGAAGGTCAGAAAATAACGATACCCGCCACGAGCATCAACACTCATTGGACCGCATACATCGGTATGTATTATTTCCAATAAGTCACCAGCTCGTTCCATTGTTCCAGAGAACGGAGTTTTAGTCATCTTGCCCAAAAGGCACGGTTCGCAAGCATCAAATGATTCATAACCAAGTGATTCCAAAAATCCATCTTTATGGAGTTTCTTCATGCGTTTTACCCCGATATGACCCAAATGGCAGTGCCACAAATAAGTTGCACTATCATTATTAACATTGCATCTTTTGGCATCAATATTATGAATATGTGTATCACTACGATCGAGATCCAACAAACTATTTTCATTGGGTGTATAACCATCGAAGGTTTTATTCATGTAAATAGAACAACAATTATTCTTTAACTTCAAATGAATAATCGTATCGCAATAAACATGATCTTATCATATTTATGCTCAACGCAAACACCAAATAACATTTATTTAGGTTTAACACTAATCCCGAAAGTATAGGGAGTGTGCGATGATGATCATATCAATCTTGGAACTACTTCCAACACTCATCGTCACTTCCCCTTCAACTAGTCTCTGTTTATTCTGTAACTCCTGTTTCGAGTTACTAATCTTAGCAACCGAACAAGTATCAAATACTCAGGGGCTACTATAAACACTAGTAAGGTACACATCAATAATCTGTATATCAAATATACCCTTGTTCACATTGCCACCCTTCTTATCTACCAAATATTCAGGGCATTTCTGCTTCCAGTGACCATTTCCTTTGCAGTAGAAGCACTCAGTTTTAGGCTTTGGTCCAGCTTTGGGCTTCTTCGCGGGAGTGACAACTTGCTTGTCATTCTACTTGAAGTTCCCTTTCTTTCCCTTTGCCCTTTTCTTGAAACTAGTGATCTTGTTAACCATCAACACTTGATGCTCTACCTTCGATGATTTCAGCATCACGAAGAGCTTGGGAATCGTTTTCATCATCCCTTGCATACTATAGTTCATCACGAAGTTCTCGTAACTTAGTGATGGTGGCTAGAGAATTCTGTCAATCACTATCTTATCTGGAAGATTAACTCCCACTTGATTCAAGCGATTGAAGTACCCAGACAATCTGAGCACATGCTCACTAGTTGAGCGATTCTCCTCCATCTTTTAGCTATAGAACTTGTTGGAGACTTCATATCTCTCAACTCGAGTATTTCCTTGAAATATTAACTTCAATTCCTGGAACATCTCATATGGTCCATGACGTTCAAAACGTCTTTGAAGTCCCGATTCTAAGCCATTAAGCATGGTGCACTAAACTATCAAGTAGTCATCATATTGAGCTAGACAAACGTTCATAACATCTGCATCTGCTCCTGCAATAGGTCTGTCACCTAGCGGTGCATTAAGGACATAATTCTTCTATGCAGCAATGAGGATAAACCTCAAATCACGGATCCAATCCGCATCATTGCTACTAACATCTTTCAACACAATTTTCTCTAGGAACATATCAAAATAAACATATGAAAGCAACAACGCGAGCTATTGATCTACAACATAATTTGCAAAATACTACCAGGACTAACTTCATGATAAATTTAAGTTCAATTAATCATATTACTAAAGAACTCCCACTTAGATAGACATCCCTCTAATCCTCTAAGTGATTACGTGATCCATATCAACTACACCATGTCCGATCGTCACGTGAGATGGAGTAGTTTCAACGGTGAACATCAATATGTTGATCATATCTACTATATGATTCACGCTCGACCTTTCGGTCTCCGTGTTCCGAGGCCATATCTGTTATATGCTAGGCTCGTCAAGTTTAACCTAAGTATTCCGCGTGTGCAACTGTTTTGCACCCGTTGTATTTGAACATAGAGCCTATCACACCCGATCATCACGTGGTGTCTCAACACGAAGAACTGTCACAATGGTGCATACTCAGGGAGAACACTTCTTGATAATTTAGTGAGAGATCATCTTAAAATGCTACCGTCAATCAAACAAAGATAAGATGCATAAAGGATAAACATCACATGCAATCAATATAAGTGATATGATATGGCCATCATCATCTTGTGCTTGTGATCTCCATCTTCGAAGCACCGTCGTGATCACCATCGTCACCGGCGCGACACCTTGATCTCCATCATAGCATCGTTGTCGTTACGCAATCTATTGCTTCTACGACTATCGCTACCGCTTAGTGATAAAGTAAAGCAATTACAGGGCGTTTGCATTTCATACAATAAAGTGACAACCATATGGCTCCTGCCAGTTGCCGATAACTTCGGTTACAAAACATGATCATCTCATACAATAAAATATAGTATCACGTCTTGACCATATCACATCACAACATGCCCTGCAAAAACAAGTTAGACGTCCTCTACTTTGTTGTTGCAAATTTTACGTGGCTGCTACGGGCTTAGCAAGAACCGTTCTTACCTACACATCAAAACCACAACGATAGTTCGTCAAGTTAGTGCTGTTTTAACCTTCGCAAGGACCGGGCATAGCCACACTCGGTTCAACTAAAGTTGGAGAAACAGACACCCGCTAGTCACCTGTGTGCAAAGCACGGCGGTAAAACCAGTCTCGCGTAAGCGTACGCGTAATGTCGGTCCGGGCCGCTTCATCCAACAATACCGCCGAACCAAAGTATGACATGCTGGTAAGCAGTATGACTTGTATCGCCCACAACTCACTTGTGTTCTACTCGTGCATATAACATCAACGCATAAAACCTAGGCTCGGATGCCACTGTTGGGGAACGTAGTAATTTCAAAATTTTCCTACGCACACACAAGATCATGGTGATGCATAGCAACGAGAGGAGGAGTGTATCTTCATACCCTTGAAGATCGCTAAGCGGAAGCGTTTATCAACGCGGTTGATGTAGTCGTACGTCTTCACGATCCGACCGATCCAAGTACCGAACGCACGGCACCTCTGAGTTCTGCACACGTTCAGCTTGATGACGTCCTCGCCTTCTCGATCCAGCAGCACGACAGCGTGGTGACGGTGTTGGTGAAGAACAATCTCCGCAGGGCTTTGCCTAAGCACTACGGAAACTATGACGGAGGATAAACTAGAGGGGATGGGGTTGCCGGCACACGGCTTGGTGTTTCTTGATGTGTCTTTGGTGCTAGCCCTGCCCCTCTATTTATATGTTGAGCCTTGGGGTCGAAACTTGGAGTAAAAGCCTCCACAAAGTCGGTTTCACCCAAAAGGCAAGAGTCCTTCTCGGACTCCAGGGCCAGATGCCAGGGTTCCCGGCGTCTGGACCCAGACGCCAGGGACCTTGGCGTCTGGCCCCTGGACTCCGCAAAACTTTCTTTTGCGCTTTCCAAAAACCTTGTGGGCTTTCCCCTTTGGCCCAAATAACGTGTTCTCGTACCCAAACATTTCGGGAAACATCCGGAACCCCTTCCGGTGAATTCCGGAACTCTTCCGGAGATCAAACACTATTATCCCATATATTAAACTTTATCTCCGGACCATCCCGGAGTTCCTCGTCGTGTCCATGATCTCATCCGGGACTCCGAACAACATTCGGTTACCAACATACATAACTCATATAATACTATACCGTCAATGAAACGTTAAGCGTGCGGACCCTACGGGTTCGAGAACTATGTAGACATGACCTAGAACTTGTTTCCGTTCAATAACCAATAGAGGGACCTGGATGCCCATATTGGCTCCCACATATTCTACGAAGATCTTTATCGGTCAAACCGCATAACAACATACGTTGTTCCCTTTGTCATCGGTATGTTACTTGCCCGAGATTTGATCGTCGGTATCCAATACCTAGTTCAATCTCGTTACCGGCAAGTCTCTTTACTCATTACGTAATACATCATTCCTTAACTAACTCATTAGCTACATTGCTTGCAAGGCTTATAGTGATGTGCATTACCGAGAGGGCCCAGAGATACCTCTCCGACAATCGGAGTGACAAAACCTAATCTCAAAATACGCCAACCCAACATGTACCTTCGGAGACACCTGTAGTACTCCTTTATAATCACCCAGTTACGTTATGACGTTTGGTAGCACCCAAAGTGTTCCTCCGGTAAACGGGAGTTGCATAATCTCATAGTTATAGGAACATGTATAAGTCATGAAGAAAGCAATAGCAATATACTAAACGATCAAGTGCTAGGCTAATGGAATGGGTCATGTCAATCACATCATTCTCCTAATGATGTGATCCCATTAATCAAATGACAACACATATCTATGGTTAGGAAACATAACCTTCTTTGATTAATGAGCTAGTCAAGTAGAGGCATACTAGTGACGTTATGTTGGTCTATGTATTCACACATGTATTATGTTTCCGGTTAATACAATTCTAGCATGAATAATAAACATTTATCATGATATGAGGAAATAAATAATAACTTTATTATTGCCTCTAGGGCATATTTCCTTCACATAGATGGATCGCTGGAGCTTACACGTTTTGTTAGCACCTTTAGGATCGACAAAACCTTCTGGTTGCATCATATGCAACTCTTCTTTAAGAAATACATTAAGGAATGTAGTTTTGACATCCATTTGCCAGATTTCATAAAATGTGGCAATTTGCTAACATGATCCGGACAGACTTAAGCATCGCTACGAGTGAGAAAATCTCATCGTAGTCAACACCTTGAACTTTGTCAAAAACGTTTTTTGGACAAGTCTAGCTTTGTAGATAGTAACACTACTATCAGCGTCCGTCTTCCTCTTAAAGATCCATTTATTTTCTATGGCTTGCCGATCATCGGCAAATCAACCAAAGTCCACACATTGTTCTCATACATGGATCCCATCTCAAATTTCATGGCTTCAAGCCATTTCACGCAATCTGGGCTCATCATCGCTTCCTCATAGTTCGTAGGTTCGTCATGGTCAAGTAACATGACCTCCAGAACAGGATTACCGTACCACTCTAGTGCGGAACTCACTATGGTTGACCTACGAGGTTTGGTAGTAACTTGATCTGAAATTACATGATCATCATCATTAGCTTCCTCACTAATTGTTGTAGGAGTCACAGGAACAGATTTCTGTGATGAACTACTTTCCAATAAGGGAGCAGGTACAGTTACCTCATCAAGTTCTACTTTCCTCCCACTCACTTCTTTCGAGAGAAACTTCTTCTCTAGAAAGGATCCATTCTTAGCAACGAATGTCTTGCCTTCGAATCTGTGATAGAAGGTGTACCCAACCGTCTCCTTTGGGTATCCTATGAAGACACATTTCTCCGATTTGGGTTTGAGCTTATCAGGATGAAACTTTTTCACATAAGCATCGCAACCCCAAACTTTAAGAAACAACAACTTTGGTTTCTTGCCAAACCACAGTTCATATGGTGTCGTCTCAATGGATTTAGATGGTTCCCTATTTAATGTGAATGTAGCTGTCTCTAATGCATAACCCCAAAATGATAGTGGTAAATCAGTAAGAGACATCATAGATTGCACCATATCTAATAAAGTATGGTTACAATGTTCGGACAAACCATTACACTATGGTATTCCAGGTGGCGTGAGTTGTGAAACTATTCCACATTGTTTCAAATGAAGACCAAACTCATAACTCAAATATCCTCCTCCATGATCAGATCATAGAAACTTTATTTTCTTGTTACGATGATTTTTCACTTAACTCTGAAATTATTTGAACTTTTCAAATGTTTCAGACTTATGTTTCATCAAGTAGATATACCCATATCTGCCCAAATCATCTGTGAAGGTCAGAAAATAACGATACCCGCTGCGAGCCTCAACATTCATCGGACCGCATACATCATTATGAATTATTTCCAATAAGTCAGTTGCTCGCCCCATTGTTCCGGAGAACGGTGTCTTAGTCATCTTGCCCATGAGGCATGGTTCGCAAGCATCAAGTGATTTATAATCAAGTGATTCCAAAAGCCCATCAGCATGGAGTTTCTTCATGCGCTCTATACCAATATGACCTAAACGGTAGTGCCACAAATAAGTTGCACTATCATTATTAACTTTGCATCTTTTGGCTTCAATATTATGAATATGTGTATCACTACGATCGAGATTCAATAAACCATTTATATTGAGTGTATGACCATAGAAGGTTTTATTCATGTAAATAGAACAACAATTATTCTTTGACTTAAATGAATAACTGTATTGCAATAAATATGATCCAATCATATTCATGCTCAACGCAAACACCAAATAACATTTATTTTAGGTTCAACACTAATCCCAAAGGTAAAAGGAGTGTGTTATGGTGATCTTATCAACCTTGGAATCACTTCCAACACACATCATCACCTCGCCCTTAACTAGTCTCAGTTTATTTTGCAACTCCCGTTTCGAGTTATTACTCTTAGCAACTATACCAGTATCAAATACCGAAGGGTTGCTATATACACTAGTAAAGTACACATCAATAACATGTATATCCAATATACCTTTGTTCACTATGCCATCCTTCTTATCCGCCAAGTATCTAGGGCAGTTCCACTTCCAGTGATCATTTCCTTTGCAGTAGAAACACTCAGTTTTAGGCTTGGGTCTAGCTTTGGGCTTCTTCATGGGAGTGACAACTTGTTTGTCATTCTTCTTGAAGTTCCCTTTCTATCACTTTGCCCTTCTCTTGAAACTAGTGGTCTTGTTAACCATCAACACTTGATGCTTTTCTTGATTTCTACCTTCGCTGATTTTAGCATCGCGAAGAGCTTGGGAATTGTTTTCGTTATCCCTTGCATATAATAGTTCATCACGAAGTTCTAGCAACTTGGTGATAGTGACTAGAGAACTCTGTCAATCACTATCTTATCTGGAAGATTAACTCCCACTTGATTCAAGCGATTGTAGTATTCAGACAATCTAAGCACATGCTCACTGGTTGAGCTATTCTCCTCCATCTTGTAGGCAAAGTACTGTCAGAGGTCTCATACCTCTTGACACGGGCATGAGTATGAAATACCAATTTCAACTCTTGGAACATCTCATATGCTCCATGGCATTCAAAACGTTTTTGATGTCCCGGTTTTAAGCCGTAAAGCATGGTGCACTAAACTATCAATTAGTCATCATACCGAGTGTCAGGGATATACCCCGCGGCATAAACTGGCCGGAAGTTTAGCCCGGTCGAACTTGGCGGTTTATTTGAAGACCCCGCTGGCACTTGGCGATTCACCGGGTGACCCGTTTGGACCTGGCGGTTCACGACTCATTGGTAACCCGGCAGGTGGATGCAAGGAGCGACAAGACCTGGTGGCCCAACGGGCGGTTCATGAAGGCCGGTTCATACTATGGTGGGCCGGTTTAAGAGGAAAGGCAGGAGGAATATTCACCTTACAAGGAGTTAAGACCAGGACTTGTATCCGGTTTGTATTAGAGATAGGGTAGTCCTAATCCTAATAGGACTCCACATGTAAACCGCCCCTTCAACATATATAAGGAGGGGAAGGGCTCCCCAAAGAGGGAGAAGCTACAAGCAAGAAGAAACAATCTTAGGGCTAGACACAAAGAGGAGAGCCGGTTTACGGCGACTCCCTCATGATGATAATGAGACCTAGCCTCAAACAGCATGTAGGGTTTTTACCGGATGATGTTTCCCGGGGCCCGAAGCTGTCTAAATCCCTGTCTTGTGTTGCGTCTCTCGATTCCGCCCAACCCCTCTCAAGCTACCACATAGATGCGTTGGCCTCGCGACTAAGTCCTGACACTAAGGACATCTGCCGTGACAATTCCACGACAGTTGGGGCCCACCGTGGGGCCTGCGCACGGTGGTGTTGAGTTCTTGGAGGGATCTTTTTAAGGATCAAGAAGCCACGACCCACCGGAGGAGCAATAGCCGGCGAGGAAGAGTTTACATCAACAACAATCAGTTGGACTGACAAGGACAAAAATTAAGTTCATAAGAAATTAGGGTTACGGCTTATGCGCCACCACAGGTGTCTCTGACGATCTGTCAATCTGAGGATACATCAAATTTTTCTGCGACAGTGCACGGCGCGTTACATCAAGATAGGCAGGAGTTTGTCCGTATGTGTCCGGATCACCCAGAAACTACCGCCATGTTTTTTATCAAACCAAGACGGCTGCGTTACAGAGTCGATGCTACTCCCTGTTTCAAGTTTTGAGGAGGGATTCACGTGCTAGATGGCTGTTTGCATCAAACCTCAAAATTAGTACTAGTTCCCATACAACGCCTCAGACTTGTTCAAGCGAAAGGTGCTAGCTTTGGCACGATTCCCTATGGGTGATGGATTAGTTGAGCTGAGAGTTATACATCATCACGAAGAGACAAAGGAAACTGGCCGGTCAAATCTGAGACAGATATGATTCAAACTCGGATGGTTGTGTACGTGAGTACTAAATTAAGAAAATCCAGTTTATCCCTTGTACGTACATGCAAAGTGATAGCAGATAGACAAGTTGGAGACGCAAGTTAAAGACTCCAGGGCCGCAGCCTTCCGCAGCCTAGCCTGATAGACTTCGCACCACTAGCCTGACACCTTCGCCTTGAGCACCTGTTGCCACGCACCTTGAGCCATGGTGCAGAAGACGCTGGGAGCAGTTCTATTCACATCAAGCATACAGATTCGCTTTCAAGAAGCTTGCGAGGTATTACTACCATACAGTAAATTTTTTAAATACTAATTATTTGGTTGTGCTTGCATCGCACTATCAACAGTGAGCAGGGCGAGGCGGCACTGGTCGTCTGCGGTTGAGTGGGTTGGGTTACCATCGCCAAACCGCCTTCGCGGACCTTCCTCGCTGCTTTGACTGTGCAGCTGAGCCGCCTCCGCTTCTGCCGCGTGGCCACGACTCCGCCTCTGCTCCGCGTCATTGAACACCCCGTGCGGCCTCAACTCGGCCGCCGCCGTGGCTCGCTCACCCGCACTTGCCGTGAGCCGCCCCGCTTTGACCTCATGTCGCCGCTTCACCCCTGCGGCCATAAGTCACCGCCCGCTTCGCTGACGCACCCCCGCTGGTAAAAAAAAAGGGTGGGAAGGTGATCATCAACTCGGTGGTGGATAAATTCCGGCCAAACATACCAGGTGAAATTTGTCTAGTCAATTTTTATGGATACATTTTTATTCTTTAAAAAGAACAATTACTCTGGCCTGTAATATTTTTATGCAGGACGGCTATTAAAAGAAAAAGGGGTGGTATTATACCGCGGAGGCATGTTCTGCTGTGCCGCGCAGCTTCATGGACACGCGTATCACGGTCCGGTTTACATCAACGCGTCGGCCGACTCGCCCGTCCGCACCACCTTACAACGCCACGGATGACTCACCTGTCCGCCCTCGCGGCCGGTTCACTTGTCCGCACCGGCTTACAAACGCCGCGGCCGGTTCACCCATGAGCGACTTCAAATCCACCTAGCGATCATAAATTTCATGGCGGATTATTTCCGGCCTGGCACATCAATTGTTCACTACATCAAAACGACGTGGTTAACTCGCCCGTCCGCGTCGGTTTACAACACCGCGGCCGGTTCATCTGTTTGAGCCGCCTATGATGCCGAGGTCATCTTTTCCGTCCATTTCTCACGGCCTGGTCTACATCAACATACCGGGCCGCACCTATCTGCATGGGCTGTTTATTGAAGTATGAGCAAGTCACAGCTTGGGTAGCCCGGCTTTCTTTCAAATTGGAGGCAAATTATTATCAACCACCGTCTACACTAGATGGTTCAATGGGCAGGCACACAAGTCGCCGCCACTACAGTTTGATTAACTTCAAATCACCAGTTGGAAGAAGACATTGGCCAAGTTGCTGACACGGCTCATACGGGATCATTTATAACCCGCCGCAGTCACCTCAATCTTCTGTAGGATTCACATCGGGCTATCAACACCAATGATATACAACTTATGCCGGTTTACATCACGGTCACATATGGAGAGTCTCAAGCCATCTTCTCGAGTCACCTTTGAGACTCGGGGGCTACAATGACATGACTCAGCAAGTCTTGCCAGTTTCAGCAAATTTAAAAACCCCAGGACAATGGAGGGAAAGATAACCCGGTCCCAGAGGCTACTGCTATTTGAAGGCCGTCAGAAAATTTCCGGCTTAGAAAGTATATGACAATTACAAAATCTCAGGCTCAATGAAGAAGTTCCGGGTCATCAGAAAAGATTCCGGTTTAAAATCCGGCTCAAGGGAAGCCAGTCTCACTGAAGCTCTCAAATCCGGTTTAAGAATTTCCGGTTCAAAAAGGAATTAACTTCTCGCAAGTTCGAGTTTAAAGACCGTCAGAAAATTTCCGGCTGAAAATGAAGATTCCGGTTTAAAATCTGGGTCAAGGGAAAGTTGTCTCCCACAAAGCTTTGAAGCTCTCAATATCCGGTTCAAGATCCCGGTTCAAGAAGAATTTATCTCTTGCAAAAAAGTTAAAAATTACCGAAGAGGACCTGCTGCCATGATGCGCGGTTCAAACATGGGTATCCTGCCTTATTGGCCTAACATATTATTGATCACATGGGGGCTTCTGCTTCATAAAGCGGGGTCTCTATCCTTTTTTACATCATGCGTGGTTACACGGAGGTTCTGTCTTAAAGCGGCCTCCGGTTTACCTCTTGGGTTAGCTTTTCAAAGCACCATGTTACGTCACTTGGGGGCTTGGTCGTGTCCGAACCAATGCAACACTTCTTGATAGGCGAAAGCCACCAGATCACTTGGGGACATGGTTAAGTCTGAACCAGTCACGCCTCTTGATCGGCCTAAGGCCACAGAGTCACTTGGGGGCTTGGTCGAACCCGAACCATTGCCACGCCACTTGATCGGCATATGCCACGGTTTCAGTTGGGGACCTGGCTGAATTGAACCATAGCTACACCTATTGGGAGCTTGGTCGTGTCCGACCATGGTAACACCATCTGATCGGCTCAGTAAAGCCTCTTTTTGCAAACGATTTTATCATTGCCTTTGCTTCCATATTTTTTTCATAACTATTATTTGATTTTTTTTGTTGCGTTTTTTAAACCGACAACGTTTTAATCCGGTTCAACTGTCAAATGCAAATTGACGGAACACGGTCAGATCTTAATCCGGAGGCCATCTGCCCGGTTTGATTTTCTATTATCATCCTATTATGGAGTAAACCGGTGTTCATTAACCCGCTTGACTTTCAATTACAAGTTGTCAGTACATGATCAAATCATAATCCGAAGACTATCCCCCGGTCTGGTTTGACTACGAGTCGCCAGTATCATATATGGTTAAACCGGTGTTTATCACAACCCGGTACGGTTTTATCATAAACCGGCATAGTATGAAAGGAGTTATCATTACTCAAGATTGGGGTTATCACCCTTACTACAAAAAGTTGGTAAACCAATGATGTTATTCAATGTCACAGGTATGATATATTTCATATTTGATTATTCTTAAGTGCAGCCTTGGTTATAAACCTGGGTTATATGTTGGGCATTATGACCCGTCCGGCGGTAAACCGCCAGGACACTTTAAACTTGTTGTATGCAGAAACAGGTTGAATAAAGCATGATTATAAATCACCGGTGTTTATTAAACCGGCCTGGCTTTAAGACAATAAGTCGCCAATATATGATGAGAAATTATCCGGTGTTTATTAAACCGGCCTGGCTTTAAGACGATAAATCGCCAGTCTATAATGAGAAATTGTCCGGTGTTTATTAAACCGGCCTAGCTTTGGACTATAAGTCGTCAGTATATATTTGGATTGCGCCATTGGAATCATGCGCTTATAAATCATTTGGTTATATTATTCAAATAGCCAAACTTGGCTGAATTTTCATTATGATATTGAATGAATAAAGTTTTCATACCAGATTATATTATCTTGAATAGCCAACATGGCTGGATTTTATTATGGTTTTTAATAACCGGTATTATTGAGGTTTTCAAAGTCGCTTTAGTGCAATGGCTATTATTTTATCAAAGGATATGATTTATTCTACAATGAAAGGAATAGTCCCGAGTCGCTGCAGGCTTACGACCCAGCACTTGGGGGCTACATTATTCAAATTGAGATTACATGCAAGTCTCATGTCGCTGCAAGCATGCACCATGACACTTGGGGGCTAATGCAAAGTCATTCTTTGTTCATCTTATTGAAGACCCGACTCATCACATCGTAATGAGCTGGCCCTTGGGGGCTACCAATTGCTCCTGTCAACAATTTAAGGTACAAAGCTTTTTATCAATTACATTTAAGGGTCCATTGCTCAGTTGGTAAAGCACAAAGCTCTTAACCTTGTGGACGTGAATTCAAGCCCCATGATGGGGGTTATATCATATGATGTTATTTTCATTAAAGAATATGTCAAAGTCCCAGCTCAATATTATCTTACTGAGCCGGCTCTTGGGGGCTACATGTTGTTGTTCAAAGTTTACAAGATTATATTTACAAGGTCCCTGCTCATTATTGCATAATGACCCGGCCCTTGGAGGCTACACTGGTTGAAGTTTTTATGAGTATCAGGAAATTACAAGTCCCAGGTTGCTACAAGCATGACAACCCGACACTTGGGGGCTACATATATGGAGTATTCAGTTTTTACTAGAGATGAACAACATGGATTTCTTCTTAAGTGGTAGTATTTATATTGAAGCAAGTCTTAAGCCATCACTTTGTTCTGCTCAAGACTTGGGGGCTACAGTTTTTATAACTCGGCAGTTTTGGTAATGATAAACCGGCAAGTTCTACATCTTCAAACCGGCCGAATTTTAGATGAGTATTTCAAGACCAAAATTTCTTAAACCGACGCTTTGGAAGCCGACTCAAGTGGATTATTCTTCACAATATTTTTCTATGAGAAACCAACGTCAGCAATTTGAGTATGAAGCTGGTTTATTGACCCGGATTTTCTAGAAGAAGGAAATGACAAGGACTTCAGAATGATCAGATGTCGGTTTACAAGAATTCTTAACCTGGAGCATAGTCTGTCAAATTTGTTCTTGTGTTTATTTTGCAGCATAAGTTTACCATGAATAAATCCAAGCTAAACTTGGGGGCTAATGTCGGGGATATACCCCGCAGCGTAAACCGGCCGGAAGTTTAGCCCGGCCGGACTTGGCGGTTTATCTGAAGACCCCGCTGGCACTTGGCGATTCACCGGGCGACCCGTTTGGACCTGGCGGTTCACGACTCATTGGTAACCTGGCAGGTGGGTGCGAGGAGCGACAAGACCTGGTGGCCCAACGGGCGGTTCATGAAGGCCGGTTCATACTATGGTGGGCCGGTTTAAGAGGAAAGGCAGGAGGAATATTTACCTTACAAGGAGTTAAGACCAGGACTTGTATCCGGTTTGTATTAGAGATAGGCTAGTCCTAATCCTAATAGGACTCCACATGTAAACCGCCCCTTCAACATATATAAGGAGGGGCAGGGCTCCCCAAAGAGGGAGAAGCTACAAGCAAGAAGAAACAATCTTAGGGCTAGACACAAAGAGGAGAGCCGGTTTACGGCGACTCCCTCATGATAATAATGAGACCTAGCCTCAAATAGCATGTAGGGTTTTTACCGGATGATGTTTCCCAGGGCCCGAAGCTGTCTAAATCCCTGTCTTGTGTTGCGTCTCTCGATTCCGCCCAACCCCTCTCAAGCTACCACATAGATGCGTTGGCCTCGCGACTAAGTCCTGACACTAAGGACATCTGCCATGACAATTCCACGACACCGAGCTTTGCCAAACATTCATAACGTCTGCATCTACTCCTACAATAGGTCCGTCACCTAGCGGTGCATCAAGGACATAATTCTTCTGTGCAGCAATGAGGATAGTCCTCAGATTACGGACCCAGTCCGCATCATTGCTACTATCATCTTTCAACTTATTTTTCTGTAGGAACATATTAAAAATAAACGGGGAGCTACATCGCAAGCTATTGATCTATAACATAGATATGCAAATACTATCAGGACTAAGTTCATGATAAATTAAAGTTCAATTAATCATATTACTTAAGAACTCCCACTTAGATAGACATCCCTCTAGTCATCTAAATGATCACGTGATCCATATCAACTAAACCATGTCCGATCATCACATGAGATGGAGTAGTTTTCAATGGTGAGCATCACTATGTTGATCATATTGCTATGTCTTGAGCTTGCGTTGGTTTTCCTTGAACAGGAAAGGGTGATGCAGCAATACTAGCGTAAGTATTTCCCTCAGTTTTTGAGAACCAAGGTATCAATCCAGTAGGAGGCTCCTCAAAAGTCCCACACACCTACACAAACAAACAAAGAACTTACAACCAACGCAATAAAGGGGTTGTCAATCCCTTCACGGCCGCTTGCGAAAGTGAGATCTCATAGATATAGTATGATAAGATAAATATATTTTTGATATTTTATAATATAGATGCAAAAAGTAAAGATGCAAATAAAAGTAGATTGAAAGCAAATATGATAAAAGATAGACCCGGGGGCCATAGGTTTCACTAGAGGCTTCTCTCAAGATAGCATAAGTATTACGGTGGGTGAACAAATTACTGTCGAGCAACTGATAGAAAAGCGAATAATTATGAGATTATCTAGGCATGATCATGTATATAGGCATCACGTCCGCAACAAGTAGACCGACTCCTGCCCGCATCTACTACTATTACTCCACACATCGACCGACTCCTGCCTGCACCTACTACTATTACTCCACACATCGACCGGCTCCTGCCTGCATCTAGAGTATTAAGTTCATAAAGAACAGAGTAACACATTAAGCAAGATGACATGATGTAGAGGGATAAACTCATGCAATATGATATAAACCCCATCTTTTTATCCTCGATGGCAACAATACAATACATGCCTTGCAACCCTTTCTGTCACTACGTAAGGACACCGCAAGATTGAACCCAAAGCTAAGCACTTCTCCCCATAGCAAGAAAGATCAATCTAGTAGGCCAAACCAAACTGATAGTTCGAAGAGACTTGCAAAGATAACTCAATCATACATAAAAGAATTCAGAGGAGATTCAAATATTTCTCATAGATAAACTTGATCATAAACCCACAATTCATCGGATCTCGACAAACACACCGCAAAAAGAGTTTACATCGAATAGATCTCCACAAGAGAGGGGGAGAACATTGTATTGAGATCCAAAAAGAGATAAGAAGCCATCTAGCTAATAACTATGGACCCGAAGGTCTGTGGTAAACTACTCACAACTCATCTGAGGGGCTATGGTGTTGATGTAGAAGCCCTCCATGGTCGATTCCCCCTCCGGCGGAGCGTCGGCGAAGGCTCCAAGATGGGATCTCGTGGGTACAGAAGGTTACAGCGGTGGAAATTGTGTTTTGTTGGCTCCCTGGATGTTTTCGGGGTACGTAGGCTTATATAGGAGGAAGAAGTATGTCGGTGGCCGCCCGAGGGGCCCATGAGACAGGGGGCGCACCCTGTAGGGGTGGGCGCGCCCTCCCCTCTCGTGGCAGCCTCGGCTGCTTCTTGACTTGCACTCCAAGTCCTCTGGATCACGTTCGTTCCAAAAATCACGCTCCCGAAGGTTTCATTCCGTTTGGACTCCATTTGATATTCCTTTTCTTCGAAATACTGAAATAGGCAAAAAAAACAGCAATACGGGCTGGGCCTCCGGTTAGTAGGTTAGTCCCAAAAATGATATAAATGTGTAAAATAAAGCCCATAAACATCCAAAAGGGGTAATATGATAGCATGGAACAATAAAAAATTATAGATACGTTGGAGACGTATCTAGCATCCCCAAGCTTAATTCCTGCTCGTCCCCGAGTAGGTAAATGATAAAAACAAAATTTTTGATGTGGAATGCTACCTAGCATAATTCTCAATGTAATTTTCTTTATTGTGGCATGAATGTTCAGATCCAAATGATTCAAAACAAAAGTTCATATTGATAAAAGAAATAGTAACACTTCAAGCATACTAATCAAAGTAATCATGTCTTCTCAAAATAAGATGGCTAAAGAAAGTTCATCCCTACAAAATCATAAAGGTAGGCTATGTTTCATTTTCATCACACAAAATACTCCCATCAAGAACAACCCCGGTTTTAGCCAAGCAATTGGTTCATACTTTTTAATGCGCTTCAGGCTTTTTCAACTCTCACGCAATACATGGGCATGAGCCATAATATAGCACTATGGGTGGAATAGAATATTATGATGGAGGTTGTGTGGAGAAGACAAAAAAAGGAGAAAGTCTCACACTGACAAGGATAATCAACAGGCTATGGAGATGCCCATCAATTGATGTCACCATGAGGAGTAGGGATTGCCATGCAACGGATGCACTAGAGCTATAAATGAATGCTCAACAAAAGAAAACTAGTGGGTGTGCATCCAACTTGCTTGCTCACGAAGACCTAGGGCATTTGAGGAAGCCCATTGTAGGAATATACAAGCCAAGTTCTATAATGAAAAATTCCCACTAGTATGAAAAAGATAACCTATGAGACTCACTATATGAAAAACATGGTGCTACTTTGAAGCACAATATATGAGACTCACTACATGAAGAACAAGGTGCTACGTTGAAGCACAAGTGTGGAAAAAGAGATAGTAACATTACCCCTTTTATTTATTTTCTCTTTTAAATTCTTTTTTCTTTTCTTTTCTTTTCTTTTCTTTTCTTTTCTTTTTTTTGGGCCTTTCTTTTTTTTGGCCTTTCTTCTTTTTTTCTCTCTCTTTTTTTCTTTGGGCAATGCTCTAATAATGATGATCATCACACTTTTATTGATTACAACATATGAATTACAACTCGAAACTAGAACAAGATATGACTCTATATGAATGCCTCCGGCGGTGTAGCGGGATGGTGCAATGAATCAAGAGTGACATGTATGAAAATTATGCATGGTGGCTTTGCCACAAATACGATGTCAACTACATGATCATGCAATGGAAATATGACAAAAGTAAAGTATGTCATGATGATGATGAACGGAACGGTGGAAAGTTGCATGGCAATATATCTCGGAATGGCTATGGAAATGCCATAATAGGTAGTTATGGTGGCTGTTTTGAGGAATATATAAGGAGGTTTATGTGTGATAGAGCGTATCGTATCACGGGGTTTGGATGCACCGGCGAAGTTTGCACCAACTCTCAAGGTGAGACAGGGCAATGCACGGTACCGAAGAGGCTAGCAATGGTGGAAAGGTAAAAGTGCGTATAATCCATGGACTCAACATTAGTCGAAAGAACTCATATACTTATTGCAAAAGTTTTATTAGCCCTTGAAGCAAAGTACTACTACGTATGCTCCTAGGGGGGAGGTTGGTAGGAGTTAACCATCGCGCGCCCCCGACCTCCACTCAAGGGAAGGCAATCAAAAGAGCACTCTATGTAATAAATTTGTTACACAACTTTCACCATATGTGCATGCTACGGGACTTGCTTACTTCAACACAAGCATTCTTTAAATTCATAATCACCCAACTAGCATGACTTTAATAGCACTACCTCCATATCTCAAAACAATTATCAAGTATCAAATTGATCATAGCATCCAATTCACTTCCTATGGTAGTTTTTGTTATACCCAACTTGGATGCCTACCATTCTAGGACCAATTTTATAACCATAGCAAATACCATGCTGTTCTAAAAGACTCTCAAAATAATATAAGTGAAGCATGAGAGACTAGCAATTTCCACAAAAATAAGTCACCACCGTGCTCTAAAAGATATAAGTGAAGCAGTAGAGCAAAAACTATCAAGCTCAAAAGATATAAGTGAAGCACATAGAGTATTCTAGCAAATTCTAATCAAGTAGGCTTCTCCAAAAAGGTGTGTACATCAAGGATGATTGTGGTAAACTAAAAAGCAAATACTAATATAATACATGACGCTCCAAGCAAAACACATATCATGTGGCGAATAAAAATATAGCTCCAAGTAAAGTTACCAATGAACGAAGACGAAAGAGGGGATGCTTTCCCGGGGCATCCCCAAGCTTAGGCTTTTGGCTATTCTTGAATATCTTGGGGTGCCATGGGCATCCCCAAGCTTAGGCTTTTGCCACTCCTTATTCCATAGTCCATAAAAGCTTTACCCAAAACTTGAAAACTTCACAACACAAAACTCAACAGGAAATCTTATAAGCTCCGTTAGTGAAAGAAAACAAAACCACCACATAAGGTACTGTAATGAACTCATTATTTATTTATTTTGGTGTTAAACCTACTGTATTCCAACTTCTGTATGGTTTATAAACTATTTTACTAGCCATAGATGCATCAAAATAAGCAAACAACACACGAAAAACAGAATCTTGTAAAAACAGAACAGTCTATAGTAATCTGTAACTAACGCAAACTTCTGGAACTCTAAAAATCCTACCAAAAATAGTAAGTCCTGGAAAATTTTTCTATTGATCAGCATAAAAAAGAATCAATGGAAAGGCACGTTTCTGTGATTTAACAAAACTAAATTTGTGCGCATAAAGTTTCTGTTTTTCAGCAGAATCAAATCAACTATCATCATAGGTTATCCTATAGGTTCTACTTGGCACAAACACTAATTAAAAGATAAAAACACATCTAAATAGAAGGTAGATTCAAGATTTATTACTAAACAGGAACAAAAACAAAAAATAACACAAATAAAATTGGGTTGCCTCCCAACTAGCGCTATCGCTTAACGCCCCTAGCTAGGCATAAAAGCGAAGATAGATCTAAGTAGTGCCATCTTTGGCACTAAATTCATAAGTAGCTCGCATGATAGATTCATAAGGTAATTTGACCTTCTTTCTTGGAAAGTGCTCCATGCCTTTATTTAATGGAAATTGGAATCTAATATTCCCTTTCTTCATATCAATAATCACGTCAATCGTTCTAAGGAAAGATCTACCAAGAATAATAGGGCAAGAAATATTGCAATCTATATCAAGAATGATAAAATCTACGGGCACCATGTTTCTATTTGCAACAATGAGAACATCATTGATCCTTCCCATTGGCTTTTTAATGGTGGAATCCACAAGGTGCAAATTTAAAGAGCAATCATCAAGATCATGGAAACCTAGAATATCACATAAAGTTTTCGGAATCGTGCAAACACTAGCACCCAAATCACACAAAGCAAAACACTTATGATCTTTAATTATAATCTTTATAGTAGGTTCCCACTCATCATTAAGTTTTCTAGGTATAAAAACTTACAAATTAAGTTTTTCATCATAAGATTGCATCAAGGCATCAACAATATGTTTGGTAAAAGCTTTATTTTGACTATAAGCATGAGGAGAATTAACAACGGATTGCAACAAGGAAATACAACCTTCTAAAGAACAATTATCATAATCAAATTCCTTGAATCCGAGATAGTGGGTTCAATACTATTTAAAGTCATGACCTCTCCAATCCCACTTTTACCAAACTTAGCATCAAGATCTAAAAACTCTGAATTCTTGGGATGCCTTCTAGGTAAAGTTGACTCATCTTCCGTCCCATAATTATCAAGATTCATATTGCAAAACAAATATCTAATAGGGGACACATCAATAACTTTAAGACCTTCATCATTATTTCATGGAAACTAGAAGAACACGCCTTTACAAAGCTATCTTTCTTAGCACGCAATCTAGCGGTTCTTTCCTTGCACTCATCAATGGAAATTCTCATTACTTTGAGAGACTCATTGATATCATGCTTAGGAGGAGAAGATCTAAGTTTAAGAGAATCAACATCAAGTGAAAGTCTATCAATGTTCCTAGCCAAATCATCAACTTTGAGCAATTTTTCTTCAAGCAAGGCATTAAAATTCTTTTGAGAAATCATAAATTCTTTCACACTATTCTCAAAATCAGAAGGCATATTATTAAAATTACCATAAGAACTATTGTAGGGATTTCCATAATTATTAGAGGAATTACTAGGGAACGGTCTAGCATTAAAATTTCCTCTATATGCATGGTTTCCAAAACTATTCCTACCAACAAAATTCACATCCATAGATTCATTATTATTCTCAATCAAAGTAGACAAAGGCATATCATTGGGATCAAGAGGAGTATTTTTAGTAGCAAATAATTTCATAAGTTCATCCATCTTTCCACTCAAAACATTGATTTCTTCTATAGCATGCACTTTTTTACTAGAAGATCTTTCGGTGTGCCATTGAGAATAATTAGCCATAATATTATCAAGAAGTTTTGTAGCATCTCCTAACGTGATTTCCATAAACGTGCCTCCCACGGCCGAATCTAAGAGATTTCTAGAAGCAAAGTTCAAATCGGCATAAATTTTGTATGATCATCCATAATTTCAAACCATGAGTAGGGCAATTGCGAATCATCAATTTCATTATTTCCCAAGATTGGGCAACATGCTCATGATCAAGTTGTTTAAAATTCATAATATCGTTCCTAAGAGTGATGATCTTAGCGGGAGGAAAATACTTAGAGATAAAAGCATCTTTGCACTTGTTCCAAGAATCAATACTATTTTTAGGCAAAGAAGAAAGCCAAACTTTAGCACGATCTCTAAGTGAAAATGGAAATAACTTCAATTTAATGATATTGTTATCCGTGTCTTTCTTCTTTTGCATATCACACAAATCAACAAAGTTGTTTAGATGAGTAGTGGCATCTTTGCTAGGAAGGCCGGTGAATTGATCTTTCATAACAAGATTCAGCAAAGCAGTATTGATTTCACAAGACTCAACATCATTGAGAGGAGCAATCGGAGTACTAAGGAAATCATTATTATTGGTATTCGAGAAATCACACAATTTGGTATTATCTTGTGCCATGGCAACAAGTAATCCAACACACAAGCAAACAAACAAAAAAAGCAAGCAAAAAGAGAGGAGGATATTGGGAAAGAGAGGGCGAATAAAACGGCAAGGGTGAAGTGGGGGAGAGGAAAACGAGAGGCAAATGGCAAATAATGTAAATGCGAGGGAGATGGGTTTGTGATGGGTACTTGGTATGTCTTGACTTGAGCGAAGACCTCCCCGGCAACGGCGCCAAAAATCCTTCTTGCTACGTCTTGAGCTTGCGTTGGTTTTCCTTGAAGAGGAAAGGGTGATGCAGCAATAGTAGCGTAAGTATTTCCCTCAGTTTTTGAGAACCAAGGTATCAATCTAGTAGGAGGCTCCTCAAAAGTCCCACGCACCTACACAAACAAGCAAAGAACTCGCAACCAACGCAATAAAGGGGTTGTCAATCCCTTCACGGCCACTTGCGAAAGTGAGATCTGATAGAGATAGTATGATAAGATAAATATATTTTTGGTATTTTATAATATAGATGCAAAAAGTAAAGATGCAAATAAAAGTAGATTGAAATAAAATATGATAAAAGATAGACCCGGGGGTCATAGGTTTCACTAGAGGCTTCTCTCAAGATAGCATAAGTATTACGGTGGGTGAAAAAATTACTGTCGAGCAATTGATAGAAAAGCGAATAATTATGAGATTATCTAGGCATGATCATGTATATAGGCATCACGCCCTCAACAAGTAGACCGACTCCTGCCTGCATCTACTACTATTACTCCACACATCGACCGACTCCTACCTGCATCTAGAGTATTAAGTTCATAAAGAACAGAGTAACACATTAAGCAAGATGACATGATGTAGAGGGATAAACTCATGCAATATGATGTAAACCCCATCTTTTTATCCTCGATGGCAACAATACAATACGTGCCTTGCAACCCTTTCTGTCACTGGGTAAGGACACCGCAAGATTGAACCCAAAGCTAAGCACTTCTCCCATGGCAAGAAAGATCAATCTAGTAGGCCAAACCAAACTGATAATTCAAAGAGACTTGCAAAGATAACCCAATCATACATAAAATAATTCAGAGGAGATTCAAATATTTCTCATAGATAAACTTGATCATAAACCCACAATTCATCGGATCTCGACAAACACACCGCAAAAAGAGTTTACATCGAATAGATCTCTACAAGAGAGGGGGAGAACATTGTATTGAGATCCAAAAAGAGAGAAGAAGCCATCTAGCTAATAACTATGGACCCGAAGGTCTGTGGTAAACTACTCACAACTCATCGGAGGGGCTATGCATTACAAAAAAATACACTTCCGTGATGATACGTGTTTGTCATAGTAGGTCGCGTATTTTGTCATGCATGTACATCCATGACAAATTTATGACAGAATCAATATAGTCATACATGTGCCGTCGTAGAAGTGTTCCATGACATTACCAAAATTATCATCACGGAAGTGTCCACTTCCATGACGATAAATCACGCGTCACAGAAGTGCTTTCGTCAAGGGTGACCGACACGTGGCATCCACCGTAACGGAACACCGTTAAGCTATCGGGTCGGGTTTTGGATCCGATAACCCGTTAACAGCCCCGACCAATGGGGATTTTCCACGTGTAAAATCATCATTGGCTGGAGGAA
This sequence comes from Triticum timopheevii, assembly GCA_963921465.1. Lineage (NCBI taxonomy): Eukaryota > Viridiplantae > Streptophyta > Magnoliopsida > Poales > Poaceae > Triticum > Triticum timopheevii. The sequence continues at coordinate 73,759,754 of OY997266.1, read as the reverse complement.
ACACGTGTCGGCTCACCGTTGGGACAGATGTCATCCACTCATTGGATAGAAGGCGCCTATGATACGTCGACACGTGCCACGACCCAACTTAGGCCCATTCCTGTGAAAAGGCCGGCCCGTTTGACTTGGTCAAAAGGTGGCGGGCCGGCCCATGGAAAGCCTGTTAACGGCATGTTCGCATATAGCCCATTTACAGCACGCTAACCCAAGGCCCGTTACGCCCTATCCGAATTAGGCCCAGTAGCGTCATCTGGGCCATCCAATGTGATTCCAGCCCGTTTTCACTTCTGGCCCATGTATGGCCCATGACGTCTTTCGGCCCATATGAGGCCCTATGTAACTCTTGGCCTATTAACAGCCCGTGGTGAAACTGGCACGCAATGAACAGTGTATCACTTTACACCCATTAACGGCCCATGGTGAAACTGGCCCGTAATGAATAGCATATCATTTTATACCCATTAAGGGCCCGTTATTCAGTTGGGCCGTTTCCAGCAAATGTTATCTTTCGGCCTTCTCAGAGCCCATTTATTCTTGGGCTCATTTCCAGCATTCGTTTACTTACGGCCCGTTACTGTCATTTTCTGCTTGTGGGCCAAATTCAGCCCGTGGTTACATCGGCCCGTTTGTGGTCCGTTAATACGTTGGACCGTTTTCATAGCGTCATCAAATACGGCCTGTTAACGATGGCCCGTTATGGTCATACGGCCCGTATAAGGCCCATTGATGATACGGCCCGTAGAAGGCCCATTGTTTCTACGGCCCGTAGAAGGCCCATTGTTTCTACGGCCCATAGAAGGCCTACTGTTTCTACGACCCATAGAGGTCCCACTGTTTCTACGGCCCGTAGAAGGCCCAGTGTCACTACAGTAAATATTAGCCCATGGTTATTGTGGCCTAGTTTTAAAAAGAACTGCACTAACTACAAGCAAACAAATAAACAAGACAACAAGGAAATAAATAAGCAAGCAACTTATGCTAGGCTATCACGGTTGTTACACATATTACATCCACTGGGCATCAAAGTTTGCCACCAGTGCAAATATAGGGAACAAAGCAACATATCATATACACTGGTTGTCAAAGTTGGCGACCAGCGCAAATAAACGCCGTAGCAAAACAAATCCAGAACTGAAACCACTTCAGAAGATCTCAAGAAACAATATCCTGGGTACCCATAATCCTGGCAAGATGCTTAGCAAGCTTATTAACTTTCTCTTGTTTGGCGCTTAAATCCTCCAGCGCTTGCTGTTGCACCAGAAAATATGCATCTGAATTCTGCAGGGACTTCCTCAGTCCTTCAGCTTCCTGTCGCAGCACATCTGATCGATGTCTTTCAACTTGAAGTTGAGACTCAAGAAGATGAACTGATTCAGGCAGCAAGTTCGAAGAGCTTGTGCCAGCAGTAGTGGCCAGTAACTCGAACACTACATCAAGATAGGACTTTTGGGTTCCCTCACTACCATCAAGATAGTTTTTATCAGCTTTCTTGGAGACCAACAGGGATGTCTCACTATCTTGAATCTTATCTGCATTACTTCCTTTACCATTGGATAGCGTGGTACTGTTCTCCAATATTTTGTCCGCATTCTAAAAGAGAAACAAGTAGACACATCACATGTTTACCATGTTGTATATGAAACTCATTTTGGTAAATGAGTTCGGTAGTATAGTGGACAGGATAACAACATGAAACAAACATATATCTATGTACCATGGTCACTTTATGGTCTATATCATTCTAGTTTTTGTTGCCAAATCAAGATAGAGACACAGTTCAAATAATATTTGTTCAAGACAAAGAAGAATAGATAGAATATAAGTGTGGGTAACTATAGAGCAATAACAACACTTGTAATGTGCATGACATGAGAACATAATTGTTTATTCAATTGAAACTAAAATCAACATAGAGCAGGTTACAACAACAAACCAGTTAAAGAAACAGGTTTAAAACATACCTGTTGCGCCATTGGAGTTTCAATTCCATCCTTCAAATTTGAAAATAGTTGGTATGAGTAAATACAGTAATGCAAGAGCAAAGGAGTATGAACCATAGCTACAGAACCTGACCTGAGAACAAATCTTCTTCTCCTTTAAGCGTTGAGTTGGGATTCAGAGTGGTGGTCCTCGTGCTTTGGGACTGCAGTTCCCTTACTAACTGCTCGTGTTTGGGTGCTCTGTGGTGGAGACGGTGCTGTGTCAACTGGAACTGGGTTACTATCTGCCGGGGTTGGGGTTAGAAGGGGTGTAGCTGGTTCTCTGTCCAACTGGGTAGGGGTACAATCTGCGGGAGTCTGGGTTATGTGTGGTGGATCTGGTCCTTGGGCAAGTACAACCGTGGTTCTATCTGCATCAACTGGTAGCACTATCTTTTCTGAAGACCGTGTTGTTACTCCCTTAGATACTGCCATCACGCTCTCCAATTCAAATGGTCGATAAACAAGAAAAGTAATTGAAAGTATATACATTGTATGATAGACAGGTGCAATGGATAGTGGGGAATAAAAGAGGGCATGAAATAATTCATATTTATGTTGTCTAACCAAATAGGATAGCATGACACAATTTCACATATATGATGGCTAACTAAACGGGATAGCATGACACAATTTCACATTATGATGGCTAACTAAAAAAGATGGGAAGACATAGTTCAAAATATGAGACTATGTAAACAGGATGACATGACATAACTATATAATGTCTTTATTAAATAGGTTGGCATGCCATAATTCACATACATTCATGGATAGAATGCCATAATTCTAAATATGATGACTGTAAACACTAAACAGGATGAGATGTTATAACTATATGATGTCTTTATTAAATGGGTTGTCGTGCCATAATTCAGATAGATGATGTGTATGTACTATGTAAACATGATGGCATGATATAATTCAAATATATGATTTATATAGTAAGCAAGTAAGCAGATGGCAATCCATATATGATGTAAAAACTAAGCAATGCAAGACAACATGCATGACATGGGTAATATAACCCTACCAAGTTTGAGCATAGACCTCAGGGGGGAAATAGGACTGGTCATCAGTCTCTGAATCCTCCTCTGAGGAGCTCTCTGTAACCAGCAAGATGTCTGCTTCAGCAGGTAGCATTGTCTGCTCTGAATACCTTGTTTTCACTCCAAATACTTCCATCACCACTTCAAATGGCTGATGCACATGAAGAGTAGTTGAATATACAAACATTGTCGACAAATGGAACACGTAATACAAAAAATGATAGCATGATATAATTCACATACATGATGATTGGCTAAACAGCATGGCATTGCATAATTCACATATATAATGCCTTTTCAACAAGATAGCATTGTATAATTCACATATATAATGTCTTGCAACAAGATGGCAATGCATAATTCACATATATGGTAATTTGACACTGAACAGGTGGCATTCATGTTGGAAATATGCCCTAGAGGCAATAATAAAAGGATTATTATTATATTTCCTTGTTCATGATAACTGTCTTTTATTCATGCTATAATTGTATTATCCGGAAATCGTAATACACATGTGAGTACATAGACCACAATATGTCCCTAGTGAGCCTCTAGTTGACTAGCTCGTTGATCAATAGATAGTCATGGTTTCCTGACTATGGACATTGGATGTCATTGATGACGGGATCACATCATTAGGAGAATGATGTGATGGACAAGATCCAATCCTAAGCATAGCACAAGATCGTGTAGTTCATTTTGCTAGAGCTTTTCCAATGTCAAGTATCTTTTCCTTAGACAATGAGATCGTGCAACTCCCGGATACCGTAGGAGTGCTTTGGGTGTACCAAACGTCACAACGTAACTGGATGACTATAAAGGTGCACTACAGGTATCTCCGAAAGTGTCTGTTGGGTTGACACGAATCGAGACTGGGATTTTTCACTCCGTATGACGGAGAGGTATATCTGGGCCCACTCGGTAATGCATCATCATAATGAGATCAAAGTGACCAAGTGTCTGGTCACGGGATCATGCATTACGGTACGAGTAAAGTGACTTGCCGGTAACGAGACTGAACTCGGTATTGGGATACCGACGATCGAGTCTCGGGCAAGTAACATACCGATTGACAAAGGGAATTGTATACGGGGTTGATTGAATCCTCGACATCGTGGTTCATCCGATGAGATCATCGAGGAGTATGTGGGAGCCAACATGGGTATCCAGATCCCGATGTTGGTTATTGACCGGAGAGCCGTCTCGGTCATGTCTACATGTCTCCCGAATCCGTAAGGTCTACACACTTAAGGTTCGGTGATGCTAGGGTTGTATGAATATGAGTATGCAGCAAACTGAAAGTTGTTCGGAGTCCCAGATGAGATCCCGGACATCACGAGGAGTTCCGGAATGGTCCGGAGGTAAAGAATTATATATAGGAAGTGCAGTTTCGGCCAACGGGAGAGTTTCGGGGGTCACCAGTATTGTACCGGGACCACCGAAAGGGTCCCGGGGGTCCACCAGGTGGGGCCACCTATCCCGGAGGGCCCCATGGGCTGAAGTGGGAGGGGAACCAGCCCCTGGTGGGCTGGTGTGCCCCCCTGGGCCCCCCTCTGTGCCTAGGGTTGGGAACCCTAGGGGAGGGGGCGCCTCCACTTGCCTTGGGGGGCACTCCACCCCCCTTGGCCGCTGCCCCCCTAGAGATCCCATCTCTAGGGCTGGCGCCCCCCTGGGTCCTATATAAAGGACAGGGGGAGGGAGGGCAGCAGTACCCTGATGTCTTGGCGCCTCCCTCTCCCCTGCTACACCTCTCCCTCTCGCAGAAGCTCGGCGAAGCTCTGCCGGAACTCTGTTGCATCCACCACCACGCCGTTGTGCTGCTGGATCTTCATCAACCTCTCATTCCCCCTTGTTGGATCAAGAAGGAGGAGACGTCATCCGCTCCATACGTGTGTTGAACGCGGAGGTGCTATTCGTTCGGCACTTGGTCATCGGTGATTTGGATCACGACGAGTATGACTCCCTCTACCCCGTTCTCTTGAACGCTTCCGCTCGCAATCTACAAAGGTATGTAGATGCACTCCTATCACTCATTGCTAGTGAAGGAAATATGCCCTAGAGGCAATAATAAAGTTATTATTTATTTCCTTATTTCATGATAAATGTTTATTATTCATGCTAGAATTGTATTAACCGGAAACATAATATATGTGTGAATACATAGACAAACAGAGTGTCACTAGTATGCCTCTACTTGACTAGCTCGTTGATCAAAGATGGTTATGTTTCCTAGCCATAGACATGTGTTGTCATTTGATTAATGGGATCACATCATTAGAAGAATGATGTGATTGACTTGACCCATTCCGTTAGCTTAGCACTCGATCGTTTAGTATTTTGCTATTGCTTTCTTCATGACTTATACATGTTGCTATGACTATGAGATTATGCAACTCCCGTTTACCGGAGGAACACTTTGTGTGCTACCAAACATCACAACGTAACTGGGTGATTATAAAGGTGCTCTACAGGTGTATCCGAAGGTACTTGTTGGGTTGGCGTATTTCAAGATTATGATTTGTCACTCTGATTGTCGGAGAGGTATCTCTGGGCCCACTCGGTAATGCACATCACTTAAAGCCTTGCAAGCATTACAACTAATGAGTTAGTTACGGGATGATGTATTATGGAACGAGTAAAGAGACTTGCCGGTAACGAGATTGAACTAGGCATTGAGATACCGACGATCGAATCTCGGGCAAGTAACATACCGATGACAAAGGGAACAACGCATGTTGTTATGCGGTTTGACCGATAAAGATCTTCGTAGAATATGTGGGAGCCAATATGGGCATCCAGGTCCCGCTATTGGTTATTGACCGGAAACAAGTTCTAGGTCATGTCTACATAGTTCTCGAACCCGTAGGGTCCGCACGCTTAACGTTTTATTGACGATATAGTATTGTATGAGTTATGTATGTTGGTAACCGAATGCTGTTCAGATTCCTGGATGAGATCATGGACATGACGAGGAACTCCGAAATGGTCCGAAGATAAAGTTTGATATATGGGATAATAGTGTTTGATCTCCAGAAGGGTTCCGGAATTCACCGGAAGGGGTTCCGGATGTTTCCCGAAATGTTTGGGTACGAGAACACGTTATTTGGGCCAAAGGGGAAAGCCCACAAGGTTTTTGGAAAGCGCAAAAGGAAGTTTTGCGGAGTCCAGGGGCCAGACGCCAGGGTCCTTGGTGTCTGGGTCCAGACGCCGGGAACCCTGGCGTTTGGCCCTTGAGTCCGAGAAGGACTCTTGCCTTTCGGGTGAAACCGACTTTGTGGAGGCTTTTACTCCAAGTTTCGACCCCAAGGCTCAACATATAAATAGAGGGGCAGGGCTAGCACCTAGGACACATCAAGAAACACCAAGCCGTGTGCCGGCAACCCCGTCCCCTCTAGTTTATCCTCTGTCATAGTTTCCGTAGTGCTTAGGCGAAGCCCTGCGGAGATTGTTCTTCACCGACACCGTCACCACGCCGTCGTGCTGCCAAAACTCATCTACTACTTCGCCCGTCTTGCTGGATCAAGAAGGCGAGGATGTCATCGAGCTGAACGTGTGCAGAACTCGGAGGTGCCGTGCGTTCGGTACTTGGATCGGTCGGATCGTGAAGACGTACGACTACATCAACCGCGTTGATAAACGCTTCCGATTAGCAATCTTCAAGGGTATGAAGATACACTCCCCTCTTGTTGCTATACATTACCACGATCTTGCGTGTGCGTAGGAATTTTTTTGAAATTACTACGTTCCCCAACAGTGGTATCAGAGCCTAGGTTTTATGCGTTGATGTTATATGCACGAGTAGAACACAAGTGAGTTGTGGGCGATACAAGTCATACTACTTACCAGCATGTCATACTTTGGTTCGGCGGTATTGTTGGATAAAGCGGCCCGGACCGACATTACGTGTACGCTTACGCGAGACTGGTTTTACCGCCGTGCTTTGCACACAGGTGACTAGCGGGCGTCTGTTTCTCTAACTTTAGTTGAACCGAGTGTGGCTACGCCCGGTCCTTGCGAAGGTTAAAACAGCACTAACTTGACGAACTATCGTTGTGGTTTTGATGCGTAGGTAAGAACGGTTCTTGCTAAGCCCGTAGCAGCCACGTAAAATTTGCAACAACAAAGTAGAGGACGTCTAACTTGTTTTTGCAGGGCATGTTGTGATGTGATATGGTCAAGACGTGATGCTATATTTTATTGTATGAGATGATCATGTTTTGTAACCGAAGTTATCGGCAACTGGCAGGAGCCATATGGTTGTCGCTTTATTGTATGAAATGCAAACGCCCTGTAATTGCTTTACTTTATCACTAAGCGGTAGTGATAGTCGTAGAAGCAATAGATGGCGTAACGACAACGATGCTACGATGGAGATCAAGGTGTTGCGCCGGTGACGATGGTTATCACAACGGTGCTTCAAAGATGGAGATCACAAGCACAAGATGATGATGGCCATATCATATCACTTATATTGATTGCATGTGATGTTTATCCTTTATGCATCTTATCTTGCTTTGATTGACGGTAGCATTTTAAGATGATCTCTCACTAAAAATTATCAAGAAGTGTTCTCCCTAAGTATGCACCGTTGCGAAAGTTCTTCGTGCTGAGACACCACATGATGATCGGGTGTGATAGGCTCTACGTTCAAATACAATGGGTGCAAAATAGTTCCACACGCGGAATACTCAGATTAAACTTGACGAGCCTAGCATATAACAGATATGGCCTCGGAACACGGAGACCGAAAGGTCGAGCGTGAATCATATAGTAGATATGATCAACATATTGATGTTCACCGTTGAAACTACTCCATCTCACGTGACGATCGGACATGGTGTAGTTGATATGGATCACGTAATCACTTAGAGGATTAGAGGGATGTCTATCTAAGTGGGAGTTCTTAAGTAATATGATTAATTGAACTTAAATTTATCATGAACTTAGTCCTGGTAGTATTTTGCAAATTATATTGTAGATCAATAGCTTGCGTTGTTGCTTTCATATGTTTATTTTGATATGTTCCTAGAGAAAATTGTGTTGAAAGATGTTAGTAGCAATGATGCGGATTGGATCCGTGATCTGAGGTTTATCCTCATTGCTGCACAGAAGAATTATGTCCTTAATGCACCTCTAGGTGACGGACCTATTGCAGGAGCAGATGCAGACGTTATGAACGTTTGGCTAGCTCAATATGATGACTACTTAATAGTTTAGTGCACCATGCTTAACAGCTTAGAATCGGGACTTCAAAGATGTTTTGAACGTCATGGACCATATGAGATGTTCCAGGAATTGAAGTTAATATTTCAAGCAAATACCCGAGTTGAGAGATATGAAGTCTCCAACAAGTTCTATAGCTAAAAGATGGAGGAGAATCGCTCAATTAGTGAGCATGTGCTCAGATTGTCTGGGTACTACAATCGCTTGAATCAAGTGGGAGTTAATCTTCCAGATAAGATAGTGATTGACAAAATTCTCTAGTCACCATCACCAAGTTACTAGAACTTCGTGATGAACTATAGTATGCAAGGGATGACGAAAACGATTCCCGAGCTCTTCGTGAGATTGAAATCGACGAAGGTAGAAATCAAGAAAGAGCATCAAGTGTTGATGATTGACAAGACCACTTGTTTCAAGAAAAGGGCAAAGGGAAAGAAAGGGAAACTTCAAGTAGAATGGCAAATAAGTTGTCACTCCCGTGAAGAGACCAAAGCTGGACCAAAGCCTGAAACTGAGTGCTTACACTGCAAAGGAAATGGTCACTGGAAGCGGAAATGCCCTGAATATTTGGTGGATAAGAAGGATGGAAAAGTGAACAAGGGTATATTTGATATACAGGTTATTGATGTGTGCCTTACTAGTGTTTATAGTAGCCCCTGAGTATTTGATACTTGTTCAGTTGCTAAGATTAGTAACTCGAAACAGGAGTTACAGAATAAACAGAGACTAGTTGAAGGGGAAGTGACGATGAGTGTTGGAAGTAGTTCCAAGATTGATATGATCATCGTCACACACTCCCTATACTTTCGGGATTAGTGTTAAACCTAAATTAATGTTATTTGGCATTTGCGTTGAGCATGAATATGATTTGATCATGTTTATTGCAATACGTTATTCATTTTAAAACCAGAGAATAATTGTTGTTCTGTTTACATGAATAAAACCTTCAATGGTCATACACCCAATGAAAATAGTTTGTTGGATCTCGATCGTAGTAATACACATATTCATAATATTGATGCCAAAAGATGCAAAGTTAATAATGATAGTGCAACCTATTAGTGGCACTGCCGTCTAGGTCATATTGGTGTAAAGCGCATGAAGAAACTCCATGCTGATGGGATTTTGGAATCACTTGATTATGAATCACTTGATGCTTGCGAACCATGCCTCATGGGCAAGATGACAAAAACTCCGTTCTCCGGAACAATGGAACGAGCTACTGACTTATTGGAAATAATACATACTGATGTATGCAGACCAATAAGTATTAAGGCTTGTGGCGGGTATCATTATTTTCTAACCTTCACAAGATGATTTGAGCAGATATGGGTATATCTACTTGATGAAACATAAGTCTGAAATAGTTGAAAGGTTCAAAGAACTTCAGAGTGAAGTGGAAAAATCATCATAACAAGAAAATAAAGTTTCTGTGATCTGATCATGGAGACAAATATTTGAGTTACGAGTTTGGTCTTCAATTAAAACAATGTGGAATAGTTTCACAGCTCACGCCACCTAGAACACCACAACATTATGGTGTGTCCGAACATCGTAACCGCACTTTATTGGATATGGTGCAATCTATGATGTCTCCTACTGATTTACCACTATTTTTTGGGGTTATGCATTAGAGATAGCTGCATTCACGTTTAAATAGGGCACCATCAAAATCCATTGAGACGATGCGTTATGAACTGTGGTTTGGCAAGAAACCAAAGTTGTCATTTCTTAAAGTTTGGGACTGCGATGCTTATATGAAAAAGTTTCAACCTGATAAGCTCAAACCCAAATCGGAGAAGTGCGTCTTCATAGAATACCCAAAGGAAACTATTGGGTACACCTTCTATCACAGATTTGAAAGCAAGATATTCGTTGCTAAGATGGATCCTTTCTAGAGAAGGAGTTTCTCTCGAAAGAAGTGAGTGGGAGAAAAGTAAAACTTGATAAGGTAATAGTCCATTCTCCTGAATTGGAAAATAGTTCATCGCTGAAATCAGTTCCAGTGATTCCTACACCAATTAGTGAGGAAGCTAATGATGATGATCATGAAACTTCAGATCAAGTTATTACAGAACCTCGTAAGTCTTCCAGAGTACGGTCCGCACCAGAGTGGAACGGTAATCCTGTTCTGGAAGTCATGTTACTAGACCATGATGAACCTACGAACTATGAGGAAGCGATGATGAGCCCAGATTCCGCGAAATGGCTGGAGGCCATGAAATCTAAGATAGGATCCATGTATGAGAATAGAGTGTGGACTTTGGTGGACTTGCCCGATGATCGGCAATCCATAGAAAATATATGGATCTTCAAGAGGAAGACGGACGTTGATAGTAGTGTTACTATCTACAAAGCTCGAATTGTCGCAAAAGGTTTTCGACAAGTTCAAGGTGTTGAATACAATGAGATTTTCTCACTCGTATCGATGCTTAAAAGTCTGTCCGAATCACGTTAGCAAATTGCCGCATTTTATGAAATCTGGCAAATGGATAAATAAAACTGCATTCCTTAATGGATTTATTAAAGAAGAGTTGTATATGATACAACCATAAGGTTTTGTCAATCCTAAAGGTGCTAACAAAATGTGCAAGCTCCAGCGATCCATCTATGGACTGGTGTAAGCATCTCAGAGTTGGAATATACGCTTTGATGAGTTGATCAAAGCATATAGTTTTATACGGACTTGTGGTGAAGCCTATATTTACAATAAAGTGAGTGGGAGCACTACAACCTTTCTGATAAGTATATGTGAGTGACATATTGTTGATCAGAAATGATGTAGAATTTTTCTGGAAAGCATAAAGAAGTGTTTGAAAGGAGTTCTTTAAAAGAAAGACCTCAGTAAAGCTACTTACATATTGAGCATCAAGATCTATTGAGATAGATCAAGACGCTTGATAAGATTTTCAATGAGTACATACCTTGACAAGATTTTGAAGTAGTTCAAAATGGAACAGTGAAAGAAAAAGTTCTTGCCTGTGTTGCAAAGGTATGAAATTGAGTAAGACTCAAAAACCCGACCACGGTAGAAAATAGAAAGAGAAAGAAAAGTCATTCCCTATGCCTCAGTCATAGGTTCTATAAAGTATGCTATGTTGTGTACCAGACCTATTGTATACCTTGCTCTGAGTTTGGCGAAGGAATACAAGTTTGATCTAAGAGTAGATCACTGGACAGCGGTCAAGAATATCCTTAGTGAGGACTAAGGAGATGTTTCTCGATTAAGGAGGTGATAAAAGAGTTCGTTGTATAGAGTTACATCGATACAAGCTTGTACCCCGATCCAGATGACTCTAAGTCTCAATCTGGATACATATTGAAAGTGGGAGCAATTAGCTAGAGTAGCTCCGTGCAGAGCATTGTAGACATAGAATATTTGCAAAATACATACGGCTCTGAATGTGACAGACCCGTTGACTAAACTTCTCTCACGAGCAAAACATGATCATACCTTAGTACTCTTTGGGTGTTAATCACATAGCGATGTGAACTAGATTATTGACTCTAGTAAACCCTTCGGGTGTTGGTCACATGACGATGTGAACAATGGGTGTTAATCACATACAGATGTGAATATTAGTGTTGAATCACATGATGATGTGAACTAGATTATTGACTCTAGTGCAAGTGGGAGACTGAAGGAAAAATGCCCTAGAGGCAATAATAAAGTTATTATTTATTTCCTTATTTCATGATAAATGTTTATTATTCATGCTAGAATTGTATTAACCGGAAACATAATACATGTGTGAATACATAGACAAACAAAGTGTCACTAGTATGCCTCTACTTGACTAGCTCGTTGATCAAAGATGGTTATGTTTCCTAGCCATAGACATGTGTTGTCATTTGATTAACGGGATCACATCATTAGAAGAATGATGTGATTGACTTGACCCATTCCGTTAGCTTAGCACTTGATCGTTTAGTATTTTGCTATTGCTTTCTTCATGACTTATACATGTTCCTATGACTATGAGATTATGCAACTCCCGTTTACCGGAGGAACACTTTGTGTGCTACCAAACATCACAACGTAACTGGGTGATTATAAAGGTGCTCTACAGGTGTCTTCGAAGGTACTTGTTGGGTTGGCGTATTTCAAGATTAGGATTTGTCACTCCGATTGTCGGAGAGGTATCTCTGGGCCCACTCGGTAATGCACATCACTTAAAGCCTTGCAAGCATTGCAACTAATGAGTTATTTATGGGATGATGTATTATGGAACGAGTAAAGAGACTTGCCGGTAACGAAATTGAACTAGGTATTGAGATACCGACGATCAAATCTCGGGCAAGTAACATACCGATGACAAAGGGAACAATGTATGTTGTTATGCAGTTTGACCGATAAAGATCTTCGTAGAATATGTGGGAGCCAATATGGGCATCCAGGTCCCGCTATTGGTTATTGACCGGAAACAAGTTCTAGGTCATGTCTACATAGTTCTCGAACCCGTAGGGTCCGCACGCTTAACGTTTCATTGACGATATAGTATTATATCAGTTATGTATGTTGGTAACCGAATGTTGTTTGGATTCCCGGATGAGATCATGGACATGTTGAGGAACTCCGGAATGGTCCTTAGATAAAGTTTGATATATGGGATAATAGTGTTTGATCTCCGGAAGGGTTCCGGAATTCACCGGAAGGGGTTCCGGATGTTTCCCGAAATGTTTGGGTACGAGAACACGTTATTTGGGCGAAAGGGGAAAGCCCACAATGTTTTTGGAAAGCGCAAAAGGAAGTTTTGCGGAGTCCAGGGGCCAGACGCCAGGGTCCCTGGCGTCTGGGTCCAGACGCCGGGAACCCTGGCGTCTGGCCCTTGAGTCCGAGAAGGACTCTTGCCTTTCGGGTGAAACCGACTTTGTGGAGGCTTTTACTCCAAGTTTCGACCCCAAGGCTCAACATATAATTAGAGGGGCAGGGCTAGCACCTAGGACACATCAAGAAACACCAAGCTGTGTGCCGGCAACCCCGTCCCCTCTAGTTTATCCTCCGTCATAGTTTCCATAGTGCTTAGGCAAAGCCCTGCGGAGATTGTTCTTCACCGACACCGTCACCACGCCGTCGTGCTGCCGGAACTCATCTACTACTTCGCCTGTCTTGCTAGATCAAGAAGGCGAGGACGTCATCAAGCTGAACGTGTGCAGAACTCGGAGGTGCCGTGCGTTCGGTACTTGGATCGGTCGGATCGTGAAGACGTACGACTACATTAAACGCGTTGATAAACGCTTCCGCTTAGCGATCTTCAAGGGTATGAAGATACACTCCCCTCTTGTTGCTATACATCACCATGATCTTGCGTGTGCGTAGGAAATTTTTTGAAATTACTACGTTCCCCAACAGCTAGATGAACTCATAGATGGATCTTGGTGAAACCGTAGGAATTTTTTTGTTTTCTGCAACGTTCCCCAACAGTGGCATCATGAGCTAGGTCTATGCGTAGTTCTCTATTGCCGCTACTAGTCTTATTTGTGGGCGTAGATGTTGTCAATTTTCTTGCCGCTACTAGTCTTATTTTGCTTCAGCGGTATTGTGGGATGAAGCGGCCCGGACCGACCTTACACGTACGCTTACATGAGACAGGTTCCACCGACTGACATGCACTAGTTGCACAAGGTGGCTAGCGGGTGTCTGTCTCTCCCACTTTAGTTGGAACAGATTCGATGAAAAGGGTCCTTATGAAGGGTAAATAGAAGTTGACAAATCACGTTGTGGCTTTTTCGTAGGTAAGAAAACGTTCTTGCTAGAACCCTATTGCAGCCACGTAAAAGATGCAACAACAATTAGAGGACGTCTAACTTGTTTTTGCAGCAATTGCTTTGTGATGTGATATGGCCAAAAGTTGTGATGAATGATGAATGATATATTATGATGTATGAGATCATGTTCTTGTAATAGGAATCACGACTTGCATGTCGATGAGTATGACAACCGGCAGGAGCCATAGGAGTTGTATTAATTATTGTATGACCTGTGTGTCAATGATTTAACACCATGTAATTACTTTACTTTATTGCTAAACTGTTAGCCATAGTAGTAGAAGTAATAGTTGGTGAGCAACTTCATGGAGACATGATGATGGAGATCATGGTGTCGTGCCGGTGACGAAGATGATCATGGAGCCCCGAAGATGGAGATCAAAGGAGCTATATGATATTGGTCATATCATGTCACTATTATATAATTGCATGTGATGTTTATTATGTTTATGCATCTTGTTTACTTAGAACGACGGTAGTAAATAAGATGATCCCTTATAATAATTTCAAGAAAGTGTTCCCCCTAACTATGCGCCGTTGCTAAAGTTCGTCGTTTCAAAGCACCACATGATGATCGGGTGTGATAGATTCTTACGTTCACATACAACGGGTGTAAGACAGTTTTACACATGCAAAAACACTTAGGGTTAACTTGACGAGCCTAGCATGTACAGACATGGCCTCGGAACACAGAGACCGAAAGGTCGAACATGAGTTGTATGGAAGATACGATCAACATGGAGATGTTCACCGATGATGACTAGTCCGTCTCACGTGATGATCGGACACGGCCTAGTCGACTCGGATCGTGTAACACTTAGATGACTAGAGGGATGTCTAATCTGAGTGGGAGTTCATTAAATAATTTGATTAGATGAACTTAACTATCATGAACTTAGTCTAAAACCTTTGCAAATATGTCTTGTAGATCAAATGGCCAACGCTCATGTCAATATGAACTTCAACGCGTTCCTAGAGAAAACCAAGCTGAAAGACGATGGCAGCAACTATACGGACTGGGTCCGGAACCTGAGGATCATCCTCATAGCTGCCAAGAAAGCATATGTCCTATAAGGACCGCTAGGTGATGCACCCATCCCATAGAACCAAGACGTTATGAACGCTTGGCAGTCACGTGCTGATGATTACTCCCTCGTTCAGTGCGGCATGCTTTACAGCTTAGAACCGGGGCTCCAAAAGCATTTTGAGAAACACAGAGCATATGAGATGTTCGAGGAGCTGAAAATGGTTTTCCAAGCTCATGCCCGGGTCAAGAGATATGAAGTCTCCGACAAGTTCTATAGTTGTAAGATGGAGGAAAATAGTTTTGTCAGTGAGCACATACTCAAAATGTCTGGGTTGCACAACCGCCTGTCCCAGCTAGACATTAACCTCCTGGACGAGGCAGTCATTGACAGAATCCTTCAGTCGCTCCCACCGAGCTACAAGAGCTTTGTGATGAACTACAATATGCAGGGGGTGGTGAAAACTATTCCTGAAGTATTTTCAATGCTGAAGTCAGCAGAGGTAGATATCAAGAAGGAACATCAAGTGTTGATGGTCAATAAAACCACTAAGTTCAAGAAGGGCAAGGGTAAGAAGAACTTCAAGAAGGACGGCAAGGATGTTGCCGCACCCGGTAAACCAGTTGCCGGGAAGAAGTCAAAGAATGGACCCAAGCCTGAGACTGAGTGCTTTTATTGCAAAGGGAAGGGTCACTGGAAGCGGAACTGCCCCAAATACTTAGCGGACAAGAAGGCCGGCAACACTAAAGGTATATGTGATATACATGTAATTGATGTGTACCTTACCAGTACTCATAGTAACTCCTGGGTATTTGATACCGGTGCCGTTGCTCATATTTGTAACTCACATCAGGAGCTGCGGAATAAGCGGAGACTGGCGAAGGACGAGGTGATGATGCGTGTCGGGAATGGTTCCAAGGTCGATGTGATCACTGTCGGCACGCTACCTCTACATTTACCCACGGGATTAGTTTTAAACCTCAATAATTGTTATTTAGTTTTGAACATGAATATTGTATATGGATCTCGTTTAATACGAGATGGCTACTCATTTAAATCCGAGAATAATGGTTGTTCTATTTATATGAGAGATATGTTTTATGGTCATGCCCCGATGGTCAATGGTTTATTCTTAATGAATCTCGAACGTAATGTTACACATATTCATAGTGTGAATACCAAAAGATATAAAGTTGATAACGATAGTCCCACATACTTGTGGCACTGCCGCCTTGGTCACATTGGTGTCAAGCGCATGAAGAAGCTCCATGCTGATGGACTTTTAGAGTCTCTCAATTATGAATCATTTGACACATGCGAACCATGCCTCATGGGCAAAATGACCAAGACTCCGTTCTCCGGAACAATGGAGCGAGCAACCAACTTATTGGAAATCATACATACCAATGTGTGCGATCCAATGAGCGTTGAGGCTCGCGGAGGACATCGTTATGTTCTCACTCTCACTGATGACTTGAGTAGATATGGGTATGTCTACTTGATGAAACACAAGTCTGAGACCTTTGAAAAGTTCAAGGAATTTCAGAATGAGGTAGAGAATCAATGTGACCAAAAGATAAAGTTCCTATGATCAGATCGTGGAGGAGAATATTTAAGTCACGAATTTGGTACGCACTTAAGGAAATGTGGAATCGTTTCACAACTCACGCCACCTGGAACACCTCAGCATAACAGTGTGTCCGAACATCGTAATCACACTCTATTGGATATGGTGCGATCTATGATGTCTCTTACCGATTTACCGCTATCATTTTGGGGATACGCTCTAGAGACAGCTACATTCACTTTAAATAGGGCTCCGTCTAAATCCATTGAGATGACACCGTATGAATTATGGTTTGGGAAGAAACCTAAGCTGTCGTTTCTAAAAGTTTGGGGATGCGATGCTTATATCAAGAAACTTCAACCTGAAAAGCTCAAACCCAAGTCAGAAAAATGCGTCTTCATAGGATACCCTAAGAAAACCATTGGGTATACCTTCTACTTAAGATCCGAGGGCAAGATCTTTGTTGCCAAGAACGGATCCTTTCTGGAAAAGGAGTTTCTCTCGAAAGAAGTAAGTGGGAGGAAAGTAGAACTCGATGAAGTACTACCTCTTGAACCGGAAAGTAGTGTAACTCAGGAAAATGTTCCTGTGGTGCCTACACCAACTGGAGAGGAAATTAATGATGATGATCAAGGTACTTCGGATCAAGTTGCTACTGAACTTCGTAGGTCCACAAGGACACATTCCACACCAGAGTGGTATGGCAACCCTGTCCTGGAAATCATGTTGTTAGACAACGGTGAACCTTCGAACTATGAAGAAGCGATGGTGGGCCCAGATTCCAACAAATGGCTTCAAGCCATGCAATCCGAGATAGAATCCATGTATGAAAACAAAGTATGGACTTTGACAGACTTGCCCGATGATCGGCGAGCGATAGAAAACAAATGGATATTTAAGAAGAAGATGGACACGGATGGTAATATTACCATCTATAAAGCTCGACTTGTCGCTAAGGGTTATCGGCAAGTTCAAGGGGTTGACTACGATGAGACTTTCTCTCCCGTAGCGAAGCTGAAGTCCGTCTGAATCATGTTAGCAATTGCCGCATACTATGATTATGAGATATGGCAGATGGATGTCAAAACGACATTCCTTAACGGACATCTTAAGGAAGAACTGTATATGATGCGGCCGGAAGGTTTTGTCGATCCTAAGAATGCTAACAAAGTATGCAAGCTCCAGCGATCCATTTATGGGCTGGTGCAAGCATCTCGGAGTTGCAACATTCGCTTTGATGAGATGATCAAAGTGTTTGGGTTTATGCAGACTTATGGAGAAGCCTGCGTTTACAAGAAAGTGAGTGGGAGCTCTGTAGCATTTCTCATATTATATGTAGATGACATACTTTTGATGGGAAATGATATAGAGCTTTTGGACAGCATTAAGGCCTACTTGAATAAGTGTTTTTCAATGAAGGACCTTGGAGAAGCTGCTTACATATTAGGCATCAAGATCTATAGGGATAGATCGAGATGCCTCATAGGTCTTTCACAAAGCACATACCTTGATAAGATTTTGAAGAAGTTCAAAATGGATCAGTCCAAGAAAGGGTTCTTGCCTGTATTGCAAGGTGTGAGATTGAGCTCGGCTCAATGCCCGACCACGGCAAAAGATAGAGAAGAGATGAGTGTCATCCCCTATGCTTAAGCCATAGGATCTATTATGTATGCCATGCTGTGCACCAGACCTGATGTAAACCTTGCCGTAAGTTTGGTAGGAAGGTACCAAAGTAATCCCGGCAAGGAGCACTGGATAGCGGTAAAAAATATCTTGAAGTACCTGAAAAGGACAAAGGACATGTTTCTCGTTTATGGAGGTGACAAAGAACTCGTCGTAAAGGGTTACGTCGATGCTAGCTTCGACACAGATCTGGATGACTCTAAGTCACAAACCGGATACGTGTATATGTTGAATGGTGGAGCAGTAAGCTGGTGCAGCTGCAAGCAGAGCGTCGTGGCGGGATCTACATGTGAAGTGGAGTACATGGCAGCCTCGGAGGCAGCGCATGAAGCAATTTGGGTGAAGGAGTTCATCACCGACCTAGGAGTCATACCCAATGCGCCGGGGCCGATCAAATTCTTCTGTGACAACACTGGAGCTATTGCCCTTGCCAAGGAGCCCATGTTTCACAAGAAGACCAGGCACATCAAGCATCGTTTCAACTCCATCCGTGAAAATGTTCAAGATGGAGACATAGATATTTGCAAAGTACACACGGATCTGAATGTCGCAGATCCGTTGACTAAACCTCTTCCACGAGCAAAACATGATCAACACCAGAACTCTATGGGTGTTTGATTCATCACAATGTAACTAGATTATTGACTCTAGTGCAAGTGGGAGACTGTTGGAAATATTCCCTACAGGTAATAATAAAATGATTATTATTATATTTCCTTGTTCATGATAATTGTCTTTTATTCATGCTATAATTGTATTATCCAGAAATCGTAATACACGTGTGAGTACATAGACCACAATATGTCCCTAGTGAGCCTCTAGTTGACTAGCTCGTTGATCAACAGATAGTCATGGTTTCCTGACTATGGACATTGGATGTCATCGATGACGGGATCACATCATTAGGAGAATGATGTGATGGACAAGACCCAATCCTAAGCATAACACAAGATCGTGTAGTTCGTTTTGCTAGAGCTTTTCCAATGTCAAGTATCTTTTCCTTAGACCATGAGATCGTGTAACTCCCGGATACCGTAGGAGTGCTTTGGGTGTACTAAACGTTACAACATAACTGGGTGGCTATAAAGGTGCACTACAGGTATCTCCGAAAGTGTCTGTTGGGTTGACACAGATCGAGACTGGGATTTTTCACTACGTATGACGGAGAGGTATCTCTGGGCCCACTCGGCAATGCATCATCATAATGAGCTCAAAGTGACCAAGTGTCTGGTCACGGGATCATGCATTACGGTACGAGTAAAGTTACTTGCCGGTAACGAGACTGAACGAGGTATTGGGATACCGACGATCGAGTCTCGGGCAAGTAACATACCGATTGACAAAGGGAATTGTATACGGGGTTGATTGAATCCTCGACATCGTCGTTCATCCAATGAGATCATCAAGGAGTATGTGGGAGCCAACATGGGTATCTAGATCCCGCTGTTGGTTATTGGTCGGAGAGCCGTCTCGGTCATGTCTACATGTCTCCCGAACCTGTAGGGTCTACACACTTAAGGTTCGGTGACGCTAGGGTTTTATGAATATGAGTATGCAGCAAACCGAAAGTTTTTAGGAGTCCCGGATGAGATCCCGGACATCATGAGGAGTTCCAGAATGGTCCGGAGGTAAAGAATTATATATAGGAAGTGCAGTTTCGGCCATCGGGAGAGTTTCGGGGGTCACCGGTATTGTACCGGGACCACCGGAAGGGTCCCAGGGGTCCACCGGGTGGGGCCACCTATCCCGGAGGGCCCATAGGCTGAAGTGGGAGGGGAACCAGCCCCTGGTGGGCTGGTGCACCCCCCCTGGGCCCCCCTCTACGCCTATGGTTGGGAACCCTAGGGGAGGGGGCGCCTCCACTTGCCTTGGGGGGCACTCCACCCCCCTTGGCCGCCGCCCCCCCTAGAGATCCCATCTCTAGGGCCGGCGCCCCCCCCGGGGGCCTATATAAAGGAGGGGGGAGGGAGGGCAGCGGTACCCTGAAGTCTTGGCGCCTCCCTCTCCCCTGCTACACCTCTCCCTCTTGCAGAAGCTCGGCGAAGCTCTGCCGAAACTCTGCTGCATCCACCACCACGCCGTCGTGCTACTGGATCTTCATTAACCTCTCCTTCCCCCTTGCTGGATCAAGAAGGAGGAGACGTCATCCACTCCTTACGTGTGTTGAACGCGGAGGTGCTGTCCGTTCGACACTTGGTCATCGGTGATTTGGATCACGACGAGTACGACTCCCTCAACCCCGTTCTCTTGAACGCTTCCGCTCGCGATCTACAAAGGTATGTAGATGCACTCCTATCACTCATTGCTAGATGAACTCATAGATGGATCTTGGTGAAACCGTAGGAAATTTTTTATTTTCTGCAACGTTCCCCAACAATTCACACAAAGCATGTCTAAACTAATCAAATGACATAGCAATGCGAGACACCATACGCACGATATGAGCAACATAACCCTGCCAAGTTAGAGCATACACCTCGGGGGGGGGATAGGACTGGTCATCTGTCTGTGAATCCTCCTCTCAGGAGCTATCCATAACCAGCGAGATATGCGCTTCGTCAGATAGCATAGTCTGCTCAGAAGACCTTGTTTTCACTCCAGAATTTGCCATCACCGTGTCAAATGGCTGATGCACACGAAGAGCAGTTGAATTTACTAACATTGTTGACAAGCGTAATATGTAATGAAAAAAAAGATGGCCTGATATAATTTACATATAAGATGACTGGCTAAGAAGGATGGCATTGCAAAATTCACATATATGATGCCTCGCTAAACAAGATGGCGTTGCATAATTCACATAAACAATGAATAACTAAACAGATGGCATTCGCACAAAGGATGTCTAAACTAAGCAGATGACATATTTGATGTATAAAGTAAGCAATGCAAGACACCATATGCATGATATAACCAACATCAGCATGCCAAGTTAGAGCGAAGACCTCAGGGGGTAAATAGGAGTTATCTTCTCCTTCTGAATCCCCCTCAAAACAGATATCTTCCTCTCGATTACAATCTGAAATGCGTGGAGGGGGGCTGCCATTGCGCCTACCATGGAGCGACGTCTGCATGAAATTATATTGCCACGTTTACAATAACTATCATGCATAGGAATAAAACATAGTGAGATTATGTAAGGAGTGCATGCAGAAATCCAGAGTGATGGTAGCAACCTGTGGATAGACCCAAAACCAATAATAGCAGGCAGATAATGGCTTCAGTTAAAAAATACAGATAATGGCTTCTTTACTGTTTGTTTCCCACCCAACATGAAACTCATATTAGACACCGGAGATTAACCAGATAGTAGATAGATACTATTAATAGCGGCCCCGATATGTACCCCACAACCATTTAAAAACTCAAGTTTGACCATCAGTTTGGAGCTGACTCAGAGTCTAATCGGTGAACAGGACGATAAAGGAGCATGTAATATTAAGCGATGCATAACATAAGCAGACACGAAAGAGTGCGACCTCTCTTGCGGACCCATGTAGTCCTCGAGGTCATCTGCTCGATTGATGATGGTAATGCAGTTTTCATGGCTGCCAGCGGGGAAGAAGATCCGAGGCGGCGAAAGACAGTCTGGAGGCCGGATCCCTGCTGTGCTGGACCCTTCTATCGTTGGAGAAACTGAGCTGGGGTGGACGACGGTGCAGCAGGAGCGGGACAAACCATGCAAGGTTTTCTTTGACAACTATCTGTAAGAGAAGTAATTCTATAAGGGCTCGTTTGAATTGGAGGATTCCAACAATGCAGGGATAGGAAATAGACAGGAATAGGATAGTAATGCACGTGCAAAACAGAGAATTTAAAAATACAGGATTTCTGCCAATTTGGGTGTTTGTTTCACAACAATTGGAAGATCACAGGATGCAAAGAAGCATGGTGAGGTTAAGTCAAACCACAAGAAAATGTACGGTTATAATGCTATTATGCTACTATCTCTTAGTCTTTTGCTTCATGAATAGGAATTTGAAAAGGAGGACAAGTGAAAATTAAAATTCCTACGTTTTTTCTTTCAAGGAGACACTAAAGGAACAAATCCGTGTGCTCAGTGGACAATATATATAACATGTAGAGTAAAAAAGAGATGCAACAAGTGTACAACCTCTTTGGCGAAGCCATGTCGATCTCAGCGTGATTGGGTTGGCCGGTGAGGATGCTTCGACTGACTTTGCTGTCGGAGGAGGGGAACAAGATCTTAGGCGTCTAGAGATGGAGCCCGAGGTACTGCTCCGCTGTGATGGAGGGTTTCGTCGTTGGAGCAGCTCCGGTGAGTTGTACGACGCCGAGGCTGAAGCAGGACAAGAGAGACAACGAACAACGTTAACCTGAGTGGAATTCTAATAGCATCTCCAATACATGACGTAAAATACATAACCACAAAGTGCTAGATGTAAAATACATCAGCCGCTCATCTCTGAACTTAACTGTCGAAACTGAACCTAAAAATTGAAACTGAACTTAATTGTCGAAACTGAACCTAACTGTCGAAACTGAATTTTGCTGTCGAAACTGAATTTTGTTGTCGAAACTGAACACACTAGCAAGGTGAGGCTACAGTCAGTCGACTGACTTTTTCATCTCTGGTCAGTCGATTTTGCAGCCGTTTGATACGAAATCAAGGGCCTGCGGTTCATCTTCAACCTCCACCCGCCTGAGCCGCCAGCCACCACCGGCAAAACAGTAGCCCTCCGCCGCCCGCGGCCGGCGGTGCGCCGCCCTGCCCGCCCAGAAAACACTCCCCACCGCCGGTCCGCCGCCGCCCCGGCCATCCCTCTAGCCCCTCCCCCCCCCCCCCCCCGTGCCGAGCTTTTTCTCCGGCGATCCCCACGCCACCGCCCCGCCAATGCCCCGCCACCGCCGGCGACCACCACCCCCATCCTGAACCCTAAGATAGATAGTGGGGTACCTCTCCGGCGAGCCCCCCTCCCCGCTGCGGCTGGTTCTTCCTTCACCCCGGCGAGCCCACCCCTTGAAAATCGACTGACCCAAAAGTCGATTCAGTCGACTGAAGTGTAGCCAAATCGGAGCAGCATCGCAAGCAAGAGCAAGAGCGAGAGCAGCAACGCGAGCAAGAGCAATAGCAAGAGCAGACCAGGCAGGGGACCGAGAGCAAGAGCAGAGCAGCAGTGCGAGTGAGAGCTAAAGCAGCAGCAGCTCCTACTGATGTGGACGTCGCCGCCGAGGGAGCGACGCTGTGGAGGAAGTGGCCGGTGACGCCGTCGTGGATGGAGCCGCGCCGTGTCGGCTCCGGACCGAGCGCCAGCAGCACCGTGAGATCGAATCAAGAAGAAAATGCGGCGATTAGTGTACAACCTCTTTGGTGGCGCCGATTAGGCCGCAGCTTCATCAGATGAAACGGTGATGATGATGCTCTTCCGGTGGTGCAGGTGAAGACGGCGGTGTGGGAATGGAGGTGGCGCGAAAGTCGGGGGGAATGTCGAGGCAACTCCTTGGAGGTGGAGGACGGGGTGGCTGAACCGGCGGGACGATGAGATCAACGACGGATCCTCATCCGGTATGGTGGATGAGGGACGTCGAGGTGTTGCTGTGGACGGCGTCGTCGGGGAAGAGGCTCCGGCTGGGTGGCGGACAGAGCAGGGTGTGGGGTTTCGTCGTGGGTTTTCACGGCCTCGGTGTACGAATGGGTGGGCGGATGGGATGGCAGTGGGGAACCATGGCTTAGAGACGCGCTTGTCCGAAATGTGGGGTAAGTTACGAAAGTACCCCCCACCGATTTGAGGCGGTTCTTTCGGTTCAGGGGTACCATGGACATTTCGCGTGTCGGGATTTCGCAGGAGGTGGGAGTTTTCGCGCGTGTTCTAATTTTGGAATAGCAAGGCGCGGGTTGAGATGGAGGGAGTTGTCGGAGCACAACGAGACAAAGATATATCTTAAATATTTCGGGCTAACAAGGCGCGGGTTGAAATTTCCGGACAAGCCTAACGTGTACTGTACCAAATCAATGCGCACTACAAATGTCATTCAAAACTTTGAATTCATGTTATGTTCAATTAAAATATTTCGCTACGTGTATAATGCATGCAACCTACTACTCAAATGAACGTTTTAGTGCATTCCAAACGTATATACTACCACTTCAATATGAACTAAATTTGAATAAGATCTACAGTAATGATTGTTGTGAAGTCAAAGCATTTGAATTCGTTTCTCTGTTTTAATAAGATCTACAATCATCATTATTGTCAAGTTAAACCATCGTTTGTGTATTATCTTCACAGCACACCACATGATTAGTCTCGAGTTAATTACATATGAACTATGTGTACTATATGAACCCGAGCTAGATTTTTTGAATCCACTTTATTTTGATTTCGAATCACATTACATTTCTAGCTCTAGCTAGATCTTCATAATCTAAACCATGTCTCATATGTATAATGTGTTTATCACATTATGTATGGTGCCCCGCCCCCTATGCCTACAAGTATTTAGATGTGAGTTGCAAACACCACACATTACCACAAATTCAAATAAATGTGAGAATGTTCGATATATAGTATTGTTTAGATTGCTCGATATTTAGTTGTAAGCTGCAAACGCCGCACATTATCACAAATTCAAATAAAATGTGAGATTGTTTGATGTATAGTATGGTTTAGATTGTTCGGCATTTATCTGTGAGTTGCAAACGCCATGCATTACCACATTATGGTATAACATGTGCATAGCACGTGTATCACCGCTATATTCATGCATGCAATGTTTAAAACACTATGATCTCCTATTCAAATATATGAATCCGCTTTCATATCAAGTTATGATCTTTGTTAGTCTCTTACACCCACACAATCCTCTAACCTTTGTAGCTACCACTAACTTTCTCTCGTGCATGCACACGCCCTCCTCGCCCTCCCCCTCCCTCGGCATTCTATCCACCGGGCACATTCATTTTTTTTCTTTAGGTCGTTCTCCCAGAGTCTCCACAACTCCTTTCCAACACACACCGATCGATATACCTCTCCAGCGATGCCTGCCTACAACATACACACACAACTTCAATCTCCTCCTTTATGTGTCCTTGCCTCGTGTCTCTCATGTGGTCAGACACACGTGTAAACTCTCGCCCCTCTTTTCATCGATCTCACAACCGCACACTCCTCCCCTATCTAGCTAGTAGTTGGGCCTCTCGCACCACCTCCTAGCTCCATTCTCTCTGTCTATCCGTCTCGCTGGGCCTTATTTGCCTCCAACAAATGGACGTACACCGACCGACATCTCGCTATACATATAGCCAGCTAGGTCCTTATAACTCATTTTTACCCACACATCGATCGATCTACCTCATTAGTTGTGTCTCTCCCTTCCTCCAACAAACAACAATTGATCTACCGATCTAGTTAGGTTTGCTTACCAAACACATGGTTCCCCTTCATCATCCATGGATGCGTCCCGACAGATCTATCACGCACAGGCACACACAGAAACACATCCCCACTCTTATTGATAACATTGCAGTTCCACCCTTAGTTTGTCTAGTAGGCCTCTCCCAACATCTCCGAGAAGCAACTCCATCACCCATCCAGCACTCTACCCCTCTCCCTCCCTCTCCCTCCCTCCCTCTCTTTCTCCTCTCTCTCTCTGTCCCATCATATTTCCCGTCCTTCAGTTATGTATGGATGTCGACCGATCTCCCTCAAGACATAGCTGGATCTCTCCTTCTCAACACATATACGAGTCGTTCTACCTCTATAGTTAGGCCTCTGCCTACCCCTCCCCCCACCCCCTCCCCCCACCCCCACACACACCGATACATCAAGCGCTCTAGTCATGTCTCTCTGCCACACACAAACTTGACATGTGCCCTCTAACGTTCTGGTAGGCCAGTCGCCCTATATCTTTGACTTGCACACACACACAATTTCGATGGCTCTCTTCATCGATCTCGCACCCACCCACTTGATCCTCTCTTCGACTCTATCGATAGCTATGACCCCTCCCTCTCTTCTCATGGATTGCCCGACCCTCTATGTATGATATGGATAGGCCTCCATTTCACACACATTGCATGCAAAATTTCGTTTGAGATGTCATCGACACATATTCCCACAAATAATTCACGAAATCAACCCCCCACCCCACCCCCACCCCCACAACAAAACAAAAAACACTTACGAACGCGGTTTGTATCTCTCTCTCACACACACGTAGGTGGGGGACATGCATGAAGAGAAGAGATGCATGCACGGTGCACGTACTCCCGTCTCTTTCCCAACCACACCCGCGCGGGTACACGGTGGAGCTCATTTCTGTATGAAAAAGGCAGCCCACGTGGTAATTTGGCACGTGTACTGGTTGTCCACTTGGTGGAGGGGGGATCGTCTACCACGGGTGAACAAACAAATTGCAACTTGACGCATTATGTTAAATTAAAAAAAGAGGCAAAACATGTGGGGCCTACCTTAGAGGCAAGGCTCTATACACTGGAGTACTTTTGATGTGTCCTGTCAACTCGCAGAACGAGGAGAAGCTTGCTTAGTACTCCCCCGCCCACAGGCGCGGTGGCTCGCAGGATGAGGTGAAGCTTGCTCCGCCTTACGCCCGCT
Source organism: Triticum timopheevii (assembly GCA_963921465.1). Taxonomy (NCBI): domain Eukaryota; kingdom Viridiplantae; phylum Streptophyta; class Magnoliopsida; order Poales; family Poaceae; genus Triticum; species Triticum timopheevii. Next base: position 73,732,880 of record OY997266.1, on the reverse strand, counting down.
CCCTCGCCCATGCACGCGGTGGCTCGCAGGACGAGGAGAAAAATTTACTACTCCCTCCGTTTACTCCTCGTCCCTACTACCTTGGTTATAGAGATTATATCATATTGTTTGGAATATATATGTCCTTTAGTAGATTTCAATATGAACTACTAGTACATACTCCAAACACTGATGTATATTTTAGAGTGTACATTCACTCATTTTGCTCCGTATGTAGTACTCCCTCCGTCTAGGTGTGTAAGTCATCTTATGAAAACCAAATAATCCCAAAACACTTAGGTGCGGTGCATTAACTTCTACCTCGTTTCTTGTTTCTTGACATATCAACCAATAAGAGATGAGGGTGTGCATGCTTTTAATGACTTGAGACTATCAAACACGACATGCAGTGGTTAGTTCATTGCATGCAATACTATTAATTAGCAAATAGACATTAATGTCTCTCGTTTTTCTCTCCTCCTTGGTCACGGTGCACAGCCTAAGATGACTTACTCACCTAGACGGAGGAGTAGCACTCTCCCTCACCCCTCGACCCTCGCCCATGTGGTGGACGTGCAGCAATTCATTCGGTCTCATATAGCCAGAACGATATATACTGCACTACCATTATTGCTCGACTTCCCGAAGAGGCGAAGAGCCAATCGCAAGGTTAATATTTTGGAGATGCCAAGTGCAAGGTTATAGGAGAACGAGTAGTAGGTGCCGCGTCATTTATAAATATATTTTTTTCTTTAGTGGCACGTACGCAATATGATAGGTTCATATGGAGAGAAAAGGAAACCGCTCCACTATATACATAGTCAGGACGGGCCAGCCTACACGGTTGCTTGTTGGGGTTGCTCTCTTCACACTCTCTCACAAAACGACTGTGGCCACATCTCTAACATCCCGGCGGATCACGTCCGCTGGGGGAAGGGGTGGATGCTTAGTGTAGATGCGGTGGCCGTCACCGACGGTGAAAACCCACTGTCGGCACGTTCAGGGGTCCCCACCGTTCTCTCTCACAAAGCCGGTGAGGTTGCCTTCGTCCCTTGCTCACTGCCGCGACGTGGACAGTTGCCGCCTCCCGCCGCCCTCCTCAAGGTTGAGCTACGTCCCTCAGGTACAACTCCCTTTACAGTCGGCTTGCACCACTACTCCAGCTGCCCACATCACTCCCTGTGGATATTTCTCTACTTCTTTGCCCCGCACATACCTGATACCTCTACTGGCTTCTACGTACTGTATTTGTGATGAGTTTATGTCTCATCAACTAGTCCCAGTACTACCTCTCTCTCAGTTTACGGGGCGTGCACGTACCCCTAGGTCGTCAATTTGACCAACCTAATACAAGTAATATATTACAAAAAATATACCAATATAAACTTCAGATGTTCTATTTTCCAAAGGTATAATTTTTTTGTTATATAGTTTATATTAGGATGATAAAATTGGCAACCTAGGTATATGCGTAGGACTTGTAAACTGAGACGGAGGGAGTAATCTTATTCTAATCACGCTTCTTCAATTTCTTTGCCACAGGGATGCTCATCTCGATTTTGGTGAAACTGCACAAAATGATCCGATGGTCCAAAGGTTGCAAACTTCATTTATTAGGAAGCTCAAACGTTGCCAGCAAATTGAAGCCTGGTCAGGGTTCACGGTTCAAGGGCTAGGGACTGCATGGATCGTTTTTTTTCTTTAGCTGCCTCTGTTCCAAAATAAGTGTCAACTTTAGTAGTAGTACAACTTTGTACTAAAGTTTGCACAAAGTTGAGACACTTATTTTGGAACGGAGGGAGTACATATTTGCTATGATCTGTCAATCGTTGAGATGCAATAGCATGCATGTTAGTCTCCTTTGTATTTGATGAAATGTTGCAACGGTCAACCTTGGACGCAAGATACATGTAACAGGAGCTGGAAGCTTCATAGCATTGTACAAATTTATCTCGCTGATAAATTACAGTACATACTAGTACTATACTAGTACTTCCTTCGTTCCTAAATATAAGTCTTTGTAGAGATTTCACCATGAACCACATGCGGATGTATATAGATGCATTTTAAGTGTAGATTCATTCATTTTGTTCCGTATGTAGTTCACCTAGTGGAATCTCTACAAAGACTTCTCTACTAGTAATAGCTAGTCCCCACTACTAGGAATTCTCTATACTCTCCTTGAGCCACATCATAAAATTGACATAGCCGTTAGATGAAGTAAATCAGTCATAATAGCCGTCTGATCTAGACGTTGAGAGGCTCCGCACTAAGCCACATGCAAGCATGCAGAAATACCATGGCACATGCATGTGAGTGGGTTTTAAATCACATCAACATGTCTGCATGCAAGCATGCACCGGTAGCATGCATGTAAGTGAGCTTTTAAGTCCCATTAACATGTCAAAAAGAAAAATATAATCCCATTAGGCTAGTCATAGTGGGGAGTAACTTAGACTAGTGTCATGCATATGACACTAGTCTTTGTTACTACCTTCATAGTGCAATATCATAGATGATAACATTTATTACATTATAGACTCATTTTGCTTTGGGTTGAGTTATGTTACAGTAACATATTATGTTACTCCAAACACCTCTTTCCTCATTAACTCTATGCCACATAAGCAAACATGTCTTGAAATGTGCTATGTTACTTGCTAAGTTACTCCCACTATGACCAGCCTTATGCTGTAGGAGTTGGCTGATCTTTTTTCCTTACGCGGGATGATCTAAATGATGATGGGAGTTTATTTAGTTTGGCTACCACATTTGTCATGAGGTTATAGATTTTTTTTAGTTCTATGAAATCGATAATTTTGCGCAGAGAGATATACCACTGTTCCGCGGCAACGCGCGGGGACTCATCTAGTAATATTTAGGAACGGAGGGAGTACTATGTAAAGAGTTAGGTGTCGCATGGTGATAGTGTGAGGTGGGCCATGTAATCACCAAGCCTGTGTGTTTTCACTGCTCTTGCACTCCTCCGCTGTAAGAATGGAGAAAATTGTAATCTACTACCTCCTTTCGCCGAAAGCGTGGGACAGCCAGCAGTCCTACCAGCTCAGTAATAAAGACCAATGAGCCATCAAATCACATAGACCCAGCAGTAAGTTGGAAGGACGAAGCAACCATCACTCTTGCGCCAGTGAGAGGTCGTGTTCGCTCTGCCCGGGCATGAATGCGGCACCGATTCTTCGGAGCGGCGCTGACCGTTTCGGGCGGGAAGGGCGCGCGGGCGATGGAGGGGCTTTGGGTGGGCCAGGCTAGTCAGGAGCGGGCGTGGCAGCTGTTCGCACGTCCCTACCGGACACACCCGGAAACGAGAGGATGCACCGACTCTTGCGGCTAAAGTCGTACACTACACACCATATCTCTATAGGAGTAGGTCGATCTGTCGCACTCTCTAACACACACACGCACACGCATGCACCTTGGTCCCGTTGCACCTTCTAACGTGACTTATTACACCTAGACGGAGGGAGTAGTAAGTATACGAGATACGGTGGCACACTGACTTAAGTCGAATACAAGTGCCCAAAATTTGTGTGCATGTTATAATAAGGATTCACTTAAAATAGTACGTGAGCGAACAGAGGGATCAATTGGACAGTGTTCCCGAGCAGTAGCGAAATGTGTGAGGTAGTAAGATACACCGCTGGCACTTTTAATTTTTCTTATTAATTTGTTTGTTTCACCCTCTGACTGGTGGGACCCAACGTACTACGTGGAGAGAGGTAAGGTGACTAAGGCTACATTATTTCTGCACCACTGTGGATAGTCTTACCACCAAAGCCACATGACACGATTATGATTGAAATCCTAATGACTCCCACGCACACAAAAAAAACACGGCATGCCTGTCACACGAATGCATGAATGTATAAAAGGTTATTTTCCTCTCGCTGAACATAACGGGAGGGTTGTGTAGCTGGTTAGCCTGTTCGCTCATCAAACTTGAGGTCTTGGGTTCGATAACTACACTTGAGCATAATTTTTGCCAGGAGGATTCTTTGACTGGTCAAAATATTTTCTAGGATTTGCACGCTTCACCCTCTCTCTCCAGTATATATATACACGCTGGAGCCTCAGCGCTTGTAGTTGCTCTCCTCACACTCTCTCGCCCTCTCCCGCTGGAGCCTTAGCGCTTGTAGTTGCTCTCTTCACACTCTCTCGCCCTCTCCAGATCTAAACAAGACTTCGTTGGCCTGTCTCTCTCCCCTCACTGCTGCTCAAAGAGCCGGCAGGATCCGTCTGCCGGGAAGGGAAGGAGGCTTAACGCTGTCACCGTCGGCGAGGGAGGGAATCCACTATCGGCGGCGCGGGAGGGCCTCCGACCCCTTCTTCTTTGCCGCCGTCGCGTCGCCCACCGAACCACGCCCCAAGAACTTAAGGTATATTTTACTTACTCCACATGCATTGCTCTAGCTGCATGTATACCATGAACCTAGGGCGTGGTTCAAAGAGGAAAGGAGTGGGGGAAAGTAGTGGGAAAAGTTGTATATAGCATGAATCTAGGACGTGGTTCAAAGAGGAAATGAAGGGGGAAAGTTGTATAGCATGAATCTAGGACGTGGTTCAAAGAGGAAAGGAATGGGGAAAGTAGTGGGGAAAGTTGTATCGCATAAATCTAGGACGTGGTTCAAAGAGGAAAGGAAGGGGCGAAAGTACTAGTTCAAAAAGGAAAGGAAGGGACAAGGCTATAGAGTTTGAGCAGGACTAGATTTGCTGCGCCCACATAGGGAAAGGTGTCTAAAGATAACAAAACTAGGACCAACACAAATATGCTCCTTGGTTGTTTGTTCTTTGTTGCAACAGACTGTGCATGACCACAGTACATCGGTAGATGCACATGGTGCTGGTGCGTCCATTGTCCCGTGCAACTCATTAGCTGTTGTTAATCTAAGGCCCTGTTTGGTTAAAAACTCCCTAGTCCCTACCTGCTTGGTTCCAGGGACTAAACATGGACTAGAGGTTATTAAATGACATGATAAAAGACCATGTTACCCCTAGTAATGAACTAATAGAAACAAGGTGTGATGCGTGGCAGGGGCAACTGTTGGAAAAAGTCCCCAAAAGACTCCCTCGGGGTCTTCTTTCTTTAGTCCCGAATGCCCACTTTTAGTCCCTAAAAGTCCCTCCTGTTTGGTTTAGATGTGACTGACACGGAGATTTTTTAGTCCCTACACCAAAATGTCCCTGTAAACAAATACCCTCTAATAATGCCGCTGGAAAATTGATGCAATGCCATAGTTAAAAGCAAATTACATGTTTAACGAATTTTATTTTTAATATAATCTCTATGTTAATATTAATCAATGCCACCGTTTGAGAAATGCTATTGTCTTGCTTTCTTTCCCATTTAGATAAGGTAGATGCTTATTTTTGTTGGCTTCTATGTCATCCACCGTTATTGACCACTAATTGTTTCCTTTGCACCTCTGTGTAAACAGGGTTATCTACTTCACCTCGTTGCCATTGTGACCTTTTGTTGCACTGCAGAAAACACTTTTGTTTCAAGAGTGTTTTGTGCAGTTCAACCAAAATGTCAGACCGACAACGTTGCTTGATTGCTTGATCTTAGTGGAACTGCACAAGAGGAGATCTTACTTCCTATCCGTTAAGGCGAATTTGGTTCAGATCTTCTTCTTGTGAGTTGTTTGAATTCCGCATCATGAGAGGTTAGTACTAGCCTTCTTTCACATGATTCTGCAGTGTGCTTTCATATGTTGTGCTACTTGTACGATAATGTTGCTTGATTTTAGTGAACTGCACAAATGGGACAAGAGTTCCAATCTGTATGTGCACCATAATATCCCATTGAGGTAAGATAAGGATATTTCACAACTGCTGGCCTGTATTTTGCCACTTTCATCAGAAAATTAAGTTTAATACTATACTTGTGCTCCCTAATTGACATGCCAAATCTTATATTAAAGGCGAAGCTTGTCTGTTATTGAACCAAGTGATGAAGGGGAAGAACAAGCGGAAGAAAAACAAAAATCAACTCCCGATGCTGTAATGAAGCACTGGAACTGTGATGACACAAGTAATGATATAGTTTTGCATCTTAATTTATTGCTATGGCTGGAACGAGCAATTGTTTTGCCACTAATTTGATGCCATACATAATTATCTATACTTGTGTAAATAGGGATCTTCTTTGAAGATACCATACATTTTAGTGGAACTGCACAAGAAGATGTTGGAAACATTAAACTAATCGAGGAGTATATAGTAAGCATGGCCACCCCCGTAGATAGCAACAGATGGTTCCAGAGAAGTGCTTCATCTGTATGCTCTACACAATCAGCCTCCTGACAAAGGTTGGTACTCGCCCACTGATTTCATCCATATGATTGAGCTTTGTCATCTCTATTGGTGTTGTGCTACTGTTTAGATACTGTCATGAAAAAGTGGTATTGTCCTTGGGAAGTGCTTCATCTGTGTTGTTTTAAATATTTCCTTTCCTTTCTTTCGAGCAAACATGGATGCTAGCATTTAGTAGTCCTCTTGTCTTTGCACAACAGAATCATCTTCCTCTGAAGAAGAATATGGAGTACGTGAAGTGACTAGTTCCGATTATGCCAGGATGAAGAAGCACTGTCTATCTTCTCATCAGAAGGAGCAGTTGAAGGATGGTTACATTACTTCCCACAAGACCAAACTAACTTCAGCTCAGAAGGACTGACAAATCTCCATTTTTTTGCTGTGATGCGCGAGTACAATATTGTTCTAGGATTCTTTCTGGTGAGTTCCATTTTTCTAAAAGTGTGCTCTACATGGACCATGTATGTGCCTGTTGAAACTGTCAATTCATAGTACAGTTTGCTTTATACTAATCACTTTTTTGTATTTGTGCAAACAGGGGTGCTCAGCTTGATTTCAATGGGAACTGCACAAAATGTTCATGAATACATCGAATCATTCATTTCCACCACAAGAAAGGAGGTGCCCATAAGTTCAAGGCGTTTCAACATATAAGGGCGAAATCATACAAACTACGCGCGAATTTGGTTGATTTTGGTGGAACTGCACAAAAAGAACAGCTGGTTTATTTAGCACGAGGTGCCATTTCAATGTCCGAGCTGATGGCAAACCCTGCCCATTCCACAATCGTAGGCATTTGATATTTTGGAATAGGACAACCTTGTCAAATTTTTCTCATTGATTTTAGCAAGATATGTGTTTGATATTTTCGAATGGGACGCCCTTTGCTGTCAGCAGCGTCGATCAATTTTTCTTTATTCTTTAGTTGTGAAGTAAATATTGCCTCTGACATGTGAGTCGCTGAGATGCTTAATCATCGATTGTTTTGAATGTTCTCTATGAATTGCCAGGCCTGTGTGTTTGATTGCAATGTAGAGAAACGCTAAAAAGCTGCTCAAACTCTTTGTACTCCTTCTGTTCCTTTTTACTTCGCACATTGTGAAAGTGCATACTTTTTTGTATAAGATTGGTCAAAGTAGAGATACTTTGACTGCAGACAAAACTTGTATGCAGACTTGAAAGGACCGGAGGGAGTACATGTGAAACTACTGCAAACGTGGTGATCACCCTGGGAATAATGCTACTACGTATTGTTTTGCATGTTCATCCAATGCCAGTGATACATGAATTCGAACTAATCGATTTAAATTCATTCATAAACGGCCGGATTTCATATAAACATGCCGGATTTCATTACATTTCATACATTCTTCAACTAAAAAGGGGTGTTTGTGGCCGCATGCATCTCCCAGATGTAGAGGCCGGGGGTCATCCTCCTTTTCTAAAAAAACTAAAAAGGGGTGCGCTGGAAGTATAATTAATTAACCGAAGCTACCCACCTGTGTCCCGCTGAGCCGAACAGAAGCTTTAGTGACTTAACTACAGGTCCAGTTGCCTAACTGACAGGTGCACCAGCAGTTAAGTAGAAGCAGCGTTCTTCTCCAGCGCAGCTCTCCGACTCCACGTCGCCGCCAAGAAGCTAACCGGCCGTCAATGGTCAACCCGCCTAGCTTGGCTTCAACCGGAGGGTAGCAGCGGTGGCCTTACTTGGACCCGAGCGGCGGTGACCTATCGTGTTCTACTCTTCCTCGTTTTCTGTGTGGCGCGGCCTCGTTGGCAGCAGGGCGGGGCCTCGGCGGAGCCGGCGATGTCCTCTGTCTCGTTGCTGGCGGGCGACACCTCAGCGGAGCGGTGTAAATCCTCCCCCACATTGCCGGCAGGGTGGGGCCTCGGCTGAGCCGACGATGTCCTCTGCCTCGTTGTTGGCGGGGCGGGGCCTCGGCGGAGCCGGCGGTGTCCTCTGCCTCGTTATTAGTGCCGCGGGGCCTCGGCGGAGTAGGGCGTCATCGACACCAGCGGAGCGGGGACTCGTCGGAGCCGGCATTGTCCTCTGCCTCGTCCTCGGTCTCGCCAAACAGCGCCTCGCCCGCTTCATCACCCTCTTTGCTAGCCTCTTTGTAGGCGGCCGCAGCCTCCGCCACCCGCATGCGGTACGAGTCGAGCAGCGCCTCCTGCTCCGCCCGCTCCGCGGCGATCTGCTCCTCCGCCTGTAGGTGCTCCTGGAGGAGATGGTGGTTGTACGCGGCGTCGGCCTGCGCCTCCCTTAACTGCTCCTCACGCATCTGCCTCACCCTGTCCATATATTGGGCACGGGCCTCGCTGATGGTCATGGTCCAATGCACCTGCGAGGATGGCGCAGAGGAGGGGGTTGGCGCCGGATTGTCGACTACCATGTTCTCCATTGGGACGTCGTTGTCCTCCAGCTACCTGCCGGCCAGCCGGTCGGCAGCAATGGCTGCCATCTCCTTGTGATCCGCCGTCCTCCCGTCCTGAAGAGCGCTGGAGCGCAAGGAAGCCATGGTGGGCAGTAGTGGTGTGGACAGGAGAAAGGGAATGGATGCGGATGACTGTGGCTATGGCCGACACATCAGTTTATATAGCACTGGTGGGTGGGCGGAGGGACGGACGTGTGGCCCCGGAGTAGCCGCCTCAGCAACCGCATATCATTAATATGTGCGGCAGATGGACGGAGGGATGGTACTTGTGTCCTTTGAAGGTGGAGCAATTCCCTGAACGCGAAGCGGGGCGACCGGCGTTGACTGTTTCGGGCGGAAAGCGCGCGCGGGCGAGGAGATGACTTTACTTGGATAGGATGACAATGGGGACCCACCAGGTCCATAGCCTCACGTGTGCAAGTGTCTCCTTATTATATATATTTTGCTTCCTCCTGGTTTCCTGACATCACGGTCCCACACCATTGTCAACCTATGTACTCCTTCCTTTCCGGTTTATAGGGCTTATCTCAAAGTTTTAGTTTTTCCATTATATAAGGCTCAATTTGGTTGTTTTCCATCACATGTTCAGATTCCAAGGTGCATTAAATCATTGCATGCAAGTATTAAGAGAAAACTGACCAATGCATGTACTTTATGCATGCATGCATTGCAATTAATGCATTGATAAACATAATTTTTTGAGGATAACAAGAGCATTAATTAGGTGCTTTTGCAAAACTACAAAAAGTATTCCACCACTCGCCATCTACCTTGATTGGTGAGATTTTTGAATTGAGCATTATAAACCAGAAAGGAGGGAGTAGTCAATAAACGAGAGAATTGCACAAGAAGCGGCCGACAGCTGGGACCAAGCAGCTCGAGCAGTATTTGTGTTTTTGAGGTGTGAGCATTACAGAGTTTTTTGAGTTTTAACCTAGATATTAATTTTTCTCCTCTGAACAACAACAAAAACATCGCTGCAGGTATTAACTGGGCGAGCTATGGCCCGTCTAGCCCAGGCCAGATATCCAGCCCAGATATTAATTTTTTTCAAGCTGAAAATGGATAGCCCAACTATACTTTTTTTAGGAATACCCAGGCAAGGTCAAGTTGTTATTCTCCACCCCGTTGGGCTGCAAATCTTTCCTAGGAGGGATGCATTAGGCTTAACAAGAAAATGGGCTTTAAGAAATAATAAATGGGATGTAATTATAAAAACTGGGCAGTAACTATAAAAAATGCACCAAACAGTGATTACTTTATAAGATATTATTTTTGGAATATTGAAAATTTTAATTTCATTAATTGTTGCGAGCGCAATGTTTCATTGGATTTTTACGTAATATAAATTTATATTGAAATTGTATTTAATCTGACTAGAAATTTCGGGATAAAAATATCCGGATCCCATCAAAATGTGGGAAATTTTATTGAATTCTGTTTTGAACGGTTGGTTGAAATGGGTTGTACTTTTAACAAACTGTAAATGGGCTGTAGTAAATTCCATTAGAATTCAAAAATGGGCTACACATTCTTACAAATCTCAAATGGGCTATAAGTTCTCTGCCACACACTTCTGGCCTTACTAAGTTGAGGCGTCCCTTAAAAAAATAGAGTTGACGCGTATGCAAGGCTTTGTCAACTTATAGTCTACACACGGTTCTAGCAACAGTGGCCATTGGATGTCCATCCAACGGATGCCGTGCTTCTTCTTCAATCTCGGATATTCTAGCTTCACCCGCCCAAAAAATGACCCCCCCTGACATCTGGGGCGCACCGTTTCAGAAGCTGACCTGTGGGCCTACTAAGTTGACGTACCAAGGGCTTTGTCAACTTAGTCAATATAAACGATTCTAGCTGTAGTGACCGTACGATGTCCATCCAACGGCCGTCGTGCTTCTTCAACCTCTGGTCTTGTTGCTCCAGCCGCCCAAAGCAGCGCCGGTCGTGCCGCCTGCTCCTGCCTCTCGTGGCCGGCTGTGCTGCCGCGGAGGCCTCACCGCCCCCTACTACTCCCACCGCTAGCCAGGCCATCCCTCCACTCACCCACACCCCCTATTATTCTGCGGCAACGGTAGCGCAGCCGAACCAGTGAACCCTCGTGCTCCTCTCCGCGTGTGCATCCACTGTCGCGTCTTCCCCAACTCCGCATCGTCCCCTTCCTAGGCCTCGCCGTCGTCCACCGCCGTGGTGCTCTCGGCGCGGCGTGGTCAACGTGGGCAAGGAATGACTTCCATCGGACGTGGACTGTACGTGGAGAGGCTGACAGCTGGGTCCACGGCAGCCGCAAGGAAGTGCCTCCTTATTACGCGCAAAATAATTATTCATCCACCTGACAGCGGGGACCCACCGGACGGGCCACCATATTTCGTGAAAAAAATGATTCGCCTCCTGACTGCTGGGACCCACGAGCTACATCTTCGCACGCAAGGAAGTGCGTCCGAAAAAAACAATTCACCCCCTGATTGCTGGGACCCACCAGCTACATCTTCGCACGCAAGGAAGTGCGTCCGAAAAAAAACGATTCGCCCCCCGACTGCTGGGACCCACCAGCTACACCTTCGCGCGCAAGGAAGTGCATCCAGGCAAAAAAAACGATTCGCCCCCCTGAATGCTGGGACCCAGCAGCTACACCTTCGCACGCAAGGAAGTGTGTCCGAAACAAAAACGATTTGCCCCCCTGACTGCTGGGACCCAGCAGCTATACCTTCGCACGCAAGGAAGTGCGTCCGGGCAAAAAAAATGATTCGCCCCCTGACTGCTGGGACCCACCAGCTACATCTTCGCAGGCAAGGAAGTGCCTGACAGTCGGGACCCACCTGGTCGAAGCGTACGTAGCGTTGTCATCCTGGTCGCGAACGTGTACGTACATACTGGTCGATGTAGAGGCGCGCACGTGTCGTAGTAGAGGCGCGCACGTGTCGTAGTAGAGGTGCGCACGTAGCATGTACACGTACGTACAGCGGCCAGGGTGCAAGAAAGAAAATACGGCCACATATGTGTACATATGGGCGGGGTCTCGAACGCCTAGTCGCGCATACGTACGGCGAGGGCTCGTGTTCATGGGGAGGCAACGGAATGCGTCGTGTTCATGGGGAGGCAACGGAATGCGTCGGGTTCATCGGGAGGCAATGGAATGCGTCGTGTTCATCGGAAGGCAACGGAATGCGTCGTGTTCATCGGGAGGCAACGGAACGCGTGGGAGCCAACCGGCTTGGACGGAACAGGCGATGGAAACGAGGCCTGGCGTACCGCAGAACGGAGGAAACGGCCTTGTGTTTGATCGGCCACGTTCGAAACGGGGTCCTGTTGATCGGGAGGGGTGTGGCGTACCGCAAAATTGAGGAAACAGACCTCCTACGGTCTAGACGGGGGTCCTGTTGATCGGGAGGGGTGTGGCGTACCACAAAACGGACGAAACGGACTTGTGTTGGAGCGCTACGGTCGAAACGGGGGGGAGGGGTGTGGCGTACCGCAAAATAGGACTCCACGAGATACTGTTCATCTCCACCGTCGACCTCCTCCAGCCTCCACGGGCTCCTGTTCATCCAGCCTCCACCGCGTGCTACTCCACCGGCTACTGTTCAACCACCCCTCCATCGTCTACTGTTCATCCAGCCCTCCACCGTCTACTGTTCATCCAGCCCTCCACACCACGGGGGTCCTGTTCAACCACCCCTCCACGGCCACCCCTCCACTGTCTACTGTTCATCCAGCCCTCCACACCACGGGTTCCTGTTCATCCAGAGGCAACGCCACCGCTCACTGTTCATCCAACCCCCCCCCCCCCCCCCCCCGCAACGCTCACTGTTCATCCAATCGATCAGCGTCAGTTAGCAGCAGTAGCGAAGGAATCACTCCATCGGGTTCAGTTAACAGCCATCGATCGATCGCTCGGGTTCAGTAACGCGTAGCCTGCAGTGCAATCGCTCGGGTTCTGTTAGAGCCCAACGCCTCGCTCGGGTTCAGTTAGAGCCAATGCCTCACACACACACACGCGTACATATGAGAGAAACACGCATCGCTCGGCCCCCGACCTCCCACCGTAACCGGCAACTCCCCGAAATTTTCCTACCCATTGCTTCTACCACGGTTTTTTCCGTCATGGACGGTCCAAAGAGTGTCATGCAGTTGCGTCTCCGGCCCGCCCAGGATGAAAAGCCCATTTTATGTCATGATTTTTTGTCATAGAAGTAGGAGCCCGCCACATCTATGATGATACCGGGTTCTGTCACAATTATCGTCATAGAAGTGTCATATGTATGATAGAAAAAAATTCGTTCGGCCCAAAATTTCACAGATGTGTCCTTTTTTTGTAGTGATGGTGTTGATGTAGAAGCCCTCCGTGGTCGATTCCCCCTCCGGCGGAGCGTCGACGAAGGCTCCAAGATGGGATCTCGTGGGTACAGAAGGTTACGGCAGTGGAAATTATGTTTTGTTGGCTCCCTGGATGTTTTCGAGGTACGTAGGCTTATATAGGAGGAAGAAGTACGTCGGTGGCCGCCCGAGGGTCCCACGAGACACGGGGGCGCGCCCTCCCCTCTCGTGGCCGCCTTGGCTGCCTCTTGACTTGCACTTCAAGTCCTCTGGATCACGTTCGTTCCAAAAATCACGCTCCCGAAGGTTTCATTCTGTTTGGACTCCGTTTGATATTCCTTTTCTTCGAAATACTGAAATAGGCAAAAAAACAGCAATATGGGTTGGGCCTCCAGTTAGTAGGTTAGTCCCAAAAATGATATAAATGTGTAAAATGAAGCCCATAAACATCCAAAAGGGGTAATATAATAGCATGGAACAATAAAAAATTATAGATCACACATCTACTATATGATTCACATTCAACCTTTCGGTCTCAGTGTTCCGAGGCCATATCTGCATATGCTAGGCTCGTCAAGTTTAACCCGAGTATTCTGCATGTGCAAAACTGGCTTGCACCCATTGTATGTGAACGTAGAGCTTATCACAGCCGGTCATCATATAGTGTCTCAGCACAAAGAACTGTAGCAATGGTGCATACTCAGGGAGAACACTTATACCTTGAAATTTAGTGAGGGATCATCTTATAATGCTACTGCCGTACTAAGCAAAATAAGATGCATAAAAGATAAACATCACATGCAATCAAAATATGTGACATGATATGGCCATCATCATCTTGTGCTCATGATCTCCATCACCGAAGCATCGTCATGATCTCCATCGTCACCGGCGCGACACCTTGATCTCCATCGTAGCATCATTGTCGTCTCACCAACTATTGCTTCTACGACTATCGCTACCGCTTAGTGATAAAGTAAAGCAATTACATGGTGATTGCATTTCATACAATAAAGCGACAACCATAAGGCTCCTGCCAGTTGCCGATAACAGTTACAAAACATGATCATCTCATACAACAATTTATATCTCATCACGTCTTGACCATATCACATCACATCATGCCCTGCAAAAACAAGTTAGACGCCCTCTACTTTGTTGTTGCAAGTTTTACGTGGCTGCTAAGGGCTTCTAGCAAGAACCGTTCTTACCTACGCATTAAAACCGCAATGATTTTTCATCAAGTGTGTTGTTTTAACATTCAACAAGGACCGGGTGTAGCCACACTCGATTCAACTAAAGCTAGAGAAACAGACACCCACTAGCCACCTGTGTGCGAAGCACATCGGTAGAACCAGTCTCATGAACGCGGTCATGTAATGTTGGTCTAGGCCGCTTCATCCAACAATACCGCCAAATCAAAGTATGACATGCTGATAAGAAGTATGACTATTATCACCCACAACTCTTTGTGTTCTACTCGTGCATATAACATCTACGCATAAAATTGGCTCTGATGCCACTGTTGGGTAATGGGGTAATTTCAAAAAATTCCTACGCACACGCAAGATCATGGTGATGCATAGCAACGAGAGGGGAGAGTGTTGTCTACGTACCCTCGTAGACCGTAAGCAGAAGCGTTATGACAACACGGTTGATGTAGTCGTATGTCTTCATGATCGACCGGTCCTAGTACAGAACGCACGGCACCTCCGCGATCTGCACACGTTTGGCTCGGTGACGTCCCACGAACTCACGATCCAACAGAGTGTTGAGGGAGAGCTTCGTCAGCACGACGGTGTGATGACGATGATGATGAAGCTACCGGTGCAGCGCTTCGCCTAAGCACTGCAACGATATGACCGTGGTGGATTATGGTGGAGGGGCACCGCACACGGCTAAGAGATCAATGATCAACTTGTGTGTCTATGGGGTGCTCCCTGGCCACGTATATAAAGGATGGTGGGAGGAGGAGGCCGACCCTCATAGGGCGCGCCCAAAGTGTGGAGTCCTACTAGGACTCCCTAGTCCTAGTAGGATTCCACCTCCCACATGGAATAGGAAAAGGGGAAGGGAGAAGGAGAAGGAAGGAAGGGGGCGGCCCCCTTCCCTAGTCCAATTTGGACCAGTCCATGGGGAAGGGGCGCGGCCACCCTTGAGGCCTTTCTCTCCTTTCTCGTATGACCCATTAAGGCCCAATACGAATTCCCATAACTCTCCGGTACTCCGAAAAATACCCAAATCACTCGGAACCTTTCTAATGTCCGAATATAGCCTTCCAATATATCGATCTTTATGTATCGAGCATTTTGAGACTCCTCATCATGTCCATGATCTCATCCGGGACTCCAAACAATCTCCGGTCATCAAATCACATAACTCTTTAATACAAATCGTCATCGAATGTTAAGCGTGTGGACCCTACGGTTTCGAGAACTATGTAGACATGACTGAGACACATCTCGAGTCAATAACCAATAGCGGAACCTAGATGCTCATATTGGCTCCTACATATTCTACGAAGATCTTTATCGGTCAAACCGCATAACAACATACGTTGTTCCCTTTGTCATCGGTATGTTACTTGCCCGAGATTCGATCGTCGGTATCTCAATACCTAGTTCAATCTCATTACAGACAAGTCTCTTTACTCGTTCCGTAATGCATCATCCCGCAACTAACTCATTAGTCACATTGATTGCAAGGCTTATAGTGATGTGCATTACCGAGAGGGCCCAGAGATACCTCTACGACAATCGGAGTGACAAATCCTAATCTCGATCTATGCCAACTCAACAAGTACCATCGGAGACACCTGTAGAGCACCTTTATAATCACCCAGTTATGTTGTGACGTTTGGTAACACACAAAGTGTTCCTCCGGTATCCGGGAGTTGCATAATCTCATAGTCATAGGAACATGTATAAGTCATGAAGAAAGCAATAGCAATATACTAAACGATCAAGTGCTAAGCTAACGGATTGGGTCAAGTCAATCACATCATTCTCTAATGATGTGATCCCGTTAATCAAATGACAACTCATGTCTATGGCTAGGAAACTTAACCATCTTTGATTCAACGAGCTAGTCAAGTAGAGGCATACTAGTGACACTCTGTTTGTCTATGTTTCCACACATGTACTAAGTTTCCGGTTAATACAATTCTATCATGAATAATAAACATTTATCATGAAATAAGGAAATAAATATAACTTTATTATTGCCTCTAGGGCATATTTCCTTTAGAAACATCCAACTTGATGTCTGGGAAAAACAAGGCCAAAAAGATGTACAAGTATCCACCAAAGGTTGACGATTGGATGGAATACCAAGCAAGGAAGGCAGATTCACACAAAATCCAGTCCTTTGATAACATAGAATTGATTTACCAAGTTGATGAGCATGGTGGAATGTCGTGTGATGGCGTGCCATATGGAGGTGGCTCCTTCAAGGTTTATCTTAAGATGGGTGCATGTTCATGCGAGAGGCCTACATTGTATCATCTCCCGTTCTATCACTTGATGGCTGCATCTCGCACTAGAAATGTGAGTGTCAACATGACCAACAATGTAAGATTGGAGGAGTATTCGATCAATGCGGTAAAAAATACATGGGCTGCAAGGTTTCATCCCTATCTAGACCAATCTAAATGGTCGGAATACCATGGACCCCCACTATACCCTGATTTGGAAATGAAGGTGGTGACACATGGAAGATGAAAGACAAAGTGTTTCTTGGGTGACATGGATGATTGGGGTGGTGGATTCTGTAAGGAATGGGGGATCCAACATTTCGTAGAGCCTCATGTTACCAGCCGTTGCGGTGAATGTAAAAACAAGGGGCACAATAATAGAGGTTGTAGATCAAGGGGCAAAAGAAAGAGATCAAAACGAGATGGTGATGGTGGTGATGGTGGTGTCAGCCACGGTGATGGTGGAGCTCAAGGACGTGACCGTGGTGACGCTAGTGCTCGAGGACGTGGTTGTGGTGACGGTGCAACTCGAGAGACGTGGCCGTGGTGACGGTGGAGCTCGAGGATGTGGCCGTGGTGACGATGGAGCTCGAGGACGTGGCCGTGGTGACGCTGGAGCTCGAGGGCATGGAAGTGGTGATGGTGGAGCTCGAGGACGTGGCCGTGGTGACAGTGGAGCTCGAGGGCGTGGCAGTGGTGACGGTGGAGCTCGAGGACGTGACAGTGGTGACGATGGAGCTCGAGGACATGGCCGTGCTGATGGTGGTGGTCGAGGCTTCGCTTATTGGCTTGGGTGTGAAACTAATGATGTGTCGAACTTATGTATGTCGTGAATCTTTTGGGTGGTCGAACTTATGTATGTCGTGAACCATTTGGGTGGTCGAACTTATGTATGTCGTTAACCTTTTGGGTGGTTGAACTATGTAAGTCATGAAACTAATGTATGTGTGGAATGAATGTATGTGGTGGACATAGCACCCTAGCTTAAGGCGCCATGTTAGTAAGTATGGCCCCCAGAAAAATTGCATGGCGCCCCCAACATCAGAAGCTTAAAATGTTTTGTAGTTGGACTTAGCCATTTTCTACGACCATGGTGAGGGAGTCCAGGATTAGGGGGTCCTCAGACAGCCGGACTATATGCTTATGCCGGACTGTTGGACTATGAAGATACAAGATTGAAGACTTCATCCCGTGTCCGGGTGGGACTCTCCTTTGCGTGGAAGGCAAGCTTGGCAATTCGGATATGTAGATTTCCTTCTCTATAACCGACTCTGTGTAACCCTAGCCCCCTTCAGTGTCTATATAAACCGGAGGGTTTAGTCCGTAGGACAACAACAATCATAATCATAGGCTAGCTTCTAGGGTTTAGCCTCTACGATCTCGTGGTAGATCAACTCTTGTAATACTTATATCATCAAGATCAAACAAGCAAGAAGTAGGGTATTACCTCCATAGAGAGGGCCCAAACCTGGGTAAACATTGTGTCCCCCGCCTCTTGATACCATTAGCCTTAGACGCACAGTTTGGGACCCCCTACCCGAGATCCGCCGGTTTTGACACCAACATTTGTGCTTTCATTGAGAGTTCCACTGTGTCGTCACCATAAGGCTTGATGGCTCCTGTGATCGTCTACAATGATGCAATCCGGGGTAAGGTTTTCCTCCCCGGACAGATCTTCATATTCGGCGGCTTCGCACCGCGGGCCAACTCGCTTGGCCAACTGGAGTAGATCGATAGCTATGCCCTTGGCCATCAAGTCAGGTTTGGAAGCCTGAACTACATTGCCGACATCCGCCGAGACTTGATCTTCGACGGAGTCGAGCCCATGACAGATGCGCCCTACAGTCGCGATGAGCATGACTTAGATCTGCCATCGGACGTTGTTCAGGAGATCACACCTACAGCTGCCCCAGCTTTAAATCCGAAGAAGATCGTGCCATCCAAGGACAGGAGGATGGACCCCGCCATGGAGGCCACACACCCTGCGGCGATAGAGCCAAACACAGATTTCACTTCCAAGGAGGTCTGTGTCATCGGACCCTCGGACTCGTCTCCGGCCATAGGCTCTGAACCAGACGCATCCGTGTCCATCGGATCTGACTGGGCACCGATCATGGAGTTTAGCTCCACGGATATCTTTCAGCACTCGCCCTTGGGCAACGTACTGAACTCGTTAAAATCTCTCTCTCTCTGTCGGGAGACTCTTGGCCGAACTGTCCAGCTTGATTGGGAAGCGGACGACGAAGGAATTCCTTACCCACCCACCACCCACTTAATAGCCACTGTTGATGACTTAACCGACACGCTTGATTTCGACTCCTAAGACATCAACGGCATGGACGATGATGCCGGAGAAAAATGGGAACCACCACCCCTAGGGCGTTGGAAAGCCACCTCATCATATGATATATATATGGTGGACACACCCAAAGAAAGCAATGGCGATGATGCAACGGAGGATAATCCCCTTGAGAAGCAAACAAAGCGTCGACGTCAGCAGCGCCGCTCTAAAGCCCGCCATAGCAAAAACAGCGAGTCCGGCAAAAGAAAGAATAATACTCTGGACGATGCTAAAGATAACGACGACCCCATAGGCCCAACGATGGAGCAGGATAAGCCAGGGGACAGTGAACACAGTCTAGGGCCGCTGTCTGATCACAGCGATGCCAAAGACAGAACCTATAAACCCATCTTCGGAGAGGAGAACAGTCCAGACGATGATGCACATATCATCCCGGAAAAACACTTGGAACAAGAGCAACTCCACAAAAGGCTTATTGCCACCGCGAGGAGCTTGAAGAAGCAGAAGCAACGACTTAAGGCTGCGCAGGATACACTCAACCGCAGATGGAACAAAGTGCTCAACACTGACGAAATATACGGCGGTGATCGCCACACAAAGAGCTACCCAAAGCGCAAGCTGCCGCCTGAATTCGACGACGAGGCTATAGAGCCCATTCCGCCGAAAAACAATACGGCCGATCTGCCGGACCGACCACCCCGTGGCCGCGACAGAGCGGCTGACAACGCCGCACACAAATCAGCACATGACCTACGTGAGCAACTGGGCAAAGGAGCTGGTATGGCCAGGTCCATCTATGGATCTAGGAAACGCGTCCTACGCAGGATCACGGCCACCGAATTGACTATACTGATCAACTACCAGCTCAGAATCAACACTAAACACTACAGCCGTCAGACCCACGCCATGACACATCCAAGTACAGGGGCGCAGCACACCCCCTGTGCTTCACCGATGAGGTGCTAGATCATGAATTTCCAGAGGGGTTTAAACCCATAAACATCGAGGCATACGACGGAACGACAGACCCTGCAGTTTGGATTGAGGACTTTATTCTTCACATCTATATGGCTCGCGGAGACGATCTCCACGCCATCAAATACCCGCCCCTCAAGTTGAAAGGATCAACTCAGCACTTGTTGAAAAGTCTCCCCGAAAACTCAATTGGAAGTTGGGAGGAACTCGAGGATGCTTTCAGGGCTAATTTTCAAGGGACCTATGTCTGACCTCCGGATGCAGACGATTTAAGTCACATAATCCAATAGCCCGGAGAGTCAGCCTGTAAGCTTTGGAACATATTTCTCACCAAGAAGAACCAAATCGTCGACTATCCGGATGCCGAAGCCTTAGCAGCTTTCAAAAACAATGTCCGGGACGAATGGCTCGCCAGACACCTCGGCCAGGAAAAGCCAAGGACAATGGCAGCCCTAACAACTCTCATGACCCGTTTTTGCGCGGGCGAGGACAGTTGGTTGGCCCGCAGCGGCACCAGTGACCTAGGCACATCCGAAATCAGGGATGGCAATGGGAAGCTGCGACGCAATAAAAACAAGCGTTGAAATAATGAAGACAGCCCAGACAACACAAGGTAAATGACGGGTTCAGGGGCTCTCGACCTGGTCAACGAAAAAAGCCATTTAAAGGCAGCAGAGATGGACCATCCAGCCTAAATAAAATTCTAGATAGATCCTGTCAGATTCATGGCACCCCCGAGAAACCTGCAAATCACACAAACAGAGAATGCTGGGTCTTCAAGCAGGCTGGCAAGCTAAATGCCGAACACAAGGGGAGGGAGCCACCAAGTGAAAACGAGGACGAACCTCGCCAGCCAAACACTGGGGGACAGAAAAAATTTCCACCAAAGGTCAACACAGTGAACATGATTTACGCAACCCACATACCAAAGAGGAAGCGCAAACGCGCACTCCGAGACGTATACACTGTAGAGCCCGTCGCCCCCAAATTCAACCCATGGTCGACCTGCCCGATCACTTTCAATCGCAGGGATCATCCGACTAGTATTCGGCATGGAGGTTCGGCTGCCTTGGTGCTCGACCTAATAATTGATGGATACCATCTCACTCGAGTCCTCATGGACGGCAACAGTAGTCTTAATCTGATATATCAGGACACTATCCACAAGATGGGGATAGACCCGTCAAGAATCAGCCAAAGCAGTACTACCTTTAAAGGAGTAATACCAGGCGTAGAAGCCAGCTGCACGGGCTCTCTAACATTAGAGGTTGTATTCGGTTCTCCCGACAACTTCGGAAGCGAAGAACTAATCCTCGACACCGCTCCGTTCCGAAGTGGCTATCATGCACTACTCGGAAGAACGACCTTCGCTCGTTTCAATGCAGTACCGCATTACGCTTATCTTAAACTTAAGATGCCCGGTCCACATGGCGTCATCACAATTAGTGGAAATACAGAGCGTTCCCTGCGAGCGGAAGAATATGTGGCGGCTCTAGCAGCCGAACCACTGAACGACCTCTCCAACCCAAGTAACTAATCGATCGTCGAGACCACGGACACGGCTAGACGTGTTCGGCGCACCACTAGTTGTAGCAGCCCAGATAAACCTGAGCTTGATTCACGGCTATGCCCCCATATGTGGTGCTGGGGGCTGCCCGCAGGAAAAAGATCCATAGTCCGGCTGGATCCTATTTACACTCAAGAAAGTGAATTTTCACGGTTCATTAAGTTTAACCGATGTTACGCACGGTCACACAAGATTCTTTCACCTGAGTTTTTTCTTTCTTTTTACAGATGACTATCGTGCTATACCCTTCCAGGATACGGCACAACAGAGACAAAGGCGCAGACGTGCAGTAGGGCCCCGTTCCAAGGTTTCTTTTTAGATTAAGACCCTGTGTAAACCTTTTTTATTGTCTCTTGTTGGCGCACACCCTCCCAGTACTTGAAACGACCAAGAGGGATACGGGCGTTATTGGCAAGCTTATTATTCGCCGATCTAAAATGGACGTTACAAGGGCAGCATCCAATGTGTTTTTGGGATTTATGCCCTGACCACATCCGCTCTTTCTTCACACCAAATTTATGCACGTACCCGGAAATTCAGGGATCAATACCGAGGGCGTTACTCAGCCCAGTATATGTTGTAAAGTCCTAATACCTTCGGGAGTGTTCGGCGTCGCAAGTTTGGCCTTATATGCATCAGCTCCGAATCATGTCTTTGGTCAATAGTTGGGTTTGCCCGCTCCCGTGTTTTGCTACCTTATGTTCCGCTCTATCGGCTAAGGTGGCACCGGGAGAACTACTATGATTGTGCACTGGTTCATCTGGATGAGCACCTTAGTAGAGAAAGCCAAAAACTGACTATCATGGTAAAGCGAGAGATTGGTCAACCACTCAATGACCCAGCAGAATCTTCGCTTTTCCTCCGCATTAACGAAGGACCGGTTTACCGGTCACGTATGTACACGCACCGTATTCGAATGAGCGCAGACATACCAGGGGCTATATAGTAGCCCCACCATCAAACTCTTATGGCTAAGTGAAGTGTTAAAGCTATATAGTCTGATTGCCTTGTTCGCCGCGCTACCACCTCCTTAACGGACCAAGACGTTGGATCAAGTGTGATTACGCGCTTTGACGAACACCCCGACATTATATGCGTGGGGGCTGAAGCCGACGACTGCAAATTTCAGTTTATATACATACATACATAAACGGCCGCACATGAGGCACTACAATACTTTATGGGCAAAAGTATAAATATAGCCTCTATTATCACAAGCATTGTTTTTAAAATTAAGATACATGTCATTGGAACATGGTATTATTTGAGCATTGAGCCTCTATTAAATGGGCACCCTCTAAGACTTCTTCAAAATAGTGCTCGGGCTAGTCCTGGCCTCCGGGCGGGCCCCTAGTTGCAATATCGGTGGCCTCCATCTTCTCCCAATACGTCTTAACATGGGCAAGGGCCATCCGCGCACCCTCTATGCACGCCGACCTCTTGACAGCGTTGATATGCGGCACAACATGAATAAATCGTTGCACCAAACTAACATAACTATCCGGACTTGGCTCCTTCGGCCACAGGTGGTCCACGACGGCCTTCATGGCAAGTCCGGATAACCTATGGAGCTCGGCCTCTCGGCCATTTGCTCATTCAACAGCAGCGGACGCCTTGGATTACTGAACTGCGACCAGAACAATATTTCCACCTCATGATCTTTTTGATCTTTGAAATACCCCATCGCATCAGCAACACTCTTTGCTAAATCCAAGTATGCGTCTGAAGAACTCCACAATTGATCAAGAGGGGCATACTTCGGATCGCCGAACTTCGTTCACAATAAAAGGGCTTCCCAGCCGCGATATCACCGGCTTGCCAAAGCTCCTCCCGCGCCGCTCTGATTTTAGAGCGAGTTTCTTTTGCCGCTTGCAAGACCTTCTTTAGGTGAGCCGTCTTCGTTTGGTTTTTCTTCTCGAGAAGCTCATATCGGTTGGCGGCATTCTGCAGCTCAAGAGCCATGTTGGCTATTTTATCCTCACTCTGGCGATGAGCAGCCTGTTCGGCTATTAATTCTTCAGCCGCCTTCAGGGCGGCCGCATCACTCCTCCTGGCTTGCTCCATCTGCAGTCAAAGCATACTATAAATACTAGCATCATGCTCTTATTAATATTTGCTAACCACCCGAATATACATACCCTATGTCTCGTCAAGCCACTTGTTCACAAGCGTGATGTCCGCATCCGCCACGTAAAGTTTGTTGGAAATATGCCCTAGAGGCAATAATAAAAGTATTATTATATTTCATTGTTCATGATAATTGTCTTTTATTCATGCTATAACTGTATTATCCGGAAATCGTAATACACCTGTGAATACATAGACCTCAATATGTCCCTAGTGAGCCTCTAGTTGACTAGCTCGTTGTGATCAACAAATAGTCATGATTTCCTGGCTATGGACATTGGATGTCGTTGATAACGGGATCACATCATTAGGAGAATGATGTGATGGACAAGACCCAATCCTAAGCATAGCACAAAGGTCGTTTAGTTCGTTTGCTAGAGCTTTGCCAATGTCAAGTATCTCTTCCTTAGACCATGAGATCGTGTAACTCCCGGATACCGTAGGAGTGCCTTGGGTGTATCAAACGTCACAACGTAACTGGGTGACTATAAAGGTGCATTACAGGTATCTCTGAAAGTAGCTGTTGGGTTGACACGGATCGAGACTGGGATTTGTCACTCCGTATGACGGAGAGGTATCTCTGGGCCCACTCGGTAATGCATCATCATAATGAGCTCAAGGTGACCAAAGTGTTGGCCACGGGATCATGCATTACGGTACGAGTAAAGTGACTTGCCGGTAACGAGACTGAACAAGGTATTGGGATACCGACGATCGAGTCTCGGGCAAGTAACGTACCGATTGACAAAGGGAATTGTATACAGGGTTTGATCGAATCCTCGACATCGTGGTTCATCCGATGACAACATCGAGGAGCATGTAGGAGCCAACATGGGTATCCAGATCCCGCTGTTGGTTATTGACCTGAGAGCGTCTCGGTCATGTCTGCATGTCTCCCGAACCCGTAGGGTCTACACACTTAAGGTTCGGTGACGCTAGGGTTATTAGGAAGACTAGTATGTGACTACCGAATGTTGTTCGGAGTCCCGGATGAGATCCCGAACGTCACGAGGAGTTCCGAAATGGTCCGGAGGTAAAGATTTATATATGGGAAGTCCTATTTTGGCCACCGGAAAATGTTCGGGATTTTTCGGTATTGTACCGGGAAGGTTCTAGAAGGTTCCGGAGTGGGGCCCACCTGCATGGGGGGACCCACATGAACGTGAGTAGTGGGGGAAAGGCCCAACACCCCTGGTCAAGGCGCACCAAGATCCCCCCTTAGAAGGAATAAGATCATATCCCGAAGGGATAAGATCAAGATCCCTAAAAAGGGGGGATAACAATCGGTGGGGAAGGAAATGATGGGATTTCTTTCCTCCCACCTTGGCCAACGCCCCAATGGACTTGGAGGGCAAGAAACCAGCCCCTCCACCCCTATATATAGTGGGGAGGTGCATGGGAGATCAAGACAAGCCAAGGCACAGCCCCTCCCCTCCCCAACATCTCTCCTCCTCCGCGTGTGCTTGGCGAAGCCCTGTCGGAGTACAACTACACCAATTGCACCACGCCGTCGTGCTGCCATTGGAGTGATCTTCCTCAACCTCTCCTCCCCCCTTGCTGGATCAAGATGGAGGAGACGTCTCCCGTCCCGTACGTGTGTTGAACGCGGAGGTGCTGTCCGTTCAGTACTTGGTCATCGGTGATCCGAATCACGTCGAGTACGACTCCATCATCACCATCCCCTTGCAAGCTTCCGCACGCGATCTACAAGTGGTATGTAGATGCAAACTCACCCCTTGACTCGTTGCTTAGATGAACTCATAGATGGATCTTGGTGAAACCGTAGGAAAATTTTTAATTTTCTGCAACGTTCCCCAACAGTGGTATCAGAGCCAGGTCTATGCGTAGTTCTCTTTGCACGAGTAGAACACAATTTTGTTGTGGGCGTGGATCTTGTCAACTTACTTGCCTCTACTAGTCTTTTCTTGCTTCAATGGCATTGTGGGATGAAGCGGCCCGGACCAACCTTACACGTACCCTTACGTGAGACCGGTTCCACCGACTGACATGCACTAGTTGCATAAGGTGGCTGGCGGGTGTCTGTCTCTCCCACTTTAGTTGGAGCGAATTCGATGAAAAGGGCCCTTATGAAGGGTAAATAGAAGTTGACAAAATCACGTTGTGGTTATTCGTAGGTAAGAAAACGTTCTTGCTAGAACCCAATTGCAGCCACGTAAAAGATGCAACAACAATTAGAGGACGTCTAACTTGTTTTTGCAGCGATTGATCATGTGATGTGATATGGCCAGAAGTTGTGATGAATGATGAAGTGTGATGTATGAGATCATGTTCTTGTAATAGGATTCACGACTTGCATGTCGATGAGTATGACAACCGGCAGGAGCCATAGGAGTTGTCTTTATTTTCGTATGACCTGTGTGTCATTGAAGAACGCCATGTAACTTACTTTACTTTATTGCTAAACGCGTTAGCTATAGAAGTAGAAGTAGTCGTTGGCGTGACAACTTCATGAAGACACGATGATGGAGATCATGATGATGGAGATCATGGTGTCAAGCCGGTGACAAGATGATCATGGAGCCCCGAAGATGGAGATCAATGGAGCTATATGATATTGGCCATATCATGTCACAACTATATAATTGCATGTGATGTTTATTATGTTTATGCATCTTGTTTACTTAGGACGACGGTAGTAAATAAGATGATCCCTTACAAAATATCAAGAAGTGTTCTCCCCTAACTGTGCACCGTTGCTACAGTTCGTCGCTTCTAAGCACCACGTGATGATCGGGTGTGATGGATTCTTACGTTCACATACAACGGGTGTAAGACAGTTTTACACAGCGAAAACACTTAGGGTTAACTTGACGAGCCTAGCATGTGCAGACATGGCCTCGGAACACGGAGACCGAAAGGTCGAACACGAGTCGTATGGAAGATACGATCAACATGAAAATGTTCACCGACGATGACTAGTCCGTCTCACGTGATGATCGGACACGGGCTAGTCGACTCGGATCGTGTAACACTTAGATGACCAGAGGGATGTCTAATCTGAGTGGGAGTTCATAATATGATTAGAACTTAATTATCATGAACTTAGTCTAAAACCTTTGCAAATATATCTTGTAGATCATATGGCCAACGCTCATGTCAACATGAACTTCAACGCGTTCCTAGAGAAAACCAAGCTGAAAGATGACGGCAGCAACTATACGGACTGGGTCCGGAACCTGAGGATCATCCTCATAGCTGCCAGGAAACAATATGTCCTAGAAGGACCGCTAGGTGACGCTCCCGTCCCAGAGAACCAAGACATTATGAATGCTTGGCAAACTCGTGCTGATGATTACTCCCTCGTTCAGTGCGGCATGCTTTACAGCTTAGAACCGGGGCTCCAAAAGCGTTTTGAGCATCACGGAGCATATGAGATGTTCGAAGAGCTGAAACTAGTTTTTCAAGCTCATGCCCGGGTCGAGAGATATGATGTCTCCGACAAGTTCTACAGTTGTAAGATGGAGGAAAATAGTTCTGTCAGTGAGCATATTCTCAAGATGTCTGGGTTGCACAACCGTATGACCCAGCTGAATATTAACCTCCCCGATGAGGCGGTCATTGACAGAATCCTCCAGTCGCTCCCACCAAGCTACAAGAGCTTTGTGATGAACTACAACATGCAGGGGATGGAAAAGACCATTCCTGAAATGTTCTCGATGCTGAAGTCAGCAGAGGCTGAAATCAAGAAAGAACATCAAGTGTTGATGGTCAATAAGACCACTAAGTTCAACAAGGGCAAGGGTAAGAAGAACTTCAAGAAGGACGGCAAGGAGGTTGCCGCGCCTGGTAAGCCAGTTACCGGGAAGAAGTCAAAGAATGGACCCAAGCCTGAGACTGAGTGCTTTTATTGCAAGGGGAAGGGTCACTGGAAGCGGAACTGCCCCAAATACTTAGCGGATAAGAAGGCTGGCAAGACCAAAGGTATATTTGATATACATGTAATTGATGTGTACCTTACCAGTACTCGTAGTAACTCCTGGGTATTTGATACCGGTGCCGTTGCTCATATTTGTAACTCACAGCAGGAGCTGCGGAATAAACGGAGACTGGCGAAGGACAAGGTGACGATGCGCGTCGGGAATGGTTCCAGAGTCGATGTGATCGCCGTCGGCACGCTACCTCTACATTTACCTACGGGATTAGTTTTGAACCTTAATAATTGTTATTTAGTACCAAGTTTGAGCATGAACATTGTATCTGGATCTCGTTTAATACGAGATGGCTACTCATTTAAGTCTGAGAATAATGGTTGTTCGATTTATATGAGAGATATGTTTTATGGTCATGCTCCGATGGTCAATGGTTTATTCTTAATGAATCTCGAGCGTATTATTACACATGTTCATAGTGTGGATACCAAAAGATGTAAAGTTGATAACGATAGTCCCACATACTTGTGGCACTGCCGCCTTGGTCACATTGGTGTCAAACGCATGAAGAAGCTCCATGCTGATGGACTTTTGGAGTCTCTTGATTATGAATCATTTGACACATGCGAACCATGCCTCATGGGCAAAATGACCAAGACTCCGTTCTCCGGAACAATGGAGCGAGCAACCAACTTGTTGGAAATCATACATACCGATGTGTGCGGTCCAATGAGCGTTGAGGCTCGCGGAGGATATCGTTATGTTCTCACTCTCACTGATGACTTGAGTAGATATGGGTATGTCTACTTAATGAAACACAAGTCTGAGACCTTTGAAAAGTTCAAAGAATTTCAGAATGAGGTAGAGAATCAACGTGACCGAAAGATAAAGTTCCTACGATCAGATCGTGGAGGAGAATACTTAAGTCACGAATTTGGTACACACTTAAAGAAATGTGGAATCGTTTCACAACTCACGCCACCTGGAACACCTCAGCGAAACGGTGTGTCCGAACGTCGTAATCGCACTCTATTGGATATGGTGCGGTCTATGATGTCTCTTACCGATTTACCGCTATCATTTTGGGGATACGCTCTAGAGACAGCTACATTCACTTTAAATAGGGCACCGTCTAAATCCGTTGAGACGACACCGTATGAATTATGGTTTGGGAAGAAACCTAAGCTGTCGTTTCTAAAAGTTTGGGGATGCGATGCTTATGTCAAGAAACTTCAACCTGAAAAGCTCGAACCCAAGTCGGAAAAATGCATCTTCATAGGATACCCTAAGGAAACTGTCGGGTATACCTTCTACTTAAGATCCGAGGGCAAGATCTTTGTTGCCAAGAACGGATGCTTTCTGGAAAAAGAGTTTCTCTCGAAAGAAGTAAGTGGGAGGAAAGTAGAACTCGATGAAGTACTACCTCTCGAACGGGAAAGTGGTGCAGCTCAGGATAATATTCCTGTGATGCCCACACCAACTGAAGAGGAAACCAATGATGATGATCAAGGTACTTCGGATCAAGTTGCTACTGAACTTCGTAGGTCCACAAGGACACGTTCCGCACCAGAGTGGTACGGCAACCCTGTCCTGGAAATCATGTTGTTGGACAACGGTGAACCTTCGAACTATGAAGAAGCGATGGCGGGCCCAGATTCCAACAAATGGCTTGAAGCCATGAAATCCGAGATAGAATCCATGTATGAAAACAAAGTATGGACTTTGACAGACTTGCCCGATGATCGGCGAGCGATAGAAAACAAATGGATCTTTAAGAAGAAGACGGACGCGGATGGAAATGTTACCATCTATAAAGCTCGACTTGTCGCTAAGGGTTATCGACAGGTTCAAGGGATTGACTACGACGAGACATTCTCTCCCGTAGCGAAGCTAAAGTCCGTCCGAATCATGTTAGCAATTGCCGCATACTATGATTATGAGATATGGCAGATGGACGTCAAAACGGCATTCCTTAACGGGCATCTTAAGGAAGAACTGTATATGATGCAGCCGGAAGGTTTTGTCGATCCTAAGAACGCTAACAAAGTATGCAAGCTCCAGCGATCCATTTATGGGCTGGTGCAAGCATCTCGGAGTTGGAATATTCGCTTTGATGAGATGATCAAAGCGTTTGGGTTTATGCAGACTTATGGAGAAGCCTGCGTTTACAAGAAAGTGAGTGGGAGCTCTGTAGCATTTCTCATATTATATGTAGATGACATACTCTTGACGGGAAATAATATAGAATTTCTGGACAGCATTAAGGCCTACTTGAACAAATGTTTTTCAATGAAGGACCTTGGAGAAGCTGCTTATATATTAGGCATCAAGATCTATAGAGATAGATCGAGACGCCTCATAGGTCTTTCACAAAGCACATACCTTGATAAGATTTTGAAAAGGTTCAAAATGGATCAGTCCAAGAAAGGGTTCTTGCCTATGTTACAAGGTGTGAGATTGAGCTCGGCTCAGTCACCGACCACGGCAAAAGATATAGAAGAGATGAATACCATCCCCTATGCCTCAGCCATAGGATCTATTATGTATCCCATGCTGTGTACCAGACCTGATGTAAACCTTGCCGTGAGTTTGGTAGCTAGATACCAAAGTAATCCCGGCAAGGAACATTGGACAGCGGTCAAGAATATCCTGAAGTACCTGAAAAGGACAAAGGACATGTTTCTCGTTTATGGAGGAGACGAAGAGCTTGTCGTAAAGGGTTACGTCGACGCTAGCTTCGACTCAGATCCGGATGACTCTAAGTCACAAACCGGATACGTGTATATGTTGAATGGTGGAGCAGTAAGCTGGTGCAGCTGCAAGCAGAGCGTCGTGGCGGGATCTACGTGTGAAGCGGAGTACATGGCAGCCTCGGAGGCAGCGCATGAAGCGATTTGGGTGAAGGAGTTCATCACCGACCTAGGAGTCATACCCAATGCGTCGGGGCCAATCAAACTCTTCTGTGACAACACTGGAGCTATTGCCCTTGCCAAGGAGCCCAGGTTTCACAAGAAGACCAGGCACATCAAGCATCGTTTCAACTCCATCCGTGAAAATGTTCAAGATGGAGACATAGAAATTTGCAAAGTACATACGGATCTGAATGTCGCAGATCCGTTGACTAAACCTCTCTCGCGAGCTAAACATGATCAACACCAGAACTCTATGGGTGTTCGATTCATCACAATGTAACTAGATTGGTGACTCTAGTGCAGGTGGGAGACTGTTGGAAATATGCCCTAGAGGCAATAATAAAAGTATTATTATATTTCATTGTTCATGATAATTGTCTTTTATTCATGCTATAACTGTATTATCCGGAAATCGTAATACACGTGTGAATACATAGACCTCAATATGTCCCTAGTGAGCCTCTAGTTGACTAGCTCGTTGTGATCAACAGATAGTCATGATTTCCTGGCTATGGACATTGGATGTCGTTGATAACGGGATCACATCATTAGGAGAATGATGTGATGGACAAGACCCAATCCTAAGCATAGCACAAAGGTCGTTTAGTTCGTTTGCTAGAGCTTTGCCAATGTCAAGTATCTCTTCCTTAGACCATGAGATCGTGTAACTCCCGGATACCGTAGGAGTGCCTTGGGTGTATCAAACGTCACAAAGTAACTAGGTGACTATAAAGGTGCATTACAGGTATCTCCGAAAGTAGTTGTTGGGTTGACACGGATCGAGACTGGGATTTGTCACTCCGTATGACGGAGAGGTATCTCTGGGCCCACTCGGTAATGCATCATCATAATGAGCTCAAGGTGACCAAAGTGTTGGCCACGGGATCATGCATTACGGTACGAGTAAAGTGACTTGCCAGTAACGAGACTGAACAAGGTATTGGGATACCGACGATCGAGTCTCGGGCAAGTAACGTACCGATTGACAAAGGGAATTGTATACAGGGTTTGATCGAATCCTCGACATCGTGGTTCATCCGATGACAACATCGAGGAGCATGTGGGAGCCAACATGGGTATCCAGATCCCGCTGTTGGTTATTGACCTGAGAGCGTCTCGGTCATGTCTGCATGTCTCCCGAACCCGTAGGGTCTACACACTTAAGGTTCGGTGACGCTAGGGTTATTAGGAAGACTAGTATGTGACTACCGAATGTTGTTCGGAGTCCCGGATGAGATCCCGGACGTCACGAGGGGTTCCAGAATGGTCCGGAGGTAAAGATTTATATATGGGAAGTCCTATTTTGGCCACCGGAAAATGTTCGGGATTTTTCGGTATTGTACCGAGAAGGTTCTAGAAGGTTCCGGAGTGGGGCCCACCTGCATGGGGGGACCCACATGAACGTGAGTAGTGGGGGAAAGGCCCCACACCCCTGGTCAAGGTGCACCAAGATCCCCCCTTAGAAGGAATAAGATCATATCCCGAAGGGATAAGATCAAGATCCCTAAAAAGGGGGGATAACAATCGGTGGGGAAGGAAATGATGGGATTTCTTTCCTCCCACCTTGGCCAACACCCCAATGGACTTGGAGGGCAAGAAACCAGCCCCTCCACCCCTATATATAGTGGGGAGGTGCATGGGAGATCAAGACAAGCCAAGGCACAGCCCCTCCCCTCCCCAACATCTCTCCTCCTCCGCGTGTGCTTGGCGAAGCCCTGTCGGAGTACTACTACACCAATTGCACCACGCCGTCGTGCTGCCATTGGAGTGATCTTCCTCAACCTCTCCTCCCCCACCCCCTTGCTGGATCTAGAAGGAGGAGACGTCTCCCGTCCCGTACGTGTGTTGAACGCGGAGGTGCTGTCCGTTCAGTACTTGGTCATCGGTGATCCGAATCACGTCGAGTACGACTCCATCATCACCATCCCCTTGCAAGCTTCCGCACGCGATCTACAAGTGGTATGTAGATGCAAACTCACCCCTTGACTCGTTGCTTAGATGAACTCATAGATGGATCGTGGTGAAACCGTAGGAAAATTTTTAATTTTCTGCAACGTTCCCCAACAAAGTTGTCACCTCAATTCGGCAAATTCAGCAGTCCGGTCAGCCGCCGGATCTGCAGCCGCCTGCGCACAAAAGCAGCGCCATCATTACCTGAGACTATGATCCTCTGCTTGCCTCGTCTGGACGGCAACCAAAGTCTCAGGGGCTATGATGTATACTACATAACCTTCTTCTTGTAGATGTTGTTGGGCCTACAAGTGCACTAGTTTGTAGGACAGTAGCAAATTTCCCTCAAGTGGATAACCTAAGGTTTATCAATGCGTGGGAGGCGTAGGATGAAGATGGTCTCTCTCAAACAACCCTGCAACCAAATAACAAAGAGTCTCTTGTGTCCCCAACACACCCAATACAATGGTAAATTCTATAGGTGCCCTAGTTCGGTGAAGAGATGGTGATGCAAGTGCAATATGGATAGTAGATATAGGTTTTTGTAATCTGAAATTATAAAAACAGCAAGGTAACTAATGATAAAAGTGAGTGTAAACGGTATTGCAATGATAGGAAAGAAAGGCATAGGGTTCATACTTTCACTAGTGCAAGTTCTCCCAACAATAATAACATAGATAGATCATATAACAATCGCTTAACATGCAACAAAGAGTCACTCCAAAGCCACTAATAGCGGAGAACAAACGAAGAGATTATGGTAGGGTACGAAACCACCTCAAAGTTATTCTTTCGGATCAATCTATTCAAGAGTTCGTACTAGAATAACACCTTAAGACACAAATCAACCAAAACCCTAATGTCACCTAGATACTCCATTGTCACCTCAAGTATCCGTGGTCATGATTATACAATATGCATCACACAATCTCAGATTCATCCAACCAACACAAAGTACTTCAAAGAGTGCCCCAAAGTTTCTACCGGAGAGTCAAGAAAACGTGTGCCAACCCCTATGCATAGGTTCATGGGCGGAACCCACAAGTTGGTCACAAAAACATACATCAAGTGACACGTGATATCCCATTGTCACCACAGATAAACACGGCAAGACATACATCAAGTGTTATCAAATAAAGACTCAATCTGATAAGATAACTTCAAGAGGGAAACTCAATTCATCACAAGAGAGTATAGGGGGAGAAACATCATAAGATCCAACTACAATAGCAAAGCTCGCGATACATCAAGATCGTGCCATAGAGAGAACACGAGAGAGAGAGAGAGAGAGAGAGAGAGAGAGTGAGAGAGATCACACATAGCTACTGGTACATACCCTCAGCCCCGAGGGTGAACTACTCCCTCCTCGTCATGAATAGCGCCGGGATGATGAAGATGGCCACCAGTGATGGGTTCCCCCTCCAGCAGGGTGCCGAAACGGGCTCCTGAGAGGTTTTTGGTGGCTACAGAGGCTTGCCACGGCGGAACTCCCGATCTATCTTCTGTTATGATGTTCTTAGGGTACGTAGGCTTATATAGGCGAAAGAACTCGGTCGGGGGAGCCTCGAGGGGCCCACGAGAGGGTAGGGCGCGCCTAGGGGGGTGGGCGCGCCCCCCTATCTCGTGGCCTCCTCGATGATCCCCTAGCTTGCACTCCAAGTTCCTGGGATTGGTTCTGTTCCAAAAATAACTTTGCCGAAGGTTTCATTCCGTTTGGACCCCGTTTGATATTCCTTTTCTTCGAAATACTGAAACAGGCAATATGGGCTGGGCCTCCGGTTAATAGGTTAGTCCCAAAAAATGATATAAATATGTAAAACAAAGCCCATAAACATCCAAAAGGGGTAATATAATAGCATGGAACAATCAAAAATTATAGATACGTTGGAGACGTATCAAGCATCCCTAAGCTTAATTCCTGCTCGTCCTCGAGTAGGTAAATGATAAAAACAGAATTTTTGATGTGGAATGCTACCTAGCATAATTCTCAATGTAATTTTCTTTATTGGGGCATGAATGTTCAGATCCAAATGATTCAAAATAAAAGTTCATATTGACATAAGAAATAGTAATACTTCAAGCATACTAATCAAAGTAATCATGTCTTCTCAAAATAACATGGCCAAAGAAAGTTATCCCTACAAAATCATATAGTCTGGCCGTTGCTCTATCTTCATCACATAAAGTTAATCATGCACAACCCCGATGACAAGCCAAGCAATTGTTTCATACTTTAATAATCTCAAACTTTTTCAACTTTCACGCAATACATGAGCGTGAGCCATGGACATAGCACTATATGTGGAATAGAATGGTGGTTGTGGAGAAGACAAAAAAGGAGAAGATAGTCTCACATCAACTAGGCGTATCAACGGGCTATGGAGATGCCCATTAATAGATATCAATGTGAGTGGGTAGGGATTGCCATGCAACAGATGCACTAGAGCTATAAATATATAAAAGCTCAACAAAAGAAACTAAGTGGGTGTGCATCCAACTCGCTTGCTCACGAAGACCTAGGGCATTTTGAGGAAGCCCATCATTGGAATATACAAGCCAAGTTCTATAATGAAAATTCCCACTAGTATTTGAAAGTGACAACTTAGGAGACTCTCTATCATGAAGATCATGGTGCTACTTTGAAGCACAAGTGTGGAAAAAGAGATAGTAGCATTGTCCCTTCTCTCTTTTTCTCTCATTTTTTTTTCTTTCTTTTTTTTTCTTTTTCTCATTTTTTTCTTTGGCCTTTCCTTTTTTTTGGCCTTTCTCTTTTTTTTCTTTTTGCAAAGTCCGAAGTCTCATCCCGACTTGTGGGGGAATCATAGTCTCCATCTTTCTTTCCTCACTGGGACAATGCTCTAATGATGAAGTTCATCACACTTTTATGGATTTACAACTCAAGAGTTACAACTCAAAGCTAGAACAAGATATGACTCTATATGAATGCCTCCGATGGTGTACCGGGATATGCAATGAATCAAGAGCGACATGTATGAAAATTATGAAGGTGGCCTTACCACAAATACGATGTCAACTACATGATCATGCAAAGAGCAATATGACAAAAGTAATGCGTGTCATATGAATGGAACGGTGGAAAGTTGCATGGAAATATATCTTGGAATGGCTATGGAAATGCCATAATAGGTAGGTATGGTGGCTGTTTTGAGGAAGGTATATGGTGGGTGTATGGCACCGGCGAAAGTTGTGCGGCACAAGAGAGGCTAGCAATAGTGGAAGGGTGAAAGGGTGCGTATAATCCATGGACTCAACATTAGTCAAAAGAACTCATATACTTATTGCAAAAATCTACAAGTCATAAAAAACAAAGTATTACGCGCATGCTCCTAGGGGATAGATTGGTAGGAAAAGACCATCGCTCGCCCCCGACCGCCACTCATAAGGAAGACAATCAATAAATAAAATTGTGCTCCAACTTCATCACAAAGCGGTTCACCATACGTGCATGCTACGGGAATCACAAACCTCAACACAAGAATTTTTCATAATCACCTCAACTAGCATGACTTTAATATCACTACCTCCATATCTCAAAACAATTATCAAGTATCAAATTGATCATAGCATCCAATTCACTTTCTATGATAGTTTTTATTATACCCAACTTGGATGCTCATCATTCTAGGACCAAATTTGTAACCATAGCAAATACCATGCTGTTCTAAAAGACTCTCAAAAAGATGTAAGTGAATCATGTGAGACTAGCAATTTCTACAAAATATAACCACCACCGTGCTCTAAAAGATATAAGTGATGCACTAGAGCAAATGACAAACTACTCCGAAAGATATAAGTGAAGATCAATGAGTAGTCGAATAATTGTGCAACTATGTGAAGACTCTCTCTCATTAAGGAATTTCAGATCTTGGTATTGTATTCAAACAGCAAGCAAAACAAAATAACATTGCAAGGATAGCACAACTCATGTGAAGAAGCAAAAACTTAGGTTCAACCGATACTAACCGATAGTTGTTGAAGAAGAAAGGTGGGATGCCTACCGAGGCATCCCCAAGCTTAGATGCTTGAGACTTCTTGAAATATTATCTTAGGGTGCCTTGGGCATCCCCAAGCTTGAACTTTTGTGTCTCCTTAATTCCTCTCATATCATGGTTTCTCTTTTTATCAAAAGCTTCATCCACAACAAACTCAACAAGAACTCGTGAGATAGGTTAGTATAAACCAATGCAAAACCTTATCATTTTATACTGTAACAAATCACTAACATTATTATTTAACATTGCATACTAAATGCCTCTGCATATTTAATACTCATATCCTCAAATAGAATCATTAAACAAGCAAACATATACAAACAATGCAAACATAACAGCAATCTGTCAAAACAGTATAGTTTGTAAAGAGTGCAAGATTCATCATACTTCTCTAACTCCAAAAACAGTATAGTCGCCTTCTTCTCCTAGGCAATGCTCTTCTTCAGCAGCATCACCAAGCCGGCGGTCAACTCCCCCTGCTGATTGAGCTCAGCGGGCATGTCGTCGAGGCTCTCCTTCAGCAACTCCGTCAAGCCTTGGATGAACTCCTTCTGCTTATTGAGGTGCTTATTGAGCTGATCGGGCATGCCGTCGAGGGATAACGACTCCAGCCCCGCCGGCTCGGCATGTTCGCGTCCGCGACTAGGTCGCTCCTGGGAGC
Organism: Triticum timopheevii; assembly: GCA_963921465.1. NCBI lineage: Eukaryota > Viridiplantae > Streptophyta > Magnoliopsida > Poales > Poaceae > Triticum > Triticum timopheevii. The sequence goes on along the minus strand of OY997266.1, from coordinate 73,695,950 downwards.
CATCGCCTGCCCATGAGAGATCTTTCGAGGTCTCTGCGTGGCGGCGAGCCCTCTCTTTTTTTTCCGCAGCCTTGGTTGCCGCTCCCTTGTTACGAGTAGTTCTTGACCTAGAGCTCTGCTCACCGGCCATGGCAATGACGAACGAAGAAGAAGCACTTATGAGGAGGAAAGGTAGAGTAATTTTCGGTTAGGTAGTTCCCCTTTTTATAACCTAAGTACTAGCACTAGTAGTACTAATACCTGCATAGTGGGAACACGTTCAAGTTTGGTACGTAGTACTAGTAGGTGTGAGCGGGCTTTCGAATGTGATGGGAACAAGGTAAAGATTAATTGATGGTTTTGGTTTCGAGGCCCGAAACGGCTCCCAATGAGTTTAGTGGAACATAAATTTCAAGTAGACTACACTGCTCAAATGCGTAAATATTATGTTGGACTAGCCACAGTGGGAGTAACTTCAACAGTAACATCGAGTCCAAGTCAGCAAATTTGCTTATGTGGCAATGAGTTAATGAGGAGAGAGGTAGTTACAGTAACTTAGCTAGTTACTATAACATCACATGTTCCAATGCAATATGAGTCTATAACCTAATAAATGAAGCTTTGCATGTTACCACACTTATGTTACTACCCACTATGAAGCTAGTAACATAGTCTAGGGATTTGTGTATGTTACTAGTGCATGTTACTATGCATTGTGGCTAGTCTTACTGTCAAAAATTGGCACAAAATACGAAGGAGACCAATGGAAGTACTACTAGCAACCCACGATTTAACTACTTGCATGCGCGCAGTGGAGTAATAATGTCTTTCTTCCGCCCTCACGTCCACTCAATTTGCATGCGCTGTATTAATTGACCATCAATGAAGTGAACGACTTTACACGCGTCAAATTATCACATGGGGTGGATCTTGGTACAAAATTGTGTCTGCCCGTGTACCCGCGTGTGCGTGCGAGGGAATGAGTGCGTGCGTGGCGTGCGTGCACATCTTCGCTTCGTGCATGTACCGCCAGTATGGCTCAGGGAGGACGAGTACATTCTTCTGGAACCAACAACACGTCACTGTGATCAATCCACGCAAGGAGGTCGCGACAACGCCTCCACATGTGCCACGTGGCTTCATGAACTGTAAGAGAGACATTGTGTAGCGTGCCATTGGTATTCTAATTTACGTGTTTTGCACATACTCGAAGTACTAGTAATTTACACGTGCATTGCATGCATCAGATTTCGCAACCAAATTATGAATAAATACCACACTATAGCATGTAAGCTCTTAGTCATATATGTGTGATGTAGCCCTTCGTTTAATTCTTATAGTTCATCTCATTCAAAATCAAATTAGTTTTTATGGAAAAGCTAAGAACGCGTGAATAGGAAAAACATGGGATTATAGTGGAATGTTGTATTGAATCCTACAGGATTGTACGAGTGTTTGATTGTGTATAGAAAAAATGCAGAATTCTTTCAAAGAGGTTTGAGTGGATGGGATGTTTCCTATGAAATATAGTGCAAATGAATCATATGGAAAAATTCCTATGGTTTACAATCCTACGAATCAAACAACCAAGATAGGAAAAATTCCTAATGATTAAAATCCTCCAAAATTCCTTTGAGAATCCTTTGAATCAAAGAAGCCCTTAATCTATTTTATGATTCATGGAATTATGCGTTGTAAAGCATAAAGTAAAAACAAATAATGGCAATTCAACTAGAAAAAAAGTTTGGGCAGTTATGATACGGAAGATTCTAGAACAAAATAGAACCATTGTTGTTTTGAGGTTTGTGCATTATGCTTAAGTTCAACCATGGAGTCTGCTAGATTGTACATGTGGCAAAATCCGGTGGGGGGCTAGAAGATGGTGCGAGGGGCCGAGTGGAGGGAGACTATGAAGGAATGCACAAGTGCGAGATCGATATTTAGAGAGAGGGGGCGAACACGTGAGCTATTGCACGCAGTGGCGGAGCCATGAAAAATAAATGAGCTAGGGGGCCAAGCATTGCTAATCCTTTACGAGGAGGGTCAATTCATGAAATTAAACCTTTTTTAGCAGCAATTGTCTAATGATCACATTCATATTAGCCTCGATATATAGTGATGTTAGGGGGGCAGGGCCCTTACTGCCCCCTGTCTTCGCCATCGTGCACGCATCTGAGAGATGAAGCGGAAGGCATGGATGATGAGAGGGAGATGTTGGATATAATTAATGTGGGTGTATTAGCTATTTATGTTAATCCTATATAGAGAGGTATAGATTGATCGATGTGGACGTGGGAAAGAGGGTGAGACCTCACTGGATATATCAATTGATCGGTTTGTGTGGAAAACTATGAAAGACCTAGCTATATACACACATACATAGAGGAACATCGATCGTGGCGCATGCACGCGTGAGAGATAAAGAATGCCCGGTATGAGGGAGAGGGGGATGTGTGTGGGTGTGTGCCTTCATGGGAGACCGACCTGAAGAAAAAGATTGCATGCGTGCGATAGATAATGCCGACTGGTAGTGTGTGTGCATGCATGCACGAGAGAAAGTTAGTGATACAATTATAAAGAGAAGACTACTGTGTGGGTGTAAAAGAATAGGTGAGGTCATAATCAATGTAAAGTTGAATTCAAATATTTGAATAAGAGATCCTGATGTTTGAAACCCATGCATGCATGAATATAACGGAGATCTGTGCGGTGTGCTTTGGAAACGAGCATGTTGTAATGTATGCACATTGAACAAGGTCAGACTGATTTGAATTTGAGATACCGATGGCAGACATCATTTGCCCATGTCGCCTCCGTGCATGTAATTGGAGATGATGGGCGGCTTTCGCATCGCATATCTATATCTATACCCCATATATATTATATTATATATTATTTTATATTGTGAGCGGGTAACTTTAACTTTGAAAGATGGTCGTTGGATGAGGCGAATCCGAAGGTCCAAAGATGGCAAATTTGAGCACTATTGGCCGTTGGATATCATCTAGATTCCACCAGATTTCGCCACATGTATAATCTAGAAGACTCCATGGTTGAACTTAAGCATAATGCACAAACATCAAAACACAAGCACTTCTTATTTGTTCTAGAATCTTCCATATCATAATTGCCCAAATGTTTTTCTACATGATTTGCCATTATTTGTTTTTACTTTATGTCTTACAACGCACAATTCCATGAATCTTAAAATAGATTAGCTTTCTTATAAAAACTAGATGATTTTGAATGAAATGAACTATAAGAATTAAATGAACATCTACATCATGCATATATGACTCAAAGCTTGCACGCTATAATGTGGTATTTATTCATGATTTGGTTGCCAAATCTCATGCGTGCAATGCACGTGTACCTTACTCTAGTCTAAATGGAGTTTGTGTGTGTGTTGTGCGTGTTGAGGTGCAAATTGTCTTTTTTGGGTACACGTTAAGCTTGTTCTTCCGAAATTTCAAGCCGCGCCTTGTTATGCCAAAAATTGAAGCTAGCGTCTCTGTCTATCGTGCTGCGAAACTCCCGCCTCTTCAACCCGCGCCTTGTTAGCTCGAAATATTTAAGATATATCTTTGTCTCGTTGTGCTCCGACAACTCCCTCCATCTTAACCCGCGCCTTGCTATTCCAAAATTACAACGCGCGTGAAAACTCCCACCTCCTGTGAAATCCCGACACACGAAATTCCCGTGGTACCCCTGAACCGAAAGAACCGTCTCAAATTGGTGGGGGGTACTTTCGTAACTTACCCCACATTTCGGACAAGCGCGTCTCTAAGCCATGGTTCCCCACTGCCATCCCATCCGCCCACCCATTTGTACACCGAGGCTGCGAAAACCCGCGACGAAACCCCACACCCTGCTCCATCCGCCACCCAGCCGGAGCTTCTTCCCTGACGACATCGTCCACAGCAACACCTCGACGTCCCTCATCCACCGTACTGGATGAGGATCCGTCGTCGATCTCATCGTCCCGCCGGTTCAGCCACCCCGTCCTCCACCTCCAAGGAGCTGCCCCGACATTCCCCTCGTCTTTCGCGCCACCTCCATTCCCACACCGCCGTCTTCACCAGCACCACCGGAAGAGCATCATCATCATCGTTTCCTTGGATGAAGTTGCGGCCTAATCGGCGCCACCAAAGAGGTTGTACACTAATCGCTGCATTTTCTTCTTGATTCGATCTCACGGTGCTGCCGGCGCTCGGTCCCGAGCCGACACGGCATGGCTCCATCCACGGCGGTGTCGCCGGCCACTTCCTCCACGGCGTCGCTCCCTCGGCGGTGACGTCCACATCAGTAGGAGCTGCTGCTGCTTTAGCTCTCACTCGCGCTGCTGCTCTGCTCTTGCTCTCGGTCCCCTGCCTGGTCTACTCTTGCTATTGCTCTTGCTCACGCTGCTGCTCTCGCTCTTGCTCTTGCTTGCGATGCTGCTCTGATTTGGCTACACTTTAGTCAACTGAATCGACTTTTGGGTCAGTCGATTTCCAAGGGTTGGGCTCGCTGGGGTGAAGGAAGAACCAGCCGCAGCGGGGAGGGGGGCTCGCCGGAGAGGTACCCCACTATCTATCTTAGGGTTCAGGATGGGGGTGGTGGTCGCCGGCGGTGGCGGGGCATTGGCGGGGCGGTGGCGTGGGGATCGCCGGAGAAAAAGCTCGGCACGGGGGGGCCTAGAGGGATGGCCGGGGCGGCGGCGGACCGGTGGTGGGGAGTGTTTTCGGGGCGGGCAAGGCGGCGCACCGCCGGCCGCGGGCGGCGGAGGGCTACTGTTTTGCCGGTGGTGGCTGGCGGCTCAGGCGGGTGGAGGTTGAAGATGAACCGCAGGCCCTTGATTTCGTATCAAATGGCTGCAAAATCGACTGACCAGAGATGAAAAAGTCAGTCGACCGACTGTAGCCTCACCTTGCTAGTGTGTTCAGTTTCGACAACAAAATTCAGTTTCGACAGCAAAATTCAGTTTCGACAGTTAGGTTCAGTTTCGACAATTAAGTTCAGTTTCAACTTTTAGGTTCAGTTTCGACAGTTAAGTTCAGAGATGAGCGGCTGATGTATTTTACATCTAGCACTTTGTGGTTATGTATTTTACGTCATGTATTGGAGATGCTATTAGAATTCCACTCAGGTTAACGTTGTTCGTTGTCTCTCTTGTCCTGCTTCAGCCTCGGCGTCATACAACTCACCGGAGCTGCTCCAACAACGAAACCCTCCATCACAGAGGAGCAGTACCTCGGGCTCCATCTCCAGACACCTAAGATCTTGTTCCCCTCCTCCGACAGCAAAGTCAGTCGGAGCATCCTCACCGGCCAACCCAATCACGCTGAGATCGACATGGCTTCGCCAAAGAGGTTGTACACTTGTTGCATCTCTTTTTTACTCTACATGTTATATATATTGTCCACTAAGCACACGGATTTGTTCCTTTAGTGTCTCCTTGAAAGAAAAAACGTAGGAATTTTAATTTTCACTTGTCCTCCTTTTCAAATTCCTATTCATGAAGCACAATACTAAGAGATAGTAGCATAATAGCATTATAACCATTCATTTTCTTGTGGTTTGACTTAACCTCACCATGCTTCTTTGCATCCTGTGATCTTCCAATTGTTGTGAAACAAACACCCAAATTGGCAGAAATCCTGTATTTTTAAATTCTCTGCTTTGCACGTGCATTACTATCCTATTCCTGTCTATTTCCTATCCCTGCATTGTTGGAATCCTCCAATTCAAACGAGCTCTTATAGAATTACTTCTCTTACAGATAGTTGTCAAAGAAAACCTTGCATGGTTTGTCCCGCTCCTGCTGCACCGTCGTCCACCCCAGCTCAGTTGCTCCAACGACAGAAGGGTCCAGCACAGCAAGGATCCGGCCTCCAGACTGTCTTTCGCCGCCTCGGATCTTCTTCCCCGTTGGCAGCCATGAAAACTGCATTACCATCATCAATCGAGCAGATGACCTCGAGGACTACACGGGTCCGCAAGAGAGGTCGCACTCTTTCGTGTCTGCTTATGTTATGCATCGCTTAATATTACATGCTCCTTTATCGTCCTGTTCACCAATTAGACTCTGAGTCAGCTCCAAACTGATGGTCAAACTTGAGTTTTTAAATGGTTGTGGGGTACATATCGGGGCCGCTATTAATAGTATCTATCTACTATCTGGTTAATCTCCGGTGTCTACTATCTATCTTAGGGTTCATGATGGGGGTGGTGGCCGCCGGCGGTGGCGGGGCGTTGGCGGGGCGGTGGCATGGGGATTGCCGGAGAAAAAGCTCGGCACGGGGGAGCCTAGAGGAATGGCCGGGGCGGCGGCAGACCAACGGTGGGGAGTGTTTTTGGGGCGGGCGGGGCGGCGCACCACCGGCCGCGGGCGGCGGGGGGCTGCAGTTTGGCCGGTGGTGGTTGGCGGCTCAGGGGGGTGGAGGTTGAAGATGAACCGCAGGCCCTTGATTTTGTATCCAACGGCTGCAAAATTGATTGACGTGTAGCCTCACCTTGCTAGTGCGTTCAGTTTCGACAACAAAATTCAGTTTCGACAGCAAAATTCAGTTTCGACAGTTAGGTTCAGTTTCGACAGTTAAGTTCAGTTTCAACAATTAAGTTCAGAGATGAGCGGCTGATGTATTTTAGATCTAGCACTTTGTGGTTATGTATTTTACGTCATGTATTGGAGATGCTATTAGAATTCCACTCAGGTTAACTTTGTTCGTTGTCTCTCTTGTCCTGCTTCAGCCTCGGTGTCGTACAACTCACCGGAGCTGCTCCAACGACGAAACCCTCCATCACAGCGGAGCAGTACCTCGGACTCCATCTCCAGACGCCTAAGATCTTCTTCCCCTCCTCCGATAGCAAAGTCAGCCAGAGCATCCTCACCGGCCAACCCAATCACGCTGAGATCGACATGGCTTCGCCAAAGAGGTTGTACACTTATTGCATCTCTTTTTTACTCTACATGTTATATATATTGTCCACTGAGCACTCGTAGTAACGGGAACTATGATTATTTTATCCTACTATATGACAAGCAGTGAGGTACCAGGCAACTTAGCTATCCGTGATGGACTCTCTTGAACGTCATCATTATTTATCTCTGCGCATTTGAGCTGTGCATTTGTCGATGGGCCTGGGAATTGAGCTAGTATGGCAGTGGCCTGGGTCCAAAGTAATAGAAGTAGCACAAAAACATTTTTTTAGTGTAGGATTTTCCTTGCTCAAGACTGCCTACTAGAATCGCCAGTGCTTGAAAGGAAAAGTGAATGAAAAACATAGGAATTGGAAATTTCCTATGGTACTACTTTTCATGAATTTGGTGCAAAGGAATGCAGCAAAGGAAAACTGTAGGATTTGTTCCTTTAGTGTCTCCTTGAAAGAAAAACCGTAGGAATTCTAATTTCCACTTCTCCTCCTTTTCATATTCCTATTCATCAAGCACAAGACTAAGAGATAGTCGCATAATAGAATTATAACCATACATTTTCTTGTGGTTTGACTTAATCTCACCCTGCTTTTTTGCATCTTGTGATCTTCCAATTGTTGTGAATCAAACACCCAGATTGGCAAAAATCCTGTGTTTTTAAATTCTCTGTTTTGCACGTGCATTCCTATCCTATTCCTGTCTATTTCCTATCCCTGCATTGTTAGAATCCTCAAATTCAAACAAGCCCTTACTCAATTACTTCTGTTACAGATATGTGTCAAAGAAAACCTTGTGTGGTTTGTCCTGCTCCTGCGGTGCTGTGTTCCACCCCAGCTCAGCTGCTCCAACGACGAAAGGGTTCACCACAGTAGGGATCCGCTCTCCAGACTGTCTTTCACCGCCTTAGATCTTCTTCCCCGCCGCCGGCAGCCACGGCAACTGCATTACCATCATCAATTGAGCAGATGACCTTGAGGACTACACGGGTCCGCAAGAGAGGTCGCACTCTTCCGTGTCTGCTTACGTTATGCATCGCTTAATATGATGACATGCTACATTATCGTCGTGTTCACCTATTAGACTCCGAGTCAGGTCCAAACTAATGCTAAAACTTGAGTTTTTAAATGGTTGTGGGGTACATATTGGGGCAGCAATCAGTACTATCTGTCTACTATCTGGTTAATCTCCGGTGTCTACTATGAGTTTCATCTTGGGTGCAAACAAACATTAAAGGAGCCATTATCTGTATTTTTTAACTAAAGCTATTATCTGCCTGCTATCATTGGTTTTGGGTCTATCCACAGTTTGCTACCATCACTCTGGATTTGTGCATGCACTCCTTACATAATCTCACTATGTTTTATTCCTATGCATGCTAGTTATTGTACACAATGGAACTGATCATGTAGAGCAAAAGAGACGAGCCTTGCGTGGCAAATAAAATTTCATGCAGACGTTGTTCCATGGTGGGCGCAAAGGCAGCCCCCCTCCACCCATTTCGGATCGTAATCCAGAGGAAGATAACTGTTCTGAGGGGGATTCGGAAGGAGAAGACCACTCCTATTTACCCCATGAGGTCTTCGCTCTAACTTGGCATGCTGATGTTGGTAATATCATGCATATGGTGCCTTGCATTGCTTACTGTATACATTAAAGATTCATCTGCTTAGTTTAGACATGCTTTGTGTCAATGCCATCTGTTTTGTTTCTTTATCGTATATGTGAATCATGCAATGCCATTTTGTCTAGCCAGGCATCATATATGTGAATTTTGTAATGCCACCCTGGTTAGCCAGTCATCTTATATGTGAATTATATCATGCCATCATTTTTTTATTATGTGTTAAATTTGTCAACAATTTTAGTACATTCAATTACTCTTCATGTGCATCAGCCATTTGGCACGGTCATGGAAAAATCTGGAGTGGAAACAAGGTCTTCAGAGCAGACAATGCTATCTGACGAAGCGCATGTCTTGCTGGTTACCGATAGCTCCTCAGAGGAGGATTCAGACACAGATGACCAGTCATATTTCCCCCCTGAGGTGCATGCCCTAACTTGGCAGGGTTATGTTACTCATATCGTGCGTATGGTATCTTGCATTGCTATGTCATTTGCTTAGTTTAGACATGCTTTGTGTGAATGCCACCTGTTTAGTGTCTAATTACCATATATGTGAATTATGCAATGTCATCTTGTTGCAAGACATTATATATGTGAATTATGCAATGTTATCTTGTTGCAAGGCATTATGTATGTGAATTATGCAATGCCATGCTGTTTAGGCAAGCGTCATATATGTGAATTATATCATGTCGTCCTTTTTTTGTATTTCTCATTGCTTTTGTCGACAATGTTTGTATATTCAACTGCTCTTCCTATGCATCAGCCATTTGAATTGGTGATGGAGAAATCTGGAGTGAAAACAAGGTCTTCAGAGCAGACAATGATACCTGCTGAAGCAGATATCTTGCTGGTTACAGATAGCTCTTCAGAGGAGGATTCAGAGGCAGATGACCAGTCCTATTATCCCCCTGAGGTGTATGCTCAAACTTGGCAGGGTTATATTACTCATATAATGCATATGTTGTATTGCAATGCTTATTTTTTACATCATATACACAGTATTGAATGCCATCTCCTTAGTTGACACATCATATATGCAATTGCCCTCTCCTCACTTACTTAGTATATAAATCATATATTTGAATTACGTCATGCCATGATGTTTACATAGACAACATGTATCTGAATTATGGCATGCCAACCCATTTTCTAAAGACATAATATAGTTATATCATCTCATCCTGTTTACATAGTCATCATATTTTAAATTATGTCATTCTATCCGTGAATTATATCATGCCATCATGTTTCCATCGACGGCATGTTTGTGATTTATGGCATGCCAACCACTTTAATAGACACATCGTATAGTTATATCATGTCATCCTGTTTACATAGTCATCATATTTTGGAGTATGTCATTCTATCCTGTTTAGTTAGCCATCATACATGTGAAATTGTGTCATGCTATCCTGTTTAATTAGCCATCATATATGTGAAATTATGTCCTGCTATTCTGTTTGCTTAGACAACATAAATGTGAATTATTTCATGCCCTGTTTTCTTCCCTACTATCCATTGCACCTGTCCATTTTACAATGTCTGTACATTCAATTACTTTTCTTGTTTATCAGCCATTTCAATTGGAGGGAGTGATGGCAGTATCTGTGGGAGTAAAAACACGGTCTTCAGAAAAGATCGTGCTACCTGTCGATGCAGATAGAACCACGGTTGTACTTGCCCAAGAATCAGCCCCACCACACATAACCCACACTCATGCAGATTGTACCCCTACCCAGTTGGATAGAGAACCAGCTACACCCCTTCTAACCCCAACCCCAGCAGATAGACACCTAGTTCCCGTTGACACAGCACCGTCTCCACCATAGAGCACCCAAACACGAGCTGTTAGTAAGGCAACTGCAGTGCCCAAATCACGAGGACCACCACTCTGAACCCGAAGTCAACGCTTAAAGCAGAAGAAGAATTGTTCTCAGGTCAGGTTCCGTAGCTATGGTTCATACTAATTTGCTCTTGGATCACTGTATTTACTGATACCAACCAATTTCAAATTTGAAGGATGCAATTGAAACTCCAATGGCGCAACAGGTATGTTTTAAACCTGTTTCTTCAACGTGTTTGGTTGTTTGCTGTTGTAACTTGATCTATGTTGATTTCGGTTTCAATTGAATAAACAGTTATGTTCTCATGCCATGCACATTACAAGTGTTGTTATTGCTGTGTAGTTTCCCACACTTATATTATGTCTATGCTGCTTTGTCTTAAATAGATATGATTCAAACTGTATCTATCTTGATTTGGCAACATAAACTAGAATGATATAGACCATACAGTGACCATACTAAATAGATATATGTTTGTTTCATGTTGTTATCCTGTCCACCTTACTACTGAACTGGTTTACCAAAATGAGTTTCATATACTACATTGTAAACCGGAGATGTGTTTGTTTGTTTCCCTTTTAGAACGCGGATAAAATATTGGAGAAGAGTACCCTGTTATGCAATGGTAAAGGAAGTAATGCAGATAAGGTTCAAGATAGTGAGGCATCCCTGTTGGTCTCCAAGAAAGATGATAAAAACTATATTGAGGATACTGAGACAACCCCAAAGTCCTGTCTTGATGTAGTGTTTGAGTTACTGGCTACCACTGCTGGCACCAGCTCTTCGAACTTGTTGCCTGAATCAGTTCGGCTTCCTGAGTCTCAACTTCAAGTTGAAAGACATCGATCAGATGTTATGCGACAGGAAGCCGAAGGACTGAGGAAGTCCCTGCATAATTCAGATGCATACTTTCTGGTGCAACAGCAGGCACTGGAGGACTTAAGCGCCAAACAAGAGAAAGTTAATAAGCTTGCTAAGCATCTTGCCAGCATTATGGGTACCCAAGATATTGTTTCTTGAGCTCTTCTGAAGTGGTTTCAGTTCTGGACTTGTTTTGCTACGGCGTTTATATGCTGCGGTGTTCCCTATATTTGCACTGGTGGCGAACTTTGATGCCCAGTGGATGTAATATGTGTAATAGCCGTGATAGCCTAGTGTAAGTTGCTTGCTTATTTATTTCCTTGTTGTCTTGTTTATTTGTTTGCTTGTAGTCAGTGCAATTCTTTTTCTGCGGTTTGCTAGTGGCTGCAACAACCTATTTTTTAAAACTAGGCCACAATAACGATGGGCTAATATTTACTATAGTGACACTGCACCTACGGGCCGTAGAAACAGTGGGCCTTCTATGGGCCGTATAAACAGTGGGCCTTCCACGGGCCGTAGAAACAATGGGCCTTCTACGGGTCGTATCATCAATGGGCCTTATACGGGCAGTGATCGATTGGCCAAACATGGGCCAATAACAGGCCGCATTATGGCTGTAAACGGGCTAGAGTTGGAATCGTCCGTTCATGGGCCGACCATAACGGGCCATCGTTAATAGGCCGTATTTCATGACGCTATGAAAATGGCCCAACGTGTTAACGAACCACAATCGGGCCGACTGTAACCACGGGCTAAATTTGGCCCATGAGCAGAAAATGACAGTAACGGGCCGTAAGTAAATGATTGCTGGAAATGAGCCCAAGAATAAATGGGCTTTGAGAAGGCCGAAATATAACATGGGCTGGAAACGGCCCAACGGAATAATGGGCCCTTAATGGGTATAAAGTGATACACTGTTCATTACGGGCCAGTTTCACCACGGGTCGTTAATGGGTGTAAAGTAATACACTGTTCATTACGGGCCAGTTTCACCACGGGCCATTAATAGGCCAAGAGTTACATACGGCCTCATATGGGCCGAAAGACGTCATGGGCCATACATGGGCTAGAAGTGAAAACGGGCTGGAATCATATTGGGTGGCCCAGATGACGCTATTGGGCCTAATTCGGATAGGGCGTAGCGGGCCTTGGGTTAGCGGGCTGTAAATGGGCTATATGCGAACAGGCCGTTAACAGACTTTACATGGGCCGGCCCGCCACCTTTTGACCAAGTCAAATGGGCCGGCCTTTTCACAGGAATGGGCCTCTGTTGGGCCGTGCCACGTGTCCACGTATCATAGGCGCCTTCTGTCCAATGAGTGGATGACATCTGTCCCAACGGTGATCCGACACGTGTCTCCTCCAGCCAATGATGATTTTACACGTGGAAAATCCCCATTGGTCAGGGCTGTTAATGGGTTATCGGATCCAAAACCCGACCCGATAGCTTAACGGCGTTCCGTTACGGTGGATGCCACGTGTCGGTCACCCTTGACGAAAGCACTTCTGTGACGCGCGATTTATCGTCATGGAAGTGGACACTTCCGTGATGATAATTTTGGTAATGTCATGGAACACTTCTACGACAGCACAGGTACGACTATCTTGATTCTGTCATAAATTTGTCATGGATGTACATGCATGACAAAAAACACGACCTACTGTGACAAACACGTATCATCACGGAAGTGTATTTTTTGTAGTGGATGCTCACATAAAAGATAAGAATTGAAACATAACGGGAGCATCATGAAGCATATGACTAACACATTTAAGTCTAACCCACTTCCTATGCATAGGGATTTTGTGAGCAAACAACTTGTGGGAACAATAATCAACAGGCATAGGAAGGTAACACAAGTATAGCTTCAAGATTTTAAGCACATAGAGAGGAAACTTGATATTATTGCAATTCCTACAAGCATATGTTTCTCCCTCATAATAATTTTCAGTAGCATCATGAATGAATTCAACAATATAACCAGCACCTAAAGCATTCTTTTCATGATCTACGACCATAGAAAATTCACTACTCTCCACATAAGCAAATTTCTTCTCATGAATAGTAGTGGGAGCAAACTCAACAAAATAATTATCATGTGAGGCATAATCCAATTGAAAACTAAAACCATGATGACAAGTTTCATGGTTATCATTATTCTTAATAGCATACAAGTCATCACAATAATCATCATAGATAGCAACTTTGTTCTCATAATCAATTGGAACCTCTTCCAAAATAGTGGAATCATCACTAAATAAAGTTGACACTCTTCCAAATCTACTTTCATATTCATCACAATAAGATTCAACATCCTCCAAAATAGTGGGATAACTACTTCCTAAAGTTGACACTCTTCCAAACCCACTTTCATCAATATAATCATCATAAATAGGAGGCATGCTTTCAACATAATAAATATTCTCATCAAAACTTGGGGGACTAAACATGTCATATTCATCAAACATAGCTCCCCCAAGCTTGTGGCTTTGCATATCATTAGCATCATGGATATTCAAGGAATTCATACTAACAACATTGCAATCATGCTCATCATTCAAAGATTTAGTACAAAGCATTTTAATGCATTCTTCTTCTAGCACTTGAGCACAATTTTCTTTTCCATCATACTCACAAAAGATATTAAAAAGATGAAGCGTATGAGACAAGCTTAACTCCATTTTTTGTAGTTTTCTTTTATAAACTAAACTAGTGATAAAACAAGAAACAAAAAGATTCGATTGCAAGATCTAAAGATATACCTTCAAGCACTCACCTCCCCGGCAACGGCGCCAGAAAAGAGCTTAGTTGACGGGGTGTGAGTGTCGCTTACCTAGCCTCCCCGGCAACGGCGCCAGAAAAGAGCTTGATGTCTACTACACAACCTTCTTCTTGTAGACGTTGTTGGGCCTGCAAGTGCATAGGTTTGTATGACAGTAGCAAATTTCCCTCAAGTGGATGACCTAAGATTTATCAATCCATGGGAGGCGTGGGATGAAGATGGTCTCTCTCAAACAACCCTGCAACCAAATAACAAAGAGTCTCTTGTGTCCCCAGCACACCCAATACAATGGTAAATTGTATAGGTGCACTAGTTCGGCGAAGAGATGGTGATACAAGTGCAATATGGATAGTAGATATAGGTTTTTGTAATCTGAAATTATAAAAACAGCAAGGTAACTAATGATAAAAGTGAGCGTAAACGGTATTGCAATGATAGGAAACAAGGCATAGGGTTCTTACTTTCACTAGTGCAAGTTCTCTCCACAATAATAACATAGATAGATCATATAAAAATCCCTCAACATGCAACAAATAGTCACTCCAAAGCCACTAACAGCGGAGAACAAACAAAGAGATTATGGTAGGGTACGAAACCACCTCAAAGTTATTCTTTCGGATCAATCTATTCAAGAGTTCGTACTAGAATAACACCTTAAGACACAAATCAACCAAAACCCTAATGTCACCTAGATACTCCATTGTCACCTCAAGTATCCGTGGGCATGATTATACAATATGCATCACACAATCTCAGATTCATCCAACCAACACAAAGTACTTCAAAGAGTGCCCCAAAGTTTCTACCGGAGAGTCAAGAAAACATGTGCCAACCCCTATGCATAGGTTCATGGGCGGAACCCGCAAGTTGGTCACCAAAACATACATCAAGTGGCACGTGATATCCCATTGTCACCACAGATAAACACGACAAGACATACATCAAGTGTTCTCAAATAAAGACTCAATCCGATAAGATAACTTCAAGAGGGAAACTCAATTCATCACAAGAGAGTAGAGGGGGAGAAACATCATAAGATCCAACTACAATAGGAAAGCTCGCGATACATCAAGATCGTGCCATAGAGAGAACATGAGAGAGAGAGAGATCAAACACATAGCTACTGGTACATACCCTCAGCCCCGAGGGTGAGCTACTCCCTCCTCGTCATGAATACGCCGGGATGATGAAGATGGCCACCGGTGATGCGTTCCCCCTCCGGCAGGGTGCCGGAACGGGCTCCCGAGAGCTTTTTGGTGGCTACAGAGGCTTGCGGTGGCGGAACTCCCGATCTATCTTCTGTTATGATGTTTTTAGGGTACGTAGGCTTATATAGGCAAAAGAAGTCGGTTGGGGGAGCCTCGAGGGGCCCACGAGAGGGTAGGGCACACCCAGGGGGATGAGCGCGCCCCCCTATCTCGTGGCCTCCTTGATGATCCCCTGGCTTGCACCCAAGTTCCTGGGATTGGTTCTGTTCCAAAAATAACTTTGCCAAAGGTTTCATTCCGTTTGGACTCCGTTTGATATTCCTTTTGAAAGGACATGCGGTGCCCCCATGTGTGGTTTTGGTAATTGATGACACTCTCTATGGACTAATGGTTGCATTGAGTTATATTTGAAGGATTTGTCCATAGGCTCTTCTTGAAGTCCATGTGTTGGTTTCAAGGAGTTTATGTGTTGACCAAGGTGCTATTAAGGAATTATCCAAAGATTGGTTATGTGAGTGTTGTGCTTATTGCAAGCATGTCTTGAAGAAGAAGATTGTGTGATCATTCATGTTTACCTTTAAGACATCATCCAAATGAAGAGAGTTGGAAAGATTCAAGGTTGATCAAGACCAAGTCAAGAGTGAATCAAGTTGATCAACTCACAAAGCGTAGAAGATGTACCGAGAGGGATCAAGTGATCCCATGGTATGGTAAGCATTGTCCATTGCACTTTGTGTACTAACCCATGGTCTATGTGAGAGATCTATGTGGGGTTAGGTACGTGTCCATGGGCTTGCGTCAAGAGAAAGATATCATACAACCCATGGAAAGGTTGGCATCAAGTGGTGATCGTCATCAAGATTGCCGTGTGCAAGTTCAAGTGGAGCATCACGAAGAGATCAAGTGCTTGAATCTTGCCATCCATTATGGTGTCAATGGACTTGTGAAGATGTGCCGAAGAGTGGCTCACCCATAGTGGACTATGGGGGAGCAATCATCTAGTCTTCATCGAGCCAACGCAATCAAGAAAGGTGGTCCAACTTGAGGGAGTCAATATCGTCATCATCTAGCTCAAGTGGACCATGTGCAAGGAAAAGGTTTGCCCTTGATAGGTTTCCAATTTTATCGGTCTCGTGGTGGTAGTTGGGAGACCGGGTTATAGGATCGTTTGTCGTACTATCAAGGGGGGCTCTCAAGTTGGTATCTTGATCGTATCATTAGTAGAGAGCTCAAACCATTGCATCCTTGGATCATGTTTCTTGGTTCTTGTTTGGTTCTCTTTATGATTCTTAGATCTTATGGTCATCTTGATGACAAGCTTTAGTTCATCAAAAACGGAGTTCGCATGCGTCTTCTATGATGTTTTCGGTGTTGGAGGTTTTACCGATCTTATCCGAGGAAGGTCTCTCACCTTTTTCTTATGAGCCTTTTCTAATTTGCTTCTTATTGATATTTCTTTCAATATTGTGTTAGCCCTTGTTGCTAGCTTTCCAACAAACTTGGTTTCGTTGAATTCGGAGCTCGTAAGCGAAAGTTGTGGCTGTTTTGATATTGCCTATTTTACATAGAGAGGTTGTACCGCCCCATAGAGAGGTTGTACTGGTTGACCGGTACAACCGGTGTTTGGAGCGGTTGTACCGCTCCAGAATTGGTCTGGAGGTTGTACCGGCCATGTACCGCTCTACCACCGGACTAGCTTCTGTTGTGGTGCGGTTGTTGGGCGGTTGTGGGCCGGTTGTTCCGCTTATTGCCTGTTACCGGTTGTACCGGTGCTCATAATAGTTGTACCGCTCCTATGTCTTTCTGCACATAACGGGTAGATTCGTGGGGACCTATTTAAGGGGGTCTTCTTCCCCAATGGTTCCCTATCTCTTGAGCTTGTTTTTGCCTCCATTGTTGACCTTCTTTGAGCTTGCTAACTCTCAATCCCTCCAAGGATTCTTGCTAGTTTTTGAGGGAAAAGAGAGAGGAGATCTAGATCCATACTTCCACCAATCACTTTCTCCTCTATGTGAGGGGAACTCCTTGGATCTAGATCTTGGAGTTCTTGGTGTTCTCCTTCTTGTTCTTCCTCTCATTTTCCTCCCTAGCATTAGTTGCTTTGGTGGGATTTGGGAGCGAAGGACTTGGGCACTCCGTGTGCCCTTGCCATTGCATTTGGTGCATCGGTTTGAGTTCTCCACATGATACGTGGAAGTTACAAGTTGAGAAGCTTATTACTCTTGGGTGCTTGGTACCCTTGAGCTTGTTACTCTTGGGTGTTTGGACACCCTAGAGCTTGTTCCTCTTGGGTGCCTTGGCGCCCTAGACGGTTGGTGTTGTTCGGAGCTCAATCATTGTGGTATAAAGCTCCGGGCAAGCGTCGGGGTCTCCAATTAGGTTGTGGAGATCGCCGCGAGCAATTTGACGGGTACCGGTGACCGCCCCCAAGGGTCGCCATTTGTACGGGTTTAGTGACCGCCCTCAAGGGTCCCTTAGTGGAATCACGACATCTTGCATTGTGCGAGGGCGTGAGGAGATTACGGTGGCCCTAGTGGCTTCTTGGGGAGCATTGTGCCTCCACACCGCTCCAAACGGAGATTAGCATCCGCAAGGGTGTGAACTTCGGGATACATCGTCATCTTTGCGTGCCTCGGTTATCTCTTACCCGAGCCCTTTACTTATGCACTTTACTTTGTGATAGCCATATTGTTCTTTGTCATATATCTTGATATCACATAGTTGCTTATCTTGCTTAGCATAAGTTGTTGGTGCACATAGGTGAGCCTATTTGTTTTAGGTTTTGTGCTTGACAAATTAACCGCTAGGTTTATTCCGCATTTGTTCAAGCCTAAACCGTAATTATTTTAAAGCGCCTATTCACCCCCCCCCCCTCTAGGCGACATCCTCGATCTTTCACCTTTTCTTCGAAATACTGAAACAGGCAATAAAACAACAATATGGGTTGGGCCTCCGGTTAATAGGTTAGTCCCAAAAATCATATAAATATGTAAAACAAAGCCCATAAACATCCAAAAGGGGTAATATAATAGCATGGAACAATCAAAAATTATAGATACGTTGCAGACGTATCAGGCTACTATCTATACAAAGTACACCTTGCGTGTGCGGTACAGTCAAATATATATATATATATATATATATATATATATATATATATATATCACTTTGCGTACCTCAAAGCCTCTTAGTAGGCTCGTAAAAGCTTCATTCAACCCGGTTTTTGCGGATGAAATCCTCTCAACCACCGTACCCATTAAGGTACGATGTGCCTCTGAGATAGCCGCTTGCTCCAGAATACCCATCAATGTGTCCGGTTGTACACCAGACAATCCTGGGCTTTTTCTGTTGGTCTCCTTAGGAGCCGAGAACTCCGGACTTCGGCGGCCGAAGAGTTACCTTCTGGCCTTTGCGGATCAGGAGAGATCCTCTGGGACGACACCTCAGGGTCGTCCGCCTCATGAGGCGGGGAAGCAGGAGGAGGCGTTTCGCTCTCCATCATCTTCGAAAGAAGATCCCCCGAGGACGAACATTGTTGAGAAGGGCTATGAGCCGGACTGCAAAAGATATGTCTCGGTTGTTATTCTCAGGAAAAGAACAGGGCATGCTTACTAAAGTGCCTTTGTTCACTTACGGCTCGGTTGACGGCTGGCCCCCTTGTGGGCGCTATGCGGTAAGGATGCCCTCCGGGGCAGGGCTCCTTGGTGAAGGTTTCTTCCCTCGTTTGGAAACCTCTGTTTCCAAGTCTTCAGGGGCGGTCCTTTTCTTCCCGGGGGGAGAGGGGATTCTAGATTCTCCTCCCCGATCATCCTCCAACACGGGGCACTAATTCCCCTGGTTAGGATGTGTAATGTACCTCCAGCATAAACCCCGCTTTTGGCTTCCCTATTCCTCCCCTCGTCCTCCCCTGATGGCACTTGATAAGGTGCGTGATACATCTCCAACGTATCTATAATTTTTCATTGCTCCATGCTACTTTATCTACTGTTTTGGACTATATTGTGCTTTATTTTCCACTTTTATATTATTTTTGGGATTAACATATTAATCGGAGGCCCAGCCCAGAATTGCTGTTTTTTTTGCCTATTTTAGTGTTTCGAAGAAATAGAATATCAAACGGAGTCCAAACGGAATAAAACCTTCGGGAACGTGATTTTCTCACCGAACGTGATCTAGGAGACTTGGACCCTACTCCAAGAAGTGCCAGAGGCGGTAACGAGGGTGGAGGGTGCGCCCCCTACCTCGTGGGCCCCATGTTGCTCCACCGACGTACTCCTTCCTCCTATATATACCTATGTATCCCCGAACGATCAGAATAGGAGCCAAAAACCTAATTCCACCGCCGCAACCTTCTGTATCCACGAGATCCCATCTTCGTGCCTGTTCCGGAGCTCCGCCGGAGGGGGCATCCACCATGGAGGGCTTCTACATCAACACCATAGCCCCTCCGATGAAGTGTGAGTAGTTTACTTCAGACCTTCGGGTCCATAGCTAGTAGCTAGATGGCTTCTTCTCTCTTTTTGGATCTCAATACAATGTTCTCCCCCTCTCTCATGGAGATCTATTCGAAGTAATCTTCTTTTTGCGGTGTGTTTGTTGAGACTGATGAATTGTGGGTTTATGATCCAGTATTATCTATGGAAAATATTTGAATCTTCTCTGAATTATTTTATGTATGATTGAGTTATCTTTGCAAGTCTCTTCAAATTATCCTTTTTGGTTTGGCCAACTAGATTGGTAGTTCTTGCAATGGGAGAAGTGCTTAGCTTTGGGTTCGATCTTGCGGTGTCCTTATCCAGTGACAGAAAGGGTTGCAAGGCACGTATTGTATTGTTGCCATCGAGGATAACAAGATGGGTTTTTTATCATATTGCATGAATTTATCCCTCTACATCATGTCATCTTGCTTAAGGCGTTACTCTGTTTTTAACTTAATACTCTAGATGCATGCTGGATAGCGGTCGATGAGTGGAGTAATAGCAGTAGATGCAGAATCGTTTCGATCTACTTGTCTCGGACGTGATGCCTATATACATGATCATTACCTAGATATACTCATAATTATGCTCAATTATGTCAATTGCTCAACAGTAATTTGTTCACCCACCGTAGAATATCTATGCTCTTGAGAGAAGCCACTAGTGAAACCTATGGCCCCCGGGTCTATTCTCATCATATCAATCTCTATCACTTTATTTACTTGCTTTGTTTTTACTTTGCCTTTTACTTTTTACTTTGCATCTATCTATCAAAAATACCAAAAATATTATTTATCATCTCTATCAGATCTCACTCTCGTAAGTGACCGTGAAGCGATTGACAATCCCTAATCGCGTTGGTTGTGAGTAGCTATCGTTTTGTGTAGGTACGAGGGACTTGTGCGTGGTCTCCTACTGGATTGATACCTTGGTTCTCAAAAACTGAGGGAAATACTTACGCTACTTTGCTGCATCATCCTCTCCTCTTCGGGGAAATCCAACACAGTGCTCAAGAGGTAGCAAGAAGAATTTCTGGCGCCGTTGACGGGGAGGCTCACGCAAGCAAGTCAACAATATCAAGTACCCATCACAATCCTTATCTCTCGCATTACATTATTTGCCATTTGCCTCTCGTTTTCCTCTCCCCCACGTCACCCTTGCCGTTTTATTCGCCCTCTCTTTCCCAATCTCCTCCTCTCTTTCCTGTTTGCCCTTTTCCCGTTGCCTTTCTATTTGCTTGTGTGTTGGATTACTTGTTGCCATGGCGCAAGATAATACCAAATTGTGTGATTTCTCGAATACCAATAATAATGATTTCCTTAGTACTCTGATTGCTCCTCTTAATAATGATGAGTCTTGTGAAATCAATACCGCTTTGCTGAATCTTGTTATGAAAGATCAATTCGCCGGCCTTCCTAGTGAAGATGCCGCTACTCATCTAAACAATTTTGTTGATTTGTGTGATATGCAAAAGAAGAAAGATACGGATAACAATATTGTCAAATTGAAGTTATTTCCGTTTTCGCTTAGAGATCGCTAAAGTTTGGTTTTCGTCTTTGCCTAAAAATAGTATTGATTCTTGGAACAAGTGCAAAGATGCTTTTATCTCTAAGTATTTTCCTCCCACTAAGATCATCACTCTTAGGAACGATATCATGAATTTTAAACAACTTGATCATGAGCATGTTGCCCAATATTGGGAAAGAATGAAATTGATGTTTTGCAATTACCCTACTCATGGTTTGAATTTATGGATGATCATACAAAAATTTTATGCCGGATTGAATTTTGCTTTTAGAAATCTTTTAGATTCGGCCTTGGGAGGCACGTTTATGGAAATTATGTTAGGAGATGCTACCAAATTGCTTGATAATATTATGGCTAATTATTCTCAATGGCACACCAAAAGATCTTCTAGTAAAAAAGTGCATGCTATAGAAGAAATCAATGTTTTGAGTGAAAAGATGGATGAACTTATGAAGATGTTTGCTCCTAAAAATACTCCTCTTGATCCCAATGATATGCCTTTATCTACCTTGCTTGAGAATAATAATGAATCTATGGATGTGAATTTTGTTGGTAGGAATAGTTTTGGAAAACAACGCGTATAGAGGGAATTTTAATCCTAGGCCTTATCCTAGTAATCCTTCTAATAATTATGGAAATTCCTACAACAACTATTATGGAAATTTTAATAAGATGCCCTCTGAATTTGAGAGTAGTGTTAAAGAGTTTATGAATTCACAAAAGAATTTTAATGCTTTGCTTGAAGAGAAATTGCTTAAAGTTGATGATTTGGCTAGGAACATTGATAGAATTTCTCTTGAAATTGATTCTTTAAAGCTTAGATCTATTCCTCCTAAGCATGATATCAATGAGTCTCTCAAAGCCATGAGAATTTCCATTGATGAGTGCAAAGAAAGAACCGCTAGGATGCATGCTTCCAAAGATGCCTTTATTAAAGCGTGTTCTTCCAATTCATGTGAAAATCAAGATGAAGATCTAAATGTTATTGATGTGTCCCCTATCAAATCTTTATTTTGCAATATGAATCTTGATGAAACTGAATATGATCTTCCTTTACCTAGAAGGCGTTCTAAGAATTCGAAGTTTCTAGATCTTGATGATGAAATTGATGAAAGTGGGATTGAAATAAATAAAAACTTAGATGTTGCTAAACCCACTATCTTGGATCTCAAGGAATTTAATTATGAAAATTTCTCTTTGATTGGTTGTATTTCCTTGTTGCAATCCGTGCTAGATTCTCCTCATGCTTATAGTCAAAATAAGGCCTTTACCGAACACATTGTTGATGCCTTGATGCAATTTATGAAGAAAAACTTGAGTTGAAAGTTTCTATCCCTAGAAAACTCTATGATGAGTGGGAACCTACTATTAAAATTAAAATCAAATATTATGAGTTTCATGCTTTGTGTGATTTGGGTGCTAGTGTCTCTACTATTCCCAAAGCTTTGTGTGATTTGCTAGATTTCCGTGATTTTGATGATTGCTCCCTAAACTTGCATCTTGCGGACTCCACTATTAAAAAACCTATGGGAAGAATTAATGGTGTTCTTATTGTTGCAAATAGGAATTATGTGCCCGTAGATTTTATCGTTCTTGATATAGATTGCAATCCTTCATGTCCTATTATTCTTGGTAGACCTTTCCTTAGAACGATTGGTGCAATTATTGATATGAAGCAAGGGAATATTCGATTCCAATTTCCCTTAAAGAAGGGCATGGAACACTTCCCTAGAAAGAAAATAAAATTACCATATGAATCTATCATGAGAGCCACTTATGAATTGCCTACCAAAGATGGCAATACCTAGATCTATCCTTGCTTTTATGCCTAGCTAGGGGCGTTAAACGATAGCGCTTGTTGGGAGGCAACCCAATTTTATTTTGAGTTTTTTGTTTTTGCTTCTGTTTAGGAATAAATAATCCATCTAGCCTCTGTTTGGATGTGGTTTTATCTTTTAATTAGTTTTTGTGCCAAGTAGAACCTATAGGATAACCTACGATGATAGTTGATTTGATTCTGCTGAAAAACAGAAACTTTGCGTGCACGAATATAATTTTTGTAAATCACAGGAACGTGATTTTGCGTTAATTATTTTTTCTGCTGTTCAATAAACAAATTTTCCAGGACTTCCTATTTTGGTAGAATTTTTAGTGTTCCATAAGTTTGCGTTAGTTACAGATTGCTACAGACTGTTCTGTTTTTGACAGATTCTGTTTTTCGGGTGTTGTTTGCTTATTTTGATGAATCTATGGCTAGTAAAATAGTTTATAATCCATAGAGAAGTCTGAATACAGTAGGTTTAACACCAATATAAATAAAGAATGAGTTCATTATAGTACCTTAAGTAGTTCTTTGTTTTCTTTCTCTAACGGAGCTCACGAGATTTCTGTTGAGTTTTGTGTTGTGAAGTTTTCAAGTTTTGGGTGAATTCTTTTGATGGATTATGGAACAAGGAGTGGCAAGAGCCTAATCTTGGGGATGCCCATGGAACCCCCAAGATAATCCAAGGACACCAAAAACTCAAAGCTTGGGGATGCCTCGGAAGGCATCCCCTCTTTCGTCCACTTCCATCGGTAATTTACTTGGAGCTATATTTTTATTCACCACATGATATGTGTTTTGCTTGGAGCGTCTTGTATTATTTGCGTCTTTGCTTGTTAGTATAACACAATCATCCTTGCTGTACACACCTTTTGAGAGAGCCATACATGAATTGGAATTTGTTAGAATACTCTATGTGCTTCACTTATATCTTTTGAGCTTGATAGTTTTGCTCATAGTACTTCACTTATATCTTTTGAGCGTGATAATTTTTGCTCTAGTGCTTCACTTATATCCTTTAGAGCATGGTGGTGGATTTTTTTTAAAGAAACTATTGATCTCTCATGCTTCACTCAGATTATTTTGAGAGTCATTAATAGCATGGTAATCCGCTTAATGTTAATATACTTGGTGTTCAAGATATGTGAAACTTTCTTTCGAGTGCGTTGAATACTAAGATAAGTTTGATGCTTGATAATTGTTTTGAGATATGAAGATGGTGATATTAGAGTCATGCTAGTTAAGTAGTTGTGAATTCAAAGAATACTTGTGTTAAAGTTTGTGATTCCTGTAGCATGCACGTATGGTGAACCGTTATGTGATGAACTCGGAGCATGATTTATTTATTGATTGTCTTCCTTATGAGTGGCGGTCAGGGACGAGCGATGGTCTTTTCCTAGCAATCTATCCCCCTAGGATCATGCGCGTAATACTTTGCTTTGATAACTTCTAGATTTTTTGCAACAAGTATATGAGTTCTTTATGACTAATGCTGAGTCCATGGATTATACACACTTTTCCCATCCTTCCACCTTTGCTAGCCTCTCTAATACCGCGCACTTTTCGCCGGTATCATACACCCACCATATACCTTCCTCAAAACAGCCACCATACCTACCTATTATGGCATTTCCATAGCCATTCCAAGATATATTGCCATGCAACTTTCCACCGTTCCGTTTATTATGACACGCTCCATCATTGTCATATTGCTAGCATGATCATGTAGTTGACATCGTATTTGTGGCAAGGCCACCGTTCATAATTCTTTCATACATGTCACTCATGATTCATTGCATATCCCGGTACACCGCCGGAGGCATTCATATAGAGTCATACTTTGTTCTAAGTATCGAGTTGTAATTATTGAGTTGTAAGAAAAATAAAAGTGTGATGATCATCATTATTAGAGCATTGTCCCAAGTGAGGAAAGGATGATGGAGACTATGATTCCCCCATAATTCGGGATGAGACTCCGGATGAAAAATAAAAAAAGGGGGCCAAAAAAAAGAGAAAGGCCCAAACAAAAAAAATGAGAGAAAAAGAGAGAATGGACAATGCTACTATCCTTTTACCACACTTGTGCTTCAAAGTAGCACCAAGATTTTCATGATAGAGAGTCTCTCATTTTGTCACTTTCATATACTAGTGGGAATTTTTCATTATAGAACTTGGCTTGTATATTCCAATGATGGGCTTCCTCAAAATGCCCTAGGTCTTCGTGAGCAAGCAAGTTGGATGCACACCCACTTAGTTTCTTTTGTAGAGCTTTCATATACTTATAGCTCTAGTGCATCCGTTGCATGGCAATCCCTACTCACTCACATTGATATCTATTGATGGGCATCTCCATAGCCCGTTGATACGCCTAGTTGATGTGAGACTATCTTCCCTCTTTTTGTCTTCTCCACAACCACCATTCTATTCCACATAGTGCTATATCCATGGCTCACGCTCATGTATTGCGTGAAGATTGAAAAAGTTTTGAGAATGTCATAAGTATGAAACAATTGCTTGGCTTGTCATCGGGGTTGTGCATGATTTAAATATTTTATGTGGGGAAGATGGAGCATAGCCAGACTATATGATTTTGTAGGGATAACTTTCTTTGGCCATGTTATTTTGAGAAGACACGATTGCTTTGATTAGTATGCTTGAAGTATTATTATTTTTCTGTCAATATGAACTTTTGTCTTGAATCTTTCGGATCTAAATATTCATATCACAATTAAGAAGATTTACATTGAAATTATGCCAAAGTATCACTCCGCATCAGAAATTCTTTTTTATCATTTACCTACTCGAGGACGAGCAGGAATTAAGCTTGGGGATGCCTGATACGTCTCCAACGTATCTATAATTTTTGATTGCTCCATGCTACTTTATCTACTGTTTTGGACTATATTGGGCTTTATTTTCCACTTTTATATTATTTTTGGGACTAACCTATTAACCGGAGGCCCAGCCCAGAATTGCTGTTTTTTTGCCTATTTCGGTGTTTCGAAGAAACAGAATATCAAACGGAATAAAACCTTTGGGAACGTGATTTTCTCACCGAACATGATCCAGGAGACTTGGACCCTACTCCAAGAAGTGCCAGAGGCGGTCACGAGGGTGGACGGCACGCCCCCTGGGCGCGCCCCCTACCTCGTGGGCCCCCTGTTGCTCCACCGATGTACTCCTTCCTCCTATATATACCTACGTATCCCCGAACGATCAGAACAGGAGCCAAAAACCTAATTCCACCGCCGCAACCTTCTGTATCCATGAGATCCCATCTTGGGGTCTGTTCCGGAGCTCCACCGGAGGGGGACATCCACCTTGGAGGGCTTCTACATCAACACCATAGCCCCTCCGATGAAGTGTGAGTAGTTTACTTCAGACCTTCGGGTCCATAGCTAGTAGCTAGATGGCTTCTTCTCTCTTTTTGGATCTCAATACAATGTTCTCCCCCTCTCTCGTGGAGATCTATTCGATGTAATCTTCTTTTTGCGGTGTGTTTGTTGAGACCAATGAATTGTGGGTTTATGATCCAGTATTATCTATGGAAAATATTTGAATCTTCTCTGAATTCTTTTATGTATGATTGAGTTATCTTTGCAAGTCTCTTCGAATTATCCTTTTTGGTTTGGCCAACTAGATTGGTAGTTCTTGCAATGGGAGAAGTGCTTAGCTTTGGGTTCGATCTTGCGGTGTCCTTATCCAGTGATAGAAAGGGTTGCAAGGCACGTATTGTATTGTTGCCATCGAGGATAACAAGATGGGTTTTTTATCATATTGCATGAATTTATCCCTCTACATCATGTCATCTTGCTTAAGGCGTTACTCTGTTTTTAACTTAATACTCTAGATGCATGCTGGATAGCGGTCGATGAGTGGAGTAATAGCAGTAGATGCAGAATCGTTTCGATCTACTTGTCTCGGACGTGATGCCTATATACATGATCATTACCTAGATATACTCATAATTATGCTCAATTCTGTCAATTGCTCAACAGTAATTTGTTCACCCACCATAGAAAATCTATGCTCTTGAGAGAAGCCACTAGTGAAACCTATGGCCCCGGGGTCTATTCTCATCATATCAATCTCTATCACTTTATTTACTTGCTTTGTTTTTACTTTGCCTTTTACTTTTTACTTTGCATCTATCTATCAAAAATACCAAAAATATTATTTATCATCTCTATCAGATCTCACTCTCGTAAGTGACCATGAAGCGATTGACAACCCCTAATCGTGTTGGTTGCGAGTAGCTATCGTTTTGTGTAGGTACGAGGGACTTGTGCATGGTCTCCTACTGGATTGATACCTTGGTTCTCAAAAACTGAGGGAAATACTTACGCTACTTTGCTGCATCATCCTCTCCTCTTCGGGGAAATCCAACGCAGTGCTCAAGAGGTAGCAGTGCGCGAACCAGCATCCTGGTTAGTACAGGATCCGGCGAGCCTTCGGGAAGAGGGGCCGAACACCTGATCCTCTATGCCTTTCTTATCCAGTCCTGGCCAAGGGTGGTTTTTCAGAATAATGTTGTGACAAATATAATGACATCATGTTCGGTCGCGGAGTTACTTACTTGGGTATCTGGACGGTTGCAGTTGAGACCCGCATCCTTTCTTGTGTCCGGACACTTCATTCGTGATTCGAAGAATAATCGATACATCCCTTCGAGCGTCACGCCAAAGAAGTGTTGAATGGTTCGCGGTCCTTCCGGGTTGAACTCCCACATACGGAGAGATCGACATTGGCATGGCAGGACCCGACAAACTAACATTACTTGAATTACTTTGACGAGACTGATATCCCTCTTGAGGAGACCTCGGATGCGGCTTTGCAATGTCAGCACGTCATTAACCGGTCCCCAGTCCTGCCCCTTGTTAACCCGTGATGCAAGCTGTGGCGGAGGAGCAGCGCGAAAGGTCGGGGCGGCTGCCCACTTTGTACCTCGGGGTGCTGTGATATAAAACCACTCCCGTTGCCATAAGTCAGATACCTCCGAGAAGGAATCCTTTGGCCATAAGGCGTCGGCACCTTTGCTTATTATAGCGCCTCCGCACTCTGCATGTCGCTCGTCGATCATCTTCGGATTCACATTAAAGGTCTTGAGCCATAAGCCGAAGTGTGGGGTAATGTGGAGGAAGGCCTCACACACGACGATAAAAGACGAGATGTGAAGGAAGGAATCTGGAGCTAGATCATGAAAATCTAGCTCGTAATAGAACATGAGCCCTCTAACGAAGGGATGAAGACCAAAGCCTAGCCCTCGGATGAAGTGGGAGATGAATACAATGCTCTCGCTGGGTTTGGGAGTAGGAACAACTTGCCCTTGTGTAGGAAGCCTGTGAAGGATTTCGGCGGTCAGATATCTAGCCTCCCTAAGCTTCTTGATGTCCTCCTCTGTGACAGAAGAGGCCATCCACCGGCCTTGAGGGTTGGATCCGGACATGATTGCAAGTCCGGAGAGCGTGGACTGAACCTTGGGTGTTGGAACTTGAGGTAGGAGAAGGGAAGGATCAGGCGTGGAAAGGAAGGGGCAGGTCTTGGGCTCTTTATAAAAAGGATGAATGTCAAGCGTCCTCCGCGTGGCCGTTTGGAACTTGTCTAGACCGAGGAGTCATACTAAAGGCACGGTTGGGTTACCCACACCTGTATTGATGAGAATCCCGTGATAAGGGGAACACGATCTCTGCTTCGACAAGACGTGCCAATAAAACCGCCTCGCTGGACGTGCAATGCCAGGTTGGGAAAAATGATTCGAATAATGACCGGGTCACGATGTGATGTCACGCTATGGAAAAGTTGTCAGCAGATTAGACTTGTGGAATATTGTGCTCTCTACGGTGGTATGTGGAATTTGTTTTGCAGAGCCGGACACGATCCTTGTGTTCAAGATCTTCTATGGAGTATTCGGAGAAGGAACCCACCTTGCAATGCCGAAGACAATCTGCACGCCGGACTCATCGTCATTGAAGCCTGGTTCAGGGGCTACTGAGGGAGTCCAGGATTAGGGGGTCCTCGGACAGCCAGACTATTGGACTATGAAGATACAAGATTGAAGACTTTGTCCCGTGTCCGGGTGGGACTCTCCTTTGCGTGGAAGGCAAGCTTGGCAATTCGGATATGTACATTTCCTTCTCTGTAACCGACTCTGTGTAACCCTAGCCCCTTCTGGTGTCTATATAAACCAGAGGGTTTAGTCCGTAGGACAACAACAATCATAATCATAGGCTAGCTTCTAGGGTTTAGCCTCTACGATCTCGTGGTAGATCAACTCTTGTAATACTCATATCATCAAGATCAATCAAGCAGGAAGTAGGGTATTACCTCCATAGAGAGGGCTCGAACCTGGGTAAACATTGTGTCCCCCGCCTCCTGTTACCATTAGCCTTAGACGCACAGTCAGGACCCCCTACCCAAGATCCATCGGTTTTGACACTGACACATGGCGCCCTGGGCTGGGGTGTCGTGCTGGCAACGCATGGCGCCCTGGGTTGGGGCGCCGTGGTGGCGACGACCATGGCTGCACTGTTTCATCATCCGCATCAGCCGGGCATTCCCCAAAGTGTTCAGCAATACAATGATAACTTGCACCGGCGGACTTCCCTTGTACCCCTGGCTCCCTCCCTATGAGTCCAACCATAATCTCATGCCATCCATCAGAATCTGTTCTAAAACAAATAGGCTCTCATTTGATGGGAAGTCCAGTTATCAGAGAAACATCCTGCAAAGTGACCGTCATCTCCCCAACATAGAAGTGAAAAGTATGTGTATCAGGGCACCATCAGTCAACGAGTGCCGTGATCGAACAAGGGTTCATCTTCGGCATCGAACGAGACACGAGTGAGATGAAAGGGAGAAGCCCGGTCTTCCAGATATACTCCGTGTATCGCTCGTCATACTCCATCTTGTCATGAACCGAACCGGACCTCAGGTGAAGCTGATCAAAAACCCTTCCTTCATCTGCCATGAACCGTCCACGATGCAATTGATCGCATGATGGATTGATAAGAGAAGCCATCCTGCAAATTACAAATGTTTATCGTAAGTCCTATTGCCAAACATATGCAAGAACATACATACATACAAGTGCAAATGTCCATATCCATACAATAATTTCTTTTACACCAAATTGGCACATACATGTGTAAGCATTCATCAATAAAGTGTCTATCCAACAAATACAAGTTCTAGTTCATACCTAAAATTTAACTAAACATACTAATCCTATCATGTCCCCAACCATGCCATAAACAAAATCCCTAGTCATACCTACAAATTTTCTCACCATACAAATGTTGACAAACCCCTATCCATACACCATCAAATACCTCACATATCCCCATCCATACATCATTAATCTAACAAATCCCTAAAAAGAGCATGAAGTAGGGTTTCTCAATGCGAGGATTTAGACCAATAAAATAAGAGGAGAGGGACAGGAATACCTTGAGGATGGGAAGGGGAATAAGATCCACCCTTTTCCCCCTTGGATCCAACACTTGAGCCCGCAGGTCTGAGAGGAGGGGTAGAGGGGAGACGGGGCAGGGGGCGGGGGGAGGGAGAACAGAACAAGAATAGGCAAGAACAGAGAAGAAAAGGGAGGGGCGATGTCGGTGTCAAAACCGGCGGATCTCGGGTAGGGGGTCCCGAACTGTGCGTCTAGGCGGATGGTAACAGGAGACAAGGGACACGATGTTTTACCCAGGTTCGGGCCCTCTTGATGGAGGTAAAACCCTACGTCCTGCTTGATTAATATTGATGATGTGGGTATTACAAGAGTAGATCTACCACGAGATCAAGGAGGCTAAACCCTAGAAGCTAGCCTATGGTATGATTGTTGTTGTATATGTCTATCGACTAGCCTGGCCCCGGTTTATATAATGCACCAGAGGCCCAGGATAACAAGAGTCCTAGCCGAATACGCCGGTGGGGGAGGAGTCCTTGTCTTGATCGCCAAGTCTTGTTGATTCTTCCTTGTATGCGGCAGCTGTCCGGACTGGCCCATGAGTATACGGCCATGGGGGTCCTCGGGCCAATCCAACTGATCGGGAGACGATGCATTGAGTACCCCCTAGTCCAGGACACCTTCAGTAGCCCCCTGAACCGGTCTTCAAGTTAGGGAAGCTCCTCGATTCTTCCAAACTGTTCTTCATCTTCGGTTGCCGGTGTTGAAAACTGGTTCAACAAATCTTCTCATCTTCTATCTTGAGGATCGCCGAAATGCATTCGACGAGTTTACACGTCGTGTATCCGAGGAGCACCTTTAAGTTTCCGGCCTTTATCAATGCCTTGTTATTTTTATGCCACACCTCGGGTTTGGAGTTGTTCCCGGGAGGCAGTGTCCTCTTGCGTCCGAGCTCTAACGTCGGACTGCATTCAAGGTATCTCTTGCAGCCGAGCACCAATGCCAGACTGCTTCCCGGCTCTAACGCCGAAATGTATCCGAGCTCCAATGCCGGACTGTATCCGAGCTCCAACGTCGGACTATGTATCCGAGCTCCAACGTTGGACTACGTATCTGAGCTCCAACGCCAGACTGTATCCGAGGTGTCGTAAATCACCTTGGTTCAAAGAAGTTTGAAGGAGTTTAGCCGAGCTTAATGCCGGAAATGCCCTCTATGGAGCCAGCCAATAGCGCCCGAGCTTTATGCCGGACTGCTTCCGAGGTGGTGCAACTCCCCGAATGTGGGCCGATTTTTGTCAATATTTTTGATTGGTGCAATTTATTCTCTGCCGAGATACATAGCCAGTAGCCCTCAAGGTGGGTATCGATCTAAAACCCGAGATGCACATGAAGGATGACATAAGACCGCTGATCCCCATAGCCGCTGAGACTCGGGTTGATTTGCAAAATCGGTCTGAGGATCAAGTCCTAGCTCGGCAGAATACTTCGGGACACAAAAAGCGGCGTGCTCAGTCCTCGAGACTCAGGTTGGGTGCGGCCGACCAACCTGAGGATCAAAATCTCCTCGGAAACTGTATTGCACTTAAAATTTTCTGCATAGAACAGGCAATGCAGTAGACCCCGAGACACTGGTCGGGTGGCAATACCAGATCAGGGGATCGATGTGCCCCTTTAATATTTGTAAATAATAAGCCCGAAGCCCAGTAGCCCCCGAGCCTTAATGCGGGCACGGGAGGCTGAATTAAGGATCGATATCCCTAGTAAAATCACAAATTATGTGTAATGACTCTATGTATCCAAGTACTTTACGTCATTAATGCTCGGATCCGCATTGTACAAAACTTTGTTGACCGACCATCGGCTTCCACCTCCTCAGCCAATAGCCGAGGAGTGTTTGTCCTACTTTATAAAGCCTTTATGAGGGCAAAGATTTACAACAAACAAGGCAATCTGGCCATATGGTTTTATAAACAAAGGTACGCGGAGAGACATGTTATATTACTGTTTAACAGAAGAAATGTCTTCCAAAGAAAATAGTCCCGCTATCGGTTCCTTTCTTTGGGTTGTCATGCTAAGCATGATTATGAAACCTCAGCTCCAATGTAAGAGCAAAATATCAAGGATTTAGTTTGGGAGGCCAGTTAATAGCCCCCGGTAGTGTTCGGCGACAGTCGAGGTCAAGCCGTAAACACTTCGGCCATTGTTATGAATGGCCCGTCGTTTAACGCTGTCATCGGATCGCCGACCAGTTTATGCTTATTGTGACAGTCAGTTTTCGGCTTTCTCCACTGAGGTTCTTAACCATGTGAGCTAGAAGCACAATCGCATTGATTCTCCCTTTGCACACCTAGCCGAACAAAGTGGAACATAGGAGGCAAGCGCAGGAGCCGGGCAACCCAACTATTGACCGAAGACACAATTCGAAACCGATGCATATATAGCAATATCCGAGAATGTTTTTGCTGAATATCTAAAGGTGTCCAGCGTTGCACTGCAAGACTTGTGCTGAAAACACACAAATAGTTTAAAAGTGCCATGGGCTCGAAAAGCCAAAAAACTTATTCAAAAGATTAATGTCCGAACTAGATAAAGTGTTCGGTGCCAATCCGAAAATTGGACTTTAGAAAAAAAGGTGCTTCTGCCGTGCTTTAACATGACACATCCTATCTCAAAACTTCAAGCGGGTCAGCCTACGGCTTCAACCTTCTATCCTGAAGGCGGAGTACTTCTTACTAGGCCAGTTTAGCGAACTAAACTCTAGCGGCTTTGAGAGAGAAATTAGGCCCCCCGGCTAGTGACCGCACACTTGTGTTGAAAAAAGGAGTGATAAATAATAATAAAAACTTTGCAACGACTAAGAAGAAAAACACTTATCATAAAACGGCTCATATAAATTTAAGAGCCCCCAAGTGACTTGGGTAAAAGAATGATTGCATGTACCGAAGTACTTATATCATATCTATGTTCAACCGAACTTTAAACGCGTCTTAACCGACCGTCGGCTTCTCCCTCTTCGGTCAAGGACCGAAAAAGTGTTATGTACTCCATCTGTCGAGAATATCGACGGTGTTTCCAATAACCAGGCAATCAGGCCATAAGGCTGTAACAGACAAAGCGCGCTCAGGGAACTTATGCTATATTACTACGAAGTGTAAGAAGCATCTTCGAAGAAAATAGTACCTCCACCGATACCTTTCTTCGGTGCTCATTGTTATTATGAGACTTGTGCAATAGATTTTTTGTACTCGTGAGTTCCGTTGTGTGCCGACCATGATTGAAAACAATAAGAGCGCTAGATTTTGGCTTCACCCAGTCTGAGGTCTGGCTCGGGTGCCCCAATCATGACAATCACAGAGGTGCTCCCTTTACTCCCTAGCCAAACAATCGGGAACGTAGGGGTAAGCACAGGAGCCAGGCAACCCAGCTTGCAAATCGCTTAAGTCAATATGGTGCATATTGTGGCGTAATACACGAACAAGGAACGAAGCCGTACAAGTATAACCATATGCAAGAGGAAAAAGCTTCATGAAGGAAGCCCCCAAGTAAACGGGGTATTTGAATTTGCGCGTCACAAACAAAGTTTGGACAAGGAAATTTTTACAAGCAACTTTTTTCCAAAAAACTATAATGCTTGGCCGAGCCGAACACAAGTTAAAAATTTAAAACTTTGAGCATGAAGACAACTTAGCTGGTTAATGTGTTCGGTATTGATAACGCGGTCTGAGCTTGATGCGGGACAAGGTTCCATCCCAGAGCCGGTCCCGAGGTGGCGGAGCAAAGAGCTCGGCACTCCAAAGTGGTGACATAGCACAGTCAATGGAGGACGGCAGGGTGATGCCAAAGTCCCCGGCATGGGGTAATGAAGTGTTGACGAAGCCCCCCGTCCAGCCGAGGTGACGCCAAAGGATATAGTCCGGCTGGATCATTTTCCTGTGCACAAAAAATAGTGCAAACCGGAGATAATAGTAGTAATAATAATAATAAATGCGTTGCATAACAAATAATTTATGCAAAGTTTGTAATAAAAGAAATATGGCCTGGCGCCAAAGTCAATGTCGATGCAGGGCGGCGGCGTTATGCGGTAAAGGCATGGCAAGGCCTGAATTCACAGGTCGGTTCGAGTTCCGGATGCGGCGTTCGCCGGACTATGTACGGAAATTGACCGAACCACCATGTGACCGTTGTTAATGCGGCCATCATTTGATAGACCTGCGTACATAAGACGGACAAACCAGAGTAATAATTTATTGGGAAAAATGAACTCCAACAAGCAAAAAATACTAGGATTAATAGCACCTGCCTTATTTGTTGTAGCAATCCGAAGAAAGGTGATTCCCAAAATTGGGACTCGATCCGCACACCTATCGCCTGATGGGCGATAAACCAACGGCATGGTGATGCTGGCAAAGGTTGGCTCGCCGAGGCAAAGCCCTCGGTCTAGCTAACGTGACGGAGCTGGTCGGCCAGCGACGCCGAAGTCTCCAGAGTAGGTTGATAAAGAGATGATGAAGCCCCCGGTCCAGCGATGCAGGTCGTGACGTGGTCGATGCCGGCTTGATGAAGTGTTCGTGTGGCGATGCAGGTGTGCCAGCTCCGTGTAATCCGTGGGGCGGCGATGTTGGTGACGATTTATCCTTCGTGATGCCGAACTATTGTCGGTTGGCCGAGATGATGATCCGAAGAAACTGAGCTCGCTCAACAAAGCGACGACGTGTCTAACGCAGGTCGGCCGCCGTGGAGTGATGTTGTCGGGCTGGTTTGACACCGGCGCGACGGTGAAGTTCGTATTGCAAGAATACTTTTAATACTACTGGGATGTGTTTGAGAATAAAACACAACACCCCATATGAAAACTTCCTTCAAAAAGGATGTCCGAGATCCCGTTCATAAAGAAGATGAATTCGGGTCGGATTCGTTCTCGCGTAGAAAATAGATCCAAAAAGTGATGCACTAATCGGAAGTTTCCCGGAGTTTGGACGGTCGGATCGAGCTGAATTTTTGGCAGGTGGTAGATATGGGAATTCCGCAGTGAATCAATGGTTGGATCCTCCAAAGGACATCCGAGATAGATGCTGGATATCACGCCCTAAACTCGTCCGGATTCTCGTCCATATTCAACAAGGCTCCGGTATATCGGAGATTGCCGGAGATTCCTCCATCGAAACTCGACGAAATTTTTGCAGGGTTGTTGTAGACTTAATTCCGCATAATTCCACCGAAGTAATTGTTTAAGCGATACTTGAGGAGGCGGTGGCGGCGGATACAAGTTTGCTGTCCAGAAAAACAACACGGTCGCCCGAGGGCAATGTTGACGTTGAGCCCCCGGGCTCCCTGGATGCTTCCTCCATGATCTTGATAGAGATCGGAGTTTGTGTTGATGAAGGCCTTCATCCGAACATGACGATCGGAGGTAGGGAACAGTCCTCGGTCAAGCCAAGGTGACCAGTCGAGCTGGTGACGAAGAAGCCGATGTCGCAGTTGACCTGCAGTCGAGCCATTGATCCTTTCGGCGATCACACAGCGGAACTCTCAATGAAAGCACCAATGTCGGTGTCAAAACCGGCGGATCACGGGTAGGGGGTCCCGAACTGTGCGTCTAGGCGGATGGTAACAGGAGACAAGGGACACGATGTTTTACCCAGGTTCGGGCCCTCTTGATGGAGGTAAAACCCTACGTCCTGCTTGATTAATATTGATGATGTGGGTATTACAAGAGTAGATCTACCACGAGATCAAGGAGGCTAAACCCTAGAAGCTAGCCTATGGTATGATTGTTGTTGTATATGTCTATCGACTAGCCTGGCCCCGGTTTATATAATGCACCAGAGGCCTAGGATAACAAGAGTCCTAGCCAAATACGCCGGTGGGGGAGGAGTCCTTGTCTTGATCGCCAAGTCTTGTTGATTCTTCCTTGTATGCGGCAGCTGTCCGGACTGGCCCATGAGTATACGGCCATGGGGGTCCTCGGCCCAATCCAACTGATCGGGAGACGACGCGTTGAGTACCCCCTAGTCCAGGACACCGTCAGGCGACACGGATAAGAATGAAGGGACATGGCGCCCTGGATCAAGGCGCCATACAAGTAAGCATAGCGCCCCTCGGCGGGGCGTTATGCTCCGCCAATTGGGCCCGCTAGCAGTCGACGTGGCAGGTCAAAGCGATCCATATGGCGCCTTTGACCAGGGCGCCGTGTTGTTTAGCATAGCGCCCTGGCTGCGGGCGTCATGCAGGTAGGGCCATTTTGTGAAATATTTTGAAAACAGGGTCATTTTGTGCTGAACTTTGGCCAAAGGGCCAGTTTTGTGATTTTTCACTCGCCAGCCGTTCGGCCCCTGGGGGCGAACACGCGATAAAATCGGCATGGGGTGGTAGGTTTTCCAGCCGCCCCCCCACGGTCGCCCCAAACGTTGTTTTTTTTAAACCATACTCAGTCAATGTTTTATTATTTTTACATATTGTTGAAAACATAATTTACAAACAAAGTAAAAAACAACGACTACTACTACTGCACCGCCGCCGGCCGCGTCGTCCGTCAGTCGCGCCTACAGGCTGAAGAGCTTGCCGAAGGCGTTGTAGCCGCCGCCGCCGCCGCCGTCGTCCTTCTTCATGCCGCCACCCATGTCCTTGCTACACCCCTGTCCTGGGTCGCCTTGGCGGACCGGTTCGGTCAGTGGCGGTGCCTCATTGTCGCTTCCCTCGAGGACGATGACGCCGCCCTCGTCGCGGCCGCGGCGCCGAGCGGCGATCTCCTCGAGGGCGCAGCGCTGGCGCTCCATCTCCAACCGGACGTAGTCCTCGCGCGCCCACTTGATGGCGGCCTCGTCGGCGGCGGCCATGTCGGCGTACTCGTTCTTCACGGCGATGAGCCTCGGCTCCGTCTTCGGCTTGACGATTCGGGAGGAGGGAGCAGAGGAGCCATGGCCCTCGTTGATGACGAGGGCGCCGCCGCGGGTGCGACGCCCGAGCGGCATCTCCACGGGCTCAGCCTTGACGTTGGCAAGCACCGACGAACCGGAAGAGCGGGAGGAGGAGGAGGAAGAGGACCCGCCCGCCATGCGCCTCGGCAGTCATGGGCCGCTGCTCCGGCGGCGGACCGGGGCGGGGCCGTCGGGTACTAGCGGTTGACGTCGGGCTGTGGGGGGACGAGGACGCCTCCGGCGCTGAGCCTCCACCACCCCGGCACGCGCATGTCAGGCGGCGCCGGGTAGTTCGCCTCATGGAGGAGGTGGGCCTCCCACTCGTGCAGCGGCGGCAGCCGAAGCCGTTGGCCACTGCTTCGTTGCCGGGAAATCGCTCTCCCATTGGCAGTTGTGGACGCGGTGGCTGTAGATGGAGAGAGAGAAAGAGATGGGGGTGTCGGCGGCGAGAGAGGGACTGCGGGTGAAGGAGAGTGCATCCACAGGCGAGAGAGGGGGCGACTTTTATAGCGGCGGGGGAACGGCAGATGTGTGTACGCTTGGCGTGCGTCACCGCTCCACTGCACCGCCCGTGAGGAATCAATGGAAGGCTGACCGGCGACAACTTTGGCATTGATTCCCCGCGGGAAATCGAGGCGATGAGGTAG
This sequence comes from Triticum timopheevii, assembly GCA_963921465.1. Classification (NCBI taxonomy): domain Eukaryota; kingdom Viridiplantae; phylum Streptophyta; class Magnoliopsida; order Poales; family Poaceae; genus Triticum; species Triticum timopheevii. The sequence continues at coordinate 73,657,934 of OY997266.1, read as the reverse complement.
ACGAACGCGCCCGGTCGCTGACTCGGCGGGCCCGCCAGGTTTTCGTGCAAAAAATCTTTACCCCGAGAGCCCCACAGCGTGTCGGGTTCGGTCTGGGTCCGCCAGCACCAAATTCGGTCCTAACCAGCAAAAATAGGCTTCTGGGGGCGCGACTCGGCCGATTTTTCGACGCCGACGATAAAAAAAGGCCCGGGAGAGGGGGGGCTTGTTGAGGGCTCGACTGGAGATGCTCTAAAAGCTTGGGACTAGCGTAGCGTAGCAGGGCATTTCCAACACGAACTTGGACACAGTATACGTCCGTCCACAGTGAATATGAAAGCCGAATCGACTATCCAACTGTACCGCATGCCACATACTCCCTCTGTAAATTAATATAAGAGCGTTTAGATCACTAAACACTCTTAAATTAGTTTATAGAGAGAGTACATTTTAAATGAGATTTGAACAAACTGAACGATTATCCTGCAAAACGATTAGAATCATTATATTTTCAACACATTTTCAATTAAATAAAAAGGGGAAAAAATAAAACTAGTCTGAATGATCACTGGCCATGGCAACATTCATGTCTCATGTCATATATTTCCCATGTTCAGCAAGCTCACCGAACCCTAAAAAGTGAAGTTGTGGGAGGAGAAAAATAAGACGTGGGGCGTGGCCCTCCTGGGACCTAAGCCATGCCAACATTCCAGATCCTACTCTTCCTCCTCTAACCCATCATGCAGCACAACGACGTATGCATACTCTGGGCGTTGTTGTGCGTCAGCCGGAGGACCTTTTTAAAAGATCCGCATCTCAGGAGTCATTGGATTTGATGGATTGAGCGATCGAGCGTCATTTTTTATCATTGCAACACAGGTCGTGTTGCGGGAAATTTCGGCAACACGGGTCATGTTGCAGAAGCTTTTGCAAGATTTTTTTGTAACAAAGGTCATATTTCAGTTTTTTTGCAAGAGAGGTCTTGTTGTAATTTAGTTTTTTTTTTCAACCGAGGTCTCGTTACAAATTTAACATTTTTTATAACATAACTTTGTTGCAGATTTTGCAACAGATGCCTTGCTGCAGAAACTCATCGTAATGAACAGTGAGCAGCGAGCAGCGGTCACGTTGACCGAAAGAAAGAAAAAAAAGACCACTCAGCCAGGACACGTGTCGTAGGGATGAGCCGGCAGATGCTCGCGTATGATCCGCCGGTCGTCACCTTTTATCATTGCAACACAGGTTGTGTTGCCATGTTGCAGAATTTTTTTGCAAGATATTTCTTTTACAACAGAGGTCTTGTTTCAGTTTTTTTTGCAACATAGATTTTGTTGCAATTTAGTTTTTTTTGCAATAGAGGTCTTCTACTGCAAATTTAATTTTCTGCAACAGAGGTTTTGTTGCAGTTTTTGCAACAGAAACCTTGCTGTGGAAACTCATCGTAGTGGACAGTGAACAGCGAGCAGCGGCCACGTTAACCGAAAGGAAAGGACCGCTCTATCAGGACACACATCGTACGTACGAGTCGGCTGATGCTCGTGTGCGATCCGCGAGTAGAAGAGCGTTTTCCTTGTTTATTTTTGTCCTATTCATAAAATATAATGTATTTGGGGTACCCTACGCATCGGTCGGCGAATCTTTTAAAGATCCTCGCCTCGGTAGCCGCCAGATCTTGTGCCAACCAAGAGCCCAGCCTTGTCCTTCAATTGCAACGACTATTGTGTTGTGAAACCTTTTGCAACAGAGGCCATGTTGCAAAAACTTCTGTAACAGAACTCATGGTGCAGAAACTTTTGCAACAGAGGTCCTATTGCAGATTTGTTTTTGCAGCGGAGTTCCTATTGAGGATTTTTTTTCCTGAACATTCTTTCCTTTTCAGAATCTTTTTGCAACATAGGTCCTGTTGTAGAACCTTATTCCAATACAACACTTGTTGCAAAGCACTTCACGACAACGAACACATGATGCTTTTGATTCTAGGGGAATAGGTTGACTGTGCGCCCAGGAAGGCACGTGGCAAGTGGAGCAGGCGGCGGAATCAACCGAGCTATCCACCGGCTAATTGTTAGCGTTTTCCAATGTATTTTGGGTAAAATATGTTTTCGTTATGTGGAAGAATAAGACGTGAGCTATGGGAATGGAAGAATAAGACATTGGCGCGGCCCTCTTGGGACTCAAGCGTGCCAATGTCTTATGCCCTACTCTTCCTCGCCTAACCCATCATGCAACACAATTATACCTGGCCATGCGCAGCCCGGCCTGGCCCGGACGGCCCGACCTTGCCCACGGGCTGGGCCTGGGCCTAGATTTTGAGCCCGATGGTCGGGCTAGGCTGGGCTCAGGCCCGACGTAGTTACAGTTTAAGGAAAAGGTCCGCCCCAAGGCCTGACGGGCTTTTTGCATGATGGGCCGGGCTTGGGCCTGATTTTTAGGCCCGACGACTAGGTCAGACCGGGCTCAGCCCTAGGTTTTCTGCGTCGGGCTTTGGTAGGCCCGGCCCGGCCCGACGGATGGCCAGGTATGAGCACAACGTACGCACACTTTTCCATTTCTTTTCGCCTTTCATTTCTATTTATTTATTGTTGTCCTATTCATATAGATAAATGTACTTTGGTTAAAATATGTTACGTTTACGTGATTTCAAAATATATTTGTGTACTACAAAAATGTGTTTACGCACTTTAAAAAAATTTATTGAAATTTTTGAAAATGTTTCATGCATCTACAATATGAAAAATTAGTTTTTTCTAACATTTTAATAAATGTTCCTATACTTTATAAGTTCATGATTTTAAAATATGTTTGTCCCATTAAGAAAAGTTTTCACACGTTTATAAAATGCTTCATAACATCTAAGAATGTTCATGAAAGGATAAAAATTTGTTCACATAATTTTTTCCTCACAAAATCATAACATATAAAAAAATTATGTGTCATTTAAGAAATTGTGCACAAAACTAAAATATATTCATAGGTTTAAAAAGTTC